>CM068543.1:44981583-46452411 GCA_035048495.1 Euptelea pleiosperma
TTAAACGCTTTGGTCCGTCTCTTGGTCATTGGCTCTCCTGTTCTTTTCGTTCTTTGGGCCTACTTTTTGGTCCTCCTATTCAGCCCATAGTTGGCCCATATCATTTAGTCATAGCATGTGGGCTCTTTAAGCTTTGATAATGGGCTTTCCTGATCGATGTGGGCTCACAAGTCTCGAGAATTGTCCCATCGGGATTTCCTGCGACAGAAGAAGCGCGTAATGAGACTTTATCAGAATGACTACATGTCTAGACTTCCGAAAATGTGTTTAATGCATGCAAATATACCATTTCGTCAAAAAAAGTGTGTTCTACGCAATACAAGAGACTCTTACGTAAAAAAGTAGATAAATAGAGTATTTTAACGTAGGAGAATGCAATAACGCTAAAAGGATAATTGCTTAAAATAAGCACTTTTGAGCGAATATCAAGGTCTACCAAGCTCACATCCCTTCTTGTTATACCTTCTTGCATAGATCCAGTAAAAATGTTGTTTGATTAGAACTAGCTTAGGATTATCTATGTGTTCTCTGTGCATCATATAGTTAAGTTCACTCAGGTTGGCTCCAATGCCAAATCGTTTGACTCGATCTGAGAATCTTCCAATTATCAGAACCTACTCATCTTCATGGGTCTCTTACTGATGAGAAACCCAATAGACGGATCTAATCGATCCAGTCTCTATGACTGATGATTCACTTAGTCTCGCTGCTCTATAACCTAGTTTGGGTGCTTTCTAGTACCACCGCTGTGTCTGGATGAAGACGTCAAACTTAACGCTTTTGAAAAGGCAATTCCGTTACTCCTAGAGTCACATGAGTCATATGCATATTTTATTGCCTTATCTATCTAGACTTATAGGTACAATCAATTCAGAAAATCATGTGGTACCGGACAATGTCCAATTTATGCCAAATTGGTAAAATCCTTCCTAAACCTCTGCATCATGTCATAACCGATCATGCATCATTTTATGTCCCGTTTATGAGCACCGAGGACGGTGCTATATTTTGGTTGGGGTGGGTGTTTACCAAAACTCATGTTTTGCTTTGTTTAAAAATAACCAATTTGTTTAAAAATGACTAAAAAAAATTTTTTTTTAAAAGAGATAAAGCCTTGTGTTCTTGGTTGGTTGCCTATGTTTTTTAAAGTTTCTCTAGAACTTCCAAACTGTTTTAAAAATACCCTGACCCATGATTAGCTGAAATTTACCGTTAAGTCTTTTTATAAAGGATGTCATCTTTTAAAGTGTTACATGTTAGCTGAAACAAGGTTTTTTCAGTCGTTGGCACGGATAGCCCTTAAATTAACATTACTTTTCCGGTTCTTTAATCCTGTAAAAATTTATTTCTTGATTGAACAAGGTAAGTCGAATGTCAAATCCGCACTCAAGTTAGAGAATAACATTAAAGAAAGCAAGCAAAGAAATGATGAAAATGGTGGATAGATGAGAATAGTGGAAAATGATTTTTAAAATATTTTTTATAAGAGGGGAATTACCTAAAACATTAATAAAAGAAAATAAATATGCAATAAAAGAAAATAAAATATCAAAATAAACTTCATTTATTAAAAATAACTGTAACTTACAATGCCTGAATTAAAAATGCTTAAAGAAATAAAGCAAATAAAAACTTAACTAGAAAGCAATAAAAAAAGAGATTAGAGAGAGAAAGAGATAGAGAATGAGAAGATGAGAACAAGCCTTTGTTCTTGGAGTTATGTTGAGAAGAAGATGATGGAGCTGTTCGATGGAGAAGAGAAGGCAGAGACAATAATTTTTTATTTTTATTTTTATTTTACCTTTTTTCTTTTGTGCCAAGGGAGAAGGTAAGAAAGAGATGGGAATTAGAGGGGGGCCTAAGGGGAATAAGCCATGAATGGCTTTTATAGGGAGAGAGTGCCATTTGTGGGTTAATGCCCATCCATCTTTTTAAAAATGTTTTTTTCTAAAAACTATCTTTAGAATTTTAAGATCACTTTTTATTGCTTTTTGGAAAGTTTATTTAGAGACAAAATTCCTTTTTTGTAAGAAATTTCTTTTTTCTTCAAAGTTTTGGACTTTTTTTGTAAATGAAATATTTTTAACATGTTTCAAGCTTGTGAGTTTCCAAAACCACATGTCAACTCTCTTATGTAAAAGTAAACATTCTTTTTATTAAAAAAAATTTCTTTTAATATTAAAACCATTATATATTTCTAAATCTTTTTAAATCCGAGAGAAAATTTGTACGTTTTAAAAAATCAACATTTCTAATGCATTTGTGATCTAGACCATCCATTTTGGTGGGCCCTTGATGCACACACCACCCATGCATACTAAAATCATCTTTTATTGGACAACCGTTTATCTTATAGATCGTGTGGCGATCTCATGGTGAATGGTGTGATGATGAGAATTTAGTGGTTGATCGGATGGTGAAGATGCTGGTGAGAGATGGGTGGTGATGATCGGCCAAGGTGGGCCATGGGATAGAGTGATGGTGATGGGAGAGAGGATCGGATGGTTGAGATTGAAAGGAGAGAGAGTTTAGAGAGGGGAGATAGAAAATAGAGAAAAATGCTAACAAACGGTTTTGAACTCTGGTCTCTAACTTGGTCTTTTGCAAGCTTCACCAACTGAACAAGCCTTCATCTTATGTTAATTGTTTAGGCTTTAATCTCCTTAGCCTCTTCTCTCATGGTTTGACTCTCCTACTCTCTTGGTTGTCTCTTTGGTTCTTCGATCCGCTGACTCTGTCCACATTCGACCTATAGCTTCTTGTCTTTACCTTGTTGGCTCTTTAGCTTTGGTCATAGGCTCTGTAGGTCAGTTATGGGCCACCCATCCATCAAAATTGTCCAAATGGTGTCCCTGTGATAAAAGAAGCGGTAATAAGATTTAATAAAAATGGCTTTATATTAGACTATCAGAATTGTGTATATTTCATACGAATAGTCAATTTTCGTTTAAAGAATGTGTTCTACACAATAGAAGAAACTCTTACGTTGAAAATTAAAGTCAATAAAAAGAGAAGTTTTAAGTAGGAGAATATGACACCGCAAAAAGGATAGTGGCTTAAAATAAGCACTTTTGAGCGAATATCATTAGCTCTGAGTTCTATTCAAGTCAAGCAATACTATAGTGCTTTCGGACACTTAGAAAACTTAGATTCAGCACAAAGTGTACACAATCAACATCAGAGTCATCATAAGTTTAGAATCTCTAGAAAACCTAAAAGAATTTTTATGAAGACCTAACCAAGTGAGCTTTCAAACCTTTCATCATTTCAGAGGGTTATATGATAATTCTGAGTCACATGATAAGTCATTATTTTCTTGGAGTCCGCAATATTTCTTTGAGAGATCTCAATT
Organism: Euptelea pleiosperma; assembly: GCA_035048495.1. Classification (NCBI taxonomy): domain Eukaryota; kingdom Viridiplantae; phylum Streptophyta; class Magnoliopsida; order Ranunculales; family Eupteleaceae; genus Euptelea; species Euptelea pleiosperma. The sequence goes on from CM068543.1 coordinate 44,984,936, forward strand.
TCTTTTTTTAATCATGGAAATCAGAACGGCATCAAAATTGGATTATTACAAAAGAACATTTTCTCTATCCATTCGAGACAGTGTACACGATAGTGCAAACCCTAGAAAATGATTTAGGCCTTTCGGCCTTTTAATTCACATGAATTATACTTCACTAGAAACCCTTTGAACCTTCTTAAAAACCTTTCCTTGTCAAGCCCAGTAACGAAAAGCCTAATCCAGACAAGAATTGGGACTCATGGCCTATTTCTAAGAACGATAAAAGAATAATTGATATGGGTATACAGTGAAAAGAAAGAAAAGGAAAGTGGTTCATATAGAAAAGAAAAGATGAAAAGAAAGTATAAAAAAAAGCTGAAAAATAAATGAGTAGTCTCAACAATATCGAGAAAAAGAGAAAAATACGAAAGACAGAAAGAAAAAGGAATAGAATTACACCTGCGGGAAAATTACAAAAAAATCGATGTATCCTCTCAAAACTTTGAATCCCTGTGTTCCCATACTTTTCTCCACCTGACATAAGCCTCAATACAAACTATTAAAGTCCTACTTGATTCTAGGATTGCACGATCATAAAATATGGAGAGTGAAGAAAAAAAAGCTATAGAGTTTGATATAACGTTCCCGAGCGATATGATATTCTTGTCACAAGATCTTCTATTTCTGAAAATGTCATTCCTTCAAACAATATATATGTGAGTTCTTTGCCTCTTTATAATAATCTATCTCCTCACATATAACTTGAGAGAAAAAGAAATAAACCACTGAAGAGTGATTCATCAAGTGAGATTTGAGGTCAAGGCATCCAATTTCTAAGGTGATCTTGACATCATTACTACCGGATGATGATGATGTTAAGCACACACACACGCTGAGTTTGACATTCTGGGTCCTAATTATCAGTCTATAGTCTTTTTAAAAGCTTCCAACTATTTGCTAACTTGTAACTATTTCTACATCCTTACGATAATTTGACAGACAAAATTTTCTCTAAGTTAATGAGAAAAAAGTGTACAGCATGTGTCTAGCCCTTTCAAGCTCATTATTTCACACTAATTGTCAAGGACTGGCAATATGCTGGTTGGAGGTTGTGATATTCTTTTAAAAGTGTTTATTTTAAGTCATTATCCTTTTAGCATTATCGCACTCTCCTACACTCACCTCTTTGAAATTTAGTCCGTTCTCTTTATTCAAAATACCTAGAAGAGGGGCTTTATTAGGTATTAAAATTAATTTTCGAAATTCCACCGGTCCGTTCTCTTTAACTCAATATACCTAGAAGGGGGGGTTGATTAGGTATTTAAAATTAATAATACCTACACAGTTTTACTGGTCGATGGTAAGGGGATAAAACGCATGCCTTGGTTGTTTGAAAAAGGTTTATCACAACCGACTCAAATCAAATATACCTCCGTGGTATATTGTCTTTTTGTCGTTTGATCTAATCAGGATAGATTGTGGAATACAAACAAACAATCACACAAGACAAGATATTTTTATGTGGAAACCTTAACCAAGGAAAAACCACGAGACCACGTCCAGACGGAAAGTATCACTAACTGAAAAGTTAAACGAAACAAAGGATACATACGCAGTACCGCTGCAAATACAGCTTCCAACCTTAGCCAAGGCCTACTGTGATTGCGTCCACGTCCTCTGAATCAACGCCACGAATCCACGCACGCCCTTCCAGCCAAGAAGCCTTATCCGCTTGTTCAGTTTGGTACACCCCAAACCTATCGTCGATCGGCTCCTCCGATCTTAATTCTCAACACTCCCGCCTTTGCAGAAGGTGAAGGATTCAGTACACCCTGAACCCCAAGTTACTCAAAAAGGTGTTGAGTCACACTAGTACTCTCAGGCTTACTAGGTTGAATATAGAAGTGGAAAACCTAGGCTGAGTAAAGATCAAGCTCTTGGCTTTGATCGAGAAGAGAACAAGCTCCCAAGATGTGAATGGAAAATAAGATTCTTGTTCTTCGAATGGACACTCTAATAAATAAAGCATTTGCTTCTCTCTCTTGAAGATTGAGTCACTCTGTGTCTCTGTGTGTGTCTCAAGCATCAGTGTAGTGTGAAGATGTCGTGGTACGCATACTTCGCCAACTACGTGAAGACTAGAAGATAGTGACAGTAAGGATCAAACGGTTGACGACATGAGTTATCTGAGTAACTGCCCATTTGTCTATTTTAGATCGTGTACGCTCGCTTAGGAAGGTAAGTGACTTAGTAGCCATAGGAATAGTTTTAAAATAAAAAAAATATAATGGTCAAACCTAATCATTGGACAGACCCGAGTCTGAGTCAAAGAAATTGACTTATGGGAGAGTCCGATCAATTGGAACTTGTCCAATCGATTGGCATTACCCAATCGATTAGAAGACTTTGTGAAATCGATTGGAGAGTAGAAAGATCTATTTATAGAATTCCAAGACCCTGAGTCGTGTGGAACGTGGGATGATGGAACCTAGAATTTTGGATCTGAGAAAGACCGATTCTGTTCAAGGTCCAATCGACTGTACACTTGGTCCAATCGATTGGGCCATGTCCAATCGATTGGGGATAAATATCTAATCGATTGGGCTCAATAAGTTTTCTGTTCCGAAGGCACCAATCAATTGCACAGGGTTCTCCAATCGATTTGACATATATAACTTTCTGTCCCGAAAGCTCCAATCGATTACACAGAGTCTCCAATCGATTGTACTCAGAAAGATTTCTATCCCGAAGGCTCCAATCGATTTCACAGAGTCTCCAATCGATTGTACTCAAATAAGTTTCTGCCTCGTAGTCTCCAATCGATTACACAGTGTCTCCAATCGATTGGGCTATGTCCAATCGATTGGGGATACATGTCCAATCGATTGGACTTTTCTACTAGTCAATATAATTGACTTTGACTCGGGTCTGCCCCATTTACTAAGTCTAACCATTATATTTTGTTCATTTTAATCAACTCCTATGGCCACTAAGTCACTTACCTTCCTAATCGAGCGTACATGATCATTAATTGACAAATCGATAGTTACTCAAATGATTCCTGTCGTCAACTGTCTGAGTCTTGCTGTCTCTGTCTTTTAGTCTTCACGTAGTTGGCGAAGTATACGTACCACGACATTTTCACGCTACACTAGTGCTTGTAGGAACGGTTACAAGAATGTTTTTATGTCAAACGAAATCTTTGCCAAATTGAATATGAAAATATTCCTTACAATCTCCCCCTTTGGCAATTCCATGACAAAAAAATATTTAATCATAAAGAAGGTAAAAAAATAGAAAATACAATCACACCCTCTTTCATGATTCACTCACTATCTCACACTCTCTTGGAGTTAATCGAATAGATATAGTGTAATGGCTTTTGATCTGTTCCCTACACATTCTACCAACAATACATACCATGTAATATCATCGGTAATCAATAATTCATATAAAATGCAGTAAGTTTAATTATACACATCATGAAACTAGGGTTTTTCCACGTCGTTGGTTACGAAAACCCTAGAATCAACAAGATTTGTAAATTGATCCGATTATCCTGCAAAATATGAAGATTTTGTATATGGATTCGTGTCGGATGTCGATCCGCACTCGGGGTTAGGGCGATGCATTATTAGAACAAATTAACCTCAGACATGCTGCAAGATTGATAGATGGAGAGGTGAGAATGATGATCACGAGATTTAAAACCTGATTTTCTTAGAGAGAATTTGTCACAAAAAGTATATAGAAGGATCAACGATAACAAATTGCCTTTGAAAGAAACTATTTTATTAATTGAAATAAATAGAAGTACGTACATTGCTTGAATGAAAAAGTAATCACTAAAAAAAACAATCAAAATAATCTCAAAGAGAGATTTCTAGAGAGAGAAAATGTGTAAGGAGAGAGAAAGAGATAACTACCTTGAAACTTACCTTGAAAGAGAATTTGATCTTGAAGGAATGAAGGTGGAGAGGAGACCCAATTGATTCGAAGATGAAAAATGGTGAAAGTGAACCTAACCAAGGGTGATGAAGATGCTGGCTTTGGTAAGGTTGCGCTTTGATTTTCCTTGGAAGGAGTGAGGTGTGGGGTTTAACCTTGAAGATGCACGACAAGTAATGATGGGAGGTGCCATGGATGTTTACTGGCCGAGGGTGGTGTTTGCCGGTTCAAGGATGCGTAACATCTAGCAGGTGGAGGTTCACACTAGAGGTAGGAAGACGGCCTGCAACTTGGTGTTGCAGGCCAATGGACGTGCTAGTCTATTGGTGGAGAAGGTGGCGGAGATGCTTCTGAACTCGCAGCGAAGATAAATGTGTGGTGACGTTGGTGAAATGCAGACCTTGATATAGGCAGCAGCAAGGCAAGAGGGTATGCCGTGGATGTAGAGAACCAGGTGGTAATGGAAGATGGTGAGGGCGGTAGATGATGATGGAGGTAAGTACATACCACTCCTCCTCTTTTCTTCTTCTCCTTTTCTCTTTTCTTCTTTTATTTTTCTTCTTTCTTTTAGAACAAGCCAGCAGCTAACGATGGAGACTGAGGAGAGGTCGAATAGATGGGGTTGACGGCTTAGGGTTGAAAGATTTAATGGAGGAAGGAAAACGTGGAGGGAGAGAAGATGAATGAATAAGTAGAGGAAGAAATGGCATGGGGTCTAACAGCTTGCTGGGTTTTTTTTGAAGAGGGAAGAAGGAAGTAAAGAGGGAGATGTTCCTCCTTTTAAACAAGGGAAAAAGGTCACCCTAGAGAGAGCCGTTGGGTCCCACATTAACCTAGCGCCTCCCTCTTTCTTTTCTCTCTCCTATGTATATATTTCTATTTTGAATCTCCACCTTTTCAACACCTCCACCCTTGTCTTCTTTCTTGCTTTCTTAGTGGGTCCCCCTGTTATGAAGAGATTGCTCTCTTTATATAGCCTATACATCCAGCCTCAAAATATGGAGATCCTTGGCTCAAAGCCTTGAATTCTCGAACAGTAGTGGAGAATAATCAATCCTAGTCATTCCCTTCTTTCTTGTTCAATCTCCGAACGAGCACAAACCTGTGTGTTTCGATGCAGAAATTTCATCGTGAACTCAACTTTCAGAACTGAGACGAAAGCTTTGAGCGCTCTAAGAGGTCTCACATCACACATAACCCATCTCAGTTCCACCCCTCTCTGTCGATTCTTTGCAGCTCAACCTCGACAAGACAACCCGATCAACACCATCGAAGATGATGCCAACCTCCTCTTGACCCGTTCCTTCCTAGCAACAAGTCTTCATTCAAGAGAGAATTTTTCAGCCACTTAATCTCTATCAATTGTCCACCAGCCTGTGTTGTGCTCCGATCTTGGGTCAACATGCGCCTTAGCTCATTACGCAAATGTTGGCCCACCTTGTTGGCCCATTTTACTTGCTAAAAAGGATATACAACATTCCTTTAATTGGCAGCACATTTAGCCATAGTGTATTTTGCCATGGTCTTCTTTGGTCCACTTGGTTCTTGGTCACGTGCTAAGCACGTGGATGGAACCTCTATGCTACGTCATTCCCACTAGCCTGTCTTCCAATCGTGCGCTTGTTTCTGGGATCAACTCAACATTCTAACTTCAGACATTTTTATCCTTCATGGTTGCCAACCTCTCACTTGCATACATTTGTACCAATCGATCAGCCCATGCTACCCCACCAACTTAATGATAAAAATCAATCCAGCGAGACCAACGTCCTTTTGAATTAATTTATGACAGTTCTTTGTGACCAGCTCCGTGATCATCTGACTTGACCCGTACTTGACCTGTATCTTCTAGTCATAGCATGTTGGCTCTTTAAGCTTTGATATTAGGCTTCTGTAGTTTATCGTAGGCCCGCAAGTCTCGAGAATAGCCCGATCAAGTTTCCTACAAGAGAAGAGCACGTAATGAGATTTGATCAAAACGTCTTCATATCTAGACTTCTAAAAATGTGTTTAATGCATTCAAATATACCATTTCGTCTAGAAAAGTGTGTTCTACGCAATGAAAGAGACTTTTACATAGAAAAGTGGATAATTAGAGCAGTTTTACGTAGGAGAGTGTGATAACGCTTAGAAAATAACAGTGGAAAATACGTAATTTTAAGCGAATATCACATCACAAGTAGAGAAATTAAAAAAATAATGAAAAATTTTCTCTCCCTAAATTTCTCTCCCCCTATCTCATGCATCAACTTATTTTTACAACTATGATTTTCTCTCCCCCTTTTTGTCACAGATTGACAAAGGTACAGAAATATAAGCAAATAATAAGCATGCAATGAAGATTATCATAAGAAACAAGTGTAATATATACATCCATAACTAAATATATACTGGTTTATACCTTGTAACACAATATAACACAAGCAAAGTATAACCATACATAATCTGAGTTTATCAGTGTACAAAAATAACAAAAATAAAAAACACCCGATAACTCTCAAGATAACTCTCTCCAAGTGTCTATGTAGATGGTCCAGCACCTTCATGTTGATCAGGGCCATGCTGGTGGTTGCTGTCCAAATCCCACCATGGTGAACTGGTACTCCATGTAACACTGCATATTGTACATGGAACCCGACATCTTCTCCTGACTTTCCTCTAATCGACAAAAGCTCTGTGCCGTCCGCTCTTCATGCACTGTAAGACGCTGGTCAAATCCCACCATCTGATGATGAAGATACTCAAAGGAGTAAAGAGCAGACATCTCATGAGGCTGGTCAAAAGATGGTTGTGTCTCTGGAAGATGCATCTCAGTATCTGGCTGTTGTCCCCCTGGCTCGATATCATCCCCCAAGTCCTCATCGAAAATATCATCGAAGTGTGGAGGTGCATCTGTCACTCTCCGAACCTGAGACATACTCTTCCTGATAGTCGAAGGCCCAATAGGCCCCATAGGAGAGCACACCTCCTTATTGGCTCGAATCGCCACATCCAGATGAAATAAGATAGAGCTCACCAGTAGAGGGAATGGGAGACAAGGATGGTTAGCCATTTGGCTACCCGCTATAACCATGGCTTTAAAAATAAATCTCAGAAGATCAATGACAAATCCTGTACCTAGATGGTAAAGAAGTTGAAGTCGATCAATGTTCACCTGTGCCCCATGGCCAGGTGTATCAATGTTGTACCCACAGATGAGGTGCAACAGACGATACTCAAGGAGAAGAGATGTAAGAGGTATGAAGGTACTCCAGTCAAATATCTGCCCTGTGAGAGTCTCGGTCAAGGTGACCCTAGAAGTCGTCATCTCACGAGTCCTAGGAATGTACTCATATGAGGTAGATGGACAAGGTATGTCCAACAAGGTAGAGATAAGATCAAGTGTAATAGTCAGGTAAGCCCCAGAGACAAAAGTCTGGAAGGATAGCTCACTCGGGTCATCACACTGAATGGCGTGCATATTGGCATAAAAAAGTTTAACCAAGACAGGGTAAAATGGAATGGTCAGGCGAGTGATAGGAACCCACTCGCGAGATACGAACAATGAATGGACCATAGTACCCAAATTAGTATTAAACTCAACTACTCTCTCAGTAGTGAATTTTCGACCAGAAAAGTGCTCAAAGCGATCTCTAGCGGAATAAAAAATGAACGGGGAGATAGGAGCACTCACCGAAGGAATATCGATACCCCGAGCTCTCCTAGGTCCTCTGGATGATTCACCCCGCTCAGAGTGTCGCGACCCACTGAGTCAACCACCCCGTTTGACTCGTGATTGAGTCAGTTGAACCAGCGGTTCTTCATCAGCACTTTCTTCTTCAGATACCACAATAGCTCTCCTACGATGAGGATTAGTCGCCATGAGCACCAAGAAATGAAGAAAATACCAAAAAAATCTCTATTTTTGCTCAGAAAACTCCTCAAAAACACAACGAAGAGGGTGAAGTGAAAAACAAGAAAATCGAGAGATTCGCTCCACGAAACCTTATGTGAATAGTAGATCGGGTACCTGCGATCGATTGGGAGAAATCTGGGAGGCAATTGGATCAATTGGGGTTGAACATGACCCATTTTGGGTTTTATAAAATCGAACGTCGCACTATCCAATCGATTGGACTAGTGGCCAATCGATTAGAGCTTGTCCAATCAATTGGGCTATACTCTCCAATCGATTGGGCTGTACCCTCCAATCGATTGGATTGGTCCGGGAAGAACAAAATTTAAAAATTTTAAACCAATAGGCTCATTTTCCAGATCACTAATAATCATAGATTCAAATATCAACAATAATATCATCACGTGTAAGTGATCTGAGTCTATCTGTGATGCCAAATAAGATTTCAGTAATAATTTCTCATAAGTATCGAAATCTGGAGGTATCCTGTATCCAATCATAAAATCCTTATTAGAGCTATTAAGGGTTCTCATATACGCTCATGTATATGGGTATTTGCTGATGGATAAGAATTTTTCTAGCAAATTGGCTGTCTTTTACACCCTTTTTATTTACTTTGAATATAGGTAGCTTTCACTCTCCATGTAGTTAGCCCTTTTCTGCAGCAATGAGAATCAGATTTCAATTTTAAACAAGGCCATACAGATGGCATACATTCTAACTTTTGTGGATGTAGTTGTTTCCTTAACATAATAACTCTCATTGGGAAGCCAACACTATAGTGCAGTTTCGAAATCAATTGAAGGCAGGAACACTACTAATTTGAAGTTATAATCAGTAGAGGTTTATTCCTAATTCCAATAATACAAGATTTCATACATCTATCAAATCCATTCCCACAGAAATACTCAGTGTGCATGTGAATGTGAGATATACTATTTCAATAATCTTCTAATGCATACTAGTCAAAATTGACCAATCATAACAATTAAAAGATATAATACCTGGATTAGCAAAAAACTTTAATAACAGTTAAGTCATTTTTCTTAAAATGTCTTAGAAATTACTGCTCATCAAAATTGTATAGAATAATAATTTTAACATTCTTCTGAACACTTGATCTTTTGATTTTTCTGAAATATTATCAATTTTTATTCTTCAACACGAAGCAAAATCAAAAAGAAACAAAAATCTCTCAAAAATATAAGAATATGAGAACAAGAGGGGATAGAGAGCACATTGCTTAGAGATATGACATAGATGAACATTTCTCCTTCAGAGAATCTTTCCTAACCCACACAGATGTGAGTTTAACAGATGGATCAATTCTCTTAGGACCTTTTCTCTTTTGAGTTACATAACTCTGAGGTTGTTTAAATTTTTCAAGAGACTCAATCTCCTTGATTAATTCTCTAGACCTTTCCAGTAAGTCTTTCATCTTCCTAGATAGCACATCCAAATAATTTATCTCATAATGTGTCTTCATAGGAATTCTCTGACTTTTCACATTCTGAGTGGTGTTCACCATTTTTTCTAGAGGATTTTGATGTCCTCTTCTCAGCTTGTGACAGTCTCTAATCACATGACCCATGTTTTTGCAGTAATTGCACTGACGGCTGCTTTTTACCATTTTGATTTGGTCATTGATCTGTGTGGGAATAACTTGGGCTTTAACAAAAATCGTCTTAGATGAAGACCATTTTTCTTGATTGTTTTTGTAACCCAAACCCTGTTTGTCTCCATAGACTTTTCTCACACGAAGAATCTCATCAAGCTTTGCAGAGCTGGATGAGAATCCTGACACATCCCTTTTTTTATTTGAGAACCTCATTCTCTAGGGATTCTTGCGTGTCATGCAAGTTTGAAATTCACATTCCAGTGACTTATTCATCTTTAGTAGAGACTCATTCTCTTGCTCTAAATCAGTAATCAACTCTTTTAATTTTTCAGTGTCAATTACTAAGGCTGCATTTTCAGAGTCAAGATATTTAACTTTGTTAGATAAAACTTTATTAGCCTTAATGAATTTTATCGATTCCTCGTACAATTCTTTCACACCATCTGCCGAGTCATCCGAATTCCCATTGTAAGAGTCTTCCGAACTCTCATCATCACTTTTCTTGGACTCTCCATGAGATCCATAGGGACTATTGAAACGAGCAACAAAAGCTGTATACTTATCAGTCTTTTCATTGCTAACAGAATTATCAGAATGATCTTCTAATTCTTCATCCCATGTAGCATTGAATGCTTTTGCCTTGCCCTTGTATTCTTCTTTGTTTGGGCACACATTTGCTCTCTCTATCTCTCTTCTTTCTATCTCTTTTTTATCATGCTTTCTCTCTCTAGTTTAATTAAAGTTCTAGCTTTCCAGATAAATTTTTTTTATTTGTTTTAGTTACAAACAAGTTGATTGAGATTGTAAGTTGTAGTGAGTTTAATGAATGAATCCTCTTTCTCCATTACTATGTTTTCATTACCTTTTATTTGATGTTATCAAGGTTATAATCATCCCTCAAAATAATGTTTTAAAATCAACTATTAATCCCCATTCTCACCTCACCATCTTTGCAGCATTTCAGTGTGTTTTGTTTCATTATTGTGTTGCCCTAAATTCGAGTGCGGATCGACATCCGACACTTTCCACTGTGCAAGAAGTTCTTATTTTGCAGGAATTAAACCGGATAAATTATAAATGTGTTGATTCTAGGGTTTTCATACCCAACAACACAGAAAAACCCTATTTCATTAGTGGGCTAGGGCCTTCTCTCACCTGGGATGGGGGCCTTCTCACACTGGGGCCTAAGGCGACTGCCTTATTGGCCTTATGGTAGAGACGACCAGTTCTCGTGATCCACGGCCGAGAACAAACGTGAAACTTATTGGTTCATTTTTGTTGGTCCCGTAGTATTTTTTTTGTTAAACACAACCCTCTCGGCCGACTAACCGCATGGATGTTTACACCACCACTTGGTGGATATACAAACCAAAAATCCCCCGATTGATCCATCTGTTGATGGCTATCTGTTTTGACCTAGTTGGTTTATCTTTCTCATCTTCTCTTAGTTCTTTTAGTCTTTCTTGTTGGCCAAGATTATCTTCTAGGATGATATCTGAGGTGAAACTTGGTAGGATTGGTCAATTCACAGATCTAAGAACTTAATCGATAGTCAAAATTATCTCTCCATTAACTTTTCTTGCCGATTTTTTTACTCTTCCTTGGGAGAAATTGTGAATTCCCAAACTATTTATCACTAGTGCTATCATTGTTCTTTATTGTACATGATTAAATCATTTCAATTGACTCGTATTTAAAACTATTGTGGCTAATCCTGGATTCTTTCAAATTTGTTCTTTTTTTAATTAATGTCTTTATGCTTATTTATCTCAACATCCCAATCTTTGCGACTCTATCTTATTTTATGAACATTTTTTTTCTTAATTACGCAATATTCTACTCGAAAAAAGCATATCTATACACACTACCAACTTATTTTCCTTCGTTTGACTAGTATGCATCGATCGCATAGCACTCTGGAGGTACATTTCCAACTTAGCCACCTCACTGAAATTCTATGTAACATCCTTTTTAATCTCTTCCTCCTTTTAGACAATTGAATCGAGATGTGATAATGTTCACTTTGAAATTTATCAAGTTGTTTAGAGAGGATTTAAACACACATACGACCAACCCAACTCAATGCACACGCGCGCATGTGTGTCTACTATGGTCTATGGTTGTGCTGAATAGGTAAAAAATTAGGATGCCCAAGGGCTCCATCCTTGAATTCTAATCCGTTCGTACGAGAGTTTTACACTTTTAATCTTTCAAACAATGTGGGACTAAAAAGTTGTGTAAACGTGTAGGGAAGGAGGGAAAACTATTTACATTTCCTTCCAAATTTTTCATTCAAAATTTTATAACTTTAGTTTTTCAGAAAGTGAAGAAAAAGAAGCACATCTTTTAAAGTCTTAAAGGTCGTGGGTTCAAAATCCCTTAACCTCAAAAGTAAACTAATGTTTATACTTTCTAGAGTACTTGGGTTAATTAAAGACCCTTTAGGCTATAAAGTAAACTAATTTTTTTTTATACTTAGGCTCCGTATGGTTGCCCAGAATAAGTTTTCAAGAAATGATTTTTGCATATAAACGGCATAAAACTTTTTCCGTATCAACACTTACTTGCATACAAATCCTTATTACCCTGCGGAGCCTTGATGAATAGCACACACAGCACAATATGAAAGTTTTATTCCATAGAGAAATATAGGCTAGGTTCTTCATAATTACACTACATATTTCATATTTCTCCATCCCACATATCAGCAACTGATTTAAACAGTCCATCATCTGACACTAGCCCTTCTCCTTTGAAAATCCTATCTTGTGGAAGGAGGCTCATCTTCTGCAACTCCTCCTTGCTCAGTTGCCAATCAAAAATCTCCGTATTTTCCTTCAATCTTTCCTTATTGAAGCTCTTTGGTAAGAAGCTCACTCCATGTTCAAATGCCCATCTCAAACAAATCTGTTCATGAAAAATTGCATTTATAATTATGACTAATATCCATAGTAGATGGGAATGGAAATTCTAAACATTGTCTCTATTGTTCTATTTACCTGAGCATTGCTCTTCCCTTTAGCTTGAGCAATCTGTTTGATTTCATCTGATTCAGAAACAACATTTGAACCCCACAAGGCTCCTTTACCACCAAGAGGAGAGTAGGCACTCACATGTATATCTTTGTCTGCACAAAAATCTCTTAATTTCCTTTGTTGCCAAAGAGGGTGCATTTCCACCTGAGCATGACTACAAGTTAGCAACTAAAAAAAAAAAAAAAATGGTGAATACATGGAAAATTTTGAAATAAATATGGGGCTTGAGAGGATCACTACCTGACCCTATTGTTCTTATAGCTAAGGTGGCCAAACTAGGGTTAGCCATAATTTCTCTCCTTTTGGTTTCCCAATCACCTCTCATACCTAGGGTTCCAATTCCTAGCTAATATCTATGTTTAAATTTATTCTTTTTCTTTTATTTGGATTTTTTTTTCTCGTTTTGGATCTAAGAAATGTGATTTAGCTTACTTTTGTTATTGTTATTGTTTGTGTGTGTTACGATCCTAAAGGTTAAAACTTAAAACTTTCTGCACCTCTATCACCTAAGTGCTTTTGGTGTATTGGTTTGGGTCTTAACATTTGTTATCAGAGCCAACCCCACATCGTGGGTTAATGTCATAGGAGGGGTGACCTGAGGAAAGGGTTACCTGGGGGATCGCTAAAAAAAAAAGAGAAAATATGGGTACCGGAAAAAATATTGGGAGGTGGCTCTCAAAGAAGATGAATCGGGGGACAACTATTTTTGACAACCATTTTGGCGGACCCACATAGAAGATGAATCAATGGCTGATTTTGGGTGAGGATGACCCTGATCACCATATAGATCACCCCAACAAAAAAATCAGCCCATTCTGAAATTTCTAACCCCATCAAATGTGGTTTTCAAGGTACATCGAAAAAATAGATGGTCCATAATTCTTCAACTTCTAAACCAGTCTACGAATATCAGAATGATTTGAATTTTTGTGAGGATGACCCTTCTTTACTGTGTAATAACGTTGACAAATCTCTCCAAGATGTCCTCGTCAACGTCCACACATGATAGTTTTCAATTTTTTGAAATAGAAATTATCTATAAAATATATTTGCAGTGGGACCCACATGATTCTCTAGAAGATGTGCTAGTTGTAGAGGAGGTGGCAGGACGTGGAGGACATCTTGGAGGATATCATGGAGATCTTAAAGGATAACGTGTAGAACATCTTGGAGAGATTGAGTGACGTTGACATTGCTTGATAAGCGTTGACGTTGTCCTAAGGAAGATACTGTAGCATCATTGTCTCAAGGTCCAAACCACTGATGGAATCGCATAGGGCACTTTTCAAATTTCTACGAATATGGTTGAACACAAGGTTTAAAAGGGACCGTTATAACGTTAGCGTTTTTTTCCATTATAATGAATTGTAACGCTCAAGAGCAAAAACAGAAAATAACGAAAACAGAAAAAACAAAAAAAAAATGTAGCTGGTTCATTTGAATTTCAAATTTTCAAAAACGAAAATTAAAGGAAATAACGGCTGTATTTTCACAATTTTTTTCAAAATAATAAGTCACTATTTTCGTTATAATGGAAAAATAACAGCCGTGAAATAACGGCCTTCATTTTTTGGGCATTTTAATGGTACGTAACATAATGGGGAGGTCCGAATCCGTTATAACGGCCATTATTTTCATTATAACAGTCGCTTTTTAAACCATGATTGAACATACGTACACGATGCTACATAATCGTCCCTTTAATATTTTCCTCCATTATTTGAGGGAAGGAAAAAAAAATAGACACATAGTTTTATACCAATCAAAACGAAAGGAAGAGAAAAATCCTAATGAGATATGATAACAATGACATAACTCCCTCTTTATGACATCATATCTTCACTCCCCAAGAATCCATTTCTTCTATCAAAAACGAACTCATTACATGTGTGGTTCGAAGTCTCGGCCGATCCCGTTCACCGATCTGAACGATACCGGGGTGGTCGTCTCGCCGATCGGAACAATATTTGGGCGATCCGGAGCGGGATTGTTGCCCTCCGATCCCAACACCGATCCCGAGATTTTGAATCATATGTGGTAAAGAGAACCGCCTATGTGACTTTATAACTTTGGATGTTATTTTTTTTTTTTTTTTTTTTTTTTGAGGATTGTCAAGCCAATCCTGTGATTAAAGCTGACCTGATTAACGGCAGGAGGGATGGTTGCATGGAGCAGAAGGTGAGAAAGCTTTTTGCAAGTGAAATTGCTGACACCAATAGATCTGGCTAAGCCAAGTCTACAACATTCTTCCATGGCCTCCCATGTCCCCTTCATGTCTAAGGGAAGGAGGTTCTCCGCCTTTACATCAAAGCTCTTCTCCTTTAGATTGAATCTCGCCGGAAAATGAATCAGGTACAAATCAACATAGTCCAACCCCAGAGTCCTACGATACAAGAAATAAAAAAAACAACAAAATCATCCATATATAGCTTTTCCAAACTGACAAGAACATCAAGAATTTCTTACTGTAGAGATTCGCGGAGAGCTGGAAGGACAAGATCATGTGTTGCGTGACCAGACCAGAGCTTGGTGGTTATGAAGAGCTCATCCCGGCTCCTAACGAGGCCTCTCTTAAGGGATTCGGCAATGGCTCGGCCAAGCGGTAGCTCTGACTGATAGATACTTGCAGTGTCAAAGTGTCTGTAACCTAGTTCAATTGCACTAAGAATGGAGGACTCGACGAGTTCGGGTGGAGAGAGGGGGAAGGCTGCTGTTCCCATCCCTAGCAACGGCATTCTTCGTCCCGAACTCAACACTGTCACCGGAACTGTCTCGGAAATGGTTCCCATCCCTATCTTTTCTTCCTTTGCTCAGCTAAGGATTTTTGGTGTTCTCCCTCTCTTTATAGACAAAAGTAACTAAACGCCCTTTAAAAGGGCATTTGTCCATATAGTCAGCATCCACTAAGAGTGTGCCACGTGGCTCATATTATGACACAAGTTTTAATCCTCTATGGGCAAACATCCTTTTAAAGGGTCTGAACACTTTTTTCGGCTTTATTTTTTGTCCGGACGAGACACCTTTTCAAAGAGTAAAACTGAACACTTTTTTCGGCTTTATTTTTTGTCCGGACGAGACACCTTTTCAAAGAGTAAAACTTGTCACAATGGAATTGCAAATCACACAATCACAGCCAATGAATTGCAAATCACACAATCACAGCCAATGAATTCCCGGCACATACACCTAAAATCAAAAGCACATGGGTGTTTAGTTACTTTTTTTATAAACTAATAATGAAAAGCACGGGTGGAAATAGAAAATACAAACTAACAACAATTAATTTTTATATATAAGTCTAATTGTAGTAGGAAATAATACATAAAAATTGTTTAACTATTCCCTTTCCCTTCATCCTCTCTAAACATGATAAGAAAATGAAAAAAATTGCTAACACCAAAACAAAATAAAAAAGTAGTTTTTATAATCTTCATTTTTACATTCAAGCATCGCACAACAGCACATCCACTATGTCCATAATAGTGACGACCCTTTCATCAGTTCTCCTCATCTTCATATTATTTTTATTCACAATCCTCTCTTTTTTTTCTTCATCAACATCCCCTTAGCTGTAAAACATGATAAGAAAATAAATAAATAAAAAGTGTTAACAATAGAAGAAAATAAAAAAAATTTATAATCTTCGTTTTTACCTTCAAAGATTTATACAATCCTAAAAAATTGAAACCTTACAAATAAACAAACAATCATTTTAGAGTCTAAACATAAACATGAATGTAAATAATTAAATAACAATTCTTTTAGAGACCCAAATCAAGTAATCAGCAGAGACGATTCATTGAAGGAAAAAAAAATTTTAGAAGAGGTGGTAAAGATATCGAACCATATTGACTTTTCTCCTGCTTTTGTGTCTTCGTCATTCAAAGAAGCTCAGTCCATGAGAGAAAATGTGAGAACCCTGCCTAAACCCTAATATTTATATATGACCGAATTAATGGCTTATTAAATAGATATTTATTTATTAACGAAATATAGATAAACATTAGATGTCAATAATGGAAGCGATGTTAATGAGAAAAACGTTTCAATTGAAACAAAAATAGAATGTTGTGAAAATTAAAGGAATGAGATAGAAAACCATTAGAAGGCCATAATGGAAGGCGGTGGTAATGGGATAAACGTTTTGATTGAAACATAAATAGAATGTTGTAAATGTTATGTTTTGAAAAATAAAAGGGTGTTAAGAGACGTTGAGAAAGACGAATTTAAAAACGAAGGAATAAATAATTTAAGAATGAAAGAGAGAATTAATGAATAAATAATTGAGATTTTAAAGAAAAATAAATTGAGTTAGTTAGAAAGTCTAAAAAGTCCTTAATGTTTTAGGTGCATTACTTAAAGTGTCAAAGGGTGCTTTTGAAAAAGACAAAAAAATATAGGGTACAGTCAAATAGATGAGAGAGGAAAGAGAATTTTAGGTTGTTGACATGGCACTCTGCATGAGGATAGTGCCACGTCAACTTGATGTGGAGGAGAGAGAACGACGCTGCTCGCTTCTCTGCTATAGTATAGATATATAGATGTCAGAAAGTTCTTTTATTTTTGTAAATATATTTAAGTTTTTTTCCTTTAAGAAATTTTCTATTTTTTTGTCCAGGCGTCCGAGCCACACCTAAAACGCCACGTGGAATCTTAAAGCTCAGTGACTGTGGATATTTGAACCATAGACCTGTAGACAAAAATCAGCCTGATTGGTCATTTTTAACTGTTGGATGATTGAGTACCCCACAATAATGCTTGAATCCCACATCTAAAAATCAACTGATAAAAAAGACTCATATTAATTAATTAATTAAGGGACGAGATATTGACACCTGCCTTTTCACTCAGAAAACCCACTTACCCAAAAAAAATTACAAAAATGTCCCTTCTTTTTAACTCATACCACCAACATAAAAAAAAACCTAACAACCAGAAAAAATAACATAAGAAAGAAGAAGAGGAGACCGTCGCCAAGAGGTACCTCTCTCTCTCTCCATCTCCCTCTCACTCTCGGCCTCTCTTTCTTGGCCTCGGCAGCCCAAGGCCGAGTGTGCTGTTGTATGCAGGCACACTCGGCCTCGGGCTACCGAGAGAGAGAGAGAGGGAGAGGGAGAGGGTGAGAGAGAGAGAGCAAGAGAGGGTGAGAGAGAGTGAGCGGAGAGGAAGAGGGACTGGCGGTGTTGGTTCATCCTCTTCTTCTTCTTCTTCTTCTTCTGTGTGCCTTGAGATTTTTTTTTTTTTTTTTATAGTTTTGGTTGGTGGGTGTCAAGAGTGACTAGGGTGTAAAGAGTGGAGAATTTTTAGGTGGGTTTTCTGAGCGAATTGTCAGCAACGCACTAACAAAGAGAGAGAAAGTCGGCCTAAGGGAATCGCAGCGTAGATGGCGACCGGAGGAGAGAGTCGCAGTGGGGACGACTAGAATGGCTAATGGACGAAAGAAGGTTGCAGTAGACGATCAAAGGGAGGTAGATCGGGAAATAGAAAGGAGGAGAGAGTGAACGTTTGTAGCACTTTTACCCGACGTACAATAACATGCATAAATAAAAAATCAAGGGATTTTTGGCTTGACCCCTTTACTTTATTGCAATTTACATCGCACCCAATGTTTTTTTTAAATATTTACATCGCCAACAAGCTGTTAAGTAGTTGCAACCAAGTACTTACACCCAACACCCAACATGACAGCTCAAATGGTTGGTGTGTATCCACCTCTTTAGGGAGGTCGTGGGGTCAAACCCCACAGGTAGATTTCCTCATTTGAGCAGTGTGCCATGAGTAGAAATCTCCTTTACCGGCTTAACCGGGTTCAGGTTTCACCTAACTCATCCATGGGGCCCTCCCACGATGGTTACTACAAAAAAAAAGTACTTGCAACCAAGCCTCTTTCAAGAGGTTGTGGGGTCAAACCCACACAGGTAGATTTCCTCCTTTGAGCAGTGTGCCAGGAGTAGAAATCCCCTTTACCTGCCTGATTGGTCCGTTCAGGTTTCACCTGCTAATCCGTGGGGCCCTCCCACGATGGTGACTACAAAAAAATAAAGAGATTTAAAAATCGGCCGTTATAACGAAAATAACGGCCGTTATAACAGATTCGGACCTACCCCGTTACATTATGAACTGTTAAAACGCCCAGAAAATAACGGCCGTTATAGGAAATTTTTGTGAAAAAAACAGCCGTTATTTTCCGTTATTTTTCTGTTATTTTCCATTTTTGAAATTTCGAAATTCAAATTTTAAAATTCAAAATTTGAATTTCAGCTCCATTTTTTCGTTATTTCCATTTTTGCCCCTGAGCGTTTTTTTTTCCGTAATGCCCCCAGTCCGTTATACCGTTATAACGGTCCCTTTTAACCTTGCTTGCAACGGCGTGGGTCCACATTAAGTACTTGCTGAAAACGTTTGCAAATGCAACGTTTACGGTGTACTAACAGCGTTATTCTCAAAAACCGGTCGTTTATGGTTGGTGTAGTAATGTCTGGCCGGCCGGGCAAAGCAGTTGGCGAGTAGTTGAACTTGGCCCGACGGTCATAGTATAAGCCACATGGCACAATGTTAGAGATCGACAACCTTGTGAATGTTTGGCCCAGTCCTCCTAGGTTTTGACCAAAAATTAGCCAGATTAATAATTTTCTAAAGGTTATATGTAGAACATGTCCTTAGGAGGTCCATTTTGTCGTTGAAGGGGCCGGCTGCTAGCATTAAATATTCCCCATACCCTTTTAACTATAATCACACTGGTTTTTATTTTCTGAATTTAATCAGAAATTATTGGAAGATGAAAACGTATGTAAGAACCATGTTTCGATATCTCGGGATCGGAGGCCGGATCAGTGGGCTCTGATCTGATCCAGAACAGGATCAGCCCATCTCTCCGGAGACAAGGTGAGACTCCTTTCGTAATCAGTGATCTCAGGGCGAGACGAACCATGTTTGGATCGGATCGGTGGGCTCTGATCCATCCGGATCGCCCAATCGAGAACAGGATCGGCCGAGACTTCGAACCATGGTGAAGAACTAACGAATTTTTGATCCCCACAATCCGATTATTAATATTTTCTATGAAAATAAATTATGTATCAAATTTTGGTGCAGAAGTCCCTCTATTTGCCATGTAGTACACTCTTTCGGGCCCACTGGCTCCTTGAATGTTTGGCCCACACCTTGGTGGAGCTACACACCTAAAATCAGTGTAATTGGCCCTTTCTAGCCATTTGATTTGAGCACATTTTCATCATGGGCTTGGTACTTTCCCATAGGCCTGTTTTTGAAGCCCGTGATGAAAAAGTGCTCAAATCCTACAGATAGAAATCATCAATAACACTAATTTTTTGTGTGTAGGTCCACCAAGGTGTGGGCCCGAAAGAGTACTACGTGGGAATCTGAGGGACTTCTGCATCAAAATTTTGATACAGAATTCTGCATCATCAAAGAACGGCTCTCCGTTTTGAGACTTCGAGGAAGACTCCAAGGTCTTGGCTGTGAGGTAAATGTTTGTTTAAACTTTAAAGTGGACAGTGGGCCCAGTTGCAGCGCCCAAGACAGGTTGTTTGCTAGCGTTCATCGTATTTTAACTAGAATCAAACTAGTCTTTAGTTTTTTAACTCGTCCAAGAGACAAAAACGTCAACGCTTCGCAAGTACTGACAAATTGATGGTCCCACATTCTTACTTTTGAAACGATTCTTCGTAGTTTAATTCAGGGTTTAAAAGGGACCATTATAATGGTATAACGGACTGGGGCGTCACCGAAAAAACGCTCAGGGCAAAAATGGAAAAAACAGGAAAAAATGAAGGAAAAAAAAAACAGAAATAATGAAAAATAAAGGAAAAAAAACATAAAAAATGGTGCTGAAATTCAAATTTTGATAACAGAAAAAAAAATAACGGAATATAACAGAAAATAACGGAAAAAAAATAAAATAACGGCCATTTTTTTCACAAATTTTGTTTGAAAATAACAGTCGTCATTTTCTTTATAACGGAAAAATAACAAAAAATAACGGCCATTATTTTCGTTATAACGACCGTTATTTTTTGGGCGTTTTAACAGTACATAACGTAATGGGGTAGGTCTGAATCCGTTATAACGGCCGTTATTTTCGCGATAACGGCCATTTTAATTTTAAACCTTGGTTAAATTAATACAGGCAAAAACTTGTTTTTTTTTTTTTGTAATCATTACAGACAAAGAAGAGGGCGTTAATCTTCTTTTCAAATGTTTAAATTAAGGATTTAAATGGTCTATTATAATGTTACACGAGACATTTTATTGTGGCTGTTATGTCCATTACAGCCATAGGTCAACCTCTCGGCCATTTCTTATTCTGCACAAATGAATCCCGCTTGATTCACTAATTCGTGGGAAGATACTGAACTTTTGTATTTGAAAAATGTTTCAGAAGGGATCCCAAAAATCGAAATTCTTGATCAATGGAGGAACAATATATCACCATTTTTGTTCAATAAGATACCAAAGTGGATGATCTGGATTGGAATCGGGATCAATCCCATTCAACTAATGGATCACTCGAGATCATTGTTTCCCAAAGAAGTCTCACCTTGTCTCGAGCGAGATGTGCCAATCCTGCTCTGGATCAGCCTATCCGGATCGAGATCGGAACCTACCCTTCTGACCTCCAATCCCAAGATTTTGAAACATGATTACATACAGCAGGTCATACCAATCACATTTGGGTAAATAATTTCTGAGATTTGATAATTCCACCGTGTATATTTTTAGTGCGGATGTTCTATTATATAGACTAGGGGAACGCCAAACGCAATGCACGTGCACCTTACACATGGAAGCACCTTACACGAGGCACACTGGTAGAGATCATTGACCGTATGGATGTTTGGCCCATCTCTAAGTGGGCCTATATGCAAAAACTCAGCCTAATTAGTGGGTTTTAAGGATTTGATTGGAGTCATTTCATGGGTTGATTTTTAACCATAGATTTCAAGCATTATTTGGGGAACTCTGATCCAAAAGTTTAAAATCATTAATCGGACTGATATTTGGTTAATAGGTCCACCTAGGAATGGGACAAACATCCATAAGGTCAGTGGTCTCTAAGAGTGTGCCACATGGCTTATACTATTGTCTCTCATCGTCATTGATGAAGGACATAGGCGTGCCAGACAACTTGAACTGTGAAGAGACATTTAATGAGGGAAGGTTTTATAGATAAAACTTTGAAACTAGAGAGGACCCTAATTGTGTCACATGGGTGGCAACCCCGATTGTTGCCTTATAATAGTATAGATTAGATACAGAGTACAGGATACAATATAATCACAGGATTTTATCTCTGTAATCTTTTAGAATGAAACTTTACAAGATAGTTTAAGGCCCTGCTTGGTTCACTGCACTTGGGTGCATTTTGCACTTTAGTGCAAATACAATGAATTGTGTTCCAATCACTTGTGATGTAAGTCACTTACAATTGTTTGGTTCACGCCATGTAAATAGATGCAAATGAATTTTAGGTGATTGGTTGGTAGTGCATTGCAAATGAATGCAATGGATATTTTATTTCATGATTTTATATTAAAAAAGGTGCACAAAAAATTTTTTATTGTAATATTATTGTTATCATTGTTGATTTTATTATTATTATTATTAATTATAATTATTGTCATTATAATCATGGTTTAAAAAATGGCCGTTATAACAGATTCGGACCTCCCCCGTTACGTTATGTCCCGTTAAAACACTTAAAAATAACGGCTTTTATTTTCATTATAACTGACGTTGTTTTCCATTTTTTTCCCTTATAAAAATCGTTATTTTCTGAAAATTTTTGTAAATAAAAAAACGGCCGTTATTTCAGTTATTTTATGTTATTTTAATTTATTAAAATTTGAAATTTTGAATTTCAGCGCCATTTTTTCCGTTTTCCCCGTTATTTTCCCCTTTTGCCCTTGAGCGTTTAAATTCCTTACAACGGCTCTTATAACGGAAAAAATGATAACGCCCCAAGTTATTATTATTATTATTATTGTTGTTGTTGTTGTTATTTTTTGGGAAAAAAAAATGTTGAGCTAATACAATGCACTTGCTTTCAGCAGTTTTTGGGCTGCACTTCCTTGCATCTATTTTGTTAAGGACTCTACCGGGGCTTGTTAACTACTTGCACGTTAGTTCATTGCACACCTCCAACCAATCACTTTCAATCTCAAAATTTTGGCAAGTGAGTGCATTGCACTCAATTTGCTGGGAACCAAGTAGGTCCTAAGTAACAAATGATTGGCAGAATCCCTTTGATGGTGGATTTGTGATATCGGATATATCTTCAGCATCTCTAGAATCTTCGACAATATCACCAAATCCCTTTGATGGTGGATTTGTGATATGAGAGGTGTGTATCTTCAATATCTCTGGAATCTATGTTAATATCACAATCCTTTATATTGGGGTATGTCAAATTTGCAGTGATAATATTTTTTATTAATCCGAATAATTTCATAATTATTCCAACAACTTGCTAATCAAATAGTTCATTTGTAAATATTGACTTAGTAAGATATATGTACACTTAACCCCCAAGGTTGAGTGTAGGTAGCGAAGACTCCACTCCAAAAAGTATGGAGTTATGAGTTCAACTCTCCTTGGGGCCACCCCCTAGAAAGAATAGGGCAATAAGTGGCTCAGTCCACATTAACTCTCCCAGTACACTCCAGCACGTGCACGTGTGGAAGGGGTGACTATCGTGCCCCGGGGGATTAGTCGGGTGCTCTAAGAGGCCCAGATACCCATGGTTTTAATATATATATATATATAGGCTCAGTCCACATTAACTCTCCCTGTACACTCCAGCACGTGCACGTGTGGAAGGGGTGACTATCGTGCCCCGGAGGATTAGTCGGGTGCTCGGATACCCATGGTTTTAATTATATATATAGGGTCACGATCGGGGGACAACTATTTCATACAACGTTTTTGACAACAATTTTGGCGTACTCACATGGAAGATGAATCAATAGCTGATTTTTTGTGAGGATGATATCCTCATCATATAGATCACCCCTACAAAAAATCAGCACATTCTGAAATTTCTGACCCCATCAAATGTGGTTTTCAAGTTAAAGATAAAAATAGACGGTCCATAATTCTTCAACATGTAAACCGATCTACGAATATCAGATTGATTTGAATTTTTGTGAAGATGATCTCCTCACTATAGAGACCATCCTCGCCAAAAAATACTTCATTCCAAGACTTCTAATTTATACATTGGCCTGCGCCAATTTTTGTTGTCAAAAATGTTGTATGAAATAGTTGTCTCCCGATCTTGACTGTGGGTACCATAATTTTCACACGAATCTCAAGGATTGATGTGCACATATCTCGAGGTGTACATCCATCGAGGATATTTCAAAAGGTGTATTATTTCTAATGTACATTCATCCCGGGAACTCATCCCGGCAACTTCAACATTTCAACTCGGGAATTTATCTTGATAACTTAAGCATCTCATCCTGGGAACTCATCCTGACACTCAAGCATCTCATCCCGGGAACTCCAACATCTCAACCCGGGAACTCATCTTAATAACTCAAGCATTCATCCCGGGAACTCATCCCGGCAACTCCAACATCTTATCCCGGGAACTCATCCCGGCAACTCTAGCATCTCATCCCGGGAACTCAATCCGGTAACTCCCAGCATCTCATCCCGGCATCTCAACCCGGCAACTCTAAGCATCTCATCTCAACAGGTTTAGTTATCATACTTAGTGGGAATGACGTTCAACACATCCCTATAAGGTCAGACGGCATACTTGACGGGAGTAACGTTTATCTCATTCCGACAAGGTCAAGTGACATGCTTGACAGGAAGGATATTCAAGCACATCCTGGCAAGATCAAACGGCTTACTTGGCGAGAGTGACATTTATATCATCCCGACAAGATCAGTAGCATACTTGGCAGGAATGGACTTCTATCAATCCCGAGAAGTATACAGAATTCTACAAACGAGATAAGTATTCTAAACTATAATAAAGTTAGTTACTTACCTATCCATTGAATGTTAGCCACATGGCGGTTAGTTTGACTATTACGCAGCTCCCACGTTCTCCTATTCAAATATCTGCCACAAGGAATGCCACCTCAGTCGTTTCAGATATAACTGAATAGAGGCAGTTAAGATCTAACAGGAAGAGACAGTTTCGTAACAGAATCTCTTCAGATCATAACTGACTAACAAGGAGTAGACACGTGGAAAGTGAGTCACACCAGTTCTGGGGGTATAAATACATGACCCTCAGATTTGAGAAGGGATCTTGCTCTCCAGATCCAGATAGCCTAAACTCTGAAATATTTTACTATTTTCATGAACCTTGTTACCATTCCTAAGCTGACTTGAGCATCGGAGTATTGTCAACAGGTACAACCATATCTCATTTGGAGATCATCCTATCCTTCGCGAAGGAGAAAGCAGTTTCATCCTAGAGCATCAGAGTCGTCCGATCATCACCAAAATCCGAATTGTCTGACCTCAAAGATTGTGCGGGTTAGATCAGATATTTTTCCCCCACACTGACAAATATATATATATATATAATTCATTTCCAAAAAACTATTTCAGGGCAACCATACAAATCCGAAAAGAAAATTTTCATGTGCAATCAAACATGCCCTAACTCTCTTTCTAAGGATAGAAAATATCTTGTCTTTTTTTATTTGGGTCGGGCTTGGGGGACCCCTATTTTTTACACCCATTTTGGCGTACCCACATAGAAGATTAATCAATGGCTGATTTTTGGTGAGGATGATCTCTATGGTGAGGAGATCATGCTCACAAAAATTCAAATCATTCTGATATTCATAGACTGGTTTAGAAGTTGAAGAATTATGGACTGTCTATTTTTACCGTGTAACTTGAAAACCACATTTGACGGGGTTAGAAATTTCAGAATGGGCTGATTTTTTGTTGGGGTGATCTATATGGTGAGGAGATCATCCTCACCAAAAATAAGCCATTGATTCATCTTCTATGTGGGTACGCCAAAATGGGTGTCAAAAAATGGGGGTCCCCCGAGCCTGACCCTTTTTTTTATTATTTGTAAAAAAAGATAGATAAAATTAAAAAAACCCAATGAGCACAACAAAGCCTATAGCCACGTGGCTCACTCAAAGCTTCCTTCACATACGCCATGCGAAATCTTTTGTGTAAAACTTCTATCACACGAAATTGTAAATCATGGTTGACAAAAAAAAAAAGGAAATTGTAAATCACACAATCACAAGCCAATGAGTTATCGGCACGTACACAAGTGCTTTTGGCTTTTGCTTTTTAGGTGTACGTGCCCAGAACTCATTGGCTGTGTTTGTGTGATTTGCAATCCGATGGTGACAGAAAGTTTTACTCAAATCTTTTGATGCTATATTAGTTGTCTCATTAAAGGCTTTAGCTTCTCTCAGTCAACATCACCTTCAGAAGATCGAAAAGAGTCAAGAAAGCATTTAATACTTTCCTCAATCAGATGTCTTCCTCTCCTCTCCTCACGGTCACTAGATAAGCTCACTCAAAGCTTCCTTGCAAACTTCTCTTACCATAAACCATACGAAATCCTTTTGACTCAAACGAGCGCGGAAGGGCCCACATGAGAGAGCCCCTAGGGATGATTCTGGGTGAGGATGATCTCCTCATCATTGAGATCATCCTAAAAAATAATCAGACCATTCCGAAGTTTCTGACCCCACCAAATTTGCTCTTTAGGAAATGAATGGCTCAAAATGAAGAGCACATTCTGTTGGGGTCAGAAAACTTATACTCCCCTAATTTTTTTTGAGGATGATCTCAATGGTGAGGGGATCAACCTCACCTTTGAGATTATCCTCACCAAAAATCAACCCTAGGAGCTCACCCATGTGGGCCTCCACACCGTTTGTTTGAGTCAAACGTCGTTGGACACTATAATTATATATACATGCTGCTTGGCATGAGGAAGCACGATTTTTGTTACTCACCGCTGCCATCTGGGCCCACTGACCGTATGGATGTTTAGCCCACCCCTTGGTGGATATACACACCAAAAGCACCCTGATTAGTAATCTCTGACCATTTATATTTAGCACTTTTCAAGGCGTGATTATAGTCGTTGGATTCAACCGTTTTTTTTTAGTACTAAAACCAATGGCTAAAAATCACTTGTTACTTTACGACCCTTAACTTAATTTCCTCCTAAACCAAATGTCTTCCTCAAGCCGTTGCTTCCTCACAGTCACTTAAAAAAAAAAAGCTAGGGTCTTCTTCTCTAGCCATTCTTTTCCTAATCCGTCAAAAGAAAATATCGTTCTCCATAGAGAAACTAAATGTCGCCACAATAATTTCCCAGCACTATAACGTAACATATCGGGCGAATCGTACATAGAATTTGTCGCTTTCTCAAAGCTCCATCTATTGGAGTATATATTCAGTTGAGTTAGCATTGTAATGAATTGTATGATATGCACAATATCATTATTGGTGTATCTCAACACATATTCTCCCGGTTGTCAAGATTAGATAAAATAGATTCTCTCGGTTGTCAAGATTAGGTATGATAATATCTAATATCAATTAGGATATTAGATTGGATCTCTTAGGATTAGTTTCTATCTTTAGATGATTTAATTTCTTATCTTTATATAAACCTTGGATTGGGGTCAATGTAATCACCGAAGTTTTATCAATAAAATTAAACTTCCACATGGTATCAGAGCCATTGTTCTTCTGATAACAAGATCTCGATTCTGCACTTTATTCTGACGGGCGGCATTGTCGTCGTCCGCCCGATAGTACATTTTCAAGCTGGCCACCTTTTTTGTTATATTTTCTCATATAAAAAGAACAATCAAATCCATATACCCACATTTCTTTCTAACCTCTCATCAAACGCTCATCAAAGCCATTCATTCTCATCATATTATATTTACTCAAGACATCTCCACTGAAAGTTTAGCCGCACACTTCGTCTTCAATAGCTTCTCGATCGGAAGAAGTCATGATTGACCTGATCTAGTGGGCCACCGGCTCCGATAGACTCCAAGATGAGCGAGATGCAACAGTGATGGATTTCACAGACAAGCGATGACCACCATCAATCGCACGAATAGAAATTTCAGCCATTCATCATATTCACTTCATAAAGACCAAAGGCTCATATTTCTTGTAACCAATCACATGTTCCTTCTTCGAAAGGACATACGATTGTGAGAGGGTATTAAAGTATATATCAGGTTTGATTAGTATTAGCATTATAATAAATTGTGTAAGTTGTAACATATCATTATTGGTGTATCTCATCACATATATATTCTCTCAGTTGTCAAGATTAGGTAAGATAATATTTAATATCGATTAGGATATTAGATTAGATCTCTTAGGATTAGTTTCTCTCTTTAGATGTTTCATATCTTTATATAAATCTTGGATTAGGGTCAATGTAATCACTAAAGTTTTATCGATAAAACTTCTACACCATCTCCTCTCCTCTCTAGTAGTGTTTGAACGGTGGAACCATTGTTGTCCGTCATAAAATGGACCTCAACCTCTAGTCGACCGCTCCATGTGTGTGGTATCTAAACTCATCACCAGCTTAAAGACTAAAAAACCACCAAATGATGGCCAAAAATGGAATACAGGACTCCACATAAGGGACGAAGAGTTGGGAATGAGCTACTAGAACTCTCCAAAGTACCTTGATTTTAGTGAACTTGACGCTCTCACTAGAAGAGCAAAAATGGTTATTAAAGCTTACAAAAACCCAAATTGTTTGTGGTTTACCACAAGGACATGCCCATCTAAGAGTTACAAAACCTTGAATCTTGCTCCACAAAGAGGCAAGGGATACCTCTAGAGCCTTCTCTCTTGCTTGCGAGTATGCATACCTTCACTTTATCTTTGATCTAATCTACCTAGGTCTCCAACGAAAGACTCTCCTATTTCCCTACCATCAGGAAACCTTGGTCCTCTTCTGCCCTCCATTCTCACAATGTCGTTTTTAACCTCTATGATCTCTTTGCTCACCTCTTTAGTCGTTGGAAGAACCACCTCTTTCTCTTGATCATCCTCATCGCCGTCGCTCTCTTCCTCGCACCCACTTTCAAGAGCCATTCCTTTAGCAAAGTTTTCAACACGCTCGCATTACACTCTCTCTCTCTCTCTCTCTCTCTCTCTCTCTCTCTCTCTCTCTCTCCATGCTTTTCATTCATTCCACAACTAATAATGCTTTGAGGATCCTTAAAAAAGGTAGAAAGAAAACCCTTATTTGTTCAAAATTTATCATTAAAATGCAATCACTATAGGAAAAAGGACTTTCAGCGACGGCCGGCGACCGTCGGTATAGGGTCAAAATCCGTCGCTATATGTTATACCGACTGTCGCTACCCATCGCTAGAAAAAATGTTGCTAAAAGGTATTACCGATGGCCACCAAAAAAATGACCATCGCAAAAAACACTCCCGCCATACGGTTAGGTGGGAAAATTCATGTACCGACGGTCATGGCCGTCGGTATATTAGCTTTCTACCGACGGTTCTGACCGTCAGTATATATGATTTTTTTTTTTATTTGTAAACTAGTTTACCGACGGTCGAGGCCGTCGCTATTAGGTCCATATAGCGACTACATATTGACTGGCCGTCGCTATAAATACTCTTTAGCGACAGCCAAACCTGTCAGTAGATCTCGATATGTTTTAATTAGTACCTAACGGTTTAGCGGCGGCCACTGACCATCGTTATAACCTCTATATACCGACGATCGGTATCCTTGGCCGTCGTTAGAATACAGATATAGCGACGGTAATATGTGTTGACCGTCGCTATATACTGGTTATAACGACGGTCAGTGGCCGTCGCTAAAAGGTTGTTTGCTAGCATTCATCGTATTTTAACAAGAATCAAACTAGTCTTTAGTTTTTGAACTCGTCAAAGAGACAAAAACGTCAACGCTTCGCAAGTACTGACAAATTGATGGTCCCACATTCTTACTTTTGAAACGATTCTTCGTAGTTTAATTCAGGGTTTAAAGGGGACCATTATAATGGTATAATGGACTGGGGCGTTACCGAAAAAACGCTCAGGGCAAAAATGGAAAAAACAGGAAAAAATGAAGGAAAAAAAAAACGGAAATAATGAAAAATAAAGGAAAAAAAACATAAAAAATGGTGCTGAAATTCAAATTTTGATAACGGAAAAAAAATAATAATGGAATATAACAGAAAATAACAGAAAAAAAATAAAATAACGGCCATTTTTTTCACAAATTTTGTTTGAAAATAACAGTCGTCATTTTCTTTATAACGGAAAAATAACAAAAAATAACGGCCATTATTTTCGTTATAACGACCGTTATTTTTTGGGCGTTTTAACAGTACATAACGTAATGGGGTAGGTCTGAATCCGTTATAACGGCCGTTATTTTCGTGATAACGGCCATTTTAATTTTAAACCTTGGTTAAATTAATACAGGCAAAAACTTGTTTTTTTTTTTTTGTAATCATTACAGACAAAGAAGAGGGCGTTAATCTTCTTTTCAAATGTTTAAATTAAGGATTTAAATGGTCTATTATAATGTTACACGAGACATTTTATTGTGGCTGTTATGTCCATTACAGCCATAGGTCAACGTCTCGGCCATTTCTTATTCTGCACAAATGAATCCCGCTTGATTCACTAATTCGTGGGAAGATACTGAACTTTTGTATTTGAAAAATGTTTCAGAAGGGATCCCAAAAATCAAAATTCTTGATCAATGGAGGAACAATATATCACCATTTTTGTTCAACAAGATACCAAAGTGGATGATCTGGATTGGAATCGGAATTGATCTCATTCAACTAATGGATCACTCGAGATCATTGTTTCCCAAAGAAGTCTCACCTTGTCTCAAGCGAGATGTGCCAATCCTGTTCTAGATCAGCCTATCCGGATCGAGATCGGAACCTACCATTCTGACCTCCAATCCCAAGATTTTGAAACATGATTACATACAGCAGGTCATACCAATCACATTTGGGTAAATAATTTCTGAGATTTGATAATTCCACCGTGTATATTTTTAGTGGGGATGTTCTATTATATAGACTAGGGGAACGCTACACGCAATGCACGTGCACCTTACACATGGAAGCACCTTACACGAGGCACACTGGTAGAGATCATTGACCGTATGGATGTTTGGCCCATCTCTAAGTGGGCCTATATGCAAAAACTCAGCCTAATTAGTGGGTTTTAAGGATTTGATTGGAGTCATTTCATGGGTTGATTTTTAACCATAGATTTCAAGCATTATTTGGGGTACTCTGATCCAAAAGTTTAAAATCATTAATCGGACTGATATTTGGTTAATAGGTCCACCTAGGAATGGGACAAACATCCATAAGGTCAGTGGTCTCTAAGAGTGTGCCACGTGGCTTATACTATTGTCTCTCATCGTCATTGATGAAGGACATGGGCGTGCCAGACAACTTGAACTGTGAAGAGACATTTAATGAGGGAAGGTTTTATAGATAAAACTTTGAAACTAGAGAGGACCCTAATTGTGTCACATGGGTGGCAACCCCGATTGTTGCCTTATAATAGTATAGATTAGATACAAAGTACAGGATACAATATAATCACAGGATCTTATCTCTGTAATCTTTTAGAATGAAACTTTACAAGATAGTTTAAGGCCCTGCTTGGTTCACTGCACTTGGGTGCATTTTGCACTTTAGTGCAAATACAATGAATTGTGTTCCAATCACTTGTGATGTAAGTCACTTACAATTGTTTGGTTCACGCCATGTAAATAGATGCAAATGAACTTTAGGTGATTGGTTGGTAGTGCATTGCAAATGAATGCAATGGATATTTTATTTCATGATTTTATATAAAAAAAAGTGCACAAAAAAATTATTATTGTAATATTATTGTTATCATTGTTGATTTTATTATTATTATTATTAATTATAATTATTGTCATTATAATCATGGTTTAAAAAATGGCCGTTGACCTCCCCCGTTACGTTATGTCCCATTAAAACACTTAAAAATAACGGCTTTTATTTTCATTATAACTGACGTTTTCCATTTTTTTCCCTTATAAAAATCGTTATTTTCTGAAAATTTTTATAAATAACAAAACGGCCTTTATTTCAATTATTTTATGTTATTTTAATTTATTCAAATTTGAACTTTTGAATTTCAGCGCCATTTTTTCCGTTTTCCCCTTTATTTTCCCCTTTTGCCCCTGAGCGTTTAAATTCCTTACAACGGCTCTTATAACGGAAAAAATGATAACGCCCCAAGTTATTATTATTATTATTATTATTATTATTATTATTATTATTATTATTATTATTATTATTATTATTATTATTGTTGTTGTTGTTGTTGTTGTTGTTGTTGTTATTTTTTGGGAAAAAAAAGTTGAGCTAATACAATGCTTGCTTTCAACGGTTTTTGGGCTGCACTTCCTTGCATCTATTTTGTTAAGGACTCTACCGGGGCTTGTTAACTACTTGCACGTTAGTTCATTGCACACCTCCAACCAATCACTTTCAATCTCAAAATTTTGGCAAGTGAGTGCATTGCACTCAATTTGCTGGGAACCAAGTAGGTCATAAGTAACAGATGATTGGCAGAATCCCTTTGATGGTGGATTTGTGATTTCGGATATATCTTCAGCATCTCTAGAATCTTCGACAATATCACCAAATCCCTTTGATGGTGGATTTGTGATATGAGAGGTGTGTATCTTCAATATCTCTGGAATCTATGTTAATATCACAATCCTTTATATTGGGGTATGTCAAATTTGCAGTGATAATATTTTTTATTAATCCGAATAATTTCATAATTATTCCAACAACTTGCTAATCAAATAGTTCGTTTGTAAATATTGACTTAGTAAGATATATGTACACTTAACCCCCTGGGTTGAGTGTAGGTAGCGAAGACTCCACTCCAAAAAGTATGGAGTTATGAGTTCAACTCTCCTTGGGGCCACCCCCTAGAAAGAATAGGGCAATAAGTGGTCAGTCCACATTAACTCTCCCAGTACACTCCAGCACGTGCATGTGTGGAAGGGGTGACTATCGTGCCCCGGGGGATTAGTCGAGTGCTCTAAGAGGCCCGGATACCCATGGTTTTAATATATATATATATAGGCTCAGTCCACATTAACTCTCCCAGTACACTCCAGCACGTGCACGTGTGGAAGGGGTGACTATCGTGCCCCGGGGGATTAGTCGGGTGCTCTAAGAGGCCAGGATATATATATATATATATATAGGCTCAGTCCACATTAACTCTCCCAGTACACTGCAGCACGTGCACGTGTGGAAGGGGTGACTATCGTGCCCCGGGGGATTAGTCGGGTGCTCTAAGAGGCCCGGATACCCATGGTTTTAATTATATATATAAGGTCACGATCGGGGGACAACTATTTCATACAACGCTTTTGACAACAATTTTGGCGTACTCACATGGAAGATGAATCAATAGCTGATTTTTTGTGAGGATGATATCCTCATCATATAGATCACCCCTACAAAAAATTAGCACATTCTGAAATTTCTGACCCCATCAAATGTGGTTTTCAAGTTAAAGATAAAAATAGACGGTCCATAATTCTTCAACATGTAAACTAATCTACGAATATCAGATTGATTTGAATTTTTGTGAAGATGATCTCCTCACTATAGAGACCATCCTCGCCAAAAAATACTTCATTCCAAGACTTCTAATTTATACATTGGCCTGCGCCAATTTTTGTTGTCAAAAATGTTGTATGAAATAGTTGTCCCCCGATCTTGACTGTGGGTACCATAATTTTCACACGAATCTCAAGGATTGATGTGCACATATCTCGAGGTGTGCATCCATCGAGGATATTTCAAAGGGTGCATTATTTCTAATGTACATTCATCCCGAGAACTCATCCCGGCAACTCCAACATTTCAACTCGAGAACTCATCTTGATAACTCAAGCATCTCATCCTGGGAACTCATCCTAGCAACTCAAGCATCTCATCCCGGGAACTCCAACATCTGAACCCGGGAACTTATCTTAATAACTCAAGCATCTCATCCTGGGAACACATCCCGGCAACTCTAACATCTCATCCCGGGAACTCAATCCGGTAACTCCCAGCATCTCATCCCAGCATCTCAACCCGGCAACTCTAAGCATATCATCCCAACATTGTCGACGGGATCGACATTTAACTCATCCCAACAGGTTTAGTTATCATATTTAGCGGGAATGACGTTCAACACATCCCTATAAGGTCAGACGGCATACTTGACGGGAGTAACGTTTATCTCATCCCGACAAGGTCAAGTGACACGCTTGACAGGAAGGATATTCAAGCACATCCCGACAAGATCAAACGGCTTACTTGGCGGGAGTGACATTTATATCATCCCGACAAGATCAGTAGCATACTTGGCGGGAATGGACTTCTATCAATCCCGAGAAGTATACAAAATTCTACAAACGAGATAAGTATTCTAAACTATCCTATCCATTGAATGTTAGCCACATGGTGGTTAGTTTGACTATTACGTAGCTCCCACGTTCTCCTATTCAAATATCTGCCACAAGGAATGCCACCTCAGTCGTTTCAGATATAACTGAATAGAGGCAATTAAGATCTAACAGGAAGAGACAATTTCGTAACAGAATCTCTTCAGATCATAATTGACTAACAAAGAGTAGACACGTGGAAAGTTAGTCACACCAGTTCTGGGGGTATAAATACATGACCCTCAGAATTGAGAAGGGATCTTGCTCTCCAGATCCAGATAGCCTAAACTCTGAAACATTTTACTATTTTCATGAACCCTGTTACCATTCCTAAGCTGACTTGAGCATCGGAGTATTGTTAACAAGTACAACCATATCTCATTTGGAGATCATCCTATCCTTCGCGAAGGAGAAAGCAGTTTCATCCTGGAGCATCAGAGTCGTCCGATCATCACTAAAATCCGAATCGTCTGACATCGAAGATTGTGTGGGTTAGATCAGGTATTTTTCCCCCACACTGACCCATATATATATATATATATATATATATATATATAAGTCATTTCCAAAAAACTATTTCAGGGCAACCATACAAATCCGAAAAGAAAATTTTCATGTGCAATCAAACAAGCCCTAACTCTCTTTCTCTTTCTAAGGATAGAAAATATCTTGTCTTTTTTTATTTGGGTCGGGCTCGGGGGACCCTTATTTTTTACACCCATTTTGGCGTACCCACATAGAAGATTAATCAATGGCTGATTTTTGGTGAGGATGATCTCTATGGTGAGGAGATCATGCTCACAAAAATTCAAATCATTCTGATATTCATAGACTGGTTTAGAAGTTGAAGAATTATGGACTGTCTATTTTTACCGTGTAACTTGAAAACCACATTTGACGGGGTTAGAAATTTCAGAAAGAGCTGATTTTTTGTTGGGGTGATCTATATGGTGAGGAGATCATCCTCACCAAAAATAAGCCATTGATTCATCTTCTATGTGGGTACGCCAAAATGGGTGTCAAAAAATGGGGGGGCCCCCGAGCCTGACCCTTTTTTTTATTATTTGTAAAAAAAGATAGATAAAATTAAAAAAACCCAATGAGCACAACAAAGCCTATAGCCACGTGGCTCACTCAAAGCTTCCTTCACATACGCCATGCGAAATCTTTTGAGTAAAACTTCTATCACACGAAATTGTAAATCATGGTTGACAAAAAAAAAAAAAAAGAAATTGTATATCACACAATCACAAGCCAATGAGTTATCGGCACGTACACAAGTGCTTTTGCAACGTACCCATTGCTTTTGCTTTTTATGTGTGCGTGCCCAGAACTCATTGGCTGTGTTTGTGTGATTTGCAATCCGATTGTGACAGAAGTTTTACTCAAATCTTTTGATGCTATATTAGTTGTCTCATTAAAGGCTTTAGCTTCTCTCAGTCAACATCACCTTCAGAGGATTGAAAAGAGTCAAGAAAGCATTTAATACTTCCTCAATCAGATGTCTTCCTCTCCTCTCCTCATGGTCACTAGATAAAAAGCTCACTCAAAGCTTCCTTGCAAACTTCTCTTACCATACACCATACGAAACCTTTTGACTCAAACGAGCGCAGAAGGGCCCACATGAGAGAGCCCCTAGGGATGATTTTAGGTGAGGATGATCTCCTCATCATTGAGATCATCCTAAAAAATAATCAGACCATTCCGAAGTTTCTGACCCCACCAAATTTGCTCTTTAGGAAATGAATGGCTCAAAATGAAGAGCACATTCTGTTGGGGTCAGAAAACTTATACTCCCCTAATTTTTTTTGGAGGATGATCTCAATGGTGAGGGGATCAACCTCACCTTTGAGATTATCCTCACCAAAAATCAACCCTAGGAGCTCACCCATGTGGGCCTCCACACCGTTTGTTTGAGTCAAACGTCGTTGGACACTATAATTATATATACATGCTGCTTGGCATGAGGAAGCACGATTTTTGTTACTCACCGCTGCCATCTGGGCCCATTGACCGTATGGATGTTTAGCCCACCCCTTGGTGGATATACACACCAAAAGCACCCTGATTAGTAATCTCTGACCATTTAGATTTTAGCACTTTTCAAGGCGTGATTATAGTCGTTGGATTCAACCATTTTTTTTTAGTACTAAAACCAATGGCTAAAAATCACTTGTTACTTTACGACCCTTAACTTAATTTCCTCTTAAACCAAACGTCTTCCTCAAGCCGTTGCTTCCTCACAGTCACTAGAAAAAAGCTAGGGTCTTCTTCTCTAGCCATTCTTTTCCTAATCCGTCAAAAGAAAATATCGTTCTCCATAGAGAAACTAAATGTCGCCACAATAATTTCCCAGCACTATAACGTAACATATCGGGCGAATCGTACATAGAATTTGTCGCTTTCTCAAAGCTCCATCTATTGGAGTATATATTCGAGAATTGTCCCATCGGAGTTTTCTGCGACAGAAGAAGTGCGTAATGAGACTCTATCAGAATGACTTCATGTCTAGACTTTCGAAAATGTGTTTAATGCATGCAAATATACCATTTCGTCTAGAAAAGTGTGTTCTACGCAACAAAAGAGACTCTTACGTAGAAAAGTAGATAAATAGAGTATTTTAACGTGGGAGAATGCAATAACGCTAAAAGGATAATTGCTTAAAATAAGCACTTTTGAGCGAATATCAACAAACTCTCTCCCTAATCTGTTGTGTGTGTATTCTTGGGTTATAGTTATATCCTTTGGGTTATTGGTGGGAGTTCATCTCTCGTCATATAAGATTTGATGAAACTCGTTTTCCATTTGCTCACATCCCACCACAACTTCCACTTCCCTCACCAACAAATAAACTACGGAAAATTGCATAAAAGAAAACAAACTTTAATTTATTTACAAAAAAGAATACAACTTTTCGCAAATCCTAAAAAAGAAAACGAAACGCCCTTTCAAAGGGCGTTTCGTCTGCTGTCAGTCTAATCAGTCGCCGACTGACTAATGAATGACTGATGGCTGACACGTCTGACAAACGCCCTTTTAAAGGGCGTTTATTCCTGAGAAATTTTAAAAAAAGTCCCATAATTCCTCAACTTCTAAATCAATCTACAAATATCGGAATGATCTGAATTTTTGTGAGGATGATCTCCTCACCGTAGAGATCATCCTCACCAAAAATCAGCCATTGATTCATCTTCTGGGTACGCCAAAGTGGGCGTAAAAATTGGGGTATCAAAAAATGTCCTTTAAAAGGGCGTTTGTCAGTAAAAAACGCCCTTTAAAAGGACGTTTTCTACTGACACACGCCCTTTAAAATAATGTCTGTTAGTTGTCAGAGATCTGACAGACGTTTTTTAAAAAGGCGTCTATTACTGAAAAACGTCCTTTAAAATGACGTTTTTTACTGACAAACGCCCTTTTAAAGGGCGTTTTTTGATAAACATGTGCCACGTAATGAAACGCTCTTTGAAAGGGCGTTTCGTTTTCTTTTTTGGGATTTGCGAAAAGTTGTATTCTTTTTTGTAAATAGATTAAAGTTTATTTTCTTTTTAGAAATTTTCCGAATAAACTATTTACCGTCACACCACCTACTACCTTCTCACTTTTAATCCGCACTCCGTCACCTACACCAAGTGAACCACTCACAAATCAGGTAGTTTCCCCATCCAATCCCTCAACCACCCACCCAACTACCACCCTACAACATCCTACCACCACTCCCGAGGCACTTATTGAACCGGTTGCACAACTGCATACAGCACCTATCATATGGTAACCCAAGCTTGAAGATGGCACATAGAAGCCTAAGCTATACTTGGCCACCAAACATGAGTACCCGTTACAGGCTTATTCTTTCGTCTCTTCCAAGGAAACGTCTTCATACACAATGGCCTCTAAGGATGCTAATTGGAGGGTAGCTATGGCCAATGAATTCAACTCCCTAATGAAACAAGGGACATGGACTATTGTCCAATCACCTCCTCATGCAAATGTCATCAAGTGCAAATGGGTATACAAAGTCAAACAACGGGCGAATGAAAGTCTTGAACGCTAAAAAAGCGTGTTTAGTCGCTAAGGGTTATCATCAACAACAGAGGATTGATTATGACGAGACATTTAGTCCCGTAGTCAAGCCCCAAACCATCCGAGTTAATTGTCCTCACATTAGCACTTTCTCGTAAGTGGCCCTTGTTACAATTGGATGTGCAAAATACCTTTCTACACGACGATTTAAGTGAAAAAGTATTCATGACTCAACCTCTTGGATTTGTGAATTCTAGCTTTCCAAATCATGTTTGCAAGCTCAAAAATTCTCTATATTGGCTGAAGCAATCTCCTATCACTTGGTTCCAAAGTTTGAGATCATCTATTTGAGCTTGGGTTCGCAAATAGCCATGCAGACAACTCCATGTTTGTTTTTTCAACGTTCTTCCCATATAGTAGTATTTTTTGTGTACGTTGATGACATCATTGTTACCAGAGATCATCTTGGGACTATTAATTATGTTCTTAGTGATTTAACTCGAAGGTTGATATGAAGAATTTGGGAGGCCTTAAATTATTTCCTTGGTATGGAAGCTAAATCGGTGGCACATGGTATTTTCCTCAACCAAAAGAAATACTTTGTCGAAGTTCAACATGGCTGGTTGCAAACCACTCTCTATTCCTGTTTCTATTGATCCGAAACTCTCCAAACATGTTGGCCAACCCCTTGTAGATGGAACGTAATACCGCAGCCTTGTTGGCTCACTATAATATCTCAAATTGACAAGACCAGACCTCACTTATGCAATCAATTAAGCCTATCAGTTCCTTCATTCACCGACCACCATTCACCTTGAAGCTCCAAAGAGGATTTTGCGTTACCTTAAGGGCACCATTAACTATGGTCTTCATCTTACCCCATCTGATGATTTGAATCTCTAAGCCTACTCTAATGCAGATTGATGGGCCGGTTGCCTTGACGATCTCCGCTCTAGTGTTCTGGATCTACCATCTCTTTGGTCCCAATTTAATCTCATGGTCGACTAAGAAACAACCAACAGTGTCAAAATCAAGACCCAAGCACAACTCCGCAGCCTCCTCGATCTCTACTCTCCGAAATCTTCTCAGTTGTAACAAAACTCTGTTTTACCTCTCTGTGTTAGAGTTGTAACAGGACTACTCGTCTCTCTGTTTGTAATAGAACCCATGTAATCTTCACAAAATATTATAAATACAATACACAGCTAACTCTCTACAATAAGAGAGAAAGCATCCTTCTCAGTTCAAACATATCTCACTCTATAGTTCGTACAAACCCTAATTGTTATGGCCGTCTTCCATTGGTATACAAACAAGTCGGCCTGACTTCCGCTTCCCATTTCACTACTAAGCCACATTTTGAAAGCTCTTTAAGTAAGAATGTAACGGCTCATCCTTCTCAACAATTGAGGGCAAAAATGGCAACTAGGCATAAACATAGAGCATGCAACCACTTACCCTATCACAATCTATTGACACCCTCAAATGTTGACACGTCCTCTTCTCATGAGGTGGGTATGAGGTAGAAGCCAGGTGACACTCAGGAGAAGTCGGAGGTTCCCCCAATTTTTTACCCCTCATTCTTTGGGAGTAAAACTTCGCTGACTGCCCGATGACAACCCCTGATGACCGCCAACAATATGAGCCACATGGCACACTTTTAGAGGATGCTGACCGTATGGATGTTTGATCAATCCCTAAGTGGACCTACAAATCAAAAATCAACCTAATTAGTGATTCCTGGGCGTTGGATTGGAGTCATTTTCATGGATCTTAACCGTGGGAAAATTTGAACATTATTAATCATTATTTGGGTACAAGGATCCAAAGGTTAGAAATCACCAGGGATTGGCCAAACATCCAACCGTCATTGTCCTCTAAAAGTGTGTCACATGGCTCATATTGTGGGCGGTCAGCAAAGTTTTACTCATTCTTTGGCATTGTCCATGAATCGATAAAAAAGTCTCACTTCAAGCCGAAACGTTCATTAGAACCTCTCCTTCGTTGGAGCACCTCCATGTAAACACCTCACTCATGTGAAAGACCTCGTTCATCAAAAAGCCTCCTTACAAGACCTCCATGTGGATCTTTCACTAGAAGGCCCACTTTGTCCAAAGATCTTTGTGGGAAGACCTCCATTACAGAAATGCAACTGAG
This sequence comes from Euptelea pleiosperma, assembly GCA_035048495.1. NCBI lineage: Eukaryota > Viridiplantae > Streptophyta > Magnoliopsida > Ranunculales > Eupteleaceae > Euptelea > Euptelea pleiosperma. Next base: position 45,025,095 of record CM068543.1, read on the forward strand.
TTTTAGGTGAAAGATCAGTGTTCAAACATCTCCGCTTAGATTTTCTTTTTCTTTTTCGCCCACAACCACCATAGATGATTCTAACCCAAGAGGAGATTGAGGATCTTCAAACCAGAACTCTTAAGCTAGCATGCTTCTTGCTAACTTGTCGTCGGCATTTCTTTCAAACACTAGCAAAATATTATTAAGTGTTGTAATCTTGGATCGTAACCAGGATAAGAGATTAGGGTTAGAGATGGAAGAGAGGAGATGAGAAGAAAATAGGGGGAAGAGGAGAAATCGTGTAGAGCTTAAAATAGCCTACACGATTTCACCCAATATATATATTAAGTGAAGTTTTACAATATTACAACGGCCCCCTGTAGAATATAAGATATTACAAGTAAGTCCCTGACAACACTCCCCCTCAAGCTGGTGCGAAGATATCTATCATGCCCAACTTGGATAACATGTGCTCTAAGATCCCTTTAGTAACACCTTTAGTTAACACATCTGCAACTTGATCAGCGGTATGGACATACGGTGTGCAAATAAGTCCCTGACTAAGCTTCTCTTTGATGAAGTGACGGTCTACCTCAATGTGCTTTGTCCTGTCGTGTTGAACTGGATTATGAGCAATGCTGATGGCTGCTTTATTGTCACAATACAGTTGCATAGACTCTTTGACAGGATATCCGAGCTCACTGAGCATAGTCTTTAACCATAGAAGCTCACATACACCATGAGCCATAGAACAGTACTCTGCTTCGGCACTGGAGCGGGCAACAACTAGTTGCTTCTTGCTGCGCCAAGACACCAGATTAACCCCCCACATACGTGTAGTACCCTGATGTGGAACGTCTGTCAGTGACTGAACCTGCCCAGTCAACGTCTGTATAAGCTTCAACTCGCAGGTGTCCATTCTTACTAAACAGGATACCCTTCCCTGGAGCCCTCTTAAGATAGCGTAACACTCGGTGTACTGCTTCAAGATGTGGAGAGCGAGGGACATGCATAAACTGACTGATGACACTGACTGCAGATGCAATATCTGGTCGTGTCAGCGAAAGGTAGATGAGACGCACAACAAGTCTCTGGAACCAGCCTGTATCAGCAATGGGATCTCCATCAACAAGATTCAGCCGATGTTGCTGCTCTATAGGCGTATCGGCTGGTTTAGCTCCCAAGTTTCCTGACTCTCGAAGGAGATCAAGTACATACTTTCTTTGTGAGATGAACACACCCTGCTTTGACCTAGCAACCTCAATGCCCAGAAAGTATCTCAAGGTTCCTAGATCCTTGATTTCGAACTCTGTGCCGAGGTATTTTTTCAATCTGCAAACCTTATCTGAGTCATCTCCTGTGACCACGATATCATCCACATACACAATAAGAACAGTAAGACGACCTTGACTTCTCTTAATGAAAAGAATGTGGTCCGCCTGACTCTGCGAGTAGCCAATCTTCTTGACTGTGGAACTGAACCTCTCGAACCAAGCCCTTGGTGACTGTTTAAGCCCATACAAGGCTTTCTTCAGTCTGCACACAAGTTCCTTACTCCCAGTCGGACTGAACCCCGGAGGACCTGTCATGTAGACCTCTTCCTCTAGATCACCATGGAGGAAGGCATTCTTGACATCCAACTGGTGGAGGGGCCAAGAAAAATTTGCCGCGAGAGATAATAGAACTCGAACTGAGTTCATCTTGGCCACAGGAGCAAACGTCTCCTGGTAGTCAATCCCATAAGTCTGTGTGTACCCTTTTGCAACGAGACGGGCCTTGTACCTGTCGATGCTTCCATCTGCTTTGTATTTCACTATATATACCCACTTGCACCCCACGGGTTTCTTTCCTCTAGGCAATGGAACCAAATCCCAAGTACCATTCTTTTCTAGACCTGCCATCTCCTCTAGCATGGCTGCTTTCCACTGAGGCTGGCTGAGGGCATCTGAGACACCGGATGGCAGAGCGACACTGGATAGGGAAGTAGCAAATGCCCTGTAGGATGGTGAGAGCTGTTGATAGGAAACAAAGTGAGAGATAGGGTGCTTGGTAACACAGTTCCGAACACCCTTCCGATGAGCAATAGGTACATCAATGTCTATGGGAAGGATAGTAGAAGGAGCAACAAACATATCATCATGAGGATCATTGAGGACACGATTACCTGGATCGAGTTGGATTTCCTGGCAGTGAGCTTGGATGGTGGACTGTTTCTCTTTTTGACGTCATCTGGTATATGTCTTCAGCTGCGGATCTTGTGGCACAGTGTCAGTAGGAGATAAGGACAAGGGTACAGGAGACTCATCAGCAAATCAAGGGGTACTGGTTGAGGAATCTCCCCCTGTGGAGGTATCGGACTCTCGTCAATACTCCCAAGCTCCCCCTGAAGAGAAGTCCGATCAACTGAGAAGAAGGGAAGACTCTCAAAAAAGGTAACATCTAGAGAAACAAACCGACAACGAGTAGAGGGATGAAAACACCGATATCCCTTCTGAGTGGACGAATAGCCAAGGAACACACATCGAACGACTTTCGGATCTAACTTGTCCTTCCTGTGATGGGCGTGAACATAGCAAACACAACCAAAGACCTTAGGTGGAATGGAGAACACAAGACAGGAAGGAAACAGGAGTAAAAGGGGAGACTTCGACCCCAAGACACGAGAGGGCATCCGATTTATCAAGTAGGATGCCGTCAACACAGCGTCAGCCCAATAACCCTTGGGTACCCAAGTACCAAGAAGAAATGCCCTAGCAACCTCCAGGACATGGCGATGCTTTCGCTCAGCGGTCCTATTCTGTTGAGGTGTATCGGCACATGAAGTCTAATGAAGAATTCCATGCTCTTCAAAGTAGGAGGCAAGGCCACTGTACATGTATTCCCCCCCATTGTCAGTGCGTAGGACTTTTAGGGTGGTGCCCAATTGATTGCACACCATTTTATGGAAGGTCTGAAAGATAGTATGCACCTCATTTTTTGATTTCATAAGGTAGATCCAAGTATAACGACTATAGTCATCCACAAAAACCACAAAGTAGCGAAAACCAAAGATAGAAGTGGTGGGATTGGGTCCCCAAACATCAGAGTGCACAAGCTGTAAAGGAAACGTACTTTTTTTATTACTGGTCGGAAAAGACACCCGACATTGTTTTGCAAGTACACAAGTTTCACAGTTGAACTCAAAAAATGGAATAAACACAAACTGAGGTAACAGACTCTTCATGACTGAAAGCGGTAAATGACCTAGCCTGTTATGCCATCGCATTAACAGGTCTTTATTAACGCTAGAACTACTGACATTGGCACTAGACTGATGTGCAACAGAATATGAAGTCGGCTGGCTATCGAGCAGGTACAATCCACCATCCTCACGACCACTGCCAATCATCCGCCTCGTCTCCAAGTCCTGAAAAACACAGTGAGTAGGAAAAAAGGTAACACTGCAGTTTAGGCTCTTAGTAAGATGGCTAACAGAAAGCAGGTTAGTGGTGGCATGAGCGGCTGAGGTTCCATGTTTGCTACCAGAGGGCTTCTTTGAGGAGCCTTGCTTCCCCCTAGAGAACTGTGCAGGACGACCATGAAGACTCCAGCAGGTCTCCCGAGTGTGGCGACGCTTGCCACAGTGATCACATCTGAGTCGATCACGATCATCAAGATCCCCATCCTTCTTGGATGTGGGTTTGCTCAATTTTTGAGTGGCCAAGGCAGACTTCTAAGATAAAGGAACATCAGCATCTGTCTTAGAGCTCATGGCTCTCCTCCTGCTGTCCTCGCTCTGGATGTAGTAGACATGTTCAATAGTCGACGGCGGTGGATCTCTGCCCAAGATGTTGGCTCAAACCTGCTCATAGCTTTGGTTCAAGCCGCCAAGAAACTCGAATATGCGTCCGCGCACAATCATCTTTCGGAACTCCGTAGCATCCTTGGTACATGCAGGGGTGTAGGTCTGGTAGTGATCTACCTCTTCCCAACGCAGCGTAGTATGATCCCAAAGGAAGATCGCCTTGCTTCAGATGTGCTATCTCCTGCTGAAGTTCATACATCCTAGCAAAATTTCCATCTTGGGAGTAGGTCTGAGATGCCGTGTCCCATATATCATTGGCAGTCGGGAGAAAGAGGAAGCATGTGCTGATCGATGGATGCATGGAATGAAGCAGCCATGACATGACCATCGAGTTTTCCGCTTCCCACTTCTCAAACGTGGCATCGGAGGAATCAGGTGCAGTGATGCGTCCAGTGATATAGCCGATTTTGCCTCGTCCGGTGATGTACATCTTGGTAGATTGAGACCATGCGAGGTAGTTGGTCCCGTCGAGTTTCACCGTAGTGATCTGTAGGCCCGAGCTGTGATCACCATGACTTCCCAGACTGGGTGGGGCAACAATGATCTCTGACTTGGCAAAAGATGACTCCTCAGATGTACTCATGGTAGTAGATAAGACTTTTCTGATAAGAAATCACCCAAACTGCTGCTGCGGATGTGCAAATCACCTTCTTTTTATTTTTAAAGCCTCATGCTCGCGTTGCTCGCAGGATTCAAACCTTTTTTGAACAACTCCTTTATAGATTTTCTATTGGAGAAAAAACCACTCGCGGGAAACTTGTGAATGGTTCCGATGACCTAAAAAGGTTCCTGGATAGGTGCGGTAGCACTAGGGAGAGGTTCCGGGCTCCTCTGAGACCTGCGGCTTTGTCCAGAGGGTCTTCTCTGACCTTTTGGAAGGGACGGTTAGGCTTGGTGGCTCTTTTCCAGCCTTCTGGAGTGGGCGGCTATGCCTGATAGCTCTTCTCCAGGCTTCTGGAGTGGGCGGCTAGGCCTAAGAGAACTTCTCCAACCTTTTGGAGTGGGCGGCTAGGGTTTCAGACTCTTCTAAAGCCTGCGGCTATCCATGGGAGATGATCTCCTTCTTTGGAAAGCCCTTCGCATCGAATTTCGCAATCCCTAGGGTTCTTCAGACCTCTAGGATTGAGCCATGGTTACATAACCATGCTCTGATATCATGTTGTAATCTTGGATTGTAACCAGGATAAGAGATTAGGGTTAGAAATGGAAGAGAAGAGAGGAGAAGAAAATAGGGGGAAGAGGAGAAATCGTGTAGAGCTTAAAATAGCCTACACGATTTCACCCAATATATATATTAAGTGAAGTTTTACAATATTACAAGGGCCCCCTTTAGAATATAAGATATTACAAGTAGGTCCCTGACAACATTAAGTTCCGAGGCACCGCATCCACCCATGTAAATATTAGGAGCAAGAACAAAAAGATTTGGCTTTATTGTTGTTTCTTCTCGTATGAATGTTCCGAATAGGGTGTAAGAAATTTAATTCAAAAACAAATCTTTTATGGTTAGACTCAAAAAGTTCATTTATCAGCAAAACAGAGAAATTGGATCAAATTGGTAAACAATGCACCCGGAAACTGAAGCAAGGTGGGGCATAGAGCAATAAAAACTGTGTTGGCACCATGACCGGGGTTCAAAACCCGTCTTCATCAAGTAACCTGCAAACCACCCCGCTTGCCTACCTACAACCCACACACACAAAAAAACTCGTACTTGTGTGAGAGACCCTGCAAATATGTTTATCTGTTTCATGTAAAACAAACAAAAATTTACATAGTGGAGCACACCAACATCGGACAGATTTATCTTTGGAAGTGCATGTCATCGAGGATTCTCCTGAATATAGCAAAAATGCACAGTACGCATGTAATGCTATTGATCAGTTCCTCAAACGTTCAAATTTGTATCCACCTCGATATCCACAATATAATACAAATGTTCTTGAAGAGTCGATGCCATAATTTGAATGCAAGCTTTGTGACAAATCAAGTAATGTTATCCACTTCGGTAAAATGCACTCAAATCCTGAAATAGGTAAAAACATTCCAACAGGATCGAAATGACTCCTAGGAATACTTATAGACTACAGAATCTCTTAATATCTTATGGAAGAATCTAAAAATATACAAATCAGTTCTTTTGTTTCTTAATTCATGATGTTAAACAGACTGATTCAGCAGATTGATGACAATATATGAATGAGAAGCTGAAAAAATAATTAAATGCCAACTTATGGATCTAACGTTATTGCAATCAACATAGACATAAGACGGAAGGAGCAATTACTTAGTACATTTGTGCAACAGGCCTTCCTATATAATAGAAATGGATCCCATGATACTGAATACAAGCTTACCAGGGATTGCAAATCACAAGTTTGTCGATGCATAGCAGATCTTTTGTATTAATGTTTGGAATTGATTATTTTTCTTTAGAGTAACATTTGATAGAGCATCATTTGGTCAAGTGCCACAAATTTGTGTGCATAAGAACCCATGGGTATGTACACAAATCCAGCCGTGTGGAACATCTTCTTTCCCAAGTGAAAAAGTGTTCTCATTAATGTGGAGCAAGAAGCCTCCATTAATAATGCATCTATTTGAGATATTCGGAATTTATACTTGTTATTCTGTAAGTTACCTATCTAGTATATCAATAAATTTGTAGCTGCGAGATTTCAAATTGCAGGAAGCAAAAGAAGCCACTCTAACTGTCTGGCAATAAAGTTCTATTTGTTAGTTTCTTGCTGGGGTCAAGACGTATGTTGTATCACTTTACAATTAAAGGAAAACATTGTTGGTCCAGACCTTTGCACCATGTGCATATCAAATGTAACATGCAGTAAATGATCTGCTGATGAACACCTTAAAGCGGAGTAGGGTTTATCAAAGGTTTCATTTATATGAAAAAATTAGTGTAAAAGGGTCAGGCTCAGCGGACACATTTTCACACATAATTTCACACCAATTTTGGTGTACCCACATGAAAGATAAATCAATGGCTGATTTTTGGTGAGGATGATCTACTCACCATATAGATCACCCCTACGAAAAATCAGCCCATTCTGAAATTTCTAACACCATCAAATGTGGGTTTCAAGTTAACGGTAAAAAATAGACGGTCCTTAATTCTTCAACTAGTAAACCATGCTACGAATATCATAATGATTTGAATTTTTGTGAGGGTGATCTCCTCACCATAGAGACCATTCTCACCAAAAATCATCCCATTCCAAAACTTCTAATTCATATATTGGCCCTGGCGATTTTTTTTGTGTGAAAATGTGTGTCCGTTGAGCCTGACCCATTGTAAAATATATCTCATAAATCATAATACATAAAATAAAATGAAGATGTGTTGGCCTTATAGGTTTGGTAATTTATGGGGTTAATGCGTCAAACTCTAATCCGTGTCTGACACACACTACATGTCTATCTCTAAGTTTCATAGGCAACCACGAATCCAACATATTTGGATTGCAAACTTGCCACTATAGATCTCACTATCCATATGCTGTTGTACATCAACTCATCATAAGATATCTCATTGCATAGGTTATTCACCCTCCCAAGTATATTTAACCTCATTTATGAGATATTGCAACAAATCGGCAATTACATGAAAAACAATACTACAAACTTCACATGCTTCTTGCAAAGTAACTCATTAATAGTGCCCTAACCCAACTAATTGGGGTCGGCAATACTAATCTTGTTCCACCATGCAATTCTATCTAAAATCACATCTTCTATTAATGCACATCTTCAAATCCTTTCTTACTACCACAACCCATGTCTTTTTCAGCATTCCTCTTGCCAATTGAGCCTTCATCCTACATTCAGGTGCTCCTTCTCATGCTTTAAGAAATTGAAATAATTTGGTGAGATTAAGCAGAATCATTTCAATTTTTGGGGTGGTCAAATTGAAGTCCTAATAAAATATAAATTTTAAAAAAAAAATCCTATCAATTCATCAAATTAATTCAAAAAATTCAACGAAATTCGTAAACTTAGACAAATTACGGCGAGTTTTGACATTTTCAATACAAAATTTACAAAAATTCAGTCGAAGTTGAGGTCAGCTTAGAGAATTATAGCAAAAAAAAAAAAAAAAATAGGATACATGTACTAATATTTCAGGCAATGCTGAAACAAGCATGAAAACACAGCTATAACTCGTTATAATACAAAAATCAATTATGTGTGAAGATCAATAGCAATAGTACATACTAAAAGCAGGTATCTAAAACATAGAGACTATGAGAGCCAAAAATTACAAAGTAACTCAAAATAATGTCATCTAAGTATACAAAAGCCAAAAACAGCTTATCTATGACCTAATGAGGTCATAGCTACATTTTATGAATAAAATATTTAAAATTAAAAAAAAAATTATTAGCAAAAATTACAACTAATGGGCAATCTTTGTCATACAACATTTAATAATTATTGAACATAAATCTAATAGGTTAATTACATTTTCATTATATTTTTCTCTAAAAAATAAGTAATTTAAAATAATTAGGAAATTTATGGGACAACAAATGCATACATCAATGATAGTGATAATGAAATTTAATGAGTTAATTACCTATTTATCATCTTATTTGTATAACTCAAAAATTTTAAATGTATTAAAATATTCAGATAGTATGAATAAAATGCATGAAACAGTCTAAATTGTCTAATTTGATCATCTGTTTGTTGTTTGCACGATTATTTTATCAAGCCCCAACAAGGTGAATATGACGAGGGAGTCGTAGGTCCATGTAGTTATGACATCCTTAAATCATAAGCTATAATTGGCTTTTATGTGCTTACATTAAATTATTGAGTAATTGATTGTAAAGATTGGCTCTCAAAATCTCAGTAATTTAGATAATTGCATTAGTATATCAATGCTATTATCTTGCATATGTTGTTCCAAAAAAATGATTTCTTTTTGTGATATAACAGGTCATGAGTATGTTATCATGCTTGTTTTATCATATCTTAAAAATTAGTGCATTTTTCCAATATTTTAGAAAAAATCTCCAAATTTGCCCAAGTAGACAAATTTTTACAAAATGTTTCTTAGCCGAATTGCAATGTAGTCAAACACTTTAGGTGATGCCTAGGCAACAGGGGTTACTCGGGCAAGCAGACACCTAAGCAACACCTAATAGAAAATTTATTTATTTCATAATTAGAAATAAAAACTAATATTGCAAAAAAGATAATTTTATTAATGATTTGTACAGTGTAGAAGTCAAAAATATATATCGATTTTATACACCTATTTGGACGACCAAATCAAACTAGATTTTGATAAAATTTAACCGAAATCGGGAAGTCTACTTTCAAATTAAGAAAACAATTTGAAAAGGTAATCAAACGTAAGAAAATAGAGAAAGAAATGGAGATAATGACGATAATAATAGGAATAATAATAATAAAATTTTGTATGTATATATCTTTTTGTTTTCCTAACCTGTAAAGTACATAAAACATTGATTTTATGTGTGTAGCCTAGTCAAACACTTAAACACATAATGCCTTAGTGCCTAAGTGACCACTTTTGTACTAGCGCCTACCTAGGCCCTGTTTCAAATGCTAGGGGTCTTGGCTAAGCGAAGCGCTCACTTGGGCGATGCCTAGGCAAGCTTTAACTACACTGCCTAATTTTACTTGGGCGAAATGGAAGTTTAGAACCTTGCTCCTTCTTACTAGTGACGCCATCACAATCGACGTTAATCCATAATATCTATTTGTAACTATGTTTATATTATCTCTTAAAAGATTTATGTAGGTATTATGGATATTAATTCGTAACATTAAAGTACGTAATCTTTCTTTCCTATTTGTTAACGGGACCTGGGTGTACCCCCGTCACTGATTTATAGGAGAGCAAGCTTGATCGCCAGATGTGGTAGGTTGGGAAGTTCAACCTTTACCCCAAACCCCTTAGAGGAACAATGCTCACTCAACTAAACAATGGTGGGTTAGGAGGCCATCCTTCTACCCCAAATACTTTAGGAGTGGGATGGGAAGCTATGCTTCTACCCCATGCCTAACCACTACCATGGGAGGAGCTCCAAGCTCTCTCACCCTAAGCCTTAGCTTATTCAAGATTCAACAAAAATTCCCCTTCTTCTTTACAACATTGGCTTTTATAGCCAATCGCTTACCCTTGGAACAATCCTAGCCCTTAGATTGTTCCTCCAAATCCTAGCCATCAATCTACCCAAACAAAATACCCTTTCCTTACATGTAATATCTCCAAAATACCTCCCCACTATCAAAATCCTAAAATACCTATTTCAACCGAATGGCAATTTTAGTTCACATCATTCTCCTCGGGGTTGAAAAAATTTGACTATGATGAGTTTCAATGACATTGTTGTATGGTCAGAGTTGCGAGAAGCATTCCTTCACGTGGTGGTCTACGAGCTGAAGGAAGCAACCTTGGATCCCTAGGAACAAAGAAAAGATCTAGGACTTGGTGCGAGATGGGTCCTGTCAATTATCGACCCAAAGGCGAGTACTACAATGCACAAAAAACACGGACAAATGTAACTTTTCCTCTTTTCCATCCCGGTTGCCAAGAGAATGTCCACCCAAATATAGGGATTGGAGGATTTTTCTCCATGATTGACTCACCAATCTCTTCACACTACTCACCATCAACATTGTTTGAAGAAGAAACCTTCTCTCTACTGGCTTTGATTTAACTAGGTAATCCTGCTTCAATGGACTTGGCTACAATGAACACTTCCGCATTAACTAGAGAAGACTCAAAACCTTCAGAGTCTTCATCATCTTGATCGGTCAATGAAGTCGTGTCCAAGAGCTCTTGCCCTAAGGAATTCCTTTGCTCTCTTTACCATTATCTCTCATTGTGCCATGTGAAAGCATCCGGAATACCTTATTATGCTAGTTGTACCCAGTGCTCACAATATCTTTTCTATTCTTCATGCTTGTCAAGGAATGACTCTTTTAAAGGTAGAAGATTAACCTTTATTCCCTCAAAAGTAAATGCATGTCTTTTGAGTGACATTTAGGTGACTTGTCTGTTACAGTTCCACGAAATACCCAGGATGAGGTGACATGCATCCATTGGGACCTAAAATTTCTCTGTAGGTCATTCCTATGGACTACGAAACAAGACGACACTTCTCAACGTGCACTCTTGCACGATGCTCCAATCCACTAAGTTAATAAGGGTGTAATTGTGGCTCAATCATAAGTCCCAAATCAATAACCATCTTGAGAGGAACGAAGTTTTCAAAATGATCCGCATCGATGGCAACACTACACACCTGTCCTCCTACAAAGCAACTCGTAGTCGTATGGAAACACTTATTCCTCCATTGGCCCTCTTCAATATTTTTTATCATCATTTTCTTCATACTAAAAGGTGTGGCTCACTATTTCAAGCATGTAAACACCTTACATGCGCAAATCAGATGTCAATTGGACTTTGATAAACTCTTGTACATCCAAGAATAGCGTATCCATTTAACACTACAGCAAATGTGTATTGTGCCTTTTAATGCCCTAGAGAGATTGGGCTCAGACTCACTAGCGTGACAATATCTAATTTGCATGAATTAGTCATAATTGATGCAAATATCAAGGTCTATGCGCCATATAATGCTCCCTGACACACCCACAACAAGGTGCACCTTATACCCTTCAATGTTCTTGGAAGACTAGGCTTGCAGTCACAAGCATGTCGATATCAAGTTTGCCCAAATTGGGCGTGATTTTCCTCTTCAATGGTACTCAAAACACGCATCAATGTTACGTGTGCCTTACCACCATAACACATAAAAGAGACAACATGTACAGTTTTTGTCTTCAGCTACTTCTTTTTTCTTTTTTTAGTCCATCTCTCTCTTGTGGGGCGGGGGGTTGTTTGAGCTAACAGGCCTCGGATACTTTTGGGTCCAAATTGTGAGCAAGTTCACTCAAGCACACCCAACAAATTAGGAAATGCCATCATTGTCCCTGTCTTCAACCTTAGAAAAAGGGGGTTTGAGCTTCTGTTCAGCACACCCCATCTTTCAAAACGCACTCCAGTACAGTCACTGCAGAAGCAGGTGGTTCGTCAGAGAAAGGCAATCATTCCAGTGACATTTTCTGCCTCCCGCAAGGCTCAAATCAACAGTGACTTTAATTTTGTTGGTTTTTGTTTTTCTCTCTTCAAACCCCCTTTTTTAATCCTCTTCTTCACTAAAGACAGCCCTTCAAACACCCCTTTAATCAACCACTTTGATGCTGATTTTTGGCCACCTGAAACGGCTCAAATAAAGGCCAAACCAGGGCTGTGAACTGAGCGTAATAGCAGGGTAAGTGGCTTCTCACGGTGTTTTCCAGGGCAATTGAGGTACAGGAGCTCGACACAACCACTTAAACGATGTGGAAGCAAAGATCTACCACTGGTTTAACGTCCTAGGGACAATATAGCATCGTCGGTGAAGCCAATGACAGAGATAGTGTCTTTGACCGAACTCAATGACAAGAGGAACATCGACCAAAGCCAACGTCCGAGGAACGAACTCATAGAGCCCGTTCAAGTGGCACTAAGAGCACCCGCTCTGATACCAAATGACGGGACACAAGTATACCCGAATCCCCGATTTACTAGCAATAGCAAGCTCGATTGCCGAAGGTGGTAGGTTGGGAAGCTCAACCTCTACCCCAAACCCTTACGAAGAGGAGCAATGCTCACTCAACTCAACAATTGTGAGTTGGAAGACAAACCTTCTACCCCAAAACCTATGGAAGTGGGATGAGAAGCTATGCTCCCACCCCAAATCCAACCAACTACCATGGGAGGAGCTCCAAGCTCTCACTCTAAACCTTAGCTTCTTCTGCACGATTCAACAAAAACTCCCCTTCTTTACAACATTGGCTTTTATAGCCTATCCCTAACCCATGGAACAATCCTAGCCTTTGGATTGTTCCTCCAAATCCTAGCCATCCATCTACCCAAAATTACGAAGTCACCCTCTCTTAACATGTAAAATCTCCAAAATACTTCCCCTATATCAAAATTCCTAAAGTACTCACTAGCTTTGAAATTTATTAAAATATTTAGTTTAAATAAAATGCAAAAAATCCTATAAAACTCTAATTTGATCATATATTTTGTTGTTTGCACAAGAATCTTATCAAGTTTGGGCTAGAGTGGAGATGGTCTCCTTTAGTTGTAGGTAAGATATCGACCAACTGCTGGGACATAGGAACAAAGCTAGTGCATATCTCCCCCAAAATGACTTTTCCTTGATAAAGTGACGATCAATCTCAACGTGTTTGGTGCACTCATGCTAAACTGGATTATGAGAAATGCTGATCACCCCCTTATTGTCACAATATAAGGACAACGGACAAGGTGGGGACAGCCCAACTCATGTAGCAATAACCGTAACCAAAGTTACTCACAAATACCATGTGCTATCGATCGTAACTCAACCTTGGCACTCGAGCGAGCAACAACAGGTTGCTTTTTGCTTCGCCAAATCACCGGGTTAGCACGCACCATCGTGCAGTAATCAGATGTGAACCGTCTATTAGTTATAGGTTCATCCTAGTCTACGTAGGGGTAAGAAACCCCAATGTCGTCAATAGGGATGACGACGGGTTTTGCTCCAAGTTACCAACCTCATGGAGCAAATCTAACACATACTTGTGCTGGGAAATGAAGATACTTGTCTTAGACCACGCCACTTCAATGCCCAGAAAGTATTTGAGGAAGCCAATATTTTTTACTTCAAATTTGTGGCTAAGAAGGGACTTCAATTGCTTGATTTTCGTTGACAATTGTCCGTAATGACGATATCATCAACATATACAATAAGAGCTGTAATGTTGGTCCCATTTTGTTCCACAAACAAGGTATGATCAGCCTAGCACTGTATGTAACCCACATCCGTCATAACATGACTGAATCTCTCAAACCAAACCCTCGAAGACTGTTTAAGACCATAAAGTGACTTCTTAAGCCGACAAATGTACCAATCGACATTGGGAAACATAAGGCCAAGTGATAGATCCATGTAGACCCCTTCATGCAAGTTACCATGCAAGAAGGCATTCTTCACGTCCAATTGGTGAAGTTCCCAAGAAAAATTGGCAGCCACGGACAAAAGGACGGAGACAGAATTTTATCTTCCCTGAACAGAACTCTGACCTGGATAATAGAACTGACCCTCAAAAAAATTGTCACAAATCGACGATGAGAGGGCGGGTAATAACACTTGTAACCTTTCTGAGACAAAGAATAGCCAAGAAAGACACACTTCAACGCTTTTGGATTGAGTTTAGCACATGCGGGACCCAAGATGTGAACAAAATAGGTGCATCCAAAGACCGCTAGGGGGACAGAGAACAAAGGACGGTCCGGACAGAGGGCGCCAAAAGGTGTCTTGAAATTCAAGATGCTAAAAGGAGTACGATTAATGATGTAGCATGCCGTCAGAATAACCTCATCCCAGAACATTTGAGGAGCATTCATCCCAATAAGTAGGGCTTTCCCCATTTCCAACAAATGTCGATCCTTCTGTTCTATAGTGCCATTATGCTGTGGAGTGTGAACACGAGAAGTTTAGTCTTTCATCACGCTATCTACGCAACTGTTTCAAGCCGCCATCAGTGTACTCCCCTCCATTATCAGATTGATGGACCTAGATTTTGTCCCAAACTAAGTATGGACAATCTCATAAAAAAATTTGAAGATAGTGTATACTTCATCCTTAGTCTTCATCATGTATACCCACATACAGCAGCTATAATCATCCACAAAAGTAACAAAGTTTCAAAAACCCAATAATGAAGAGACAAGAGAAGGTCCCCAAACATCAAAATGTAGGATAAAAAATAAAGAACTTTTACTAATATTGGAAGGAAATGAAAGACGACAATGCTAATTGACAGACTTCATACTGAAGATCAGACAATGACGGAGACTGAAACAAAGATGGAAACAAACGCTACAAATAAGAAAAACAAACATGACCAAGCCGAATATGTCAGCATTATTCAAGTTTTATTGACCTACCTAGTCCCTACTACTACTTGACGTATGTGCCTGTGGAAGATGTTAGATTGCCGAAACGTCGAGAAGATACAAGCCATCTGCTTCAAGCACACTACCAATCAACCTCCTCATTTCCAAGTCCTAAAAGGCATAGTGAGAAGGGGAAAATGTGACACTACAAATCAGATTTTTGTAATACTACTGACATACACAAGATTAGTAATAAGATTGGGAATGTAGGACATCTGATAAAGAAAGACTAGAAGAGACTTTGATGGTTCCTTTACCAACAATAGATGATAAGGACCCATCAACTATGCGAACTTTGTCTCTCCCGGAACAAAAGACCAAAACTGAAAAGACGAAGACATACCCGTCATGTTGTTAGATGCTCATAGATCGATGATCAAGGAGGTAGGCTGAGATGTGGAAACATGATGGGCAGAGGCCATAGTTTAAAATTTCGGAATGTTTCGTAATGTTTCGTTTCGTAAGAAAATCGAAACATCAATGTTTTGTATGTTTCGGTTTGTTTCGCCGAGACAATCCGATACAATCCAAAAAAAATAAAAAATATGATTTCATTATTTTTGGAAATATTTCGAAATGTTTCAAAAATTTTGTTTTTTCACCATTTTCTCAATGTTACGTGAATGTTTCATTTCGTTTCGGAGTTTGTCTCGGTTTTTCACTTGACCTGAACATTCCTCCGAAACGAAATTTTAAACCTTGGTAGAGGCAAAGGTACCTGATTGGGCAAAGTGGAGGTGGCAGTGGGCCCCTCTAATTGTGGCATGAGAACTCGCAGACAATCAATGTCAACTTGGGAGAAAGGTACTGGTGCAGCAGGGGTAGTCATCTAGTAGAAGGAATCATCAGTCACATTAGTACCTGAGGCACTGTGAGCTGATGAAGGTTTTCCCGTTTAGCCAAAAAGAATCTGGGTGACCAACTAGATCCCAACAAGTCTTTAGTATATGCCCAATCTTGCCACAGTGATCGCACTTAGGTGTCCCTCGACCACTAAAACTTTGTGAACTCTGTGTAGATTTATCAGTTTTTTCCCACCAGGAGTATATCCCCATTGTTGTTTGTTCACTGACATAGTTGATCTATCACTACTAGGAAGAATCTACTGTCCCATAGCTAGTTTCCGACTTTCCTTACTTTGAAAATAGGAGTACACAGTATTCAAAGTAGGAAGAAGATCTATGTTCAATATTTGGATTCTTACCATCTCGAACTCTGGATTAAGTCTGGCTAAGAACTGAAATATCCAGCGAGTCTCAACATGCATGTTAAACTGCTCACAGTCTTGGTACTCTCCCACTGGAAAGGTAGATAGTGGCCTAACTCCACATACTACGTAACTCAAAGAAATAATTGGACAATGTCTTCTTCCCCTGCTTTAGATGATAGATATTTCGTTCTAACTAGTAAACTCTAGCACTGCTCTGAGCTTGAGAGTATGTCTAGGCTACAGACTCCCTGATTTGTTGTGCGGTCTTCAGAAATAAGTACCATCCACTGATCTGAGGCTGCATTGAATGTAATAGTCATGACATAACCAAGGATTTTTCACATCCCATTGATCATACTTAAGATTTGTGATACTTGGTTGTGTCAGTTTCCCATTTAAGTAACATGCCTTTCTTCTTCCATGAATAGCCAACTTTGCAAACTAAGCCCATTCAAAATAATTTGTACCATCAAGTTTCACCGTTGTGATGTGAAGGTTTGGATTATCATCTCTGACATTTGATAATCCAAATCATGTTTCCATAGAAGTAGATGACTATCCTGATGTTACTTCTGACATAACTTCGGTATTTCTATTCTCAGAAAAATCTAGATCACAGGATAATTACCCGAAAAAAGAAAGGCAAACAGCACATACATTAACCTGAAGGTTCAATTACTGCATCAAAAGATTCAAAACACCCAAACTCGTGGCTTTTGGACCATCATAGCCTTGACATGGGTTGTTACAACCAAACAAGAGCTTGAATCAACACGAACGGAGCCCAAATGGCCTTATAGGTCTCCTTTTTGTTGGAAGGAAGCACCCATAAGGGTATTGAGAGGGGCAGCAGCCCTAGAATAATATCTCATGGGATGCGGGAACCATAGAAAAGACCCATAGGGGGTGCAGCAACCCTAGAAAAGCCCAGAGGGAGTTTGGGGTAGGGCGAAAACCCTAAAACCCTATATCAGGGGGGTGGCAACCCTAGAGAAGACTTCTCTAGAGTTTTGAGGGGTGCAGCAGCCCTAGAGAAGGTTTCTCTAGGGTTTTTGAGGGGGGTGGCAGCCATAAAGAAGATTTCTCTAGGGTTTTGAGATCTCTTGCTCTGAAACAGCCACTCTACTCTAAAAGCTTAAACTGTTAGAGGGACGCGTAACAATATATATATATCAAAGGGTCCAATAGGGGCTGAGTGCTAGCCACACAGCCAAACAACATGCTCTAACAACACACACCCACCACCACTCCACCTCCCCCCCCCCCCCCCTCAAACCTGGGACCTACTAAGGGGGGCAGCAGACCTAGAGAAGATTTCTCTAGGGTTTTGAGATCTCCTACCTTGATACCAAGTTAAACTTGAAGAATTAGTAGAACTAGAAGAAGAAAATTGAGAGAAGAGAGAAAAAGATGAGAAGTGAGGGACGATTTCCCTCTCAATAGTATTTATATAATAGTTGGGCCCGAACAACTTAAGTCACTAAAAAACATAAAGACATAAAAATATAACAACAAGACATATGATAACACTTTTTTGGTATGGCTCATGCCAACAACCCTTAATGGGCTGTATTTTGCTTTGCTTTCCATATTTGCACTTCCATTATTATCAAATGGAGAATTCAAATTTGAACTAAAAGTAGGAGGTTAATATGTCTAGATTTACCAATACCAAAGACAGCATAAAATATGATTTCCAGCTGCAATTCTTAAGGTTATATAAGAATACTTGTCTTTCCCTTGGTACTGACCGGCAGTTTCCGAAAATAACTTTGGTTGCGAAGGGTGATCTATGGGACCAGCCAACAAGAATAATTTACCAATTATGTCCCAAGTCCCAACAATATGATCTAACCCACAAAACCATTCAGTAGAAATAACTTCAATGATTTCTATACTATCAATTTGTGAACTCATTGATTAATTGATAGTTACAACCAGACAAGTCGAAAGTATGAAGCCTTCCTTCGAACAGCAAGAAAGCATTTACAGAAGTCCCATATACCAAGCAACCTCTGTAATTTTCTTTCAGAACAAGAACATCAGAAGTTTAGTAGCATATTCTTCAATTAATTTCTAACCATTCATGTATTTTATACCTGGATCTGATATTTATGGTCTGCTGCTATTTATCATGCAACAGTTGCATGTCTTAAAGGATAATTTTCCATGAAGCTAAGCTAGTGAATCTTTAGAACAAAAGGAAGATACCTTTTTCTATTCTGCCACCCTTCTGTTCAAAGAGTTCTAAACTCAACGGTCCTTGTCAGATGCCCACCTATATGTGCGAGTGATGCGGATCTATACCAAAAGCTGTAGAATTAGTTATCTCCTCTGTAAATGAGAAACATATGTGCATGCATGCAGGTAAGCATATTAATATACCTGTGCAAATGCATAAATTGCTCGCAGAATTCTAGCATAATCAGTTCCAAGCATTTGAATAACAACATCAGCCAGAAATGTTCCCCACAGCCTGCATTAAAAAACCAAGAACAACAATTTGGTAAGATTTGATGACAAATAAATTCCAAAATAGCGTAAATTGTGGAAGGAGAACTTATACTACAGTTATAAAACTCAATGACTAAGCCTGAGACTGTCACCAGAGCTGACTCAATTTTGGGTGTTCCGCAAGCTAAGTTGTCCAGACTGAGCCTTGGTGACTGTAAGAATATAATAGTTTCCTTCCTCTTAATAGAAAAATATATCTTTTGTTAATTGTTATTAATGAAGATGTTCACTAAAGAAAAGAAAGGGAGTGGACCCCAATGTACAAAAAGGCCCCTATACTTAGAAAAGCTAATGGAAGGACAATTGCTCTGCTTTGCTCCATTGAAGCAATACGTTTTCCTCCAAAATGCGATCTTTCCTTTCTTTCCAAATGCATCAACTTAATGCAAATGGAAGCACTTTCAAAGAATCAATCCTCAAAAAGCATAAGCCTTGACCCTCGAACCTTGGGTGGGCAAAAATGTTAGGCGTTGCCACCAGGTAAGCCTGTTTTTAGAGATATTAGTAACTCCAAGGTACAAACTGGTTTTGAAAGGCCCTTACCGTGTCCTCCAACAACAATACCATGTATTATAGCATCCCAACTATTGGCAAAGTTGATATAGCTAATACCTTTGAACTCCTTGAGTATGGCAGCCAATAAAATAAGTAAGCCTTCATTCTCTCAATCACCTCATCCATTGAAGCAATACTTTTTCCTCCAAAATGCGATCTTTCCTTTCTTTCCAAATGCATCAACTTAATGCAAATGGAAGCACTTTCAAAGAATCAATCCTCAAAAAGCATAAGCCTTGACCCTCCAACCTTGAGTAAGCTCTATCATGCTACTTGAGACCCTCCAACGGGTTTCTTGCCTCTTGGCAAGTCTACCAACTCCCAAGTGCTGTTTTTTTTTCCAACGCATCCATCTCATCATACATTGCTTCTTTCCACCTGGGATGCTTCAGAGCTTCTGTAACGGATGAAGGAAAAGCAACCGAGGACAACGAGGTAACAAAGGATTTATATGACGGAGATAGATTATCATACGAAACAAAGTTAGCAATCTGTTAGGTACAAGATCTCGTTCCCTTCCTAAGGGCAATAGGAAGGTTAGAGCCACTATCATAAGAAGAGGGAGGAACAGAGCTAGAGGTGAAGTTACCTGGATCCAATGAGCATGACTGTTGGCCCTGGAGTTCAGTGGTAATCTTTGTTCCGGGTCGACGCCTTGAGTACACCTGCAACTCCCCCTGCTTGTCAGTACCCCTGTCAATAGTATCAATCACAGTCGGACTAGGACCACTGTCAGGAGCATCCATAGCCAATGGCAAAGAAACATAATCAGATGAGACATGCCTTTCCTCACTACTAAGAAACTCCCCTTGAGAAAAGGCGGGAGTGATACTTGAAAATTAAGAGGCCAACTCCAAAAAAGTGACATCCATGGTGATGAACCGCTTACGGGAGGGGAGATGAAAACATTTATAGCCTTTATGTGTCGAGGAGTACCCCAAAAAACACACTACAAAGATTTTGGATCCAACTTGGTGCGATGCGGACCAAGGATGTGGACATAACACACGCAACCAAAGATCTTCTAGGGAACTAGAAAATGAGGACTCGCAGGACGCAGCAGTGGTACGGAGTACGGAACTGGAGAGACCGAGACGGCATACGATTGATGAGGTAGGCGACAAGAAGAACTACATTGGACCAATAGGTTTTAGGAACATGGTGCCACAACAGAAGTGCACGAGCCACTTCCAATAGATGTCTATTTTTGCGTTCACCAACTCCATTCTGTTGTGGAGTGAAGGCACAAGAATTTTGATGTTCAATGCCATGTTCAGCCAAGTACGACTGCAAACCCCCATACATGTACTCCCCCCCTTGATCAGATCGGAGAATTTTAATGCATGTCCCAAACTGAATAAGAACCATTTTGTGAAACTGTTTAAAGATAGAGTAAACTTCATCTTTTGACTTCATGACAAATATCCATGTGCGGCGGGAAAAATCATCCATAAAAAAAACAAAATATCGATAGCCAAAGAAAGAAGTAATAGGGGATGGCCCCCAAACATTAGTATGAACAATGTCAAAAATAGATAAATTTTTATTACCACGATGGGGGAAAAGTAGTGTGGCAATGTTTGGACAGCGCACAAATCTCACAATGAAGATCAGACATGAACACTTAAACAACTCAGGGAATAACACCCGTAAATAAGGAAATGACACATGACCTAAACGAGCATGCCAAGACATAAGATGCTCTTTATTGACACTATTGCTAAGACTACTAGACTGAAGGGCTGTAGAGGCTGTAGGAGTTGCATCCAGGAGATAGAGACCACCCACTTCACGTCCAGTGCCAATCGTCCTCCTCATGGCCAAGTCATAAAACACACAGTGACAAAGAAAAAAGGTTGCAGAGCAGTTAACGTTCTTTGTAAGAGAACTAACAGATAACAAGTTAGTGGCAAATTTGGGAACATGAAGTACTGAAGGTAAAGATAGGCCAGAAGAGAGAGTGACACGCCCTTTCCCCGAGACAGAAGAAAGGGTGACATCGGCAATGCGGACTTTATCCACACCAGAACACAGAATATGAAGAAAAAGAAGATGACATACCGGTCATATGCTCTGAAGCCCCTGAATCAATGATCAAGGGTGTACCAGTAGTAGAAGCGGAAGCATAGACAAGGTTGGCAGAGCTGATGATACCTGACTGTGCAAACGTAGAAGCGATAGTGAGACCATCCAATTGGGCCATAAAGCGACGCAAGTTCTCTCTTTCATTTCTAAAGAAGGGTGTTGGGGACGTAGAGGGGCAGCAATATAGGTGAGAGGCAACCTTGGTGTAGAATCCAGAGTCGCACTATGAGCAGCAGTGTGAGTCTCGGGCAGCTATTGTGGTCGGCCATGAATTTGGTAGCACCGATCCTTGCTGTGGCCTTTACGACTACACCCCTCACAAACATGTAAGCTCCAACATCGATCCTTGGTGTGGCCTTTCTTGCCACAATGAGCACAAGTAGGTGGTGGTGACCGAGGTTATAGACTTAGGGGCCTTGGAAGCAGACGGGAAGGCAGCCAAGGCGGACTTTTCATGGCCAGGAGAAGGTGACATGACCTCTCTGTGGCTGTTTTTTTTTTTTTTTTAATAGGTAAGCTCTATGCGGCTATCATCACTCTGAACATACACATATACCTGATTGAGGGATGGCAAGGTGTCTTTACTAAGTAACTGGACACGGGCTAACTCAAAATCAGCATTCAAGCCGGCAAGAAACTCATAAATTCGATTTTGTTCACCCAACTGTCGATATTGCGAGCCATCCTCTGGGCACTTTAGTGTAAAGACCTGATAAAAGTCCAGTTCTTCCCACATACCACGGAGCTTCGCAAAATAATCCCTTAACGGAGGGAAGCAATACTCTGGCACAACTGATACACACAGGCGACATTCTAATGTTGCGAATAAGTTTGGGCTACTGCATCCCAGATCTCCTTGACCGCGAAAAAAAACACGAATCCTCTGCTAATGTGGGACTCCATAGAGTTAAGAAGCGCCAAGACATAGCCACTAAATTACATGTCTCCCATTGTTCAAACGTAGGATCTGTCTCAGCAGGTGCTGGTAATCGACCAGTGACGTACCCTTATTTCCCTCAACCACCAATAAACATCTAGGCAGCCCAAGACCACTCCAAGTAATTTTTTCCAGCCAACTTGGTGGTGGTGATCTGCAAACTCAGATTTTCAAACGACATTGGGACTGCAACGATAGTCCTGGTGAAGCCGGAGGATACGTCGGATGCCCCAGACTCATTCAAAGTCGACATCCTCACTCCAAAAAGCAAATAAGAATACCACAAAGAGTAACAATCCAAAAAGAAATCTGAAAAATCCCTCAAGCACATATCTGAAGGTACATAGAGGACAGAACGAGTCCCTCGATATAAATCGCACTTGTTAAGCAACCACGGAGCAAGGGGTACGCCATAGAGCACCCAAATCGCAGCCAAAAAGGGTCAAAACATTTGGAGAAGACGTATGGCAAGTATGCATAGAAAAGGGGAGTGCATGGACAGCACTCTTGACCCCAAAAAAGCCGCCGGAGGTAGTAGAGGGGGAGAGAAACCAACACACACGCTTCAATTCTCCATGGATTTGAGAGATCCACCTATGGATGTGTAGATCTGATAATAGGGGACTAAAACGAAGCAACAAGCCCCCCCCCCCACCCAAATAGTCGTCGTATAGTTCTACAAATCACTGAGAAGAAAAAACTGATTTTTGCGATTTTTGGAAACCTAAATGTGTCCCACCTTGTAGCCAGTAGGCTAATTTTTTAAGAACAAAAAATTCTCTCTCCCCTCTCCTTAAGAACTTGCCAAAGAGGGAGGAGAGAGGATTCACTACAGAACCACCATGTCATTGGATTATGTAGAGAAACTCTCCAACAAACAAGATGTGTCGACCACCTAATGTTTTGCTTGAAAAAGTGGGCTTCGTCTCTCATTCTCTCTATTTCTCAAGTGGGTTTTTGTTGCACTTGTTGTTATCGTCGTTCTTGCATTGGATTCTACATTTCATTTTACTTCTCAAATGGATTTTATTTGTGATTTTTGAAACTGCAAAACTCATGAAAATTTGTTAGAATTAAGCTTATATTTCAAGAAATATGTATCATGTTGTACTGCAAAATTAGTTTGGCGGGTTAAAATTGTTTTGCTTTAGTGGGTTTCGTTTGTTTTGTGATAGACTTTATTCTTCTATACAAAAACAATTTGATACGGTCCAAAATGGTGGAATGCTAAAAGTTAATTTCTTAAAAAAATACTAGTACCAAATACTTGTTTGCGGTTTCATTATATTGATTTAAGAAGAAAATGTTGTTGAATTTTCTTTTTTGATTTTTATCAGGAACATGGAGGTTCATGGAATATGGTAATTTTACTTTTCTTGGATTTAGGCTGAAAATTAGATTAATTAATAAGGGAAAAAAAGATACAAACGGAGGCGCTTCTAATGGGAGAAAACATGGTTTAAATGAAGAAAAAAAAACATGCAAAGTGTTTTGATTTAAGAGGAATTTCTGTTGTGCAACACCAAACACATGCCCACAATGTACACCATACAGGTGATTGGACACTTACGCAAAGTGTTTTCTTTTATATTATATGTTGTTATTCCATTATTCATCCAATCACAGCCCTTCCCTTCTTAGACTTCATATAAATTTCAAATTTAGTAACCTACAGAGAAGCTTCTTTTATATAATTAGTAACTCAGTTGGTTTCCAATCCATCAACTACCCTAGATATGAACCAGTCTTAAAATTTATATATTATTTTCCATAAACATATTCTGTTGATAATCCAAAATGAGACTTCTACTCGGGTGGTTGGGATCATTTGATCAAGATGCATCAACTTGTTTTGATTTCAGTTTCGATCATAAATGATAGATTTTCTCCATAGGAACATCTTGCAAGCATGTTTGTATTACTAAATGTCTTCAAGGTGGCTGGTTAATGAGACAATATGGTGGAACTTGCATAATTGGTTGAAATTAGCAACCTATGATATGAATTAATGCTTTTTTTTTTTTAAGTAAAAACTTTATTGAGGCAAAGCCGAAACGGAGAAGCAACTCAGGTAATGAGGTCGGGGTGACCTACACCACGATGAGCCCCAAACAAAACGAGGCAAAGAGGTCGAGATGACCTGCTCAAAGCAAAAACAACAAAAAAGAAACAAACAAAAGCATAAACACCGGGGACTAAGCGCATTGTCTAGAGCAAAGAAGATCCCAATGAAACACAAAGTCCTCACTAAATGGGACCAACATGATGATTTAGTTGAAATATTCTAGGGTTAATGGCTATGATACCCGGATACTTCAAAATGGGTGTCGTATCCGTATCGGATACTCCCATTTTAAGTGTAAATACTGTATCAGCCCCATATCCTTGCCGTGTCTGGGTAACATAGGTTAATGGAGAAACCCTAGAGAAGAAGAGGAGAGAGAAGAGAAGAGAAGAGTTGCTGGAGAGTGTTTACCCTACACACTCCAAAGAAAGACTTTTATATTAGTTATTGTGGGCCCTTACATAAAATAAGAAAATAAGAAATAAAGACATAACAAATAAATAAATAGCAAGCGCATCATTCAACACTCCCCCTCAAGTTGGCGCATAAATGTCAACCATGCCCAACTTGCCCAAGCACTCATGAAAGGAAGTTGATGCGACTCCCTTCGTAAGAATATCCGCTACCTGATCAGCTGAAGGGACAAAGGGTGTGCAAATTACTCCAGAGGTGATCTTCTCACAAATGAAATGACGATCCACTTCAATATGTTTGGTTCTGTCGTGTTGGACTGGGTTGTGAGCAATACTTATTACAGCCTTATTGTCACAATACAACGACATGGATTCTTTTACTGGGTAACCAAGTTCTCCAAGTAACACTGTTAGCCATAGCAACTCACATACACCATGAGCCATAGATCTGAACTCTGCCTCAGCACTCGAGCGAGCTACAACCTGTTGTTTCTTGCTTCGCCAAGTAACTAGATTACCTCCCACAAAGGTACAATATCCCGATGTAGATCGTCTATCATCTTGGGCTCCCGCCCAGTCAGCATCTGTAATACCCTCAACACGCATATGACCATGACACCTGAATAACACGCACGACCTGGTGACGACTTCGAATATCTTAATATTCTGTAGCAGCTTCTAGATGAGTCGCACGAGGAGCATGCATGTACTGGCTCACTGCACTTACTGCATAAGCAATATCAGGTCGTGTATGAGCTAAGTATATAAGCCTTCCCACCAGCCTCTGAAAATTGCCTACATCCTTTAACGGCTCCCCTGACTGACCATCCAGTTTGTGATTTGCTTCAATAGGAGTATCAACTGGCCATGCCCTAACATGCCAGTTTCCTGTAACAAGTCTAGCACATATTTCCTTTGAGAAATAAAGATTCCTTTAACAGATCTTGCAACCTCAATCCCCAGAAAGTACTTCAATGTGCCTAGATCTTTGATTTCAAATTCCGATGCCAAAAACTTTTTCAGCCGGGTAATCTCTTCAGCACAGTTACCCGTAACTATGATATCGTCCACATACACAATCAGAACTGTCATATGTCCTTCGGCACGTCTCATAAACAAGGTATGATCTGCTCGACTCTGACTGTACCCCAGTCGCTTCACTGCCCCACTAAACCGTTCGAAACCACGCCCTTGGTGACTGCTTCAAGCCATACAAGGATTTTTTTAGCTTACACACTTTCTGTTCACCCCCAGAGAGTTGAAAGCCAGGTGGAGGCAGGATATAGACTTCTTCCTTTAGATCCCCATGAAGGAAGGCGTTCTTAACATCCAGCTGAAATAAGGGCCAAGACTGGTTCGCTGCAAGGGAAAGAATAACTCTGATAGAGTTGAGTTTGGCCACAGGAGCAAATGTCTCCTTGTAGTCAATCCCATATGCCTGAGAGTAGCCCTTTGCAACCAATCTTGCCTTGTAACGATCCACTGAGCCATCTGGTTTACACTTCACAGTATAAACCCACTTGCATCCCACAGATTTCTTACCTCTTGACAAGTCCACTAGCTCCCACGTGTTGTTTTTTTCCAATGCATTCATTTCTTCATGCATTGCTTCTTTCCACCTAGGGTGCTTCAGAGCTTCTGTAACAGACAAAGGAAGTGCAACAGAGGACAAGGAGGTAACAAAGGACTTGTAGGATGGAGACAGATTGTCATATGAAACAAAGCTAGCAATAGGATGTTGAGTACACGACCTCTTTCCCTTCCTATGCGCGATAGGAAGATCATCAGAGTCACGGGGAGCAGAAATAGGAATGGGATTACTTGGGTCCATCGAGGATGACTGTTGGCCCTGAAGTTTAGTGGTGGTCTGTGTTCCTTTCAACTGACGCCGTGTGTACACTTGCAGCTCCCCCTGCTTGTTAGTACCCGTATCAATAGTATCAATTGTGGGAGCACTGTCAAGGGCATCATCCATAGCTAATGGCAAGGTAACAGGTTGCCGTTGCCTTTCCTCACAACAATTCTCCCCCTGAGGAAAGGCGGCACAAGGACCTGGGAAGTAAGAGACCGACTCAAGGAAGGTGACATCCATGGTGATGAACCACTTACGAGTGGGAGGATGGAAACATTTATAGCCCTTATGAGTTGATGAGTATCCAAAAAAAAAACACTTCGATGTTTTTGGATCCAACTTTGTGCGATGCAGACCAAGGATATGAACAAAGCAGGTGCAACCAAATATTTTTGGTTGGACCAAGAACGGAGGACTAGCACGACGCAACAACTAGTATGGAGTACGGAACTGGAGGGAGCGGGACGGCATCCGATTTATTAGGTGAGATGCTAGGAGCACCGCATCAGACCAATATGTCTTTGGCACATGGTGCCAGAGAAGGAGTGCCCGGACAACTTCCAATAAGTGTCGATTTTTTCTCTCGGCGAGTCCATTTTGTTGTGGAGTAAAAACACATGAATTCTGATGCTCAATCCCATAGTCGGCCAAGTAGGACTGTAAACCCCCATACATGTACTCTCCCCCTTGATCAGATCGAAGGATTTTTATACATTTCCCAAATTGAGTAAGAACCATTTTGTGAAATTGCTGAAAAATGGAGTAGACTTCATCCTTTGACTTCATAACAAAGATCCATGTACAACGGGAAAAATCATCCACAACCGAAACGAAGTAGCGATAACCAAAAATAGAGGTAACAGGGGATGGACCCCAAACATCAATGTGAACAATATCAAAAACAAACAAACTTTTATTACCACGTGATGGAAAAACTGTTCGACAATGTTTTGACAAGGCACACACTTCACAATGAAGATCCGAAGTGGTCACCGACTTAAACAACTCAGGAAATAATAACCGCAAATACGGAAAAGAAACATGACCTAGTCGAGCATGCCAAGACATAATGTGCTCCTTATTGACCTTATTGCTATGAATACTAGACTGAAAAGCTGCAGTGACGGTAGGAGCCGCATCCAGGAAATAGAGACCACCCACTTCACGCCCAGTGCCAATCGTCTTCCTCGTGACCAATTCTTGAAACACACAATGAGAAGGTAAAAAGATAGCACAACAGTTAAGGCTCTTGGTAAGAGAACTGACAGACAACAAATTAGTAGAAAAATTCAGAACATGACGAACAGACGCCAAAGAAAGATCAGAAGAGACAGTGACACGACATTTTCCTGAACAGAGAAAAGTGTTCTATCGGCACTGCGGACTTTATCCGCCCCCGAACACACGGAATATGAAGAAAAAGAAGATGACATACCAGTCATATGCTCTGAAGCACCCGAATCAATGATCCAGGGTGTGCTAGAAGCGGAAGTGGACGCAAAAACATGGTGAGCAGAACTGATGATACCTGACTGAGCAAACGTAGAAGTAGCTAAAGGACCACCAAGCTGAGCCATAAACCGCCGCAAGTTCTCGATCTCATCAGTGGAGAAAGGAACTGAAGAAGAAGAAGACATGGTGGGAGCCTGAGATGCTGCAGTAGATGGGGCTGGGGACCCCGGAGTAGAGTCCATGGTGGTACTGTGAGCAGTAGGAGATGTCCCAGACAATGGTGGTGGTCGCCCAAAAATATTCCAGCACTTCTCTTTGCTGTGCCCTTCTTGCCACACCCTTCACAAACCTGTAACTTCCAACATCTCTCCTTGGTGTGGCCCTTCTTGCTACAATAAGTACACGTAGGTGGGGGACCCCCTTTGCCACTACTGGAAGATGTTTGAATTTTGTTTTTTGGGGGGAAAGCTGCCAAGGCTGACTTCTCATGGCCAATAGAGGGAATAGAGGGATACATAACATCACGGCGGCTGTCCTCGCTCTGAACATAAGCATAAACCTGGTTGAGCGAAGGCAAAGTATCACGACTGAGTAACTGCACGCGGGCTAACTCAAAATTTGTATTCAATCCTGCTAGGAACTCGTATATACGGTTCTGCTCAATCAATGTACGGTACTGTAGGCCATTCGTAGGGCAGCCAGGCGTAAAAACTTGGTAGTAATCTAGTTCTTCCCACATGCTACGAAGCGTGGCAAAATAATCCGCCAAAGAAGAGTCTCCCTGACGAAGAGTAGCGATGCTCTGGCGTAACTGATAAATCCCGGAGACATTTTTCTGTTGAGAGTAAATTTGGGCTGCTGAATCCCAGATTTCCTTAGCAGTAGAAAGAAACATGAACCCTCGACTGATGTGGGACTCCATAGAGTTGAGGAGCCAACACATGACTGCTAGATTGCCCGTCTCCCATTTTTCAAAGGATGGGTCTGTCTCTGCAGGTGCTTTCAATCGGCCAGTGAGATACCCTTGTTTCCCACGGCCTCCGATGAACATCTTGGTGGCTCTAGACCATTCCAAGTAATTTTTTCCAGTCAACTATGTTGTAGTAATCTACAATCCGGGATTTTCCAAGGGTGTATTTGCTAGAATATGAGAAGTAATTGTTGGAGAACTAGGTATTGGCTGATCAGTAGGTCCTGAGGACACATCGAAGTCGTTTGATGTTGGCATAGGCACGCCAAGTCATCAAAAAATCACCACAAATGATCAAAAAAGGACCTTGTAGGTCAAAAATAACATATCAATAGCACCAAAGTGCATCAAAAGCACATGTGGGAGGATTACCCACAAAAACGCAGACCAAAAACCCAAAAAATAGCCGCCGCTGATAATATTTGGGTGAAAAAATCAAGCCACAACGCTCAAATCGTCACCAATCTCCAAAGTAATGATGTATATTTGTTGGTACACTTTATGTGGACCAAAACGAAGCAACAAACACGAGGAACGAACATCAGCTGCGCTGAACCAGATCAGGAGTTTTTTCGATTTTTTCCGAAGAACAGCCATAAAACGATCAGGGAGTGCTCAAAAAATTCCCCAAAAATCTTGAAAAATCGAGTTTTACTGGGTAGGGAAGGATCCGGCCATCATTCTCAACCCGTCCGTACGGCTGATGACGTCAGCCGTACGGCTGGTGACGTCAGTGATGACATCAGCACTCCACGACTCCACGTAGGGTGCCCAATGCTCTTGTGATGTCTAGTGAAGCTTCAAAACCCTTTGTGCTCTGATACCAAGTTGAAATATTCTAGGGTTAATGGAGAAAACCTAGAGAAGAAGAGGAGAGAGAAGAGAGAGAAGAGAAGAGAAGAGTTGCTGGAGAGTGTTTACCCTACACACTCCAAAGAAAGACTTTTATATTAGTTATTGTGGGCCCTTACATAAAATAAGAAAATAAGAAATAAAGACATAACAAATAAATAAATAGCAAGCGCATCATTCAACAAATTTCAGGTTAATATTCCCTTGTACACACAAACAACATATAGAATAAACCCAAAACAGGATACAATGTCAGACAACCAACATATTGGCTAAAGTTATAACAGAAGACATTATCAGATAAACAACTTACAGACTAAACTAGTTTAGGGTTTACCACTTTTACATTAGGGAAAGCCTTTTCCAAGGATAAGTAAAAAGATTCTAGTGTGGCCAAATAGGCCCTAGACAAACCCTAGAAAATTGTGGGCATCAATCCCGCTCTGATACCAGGAAGATTTATCTAGGGTTTCAACATACCAACAACAAAGGAGGAAAATAAGGAAAAGAGAAGTAAAGCAGAGACGAAAAGAGAAAGAAGAAAAGAAAAGATGACGCAGGAGAAAGGGGAGAGAAAGTGCAGTTCATTAAGCGTGCATGATCTCCCTTGAATTGCTAATATTTACTTTGGTTTGATACACAAATTACAAGTATGCCATCCTAGTTGCCAATAATAAGAAAAGACAGAAATACCCTACACGCGCGTATATACTAAATAAATTGACCAACAAAAACATTATGTAAGAAAAACCAAAAACAAAATTAGTGAAAAACAAGATATGAAAAGGAAAACAGCTTTATGATAAATATCTACATAAGAAAAAGTAAATCACAGAAAGTGCACAAGCAAGGCAAAAGTGATAAGCAGCATATTTGGTTGGAAAAAAGAATGAGAGAGAGAGAGAGAGAGAGGGAGAGATGAAAAAAGGAAAAGCAGAAACAAATAGCTTCATGAAAGACAATGTAGCATCAAATAGCAACCAATTTACAAGAGAAGGGAAATTATTTTTATTAGATTATAACCAAGAAATTTCCATTCAAACTTAATAAGAACATCTCATTTTCATATAGTCAATTAATCCATGTTTTGAATGCTAATACGGGCATTTAAGATCAAATCCATAGAGAGATGCAAGGAAACAAAGCATAACATCAGCAACTTGACAGTAGGGTTCTAACGTAAATAATTTTGCATCACAGAAATAGCAGTGGAGAGCAAAGGCTATACATTGGGCCCAGTAACATCACCATGCTTCTAAGCCCCAGATATCTTGACGCCGCACCAGCTAAACCCTGTCCAGAGTTGACAATATGAGAAATCCTGACTTAAAACACACAAAAAACATTAACCAGGATATTATTGTCCAAAAGTATTAACCTACTAATGATTACTTGTGATGTACTTGATTTATTATGATCTTATAGCCGTCAATTGAGTTGCTAATACTATCTTTTAACTTATTTCAGTAAATTATGTTGCCCGTTATTCATAATAAAATAGGAGACATTGTAGTAGCAATAATTTTCTAAATCTTCCTTACTTTTGAAAAAGTTTAGTAAATATAATTAAACTAAACCTAATATAAAATAACATGTTCAACTTTAAATATGAAACAATTTCTAAAAGAAATAATAAAGTTTATCGAGGATAATATTTCATGAATCTATAAAGAAACAATTAGGTGCAGAGAATAATTACAGTAAACAGAAAATGGAGAAGATAATGATTCAACACAAAAGTGGACCAAAAGCTCTTTGTAGGAAGAGAAAAGTTCAGCAGAAATTTGAGGGAACAATATCAGTCCAAAAAAAAAATCTTACCAGTGACTCCTAAACAGCCCTAATTCTCCCAATCTCATGTTGTCAGGGTAGTATATGTGGTCAATACCCTGTTAGGGAATTTTTGTCCATGTAATGTTTTAATATAAATAAGATTTGGATGGAATCATGTGATACACACATGCTCCCCATTTCTCCTCTCTCTCTTTTTCCTCTTTCTTCTCTCTTTTTCCTCTTTCGTTATCTACCATAAACCCTAGAAGAGCCAAGTTACGAAGGAAGAACAGTTACAGAAGGTGCTGATGTCATCATGCCATAGGCTGACGTTAGCAGCCGTACGGATGCACAAATATCGAGGTCTCGGGGAGGTACTATCTGAAGGAGAAGATTTTTCTGAGATTTGTGATGATTTTTTTAGAATTTTTTGAGGTGGTTATGATGGGCTTCCGCTCGATTTTCTACAAATAGGGTAAGAAATTGTTTTTCGAGTTTCTTGGATGTACTGATCTGTAGGGGTTTCTTACCTACTTTTGCTGCTTTCTTTTAGTCCCCTACTTAATTCCTTACAACTAGGAACAAACCCCATGGTTTTTCATCGAGTTTTGAAGATTTGGGAAATGAAACTCCCCTCTCAAGTTACTGCCTGGCCTGTTTTTGGGCCCCTTCTAGGGCTGATTTCGCCATTTCGGGTTGTGAACCCTGTGGGAGCTTCTTCTTGCTGATTAAAGGTCTGTTGTGTGTACATGACCTCTTATTTTCTTTGTTAGTGGATAATGGGTATCCATGTCCACCACAATTAGCTCGAATGTGTTCAAAAACCCAAGTTTACAAATTATCTCAGTCAAGTTAGATGGAAAGAATTATTTTGAGTGGTCTCAGGCAGCCGGGATGTCTATCGGCGATTGAGGGAAGTTGGGGTATATCACCGGGCGAGTTGTCGAGCCCAAGACTTCCGATGAACTATTGTTTGAGAAGTGGGAGACTGAGAATCTCACCATCATGTCTTGGCTCCTTACTTCTATGTAGCCTCATATCAGTCAGGGTTTCTTGTTCTAACGTACTCCTAAGAAGATTTGGGTTACTGTCTCAGACGTACTCTCAACAGCAGATTATAGCCAGGGCCTTCTAGTTAGATACTCATCTTCATCAGGGAGAACGGTCTGTCTGACTATTTTGCTACTCCTAGAGCAAGGTTCTAAACTTCGACTTCGCCTTAGACTTTGGTCAGTTAAAATTCGGAATTAATTCGGGGAAGTTCAATTCGATTTAGAGAATTTCTGTAAAAATTTGCTAACCTAGAGAAGTTTAAAGATTTTTTGCCAAAATGAGTGAGAAACGATATTAATCTTACTTAGCTCTAAATGGTTGTTTTTATGATATAATAAGTTATAAGTGTTTTATCATGCTTGTTTTATCATATCCTTAAAAATTAATGTGTTTTACCAACGTTTTGCTAAAAATTCTCCAAACTTCTCTAAGTCAATTGTTTACTTCGAATTAATTCGACGAATTTATGCAATTTTTGTACTAAAAAGGCTAAACTTCGAGAAATTAGCCGAATTTTTACTGTTTACTTCGAATTATTTCAGCGATTTTTTGTAAATTTTTTAATACATGTACACTTTAATTCGGTCAGTCAAAATTCGGAATTAATTCGGCTAATTTCGCCAAATTTTAAAACCATGTCTTAGAGTATATGGGAAGAATTGGACAATTATCGTGTTTTTCAACCCTCGTGCACTAAAGATGGCAACAAGTACGAGAGGCTTGTGGAGGAACTCGGATCTTTGAATTCCTTGTTGGGCTTAACTCTGAGTATGAGTTAGCTAGGATACAGATTCTTAATAGGGATTCTCTACCATCGTCCAGTTAGGTGTACTCATGTGCAGAGCAAAGAGAGACGATGGAGTGTCATGGCACCGCCCCAATTACTGATAGGTCTGCTCTCGTCTCTATTTCTGCTCCCCAACGTTTTCAGAAGAGACAAACTTCGCCTCGAACCCCAACTTCTGCTAGGAGGTTTTCTGATTGGGATAGGCCCAAGTGTGACCACTATGGCTGCCGCAGACATCTAAAGGACAAGTGTTGCGACTTACATGGTCGTCTGCCACAGCCTAACCGACCGGTTTTCCCCGCTGCTCAATGCTAGTTCTGACACTTCAATAGGTGCTCCCCAGGGAAATCCCACTTGGCATTCTCTTCCTATGGACACTCAAGATCCCTCTTCCTCTACAGTCTCAGTTCAGCAGGCTGAGATTGACAACATCCGACGATTTATTGCTCAAGTAAAGAGCCTTTTTGCCACATCTACCTCCTCCTTTACTCAGTCAGGTACCATAAATACTTCATCATGTGTCTACTCCATTCAGTCTCACCTAGGTCATTGATTCAAGTGCATCCAAGCACATAACTGGTATGTCTTCATTATTTTCTTCATATTCTATTTGTTCGGATCATGATAAGGTTAAAATTGCTAATGGTACCTTCTCATGTGTCTGGGAAAGGAAATGTCAATCTCTCTTCACATCTTTCCTTATCATTTATTCTTTAGGTTCCCAAGTTTACTTCCAATCTCTTATCTGTTAGTTCCTTGCGAAACGGTTGAATTGTAGTATTACATTCTTTCCTTCTTCGTGTGTCTTTTAAAACCTAGATACAAAGAGGACGATTGGTACTGGACGTGAAGCTGATGGCTTATACCTCTTGGATGGACATCCTGTTGAGCCCACAGCACTGCAGTCTCGTAGTAGAAGTAGACTCAATCTAGAGTCTATTTTGTATTGGCGTGCACGCCCTGGCCATGTTTCTTTTCAGTACTTGAAACTTTTATTTCTTGCCTTGTTTAATTTTGTTTCTATGTCGGAACTTCATTGTGAGACTTGCGAGCTTGCAAAACATTGTCGTTCATCTTATCCTTCAAGGAGTAATCGGAGTTTATTTCCCTTTGATATTGTGCATTCTGATGTCTGTGGACTTGCTCCTATTGCTTCTCCCCTTGGCTTTCACTATTTTGTTAGCGCTGTTGATGATCATATGAGATGTACTTGGATATACCTTATGAAGACCAAAGATGAGGTGTCATCTTTCAAAATTTTCATAAGATGGTTCAGACACAATTTGGTGCCCAAATCAAGATTCTCTGATCTGACCAAGGTGGCGAGTATATGTATGGAGGTTTGCAACATTACTTAGTTAAACATGGGATTGGCCATCAAAACTCATGTTACACACCTAAACAGAATGGTGTGGCTAAAAGGAAGAATCGACATCTCCTTGAGGTAGCTCGCTCCCTTATTTTTGGTAACAATGTTCCTAAGTCCTATTGGTCTGATGTTCTTACTGATGCATCTCATTAATCGAATGCCTTCACATTCCTTACACTTTAACACCCCTTATCAACTGCTTAGACCAAATTGCTCATTGTTTTTAGTTCCTCATGAATTTGGTTGTGTATGGTTTGTCCATATTATGGGTCTCAAACGTACTAAGTTGGGTCCCAAAGCTCTCAAGTGGATCTTCCTTGGATATTCTTCTTCCCACAAAGGGTACAGTTATCACCCATTGTATGGAAAGAAGATTGGGAGAGTAGTGAAGAGAGGTCTTCCTCTAGTGTCCCTCTCCCTGTTATTCCTCCAACACCCACTCTCCTGATCGATATGACTGACCGACCTACTACTAAGTGTGACAGTAGTGTTAGTGCTCAGGGAGAGTCTAAAGTCTATAGCAAAAGAGGGAAGGCCACAACTGCTGATCCATACCCAGTTGTACCATCCTTG
Source organism: Euptelea pleiosperma (assembly GCA_035048495.1). Taxonomy (NCBI): domain Eukaryota; kingdom Viridiplantae; phylum Streptophyta; class Magnoliopsida; order Ranunculales; family Eupteleaceae; genus Euptelea; species Euptelea pleiosperma. Next base: position 45,060,431 of record CM068543.1, read on the forward strand.
GATCCAGGTAATACCTCACCATGTGAGTCTTGCGTCGTTTGTTCCTCTTACTGACTATGCTACTGATGTACGTGCTTCAGACCTTCCTATTGCTCTTAGAAAGGGTACGATGAGTTGTACTCAACACCCTCTCAATAACTTTGTTTCATATGAGGCCTTATCTCCATCTTACATGTCATTCGTTACTTCGTTGTCCACCATTTCTATACCTTCCTCAATGGCAGAACGGTTGAAGCATCATAAATGGAAGGATGCAATGGTTGAAGAAATGAGAGCCTTAGAAAAGAACAATACCTAGGAACTGGTTGACTTACCTAGAGGAAAGACGCCAGTGGTGTGTAGATGGGTGTACATTGTGAAGTACAGGACAGATGGGTCAGTAGAGAAGTACAAGGCAAGATTGGTAGCCAAGGGATACTCACACATATAGCATTGACTATGTAGAGACATTTGCACTAGTTGCAAAACTAAACTTCATAAGGGTGCTCATATCTCTTTCTGCAAACCATTTGTGGCATTTACATCAGCTTGATGTGAAGTATGCATTTCTTCATGGGGATCTAAAAGAAGAAGTGTACATGTTACCTCCTCCAGGATTCATACTAACAGGAGGTGATAGAAGAGTTTGCAGACTGAAGAAGTCCTTGTATGGACTAAAGTAGTCTCCCAAAGCATGGTTTGAAAGGTTAACCCTAACGGTATAGAATATGGGTTATATTCTAAGCCAGGCTGATCATACCTTGTTTGTTAGGCATCATGGAAAGAGCACCATTGCTCTTATTTTCTGTGGATGATATCATTGTAACTGGCAATGATGTTGAAGAAGTTGCAAAGCTAAAAAAATATCTAACTGGCGAGTTTGAGATAAAGGACCTAGGACTCTTAAAGTATTTTCTGGGCATAGAGGTTACAAGATCAAGTCAAGAGATCTTCATCTCTCAAAGGAAGTATGTCCTTGATCTGCTAAAGGACATTGAAAAATTAAGATCCAGACCCAAAAACATCTATAGAACAGAACCACAAGTTGGGTGAGACAAGTGGTGAGTTACTAAAGGACATTGAGAGCTTTCAGAGATTAGTCAAAAGGTTAATTTATCTCTCTTTGACCAGACCAGAAGTTGCATATGCGATCAGTGTGATAAGCTAATATATGCACTCACCTAGAGACATTCACTTTGAGGCAGCATACAAGATTTTGAGGTATCTCAAATCCTCCCCTGGTAAGGGACTTCTCTTCAAGAAAATGGGTCACATGAGATGGGAGTCATACACTGATGAACATTGGGCATGTGCCAAGGATGGCAGAAAATCCACATCAGGGTATTGCACATTTGTTAGGGGTGATCTTGTGACATTGAGAAGCAAGAAACAACAGATAGTTGTGCGATGCAGTGCAGAGACTAAATTCGAGCTATGGCTCATGGCTTGTGCAAAATGTTGTGGTTGAAGATCTTAGTTGCTGAACTAGGATTCCCTGTTACTGGCCCAATGAGCTTGTATTGTGATAACAAGGCAGCAATAAGTATTGCTCATCATCCAGTTCAGCATGATCGAACAAAGCACATTGAAGTAGACCGACACTTTATACGAGAGAAGATTGTTACTGGGGAAGTTTGTACTCATTTCGTGAAGACTAGAGAACAATTAGCGGATATGTTCACTAAGGGAGTTCCTAGTAATCAGCTATACACGTGTCTCAGCAAGTTGGGCATGATAGATATCTACACACCATCTTGAGGGAGAGTTATCAAGGTAGTATATGTTGTCAAACCCTGTAAGGGCATTTTTGTCCATGTAAAGTTTAAATATAAATAACATCTAGATGAAGTCATGTGATACATGCTCTCCCATTCTCCTTTCTCCATCTCTTTTTCCTCTTTCTTCTCTCTTTCTCCTCTTTCTTTATTTACCCTAAACCCTATAATTCTACTTCTCAGCCATCCAACTAATCGTATATCATCCATTGGTTTAAACCCTAACTTTAGAATAAACTAAAAACTCGTACAGGCCCATATTAAGAAAACAACACAACCAATGCCTCTTTAGACTAAACATGAGTTGATGGTGAAAAGTCTCGGTTGTCAATCCCAGGAATACTTAGTTCTTCTATAATATAAATCGCTGAGTTAGGAGTTCGCCGAAGACTGAAGTGTCAAAGATCAAGTGGACTTCATTAACAAATCAAAGAAGAATTGAAGCTGAAGAAAACCAACCCAAGTGTTCAAGCTCAACTGAAGACAAAGTCAAGCTCAAGCATGAAGATATAAATGATCAAAGTACGTTCTCACTCAACAAACGTTCAACTATCAAGAATCTCGTGTTGCAGTTATTTTGGTACATTTAAGGGTACACCGCGCGTTGCCAGCGGATCAATTTAACCCTAGATGTCTCCCGGTTCTTTTAGTATCGTTTGGGAGCCATCATAATAACATAGGATGGTTATTATAATTGTTTTAGTATTTTTCGGAGATGGTCTACGAGGACCAGCCGACCGGAGTCTACTAACTCTGACCGGTCGACCGGTCAAAAGGTGCAGTCGACCGGACCCCTCAGTACCATTTATTATGATTCTGGCCTGAGCGGCCGACCGGACAGATTGTGCAGTCAACCGAATATGTCCGGCCGACCGGACTTTCAATACGGATAATTTCGGTTCTGGCCTGATGGGTCGACCGGTCAAAATGTGCGGTCGACCCCGCCTATTCCGGATCTCGTTTTGACTCAATCTCTTGTGCGATTTTTGGCGCACTTGAGTCATTCGAACGGCTCTTTTAGGTCCGTTTTCTCTTGAGAGGGAATAGACTTATATAATAAAGTCATTGCCCTCCATTAGGGAGGACCAATAAAGCTCTCTTGACTCACATTCTTTGATTAACATCTCTTGAGTCTAGAGATTTGGAATTTGAGAGAGCTTCACCTGTCTGTACATCCTTTGTGAAGGCTCTAAATTGTTTGAGAGAGCTTAACATGAGTAAATCTGGTTCATCTATTGTAAAGGCTGCTCTAATTGTTTGAAGAGACTACAAAGAGTATTGTTTCCTGCAATCATCTTCTTCCAAGAAGAGGATCGTCATTGGCAGAGTGTCTCTGTGGCGAATACTTCTCCGAGGATTTACCATTCTATCGAATTCATCAAAAGGTAACTATCTCCTAGAACAAACCTTTTAGAGTGAATTCAATATTATCAAACCTGAATTGTTTGTGATTAGTAGATGAGTGAGTACTCATCAAAATGAGTTGAGGAAGGTGGAATCCTTGAGAAATCTATTTCTCTAAAATACTACGGGCCTAGTGTGACTCTCTAGGTGAATCGAGAAGTGATTCTCGTATAGATCTAGTTGAGGATTGTAGATCCGTGAGAAGAGGGCTTCTCTAAATAGACTACTGGCCTAGACTGACTCTCTAGATGAGCGAGAAGCGATTTTCGTTAGATTGAGACTAAGTGAATCTTAATTGGTTGATTATTTATTTCTATTGAAAATGTTATAATACATTATTGAAATAATATAATCCTACTTGTGGTGAGTATTTGAGAGTAGATGTAGGTGCGGAGTCGCCGAACCACTATAAATCTAAGTCTCGTGTGATTGTAAATGTTTGCATATTTTATCTCAGATTTTCCCATATCTATGTTCGGTGGATGATTCGAATTTTAATTGTTTGATCCTTTTCCGCCTTGTGTGATCATTAATTTTTAATCCATATAGAATCCGCAGAGAAATTAAAAATTGTCCTACTCCCCCCCGCCTCCCCTAGGACATAACGTGGTAATTAAAAGGGAATTTCAGATGAGTCCACCCAGAAGACCCCTATATAATATCTTTTACAAGTCCCAACCAGTCCCAGACGTCTAGAATGTTTTGGGCCTTCTTTCATTGTTTTCTTTGTTCTTCTTTGATTGATCTTGAAGACTGGTACGCACTCATCTCCAACTACATCAATACTTTACTAGCAAAAAATTAAATATCACCAATAGATGTTGCTGCCAATAATCTTCTTCTTTTTTTGATAATATAATCCAAAAGAAGCTAAACAGTTCCTATGTACAGAAAAACATGCCCATGAAAGAATGGCCAAACACATTCAAAAATATTGTACCATTTACTGCATTACTAAATCACCTGTCTTGCTGCAAGCAAGGCTGCTCTGGACTCCAGGTTTATAGCTGCCAATTTTCCACCCTAAAAGACAAGAAATTACAAGACACATGTTATTCGACATAACCAAAGAGGTAGCATTGTCGACTGACCTATTCTTTCCATATCCCGGTCAGGACAGCCAATGTTAAAATATCTTGAAGTTATTAGCCAAACTTTAAGTATTTATAGAAGTAAATTTATTTTAAACAATTTTATGTCCCGTTGTTTACAAACACACACTATATTTATAGATTTTAGCTACAGTTGAGGAGATCTTGTGTAAATTAATTGCATCGACAAATTTATAATGCACTAAACTTGATTGTGTGGATTTTTTCTACAACTTTTAAGGAAAAAATGAAGAATTCAAAAACTCTTCCTTCAAAACATGCTAAAAACCTATGAGTGAATTGTATGGTGTACAACAATGGCAAATCTACACATCACATGTTTTCAGTTTTGTTGAAATAGGAAGAAAAAAATTAACCAACTTTTTGAGAAGCACTTTTTCCAACAACCCCAAACGTTTAAAAATAAATAATAATAAAGAATAAAAATAAAACAAAAAACCAAAAACCATAATTACCCCACTTTACATGGTCTTAATATTATTTCCAAGTGCCTAAAAGTCAGAAGGGAATTTGGGTATTTGTTACTTTTTCACTTTTGGTGTAGTGGAATAAGTAAAAACAATAGTGCAAAAACAATCCACTATGGTTTTTTACTTTCTCCACCACACCAAAAGTTAAAAAGAAAAAATTAAAATTTAGCAAACACCAAAACTACCCCTTTACTCGAAGATGGTCTTAATAATATTTCCAAGTGAATAAAATTAAGAGCATAATTTAAATATTTTGTATTTGTGTGGGTGGTAGGATAAGAACCATACTAAACAAAGCAATTCCTCTGTTTTTAAGAAACATCCTAGAAAAGGCAGGGTTTGGCAAATTAAAAAGACGATTACAGCCCCTCAAGAAGCAAACTAAGGACAAGATAAATACAGATTAAAATCTAATATTGAAGAGCCCAGTCTTATCAAAAAAGATAATATAACAAATATGCTAAGGAATTTCTTTTGAATAAGGAGCCAAAATTTATTTTCAGTCACAACTAAGATTCGTGAAGGCATTCACTACTTTATCACATTTAAGGTAGTATTAGATAGAGGAACTTTAAGAGTATTGAGGCCCTTGTAGAGATCCTTCCACCAATATCAAGTAGACCAAGGCAGCTTTTTGTTGTTACTCAATGTATCAATTAAAGCTTTGGATTCCCTTTTACTGATCATATTTAAAACAGAAATAAAAGCCATAACAAATACGTGTATTAACAGTATCAATTCCATATGACCTGGTACACAAAGCAGTGTATTATTTCCTCTTTAGCCAAGATGGAGATGGCAACTACGAGCCACCTCATAGTTTTATGTGGTTATAACCTCCTCAGGTGAGCTTAATATGTTTTTTGCATTTATTTACTTAGATGACATGATTATTGAACATTCATGTGTAAGACTGACTCACAAGAGGCTTAGATATGTGCGTCAACATGTACATTGCAATGATTCTTACTCTAAAGGTTGTTTATTTATGCATGTGTATTATGTTGGATTCTATGTACACCCACGTGGGGGTGTTCTTAGTGGGCTGCGTTCCACTACCCCACGTGAGGTTTATTCTCTATTGCTTATGAGTTAAGTGATGGGCCCATCCACTTAACCCACAATCTCTTTATTTCATGTTAGTGGGTTAAGTGGTGGGCCCCCACTTGACCCACACGATTTCTCCTTTACTTGTAGAAAGGGTTTCCCTTACTTATAAATATTACTTATGGGAGATTGAATGAATATTCAATCTCCCCATTCTCTCTCAAACCCTAATATCTCCTTCTCTCCCTAACCTCCATTATCTCTCTCTCTCAATCTTTAGCATATTGGTGACAACCTCAAACAACAACATGGTATCAAAGCATGATTACTCTAGGGCCAAAATCATTATCCCCTAGAGTTTCCACGAAGATCTTATATGTGGGCATCCAAAGTCCGGGCAAGTTTTGAGCAAATCGCAGAGGGTCCTCCTAAGAAGTTCTTGGATCTTTTCTGAAGCAAAGGAACCAGAGATCTATAATTCCTGGTGTATTGTCTGCTATCAGTCGTCAGAGATCCACTCTATCCCCGTTCTTCAGGATTTTTTATCAGTTTTTTCGGAGAACACATATATCGAGGTTTATTGGGTTTTGATTTTCCTCGAGATTCGTGTCATTTTTGGGCTCTCTACCCAAACCGGCCCTCTCATAGGGCCAGTAAGGTTCGACAAAAACTTATTTCAGAATTTTTTGATCATCGGATCTCTGGTTCCAAAAATCAGATCCCCGGCTCAGATTTCGGGTTTTTTATTTTCTTGAGATTCATGCACTGCTTGGGCTCTCTACCCTAGCCGCACCTCCCTATGGATTACCTGGGATCTACAGAGTCTCGTTTGAGAATTTTCTGATTGTCGGATCTCCGGTTCGAAAAATAGAATCCCCGGCTCAGTTTTTTAGTTTTTTTCTACCTCGAGATTCGCACGTCGTTTTTGGGCTTTCTACCCTAACCGCACCTCCCTGTGGATTATCTAGGATCTACAGAGCTTGGTTTGGGATTTTCTGATTGTCAGATCTCCGATTTGAAAAATCGCCCAGGTTTTTTGCCCGAATCCAGTTTTGCCTTTTTTGGGTTTTCTACTCTTTTGGAAACCAAGGTTCCCAAGGCACTTCTACCCTAGCCGAACCTCCCAAAGTGCCCCGAACCTTGGTTTAGGTTATGCAAACCTTCTGTTCGTCAGTTGGTTATTTCCAGGCCTTCCCCAGCGATGAGTTCATCAGAGGTGTCATCAGTTGAGGATAGCACTCCGTCTCATGGTTCTCATGGAGACCACAACCCCCAATTATGCATCACTACGGTCAAGTTTGATGGGACCAACTATCTTGAGTAGAAGACATCGGCATTCATGTACATCGGGAGACATGGCCACAGTGAGTACCTCACAGGAAAGATAGTCCAACCTGCCGCCACAGACAAATCCCACCGGAAATGGGTTATGGAGAACCTTACGGTGATGTCTTGGCTTCTCCAGTTGATGCAACCCCAGATCAGCAGGGGGTTCATATTCCTTCCTACAGCGAGGGAAATCTGGGATTCTGTTACCGAAACCTATTCCCAGGTTGGCAACTTTGCGAAGCTCTATGAGTTAGAGCAAGAGATTGCTTGTCTCCGAGAAGAGGAGCTCAAGCTTGGTACTTATTATGCTTCTCTCCGAAGCAAATGGGAAGAGATAGATCATTATCAGGACTACACCCTGGTTTGTGTTGTGGATGTGAAGTCTTTCCGTGCTATGGTTGAGCAGTCCCGGATATTCCAGTTCCTTTCCGGCCTTCATCCTAGCTTCGAGGCTGCCCGTGTTCAGATACTTGGCAGATCTCCTCCCCCTACTTCATTGGCACAGGTCTATGCCTACATTCAGGGGGAGGATAGTCGCCGCACTACCATGCAGCTACGCAGTGGTAGTGACACTCATGATCGATCTGCCCTTGCCTCTGCGTTTCAGAAGGGTCAGAAATCCTTCCAGAAGAAGACCGGTGATGACAGACGACGTCCCAAGTGTGATCACTGCAGCCGTCTATGCCATGTGAAGGACACTTATTGGGAGCTGCATGGGCGCCTATCGGGTCTGGGCCCAAATCTACATCAGCGATCTTCAGTGAGACAGGAGCTTCCTGCAGCACTTTCTGTGGCTCAAGACACTGCACCCTCAGCACCTCCTACCACTGGGGATATGGACTCTTTCTCTCCCAGTGATCTTGAGCGACTTCGTCGTATGATGGCCTAGCTCAATGGGCAAGCCTCCACTTCTACCTCCACCTATGCCCAGACAGGTACTGGATCTGCTTTCTCTGTATCCACTGTTCCTTCTAGTCCCTCCTGGATCATCGATTCAGGGGCCTCAGATCATATGACTGGTATATCTTCAGTTTTCTCCAGTTATTCTATTTGTTCTAGTCTTGACAAGGTTAGGATAGCTGATGGCACCCTTTCCTATGTTTCCAGGAAGGGCAATGTTCATGCCTCTTCAGCACTAACCTTGTCCTCGGTACTGCATGTTCCTCAGTTTACAGCTAATCTTTTATCCGTCAGTAGCCTTACCAAGAATCTTAATTGCAGTGTAACATTTTTTCCTTCTCACTATGTGTTTCAGGATCTGGAGTCGAGGCGGACGATTGGCAGTTGACATGAAGAAGGTGGCTTGTACCTCCTGGATCGCTCAGTTTCTTCTTCAGCACATCAGTCCAACATCGGTAGCAGTAGTCAAGTCAATAAAGACCAGTTATTGCTTTGGCATAACCAGCTTGGTCATGTACCCGTGTCAGTTTTAAAACGTGTCTTTCCTGCTTTCTCTTCTCTTTGCGATGTTCCGTTCCACGTGAAACTTGTGAACTCGCAAAGCATTGTCGCACCGTTTTTCCTCTTAGTGAAAATAAAAGTACTATTCCTTTCAATATTGTGCATTCTGATGTGTGGGGTCTTGCTCCGGTGATGTTTATTTGGATTCCGATATTTTGTTACATTTGTTGATGATTTCAGTGGCTCTACCTGGGTATATCTTATGAAGTCGAAAGATGAGGTTTCTTCCATTTTTCAGACCTTCCACAAGATGGTCACCACTCAGTTCAGTAACCCACTCAAAATTCTCCGATCTGATAATGGGGGTGAGTACCTAGACAGGAGCCTTAGAGATTACTTTGCCTCTCATGGCATTGTACATCAAACTTCTTGTCCGTCGACTCCCCAACAAAATGGGAAAGCTGAAAGAAAAAACCGTCACCTTCTCGAGGTTGAGCGTGCCCTTCGTCTTAGGATACAGGTTCCAAAATCTTTTTTGTCTGAATCCATCATTCTGGCTGCGTATCTCATCAATCGCATGCCCTCTCGCATTCTTGGCTTTCAGACCCCTTTGTCTGTCCTGTGTCCCGATAGTCCAACCTTCATTGTTCCTCCCAAAGTCTTTGGGTGTGTATGCTATGTGCATGTTCATCGTCACTCTCGCGACAAACTTGATGCACGGGCCTTGAGATGTATTTTCCTGGAGTACCCTTCCACTCAGAAGGTATACAAATGCTATCATCTGGGTTCGCGTCGACGTTTCACATCTCTGGACGTAACCTTTGCTGAGCACGTTCCGTTCTTTGGCAGTAGAGTCTCTCTTCAAGGGGAGTGTGATATTGTGGACGAGAGCCCTATCCCCATACCGGTTCTAGTACCCATCTCCACTCCTGTGCCTATGATCGAATCTGTGTCTACTATTGACAATGACACTTCTACTACTACAGCGGCGGATATGCGAGTATATGCCAGATCCAAGAAGAAAGGACAAGTCACTGATTCTGTGCCTGCCAGTCTACCCTCGGATCCAGATCCAGGTATTGTTTCTACCCCTGCTTTAGTTCATGAGTCCTCAGAGACTCCTACTCCAGAGGAGGATCTACCCATTGCAGTTCGTAAGGGTGTGCGCACTTGCACCGAGCACCCTATCTCTCACTTCGTTTCTTACCAGTCATTGTCTCCATCTTATCAAACATTTGTTAGCACTGTTTCGTCTATTTCCTTGCCATCTACCATTGCAGATGTACTTAGTCACCCAAGGTGGAAAGGGGCTATGATAGACGAAATGCAGGCTCTTGAAAAAAACAAGACATGGGATCTTGTTTCTTTACCCAGGGGGAAGAAACCAGTGGGGTGCAAGTGGATCTTTACCGTGAAGCACAAGGCAGATGGTTCCATTGATAAGTACAAAGCTCGACTAGTTGCCAAGGGGTTCACCCAGACCTGTAGGATAGATTACCAGGAGACATTTGCACCTGTAGCCAAGATGAACCCAATCAGGGTTCTACTGTCCTTGGATGCAAACAGGTCATGGCCTTTACATCAGCTGGATGTAAAGAACGCTTTTCTAAGTGGGGACCTAACAGAGGAAGTTTACATGAAAGTGCCACCGGGGTTGAAGCTTGTTGGAAGTGAAGACAGGGTGTGCAGACTGAAGAAAACTTTACATGGGTTGAAGCAATCTCCTCGATCTTGGTTTGAACGGTTCAGCAGTACAGTGAGAAAGGTCGGCCACACACAGAGTCAGGCAGATCACACTCTGTTTGTGAAGCATCTACAAACCAGTATCACTGCATTGATCGTTTATGTGGATGACATAGTCATTATGGGGAGTGACCCGACAGAGATCACAAGGCTCAAGGCCTTCTTGTCGTCTGAGTTTGAGACGAAAGATCTAGGACCATTGAGATACTTTCTAGGGATTGAGGTTGCTAGGTCATCGAGAGGCATCTTCATTTCACAGAGAAAGTATGTCCTAGACTTACTGAGCGAGACAGGGTATTTGGGTTCGAGACCAGCAGATACTCCTATTGATCAGAACCATCAGCTGAATTCCGAGGACTGTACACTTCTAGGTGATCCTGCCTTATTTCAGCGATTGGTTGGCAGATTGATATATCTTGCCCATACACGGCCTAACATTGCTTATGCAGTAAGCTTCATTAGCCAATTCATGCATTCACCTCGGTCACCACATCTTGAGGCTGCACACAGAGTTCTTCGGTATCTCGAGGGGTCACCGGGTCGAGGCATATTGTTTGGAGTTTATGGCCACCTCAGGGTGGAAGCATACAGTGATGTAGATTGGGCAGGTGCAGTGACCGATAGACGGTCTACATCAGGTTATTGTACCTTTGTTGGAGGCAACTTGGAGTCTTGGAGAAGCAAGAAACAACCAGTTGTCGCCCGATCCACTGCAGAGGCAGAGTTCCGCTCCATGGCACATGGAGTGTGTGAGCTCTTGTGGTTGAAGATCATGTTAGCAGAACTGGGAGTCAAGGTGACAGACCCAATGAGCCTCTATTGCGACAACAAAGCAGCCATTAGCATTGCTCACAACCCAGTTCAGCATGATAGGACTAAACACATCGAGGTTGATAGGCACTTCATCAAGGAGAAGCTTCAGTAGGAATTGATTTGTACACCCTATGTAAGGACTTAGGAGCAGGTTGCCGATATACTTACTAAGGGAATCAACAAGTCAATCCTGAATACACTGATAACCAAGCTGGGCATGATGGATATCTTCGCACCAGCTTGAGGGGGAGTGTTGGATTCTATGTACACCCACATGGGGGTGTTCTTAGTGGGCTGTGTTCCACTACCCCATGTGGGGTTTATTCTCTATTGCTTATGGGTTAAGTGATGGGCCCATCCACTTAACCCACAATCTCTTTATTTCATGTTAGTGGGTTAAGTGGTGGGCCCCCACTTGACCCACACGATTTCTCCGTTACTTGTAGAAGGGGTTTCCCCTACTTATAAATATTATTTATGGGAGATTGAATATTCACTTCAATCTCCCCATTCTCTCTCAAACCTTAATATCTCCTTCTCTCCTTAACCTCCATTATCTCTCTCTCTCAATCTTTAGCATATTGGTGACAACCTCAAACAACAACATATTCATGCTTTTTATCATTTCCTAAAGTATCACTGGATGTTTCCTATTGTCTCCACAATGTTTCTATATTTCTCCAAAAGTTTTACAATGCTTCCACAAACTTCCATAAACCTCCACGGCTCTACAAAATATGTCCACTTCTAGAGGGATCAAGACTTACTATGATCTCGAAGTTTAAAACCTTGCTCATAAAGATACAATGAAGAGAATATCAAACAAGCATACTTCTTTTTGCAACAAAAAAAAAATTGAAGGACAAAAACCCTTATGAACCAGTTGAAAGACTCAAACCAAACTTTTAGCATGAATATCATCATTACATGAAATGTTGACCAATGAATCAAGAATTTGAAAGACTAGACAAAACTTGACCTAAAGGTGAATATTCTCATTTTTTCATGATTTACACAAGTATTTAGAAAGGAAAATCACAAAGCCTTAAGGTACTCATGCAAAGCACAACATGCCAAAAATACATTAATGTATTGCTACTACATAACTACGTCAACACCTTTAGTACTACACTGAAAATTATTGATATGATAAGACAGAAAATTTAGGACTGTTCTAGAAGTATGAATATGCACGGGCATTAATTGTAAGTGTACAATTATACATAGAATGTTGCACAGTTGTATCAGTAGTCCGCAAGTGTCTTATACAAGTCATGAGAAAAATGAAGCAGGGATACAATTTACAACATGAATAATAAATAGCACAAACAGACGACAGCTTCAAAATGTACCTTCCTATATGGACGACTTGGAGAATACAATAAATGGAAAACAGACGTTCTAACCTCCCATAAAATCCCCAGATGATAATTTTTTTCATATTATGCTAAATCAGCTAGCCATAAATTCAAACAGCATGTACCTTTCTGATAATTTCATGCTTTATCTGATAATTGGCAGCTTCCAACAGCATTTTCCCAGATAAGCTCCCCGCTAACTACCATAAAGACAAACATATTTTACAAATCCACACACAAAAAAACTAATAAAATCCAACAAGTAGATCATTCTCATACCAGTTGATAAATCTTTGCCAAAGTTAACATACCACCACCCTATCAGAAAAATTTGCAAATAAAGTTCAATTTCAATGTGAAAAGAACGATGTAATAATCATAACTTGACACTAGTCATAAGTAAAAAAATAACCAAAACCTTCAAAATCATCGACCGGAGCTCTGCTGCCCCAACCTTCAAAGCAGATAGAGCTTGCACCTTCCACTGACTGAGTCCAAGTTCTAAGCTACCATGACAGTCCAAAATCTTAGAGTTTTCCCACGAATAGCTGTTGCCTGTTTCTCCACTGCAAATAGATCATGAAAAGTTGTCATACCAAACGATTTATATTTTTGCTAATGGTAGGAAAACATTGTTGGGCTTTTCTTAGGAAAACATGGATCCATCCATTAAAACACTAAAATATCATGGAAGACCTGAACACACACAATGGTCAACTGATGATAATGCTGGCCAAATGGCAAAAAAATATCTTCTCAAAATAGCTTCACCCATCATTACCATCACATTCAAATCCTGATTGGAAAATTAGATCAATGAATTATTGCATATGCCGTTAGGGTAGTCAGCCAAAATGTTTTGTAAAAATAGTAGTAATCATCATTATCATGTAAAACTTAAAATAGAAAGTCATAAAAGTTCAAAAAAAATATATATTAAAAATAAAAGGACTTAGTATTTTGTAGTTTTTTACTTTAGAGGAAAATTTATTAGAGAAACCAAGGTGATGAAGATGATTCATGGTAATTCTAGCCAAAGCACCACAGCCACTCCAGTTTCAAAGTAACTTCATGGACATTACAGATGTTAGTTCAGTAATCAAGAATCTGAAATAATACGACCGTGAGCTCTTCCACCAACATCATCTTTAGAAAGGTCATCAAAGAAGAAGGGGATTGACCTCCCATGTCGAATACTCTAAGCAGTTGTATACTAAGTCAGCCATGTGGTCTTCCACAAAATTGTTTCTCTATAGCAGTGTTGGACATGATAGGCTTCAAAGTTGGTCCTCACGCTGAACTTGGTCTCCTTTTGAACACTTGCCATGGAGCCTGAATCTCTCCTCTAATTGCTTGGACCAGTACTCGTGAACTATGTTGCATTGATACGGGTACAAGTGTCGGAGTCCGACACGGGTGTGGAATGTCTGATTCGGTGAATCTTGCAAAAAAGGATTCAGGGACTCGGCAGTATACTTTAAATAATGTTAAAAAAAAGTGACTAAATTTTTTTAATAATAAGGATGAGAAAGTCAGTTAGATTCGTTTTAGCATAGTTTATGCTTAAGGCCCTTTTGAGTCTATAGACCCTGCTTTTTCACCAGGCACTCCCAACAATATGCTTGAGGCCCTTTTGAGTCTAGTATGCAAGTTCTTAGAGAAACATATGGAAGATTTGGAGAAGTTAATTCTCTGTCCAAAAGCATTACAATACCGATGCAGAATATCTTTGAAGTGTCAACATGCTGGACAAGTAGCTTGGGAGAAGATTATGGTGTCATTACATCAGATGTGACATATTCAGTCCACTTTGTGTCGGCTTCACTCCAATACACTTTTGAACACAAAATAAAGATATAAAGGGATAATGGGTTTCTTTGTCAAAGTCCTCTCTGGCTTTTAAAGAATTCGTTTGGAGAACTATTTACCAAAATGGAAAAAGATGCAGAAGTAATGCATTCAATAATAACATCATCCAAGATGAGCAAAACCCAGACTCCTGTTACTTATCAAAAAAAAAAAAAAAACCCAGACTCCTGAAGATTTTCTTAACAAAATGCCATTCAAGCTTGGCATACGCTTTTTCCATGTCCAGCGTTAAACTTAACCAAGCAAAGTTCGCTTCTTATGTTTGAATGATGTCATAAGTTCATGAGCCACCAAAATGTTGTCACAAGTCCATGGGTGTGACAGGCATCTCGTGATTTTGGAGTTGGATAATCTTGCCACACTTCTCAGCCATATAGGTATTAAGCATGTATCCTTATCAGAATCTGGTAAAATAATTTGGAGATAGGATACCAAAGGAGATTTCACTATAAGTTCCTTCTATTCTACGTTATCTCTCTTTGGACCTTCCACATATCCAACCAAGATAATGAGGGGACTTCCTATTCCATTCCAAAGTGACTTTTTCTTGTTCGGACAACAATCCATGACAAGGTTCTTATGGTGGAACATCTGATTAGCAGGAAGTTCATTATCACAAACCGATGCGTTAAGTGCAAGTCCTATGGGGAATTAGGAAACCATTTGCTTATTCATTGTCGTTTTACGAGGGAGGTGATGTGGGAGCATTCTACTACGATAGTCCGCACTACACCGAATCAATGCCCAATCAAGTGGATCCTACTTACTATTTATAGTAATTCACTTTTTCACTATTTATAGTTAATCCTGAAATTACTATTTATAGTAAATCTCGTTTTTACTATTTATAGTAAATTCTGATTTTACTATTTTTAGTAGACCCCATGAAGAGTTGTTTTAGTTTAATTAGGATTCTCAGTTGAAATGAGATTTATTTCCAATTAGGAATTTATTAATGATTAAATTAATAGTTTACTTGTATTAGGACTTTTTTATTTTAGTTTGCTTAGAATTAGGAAGTTCAATTCGATTAGAATTAGGAAACTTCAAGTAGGGAGTCTTATAAAAGGTGATGTACCCTTTGATTTTAAGGATAACTTATTATGAATGAAATATGATACTATCTCTTTGAGGAAAAAAAAATTATGAATGAAGAAATAGAAATCTCTCTTGTGGTATGAAGTCATCCTCACTTGGTGCGAAACCAAGCTAATTCGGTGCGAAGCCAAAGGTATCTTTCTATCCATATCTCTTTCTCTATCTCTTCTCTCTTATTCTCTTCTCTTTCTCCATCTCTATTTTCTTTTTAGTCAATTTCTTACCTAAGAAAACCTAAATCATACCACAGCATTATAAATAGTGCCATCCGAAACCAGATGTTTCTGCTATTTCAAAACTAAAAGTTGAAAATGAACTAGATGGAACAAGCAGGGATTTCTTGTTAAAGAAGGTCAGAGTTGAGGACATAAATCATGTTTCAGAAAATTTACACATGTCGAAGATGCAGAAGAAGAAACTAAAGGGAAAGTACTCCAAATATCTCTTCCGTTGAAAAAGCCAATTACAATATCTCAACTTGAATTCGAGGTCGAATTCTTTTCAACCAAGAAGGTTTGATGCGGAAGCATTCTACTACGATCGTCTGTGTTACACCGAATCAATGCCCGATCAAGTGGATCCTATTTACTATTTATAGTAATTCACATTTTCACTATTTATAGTAAATTATCGAAATTACTATTTATAGTAAATCACATTTTTACTATTTATAGTAAATTCTAATTGAACTACTTTTAGATAAGTGGGCCCCATGAAGATTTGTTTTAGTTTGACTAGGATTCTCAGTTAAAATTAATTTTATTTCCAATTAGGATTTTAGTATCGATTGCAACAGTTGACTTGTATTAGGAGTTTCTACTTCCAATTATATTAGAATTAGGAAAGTTCAAGTAGGGAGTTCTATAAAAGGTGATGTACCATTTGATTTTAATAATGAAAATTTATGAATAAAGAAATAGAATCTCGTTGAAAAATCTCTCTCATGGTGTGAAGCCATCCTCTCTTGGTGCGAAGCCAAGCTAATTCGGTGCGAAGCCGAAGGTATCTTTCTATCCCTATCTCTTTCTCTATCTCTTCTCTCTTATTCTCTTCTCTTTCTCCATCTCTATTTTTTTTTTTAGTCAATTTCTTACCTAAGAAAAATCAAATCATACCACAGCACTGTGAATAATGTTGCGTGAATAGTGCCGTGTGAATAGTGTCATGTGAATAGTGACGTGAATAGTAACCTTCTCTTCATTCCTTCTCAAATCGCGGAACGATACTACTGTCCTGCCTATGATACCCGGATACTTCAAAATGGGTGTTGTATCCGTGTCGATACTTCCATTTTAAGTGTAAATGTCGTATCTACTTCTGTCCCATCCTTTTCCTTTTCCAACATTACTCATTTTCTCAATGTGAAGCTGGATCGAACAAACTATCTCATTTGGTGTTCGCAATTTCTTCCGCTTCTACGGCTTCACGATCTTGAAGGCTTCGTCAATGGCTCCTTCTGATGCCCCAAAAATTATCTTGATGAAGAGAAAACCTCCATCAATCCAGCTTATGTTTCTTGGCAGAAACAAGATCAGATGCTACTCAGTTGGATCATCTCCTCTCTTACTGAATGTGTCTTGGCCGGTTGGCCTTCACACTTGATTTGCGGTTTGGAGCACGCTGGAAAAAGTTCTTGCATCCCCATCTAGGGCGCGAGTGCAACAGCTGAAATATCAACTTCTCACCACAAAGAAGGGCTCCCTCTCTATGGCTCATTATATTCAAAAAATCAAAACCATAGTTGACAATCTTGCCGCTGTAGCAAGACCCGTTGCTGATTCAGACCTTGTCTCTAGTCTACTCAGTGGATTGCCCTCCAAGTATGGTTCCTTTATCACCTCTGTCAATACTCGAGTAGATCCCATGTGTCTTGAGGAACTCATCGGCCACATGTTAAGCCATGAGGTTTATCTTCTTGCTGCCCACCCATCTGATATTGAGACACTTTCACCCGCTGCCAATGTTGCTATCAAGGGGGCGTCCTACAATACGTCTACCTCCGCCAACTCTCATAGGGGTCGATAAAACCGTGGTTATCATGGTGGTTATCATGGTGGTTATCGTGGCCGTTGCCGTCGCACTTACCACTCTGGCTCGAGTTCTTCAAATGCTAATGCTCCACGCATCTCATGCCAAACATGCAACCGATTTGGGCATTCGGCTCTATCTTGTCACTCTCATTTCAATAGTGCATACCAAGGTGACTCGCCTTCTCCATCGGCTTATTTTGCTGCTCCGACTTCTCCTTTTGACCCCAACTGGTATCTTGACTCCGAAGCTACTCATCACCTCACCTCTGACATGGCCAACTTGTCAACTAGATCTGATTATACGGGACCCGATCAAATCCGTATGGGCAATGGTGCAGGTTTGCATATTAAGTCTACTGGTTCTTCTCTATTACGCACTCCTTATACAAATTTCTCTTTACATAATATGTTGTTGGTTCCTCACATCACCAAAAACTTGTTGTCAGTGAGTAAATTCACCAAGGATAATAATGTTATATTTGAATTTCATCCCTCCGCCTGCTATGTGAAGGATTTGAACACGCAGAAAGTTCTTCTGCGGGGAACCACTAAAGATGGTCTCTATGTCCTCCCGGCTGATTGTCTCTGGTAAAAGCAATGTTGCAGCCCCACCTCAAGTCTTGATCGATGAAAGAGTTTCTGCGAATGTTTAGCATGAACGCTTAGGCCATCCATCCAAAAAAATTGTGGAGTTCCTCCTCTCCAATAAACAGCTGCCTAAAACCACAAATAAGGCACTCAGCTTCTGTGAAGCATGTCCACAGGGCAAAAGTCGTAGGCTGCCTTTTTCGTTGTCCTCATCTTCTTGTAATGCACCTCTAGAGCTGGTTCACTCAGACATTTGGGGACCTTCCCCTGTTCTCGGCTCTTCTGGACATCGTTACTATATTCATTTTATAAATCATTTCAGCCGCTATGTATGGATCTATCCGATTTCCCTAAAGTCTGAAGCATTGTCTACTTTCATTAAATTTAAATCTCACATTGAGAAGTTTTTTGATTGCAAGATTAAGCAACTTCAAACAGATGGCGGTGGCAAATACAAAATATTTCGTTCCTTTCTTGCTCACAATGGGATAGCCCACCGCTTCCCTTACCCACACATTCATGAGCAAAATGGCACTGCTGAGCGAAAGCACCATCATATAGTTGAGATGGGACTCACACTCATGGCCAAGGCTTACGTTCCCTCTGTAGATTGGGTTGAGGCTTTCCATACAGCTGCATATCTGATTAATAGGCTTCCATCACCTAATTTTTGGGGACCAAATCACCACATGAGATTCTATTTGGCCGTGTGCCGGATTTCACTTTTCTTCGGGTATTTGGAAGCGCTTGTTATCCCCACCTTCAACCATATAACTCGAACAAGTTGCAATTTCGATCAGTCAAGTGTGTGTTCATGGGGTATTCGGCACATCACAAAGGCTATGCTTGCCTCCATATCCCGTCTAGCCGTGTTTATGTATCTCGGAATGTGATATTCGATGAACTTACATTTCCTTTTGCTGACTATAGATCACCATCAGTGTGTCCAACTAGCACGGTTCCAACTGTTATTGGTCCTCTCAATGTATCATGGCCTTCTTCCCAAAACCCATCTCAGGGGGTGCCTCTACCATCTCCACCTACCCTTCCACCCTTGCCGCCTTCTACACATAACCCTTTGCCAAGCTCTTTATGCCATCCAATTACTCAACCATCTCCACCTACTCAAATTGTTTCTTCCAACACTTCACCTATTAATATTGTTTCAGTTTCTTCCCATCCTCCGGCCCACCATTCCCTCTCACACCCCATGCACCTCATAACTCTCATACTATGACAACCCGCAACAAAGACAATACCAAAAAAGCCAAAGTTCTCTTGTCAACCAAACACCCCCTTCCCCATTGTCTTATTGCAGATGTGCCTTCTCAAGATGTGGAACCATCCTGATTCACTCAGGCCAACAAGGACGCTCGTTGGAGACAAGCAATGACTAATGAAATTAATGCTCTTCTCCAACATGGTACATGGACCTTGGTACCCCATCCATCTCATATGAATCTTATTGGGTGTAAGTGGGTTTTTCGGGTTAAGCGAAAGGCCGACGGTTCTTTAGACCCGATCAAAGCACGCCTTGTTGCCAAGGGCTTCCATCAACAACCGGGTATTGATTATGATGAAACTTTCAGCCCAGTGGTAAAGCCCACCACCATTCGCACTGTTTGTAGCTTGGTTGTCTCCTTTGGTTGGACTATTCGTCAATTGGATGTACACAATGCGTTTCTTCATAGGTTTTTTACTGAAGAGGTCTACATGGCTCAACCTCTAGGGTTTTCTGATCCAAAATATCCTCATCATGTATGTAAGCTTCAACGAGCGATTTATGGTCTCAAACAGGCCCCGCGTGCCTGGTATTCACGTCTCAGCCAATACCTTCTCTCTTCGGGATTTACCTCTTCTCGTGCCGATTCGTCTTTGTTTATCAAGCGTTGGGATCACAGGTTACTCTTGTCTTGATCTATGTTGATGACATTATCATCACCGGCAGTAATGATTCCTATCTTTCAAATCTCATTACTCAACTTGGTACAGAATTTTCCCTAAAGGACCTTGGCCCATTACATTTTTTTCTTGGCATTGAAGCAGCCCGGTCTCCTACTGGTTTGTTCTTAGCTCAAAGGAAATACATCAGAGATCTCTTGCTCAAGACAAACATGGATGGGGCCAAGCCAACTCATACTCCAATAGCTTCAAGCTCAAAACTGTCTCAGTTTAACGACACATCTATACAAGATCCTTTGCTTTATAAAAGCACAGTTGGTGCTCTCCAGTACTTGACCTTGACAAGACCAGATATTTGCTTCTCAGTCAACAAAGTTGCTCAGTTTATGCATTGCCCTACCGAAGAACACTGGACTGTGGTTAAACGAATTTTACGATATCTTAAGGAAACCATAGACTATGGGCTTTTCTTATCATCTCGGTCCTCAACACAACTTAATGCCTTCATGGATGCCAATTGGGTTGGGTGCCCTGATGATCGCAATTCAACAAGTGGATACTGTGTGTACCTTGGCAACAATCTTCTTTCCTGGAGTTCGAAGAAACAAGCAACAGTTGCACGATCGAGTACTGAATCAGAATACAAAGGAGTTGCTAATGTAGCAGCTGAACTGATTTGGATCCAATCTCTGTTATGCGAACTTGGCTATCTACGTTCCCAACCACCAGTTATCTGGTGCGACAATCTGGGTGCAACATATTTGTCAGTCAACCCCATCTTCCACGCTCGCACAAAGCACATGGAAATAGATTTCCACTTTGTTCGTGACTGCATCGCCAAGAAAATCCTTGATGTCCGGTTTATCTCTACACAAGATCAGTTTGAGGATATTTTTACAAAACCTTTATCCCATCATCAATTTAAGCTTCTCTGGGACAAGCTTATTGTCCCTAATAGTCAGTTACGCTTGCGGGGGCGTGTTAGAGAGAACAATTCTCTTCCTTATCTTGCGGCTAAGACTTAGTCATTACTTATCTCATCTCATGTAACCTGTTGTAACTTCTCATCCTTATCATGAGTAACCACTAGACTATTTGAAAGTCTATTTAATGAATAAACCCCACACAACAAGATAGCGTGGGATACACACTACTTCTGTAAAACTAATTGTATCCACACCGTGTCGGTCCCGTATCCTTGCCGTGTCCAGGTAACATAGCGTCATCAAGAGGTGTGTACTTTTTTCCTTGTTTGGTATTCGTTGGACAATACCTAGAAGTGTATCTCAGCTATTACTTAGTTGGTCTTCCAAGAGGGCGACTTAAAAGCTGTAGTGCTAAGGATCAAAGCTTTGATTTTCTTTTGATCATTGTTGTGTATGGATTTTAAAGACCCTCTGGTTTGAGGACTTTGTTTTCTGATGGAAAAGGGTTCTTTATGGGATTGGGCAGTCTTCTTGTCTTTTTGTTCTTGTTTTGTTGTTAGTGAGCTCTCTCTCAAAAAACTTTATCTTTTCATGTTTGTACAATGGGGTTTTGCCCCTTTCCTCTTTAATATACTCTTATCAAAAACAAATTAACAGATTTGGTAGATAATCCATGCCGCATATTAATGAATATTTGCACACAAAAAAAACAAATCAAAAAGCAAAAAATAAAGAATACGTACAATTAGGGAAAGAGTGGAACACGAGGTTTTTTTTATTTAATCCTAGGGGTAGACTTGCCTCAAGTAGATTGTTTTTTATAGATCTAGAAATCGGAGGTTCAAGCTGAAAGGAGAACACGAGAGTGAGAATTGAAGCAAAATGAGTCGAATTTCAATTTTCGGTTTATATTAATAATAGCACCGCATTATACATATTATAAGATATGTTACAGTACATAACAATATGTTATGATACAACAATGAAACGTTGTGATCCATTGATACCTTCACTCATTCAATTCCTACTACACTAAACCAAAACTACTAACTAGTGCCTTTCCATGGATCAAAGTACCAGGTTTTATTTTGGTTTCGTTCATAAATTGAACAAAACCTGGTGAAACCAACTTGAAACAAACAAAATCCTGGAAAATGGCTTCAAAAAAATTCTAAGAAAAATCTCATAAAATTCAGAAAAAATAACAAACATAAAATGCAAAAAAAAATACATCCTACGTTTGATTATACCAAGAAGAGTGACCTACAGTACTATGAGGAGTATGTCTTGTAAACCTGCATTCCAAGTCCTCACTCCACACACTCTATTTTCATATAGCACTACGATTAACTATTGTTGGGTGTAAATCAAATATAGAATGTACTCTTTTAGAAACTTTACTATAATTATATTTTTTTATTTTTCCTAATTTTTCTGTGATTTTTTCAGATTTGTCTGAAGGCATTTTATAACGTTTCATAAGTTTCACATGGTTTTGTTTCGTTACGCCTGAAAGGACGAAAATTCGGCCAAAACTAACCGAAACTATCCAAAAACCCTGCGAAACCCGAAACCCAGTATCTTATCTCGAGTCTCGACCCAGAACGAAACTGATATCAGCCAAAACTTTGAACCATGGCCCTTTCTAATAATACTAGGAGAAATAAAATAAATGAACTACTGATTTCAATCCTACCTAAAGTATGCCACGAGTAAACGGTCCAAAAAATAGAAAGCCCTCAAGTCCAACATGGACTTTCTAAACCCAGTTAGAACTTTTTATAACCCCCAAATATTCCTCGACAGATCACAAATATCAACCACAAAATTGGACAGCCAAAGCCAGCATATGACATCACAAAACATAACAATGACATTCATGACCATGTATCACCTTTCATGAATTCTGTTTCAGCACTTTCTGCTCAAATTCAAATTCCCTTAATCAATATCACCATAAAACGGAACAATTTTTTTCTCTCAAAAAGTAGAATAATAACTGAGAAAAATACCTTGAGTAATCCTGCAACAGATGAAGAAAAATTTCCACCTCTAGGTCTTCTGTGGACAGTTTGCTTGAACACGGAACACATAATTTTCTTCTCACACCAAGCAAGATTTCTCTGTAGGAAGGCCTCCACCCCCTTCCAAGAATAACAAAAGAAATCAATAAGACAACTACCACACTAAAGTTCCAATGAAGATCATCTAAATTCATGCACTTAAATCCATTGAAATCACAATTGTCATCATTATCATCATCAAAGATTAAAGACACAGTTTCGGCGTTTCAACTCCGCCAACACTAATATAAGCTGCTCACTTAATCTACTGATATAAAGTAGCTCTAATAACCTTAATGTAGATCGAGCATCTGCTGCAAGATATAAGAACCGCGACTCAAGAAGCTCAATAAAATGTTCTCGCTCCTCAAAATCCTCTCCAATCATGACATAATCGATATCCGCTTTATTTGTTATCGATTTTAGTGGTGGACTAAAGTAGCTGAAACACGAACATAAATTCAAGGCCATTGAAACAGTTTTAATTCTTCAAACACTTTATTAAAGACATTAACACATTGGCTGAAAACACAAAACCTGACCTCGGGCCGAAAAGAATCCTTTCAAGCTCATACAACTCAGAGTCTGTAGCTAATTCGAGCACCGACCGGAGCTCGGGATCGAAAGTACCTGTAAAATTAACCGAAAACAGGATTGAATTTAAAATTTTACAACAAATACCAAACATGAAATCCAGAAATAACAGAGAAATGCACCTTCGCCTCTTCTCGAAATCGCTGCCTGAGGGCAACACACAAGTCCTAGACTGTTTTTACGCCTCGGTGACTGAAGAATCTGCAATTTTATTTTCATCAACAAGAAAACGAGGGTTTTGAAAGAGTTGGTTTGGATTGGAGAGTGAAAATTGAGTGAAGTTTTTTTCTGAAAGCTTAGTTACCTGTGAAGAGAAGCTTAGTGGGTAGCTCAGTTTCGTGGTTTGGGAGGCGAAGAGGAGGGGGTTGAGGGTGACGGATAAGAGGAACGTTGGAGCTGTAGTCATCTTCTCAGTTTGGAGCGGAAGTTGAACCAGCAGCGCACGTTAGCATCCTCGGTTAGTCCGAGACTCGGAGTACACTGGAAGTGGAAAGTTGAAAGAGCTTGGCGACCTCCTAAAGCGCTGGAATTCAGATCACGCATTCACGCTTTCCAGGAAAAAAAATTTGTAGAGCTGCACTCCAGATATCTTCACTATGGTGCGGGGTTTTTCACATATGGAGGAAGGCTGACGTGGCCGATCTAGACCATTCATCTGATAGTCTACGACCTTCTGGATCAGCCATGTGGATAGTGACTGTGTCCACGTCATTACTGTACCCTACCATGTACTTCTTTTTTGTGAGGGTAATGTAAATTTACTGTGTAGAGCATTCTTCTTTCCTGTGGAGCACATAAAAAAAAGGCACTTAGTACACTCTTTTGGGCCCACTGAGCCATGAATGATTGGCCACCACTTGATGGAACTACAGACCAACAATCAGCCTGATTGGTTATCTCTAGCTGATGGATTCGAACGGTTTTCATGCGGTGATTTTAGCCATTGGATTTGAACATTTTTTTTGGATACTCGGATTGAATGGCTGGAGAATGTTGGTGTGTGGTTCCATCAAATGGTCAACCAGTCTCAAGATTCTCAACTGCCACATCTAAAGAAAATCCGTCACTCTTGAGAAGAATTTTTAAGTGTAGGCCCTGCTTGTATCGCCACAAAATGCAAATATTTACCTTTACAAATATTTATATTATAAATGTTGCAAACATTTTCTGCTGCTTGTATTAAGTCTGTAAAATCTACTGCAAATACTTTTTGTTGCTTAGGTGGAGGGTGGAATACAAATATTTTCATATGGGTCGGGCTTAGGATCCCTTTTTTAACCCCTCCGGAGTCGTGTTATCGGTCGTGGATTCCAAGAATCCAATGGTGGTTGATAATGTTGAGCTAGAATTCACTTTCCACTTTTTGCCAGTGCTCAAAACACTGTTGAATTCTTGGAACCCACAACCAATAACACAACTCCCAAGAGGGGTCAGAAAAAGGGGGTATTCGGAGTTGAAAAATGTGAGCTAGGGTTTGTATAAAGGGTCATTCATAACATAAAAGGTATACCCTGTCAACACTCCCCCTCAAGTTGGTATGTAGATAGCTATCACGCCTAACTTGCTGAGACACCTATATAACTGGTGTAGGGACTTCATTGGTGAATACATCCGCTACCTACCTCTTCAGTCTTCACAAAAGAGTACAAACTTCCATAGTCACAATCTTTTCTCTAATGAAGTATATGTCCACTTCAATATGTTTTGTATGATTGCGCTGAAACGGTATAGGCAATATTGATTGCCGCCTTGTTATCACAATATGGGTTCACTGAGCTAGTCACAAGGAATCCCAATTCGGCAACCAAGATCTTCCACCACAACATCTCACATAAGCCATGAGTTATAGCCTTACACTCAAGCTCTACACTAGACCGAGCAACTACTAGCTACTTCTTGTTTCTCCATGTCAAAGGTTTCCCCCAACAAATGTGCAATACCCTAATGTGGATCATCTATCATCTTTGGCACATGCACAATCTGCATTAATATAAGACTCTACTCTCATGTGACCATTCTGCTTGAAGAGGAGTTCCCTACTAGGAGAGGATTTGAGATACCTCAAAATCATGTGGGTTGCCTGGAAGTGAGTGTCCCTAGGTGAGTGCATGTACTAGCTAATTACATTGACAGCATATGCAATATCTGGCCTGGTCTAGGATAGGTATATCAGTCTGCCAACTAGTCACTGAAAACTCTCAACATCTTTCAATAACTCACCACTACCATCTCCCAACTTGTGATTTTGTTCTGTAGGAGTGTCCAAGGGTCCCGCCCCTAATTTTCCTATCTCTTTAAGAAGATCTAGGACACAATTCCTCTTAGAAATGAAGATCACATGTCTTGATTTAGCCATTTAGAGGCCCTAATACTTTGTTTCAAACTTGCCTGCCAAATATTTCTTCAATTTTGCAACCTCTTTAACATCATTACCCGTGATAATGATATCATTATTAACATATCCTATGAGGGGTAGTTGTGCTCTTCCCTTCATGCTTAACAGACATGGTATGATTTGTTTGGCCTTGAGTGTAACCCATATTCTTTACTGTCCTGGTAAACCTCCAAACCATGCTCTGGGAGACTACTTTAGCCCATACAAGGACTTCTTTAGTCTGCAAACTCTCTAATCACCTCTAACTGGAAGCAATCTTGGAGGAGGAATCGTGTATGCTTCTCTTTTGAGGTCTGATATTCGCTCAAAAGTGTTTATTTTAAGCAATTATCCTTTAAATATTATCACACTCTCATACGTAAAACTGCTCTATTTATCAACTTTTCTACGTAAGAGTCTCTTTCATTGCGTAGAGCACACTTTTCTGGACAAAATGATATATTTGCATGCATTAAACAAAATTCCGGAAATCTGGATATAAAGCCGTTCTGATTAAGTCTTATTACGCGCTTCTCGTTACTGCATGAAACCCGATCGGAAGAGTCTCGAAACCGACAGACCCACGATCAACCACCAAAACTTATTGTCAAAGTCCAAAGAGCTGGCATGCTACGACAAGAAGATACAGGCCAAGACAGATTGAGCCAGTAAACCTCAAGCTGCTACATGAAGCATAAAAGAGGAGAACCCAAGTGCAATAAGCCAGCGGGCCACACCATCATGATTGCAGACCAAGTATAGGGGCCAAACCAAAATGGCATGAGAGTGTGACTTATCTCTCACCGTCGCGCTCGTTCAAAGAATGCACTAATCGATGGGGGCATAGGAGCATATTACCTCAGTTGGTCATCATAATGAAATTAGTAGAAGGTATTACCAACCGATGCTACTCACGGTATGATCACCAATTAACCATGCCAATTATGAGGTACACCTTACACGTGAGGGCCATTGAAGATTGATGGATGTTGGTGAGACCCAGGCTGCCACACGTGTCAAACACAAAGATAACACATTTGGCTAAGGTCATGGAGGTGTTGTGGACACATGACACGGCTCAAGAAGAAATGGCAATGGTATGATTCAATATGAAAGGCATGGACATGGTTGAAAATTCAACAAAAGTGGGAGAGCATGTCACATACTAAGATCAGGAAGATCTTTCCAAGGAAGTGAGCCATCGAATAAACATGGGATGAACCAAAAGGAATGGTCTGGATTTTATGCAAGGAATCATGTGGTGAACAAAGATGGATCATTGCTAAAATGATGAAGCATCCAAAGGAGATTAGAAGCTGCTGGTGTAAGAGATGAAATCATACCTTTGAACCCCTGCAACATACGGTAGATGGTATCATGGGATCAATATCAAAAGATGGTGATTGAAGTGGGTATCTACTAAAACACGTGGAACCACACAGGAGCATCCAACGGTTGCTGTCATTCTTGATGGCTTAAAGAGAGGAGGGTTAAGAGAAGTAACTGGACGTCCAACTCTAAATGGGGGTGAACCCTAATATATATATATATATATATATATATATATATCCTTTTAAAGTGGGAGAGAGATCTCTCTCTCATCCTGGACTCTCTCCACCGCCCCTCTCCTCTCTAACCCAATCTCTCATTCTATCCACTCTCAACCTCTCTTTTCTCTAAGAATGCTAGCCGTCATTCCACCTCTTTCTCATTCAGTTCCTCTCCCACATCAAAAACCCTCTCATCTTCTTACCTTCATCTTAAAAAAAAACAGAGGTTGCATCTCCTTCTTTCCACTGTTGGCCGGACCTACAACTCTGGCCAGTTTTTCTCCATTCACCACTATGCTGCACTCTTTCTCCATTGCCCCATCCAACACGCTGGTAACGTTGCTCTCATCCACGGCTTGGTCTGCATCCCAAAAGCCTGCAACCTGCAACCTGCTGACCGTCCAACTGCCCCATTCATCTCCGGTATCAAGTTTGGACTTCTCAATCACAGATCACCATTGTTGCCGGAGTTGCATGCCTAGAACTCCATCAACAGCAACTGCCCATCTCCTCACGGCTACAAGATCCAAATGGTGTTGCCTCCTTCTTTCATCTTCACGAGCGCCTCAACCCCTACCTCCTTGCAGACCGTGTTGATTTCTCCAACCCCTCCATCTTCACCACCACTGTGATCTGCAAGACCTGAGGTGCAGGGTTTGAAACGTTTGCTAGCCTCCCATCTCCAACTGCAAAAACATCACCAGCATCTCACCCTTGCAGACAACGGCTTCATCTTTCAACCTCTCTCTCTACCAGCTGCTCACACCATCTCCACAAACCGGAGTTGCAGATTTGCAACTCCGGCAACCTCCATTAACAACCGGTAGTGCTCCACTCCTCCTATCAACCGTTTGGCCTGCAACCCTTTTTGCACCACGAACGGACTGCCCTTCTTCCTTGCTGACGGTCGGTTCTCCATTCTCCATGCCTACAGCTCCTCTCTTGACCGAACTGCAACCATCTTCCTTGGCCGGTTTCTCGTCAACCGATCGGGCTTCAACGGCAGGAACACCATCACTGTCGATCTGCAACTGGGTGCACTATTAATGGCCTCTAAGTGTGCCAAGGTCTGACACGTGTTCTCCTTTGGGCCGCTACTGCAACCATCACATTGCATGCCCCGATCGACTATCTTTCCAACACCTCAAGGCCATCCCTTTGGTCGTGATCCTCCACCTTGGTAAGTTCATGGTAATCTCTCTACCTTATTTTCTTTCTCTCTCTTAACCTTTGTCTCTTTCTAATGCCTTTTCTCTCTTTCTTTCTCTGATTTTCTCTCTCCTTAATCTCTCTTTCTCTCTCTAACTCTTCCTTTCTCTAAACTTCTAAAGCTTCTCATTCTCTCTCTAAAAATTCTTTCATTGTCCCTCTTCACATCTTTTCTCTCTCTAAATTTCTCTCCCTAGTTTATTCTTTCTTTTTTTAAATGCTTTATAATTTAGTTATTTTCATTGTAAGAGACATGTTCTATTGAATGAAGTTGATTTAAATATGGTTGTGTTACATTCTCTGCAAATTTTTCATCATTTTATGTGTTATTTATTTGTGCTAACCCTGATATCGAGTGTGGAATTGACATCCGACATGCCACTATACAAGCCTGTGATTTTTGCAGGAATTTAAAATTAGGGTTTCCGATCTGATGACACGGAAAAACCCTAGTTTCAAGGTCCCTATGAAGAAAAACATTCTTCGTATATCCAACTGGTGAAGAGGCCATGACTGATTAGCCGCAAAAGATATAAGCACTCTTATGTAGTTCATTTTCGCAACTAAGGCACATGTTTCCACGTAGTCGACGTCATAAGTCTGGGAGTATCCCTTGGCTATCAATCTAGCCTTGTACTTCTCTACTAACCCATTTGCCTTGTACTTCATTGTACATTCATCTGCATCCCACCGGTTTCTTCCATCTGTGTAAGTCTAGGTATTTTTCTTCTCTAAAGCTCTCATTTCTTCAAGCATTGCATGTCTCCACTGAGAAATGTATATGAATGGTAGACATTGAGGTAACAAACGACTCGTAGGATGGAGACAAAGACTCGTACGAAAACAGTTGTTTAGAGAGTGTTAAGTACAACTCCTGGTACCCTTTATAAGAGTAATATAAAGAACATAGCAGGAGGCAAAGGCACAATAGACTTAGAAGGTAAAGTATTACCCAGATCTAAAGATGGTACAATTGGTACCACTGAGCATGGATCAATTGTGCCTTTCCCTCTTCTACGATAGACTGGTACCACTGAACATGGATCAACTGGTCGCCGCTATATTGACTTTTAGCGACAGTTATTTAATTGGCTGATGCTAAAAGTCATCGGTAAAAGGGTAAATTACCCTCCAAAATTTTTGTGCCAACCTTATAGCGACGGTCAGTCCTTAGCCGCCGCTAAAACCCCTCTATAGCGGTGATTTTTTACCCAATTTCTTGTAGAGACGGATTCATGTTGCCAATCCCACATAGCCGAGATAAGTTATTCATCATTATCAATCACATATGATTGTGTTACTATATATGTTGAATTTAATGTGTCACTTTTACGACATATAGCGTTTGTCCTCCTACTCAATTGTAGAGGATAAGAGGCGCGCATACGATGAGATGTGATCTTTCCATTGATCACCAAGTGATCATCGAGATGGAATATCCTTTTTAATCTTAATATCCTCAATTGATTGCCTACATGGTCATGAAACCTAATATTTGGACCAGGAAATATTGATTGCTTGACCAGGAAATAGTACTATTACTCCAATGAAGCAATGTTACCCTCTCTACTAGGCCGTAGTTAGACAAAAGAAGGGCCGTCTACAACAACTGAGGAGCACATCTACAGGCCCTCTCGTCCCCCGCCTTATAGCTTTCGATTTGCTTAATTCAATTATACTTACCAAAGAAAAACCATACGATGATCGGTAAACAAGCCTTCGTGGTCCTAATTTCATCATTCAAAAACTATAGATGTTGAGACCATGCCATCGATCAAAAACTAGAAGTTAATGATTTAATCAGGGTTGATTCAATTGGAATGTCAAAAGGCTCAGGCTCCCAGGACCCCCTCTTTATGACCCCTCTCGAGAGTCAGATTCGGGGCCATGGATTTCGAGAACCCAACGTTGATTGAGAGCGCTGATCTGGTATTCACTTAATGAAAAAAAGTAAATGCTAGCTCAGCACTATCAACCACCATTCAATTCTTAGAATCCATGGCACCGAGTCCGACTCCCAAGAGGGGTCAGATAAAGGGGTGCTCCTGAGCCCGACCCATGTAAAATAGCAAGGAGACATCACGCTGCAAAATAATGAGACAAATCTTAAAGAGGTTTTCTCATGGTACTTGGTCCAGTGAGGATGAGCCTTGGTCCAAACCGTCTGTTACTAAAGGCTTAATCTAGCTCAGTTGCGAGTTAGGTAAGGCTGCTTTTACATGACTAGCTACCAACATTGTTAGAGACAGCACAATGATGGTATGATTGGAAGAGCCATCCCTAGGAACAAAACTTGAGAATGACTTCCATCCAATTAGAGGATAATAATGCTGTCACTTTTCGCCAACTTTGTGCTCAAATGTCCATTTTAATCCCACAAGTATTTGTTTTTTAAGGTCTTTACTGACATCTCCAACCATCAAGTTTCTTGAGCATCTCCAACGGTTATAGATCACGGATCAGGATGATTTTTTGTCTATAGGTCGTCCAAGGGATGGGCCAAACACCCATACAGTCAGTGGTCTCTAAGGGAGTCCTTGTCCCTCGTCAACGTTATCCATCATCTAAGATTTACTTAAGTGGTAGTAGTAATACACGCCATAATGAAGCAAATTGATTTCAACTACGAAGAAGAGAAGACCACCAAGTTCTTGAACTTGGGCAAAACTATCATTTCAAATCGGAAAAATTTTGCAGGTTGTCACGCAAAACTAAGGCCGCATATTATACATGAGATGGGACCCACACGATTTAAAGGAGGCATTCCAAAAAACGAGAAAAAAAGAAAAAAAAACGGCAGGAGGTGGAAGTTTGGAAACAACGCAATCCGATAACGACCTTCTGGGGAGGCCAATACTTTGATTAATTTATTACAAGTTGAGCTGAAAAAGTCTCAACCAGTAACAAAGCACACGAAGTCAGAAAATTAGATATCCCCCACCTTGCTCGCCGAGAACCCTACAAAAGTTAGTTTTTTTCATTTTTTGCTTTTCAACTCCGTAACACATGGGAACAAGGTTTAAAAGGGGCCCTTATAACGGGATAACGGACTGCGGCATTACATTTTTCAGTTACAACAGCCGTTATTAACAGATTGTAAAATAACACAAATAATGAAAAATAACAGCACCAAAATTCAAATTTTGAAATTCAAAGTTCAAATAAACTTCGTAACGAATAATAACACATTTTTTTAACAACTTTTTTCAGAAAAAAACTGTCATAAGGGAAAAATAACGGGAGTTATAACGAAAATAATGGCTGTTAATTTCTGAGTATTAAACGGTACATAACGTTACAGGGGAGGTCTGAATCTGTTATAACGGCCTTTTTTTTAAACCATGCACAGGAGTACTGTATAGGATCTGCATTCACTTTGTAGGTACCGCAAATTAACATCCATTATATGGATGCCCAAAACGCGGTTTGTGAAAATAGAAAAATAACCCCACTACATTTTGTTTTGCAACCAAGCAGACTGCAGACCTTGAAGCTGATGAATACAGCTTTTAACATACTCATTACTTTCTGTTATGGAGGCTAAACCTTAAGGTTGTCCGAATACAAATTCTCAATTTTTCCGACTGCTTACATCTCCAGCGACCTCCATTTTTTAGAAAATCCAGGAAAAAAAAAGTGTCAAACTTTACTTTGGACGATCGAAAAAACTATAAATGAGAGGAGAAAAAAAAATTGTTTCCAGAGAGTGCAAGACAGGTATAATGATACAAAAGATTCTTTGCAAGAACCCCCTGATTGTCTTCTCAGATTACAGAAACCACCACCCACATCAATGAAACCTTGAGACATGCAACATTCCCCGGGTAAAAACACTACATAAAATTCCCATCATTTCATGAAAACATGCCTCAACTCAAACCTTGCTTCTTCTGTTTCTGAGATCAGGGTTACTCTCCAGCTACTTTTAACAAAAATCACATAACCTTCTCTATTAGAGCCCTATAGAATGAAAAGAGGAAGAAACATACCTGATGTCTTGAGAGCAGACCAACCGGCCTACTACTCACACTTGATAGACCGGTATATGTGACGGACAAAGAGCAAAGATGCACGGAAACCAACAGTCCCAAGCATGAGAAAGAAACCATAGCAGATGCAAGCCATGTACCCAAAAAAGAACGATGTTTGCATGAAGCCAGACATATCTGATCGTGCATGGTAGTAGTACAAGCAGTAGCCATAGATAAATAAGCCAGTTGATCCTCCGCAAAGGAAAGACCTGTGTGAAATCAAACATAAAGATCAGGAGTGGAATAATGTACCTACTTTAAAGGATATAAACAATAGTGAAATACTGCATTTGCTACTAATATCAGTGTAAAACAACAAATCAAATTGCAATTATCACACCGTATTTGAAGAAATTAGCATCCACGGTCAATAGTTTCTAAGAGTGTGCCACGTGCTCACACTGACATCAACGTTGATGATGGACCTACATGATAACATTGCTGAGCATGTTGTGAAGCAAGGGGCTGTATCTATAAAGCCAAAACCGGGGTTGCCATCCATGTGGGCTTCACTTCACTAAAGCCATTATATTGCTCTTTTCTACCTCATTAAATACCTCTCTATGCCAAGAACTAAAAAAGTTCATTAAATCCCTTGTTATCCATACTTACCCACTCTCAAGCCATTATTACATTTTCAGCCCCTTGCTACCGCTTAAATACTTTTCAATGCCATCATTCTTATTTTCAATACAGCCCCTTGCTTCACACATTCACACCATGCTCAACAACGTTATCACGTAGGAGATCCATCATCAACGTTGATGACGGACGACAATGTGATCCACATGGCACACTCTTAGAGACTACTGACCGTATGGATGTTCGGCCCATCCCAAGGGTAGACCTACATACCAAAATCATCTTGATTAGTGATTTCTAACCTTAGGATCTGAGTACCTCAAAGAAGGATAGAAATCCACAGTTAAAAATAAACCATGGAAAAGACTCTAATCTAACGGATAGAAGTTACTAATCAACTTGAATTTTGGTATGTAATCCAACTAGCGATGGGCCAAACATCCATACAGTCGGTGGTCTCTAAGAGTGCCATGTGGCTCGTACTATGGTTTGTCATCAACATCGATGACGCCTCTGTAATCACTCACGTGCTAGTTGAAAATAAGAATGATGGCATTGAAAAGCAATTAAGTGGTAGCAAGGGGTTGAAAATGTAATAATAGCTTGAGAATTGGTAAATACAGGTAACAAAAGATTTAATGTACTTTTTTAGTTCTTGGCATAGAGAGACATTTAATAAGGTAGAAAAGAGCAATATAATGGCTTGAGTGAAGCCCATGCGGATGACAACCTCAGTTTTGGCTTTATAATAGGATAGATACCCAGCAATACCATGAGATACAAAATTGTTGTGCATCCTCCAATTTACTAACATTTTGTTTTTATCAACTAATAGCTCAGTTTGTTGTGATGCCCATCAGCCTTAAGACACAGTGGCTCCTCCAACTTACAAAATCTGAACTCTCTCCCTAAACAAAATGAGCTTAGTGTTAGAAATTGGTCAATAGCGTAATGTTATGTCCTGAGGATGAGATACTATAGTATCGTCGTCCCTAGTATAAACCCTTAGATTGTCTTGAAGTTTGTGTGGTTTATATCCCGAAGACTATCCACGCTCTGGACCAAGGGAAGATTGCCATCACCAATGATGGTAACTACTATGGACGGAAAATGATACTATCATCCTCATACATTGTCCTTCTCGAAAAAGGAAAACCTTTGTCACACAAAGCCTGAACAAGATGGCGCGATGTGTAAAAAAAAAAGAGACGATGTCGCTTGATGACAGCCAACATCTATGGTGGCCCAAAAGACTTTTATAAAATTTTTTTTTTCAAAAAAAGTTTCTCTTGGGTATCTATAGGGTTAAAATTATGGATCTCAACCACATGATCCCCAAGGAAGCAACCAACGCATGTATCGAGGTGGATCTTGTGGCTGGATGTCTGGTGGAGTTCAAAGAGTTGGATCTGACTCCTTATTGCTTTCTGAATTTGAAGATCTTTGTAGGGGGTGGTAGACCTGCCAAAGACACCCCGACAATCAAGTCAGCATGTCTCTTCAGAAGGCAAGTAAATAAAAGAAGAATTCAAAGAAGAGGTTTTAGACCTTAGTTCTTTCTCTCATTTTCTAGAAAAGATCTATCCTTTTTCCCGAGAGGCTTGCCCTTTCATAGGAGGTGATCCACGTCATTATCATGTACGATTCCATTGGGAATGTTCCCCAGGAATCTCGTGAATGATCCCCTTGCCTGCCAACTGGCTTTATAGAGGGCGATCTCTAATTAGCTCAGGTACGA
Organism: Euptelea pleiosperma; assembly: GCA_035048495.1. Classification (NCBI taxonomy): domain Eukaryota; kingdom Viridiplantae; phylum Streptophyta; class Magnoliopsida; order Ranunculales; family Eupteleaceae; genus Euptelea; species Euptelea pleiosperma. Next base: position 45,095,416 of record CM068543.1, read on the forward strand.
TTCCGTTGGGAATGTTCCATTGGAATCTCGCACCTCATTGACCTTGGAGATGATATTTTCCCCTTGCCGGCTAGCTGGCAGATCCGGTCTCCCAATCACGTGCAAACTCATCCGGTGGGTGTCTTGATGGGGTGGCCGAGCTTTAGGATTCGGCATGCTCGCCTGCTATGCTCCCATAAGAGTATTTGTCCATCCGACTGTCGAATATCGAGAGCAAGAAGTCGAGTTTTCCGTTTGTTAGGCTAGCGGCTGGTCTATAGGGCTCTCAGCCAGCTTGTTTGTTTGTGGGAAATTGAACAGCCGGATGTGCGAAAGCGATTGGTGAGCCAACTTCCCCGTTTGTTGAGTTGTCGGCTAAGCGTGCCAAGCTTTATGTGGTCGAGTTTGTTGAATAGATGGACGAGCACTCGAACCTCGAAGTATGGTTGACATGGAGCTTTCCTGGGAGGCGATCTAGTGAAATCTTGTTGCCGCATGATGATGCTATCAACTATGACACATCTCGAGCTGCCATGTGTCAATTGCTCTGTATTCTGGAAAATCTTGTGACCAAAGTATATGAATTGACTATCCTACTAAAAAGTTTGATATTATCCTAGTAGGAACTTCAAGTTTGAACCTACCAAAACTATAGTGTGACATGTGGTCCTTTGGGAAGGAATAACTTCAAACTTTGAATTTACTAAGTAACAACAAACTCAAACTTTGAATTTACCGGGCCATTACCTCACCAGTAAAGGCGAACAAGTTCGCAGTGGCACAATTTATATACAAGTCAGCTTGGTTATTCTCAAGCAGGGTGGCATTATTAAGAGATGGAGGGAAGAAGAAATCATCATGAGGGAGACATTTCATATTACTCCGTGTCTATGGGAAAGTGACAATTTGAGTTTGTTGTTACCTAGTAACTTTAAACCTTGAAGTTATGTCTCCAAGGGGTCACGTGGCACACTATTTTTGGTAGGTAACCTTAAACTTGAAGTTCCTACTTCCTAGGATAGCAACAAACTTTTAAATGAAAAAGTTGATTCAAACATCCAAAAGGTAAAATTTTGCTTGAATAATTGCTCTTAAGCGGCTCTCCATTCAAATTATACTCAGGACCATGTTTTTCATCATTTTAAATTTGAATTCAAAGTTTGATTTTGAATTTTCAAGTACATGTCAAGTGTAGAGCTTGTGTTATAAGCAAATTATTGCCTTAGACCGCGATTCTCATCAAGTGACGTCTTCTCCTTTTTACACATGGCGTCGTTTTGCTCAACATCACATGACGCAAAAATTTCCCTTTTCAAGAAGGGCAGGATACAAAGATATACTATCGATTTTCCTTCGTGGCAATTACCATCATTTGCAATGGCCATCGTGCCTAGGTCCAAAGCGTGGATGGTCTTCGAGATGTACTCTATACAAACTTAAAGACAATCCAATTGTCTATAACTAGGGACAATGACATTACAATATTTCCTCAAAATCCTCTTTCTGTTATACTCATTCTATAAACATATTTCTTGATTGTTCAACATTCAACTCAATATAGCATAACTACTCAGTCTACTTTTACTGATGTCTTGTAAAATATTTCACTTAGTTTGATAGGTACACGTCAATACTCAAAAAATGTGTCTCCACCTTTAAGATTCTTGGCCCCAAAGATGTACATAATTCTTAGCTACGATCAATCACAAACTTTTGAATGGTCCAAATAATAAACAGTCCAGAATATGTAACTTCCTCAAGTGTTGAGATGTTCCCATTAATATGTAACTCTTGATGGGAGAGATTTGAGGCAATTTGACCATATTTTGATAAATCAATTTGAAAAATCAATTTACATAATGATCATCATCATAATCCTAATCCCAACTATATGGCGTTGGCTGTATAAATATCATTCCTCCATTCAATTCTATCTATATACAGCCAATATGAAGTAAAATTTTCTACCCATCATCATCATCCAAGCATTATCTTATTTTTTGGTTGGCTAAACAAATGATGTCCCAGCATTTACATTGCATTTACGGTTGTATCCTTTGTTAATGCGTACACCATCAAACATTTCTCCCCCACCTTGATCCATATTTTCTTTAGCCTTCCCTCCTTAGAGCCTTCATCAATCTGCAATTGCCTTCCTCACCAATGTTGTCATTCATGACCAAACATCTCCAATTTGCTTGCATCCGCTCATTCCTAGTTTTATTTTTCATTATCTTGCCACTCAATCTCAACATGCTCATCTCAGCTACTCCCATTCTATGTCCATGTTCTTTCTTAATTGCTCATATTCCCTCCGTGATGTATAGCTGGTCATATCGCCATTCTATAAAATTTTCCCTTCAAGTATGATTGGATGTGTCACACTCTAGAAGCACACCTCCACTTCAATAAATCATTTTTACAGCTATCAGTAGTGTCGTGTGTGATTTCCAAGTGGAAAAGAGGCCTCATATGACAACTGAAAATTGATTCTCCTAAAGATGGGGAGAGTCGATTTTGATATTCCTTCTTATAAAAAAGAGGACAAGAAAATCAATTTCTCCATCCTAATCGATTCAGGTGCATTTTTCGACAATTAAGATATGACACATGGGGTTCCCTCTCTTTTGGGGTCATTTTTCTTTTAGATTGTTCACAAGTGAACACAAATTTACTCAACAAGCAACCTCCAAAGGAAAGATAAAGCTTAAAAAATGAAAGCATATTATCGCACAATCATAAGACTGGAGCAATTAATCCCAAGATATAAGCAAGGACTTGCAAATAAACAAGAATAAGTTGGTCAGGACTAGAGTTTTAATATTCAATTTCAAATCTCTTAACTGCCAGAACATTCTATAGGCTGCAACAACCATGATAAACCAACTTGCTATAATATACATAACCAGATTTAAAAACGAAAGGTTCAACACAAAGTATGCCAAAGCTAACCAAATAAAAATAGAAATCGACACAATGAGTTAGAGGATATGCTGCAATAGCCTGTCAAACCTCAAATTCAAAAACGAAGGAATGATTTTCAGTACACAAGAAGCATGCAACAAAACATTCGAAATTCAAAACAAGAATTCAGCCATTCATCATAAAGATCAAACAAAAAGAGCAAGAAAGAAAGCAAGGCAAGGTAACAGACTGAACTAAAACTGGGAGATGCATTTGCAGAATTTGATGCTCAAAGTCAACAACAAAGACCACTAAACACAAAACAAAAATTCTCGCGTACCTCCACCACCACTCATGATCTTCAGCGGCAAGTTGAAAGTATGTCAACGCCACAGTAATGAAAGCAGTGACAATCAAGAGGATAATGAAGACAATAAAGAGAATGCTGTATATGGTGTAAATTCTATGGCCCCACACACTGGCAAATATGTAGTAAAGTTCAATGTAGATAGCACTAAAAGGCAAAAACCCTGCCATTGCCATCTGTGGAAGAGTCGCGCGGTACCAAGGCAATGGTGGAATCTCCCTGGGATACTTTGTGGTGCGGCAAGGAGCTTGGAACTCGGCCTTCCTATTCTTCCCAGAAATCCCACCCAATACAAGCAAAGGTGATGTTACTAGTGTCCATATGAGAACTATGACCACAATTGTGCCAAATGGCAGTGCTGCAGTGGCACTATAAGCAATTGCGACGGTATTAAGGAAGCAGAATGTCAGAAATAGAGGCCCGCAAAATAGGCATCCCGTCAATAACAGATTCCTTACCTGTCATTCCAAAAGTTCAAAAGACCTAATTAGTTCAGCAGAATTTTACTTTAAAGGTCAGAGCCGAAATCCTTGCAGGGAGAATCAATGAGCACACACCCAGTTTGATCCTTCAAGCTGACAATAGAAAGAGGTTGATGTGAAGCCTGCAATTCCAGATGTAAGTGCGTATATGACAACCAGTGCAGTGAACAGAGCTCCTCGGTTGTATGGATAAAATACCCCAACTAGCGCGAGTATAAAAATGAAGATGGTACTGAAATGCATGCACAAAGAAACAAAACAATTAAATGAATAAATGAATAAGGCTTCACAATTTCAGACAAAAAAAATGCTTCGTGAGATACTTACAGGGCAAACAACTGGGTGCCAGAACCGAGGGCCGCAGCAAACAAAGATTTGTACTTCGGGTACCTGAAAACATCGCCATGAATGTACTTCCATCCAGTCTCTTCTTGGTCATCGGCCGATTCCTCATCGTGCGCATACCTTAAAAACAAAAAAAAAAGTTAAAAAAATAAATAAAAAAGGGCGAATCCAAAAACTATGTATCACATACTGGGAATGCTTCTTACTTAACAAAATCATTCTTAAGGACTCGCATGAGGATCGTGGCAAGAAACCCGGTTAGAAGGAGAACTGTAACACATGAGTTTATAATCGAGAACCAATGGATTTCCAAGTGATGCGGCAGTGAAGAAGATTGCGAGTACTTATCCATTCTCTTCTCAAAAGGAGTGGCAGTTTCCTTCCATTTCACAGTGTACATGAATTCCACGTTGACCTCCTTGTCCTCAGTGAGATCCACCAGGGAATTTGGATCCGTTCGAACATTAATCTCGATTACGCGATCCTTATTGTAATAGATATCAAAGTGAATATGCTTATAGAGGAAGTATTTATAGTCGCTAGGATCAGTTTTGCCTTCCTTATCGACCTTTCCAATAAAACCCCAGATCGGAAGATCATCATAGTACATCTGGAAGTAGTAGTCTTTAATGACCGCATTTCGGAACTGCGCGACATCTTCCCTTGTGAGCTTCTTTTTGCAAACAACATCTGAATCTTTCTCCTTTTGGAAGTCGAGTTTGTAAGGAGCACTGACCAGACGGTCCCCATTCAAAACTTCACCAAGCGCTTCTTTCTTCTCCGTCACATGATCTGGTGAACAGAACGGAAGATCGAAGTACCGATATGTTTCGCTGAAACCAGAAAGAATTCAACAAGATCTCATCACAAAGTACGGAATTCAGATCTAAATTTCGATATCAACATAGATTCACTGTGCGGATCTAGACTAACCACAAAGATCAGAAACTTCAAATCCTAGATCAGATCGGAGAAAGAAAAGAGAGAGTAAAATCAAAGATCAGTACCTGAAACCCTAGAGATCTAAGAGATTTGATTTACCTGGGATTATGAAACGGGCCGACCTTGTTGGCATAGAGAGGTACTGGATCTCCGGCCTTGTAGCGATGATTTGAGCCATATGATCTAACTTGGATGGCCGAACAAGATATCAGAACGGCGATAGCAAACAAGGCCATGATCTTCCCCATTTTCTATACTCTTCCAAAGCCGAACAAGGAAGGAAAAGACAGAGAAGAGGACAGAGAGAGAGAGAGAGGCAGAGGAGACTTGCTTTGCTTTAAGGGGTTTTATTGTTAAAAACTGTAGTAATTGTGTGAAGCATTTAAGGCCATAAGTCCTTATTTTTTTGACAGATTTTTTTTTTTTGACAGAGATGGACTGCCAGATGCGTTGGATTTCCTATGGCCTATCTTACCGACACCGTGCGCATTGCGCACCCCCAAAGTACTGTTTGGTTTTTGTACTCCCGGTAGCACAATATTATGATAGGGTCTTTACACTTTAATCAGTGAGTAGTCTATGTACACTAAATCAGCTCAGTCGGATCATCTTAGCCATGGGATATATACACTTTTTTTTTCACCGACTCTTGTCTTGTATTTCTGTCTTTTCTTAAAGAAGATAATCGATTGGATGGTTAGGATCATCTGATGAGGATGAATGTGGTCCAGGATCTCTTCTAGATGGGCCTACAATACGTTGACTTCAGATCGATGAGCGTTGACTCCTTGTATGGAGGAGGTAAGTATTATTATAAGTGTAGTAGTACGGGGAGTACTTTATATTGTCCTTATTTTTATCATTAGTATATACTATATACTATATACCATATTAACGTGCAAACGAGTGTTATCAAAGGAAAGAGAAAAAACGTGCAAACGAGTTGAGAGACTTGAGACCCACCACTGGTTAAACTTACTTTGAGTAGAACTTTGCTGACGGAGTCTGTAATCATAGTTGATGACGGACCACATTATGAGCCATGTGGCACATTCTTAGAGATAGCTGACAGTATGGATGTTTGGCCCAACCTTAGATGGACCTACAGACCAAAAATTAGACTGATTAGTGATTTCTATGCGTTGGTTGGAGTAGTTTTCATGGGTTGATTCTTAACCGTCGCATTCGAGCATTATTTGGGATACAATGATCCAAAGGATTGTAATCACTATTCAGACTGCGTTTTGGTATGTAGGTCCAACTAGTGATGGTTCCAACATCCATACACGGTCAGTAGTTTCTAATTGTCTCGCATGACTAATACTATGGTCCATCATCAAAGTTGACGACGGACTCCGTCAGCAAAGTCTACTCGGTTAGTTTCAAGTGAAACGGGTCGATACAGGTTAGACCCCAGTAAAACTTTGATGACAGGGCGGTGTCATTGAGCTGATAAGTGATAATAAGGCACAATATGAGCCATGTGGCACACGCTCAGAGGACTCTGACCGTATGGATGTTTGGCCAATCCGTAGGTGGACCTACAAACTAAAAATCAGCCCGATTAGTGATTTCCAGGCCTTGGATTGGAATTATTTTTCATGGGTTGATTTTAACCGTGGTAATTTGAGCATCATTGACCATTATTTGATGTACAAAGATCCAAAGGTTTGAAATCATTAATCAAGCTGATTTGTAGTTTGCAGGTCCACCTAGGGTTGGAAAAACATCCATACGGTCAGAGTCATATAAGAGATTGCCACGTGGCTCGTATTAGACCGATGACAGGCCCTGTCATTGAAGTCTTACTCCCCTGCCCTGATCCATCATAACCAAAAGATGTACCCGGATCCGGTACGGGGTTACAGATTTGCCCAACTCATTCACAAAAGTCTCGTTACCGCCCTAAAATGACAGGCTCTCGTTACGGAAATTACTAATCAGGCTGATTTTTGGTTTGTAGGTCCATACGGTCCGAGTACTCAAATAGTGTGCCACGTGGCTCACATTGTGTCCTGTAACTGGAGACGACCCTTCGTAAAAACCAAGGCTGAAGCAGACTAAACGAGTAAAACCTCTATCACAGCGTTCTGATAGATGTTTCTTCCACGATAAAAATCACAGGCCACATGGCACACTATTAGTGGATGATGACCGTATGGATGTTTGTTCAGTCCCTCAGTGGACTTCTAAACGAAAATCAGCCCGATTAGTGATTTCTAAGCCATTCGAGTGAAGTTATTTTCTTGGGTTGATTTTAAGGGTAAGCATTCGAGCATTATTGAGCGTTATTTGGGTGCAAAGACCCAAAGGTTGTAAAACACTAGTCAGGCTGATGTTTGGTTTTAAAGGTACACTGAGGGAGTGGCCAAACATCCATACGGTCCGTGCGCCACGTTGGATACTCTTAGAGGACTCTGACCGTAGGATGTTTGGCCAATCCCTAGGTGAATCTACAATCCAAAAATCAGCCCGATTAGTAATTTTTAGATGTTGGATTGGAATGTTTTTCATGGGTTAATTTTAACCGTGTGAATTTGAGCATTTTGTTTGAAATCACTAATCAAGCTGAGTTTTGGTTTGTATGTCCACCTATGGATTGGAAAAACATCCATACAGTCAGAGTCCTCTAATAATGAGCCATGTGGCTCATATTGCGCCCGGTCATTGAAGTTTTACTCGGTCGGTCAGGTTTGCACCAAATCTTGCTCAATTACGGTGCAAACGCAAATATGGACCCAGTTGGATCCGACCCGACACATATTCAGCCTTACAAGCTAAAATTAAATTGATCATACGTTCTATGACTGCATGATCACCATCCAATAATTTTTAAGTTGGATCAAAGAGATCTTGAGTAGAACAAATGGAATGTGGGCCCCATACTGTATCTGACTACCACGTGTACAGCATGGCTAGGGAGATCCACGGACAACATGCCAAGTCTTGACTTTATTATTCTATCTTCCCAAAATCCCATACAAATTATTTAAAATTCATAAATAACTAGTTTTTTTTATCACTTCCAATGGCGCTGGATTAAGCGTAAAGGAAGGGCCAGTGTCCGAGGAGAACTCTAAATAATGAGTAAACCTTCGCTCACAGCCCGGTGTGAGCGAGGCCGATCACAGACCACAGTATGAGCCACGTGGCACACTCTTAGTGTACTCTAACCGTATGGATGTTTGGCCAATCACTAGGTAGACCTACAAGCCAAAAATGGACCTGATCAGTGATTTATAAGCGTTGTAGTGAAGTTATTTTTATGGGTTGATTGTAACCGTAGGAATCGAGAGATGCAAAGATTCAAAGGTTGTAAATCCCTAATCAGGCTGATTTTTTGGTTTGCAGGTCCACCTAGTGATTGGCCAAACATCCATACGGTCAACGACGTATAAGAGTACTCCACATGGCTCATACTGTGGGCTGTGATCGGCTTCGCCACATCCCGGTGTGAGCGAAGGTTTACTCCTAAATAATAAGTGTGTAGGTGCAAATCCGGTCCCAGAATCGTTTATTGTACCGGAAAATACCTTGCACGTGTACGTAGAAGCACGTACAAGGGGTTGAAAACTAGAAACTCGGGGTGTCAACGGGTCGGTTCTGGTTCGGGTATCGATGTACCCAGAACCAGAACCTATTTTGTTGATGATGGTTTCGGTTCCTATCATTTCCAGTTCCTAAACAAGTGGATCCAGAACCGGATCTGGTACGGACTAGGTTCTACCAAATAAACTGATCATATTGGATAACTTTAATCCAAGGTTTAAAAGAGGACGTTTTACTAGGGGCGTTACCATCAAAACCGTTAAGACAACTGTAACAGACGGGCAAAAATGAAAAAAAAAAAAAAAAAAAACACGGAAAAAATGGTGCTGAAATTCAAAATTCAAAAACAAAAAAAATGGAATTTAACAGAAATAACGGCCTTTTTTTTCCACAAATCATTCCAAAAACAACGGCCGTTATTTTCTAAACGTCAAAATAGTTCTTAATGTCACGGGCTTGGGGTGTTACCATTTTAAAACCATTAAAACAGCGTTATTTTAAATTTTACCGATAATCTAATAAAATGTGATAAATGAAATGGCTAAAATCAGCCTATAGTTTGATTTTCGACAAAAAAGAGATCTCTAAGCTAGGTTTCATACTACAGTGGTTTCAAGTTTTAATTAGGAGTGTCAATTTATTCCCGATTAACCGATACCGAATCGGTCTCAATTATCCCAATTTTGAGACTATCTAATTTAGAACCGAACCCAAAAAGAATCTGAAGGCTTGGGCTTAAGCTCGTGAGCTATTTAAATTATTAAGCTAGGTTATACTTCACATCAACCCCTGGGCGGGCTTTGTTGGTGTTATTCACGGAATAAAATAATAACACAATTAAAAAACGGATCTAGGATTTAACACATGCAATAAAATAAATAATTTGAAATAACAAGGAAACACGTACCCGGATTTGCTTCCTTGAGATTGACTGTAATAGATGTCTTACCCCTTCTCTCCTATACTTCAGTAATTAGAACTTTTTAACAGTGTATTTAGAGAGAGGGGGACTGCCATCTATTTATAGATGGAGTGTAATTAATTCTCCTCCTATTAAGGAGAACTAGTAATGAAAGCCCGTGCTAAAGCACGGGTGGAAATAGAAAATACAAACTAACAACAATTAATTTTTATATCTACATTTAATTGCAGTAGGAAATAATACAGAAAAACTGCTTAACTATTCTATTTCCCTTCATCAACTCTAAACATGATAAGAAAATGAAAAAAATTGCTAAAACCAAAAGAAAATAAAAAATAAGTTTTTATAATCTTCATTTTTACATTCAAGCATCGTACAACAGCACATCCACCATGTCCATAATAGTAATGACCCTTTCATCAATTCTCTCCATCTTCATATTATTTTTATTCACAATCCTTTCTTTATTATCTTCAACAACATCCCCTTAGCCTATAAAACATGATAAAAAAAATAAATAAAAAAAGGGCTAACAATGGAAGAAAATAAAAAAAATTCATAATCTTCGTTTTTACATTCAAAGATTTATACAATCCTAAAAAATTGAAACCGTACAAATAAACAAACAATCATTCTAGAGTCTAAACATAAACATGAATGTAAATAACTGAATAACAATTATTTTAAAGGCCCAAATCTAGTATTCAGTAAATACGACTCATTGAAGGAAAAAAAAGTTTTAGAAGAGATGGTAAAGATATCGAACCGTATTGACTTTTCTTCAACTTTTGTGTCTTCATCATTCGAAGAAGCTCAGTCGGTGAGACCCTGCCTAAATCCTAATATTTATATATTACCGAATTAATGGCTAATTAAATGGACATTTATTTATTAACGAAATATGGAGAGACATTAGATGTCAATAATGGAAGTGATGTTAATGGGAAAAACGTTTCAATTGAAACAAAAATAGAATGTTATGAGAATGGAAGGAAGGAGATGGAAAGCCATTAAAAGGCCATAATTGAGGCGGTGGTAATGTGATAAATGTTTTGATTGAAACATAAATAGAAGGTTGTGAATGTTATGTTTTGGAAAATAAAAGGGTGTTAAGAGACGTTGAGAAAGACGAATTTAAGAACAAATGAATAAACAATTTAAGAATGAAAGAGAGAATTAATGAATAAATAATCGAGATTTTAAAGAAAAATAAATTGAGTTGGTTAAAAAGTCTAAAAAGTCCTTAATGTTTAAGGTGCATTACTTAAAGTGTCAAGGGGTATTTTTGAAAAAGACAAAAAAAAATGTAGAGTCAAGTGGATGAGTAAGGAAAGAGAATTTTAGGTTGTTGACATGACACTCTGCATGAGGAGAGTGCCACATCAACTTGATGTGGAGGCGCTGCTCGCTTCTCTGCTATAGTATAGATATATAGATTAGTCTCCATGATGGTTACCACAATCTGGAGAAGTGATAAGGTGTATCACTAACCTCTCACAATCGATGATGGGATTCACATAGACCACACATAAGGGTCCCATTATTAATATCTTAATTAAGTTGAATAACTCACAATCCAACCGTTAGAAGTAAATCAAACATGTGAGGCCACTTTAATAAATAATAATAAAATAATATATAATAATTTTGTTTTCAACAATCTCTCACTTGGCCTTCACATGCAATGACAAGTTTTATAAAAATGACTCATTGGATTGTAACATTTTAATAGACGAGTGCACTTTTTTGAAAAACAGTTGTTCAAAATAATTTTGGATAATCTTCAGATGTCACCCTTGTTCAGAGATACCGCTAGTATAAAATATCGGAATGACATACGATGAGTATGAAGCTGGACAATATGGAAATGTACATATAGACTACATTGAATGATGTACATTACCCTAATATCACGAAAGAAAAATCACGTAAAAATAAACTCCTGAGTTCATTGGTGGTGCTACTAGCGGTATCTCAGTTCCATGATCTCAGAACTAGCACCACCAATGAACTCAGGAGTTTATTTTTACGTGATTTTTCTTTCGTGATATTAGGGTAATGTACATCATTCAATGTAGTCTATATGTACATTTCCATATTGTCCAGCTTCATACTCATCGTATGTCATTCCGATATTTTATCGGCAACCCGCCATGTGATGTCCCATCACTTTTCTATTTAGAATGAAGGCTTTTCAACATGATGCCAAATCATATCTAGCCCAAGCAATTTTATTCTTAACAAGTACGTTTACTCACAAGCAACTTTAACAACATTATGAATTCAAAAGAAACCTCAAAATTAAGGTCAAATAACTTCAATAATAAAAGGTGTGCATAGCAACATAGATAATGCAGAAACAAGTATAAAATAAAAGCAGTGCTCAAACTATAGAATCGAATGACTTATAGAGTCCTATGCTAGTCACATGCCCCTTAAAGACTTTCGGTGGAAGTCCTTTGGTAAGAAGATCAGCTATCATACTGCTCGAACCTATCTGCACTATAACAATCAAGCCTTCACGGACCTTTTCACACACTAGAAGGTACTTCAGTGCTATATCTTTTTCCCTCTGGTTATCCTCTCGTTCTTCATGTAATCGGTCACAACTTTATTGTCACAATAAATGACAATGGATCTGTGAATAGAATCCACAATTTTTAATTCTCCAACAAAATTCTTCAACCATATGGATTGTCGGGTCGCTTCGTAGCACCTGATGAACTCAGAGTACATAGTAAACTCTGTGTGAATTGTCTGTTTGGAGCTTCTCCATGAGACAGCTCCACTAGCGAGCATAAAAATATAACCTGAATAGATTTCAAACTATCACGGCATCTTGCATGATCTATATCCATGTAACCAATGACCTGAAGCTCGCTAGATCTTCTATAGACTAACATGAAATCCTTTGTTCTCTATAAATAACGAAGAACTTTCTTCACCGCTCTCCAATGATCAATACCGGGGTTCTGCTGATATTTTCCAAGAAGAGAAATCTAATATACAATTGGTGAAAAGAGAATATCATATTTTTCATGTAAGTTTGATGATTTATGTAGGATAATTCTAATAATTACCTAAAGAAAATGAGGGTAAAAATGCATAAAATGGTGACTGATCACTTGTAATGAATGAGAGATGTGCACGGAGGCACTCGAATCAATCCATCAAGAATTTGATGAAACATCTATTAAATTCGTCTCATGATAAATTAAGCAATCATTTTGCAATAATTTCATAGATCCCATTAACTGCTTTTGAATCATTGACCCATCCATAGCTGTAATAAGATGCGATCAATTATTATAATGAATAACTTAAGTTATAAGCTTTAATCTTTCAACTCGTACCAGGGGTATTGGTCGAATTGATTCAGAGTGTTTTACTAATGAGAAACTTCTCACTCTGCAGGTACAGACAAGTTGTATCATCAAGACTCACATTTGGACAGAATTCTTGATATACTATTAGTTTCCTAATATCACGTTGGAGAATGCGCATAGACCTAACCATTCAAGTCCAATTTGATCTAGACACTATCCACACCTTTGGGCAAGCTGGTTATCTATATCTCCCTTTTACAAACAGTAGCTATTCTACTCACTCCGTTCACATGAACATCCCTACATTACTTTTGGGTAGAAACTAGATATTTCATGCAAATGAGTGCAAAGAAGTGATCTTAATGGGATTTTAAATCCCAAGATTTATGAACCCGTGACTTCAAGAGAACCGTCGCCTTTGGGCAGACTAAAATTCAATTTCTATCACGTTTTCCTAAACGATCACTTATACAGTCTAACTATATCCCTATAGAAAAGACCTATACATTAATACATTAAATACTATCTTTTATGTCATTGTTCTTAGTGTGTGTACATACACACATGTTATTCTTAAAATTTATAGACAATTATCAATTAGTCTGCATTTGATATATTGTCATTTAGAATTTCATGTGTGCATTTACCTACACCTATGTTTAGCCAATTATGAATTATACGTAACATAATAAAGTCAACATAATTAATCTTAGAAGACAGCTTTAATGTATTTTCCAAATAAAGTATCTTCAATAAATTGTAAATAATCATTATATATTATATTCAAAGAGTCTTAATATATATTCCATTGTGTAGATCTCGAAAAAAATACCCAAAATGGACTATTTATTTGTCAAATTTGGACATAAATGAGTATTTTATGATTGGTCAAAATATTTGTCAAAACAAATTTCAATCTTGACTAAGACTGGTCAACCAGTCAAGTCGAACTGAGTTGACTCAGTCAACGGGTCATGACCCTGTCAAACCTGAGTCGGGTTGACCCAAATAGATAGATAATATGGGTCAATGGGTCGGATTGACGGGTTGGGTCGGGTCGACGGGTTGTGGTGACGGGCTGCCCGCATGCCCCATTTTGGTTGGTTGGTTTGTGTTTTAGGCCATGGCTCAAATGCTAACAAATATGGTCATGGGCTTCGGGCTTGGGCTTTTGCTCATAAGCCAAATAAATGCATACCTATTGCTCACAGGCCATGATCATATTGGGCAGGCCCAGGCCCAACACGACTTCATCTCTCCCAATCTTTAGGTTTGCTGCACTTGCAGCAAACCCTAGCCGTCGCCATGACCAATGCCAATGCCTGCAACTCTCCATGGCCGAACGGCCATCATCTCAGATGTGTCCGGCAAACTCGCCGGCGATCGGAATAACTCTAGCGACTCCAATAGACATCGTCAGCGACACAAAAACCCCAAAATCGAACCCTTTTTTTTGTTTTGATTGAAGTTTTCAATCCTTAATGATATGAACCAACACGAAATATGTTCTACTTCATGTTTCTAAATATAAATAGATCTAAACATGTTCTACCCAAAACTCATTTTCTTCAAGATTTCTTCATGGTTGCTTCATAAAAATTATATTTAATGTCCAAAAAATAATTGTTTTAATCTTTTTGAATGTCCGACGATGGTAAAGACAAATTTAATCATTTTCTTCTTCACCTTTCAACTCTAATTGCACATGTGGATCGGATTACTCCCAAACCTCTAGTTCTAAAAAATGATTTTCTATCATGTAAACCATATGGTAAATGGGTTTTATAAACCAAAAAATGGTTTTAATAAAGAAAATAATCTGTGAAAGTATTTTGGATCGGAATAGGCTTCTTTAATAGAGACCAAAAGAGTCTATATCAAAAAATTCTCTTTGGCATGGATTTCCACATTAAGAAAAAACATCCGTACGTGACGAATATGTACACAAAATAAATTATATACAAGTACTGCATGATCAAATCCGAGAAGCTTTGATACCAATGTTGGCATTATTCGCGGAATAGAATAATAACACCATTAAAAAATAGATCTAAGATTTAACACATGTAATAAAATAAATAATCTGAAATAACAAGGAAACCCATACCCGGATTCGCTTCCTTGAGATTGAATGTAATAGATGTCTTATCCCTTATCTCATATACTTTAGTAATGTGAACTTTTTAACAGTGTGTTTAAAGAGAGGGGGACTACCATCTATTTATAGAGGGAATATAACTAATTCTCCTCCCATTAAGGAGAATTAGTCTCCATGATAGTTACCACAATCTGGAGAAGTGATAAAGTGTATCACTAACCTATTACAGTTGATGATGGGATTCACATAGACCACACATGTGGTCCCATCATTAATATCTTAATTAAGTTAAACAACTCATAATCCAACCGTTAGAAATAAATCAAACATGTGAGGCCACTTTAATAAATAATAATAAAATAATATATAATAATTTTATTTTCAACAAGTTTGACCTAGAGATTTGAAGCTTTGATTTGAATTGGGGTGGCTCGGACCATGCTAAATAGGGTCCTGGGCCTATTTTGGACCTAAGCCTAGTCAGACCCAACTCGGCCCACTTACAACCCCACTCATTATCAACTATCTCTCACTACTACTACCACTTAGTTCAAATCATGATTTAAAAAATGGCCGCCCTTATAACGGATTCGGACTTCCTCCTGTTATGTTATGTACCGTTAAAACGTCCAGAAAATAAAGGCCGTCGATTCATCTTCTATGTGGGTCGACAAAAATAGTTGTCAAAAATGGTTGTCCCCCCGATCCCGACCCTATATAAATATAGTATTAAAATTATAATATTATATAGATTGAAACCATGAATATACCCAGAAACGAAACCTACCGAAACCAAATAATCGATTCCAATTCCCACTCCATTATTTTGAGAATAGGAACTGATAAGAATTGACAATATTGGTTCTGGTTTTGGCTACCTTAGGAACCAAATCATTGATGCCCTTAACTTGAATCTGAGATATAGTGAGATTGAATGTGGGAGGGTGTCGCGCCCCAAAACTCGATCCAAGATAACGACAGATCCTGAGTCATATCTCGAGGCACGATGGTTATATCTAAGTTTCTAGGTCAATTCATTCATTAATTTAATCAAACTATCTATCAGAGTTTTGTGTGAAAACATCTTTTATCTTCTTTATTATAGTCGTTCTTATAATATTGTTATATAATATGGACAAGTTAATTGACATAAATATAAACAGTAATTTGATGATTCACATATATTTATAAACTTACTGATAAAAGTACAACTGAAATAAAATAAAATTTACATCTGATGAAACAAGAAAACAACTAAACAATATATACAAACACACAACTGTCTCAAAATTTGATTTTTCTTACTCTTTCCCTCACACTAGATAAATCAACAAAAGTAGTAGACAGCTTCGCCTCCAACAAATTGTACTGCCCCTTCAACTAATGGCTCTACGAAAGCTGAAAATAATAAATGAATTATAAGCAACCACTAAGGTTGCCTAGTAGGCTAATAAAGAGTAAAACTACATATACATAACTGTTTATAAGTAGTGAAAATAAAATTGCAATTTTACAAATTTCATTTATCGATAGAAACAGAAATCATCTAAATAATTTCAATTGACAATAATAGATAAAATTTAAAATTTACTAACAGAACTTGAAATTTAAACAATATATTAAACAGTAATCATATATGTCTATATATCGTCCATCATCAACTAATAACACACAAGTTAGGTAGTCTATGAATCTTAGAGTGAACAGGTCACGACTAGTATCAGTCGTAGTCTAACAAATATCTCTTATTCCATTACTTAACCAATGTGGAACCCCATTGTTGGTATTTTGATTTGCAGTCGGACGAAGATTTGTCACTGTGTATGAGGAGCACACTGCAAGCCCATGAATTTAAGCTTAGGAGAGGGCCTTTGACCACGACACTGAATACACAGGTCAACATACAATGGTGGTCAACCGTTTGACGTCTGCAGATATTTTAAGGATTCTTAAACTATCTAGGGACCGGCGAACTGTACCCTTCGCGTTTATCGCCTCATCGAGATATATAATGTAAACCTCTATCAGATCTAGACTTCAAAGATGTACCACTACAAATAATGGTCTCCTAAAAAAGAGAAAAAGAATTTCTTGGATATCAATAATGACGCAGTTCTCCAAGACACCCCATGACCAACGAGGAGACTAGAGTCACAATTATTATCTTAGAATAAACTATCACCTCAAAAATTAGCAATAATCTAATCATCAGGCATTCAACTAATTCTTTTCTAAATCACCTTAGTGATACATAATATAATATAAACAATAATTAAATATTTTTAATCAAATTAACTTTTTTTCTTTTTTTTTTTAACTTTAACACGCAAATATGTGTATTGAATTCTCCTATCACATCTTATATGTTCTGTCATCTTGGGATCGATTTCCCTCATACAGATTATTACGCGTTGAAGCTCATGTGATACTCATCATCCATAACATAGAACTCAGGCAGTCTATCACCTTCACCTGATCAATCTCTAATCTAAGTCTCAGGTGGTCCATCACCATCACCTACTAATTTAGAGAATTCATACACCACATATATCAATCAATTGGGAATTTCGTTCCATCATCACCCAAAATCTGTATCAATCTACGTATAATCACTATTTTTCTTTATTGAATGAAAGAAAAAGAGTATTTCAATAAAATCTTCAAAACTTTTATTTTTTTTTTAAATTCAGGCCTCTCCCAAAAACTTATTAGCGGAAAATTTTGAATTTTAAAAGATAATTAAGCTTTCTAACTTAAGATTACATAAAATAATAATATATAAGTAATATATAGATATAACAAAATTTTTGTTATATTTAAATGCTTTTTTTATTTAAAATATCTCAAAATATAAAAATATATATTACTTTGTTTATTTATTAAAATTCAGATTCAACTCAAAAAATTACCCAAAATCGACTCAAGAATCGCTCAATTCGAGTTTTAGAACTTAAGGTATAGCGATTTTAAAATTTAATAGACTAATGAAAAATATTTTCCTATCAGAAAAATAGGCGTCCTCAAAATCGAAAATACTATATTTTGTATATATATACTAGTAGTTGCACACGTGCGTTGCACGTGGAGAGTTAGAGTTGGACGGAGAATATGTAATTAATGAATTTTATAAGAAGGCCGATAGTAAATTCACATCCATACTTTTAAAAGTACGATGTTAGATGAGCAAAAGGTTTCGACTCACAAAAATGAAAGAACTTCTGTGCTTGAGTGTTTTAATGCATTAAGGTCGAAGGAAAGTACATCAACACTTAAAATCTTGAATGTCAAAGAATTGGAATTAAGCTAGTAACAATCCCCAAAGATTGAATGTGTGTACAATTAACTTAGTTTCCTACTTCCCTAATCAAATTAATTATTTATCAGTTGTAATCACTTCACTAACGCAGTAGTCACTCCATCTCTGAAGATAAATTAGTCAGGTAATTGTCTTTCTTTAGGCATTTAGCCATGCCAATTCAGTGCGAAACAGCAACAGTCAAGATGAGTTCTCCTACTATTTGTCTTTCATTAGGCAATTAGGCGAAGCAATTCAATGGCAATCAGCAACACAAGCCTTTTCGTTGGCCACCGTGTGGTTTATTTTGCCTAATAACAATACAATTGTGGTAAAAAAAGCAATTCTATAGTTGCAACTGGATAAAATAAGCATTGCCAATTTAGTCATATTAAACTAATACAGACATAAGGTAGCAAGAGATGAAAAGTTTTATGGTTAAACTAAAAAAAAAAAAACTTACTGATATCAACCGGTTTAATAGAGATGCTCAAGAACTGTGATTTTAAATTATGAAACTATCTAAAGTTTTTTTAAGCCCATTTATTGCATGCATTTTTAACTTGATTAATGATTTATAGAAGTTGGATTTAGTACACTAAAAAAAATGTTTGGATTTCATGGGTACCACACTGACCCTCAATTCATGTTTAGCCTTCCCCTTGGTAGACATTCATACGAAAAATCAGCTTGTTTGGTTAATTTTAACCTTTGGGTTTCATTCTCAAACGTGTTTGATCACGAACGTCAGTATGAGCCACATGGCAAACTCTTAGAACCCACTGAGCATATGGATCATTGGACCATCCTTAGGTGTATGTATGGACCAAACATCAACCCGATTCTTGATTTATAACCGTTAGATTTGGTATCTTTATGGGTAGATTTTCAGCCATATGATTTGAATATTATTTGGAGTACTTAATTTGAACGGCTAAAGATCACCAAACAGGTTACGTTTTGGTTTGTAGGTCCACCTACGGATGTATCAAACATCCATATGGTCGGTAGTCTATAAGAGGGTGCCATGGGCATTCGTGATCAAAGACATTTGGTTACACCGAACTAACTTGCATGTGATGGACTGGTTGCCATGTCTGACCATTGATTCATGAGCGCCAGCAACAACTTAGTGATTTCATAGTTCAAATCAATGCAATGGCCCACCCCTGCAAGTCCACCCACAAACGAGTGGTGCGAAGTTGACTGCTTCATTTGTGTGTTACGTCTCTTTCTACACAAATTAGGCCACTATTAATAATTTAAAAAACCTTAAATAGTTTCCTTAATTGTTGTATTATGTGATTATTAATGATAATGACATGGCAATAGTAGGTGTAATGTACCCCTACAAGATCAAGAAAGGGCAATATGCATGTAGATGTGGCGCACGTTACGTTAGAGGGGTTGAACTTGAAGTCTTGAACCACTTGCAGCATAATTCTCACCGCATTGAGTAATTATATCCTAATAATGGATCTTATCGGTTAGAAGGGTCCCGCTCCCACCAAGAAGATTTTGTAGGCTAGATTTTGACTTGATTGGATGATCTAGACCATCTGATCGTTCGCATTCTTCTGGGTTGTCCAGTTGAATGGTCAAGAATTTTTCAACTAGCTGTTCACATCTATCATGGACGGTGAAGCAACTTTAAATGTTTGAACTAACGAGTGAAAGTTTAAGGAAGACTTGAAAGTTTTGGTCAAAGATTGATCGTATGAAGTTTACAGCTGTATCGTGCAACCCACAGATTAACGCCGCATTCAAAAGATCCATATATCGTCCACTATGCAGTTGTTGCTCCTAGACCTTCGTCGTGGATTCCTTGAAATCCATTGGTCAATGCTTATCCATGCATGGGTAGCATTTTCCTGAAGTTTAAAAGGTTGTGTTATACCACGACTCTTTCTCTCTCTCTCTCTCTCTGAGAAAAAATGGGAAATTAACGGCACTAAAAATTCAAAATTCAAAATTTGAATTTCAAATTTTCAATAAAATATATAATAAGAAAACGTTATTTTAACACTTTTTTAGAAAATAATGGTCTTTATTTTCATTCATACCAAAAAGCAACAGCTTGTTTGATGATTTTTAGCCTTGGGTTTTAGTACAAAAAAAAAATGATCGAATCCAACGGCTATAATCACGCCTTAAAAGTACTAAAATCTAATGGTAAGAGATTACCAATCAAGGTAATTTTTTGTGTGTATATCCACCAAGGAATGGGCTAAACATCCATGCCATTAGTGGGCCCAGATGGCAGCGGTGAGTAGCAAAAGTCGTGCTTCCTCACGCAGAAGGCCTGAGGTATACCTTGGTAATCTAGTGCAGTTGTTGTCTGGTGGACCATGGATCTCTTCAATGGTCAATGGTCAATGCACTACAATTTCCAGTAAAAGTTTGATCATGGAAAAAGGTTAAGTGAATAGGAATGAAATTATACTTGTAAAGTGTTTCTATATTTTGGCATTCCATCCTCATTGCAATTTTCTTTTTCCAGTAAAAATTTTATCATGGAAAGTTATGAAACTTTAAAGGAAAACTAAAAAAACTAAATAAGACCAAAATGATATATTTTATAGTGGTATATAATATACAGACAATGTATCTCATGTCACTTCGGGTTTGTGTAAAATGCAAACTTACATGGCTCTTTAAGATATCTCTTTATTATGAGCTGTGCATAACTATTAATTTAATTGAAAAGGTTAAAAATTAAATATTAATAGCCATGTAAAATTAGCGAAGAAATAGTAAATAAATAAAAAATTAATAGCAATGTAAAATTATTATAAATGTGAGATGTGAAAAAAAAAATAGTGAAACATGAGCAATGAGCAATGAAACTAATTATATTCTTTGCAACTTTGAGAGAAGAAAAATTCAAATGTTTAGCAAATCCAAGCGAAAGCAAAAAATTCCATACTTACTATTAAAATATATTATGTGAATGACTAATGTGACC
The DNA here is from genome assembly GCA_035048495.1 of Euptelea pleiosperma. NCBI lineage: Eukaryota > Viridiplantae > Streptophyta > Magnoliopsida > Ranunculales > Eupteleaceae > Euptelea > Euptelea pleiosperma. The sequence goes on from CM068543.1 coordinate 45,116,590, forward strand.
AGATCAAAATTCAAAACAGTGGTAATCCAACTAATTAATTAAAAAAGTAAAATTCCAAAAACTAATCAATTAAATAATAGCTCAAGGGTTGAACTTTGGTGTTTGAAGATATTTTCTTTGATTTTATTTTTATTTTGTTTATTTTATTTTTCAAGTTATGAAATAAAATAATAAACTTATTAATTGACTAGTTAAGAACTTCATTGGTATTAATTAAATTTAAAAATATTATTTTTGTACATGGTGATTGTCTAGAGCTTATCTACACTTACTCTCACTACGGTTAACACTTCAAGTAATACTTGACACAATGCGTTGTGCAAGTTAAGGATTGTCAATGAATGACATTTAAGCCTCATGATATATTTTTCTAAACTCTCTTCTAAAACAATATGGGTTTCACTTCTTCATGTCTTTATCCATGTCCATATTTTTGACTCTCTTTGGGTCATCATAGACCTACACACTTAAAAAAAGCCTAATTAGTTATTTCTAACCATCGGATTTGAGTCTTTTCAGATGGTCAATAAATACATAAGTGGCATATAGCCCCATAACACTTTTTCCTAACTCTCTTCTCAAAAATGTGAGCTCCACTTCTTCATTTATATTGACTAATGTCCATGTTTTTCGCGACTCCCTTTGGGTCTTCATTTTTTAGTTATAACGGACATTTTTTAAACCATACAAACTACCACATGTACACAGTCTTCACTGGTATTGCATTGGGAATAGTAAGCAGAAACTCTATGACCTTCCTAGGTTCCGATGACCAACTTTTTTTACCTACACTTTGGAGTACTCTCATAGAAGATGTATCAATTGCTGATTTTTGATGAGGATGATCTCCTCACCATCATATAGATAACCCCAACAAAAAATCAGCCCATTCTAAAATTTTTAACCCCGTCAAATGTGGTTTTCAAGTTACACAGTAAAAATCGACGGTCCATAATTCTTCAACTTCTAAACCAATCTATGAATATCAGAATGATTTCAATTTTTGTGAAGATGATCTCCTTACCATAGAGGTCATCTTCACCAAAATCAGCCATTGATTCATCTTCTATGAGGGTACACCAAAGTGTAGGGAATATTTTCATATTCAATTTGGCAAAGATTCTATTTGACAAAAATATTCTTGTAACCGTTTCTACGAGCACTAGTGTAGTGTAAGATGTCGTGGTACACATACTTCGCTAACTACTTGAAGACTAGAAGACAGAGACAGCATGAATCAGATAGTTGATGATAGGAGTCATCTAAGTAACTGCCGATTTGTCAGTTAAAAATCGTGTACGCTTGATTATGAAGGTAAGTGACTTAGGGGCCATAGGAATTGGTTAAAATGGATAAAATATAATGGTCAAACCTAGTCATTGGACTGACCCGAGTCTGAGTTAAATATACTGACTATTGGGATAGTCCAATCGATTGGACACTTATCTTCAATTGATTAGACATAGCCCAATTGATTGGAGACTATGTGTAATCGATTGGAAGCTATGAGGCAGAAATTTATTTCAGCCCGATCGATTGGAGACTCTGTGAAATCGATTTGAGTCTTCGGGACAGAAACTTATTTGAGTCAAATCGATTGGAGACCTCTGTATAATCGATTGGACCATGCACATAATCGGTCCTTATTAGATCCAAAATTCTTGGTTCCATTACCCTACGTTGTGCACGACTCAGGGTCATGAAATTCTGTAAATACAACCCTTCTACGCCTTCTCTAAATACACACAGAGACACAGAGTGACTCAATCTTCAAGAGAGAGAAGAAAATGTTCTATTTATTAGAGTGTCCATTCGAAGAACAATAAGCTTGTTTCCCATTCACATCTTGTGAGCTTGTTATCTTCTTGATCAAAGCCAAGTGCTTGATCATTTCCTCAGCTTAGGTCTTCCACTTCTATATTCGACCTAGTAGCCTGAGTGTACTAGTGTGACTCAACACCATTTGAGCAACCTAGGATTCAGGGTGTACTGAATCCTTCACCTTCTGCAAAGGCGAGAGTGTTGAGAATTAAGATCAGAGGAGCCGATCAATGGTAGGTTTGGCGTATACTAAACTGAACAAGCGAACAAGAATTCTTGGCTGGAAAGGCGCGCGTGGATTCGTAGCGTTGATTTAGAGGACATGGACGCATCGACAGTAGGCCTTGGCTAAGGTTGGAAGCTGTATTTGTAACGGTGCTGCGTAGGTAACATTTGTTTCGTTTAACTTTTCAATTAGTGATACTTTCCGTCTGGACGTGGACCCGTGGCTTTTCCTTGGCTAATGTTTCCACGTAAAAATCTCTTGTTTTATGTAATTGTTTGTTTGTATTCCGCAATCTATCTTTGTTAGATTAAACGATGAAAAGAAAATATACCACGGAGGTATATTCGATACTTTCCGTCTGGACGTGGTCCCGTGGCTTTTCCTTGGCTAATGTTTCCACGTAAAAATCTCTTGTTTTATGTAATTGTTTGTTTGTATTCCGCAATCTATCTTTGTTAGATTAAACGATGAAAAGAAAATATACCACGGAGGTATATTCGATTTGAGTCGGTTGTGATAATCTTTTATCAAACAACTAAGGCATGCGATTTTGTTCCCTTACCATAGACCAGTAAAACTGTGTAGGTATAAATAATTTTAAATACCTAATCAACCCCCCCTTCTAGGTATATTGGATTAAAGAGAACGGACCGACGAAATTTTACAAAGTGTTAGTAAAAAATATTGGTCACCAGAACTCGACCCAATGGAAAATACTAATATTTTTTTTTGTCAAATGTGTAAAATAGAGAAGAGCCATTTTAGACAGAAAGTTTTTAAAAAGTCTAAAACATCCTTAATTATTTTAATTAAATAGATTAAAATGTGAAGGGTGTTTTTGGAACAAATTAAAAAGTTGGAATCAATTCAGATAGTTAATGCCTAATTAATTTTTGAAAAAAACTAAATAGGAGAGGAAGTAACACGGACAAAACGTGAGAGAGAAGGTTAAGTTGCTAACCTTTTGTATAGGGGTATCTTTGGAAGAAAAAAAGTAAAAAAGATGGAAGTGAAGGGTAGAGTCAGTAAAATAGGGAAAAAATCAGGGATAAAAAAGGAAAAATAAGTTTTTTCTGGATACAGACATTTATAAGTAGTATAGATATATATATATATTTTTATGACCCCTATGGGCTTATTCTAAAATTTGGATCAAATATGGGCCTTAATGTAAGGAATATTTTCATATTCAATTTGGCAAAGATTTTGTTTCACATAAAAATATTCTTGTAACCATTCTTACGAGCACCAGTATAGTGTGAAGATGTCGTGGTACGCATACTTCGCCGACTACGTGAAGACTAGAAGACAGAGACAGCTAGAATCAGACAGTTGACAACATGAGTCATATGAGTAACTACCCATTTGTAGGTTATAGATCATGTACACTCGATTAGAAAGGTAAGTGACTTAATGGCCATAGGAATAGGTTTAAAAGGAATAAAATATAATGGTCAAACCTAGTCATTGAATAGACCCGAGTCTGAGTCAAAGATATTGACTTATAGGAGAGTCCGATCAATTGAAACTTGTCCAATCGATTGGACATAGCCCAATCGATTGGAAGCTACGAGGCAGAACATGATAAATGCCCAATCAATTGGAGACTCTGTGAAATCAATTGGAGGCTACGAGGTAGAAAATGATCAAAGCCCAATTGATTGGACACATCTGTAAAATCGATTAGAGTCTGTGAGACAGAACATGATCATAGCCCAATCGATTGGAGACCTCTGTGAAATCGATTGGAGCCTTCGGGACAAAAACTTATTTGAGGCCAATCGATTGGAGACCTCTGTAAAATCGATTGGAGCCTACGGAACATAAACTTTATTGAGGCCAATCGATTGGACACTTATACCCAATCGATTGGACATATCCCAATCGAATGAACTTAGCACGATCTCAGTTTTTCTCAGATAAAAAATTCTTGGTTCCACTCTCCCACGTTCTACATGACTCAGGGTGATGAATTCTATAAATACAACCCTTCTATACCTTTTCTAAATACACACAGAAATACAGAGTGACTCAATCCTTTAAGAAAGAGAAGAAAATGTTTATTTATTAGAGTGTCCATTCGAAGAGCAATAAGCTTGTTTCTCATTCACATTTTGTGAACTTGTTCTTCTTCTCGATCAAAGCCAAGTGTTTGATCCATTCTTCAGCTTAGGTCTTCTAATTATATATTCGACCTAATAGCCTGAGTGTACCAGTGTGACTCAACACCTTTAAGCAACTTAAGGTTCAGGGTGTACTGAATCCTTCACCTTCGGCAAAGGCGGGAGTGTTGAGAATTAAGATCGGAGCAGTCGATCGACGGTAGGTTTAGGGTGTACCAAACTGAACAAGCGGATAAGGCTTCTTGGCTATAAGGGCGCGCGTGGATTCATAGCGTTGATTCAGAGGACATGGACGCATCGGCAGTAGGCCTTGGCTAAGGTTGGAAGTTATATTTGCAACGGTGCTGTGTAGGTAACCTTTGTTTCGATTAACTTTTCAGTTAGTGATACTTTCTGTCTGGACGTGGTCCCGTAATTTTTCTTTAGCTAAGGTTCCCACTTAAAAATCTCTTGTCTTATGTGATTGTTTGTTTATATTCCGTTATCTATCTTGATTAGACAAACGATGAAAAAAAAATATACCACCACTACCAAAAAAAGGACTTTTCTCGGCGGTTCCAAACCGCCGCTAAATCCTTCACCAGCAGTTCTAAACCGCAGCATAATATGTTGGCGTAGCCCCTGTCGACATTGAGAAAGACCAAAGCCAGCGATTTTTTTACCGCCAGGGAAATACTAATACCGGCGGTTTAAAACTGCCGCCAAAATAATCACCTTGGCGGTTTTAAACCGTCGGTGTTATACTTTCTCCGGCAGCTTTAAACCGCCGGTATTAGTATTTCCCCAACGATTAACAAACCGCTGGCGTTGGTCTTTTCTCTATGTCGACAGGAGCTACGCCGACGTATTATGCGACGGTTCAGGACCGCCGGGAAAACACTGCCACAAATAAAAAAAATATTGTGCACACCATGTTTTATTTTGGAATGTTTTTTTAAAGTACTGTTAATGAATCATTTTACGCAACCTGATGGATAAACAAAAGTTCAATTCAAATGACAGAAAACAAACAAAAGTTTAATTCAAATATTATATATATATATGAATGGGTGGCCCAGTCATTCGTAGTGGTCCTACGAAAAAAATCACCTTACTTATTGATTTCTAGCCATTTTGATTTGAGTACCCCAAAAATTCTTGAAGCCATTGGCTAGAAATCACCATTCCGGTTAGTTTTGCTGGAATGGGACTATGAGCAATACCTATGAGCACAATAAGAAGCAAGTCACAAGAATATGGCAAAAGATTACAACTGTATTAATGGGATATAAATAATAACAACTCTCAGTGGTGCCCAAGTCTTAGGCATGAAGTAACCAACACATGTTAGACACAAATTCTTAAAGATGCAGTGTCCACATGTACCACATGTGATGGCTCGATTAGTGACTCATATAAGCCATCTCACTTGTTTTCAGAGTCGAAATCCAACTGGGAACACTACAATGTGCAACTAGTTTAGAAACTATTGGAGAAACATTGAATCTAGATTTTATAGAGGTGTGCAACTTGTTTTCATCTAGAATTTTTTACAGTGGTTCAGGAGTCTAACAGTATGTAGTATGCTTGTTTCTAAAGTAAACCATCCAGTCAATCATTGTTGCATAGAGGTGAGTAACAGATATGGCGACAAAGGGTACATGACTACTCTTTAAAAGTTTATAGAAAGAAAAAGAGCTATGCCAAAAGAAAAAGAAAATTGAACTCACCGTAGTGCAACGAAGACTCGGTGAATATTGAAGAAGCAGTGAAGCAAGATCAATTGCTTCTAGAGGCATCTTTTTGTAGAAAACCTGAATAAAAAACTTAAAAGGGTAATTCTATTTGCACCCCACAAATTCCATAAGCACCCCATTTGGGTGCTTTTGGCCAAAAATGCCCTTGACTAAAAAAAAAAACCCAAGCACCCCACAAGTGCATGGTTCTTTCCTTCCACAGGCACCAACCCAAACCAAAACAGATCATCACTGCATGAGTTCTGATAAACTATTTGAAAAAATTCGTTCCACTCCAAATATCCGAACATCTTATGCCAAATGCTCATAGAAAAATCATAGTTAATCAACAAGTAATTTACTGCTGCTCCCATGTCTTTTCAAAGAAAGCACACATTATACATGATCTTTTCCAGATTAACATTTGGTCCGCAATTAGAATCTTATTGAGAATCACCATCAACAAGAAGAAAAAAATCTACTTAGAAGGCCACATTAAGTTGATTAGAAATAATGGTGACGAATTACCCATGAGGGCTTAGAGAAAGACAACGCCATAAAGAAATAGTTCGAGTTCCATCATGAAAGATGCTTATCTTCTTGCAAAGATCAGCACTTCATAAAGGCAACCCAGTAAAGCATCAAACTAATCCAATTCTAGTCGTTCAAGTTTCTTTTCACTTAGTGATGACTGCTTATATTTTGGTATAACTTGCATGTAATAAATTGCCATTGGGTGCCTAGCAAGATCAAGTGACTGATCAGACATAGACTTCAAAAATAAGAAACAAGCTGATACAGAAATAATTAACCGATATCCATTAGTCCCAAATTTAATTTACAAGACTTACTAATATTTTAATCCTCAAAATAGTAAAATTTGTTTCTAAAACTATATGAACAGACCCTAGTTTTAGAAAAGTAAATAATTTATTTTTAGAAGTGTTAAAATACTTTTTAAAGTAGAACACAAAACTAGTGAGGCAGAATTCTCCTAGCACTTAGTATGTGATTCCACGAAATAGTTTGTAAAAAGGTTACACAAGCTTTTTCACCTTTGGGATTACTTCTGACTGCAACAAATCCATGCTTCGCTTAAGACATTGCCCAAAAACTATGTAACAATGACTTGGTAGTCTAACACAAATAAAAGGTGCCCGACATGGCACCTTTAAGAAGCCCAAAATGTACGTACATAAACATGTATCATCATATAACATTTAAGTTATATCTAATCATTAGTTTTTCAATAAAAATAGGAAAGAAATGTATGAAAAGTAAAAAATATATAACATTACCATATATCGTAGAGCTATCCAATAACTTAATAATATAAGTAGATTCATACAAGGGAAGACTATCGAACAACTATAGTTGTGTTTAACAACTTTAAGTAGTGTAAGGAGGATGGAACACACCAGCCATCTTTTAGAAAAAAATTATAAAAAACTAAAACAAAGGATAACACTACCTTATGTTTCAAGATCTGTGTTGGGACATGTCGACACACGTCGTGTCGAAATACTTCAGCAGAGGAAAAAAGACCTAAAAAAGTGTTGTGCTTGTTATTTAGTCCATAAATGATCATTTGTTTATGTATACCATGAAATATGAAGAATGATGAGGCAAATCTTGTGACGAGCAACTCATAAGATCCATCTTCTTTGTGTACACCCTCATGAAGTTTAAGACATAAGCATTGTTGTAAATGAAGCTACTCAACCCAATAGCCTTTGAAAGATCGATTTCACCATGGGAAGCTACTCGAAAATCCTCAAACGTGAAATCAATGTGAGTTGGACAATGTCCAAAACATTAGATACATCAATTTTCATTAGTTACTTACAGCTGCCATGTTATCAATAATAACTTGCAAGACAATCTCCTCCCCAAAACACGTACACTATAACACCATGTAAAAACATCTCAATGTAAAAACCACAACGTCATCATTAAGTAGTAAAGATGATACAGATAGAGTCAATGAAACTTTACACATGTCGTTTCAATAAAAGCTTTAAGAGGAAACAATAATCAAAGGGGGAAATGTTTTTATGCTGGCAATCAACATCTAATTTGGTGTTGGTTGCATTCAGGAGTTGCCACCTACACATTCAAAAATACAGGTTATGTACATCTAGTGATCTTTGTTCAGTTTGTAGTTGTACTACATTGAATAACCATTACTTATGTCAGTCTCTGTTACCTTTTGTAGAAGAATGAATTAAGTTTGAAGAAGATGGGGATTATAAGCATGTTTCACCATTATTAGGGCTCAAACAGTCAAGCTATCGATCGTGTTCTATATTGTTTGCAAACAAGAACTAAAAATGCAAACCTGCTCTATGTTGTTTAGTAGCATTCTTTCACACGTACGATTATGTTTGGGCTAATGGTTCTCAAAATAATGCATTTTTTTTTTGTCATGGTATGTTTGATGTAGAGAACTAAGGATTAAACTTCAAAACCTATAATGTTGTAATGTTTACATAAAGAAATTTACCTCTATCATGAGTCTATCAATCTTCATGATAATCGGGAAAATTATATGGACATCAAACCAACTAAGAGCAATGGCCTGCCAACAAAACTCCAGACATTATCTGGACATCCTAATATATTATTTCAGATATCAAAGCCACAGAGAACTAACCAACAGACTATTATGACCTGTACCAATACCTACCTGCTAGTGTTGGTGAAATCACAAGAGAGAATCTTGTACATATTTCTTAACGTCCATAATAGAATAAAGTATAACCTATGTAACAAGGACACTTCACTTTTAGGGTTTTTTGCTGTGTCGGACAACCTCGACACCCGGACACTCGTGTCGACACTTCCATACACACATCTGGACACTTGTGGCCATGCCACCCCTTGTTTTAATATTTTTTTAATATAAATTTGATTTCTAAAAACGGGTTGGTGTGTTCCATCCTCCATACAATAATAAACTAAAAATATTTTTTGATTTATTTTCTATTTTTTGTTATTTTATTAATAATTTTAAGCATTCATATATATATTAATATATTTTAATAAATATATGTACGGGTGTGTCTCCGTATCGTATTTTTTTAGGTTGTCGTGTCGGACACCTCGTATCCATGTCGGACACTGACACCCGTGTCAGTGTCCTTGTTACATAGAGTATAACTAATATTATTCTATATTGCAAAGAGGCAATCTAAAACACTAATCAAAACTTAAGAACAGTCTACGAATGGCCCATTCATGTATAGTACAAGGGGACAAAATGTGTGGAAGATTTGACTAAAGAGAAATATACCTTAAATTCAAGAAAGGTGAAATGCACAACCAAAATGCAAGTTTTATGCAGCACAATAACAAAGACAACAATGACAATGGAGGCACTGTTGTGGAAATGACATAATCTTCCTAACAATACTATAACAATAACCTTCAAGAGGATGGAGTCAAGCTACAATCAAGTATTAATTTAAGAGAAAATGGTTAGATTTTACAGGTCATTTATTAATCAAAAAGAGATGTCAGTGTGTCTCCACAAAGATAAGACAAAGCAATCTTCCAATAAACAACAACTTAAGAGAAGAAGAAAAAGGATGAGAAATAATAGTTTTTGGAAGCTTTCAAATGGAAAGCTTAAGAATGCAGTAAAGAACATAAAAAATAATCCATGCACACACCCCTTTCTTTCAGAGACTTACCGGAAAATAACAGTTTTCACATAGCATAAGACATCATCCCAGAGAAGAGAAGATTTTAACCTACTTGACGTAAGTAGGTCTGAATCTGCTCCTCCTAATTAAAGTTCACTAACACTAGTAGTAGAAGGGATCTTGAAGGAAACAGGAAAACTTAAAAGCCACCTTAAGGTCCCTATGAGCTATTGAAAATTCTTGCTTCATCCTCTTTGAATCTCCCATTAGAAGCCTGGCACAAGGGAAAAAATACATTAAACCACAAAAACTTTTACAATGCATTCCTGATCACATACCATAAATTTTCCTATTGATGAGAAGCACAATCAAAACTATAGCACACCATCATCTTACAATTTTTTCAGCCAAAAGTGGATAAAACACACCAAAAATCAGTTTAATTAGCTCTACCATTAGATTTTCATTTAGCTCTTTTTATGGAGTGATTCTGGTTGTTGGATTCAAGCTTCTACCTTTTTGGGTACTAAATCCAACGGCTAGAAATCATCAATCAAGCTGATTTTTGGTGTGTATATCCACTAAGGGGTGAGCTAAACAGCCATTCAATCAGTGGGCCCAAATGAATATGCTAGGTAAAGCCACAGATAGAATGCATAGAGATTTTTCTGCATCAAAATTTTTTCCATGCATCTAAATTAGTTTAGAATGAACTTATTATAAGTTTCCTGTCCTATTGGATCAAATTGGACAGTCCATGCTTATCTAAGACACCTCTCATTTTCTTTTGCATTCAAAGGCATTTGAAAGTGAAAAAGAAGCAAGGGGGTTCAAATTTTAAGATTTTGATGTCTGCCATCAAAAAATCAAAGAGCCAGATCAGATGGTGGAAATCAAAAAATGGTTACAATTATCTCAACCATTAAACCCATGAATTTTCAATCTTTCATCCACACAAACAAGGTGGATATAAAAGCTGAAATGCCCACTGAACAAATGTTTAGTACACCCCCTGCTGGGTATACACACCACAAATCAGCTTGGCCCGAAAGAGAGTGCGACATGGCACTTTGGGTAGCAATTTCCAATAGCAAAAAATAGGGTGTTGTGTAGGTGTGGGATTTGAATCTTGCTAATCAAAGCTCACCAACATCAATCAACTTATTTACACCATGGAAAAATCTAATTGAAATGAATGAAAGAGCTAAATCAAAAACCGAATCACTTACTGACATACCCATATATAAGCAAGAAAAAACAAAAGTTGTCAGATTGGGAAATATAACTCTGTATAGATTGGGAAATTTTATTTCTTCTCAGATTTGCTATAAGTTGGGGTTTGATATTTGTTCTTATATGAACATTGAACACCAAAAACATAAATAAAAATGGAAAATATAAACTCAGAAATAACAGTCCATTTTTCGGACTGATTTCAAGTTATGTTTTCGGATAAATTGCAGTCCATGCTTGTCCATGTTTTGCACTAATTTTAGTCCTTGCTGTACACAAATTGTGGCCCATTAGTAGACTTGTATTGTGCTGAAACAGTCATATTTCTAGACTATTTCTTGGCATCTAGTAAATAATTTTCAATGTTTACATTTTGATTTTCACTTAAAGATATTTCAATGCCAATTTATAACCTCATAGGTTTTTCCTCTTTCCTTAATAGTTGCTTTCCTTTTCTTTCTTGGTCTTGTGCTTTACGATGTCCATTTTATTGTTTAAATAGGAAAAAAATTGCAGACGTAATATTCATGAAATCTAACTAAAACATCTTAAATGAAATAGCACTCTCTTGTTGATTCAAGAGAGCAATTATGTGACTTTAGATAGATATATTGGACACCAGCCTTAAGCATCTCCTACTTAATTTCAAAGTTCTAATTACAAACACCGTCATCATCATCATTGTCTTATCCCAAACACAAACGAGAAAACCCAATTGGTATAAAACGAAAGGGAGTCGAAGATATCAAGAAAAACGGATGACTAAAGAAACATGGAAATTTACTAAAAACAACAAAAAAGAAAAGATGGGTTCTGTTCATGGATCATGTCTTAGCTATATAATTGAGAAGAATACATCAAAAGACTAAATGGGTTATGTTGTGGCAAATACATCCTAAAAGGAACCTTATCATTGAGAAGAATACACCAAGCCTAAATGAAAATTTTGCCATTATACACGAATCATTAGATCATTTGGAACTCTTCAATAGATGACCTATGATACCCGGATACAGAAAGGATACAGGACCGATACGGTGTGGATACAACATTTACACTTAAAGTGGAAGTATCCGACATAGATACGGCACCCATTTTGAAGTATCCGGGTATCATAGTAGATGACCATATATAAGAGCAATTATCTAGTGATCATGAGATAAGTGGACTTCTTGAATCATCATAGTAATGTATGATGAGGAAATAATCCAACCATCACACTCTTTTGGACAAGAAAAAATATAGCAAAGAGTCCATAAGAAAGTATACAAAATAAACTGTTACTTTCATCCAATTGAGCCTAAACCTCTAGCCAATTAAGAATAGCTAAAATGTCAAAAATTGCACATTGAAAAGAAGCTAACCTTTAAACTTGAGCTACTTGTCAACCATAAAGGCCTTAATTCCAAATCTGAACTAGCTTGAACTATACCCCGAGGCAAATGACCCACCTAAACAAAACCTCATGAGGTTCCTAGATGAAAGAAATAGAGCCCTCTTGGGGAGAAACAACAAACACAAATGGCGGATAAAAAGTTACCATGTAAGGAAAATACATTCAACCATGAAGAAGTATTTTAATTATTGCAAGAACTAAGAAGGTTGTAGTAAGTTTATGCCTATCAAGCTCAAACAACCAAGGCAGAAAATGAAGAACAGATAATACAAGGCCAACGGAAGGAAAGGCATAGATGATGATGATGATGATGGCGAAATAGGATTCATGTGCAATGCCATTGGTATGCCCTTAGATTTCCTTGCTCTAGAAGTCACAAAAGATAACCATGTACCTCTGTATGTTGACACTGATAATTTGTCATTATGTATACAATGAATAACATAATTATACACACCATTCCCATAAATGTACTTGTTTCATCATATAACCCCATATGCTTCCTGCACTTCCACTTTTAGAAGTTAGAAAATATATCTTCCTTCAGAACTTTAGCAGAAATAAATAAGTGAGAAAGGAAAGAAGGTAATATATACAAAGAACAACAATCTTACCCCATCAAGAAAAACGTTTTTGCTTCTGGACATCCATCTCCATGATATGGCATATGCAATAAATCTCAATATCAAATTCTAAACTCATTGATGAGATCATAGGCAAAATGAAAAAGACGCAAAAATATAGACTATTTTCTCTAAAATAAGAGCTCAAACCAAGCAAAGGGTCTTTCAAAGAAGTTAATTTGTGAGGATCCATGATTCGGTGACTATGTGTGTGTGTTTGTGTATGATTTTCAATTATGTGTTGTAATTCTAACGTTGTCTTTGGAATATCTAAAGTGGAGATTTCAAACTGGAGTTGTAAACCAACTTAAACTAGTAAACTACAACTTGCAACGTGACATTTCTAGGTGGAGAAAGAGAAGCTTGTCAAGACATGTATTTTATCTAGGAGACTAGGAAAGAAAAACTATGGAGGAAAGTAAGAAAAGAATAAAAAACACTATAGCTCACCCAAATATTTGGTATGCCATGACCATGACCCGCTCACTAGCTTCTTTCACAAGAACAGTTCAAAGCATTCGCAAAGCAGCATAAAGTTTGGCTGAGAGATTCTGGAACCAAAACAAAGCACTCATCTTAAAAGTTAATGAAAGTAATCAGTAAGTGCATGAAGCAGAGTAAAAAAGGCACAAAGAAATCAATAAGGAGTACTAAGTTCATTGCCAAGTCTACTTCATATTGAGGTTGGGCAAGAATATCGTTTTGTGGGGGGCTAATCTTTCCTGACAATAGTGGACCTTTTGCCAATGTCATGTCACTACAAAAAAAAATATAAAGTTCTCGGTTAAAAGGAACAAATATTGTTCTTCCTACATTTCATTGCCACTATTTATAATAGTTCTTACCATAAGAATCCCTGAAATTACAACTCCAATTTTTCGTACTCGAACTTTCTATTTTTGACTTTAATAAAAGAAACTCCAAAGACTTTCCTAATATCACTAAAACTTCTAAAAGCTCAAAAACTTGGTGGAAATGTCCTAAAATTACCTAAACAACTAAAGAAACTTCGTAGATAAGTTTGGAACTTCTAAACTTGTTGAGCCAGTGTGAAATTCTGATTATTAGGAAAAAATAACCGAAGCCATCTTAGATAATGAAATTACAAAATCTCCAATGTTTATTGCTGAAAAAATCTAGGCCACTGTAGGAATGTCTATTATACCTTCGATGTAATAACAAAACCCACCATTTCCAACTCAATCAGCATGCAATTTTTCCTCACATGCATGGTATTACACGAACCATGGTTATAAATAACTACTACAAGCAATTTGAAAGTAACGTTGACGAACAGTCCAACAAAATTTGTAGCCAAATTCCCTGTACATAACGATACTGATCTATCTACAGGTACATTAATAGCTCATACTTCAATATGACGTACAAATACAATAGCATTACAAAACCAAAACAGTGGAGTACCACCCCACTACAACATACAAAGTTGCAGGCCCTCATTGAGTGGTTATTTTTTTGCTAGATCAAAGGCGGCAACCCAAATTAGGATATGACACCATGACTGAAAGAGAAATCCTGGTACTAGCTTCCACTTCATTAGTTAACACACTAATTACAGCCCTAGTTAGTCTGGTTGTTATAATATTCTAAGAAGCTCAAAAAAAGATGCAGGTATAAAAACTAGCATAGGAAATGGAGATACAACTCTTTATTTCCAAAAATCCTGGACATGGATGCAGATCCCATCCAATATGTTGATAACATGCATTAACTTTTTTGGTTTGTTTTGGGCTAAGTATCATATTTTTACTATTTATAGCATGCCAAAAATGCAAACCCTAACCCTAACAATGCAAACCATAACCTTAATGATGCAAACCCTAACCCTAAAAAATAAAACAAGGAAAGGAGTGAGAGAGATTAAGAGATGAGATGAGAGAGAGAGAGAGAGAGCGAGAAAGACGAACCCCCTGTTCTTGAATTTGGCGTTGGTGGCAGCCCTCCACTTTCCCCACAAGCAAAATCGTGATCGACGATGATGAATCCTGCGAAAACGAGTGACAAATAAAGAGATTCGAGAGAGAACAAGAGAGGGAGACGAAGAGAGGAGAGAAGAGGGGGTTTTGGGCGCAAATGAAAATAGAACACTAGGTGTTCTGTTTCGCGTGCCCATTTTATATATTAAGTGAAGGATATCGCCGACGGTTTTAAACCGCCGAGGAAAATCTTTCCACGAGGGTTTTAAACCGCCGGGGATTTCATTAACAAAAATTAAAATAAAATATAAGTTTGCGACGGTTATTTTTATCTTTACCGGCGGATATAAACTGTCCCAAAGTATCGGTAATCTATAGCCACCGGTGAAAGAAAACTAGTCCGTCGGGAAAAGTCATTTTTTTGGTAATGCACGAAGGTATATTCGAATTAAGTCGATTTTGTTAATCATTGATCAAACAACATGCAATTTTGTTCCCCTACCATAAACTAGTAAAACTGTATAGATATAATTAATTTTAAATACCTAATCAACCCCCCCTTATAGGTATATTGGATAAAGAGAACAGACCGATGGTTATTTCAATTGGTATCAGAGCGGGTAATTCTATTAAAAGTTTAATTACCTGAATTTAGATTCTTGTACAACCAGTCTATTTTCATTAATTTGTCAAAATGCAAAGAGAATGTGATAATACATCCAGATCTCCATTGTCTGAAGACCATCTAAATTTAGTTTATAAGAAACTATATTTGAAAAGTCTTAGGTTGATCAAAGAAAATAAAATTCTATCCTTACAAATGGAGAAAATAGATTGTATAAATGTTTCGCTAGAATTGGCGCATATTGAACTCACTGATGAAAGGAGACAGTGTGAAGAAAAGAAATCGCTTCTAATGAAAAACAAGGTGTTAGAAAATGATTTTCAAAAGTGCTTAAAGAACAAGAAGTTTTTAGAGAATCAATTGACAAAAAATTCTGATATTGTCCAATCAAAGAATTTCAATTCTCATCTTAGTACACATAAGAATCATTCAATGCTCACTCATTCTACAGGAAGATGTATAACAATAAAGTTCAAACAAGATGAATTTATTGGTCAGCATAATTCCAGACTAAGTGAGTTTACATGAAATCTAATGAACTAAAGAGAAAGATTTCCAAAATTTCTGAATTGAGAAAAACTCTGTATGATAATCATGTTGCTAAAAATCAATGGTCCAGAAATGTCAAAAGGAGTGCAAATCCGATGTTTCCCAAACGAATGGCAAAAATTGTTAAACCACTTTATAAGTATAAGACCATTTGGGTAAGAAAGGATGATAAAAAATATCTTATGATTCATTCGGCTTTCAAAGCTTTAGAGAACAACAAATGGTATCTTGACAGTGGTTGCTCAAGGCATATGACTGGAGACAAGTCAATGTTTTGTCATATTGAAGATCATAAGGATGGGAGTGTAACATTTGGGGATGGGAGTATGGCTAAGGTCATTGGTCAGGAAAGTATTCAAGCTCCAGGTATTCCTAAGCTTGATAACGTTCTCTATGTTGAATGTCTCAAAGTCAATCTTCTAAGCATAAGTCAAATATGCAATAATAATCACACAGTTAAATTCACGAGCCAATGATGTGATGTTATTGATGAATCTAGCACTTGTGTTATGAGAGGTTCAACAACCTCCGAGAACTGTTATATTATTGGTAGAAATCCCAAGATTATCTGTAATTCTGCTAAATTAAATGATTTTGACTTATGGCACCAAATACTAGGTCACATGAACCAAAAGGACCTAGTTAAAATCACTAATAAAAAATTAGTGAGAGGTGTGTCCAAATTGGGAAAACCTACTCGCACAATTTGTGGGGCTTGCCAAATCAGTAAACAAATCAAAAGCTCTCACAAAAAAGGAAATTATTGTGCTACCTCCAAAGTGCTTGATCTGATTCACATGGATCTTATGGGTCCTATGAGGATTGAAAGTTTGGGAGGAAAAAATACATTGTGATCATGGTGGATGATTATTCTACACTTACCTGGATTACTTTTCTTAGAGAAAAATAGATGCTTTTGAAGAATGTAAAAAGATATGCCAAAAAATTCAAAATGAAAAGGGCTATATATAGTATAGTCAGGATCCAAACTGACCATGGAGGAGAATTTGAAGATTCTCGTCTCACTGAGTACTATGATGCCATTGGCATTAAACATAAATTATTTGCACCCATTACACAACAGCAGAATGGAGTGGTTGAAAGAAAGAATAGTGTGATTCAGAAAATGGCCTAGGTGATGCTTCACAACAAAAATTTACCCCAAAACTTATGGACTGAAGCAGTGAATACTACTTATTATACTCTCAATAGGGTTTATCTGAGACTAGAAACTTTAAACACTCCTTATGAAATCTAGTCGAGTAAAAAACCAAATGTCAAATATTTTAAACTTTTTTGGGAGCAAATGCTATATTCTTAGAGATAGAGAATCTTTGGGAAAATTTGACAAAAGAGGAGATGAAAGAACTTTTCTAGGTTATTCCACAAATAGTAGAGCTTATCGGATTCTTAATCAAAGAACCAAAACTATCATAGAGTCTATTAATGTAGTTATTGATGACTTAAATATGGAAGAAATTCCTTACGGGATGACAATTGTGATGATATCTGTCATAGTATTGAAGACATTCATATTACTCATCCTTCTAGTGATTCTCATGCTAATAAATCTCTTCCCTTATGGGTTAAGAAAAAAAATCCTAGTGTTGATATCATTGGTGAAGCAGGAAATAGAGTTCAAACTAGAAGACAGATTGAAAATGTTATTAACTTTGTGTGCTATACTTCTCAGATTGAACAAAAAAATATTTCTGAAGCTCTTACTGATGAAAATTGGATTAGAGTAATGCTAGAAGAACTAAGTCAATTTACTAGAAATGATGTTTGGTATTTAGTGCCCAAACCTAAAGATACTAATGTTATTGGCACTAAATGGATTTTCAAAAACAAATCGGATGAGAATTGAACAATTGTCAGAAACAAAGCCAAATTTGTAGCTCAAGGCTATACTCAAATTGAAGGCATTGATTTTGATGAAACTTTGCTCATGTTGCTGGATTGGAATCCATTCGTATCTTGCTTACTGTTGCATGTCATCTTAAATTTAAACTTTTTCAGATGGATATCAAAAGTGCCTTCTTGAATGGTGCTCTTCAAGAAGAAGTTTATGTAGAACAACCCGAAGGGTTTGAGGATCCAAAATTTCCTCATCAAGTTTATCGCATCAAAAAGGCCTTGTATGGCTTAAAACAAACTCATATGGCTTTGTATGAGAGATTTACTATTTTTCTGCTTCATCAAGGTTTCATCAGAGGAGAAGTGGACAAGACCTTATTAGTCATCCTCATTTGATATTCGCTCAAAAGTGCTTATTTTAAGTAATTATTCTTTTAACGTTATCGCAGTCTCCTACGTAAAACTACACTAATTATCCACTTTTCTACGTAAGAGTCTTTTTTATTACGTAGAACACACTTTTCTGGACGAAATGGTATATTTGCATGCATTAAACACATTTTCGAAAGTAGATATAAAGTCGTTCTGATTACATACTTCTTTTGTCGTAGGAAACCCTGATTAGATGATTCTCGAGACTTGCGGGCCCACATTGATCATAGAAGCCTAATATCAAAGCATAAAGAGCCAACAGGCTGTAACAAGAAGATGCAGGTCAAGTACGGGTCATGTCAGATATCTTAGAGCTGGACCAAGAACCAAGAAAGAGGAAAAGCTGAAAACCAAGAGACGGGCCAAAGTGATTCAAAGCCGCACCAAATGACATAAAATGACGGCTTACGTAATTGGTGAAGCCTACTGAAGTCTATGTTGAAGATCAGGGTACAAGACCCTCTGCCAGCTGTCATCTCTGTAGTATGTAGAATTTCCTCTCTCCTCTCTCCTTATTCTCTCTCTCTTCATTTTCTTATACCTGACTCCAGAACCCCTTCCCGTTGGCTCTGTCTCATCTTCCTTAGCTTTCTGACTGTTGGATCTTTCATCGGACCGTTGGATCTCTCTAGATCCGTCAGTCCACCAATCTGGGTCCCAATCCAGTCATCGTCCGTTTGATTGTCAGCAAATCATCTGTCACATCATCTTATGAGATGATGGACCTCATTATTCGAGGTGGGCCAATAGCCAGACCGATCATCATTGACCCGCGGCCCGGCCATTTAGTGGACCCCGAGATTTTAAAATATTTTAAATTCATTTTTTTAAATATATATATATATATATATATATTTTATTTCAAAAAATCCCATTTTCCATTAAAGGAAAGTGGGAGCTTTTAAAAGGAGAGGAGAAGGGTTCGTTTGAACCCTAATCCCTCTCCCATATCTTCCACTCCTTCCCCCAAAACCCCACCACGTTCTTCTCCTTCTTCTTCTTCTTATTTTCTTCTTCTTCTTCTTCATCTTCTTCTTCTCCTTCTTCTTCTTCTTCTTCTTCCTCCATTTTCGCCAGAGTTGCAGGCAGCAACTCCGACCGTCTGGGTCTTCTTCTTCTTCTTCTTCTCCCGCTGCTGCCCAACCCCCTGCGTCTCCAACCATCCTCACGGCCTGCAAGGAGTTGCAAGCCATTAAGTTTCAGTCAGTTTTTTCTTTCCGGTGGATTGTTCAGTTCTTAAGCCGGCACCTACGCCTTCTCCATCTGCCACCGTCAAATCTCCTCCACCCTACCCTCTCCTCTCTTTAACCCGTCCTCTCCATAGAGTTGCAAACCGCTCGAACCTCCACCGTATAGGATTGTTACACCTCCGGTTGGGTTCCCTCCCTTTTCACTTCTTCTTTTCCTTATTCTTTCTTCTTCTTCTTCTTCTTCGTCACCCGTCTCCTCCGACAGACTGGTTCAGCGCCTCCGCCTGCTGCAGCACGTCCTTTCCATTCCCTCTTTCCATTGCCTGGTTGCTGCCCACCTCCATTATCGGACTACCACTTCACCGGAGAGCCTCAAAGTCCACATGCTGGTGCGTCTACACCAGTGTTTTAGTCACCAACAGCCACCGTGAAATTCCCTTTTAATTACCACATTATGTCCTAGAGGGGGGTGATAATGATCACACAAGGCGAAAAATGATCAAACAATCAAAATAATAATCATCCACAGAATATAGATATGGAAAAATCTGAGACAAAATATATAAACTTTCACAATCACACGAGACTCAGATTTATAGTGGTTCGGTGACTCCGCGTCTACGTCCACTCTCCAATACTCACCACGAGTAGTATTATATTATTTCAATCATGCATTACAACATTTCCAATCGAAATAAATAATCAACCAACTAAGATTCACTTAGTCTCAATCTAACGAAAATAGCTTCTCGCTCACTTAGAGAGTCAGCCTAGGCCAGTTGTCTATTTAGAGAAGCCCTCTTCTCATGGATCTACAATCCTCAACTCGATCTATACAAGAATCACTTCTCAATTCACCTAGAGAGTCATACTAGGCCCGTAGTATTTTAGAGAAACGGATTTCTCAAGGATTTCAACTTCCTCAACTTAATTTGATGAGTACTCACTCATCCACCAATCACAAATAATTCAGGTTTGATAATATTGAATTCACTCTAAAAGGTTTGTTCTAGAAGATACTTACCTTTTGATGAATTCGATAGAATGGTAAATCCTCGTAGAAGAATTTGCCACAGAGACGCTCTACCAATGACGATCCTCTTCTTGGAAGAAGATGATTGCAGGAAACAATATCATTCGTAGTCTCTTCAAACAATTAGAGTAGCCTTCACAATAGATGAACCATATTTGCTCATGTAAAGCTCTCTCAAATAATTTAGAGCCTTCTCAAAGGATGTACAGATTTGCACAGGTGAAGCTCCCTCAAATTACAGATCTTTGGACTCAAAGAATGATAATCAAAGAATGTAGTATAGAGATCTCTTGATTGGGTTAATTCTAATAGAGGGAGAGGGCTCTAATTTATAAGCAGGCCTCCTTTTGCTAGAACCGTACTGAATATAGCCGTTTGAAGGGCCAAAATGCACTTCTAATCGCTTAAGAGATTTAGTCAAATGAGATCCAAAACGAGCGGGGTCAACCGCATTATTGGATGGTCAATCGGACCTCTGTCGACCGAGCCTTTAGTCTGTCGCCCGCTCAGGATTTCTTTCCAATAACCTGAACCCGAGAGTTAGGGTCGACCGAACCATTTTCGCCGGTCGGCCAGACAGTTTTGTCTATAGCCGAATGCTACCAAAGTTTTGAGAATTCATCTTCTCATCACACGTACAATCCCTAATTAACACTTAACTATCTAGGGTACATCAATATCCACTGACAACGCGCGATTTTTCCCTTAGATTTGTGTAAGTAACAGCAACAAAAGTTTCTTTATAGTTGAATATTCGTTGAGTAAAAACGTACTTGAGCTTTTGACTTTGTCTTTAGTTGAGCTTGATCACTTGACTTTGTCTTCAGTTGAACTCGATAATCTTGACTTTGTCTTCAGTTGATCTTGAACATTTGGGTTGTCTTTTTTTCAGCTTTAACCCTTCTTTGGTTTGTTTTGTCGAAGTCCACTTAATCTTTGACACTTCAGTCTTCAGTTGATTTGAGGCACAACGACATATATAAATATACCATTACCGAGGAACTAAGTATTCTTGGGATTTGACAACCGAGACTTTTCACACCGCCTCACCTGCGCTCCATCTCTGCTACACCGTAGGCAAACACTCCACACAGCCTGCTACCCTGTGCACCCCCGAAGCTCCTCCCTTGCTCGTTAAATCTACAAAAGATCTGGCTGCCCTCCACGAGTTGAAAGCCTTGATCAACAGTCCAGCATGTTTCTTCTCCCTGGATCGCACCAACCTTCCTCCAACCATGTCTCCAATCGGTTGCTGGTTTGCAACCTTGATGCCCCACACTCATACTACCATCTTGTCTGCTGGATGACAATGTCCGCAATCTCTATCTCCACGTACACCAACGTGAAGCACTGGATGCACCATGGGCCGATCAATCATCTTCTATGCAACATCCTCCGTGAATCTTCTCCGGCCACTCATGGCCGATTCTCAAGCCACCTTCATTGTGCCGATCACAGCCAAGCATTCCGGGTAAGATTCAATGTAATTTTCCCTTCTCTCTACTCTTCTTTGCTTTTCCTCTCTAGACTCTCTCTAGATCAATTTCTCTAACTTTCTCTCTCTTCTCCTCTCTTTCTCTCTCTAGACCTTTTCTCACTATTTTTTTCTCTCTCTACTCCTTTACGAATGCTTTTTAGATTAGCTTTCTTCTTGGCAAATTTATTTCACAAGTTATGTAATTGTCAATTTTATCAGATTAATGGATGATTTCAATGTTGGTTATTATGATTTTGTTATTTTCCATTATTTAGACTATTAGTTTTATGGCTATCTCTCTAAATCAAAAGCATAGTTAATCCTATTGATCCACCACTCTCACCTCTCCGTATTCTCCATGTTTTTTGATAAAAATCCTTCATTTTATGTTCTTAGTTGCACGAACTAACCCGAGTGCGGATCGACATCGACACTTCCTACTGTGCGAGAATTACTATTTTTGCAGGAATTAAATCGAATTAATTACAAATGTGTTGATTCTAGGGTTTCTGAATCCAACGATGCGAAAAAATCCTACTTTCATGATATTTCCTTTAGTGTGGGTGCATGTGCTAAATTTCAAGCTAATCCCAAAAAATCTCATATTCTTGTAGTCAAACGTATCATCAGGTATGTTAACGGAACTATAGGATATGGTATCTGGTATTCATTTGATACTACTACAGAGCTTGCAGGATATAGTGATGCTGATTGGGCTGAAAATTTGATGATAAAAAAAGCACCAGCGGTGGGTGTTTTTATGTTGGTAATAGCCTTGTTAGTTGGTAAAGCAAGAAACAGAATTATATTTCTTTATCTATTGCTGAAGTCGGGTATATTGCAATTGACAGCTGTTGTACTCAACTGTTATGGATGAAGCAGATGTTAACATATTATGAGATTAACCAAGGATTGATGACTATGTATTGTGATAATATGAGTGCTATAAATATATCGAAAAACCCTGTTCAACATTTTAGAACTAAGCATATTAACATTCATCATTGTCATTTTATTAGAGATCTTGTTGAAGAAAAATTATTACCTTAGAGCATGTCGCTACAGAAAATCAATTAGTTGATATTTTTACAAAACCTCTTGATGTCGTTAGATTTGAGTTTCTTCGTAAATCTATCGGTATTAGCTTGATTGATTGATCTTGTACTTTGTGTGTATTTTTTTTTTTTTTTGCATTCATGGTAGTCTGGTTGATTAGAACTAATTTTGAATGATCTAAATTCAAACTTAACATAGGTACTATCATGATGATGTACAGAATTTTCATTGTTTGTAATGTTCAGTCCATTATATCTTGTCTTAGTTAGTGGATAAAATTATCTCTTGTAAACGTATGTTTCACACACTACACACTGACTGACTTTTCTTCAGGAATAGATATGATTTCAGTATTATTTCTAATACTTATTTCAGAAATAAAGAATAAACCTCTACTAGATAATGTTCCTATCTTCAGTTGATTTCGAAACTGTACCATAGTCGACTGTTGGCCTCTCAGTGTGAGTTATTGTTCTAAGGAAACAGCTACCTCTACAAAAATTAGAGTGAAAGTCATCTGTATGGCCCTGTTTGAAATTGAAATCTGATTCTTATTGCTGTAGAAAATGGCTAGTTACATGAAAAGTGAAAGCTACCTATATTCAAAGTGAATAAAAAGGGTGTAAAAGATAGCCAATTTACTAGAAAAATTATTATCCATCAATAAATACCCTTATATAAGAGTGTGTGTGTGAGAACCCTTAATAGCTCTAATGAGGATTTCATATCTGAATACAGGATACCTCCGAGATTTTTAGAATTTGATTTCTAGATTTTTACTGAAATTACTTATCTTATCTTGTTTCGATTATGATGTCAGCACATTATTCACTATTGGTTCTCAAGAGCAATGATTTTATTACTTTCAATGACTTAGTATTTTTGGATAGCTAACGAATACAAAATTATATCTATCTCATGATCGAGTTGGAATTATATCTTACTTGAGTTCTGTATTTTGAGTTATTCTAAGTCAGTACTAATCAACCAAGTTTCAATAAACATTCATATTTTTTTCTTATAAAATTTTTTTTAGAAATAATTTCATCTTAAATGTTATTCATGTCACGACTCTCCAAGATTCAAACTAGTGGCAAGATCTTCTATAATTTGATGATTACTGTTGTTGTCTTTCTAGTGGTTTAATATATATCTATGCACTTATTTTTCATGATGATATCCATTGCATGCTTATTATCTATTTATATTTTTGTACCTTTGTCAATCTGTGACAAAAAGGGGGAGAGAAAATCATAGATGTAATAAGTTGATGCATAAGATAGGAGGAGAGAAATTAAGGGGGAGAAAAATTATTTGCATTATTTTTTCAAATTTCTCTACTTGTGATGTCCATAATTAACTCACTGTATTTCAATGATTTATTGATTGCCAAAAATATTATATGGTATGAGTTGTTGGTAGATTGTGCAGGGAATAGATCAAAAGCTATTCCATTATCTGCTCGATTATCTCCGAAAGAGTGTGAGATAGTGAGTGAATCATGTAAGAGGGTAAGATTTTATTTTTTTTACCTTCTATATGATTAAATTTTTTTTTTGTCACGGAATTGCCAAAGGTGGAGATTGTAAAGAATATTTTCATATTCAATTTGGCAAATATTCGTTTGACATAAAAACATTATTGTAACCGTTCCTACGAGCACCAGTGTAGTGTGAAGATGTCGTGGTATGCATACTTCGCCGACTACGTAAAGACTAGAAGACAGACAGTAAGAATCAAACGGTTGACGATAAGAGTCATCTAAGTAACTGTCCATTTAGGTTATAGATCGTGTACGCTCGATTAGGAAGGTAAGTGACTTAGTGGCCATAAGAATATGTTTAAAATGAATAAAATATAATAGTCAAACCTAGTCATTAGACAGACCCGAGTCTGAGTCAAAGATATTGACTTATGGGAGAGTCCGATTGATTGGAGGACTCTGTGAAATCGATTGGAAGCTACGAGGCAGAACATGATCAAAGCCCAATCGATTGGACACATCGGTAAAATCAATTGGAGTTAGTGAGATAGAACATGATCATAGCCTAATCGATTGGAGACCTCTATAAAATCGATTGGAGCCTTCGGGACAGAAACTTATTTGAGGCCAATCGATTGGAGACCTCTGTAAAATCGATTGGAGCCTACAGAACATGAACTTTATTGAGGCCAATCAATTGGACACTTATACCCAATCGATTGGACCTAGAGTACAATCGATTGGACTTAGCACGATCTCAGTTTTTTTTAGATCCGAAATTCTTGGTTCCACTCTCTCAAGTTCTACATAACTCAGTGTCACGAATTATATAAATACAACTGATATTCGCTTAAAAGTGCGTATTTTCTACTGTTATCTTCTAAGCGTTTTCACACTCTCCCACGTTAAAATACTGTATTTATCTACTTTTCTACGTAAGAGTCTCTTTTGTTGCGTAGAACACACTTTTCTGGACAAAATGATATATTTGCATGCAATAAACATATTTTCGGAAGTCTAGACATTAAGTCATTCTGATAGAGTCTCATTACGCGCTTCTTCTGTCGCAGGAAACCCCGATGGGACAATTCTCGAGACTTGCGAGCCCACATCGATAAGGAAAACCCAATATCAAAGCTTAAAGAGCCCACATGCTATGACTAAAAGATATGGGCCAAATATGGGCTGAATAAGATGACTAAAATGTTGGCCCAAAGATGACCAACGACGCAGAAAAACTCTAGTTTCAGATGGCGTCGCTGCCGCTCGGGTGTACGGGAGTACGAAACAGGACGTAAAGACGGAATTGAAAAGTTACTAAAGCGGAAAGCTGCTCAATTTGGATAGCCTGACCTTTTCGGGAAACTTTCTATTTTTTATTTTTAGTTATTTTTAGCATTTTTTTAATTACTATTTTTAATGCCTCGGAAGGCCAAGTGCAAAGTATTAATAATTTAGGAATTTTACTGCTTTCCATATAACTGCTAGATCTTGTTCTAGGGTTTTTTAGAAACCCTAGATTAAGTGCAAAATACCAAAAAAATAAAAAAATAAAAATTCAAAAAAATTAGGATTTTATATTCTGCAGATTTTTAGAAATCACCAATCAAGGATTTACGATTTTTGGAAAGATTCCAAAATCTTGAAACTCTGCTAAATTAGGGTTTCGCCTCTTAGAAGTTTCATCTTTAGAAGAATTTCTATCTTTAGAAATCTTCCGAATTTGGAAAAGTATGCAAAAGAAAACACCCCAAATCGAGCAGAAATTCAATTTTGAAAAATTTTCCAAAATTGTAAGGGATCTCGCAATCAAATCTTTCTTGGAAGATCTCCACAGTTCGGAAAACTTTCCAATCTAGGTATTTTCCAATCTGGGAATTCCTAAATTTTACCCCATCTCGAATTTGGAAAATAATTCAAAAACTTGCCTAAATCCAGTGCTTGTTCTGTGAACCCTAAAAAGGCAAGGATCTTCCAAATAGAATCTCAAATACCTAGACTGTGCGATCTAATTTTTCTATAGGAACATGATCCAGTGTGGGTAGGGAGCAAAAGCTAAAAGAGGTGGAGTCGGGCCCCAGTCCATTAGGATACCCCTCCTTAACCCACGGAGGCGACCCCGTGGCGTGGCCCACGGGAGGTAAGTCTCTATCCTCGCCTTGAGTGCGATACTGCACCGTTGGGTGACTCATTGTCGTGTGTCTATTTGCTTTCGCATACATATTATTCGACTTGCGTGGCGTAGCCGTTAATCAATCAACTTTAAGAGAGCAGACCCAGCTCCAAATTGAAACTGGTGGGATTTTATCACCCACCTCATCATTCCAACTGATTTGATCCCAAGGCTCCATTTAATTAAAAAGAATCAAGAAGTATAGCCAATTAACCTGGTGTTCGAGAAAAAATGCACACAAAGCGAGCCCGCTTAACATCCAATCGAAATAAGACCACGAGCGCGAGTCCCTGTTGTCTAACATACCCATAAGTCCCTGCTACTCAAGTACACTGAGCTCGACGTGGCATCTTGGATTATTCGGCGGTTAGTTGCGTATGGACTAGGAACACGCACCAACCCTAGCTTAACCCGAGGGAACACTCTTCTTAACTACTTGACTAATCCGGTTAGTCTGGGACGTACTTAAGACAGCCATTGTGCCGCACGTCTGTCTAGGCTTCGGATTGCCTTGTTGTTGACTAGAGTTAGTACTAAAGGATTCGCTCTGAAGAGTGTAGCCTGGTGAGAACCTCTGAGTGCAAACAGTTAGTCCAGCGGTTAAAAGATAAACCAGTGGTCCGCCCACTGTCATAATCTACTCTAGCCCCAAAACTAACAAGATAATGCCTAAAATATATCCTGATTGTTTAGAATAGGATTATCTGTGGTTGGTGTGCATCATTTAGGATCACTACTCCAATGTTTCATTTTGGCAACTTTTTGCCAAATCTTGGGCTTGCTTTTTCAAGTCGAAGCCCAGTTGGACCTGTTCTAACCTTTGACTGACTCGATCTGAGAGTTCGTCCACCACACCCCTCTATCTCCTCTTATGGCAGAGGAACGACCTTTGTATGAAACCTACTACAGTTTTTGTGAAAATCTAGGTGATCACTCTCAACAATGGTATGACAATTCTGCGTATCATCATGATACTCCAGTCTCGCCGCCTTCTATGGGGTATGACAATTACAAAGATCCGGAGTACAAATTTGTACTCCAAGAGCTTAAAAATTCAGTCTTTGCCCTTCGTGCCGCGGTCCAGCAACCTGTGCACAATTCCCAGTCTGTAGGATATTACCCTCCTATCCAGCAAGATGTCTATACCTTTCCATCTCCAATGCAGACCTCCTATGACAGCACTTATTATCCGGATAATAAGAGTCACCATAACATTGGTTGGGAACAGTCTGCTATCCCGCAGCAACTTCCGCAGGATAATTATTCTTCCGGGTTCCATCAACCCAATGGAGAGTGTGACTGGCAATTCTCGCAATCCTAGTACCCGTCATATCTACAGAATGACTATTCTGGTCAACAGTGGGCCCCTCAGGATTTTCAGAGTCAGCAACTAGTCCCAGACTCCACTTTGCCTTACAACTTTCATACCCAATCGGACTACAATCAAGAGTTGGCACCTCAGCTCCCCTTGGCTGAACCGCCTCCGTTGGCTACTAAACCCGGTCTAGAAGACCTTCTCTCTCAGTACATTGCCCAGCAACAACAGTATTTCCAAAGTCTAGAGCACCAACAACAGCAATCTATGGAGAGCTTGGAGCAACGTCTAGTTCAATTAGAAAATGAAAGAGAGGAAGTCAACTTCACTAGCCCACCAATAGCCTATCATGAGGAGAGTGATAGGGCCACTGTCTATAATGAGGAGCCGCATAATTGGACCCAGTACCAGCATTGCAAGGAAGAAATAGAAGTTGTACTCACCCTTAGATCGAGCCAGACTATTGAGGAGCCAGTGTATCCATCTTCGGTGCCTTTAAAAGCACCACATCCTGAATCTACCTCAGAGCAACCTATTTCTCACTCTACCACTGCGGCTTCTAACTTGGACCTTGAAGATGATCTTCATGACACTGAGTTTTGTCTTGATCGTAGGATCCCAACTATCCTAGATCTACCGTTCCTCCCCACCTCCCTTGGATTGTGCAACAATAGTGATGAACCCGAGTCTCAATCTTTGGTGCCCTTAACAGCACCAACTTCTAGACCGAGCCCAGAGAAACCCAGTTCCATCTCTATCTCTGATAATTCTTTCTCTGCCCTAGTGCAGACATTCCCACCGATGAGCCATGTCTAGAACATGGGACTCCCGCCGTCCTAAACCTATCGGTCCCCACAGAGGAGGAACATATTGAGTGCAGGGATTGGAACATCCCTATCACATTAGGAAACATCGAGGAAGAGGTCAACAATTTTCACCCGCTACCCTAAGTCGATATTATCGATGACCCGTGTGCCGTAGAGAGTCTAATTCAGGACTCTCCCGAAGCTAAATTATCCAAGTGTCAAGAACACTTTGAGTCTGACTTCATCTTGGAGTCTGACAATTTTGGTATTACTGATCTGCAGGAGTCTGCTCCGTTCAGATACATTCTCGCAAAACTCAATGCGTTTGCGGCTCTGCTAACCACGGTCAGAGAACCCACTACTACTCTCCTCTTAGTCTTTCCTGAGAAGCTTCGATCCCTCCCAGATCAACTCCATGCTTTTGCCGGGTTGCTCAGCGAGCTCAATGCCTTTATCTCAGTCTACACTAAGAAAGACTTGTTCTACACAGGTATACCTAGACAAGGGATAGGATAACAGTCTCCGTTCCACCTTAGGTGTCAGGAAGACTGCAGATTTACTTAGTCTCTGTGAGTTTTAACCTGGTTGGAGGTACTTGATATACCCCCGTCATGTCTGGTTGAAGATGTAAAACTTAGCGCTTTCGGAAAGGCAATTCCGGTATTCCTAAAGTACATGAGTCTCATGCATTTGTTATTACTGTTATATCTCTGGAAATGCAGGTACATTCATTCTTCCGATCATCAGGTACCACACACTGTCGAGTTTCTGCCGACTTGGTAACATCATCCCTGAACCTTTGCTTCATCATCACTGATTTTTTATCATTTTATGTCCCGGTCATGAGCACCGAGGACGGTGCTGTATTTTAGTTGGGGATGGGTATTTACCAAAACTCATGTCTTCATTTTGAAAAAAAAATTTCTTATTTTTGGGGTGATTTCCGATGTTCTCCAAAAGTTTTCTAGAATTTCAAAAATATATCAAATATCATAACTTTGATTAGCTGAAAACCTCCGTTAAGTCAGTATTGAGGATGTCAATTTTTGTTTAAAGTTAGCGTTGAGTCAGGTCAAGCGTGACTACAGCAGGTTTGAAAACTCAGAAAAACTCATATTCGGCACAATTGTACACTATCAATATCAGAGTCATCCTAAGTTTAGAAATTCTGGAGATCCTGTGAGAATAATTGTGGAGACCTAACCCAGTGAGCTTTCGAGCCTTTAATCAATTCAGAGGATTATACAACAATTCTAAGTCACAAGATGACTCACTATTCTTCTTGCCCGCAATATTCGTTGAGAGATCTCATTACCCTTTTATTTGATCATGGAACTCGGAACGACATCAAAAATTGGATTACTACAACAGAACCTTCTCTATATCCAGTCAAGATGGTATATATGATAGTGCAAACCCCAGAAAATGATTTAGGCCATTTTTCTGAACCGTTCAGCCTTTTTACTTACCTGAATTATACTTCACTAGAAACCCCTTGAGCCCTTCTATAAAAGCCTTTTCTTTGTAAACCCATCAACCTAAAATCCAGTCTAGCTACGAAACATGACTGGCTACCCTTATTTTGAAATGGACAAAAGAATAACTGATGTGGGTGTACCGTGAAAAGAAAAGTAAAGAAGAAAGATCAAAAGGAAAAGAAAGTGGTTCAAGCTGAAAACAAAATATGGAAAGAAAGTATGAAAAAGAGCTGAAAAGAAATTGAGCAGTCTCAGAAATATCTAGAAAAAGAGAAAAATATAAAAAAAAGAAAAAAGAACCAGATAATGGTGCTACATCGCAGAAAAAATATAAGAAAATAGAGATATCCTCTCAAGATCTTTGAAATCCTGTATCCCTTTATTTTTCTACACCGGACCTAAGCCTCATTATAACCCAGGAAAGTCCTATTTGATTCTAGGATAGCACGATCATAAAAAGTGGAGATTGGAGAAGGAGAAGCTATAGAGTTTGATCTGACGTTCCCGAGTGAAGTGGTATTCCAATCATGAGATCTTCTTCTGTTAAAGATGTCCTTCCTTTAAATAATACATATGTGAGATCTTTGCTTTCATATATCAACACATCTCCTCACATATAAATTAAGAGAAAAGAAGAAAATCCTTCTTGTGTGATTCTATTCTGAGTGTTAAAAATATGAGATTTGAGGTCGAGGCATAAAAACTTAGAGGTGATCTGAAAATCTTTACTGTCGGATGATGAGAATGTTGAGCACACACACACACACGTAGAGTCTGACTATTATGGGTCATGATTATCAGTCTGTAGTCTTGCCAAAACTTTCCAACTCTTCGCTAGCATGTAACTGTTTTTGCATCCATTCAATGATTTGACGAACGGTGTTTTCCCGGAGCTAATATGAAAAAATGTGCAGCATGTACAGAGCCCTTTTAAGCTCATTTATTTCGCACTAATTGCCAAGGATTGGCAATATGCTGGTTGGGGGTTGTGATATTCGCTTAAAAGTGCGTATTTTCCACTGTTATCTTCTAAGCGTTTTCACACTCTCCTATGTTAAAATGCTGTATTTATCTACTTTTCTACATAAGAGTCTCTTTTGTTGCGTAGAACACACTTTTCTGGACGAAATGGTATATTTACATGCATTAAACACATTTTCGAAAGTCTGGACATTAAGTCATTCTGATAGAGTCTCATTACGCGCTTCTTCTGTCGCAGGAAACCCCGATGGGACAATTCTCGAGACTTGCGAGCCCACATCGATTGGGAAAGCCCATTATCAAAGCTTAAAGAGCCCACATGCTATGACTAGAAGATATTGGCCAAATATGGGCTGAATAAGATGACCAAAAAGCCGGCCCAAAGAACGAAGAGAGCAGGAGAGACAATGACCAAGAGACGGACCAAAGCATTTAAAGCCACATGAGTCAGCAAGGAATGATAGTCTACTCTACTGGAGAAGCGTGAGGATGGTCACAGTGAAGACCAGGGTTCCAGACCCTCTGTCGATACTTTTATCTCCATTTTCTGATATTTTCTCTCTCATCTCTCCTTATTTTCTCTCTCTTCATCTTTGGTCCTCGAATCTATTGACTTAACCCCAGAACTCCTGCCCATTGGCTCTGTCTCATCTCCCTTAGCTTTCTGACCGTTGGATCTTCAATCAGACCGTTGGATCTTCCACCGGACCGTTGGATCTCTCTAGATCCGTCGATCTACCAATCTGGGTCCCAATCAAGTCACCATCCATCCGATCGCCATCAGATTGTCTGTCACATCATCTTGTGAGACGATGGACATCATCAATCCATGTGGGCCAGTAGCCGGGCCCATCATCATCGACCCGCTGTCTGACCATTTAGTGGACCCCGTGAATTTCAAAATAATTTCAATTAAATTTTAAAAAATGGGGGGGTCCACTAAATGGGGAAATTCCCCAAAGAAAAGTAGGGTTTTACTTAAAAATAAATAAAAATTATTTTTCTTATTTTTTTATTTTTGAAAAATACCCTATTTCCATTAAAGGAAATAGGAAAGCTTTTTAAAGGAAGGAGAAGGGTTCGTTGGAACCCTAATCCCCCTCCAATCTCTTCCTCTCCTTCCCCAAAACCCTTCCCCACGTTTTTCCTTTCTCCTCTCTTTTCCCTTTCTTCTTCTTCGTCTTCTTCTTCTTCTTCATTCTCTTAATCGTCCCCGGAGTTGCAGACAGCAACTCCGGTCGTCTTCTTCATGCACCATCGCCAGCACGTCCTTCTCCCCCTCTCCTCCTATCCTTCTTCTTCTCCTTCGCTTCTTCCTCTTCTCTTTCTCCTTTTTCTTCTTCTTCTTGCTACTGCTGCTGCATAACAGCAGCACCGCTCCTCCTCTTCTCTCGCCGAAGTTGCAGGTCTGCAACTCCGGTTGCCGCTGCCCTTTCTGCCCGTGTGTCTCTAATCCTCCTCTCCTTTTTCTTCTCCTTAGCTTCTTCCTCGTTTCTTCTTCTTCTTCTTCTTCTTCTTCTTCTTCTTCTTCTTCTTCTTCTTCTTCTTCTTTCCTTCCTAGCTTCATATCGACCGGAGTTGCAGAACTCCGGCCATTCGCCTCATCCTTCTCCTTCTTCTTCCCTTCTTCTTCATCATCTTCTTCTCTTCTTCTGCTCCTCTTCCTCATCTGCAACTTGCCCCTCCTCACCGCCGCTGCTCCCTGCAACTGTAACGTCTCCAGCCTGCTCCTCCAACACCGTGGCTACATCTTCTCTCTTCAACCACCGCCTGTGCCTCCTCCACCGCTGCAAGCTCGACCGCCAGCACCACCCTCTCCAATAGCGCCTCAACATCCACTACAATCAGCGCCTCCCACCTTCATAGCAGCAACGTTGCTGGTGTTACATAACAGCAACACCAACACCGCCTACACACCACGCACCACCAATTTTTCTCCACTCTTGCCGTCCTTGTAGCAAGGTCAACTGGTGACACCACTGCTAGCCACCACTTGCAAGTGTGTATAGGCCTGGCAACGCCTTAAGCACCACCACCAGGATGTAACTCCCACCAGCGTCCATATCTTCAAGCAACGCCCACCATCTTCTCTCCCATGCAGTGCATACCGTGCACTTTCAAGTGCATCCTCTTCTCTGGGCAGCAACTCATGGTTTGACCGTGAGTCCTCCATTCTCCCTCTAGGCTGAAACTACCATCATCAATGGTCGATCGGGATGATCTCCGAGTAAGTTGTTAGGTAATATTCTATCTTTCTTTCCCTCTTCTCTTTCTCTCTCACCTTTTCTCTCTCTAGAGAGCATCTTCTCTCTCTAGATACATCTTTCTCTCTTCCTTTCATTCATTCTCTCTCTAGAAATCATCTTATCTCTCTAAAGCTATTTCTATTTCTAAGTCTTTCATCTCTAACCTTTTCTCTCTCTAAAAGTTACTTTCTCTCTCAAGAATTTAGTTTATCATGCTTTCTAGTTTAGCTACGGTTATTGTAAAAGACAAGTTCAATTAAATATAGTTGATTTAAGTGTGATGGTGTTATGTTCTATGCAATTTCCATTATTTTATGTGTTCTTAGTTGCGCTAAACCGACTAACCCCGAGTGCGGATCGACATCCGACATACTTCCACTGTGCAAAGAAAGCTTAATTTTGCAGGAATAAAACCGGATTAATTACAAATGTGTTGAGATTAGGGTTTTCCGTAACCAACGACGCGGAAAAACTCTAGTTTCAACAACCCTTCTATACCTTCTCTAAATACACACAGAGACACAGAGTGACTCAATCATTCAAAAGAGAGAAGAAAATATTTATTTATTAAAGTATCCATTCGAAGATAAATAAGCTTGTTTCTCATTCAAATCTTGTGAGCTTGTTCCTCTTCTTGATCAAAGCCAAGTGTTTGATCCATTCTTTAGCTTAGGTCTTCCACTTATATATTCGATTTAGTAGCCTGAGTGTACCAGTGCGACTCAACACCATTTGAGAAACCTAGGGTTCAAGGTGTATTGAATCCTTCACCTTCGACAAAGGAGGGAGTATTGAGAATAAAGATCGGAGCAGCCTATCGACGATAGG
Source organism: Euptelea pleiosperma (assembly GCA_035048495.1). Lineage (NCBI taxonomy): Eukaryota > Viridiplantae > Streptophyta > Magnoliopsida > Ranunculales > Eupteleaceae > Euptelea > Euptelea pleiosperma. Next base: position 45,150,837 of record CM068543.1, read on the forward strand.
TTTGGGGTGTACCAAACTGAACAAGCGGATAAGGCTTCTTGGTTGAAAGGGAGCGCGTGGATTTGTAGCGTTGATTCAGAGGACGTGGACGCATTGACAGTAGGCCTTGGCTAAGGTTGGAAGCTGTATTTGCAACGATACTGCATAGGTAACCTTTGTTTCGTATAACTTTTCAGTTAGTGTTACTTTCCGTCTGGACATGGTCCCATGGTTTTTCCTTGGCAAAGGTTTCCAAGTAAAAATATATTGTCTTGTGTGATTGTTTGTTTATATTTTGCTATCCATCTTGATTAGACCAAACGACGAAAAGAAAATATACCACGGATGTATATTCGATTTAAGTCGGTTGTGTTAATCTTTGATCAAACAACTAAGGCATGCGATTTTGTTCCCCAACCATAGACCAGTAAAACCGTGTAGGTATAATTAATTTTAAATACCTAATCATCCCCCCCTTCTATGTATATTGGATTAAAGAAAATGGACCGGTGGTTATTTCACTTAACTCAAGCCCAACACGTTTTTCTTTTTTTAAATATTTTTTTTACATCTCAACCTCACCTTAACTATGGTAAGATCTTCTTCTTTATGGGCAACCTTACACAAGCAACCACGAGGTTGAGGTCTGCAACAACCACGGATGTCTTTGTTTTGGGTGCAAAAACCTCCCTTCTTCTAAACCCCTATGATTTTTCTTTAAATTGATGGGTATAATACTCCCAATAAATCCCAAAACGTGGTGATATTTTTGAATTTACAATCCGAAAAAAATCCATATTCCTAGCACCAAACGAGCTCCAAAAACCCCCCATTTTTTAGTATGAAATGGCTATGATATGCAGAAACTTAATGAGTAGTTCAGATTTGTGATTTCGGATCCAAAATAAAGAATAATCAAATTAATCAAAAGAGGGTTTTGGAAAAAAAAAATGTCTAAAACTTAATTTTTTTAAGTAAAATTTTGAATTTCTAAACCACTAACTTGAATCTACTAAGTTTAAAATCTATTCAAATGGAGTCTTTGATTGTTAAACTTCTAATTAAACAATTTTCTCATAAAGATTTAAGATTTATTCATCATTTCTGGGGAAAAAAATTTAAGTATTTAACAGAATTTACAGCATCAAAAGTAAAAATAAATTAGCAATTCTATCTCATAATCATTCACAAATGTATAGAAAACATAATTGAACTGAAATCAACTGAAAACTAAATCAGCTACCTGATTCTCCTCTTATTTTCTCTCTTTTTCCTTTGTTCTTCCTACGAGGTTAAGTTTTGATTTTAATTCTTTCTTTTTTTTAATATAAATTGCATATATATAAAATATGCTCAACTCTATCACCGAATCCGTGATTCGGATAAGTGAAAAGGTCAACATGTTATGATGTACCATACATTCATCTTATTTCAATATTTAATTTATATTTTTAATTAATATTAATTATAATTTATACTTACTTTATTTTCAATCGTCCGATCGAGACTTTATTGATCTCCAATTTCAGCGTGCCTATAGTCTATGTTCATATTTTTTCAATGCTCTATCCATCTATACGGTTGGATATTTCAAAATATTATTTGAGAAAAATCTCAACTTTTTGACCCATTCTCGTGTGTTTTTCAAAATTTTGTAACTTTTTATAGAAAACTCAAATTTTAACGTACTCACAGTATAAACTATGTTTCTCGATACTTTTGAGTCTAATGGTGAAGTCTGTTTTCTTGTTAGACCTTTTTATGAAATTTTCAGTTTTGTGACCAACACCTTCTCTTTTGTATTTTGACAACTTTGACCAGAATTTTAGTCAAGTTAACGGTCTTTGGCCTATGAGACCCACCTTTTTTATCTCGAGTTGTTACAGAGGGCTAGTGTTGGCCTAAGACATTTATTAGTAAAAATATTATCCGAAAGCTAATAATAAAATGGTCAAACTCTAGGGACCCCCATTTTTTACCCCCACATAGAAAATGAATCGATGGCCATTTTTCCTGAGGATGATCTCTACGGTGAGGAGATCATCCTCACAAAAATTCAAACCATTCTGATATTCATAGACTGGTTTAGAAGTTGAAGAATTATGAACCGTCCATTTTTACCGTGATACTTGAAAACCACATTTGACGAGGTTAGAAATTTCAGAATGGGCTGATTTTTTGTTGGGGTGATCTATATGGTGAGGAGATCATCCTCACCAAAAATCAGCCATTGATTCATCTTCTATGTGAGTATGCCAAAGTGGGAAAAATCAGCCATTGATTCATCTTCTATGTGAGTACGCCAAAGTGGGGGTAAAAAATGAGGGTCCCTGGAGTCGGACCCATAATAAAATGAGAAGATTAGAGAGTGGTTGATTCAAGGTAGATTTGATGAGGTGGTGAACTCTTGAGGGGGCGTTTGGGAACGAGCAATAAAAGCACTTTTACTTGTAGCAGAAGTTACTAGTTGATTTTTACCTCCATAAAAGGCATAGAAATTAAAAGCATCGAGGAGGCGTTCTAATTTTTGAAAAGTAATTTCTCTTAGAAGTTAAAAGCTAAAAATTTTGCTTCAGTTTTAAGTTAGTTTTTAACTTTTCAAAAATTATAATACGAAACACATCTAAACTAACTTTTTGACTTATAAAAGTCAATAAGTTACTTATTTTTGTGTTGCCAAACACCCTCTAAGAGGATTTTCCGATGCTTAAGTCAGTATGACCATCTGGGATATATAATTGATCGATGGTGCGTTGACATGTACCCCAATACATGTCACAACGCATGGACTGTATCACGACAAATGTCATCTTTCTTTCAGACCTTGTCGCTTCACGTGAACACATGGTACTTCATGCAAGGCATTCAGATGCCAGATGTCTCACAGATCTTGCCAATGGCCGCTTACTATATTGCCATGTGTACGTAACAGATCGGACCTCATTACGTTATGTACCGTTATAACGCTCAGAATATAACGGCCACTATTTTCCATTATTTTTCCGTTATAACGAAAATACCAACTGTTATTTTCTAAAAAATTGTTAAATAAACATTCGCTAATTTCCTTTATAAATTTTATTAAAAATTTGAAATTCGAACTTCGAATTTTAGCTTTGTTATTTTGTCGTTATTTTTTCATTTTTTCTGGCTTTTCCCCTGTGCGTTACAATCCGTTATAACAGAAAAAATAATAACACCCCGTTTTTAAGGAGTCCGTCTAGAGCTACATCCACTTCTTACACCCGAGGTTGGGGCCCACATGGAGATCATGTTGGACAATCCAACCATACATTGAGTTGTCCTTGCCATGATGATCATTGTTGCCAAAAATCAGTTCACTTCGACATCTCTAACCTTATAAAAAATTGACCGAAAATAATAATTTAATTGGATGGTCTGGATTTTTAAAATGAATGTCATATTTTCATGAGGTTAAGAATGTCGAATTGTCCTATTTTTTGTGAGAAGGGTAACCATAGTATGAACAACTCATTGTGCGGTTGGATTGTCCAACATGATCTCCATGTGGGCCCCAACCTCGGGTGTAAGAAGTAGATGTAAGAAATGGGTGTAGCTCTAGACGGACTCGTGTTGAAGAGAGACATCTTTTAGTATGAAGACAACCTCATCGAGCTCTAAAATAAATTGTGGGCTTAAACTAAACTCAATCGAAAGGCCCATGCACAAAGCCGGAAATTTTTTAAATGCAGATGACTTTGGTTGAAGAGGGCCTACATGACTCATTTTGATGGGTCCACTAACCGCATAGATGTTTAGCCAACCCCTTGGTCGATATACATACCAAATATCAGTCTGATTGGTTTTCTCTAGCCATAGATTTCAGCACGTTTTTTAGGATTGAATCTAAATGTTGGATTCAAGCATGTTTTTTGGTTAATTAATCCAACAACTAGAAATTATCAAGCTGATTTTTAGTATGTGTATCGACCAAGGGGTGGGACAAACATCCATGCGGTTAGTGGGCCCAACACATCGAGCTATGTAGTGCTACCGGAGCCTATGCATCGACTGCATCCAAAGTCCTCTGCATGGTACAAACACCCAATCCATTAAGCCGTTCTTTAAGCCCAAATATAACCAGCAGTCCGTAAAACTTGCATGAACGGCGATATAAGTCCTGACCGCCCACATATGAGCCCCGTGGCATATTTTAGAGAACGCTGACCATATGGATGTTTGGCCAATCCCTAGGTAGACTTACAAACCAAAAATAAGTCTGATTAGTAATTTCAAACCTTTTGATCTTGTACCCGAAATAATGCTCAAATTCCTACGGTTAATATCAACCCATGAAAATGACTCTAATCCAACGCATAAAAATCACTAATCAGGTTGATTTTTGGTTTGTAGATCCACCTAGAGATTGGTCAAACATCCATACGGTCAGTGTCCTCTAAAATGAGCCAAGTGGTTCATACAGGGCAAAATCAGTGTGGGACCCAGTAGTAGAAAGGGTTCGGAGGTGACTAGCAAATCGGAAGGGTAGATACCTATCCAAAGGCGGAAAGATGACACTCATTAGAATTGCCTTTTTCAATTTGCCAGTTTATTTTTAATCTTTGCTCTCTATCCCGATGTCCATAGCCAATAAAATAGAAAGGCTAATGAAGAATTTTCTGTGGAATGATTCAAAGGACTCATTTAGATATCACCTGGTTAGGTGGGCTCAAGCATGTTTGCCCCAAAAATAAGGCGGGCTAGGATTTAGGAGAATAGGTATCATGAATATGGCGCTCCTGGGCAAATGGATATGGAGATTTGGGAGGGAGAGAGATAGTCTATGGCATAAGGCGATGGTTGGAAAGTATTGGGAGGAAGTGGGAGGATGGGAATCCAAGCCTTCGAGACTTCCACATGGATGTGGAATGTGGAAAGGCATTCTCAAGGCTAAGGATAGAATTTCGGAAGGGTCTAGATTAGTCTTAGGGAAGGGATCTAGGATAAGATTTTGGGAAGACTCCTGAGTAGGTGATCTAGTTTTGAAGGATTCTTTTCCTCGTATTTACTCTCTATCACAAAGGAAAGGTCAAACCATAGATCAGTTTTGGATCGGGTCCTCTTCGGATACATCTTGGGATCTAGGTCTTAGAAGAAATCCTTTTGAGTGGGAGATTGAACAAATAGACTTGCTACAGGCTTGTTCGAACCAGTACTCTGTCATTAATTTCAAGAAGATAAACAGATATGGATACACTCTAAATCGGGCAAATTCACCGTCGTTCGTTGTATGAAGTCTTAGCCTCCTTGCCAAACCACGAATCCCGCCTATTTCCGACTTCTAAACTTTGGAAATCTTGTGTCCCGCTTAAAATTCGATTTTTTGCTTGGGTAGCCTCTTTAAACAAATTGTTTACTGTTGATAATTTAATCAAAAGAAAATGGATCATAGTGGATTTCTGTGTTTTGTGTAAAGCTGATGGCAAAAGTACTAACCATCTTCTTATCCATTGCGAGTTCGCCAAACAAGTTTGGCTGTATTTTCTATCTTACATAAGGAATGGATTGGGTATGCCCAAATTGCATCGGAGAAGTGTTGGAGAGTTGGCCATATACATCTATGTCGGTAAGGGGAACAATATTGTGAAAGATGGTTCCAATGGCAATTATTTGGGGACTATGGTTGGAAAGAAACAAGAGAACCTTCGATAACAAAGAGAGTTCCTTCCACGATGTCCTTTTGAGCATTAAGTCATTTTTATATCATTGGGAAAGCATCAGACACTTGAGTAGGGGCATCTTTTTTAGCGATTTGGTCTTCAAACTTGAGCATATTCTGTTTTGATCTCTCGGTTTCTTGTTGTTTGTTCTTTTTTACTTATTTATCCTTCCTCTTGTAGCTTTTCGAGATCATCTCGATCTCCTTCTATCAATATATTTTGGATTTATCAAAAAAAAATGAATTGCAATGCTCAGGGGCAAAAACGGAAAAATGGCGCTAAAATTCAAATTTTCAAAAATGAAAAATAACAAAAATAACGGCCATTTGTTTCACAAATTTTCCAGAAAATAACGGTCGCTATTTCATTATAACAAAAAAATAATGGAAAATAGCGGCTGTTATAACAAAAATAACAACCGTTATTTTTTGAGCGTTTAAACAGTTCATAACGTAACGGGGGAGGTCCGAATCCGTTACAACTAACATACTATTTTTAAACCATGGGTCTAACCAGAAGGCCCGATTAACCAAAATCCAAAACTGAACCAAGGCCGAAGTCTATTTCCATATCTCAGCACGGGACAAAATTCGCTGGCCTGGGGGACTTCAAACTTTGAAGTACCCCTCCCAAAATGTCTGACAAGTACCCCTTGTTAACCACTAACTAAGGGCTTAACACGGGTTGGGTTAAGAGATTAGGGTGCATGTCAGACATTTTGGGTGGGCCAGCGAATGTTTTCTCACATTGGCACAACCCTTTTGCTAAACCCGAGCATAAGTCTTGATCCATTAGGTCAAATTCAGACTCGACTCATTGACCTGGTAAATTTAACTCACCTAGTCGACTTGACCCTTTGACTCGTTTGAATGACTAAGGTGGGCCCATAACCGATATATCTTTTACTCTATAATTTTTGGAGACATGTCATCACCATTAATCAACGAGGCTATGATGCAAGAGCACTGTATTATGGTATACCGAGTCACATGGGATCACAACAAGTAGTGGAGAGGAAAATACTTGAAGTAGGGTGTCAATAACACTTTTAAACAAAAAATACTTTAAAGCTCTTTTCGAAATGCCATCATGCTGAAGTTTGAAATCACTAATCAGCCTGATATTTGGTATATAAGTCCACATGGGGATGGGACAAACATCCATACGGTCAGAGGTTTCTAAGAGTGCGCCACATGGCTCATACTATGGTCCCTCATGGAGGTTGCGCGTACCCCAACCTCTGTTTTGGCTTTAAAATATAGAAGCAAGGTTTTAGCTTTAAAGTAGAGAGGCACTTAATTGTCACAAACGCAACCCCGGTACGTATTTTATTGAGTTAATTGTTGAGTTGACTCAGGTCAAACAAGCCATGTCGACTGGGTAGCACAGACCTGGGTTAGCTCGACATCGCAGGTGCTTTGGCATGATCCCACATTGCGGGTTTTAGATGTACCGTGGGCTGGGCTTGGGCCAAAGGATGGATAGTCTGGGCTAGGCCTTATAGGAATTTTACTAAATCCCAATCAAAAGAAATGGCTTGAGCCATTTCCTCTATAGAGAAGGCCCAGTAATAAGGTCTTCTTCTTCTTCCAAAACACAATGTAGCTGAGGGTTTTGGGCATAAACCAGCCTCTCAAAATCAATCCATTGAGCCCACTCGACTAATCCCCCGTGACTTGATAGTCACCCTTTCCACACGTGCCGGAGTGCACTAGGAGAGTTAATGTGGACTGAGCCACTTATTACCCTACTCTTTCCAACCGTGGCCTGAAGGGGAGTTGAACTCGGAACCTCTTACTTTTTGGAGTGAAGTCCTGGCACCCGCACTCAACCCTTGTTAAGTGAACAGATCTCGAGGTTTCTTCGAAAGTTCAAGATGCGATCTATTCCGGCTGCAACAAGGGTCTAAATCAGGTGTTTCACGGTCTCTTTCAAGGGTGTTTTTTTTTTTTTAGATGTGTGGGAGCCCAGCTCAACTACAAAAATAGGTGGGAGCAAAAGCTTGATCACAGTGTTTAACGTCCCAAGAGATAATAAGGGCTTCTTTAGCCAAGGCCAATGATGACAACAAGAAGGGACATCAACCAAAGTCAATTTCGAGAGATGAACTCGCAAAAGCTTGTCAAGTGCATGCTCTAATACTACTGTAAAGCCAAAACCGGGGTTGGGCACATCCCCTCACACGGGCTTCACAAGACGCGCACTCTCATGCAACGCACGTGCCGCCCACAGTACCCTTCTCTATTCTCAAAATCAATACAAAGACTCCCCTTCCTTATACTACAATAATCATATGAAGTGGTTGATTACAGCAAAAAAAAAAAAAAAATTATACACTAAGCCCTAACCCTTGGTCAATTTTGGCCTTTGGATCTCCCCAAGAGATACTAACAGTTCAACTTTCTAAAATGACCCAAAAACCCTTACAATTCCCAAAAAAAAAAAAAGGCCCAAGATGATCCTCCCTAAGAAACTATGATTTTGTAATCTCTCATCTGTGTAATTCCATTGAGGTGGTGTGTTAGCGAATGGTGTATTATCGTGCACGTAATGTGTAGGCCCGACGACCTGTTGGTATACATAGTTGTTTCACCTTTCCCCAAAAAGTTGATCTTTTGAGGTAAATGGTTGTTTAAAACATCGTGTCTGAATTAATGAGAATATGAAAATACGGAAACAAGGTCCAAGGACTCAAATTTTCACCCAAACTTTTCGCTGTGGATTTCACGAATCCCAATGGTGGGCTTGATTTGGTAAAGTGAATGCCAGCTCAGCACGCAAAAATAAAGTACCGTTTGATTTCTCGGGATCCACAGGCAAGAAAAAAATTCTTTTCAATCAATTAAGAGAGTTTTGGGGCAATTCTAGAAGAATTGAAGTTTTCCATGGCATTTTTATAAAATATTTTTGGGCTCTGCTTAGTATACTATAAATGAATGCATTTTGCAAATGCATTTAGTTTCGGTGCATTAGTTTACGATGCAATAGTTTACTGTTGCTTGGTAGCAATCTATATATCTATACTATAGCAGAGAAGCGAGCAGCGTCGTTCTCTCTCCTCCACATCAAGTTGACGTGGCACTCTCCTCATGCAGAGTGCCATGTCAACAATCTAAAATTCTCTTTCCTCTCTCATCCATTTGACTCTATCCTATCTTTTTTGTCTTTTCCAAAAACATCTCTTGACACTTTAAGTAATGCACCTCAAATATTAAGGACTTTTTAAACTTTCTAATCAACTCAATTTATTTTTCTTTAAAATCTCAATTATTTATTCTTTAATTTCCTCTTTCATTCTTAAATTATTTATTCTTTCGTTCTTAAATTCGTCTTTCTCAACGTCTCTTAACACATTTTTATTTTTCAAAACATAATATTCACAACCTTCTATTTATATTTCAATCAAAACGTTTATCTTATTACCACCGCTTCCATCATGACCTTCTAATGGCTTTCCATCTCCTTCATTCAATTTTCACAACATTCTATTTTTGTTTCGATTGAAACGTTTTTCCTATTAACATTACTTTTATTATTGACATCTAATGTCTCTTCATATTTCGTTAATAAATAAATATCTATTTAATTAGCCATTAATTCGATCATATATAAATATTAGGGTTTAGGCAGGGTTCTCACATTTTCTCTCATCGACTGAGCTTCTTCGAATGACGAAGACACAAAAGCAGGAGAAAAGCCAATATGGTTCGATATCTTTACCATCTCTTCTAAAACTTTTTTTTTCCTTCAATGAGTCATCTCTGCTGAATACTTGATTTAGGCTTCTAAAATAATTATTATTCAATTATTTACATTCATGTTTATGTTTAGACTCTAGAATGCTTGTTTGTTTATTTGTAGGGTTTCAATTTTTTATGATTGTATAAATCTTTGAAGGTAAAAACGAAGATTATGAATTTTTTTTATTTTCAGATCATGTTTGATAGGCTAAGGGGATGTTGTCGAAGATAACAAAGAGAGGATTATGAATAAAAATAATATGAAGATGGGGAGAACTGATGAAAGGGCCGTCACTATTATGGACATAGTGGATGTGCTGTTGTGCGATGCTTGAATGTAAAAATGAAAATTATAAAAATTTATTTTTTATTTTCTTTTGGTGTTAGCAATTTTTTTCATTTTCTTATCATGTTCAGAGAGGATGAAGGGAAAGGGAATAGTTAAGCAACTTTTCTATACTATTTTCTACTACAATTAGACGTAGATATAAAAATTAATTGTTGTTAGTTTGTATTTTCTATTTCCACCCGTGCTTTAGCACAGGCTTTCATTACTAGTTAAGAAAAAACTCTGTAAACTAATACATCCCGATTAACACTCAATAATTTAAAGTGATTTTCCACGCCCCTCCGCAAGAACATGCGTCCCTGCCCTAACTTCATTCACTCCCACCTACTTAGTAAAACTTCGCTGACCACCCTTGAATACTACCCAGAATATGAGCCCATGGCCCACTTTTAGAGGACGCTAACGGTATGGATGTTTGGCCAATCCCTTATGGGCCTACAAACCAAAAATCAGCCTGATTAGTGATTTAAAACCTTTGGATCCTTGTACCCAAATAATGGTGATTAATGATCAAATTCTCATGGTTAAAATCAACCCATTGAAATGACTCCAATCCAACACTTATAAATCACTAAGATTTTTGGTTTGCAGGCCCATCTAGGGATTGATTTGTAGATTATTACATGTCTACAGATTATAATTGTGTAGGTCCCAATGTGGCCCCACAGATTTTAGATTATGTCAGTTAGTGATTTGTAACCGTTGGATGGGAGTCTTTTTCATGGGTTTATTAGGTGGACCAAAACTAAAAGGCAGCGGAGAGAGTATTAGATATGACTCTACTTGACACCATTTAGTGTCAGGTGTACGGTGTACCTTGTTACATCACAACCTTCTCTTTTCTTTAAGTAAACCTTCAATCACAGCCCACAATACGAGACACGTGGCACACTCTCAGAGGGCGCTAGCCGTATGGATGTTTGTCCAGTCCCACGGTGGACCTGCAAACCAAAAATCAGCTTGATTAGTGATTTACAACCTTTGGATCCTTGCACCCAAATAACACTCAATAATGCTCAAATTCCTACGACTAAAATCAACCCATGAAAATAACTTCAATCAACGATTAGAAATCACTGATCAGGTTTATTTTTGGTTTGTAGGCCCACCTAGTGATTGACCAAACATCTATACAATCAACGTCAACTAAGAGTGTGCTACGTGGCTCGTATTCTGGGCTGTGATCGGCCGTGTGAGGGAAGGTTTACTCCTTTTGTTTCTCTTTTCCATTCTAAATCTGAAAGTTTCAGTTTTTGTCTTTCTCTTTTCTATTCAATTTTGGGTCGTCTTCGTTTCTACTTTCTCATCTTATTTTGTTTCATCTTCTGCAGTGTGATTCAGCCATTTTTTTTCCGGCATTTTAATACAAGACTTTTACCTTAAGGGATGCACAGCTGCCGCATTTATTTATAGTGGTTCCACTTTGCCATGGTAATCAAGCACCCAAAATTTGTAGGGCTAATTGGAAACGAATGCATTTGCATCACTATACCGGTGTACCAAGCAGAGCCTTAGTGTTATTTTAGTCTGTTTTTTCTACCACAAACTGTTTGACCTACTCTAATGACCGGACAAATTTAGTATGCAACTATAAAAATGACCAAGCATGACTATAAAAATGAGAAAGTGCTTTTTGGAGACCAATTAAAGGCTCAGGCTTAGAGGACCCCTTTTTCTCTTAACCTCTCGGGACTCGTGTTTTCAGCTCACGAATCCAAGGGTTGTTGAGCTTTCGCTAAAAGTGAATGCCACCTCAGCATTATCAACTACCGTTGGATTCTCGAAATCCACGGCCAAGAACACGAGTCAGAAAAAAGGGGTCCCTTGAGCCCGACCCTATATTTATAAATTGTTTATAGGTTGTGGGTCCTGATTTCTATTCGGCATGTTGGTTGACTGTTTTTTTTTTATTTCCAAATTGTACTATATGGTTTTTTTGGTATTATCTATTCAAGGGCAGCTATGATAGTTGCAAACATAGCAATAGAGGTTTCATGGCTTGCCAGTAGGAGTATTCCTGCTGACTTTTTGGATGTTTGGTTTACTCATTGAATGATCTACCCATCAAAAAATCACTTTAATCTGTGATTTCTAGCCATTGGATTTAGCATTTTAATAACATAATTTAGGTTGTGGGTCCCTTGAGCCCGACCCTATATGTATAAACTGTTTATAGGTTGTGGGTCCTGATTTCTATTCGGCATGTTGGTTGACTGTTTTTTTTATTTCCAAATTGTACTATATGGTTTTTTATTTCCAAATTGTACTATATAGATCTATTCAGGGGCAGCTATGATAGTTGCAAACATAGCAATAGAGTTTTCATGGCTTGCCAGTTGGAGTATTCCCACTGACCTTTTGGATGTTTGGTTCACTTCTTGAATGATCTACACATCAAAAAATCACTTTAATCTGTGATTTCTAGCCATTGGATTTAGCATTTTAATAACATAATTTTTAGTCATAGGATTTGACCATTGCTTTTTAGATGCTAATATATAGCTGTTAGAAATCATTGATCAAGCTGATATTTGGTATGTAGGTCCACTGAGAAGTGGACCAAACATCTATAAAGTCAGTAGGCCCAAAAGTAAGCTCCACGTGACTTATTTAATGAAATCAGATTATCCATTAACCCACTAAGAGCTGGCAACAATGAATGAATAAATATAATAGTTAGGCTTTGTTTGGTGATCAACAAAAAGTTTTACAAAAAAAAAAGATTTGTTAGTCAAAAAGTAGTGTTGATACAGGAAAAAAATTTTACAAAATTTATATGCAAAAATCATTTCTAGAAAACTTCTATGGCCTTCGCGCGTTGCACTTGAGATACGAACCGTCATTCAAGGTAACTGAGGCCCTGCTTGGTTCGCTGCACTTGGGTCCATTTTGCGCTTTAGTGCAAATACAATGAATTGTGTTGCAGTCACTTGCGATGTAAGTCACTTACAACTGTTTGGTTCATGCCATGTAAATAGATGCAAAAGAAGTTTAGCTGATTGGTTGGTAGTGCATTGCAAATGAATGCAATGGATTATTTTATTTTTTATTTTACAAAAAAAATCCACAATAAAAATACTATTGTAATTATTTTTTTGATACCGCAGGTGTCCCCACACACATTGGTGATGGGGCTAGTCCTACGGTTGTGTGCGCTTACCCAAGTCTTCCCGTACACACAACACGGTTTACGCAAAGGTGGCGTTTGAAAATTATAATTATAATTTTGAAAATTACGCAATGAGGAAGGTTTACCCAAGCCTTCCCGTACTAATAATTTCAAAATTTGAATTTCAATGCCATTTTTTTTTCTGTTTTTCCTGTTATTTTCAATTTTTACCCCTGAGCGTTAAAATTCGTTATAATGGCCCTTATAACTGAAAAAATGATGACACCCCAAGTCCGGTATACCGTTATAGCAGCCCCTTTTAAACCTTGATTATAATTAATATTGTTATTACTTTATTGTCATTATTATTATTATTATTATTATTATTATGGAGGGGAAAGCTTGGGGTTAGGGGACCCCAACCAGCTATATCAAAAAGGGTCCGAGGACAACCACTTTTGACAACCATTTTGGTGTACCCACATAGAAGATGAATCAATGGCTGATTTTTGGTGAGGATGATCTCCTCACCATATAGATCACCCCCACAAAAAATCAGCACATTTTGAAATTTCTAACCCCCTCAAATGTGGCTTTCAAGTTACACGGTAGAAATAGACAGTCCATAATTCTTCGACTTCTAAACCAGTCTATGAATATCAGAATGATTTGAATTTTTGTGAGGATGATCTCCTCACCATAGAGATCATCCTCACCAAAAATCAGCCATTGATTCATCTTCTATGAGGGTATGCCAAATAGTTGTCCCTCGATCCCGACCCTATCAAAAAATATAAAACTAAAAAGTAAAGAAATAAAAATAAAAAGATAATAATAAAATATAATCTCGGTCGTTGTTATTATTATTGTTGTTGTTTTTCGAAAAAAAAAATGTTGAGTTAACACAATGCACTTGCTTGCATCAGTTTTTGCGCTGCACTTCCTTGCATCTATTTTGTTAAGGAGTTTGCAAGTCCTTGTTAACCACTTGCACGGCAGTCTTTTGCACTCCTCCAACCAATCACTTTCAATCCCAAAATTGTGGCAAGTGAGTGCATTGCACTCAATTTGCTGTGAACCAAGCAGGCCTGAGTGTCAAAATCATGCCTTCCCTAGTCCCATTTAGTCTAACCTAAGAAATATTTAATGTTGGAAAGTGCCATCTTACTAAGTTGGTAAAGCTTGTGACTATTGATACCACAAACCTAGGTTCGAAACCCACCTTCAACCACTAACCTGCTTGCCTACCAAAAGAATAATAATCTTTTACTGTTGGGTCCCACCCCTTTTATATGCATACCATACTACTTTAAAGCTAAAACCTGGGTTAGGGCACGCCCCCCACATGCAGTGGCGGCATTTGCCTTTCCTCAACTATGAAAATTTATAAAAAAAAAAATTTGCCAAAACTATCCTGGTCTAGAGAGAAATTAGCTCCCTTGCCCCCTGGGAACAAAATCCTGGCTTAGCCACTGCTCACATGGGCTTCACAAAACATTCATCTTCACAGGTTGTTCCGCAGGCCCACATCCCTCATCAATATGCACCACAGTATGAACCACGTGGCACATTCTTAGAGACTACTGACAATATGGATGTTTGGTCCATCCCTAGGTGGACCTACTTACCAAATATCAGCTAGATTTATGATTTCAAACCTTTGTATCAGAGTACCCCAAATAATACTTGAAATCCATGGTTAAAAATAAATCATAGAAAAGACTATAATCCAACGGATATAAATTACTAATAAGGTTGGATTTCGGTTTGTAAGTCCATATAGGGATGGGCCAAACATCCACATGGTCGGTGGTCTCTAAGAGTCTGCCACGTGGCTCATACTGTGGTCCATCGTCAACATTGATGAGGCCCCTACAATCACTCACGTGCCATCCCCGAGTACTACTTTAAAGCCAAAACTTGGGTCAGAGCACGCCCCCTCACACGGGCTTCATAAGAAGCTCACCTACTTTAAAGAGCAGAACTTTGATGACGGACGGCGAAGTAATCCACATGCACACTCTTAGAGACTAGTGACCGTATGGATGTCTCATCCCTTGGTAGACCTACATACCAAAAATAAACTGATTAGTGATGTCTAATCTTTGGATCTGAGTACCCCGAATAATGCTTGAAATCCACTGTTAAAAATGAACCATGGAAAAGACTTTGATCCAATGTATAGAAAATACTAATCAGGTTGAATTTTTGTATGTCTAGGTAGGGATGGGCCAAACATCCATACAGTTACCGGTCTCTAAGATTGTGCCACATGGCTCATATTGCGGTCCGTCATAAACATTGACAAGGCATCCCCTAGGATGTATAATCACAATTGTGGTCATTCACTTGGGTTATATGGAGTAGATCTTGGATGCCAGCAATCAGCCTCGAGATGACCAAAATTATCCAACTCATAGGTTTAGTTATTCTCAGTACAGTTTCTATGGACAGTTGAGGTCATCTCTTTGACAAAGATCTCATAGGTGTGACCAATTAAATGTGAGTGTCTCACCTATTTTGGTGCACCAAACTCCGTACACCTTAGGCACTTGTTATGAACTTGGGCGCACAGGAAAATAAAATATTTGTGCGCGCTAATATACACTCGGGTGTGTTTGGTAAGCATTTGCCTGCGTCGAATATTTAGCCATGCCTACAAATTTGCCCACTGCGGCAGGAAAACATTTGATCCCCCCAAGTAAATATTTTCACACCAAATAAGTCTTGGTGGGAAAATCGCTATTTTCAATAAAAATGAGTTTTTTTTTTTATCTTGTGACCTAATATATGGGTCCCACACTCGTCTAACCCATATTCGACTTACTTTGATATGTAGGACTCACTCAAATTGAAAGAAAATGAAGTAAGCTAACTAATACATGTACCAAATATTGTTAAATATTGATATGAACAAATATTTAGCCAAGATAATATTTGTGTGGCTAAATATTTGCCATTTGAACTCTTTTTCTCACATACCAAACAGGCCCTTAGACACACTAGCCATGTAGAACATTGTGGCGCATGTAATAGTGACTAGTGGACGCAATCAAGCTGAGTTTGGTTAAGAGGAAATAGGTTTTTTGGGAAGTGGGTTTTTTCCGGAAGTATCTCTTTCATGGAACCTACTTTCTAGAATTGTTTTTCTCATTGTTATTTAATTGATGATCGGAAGTCATTTTCCTTCCTTCGAAGGATTTGGGAAATTAGTTTTCCGTTGGCTCACTTACTTTTTCTAATGAACCAAACAGCGGGAAAACGGCATTTTCCTGGTAGACACCCTTCTAAGTTTTAACGACCCATTAATAGTAGGAAACTTTTATGAACAACATGGAAGAAAGCTGCCTTATGGGGCTTGAACCGATGACCTTCCACAAGGGGAGGATACACACCAAGCATATGTGCTAATCGGTTGGGTACAGCCACTATTGTGTGAGACAGCCTTGCCAACCATTCGCTCCACACATACTTATAAAATGGGAGCTCATATTTGCACACCCCATTTTCTGTCGGGGCACACACCAAAAAGAGAGACCTCTCTCCAAAATTTAGCTGACCCAAGTGGCTCATTTCTAGAGGACGCTGACCTTATGGATGTTTGGCCAATCCCTAGGTGGACCTACAAACAAAAAATCAGCCTGATTAGTGATTTCAAACCTTTCGATCTTGTACCCCAAATAATGGTCGATAATGCTCAAATTCCCATGGGCCACAGTTAAAATCAACCCATGAAGATGGCTCCAATCCAATGCTTAGAAATCATTAATCAGGTTGATTTTTGGTTTGTAGGTCCACCTAGGGATTGGCCAAACATCCATATGGTCAGTGTCCTCTAAAAATGTGCCACATGGCTGATATTGTGGGTGGTTAGTGACCGTGGCTGGTCAGCCAAGTTTTAGAGATAGATCTCTCTTTTTGGGGTGCCCCGACCAGGTGTCCGCCGGTGTGCGAATATACGCTTCCTTATAAAATTCCTCCTATGCGTCACCTTGCAAATGTACAAGCCTGTTTAAGTATTCAGGGAAAAAATTTAGATGCAGAGGACTTGGATGCAGTCGATGGAGAGGGCTCTCGTGGCCCTGCATAGCTCAAGTTCTGGGCCCACTAACTCCATGGATGTTTAGTCCACCTCTTGGAAGATATATATATACCAAAAATAAATCTAATTGGTTTTCTCTAGCCATAGATTTTAGCACTTTTTTAGAATTTATTCTAGCCCTTGGATTCAAACATGTTTCTTTGCATATTTTTGGGTGCTTCGTCCAAAGGATAGAAATTATCAATCAAGCTGATTTTGGTAGGTATATCCACCAAAAGGTGGACTAAACATCCATAAGGTTAGTGGGCCCCAAAATTTGAGATATGTAGGGCCACCCCCGAGAGCCCTCTACATCGAATGCATCAAAAGTCCTTTTTCATTTAAAACTTCGGTATTTATGTATCATACAATCTAAGGTCCCCACTCATGACTTTAGATTTGCAAAATTATATCACTGCCTTTAATCATTCGAAACACTACTTCCTCAACCACACCATCAATTTCAAGCTCTTTTCCATGAATTTACACATGAGGAATGCTGGCATGCAACTCTTAAGGTGCAACCTTGTAAAAGACAAGAAAAACCGCCTTGAAAACCACACAATATGAGCCACGTGGCACACTCTTAGATGACTCTGACCATATGGATGTTTTTCCAATCCCTAGGTGGACCTACAAAGCAAAAATCAGCTTGATTAGTGATTTCAAATCTTTGGATCTTTGTACCTCAAATAATGGTGAATAATGCTCAAATTCCCACGGTTAAAATCAACCCATGAAAATAATTCCAATCCAATGCCTAGGAATCACTTAGGAATCACTAATAAGGCTGATTTTTGGTTTGTAGGTCCAGCTAGGGATTGGCCAAACATCCATACGGTCAGTTTCCTCTAAGAGTATGCCGCGTGGCTCTTATTGCATTAGAGAGGCCTTCATTGAGCCTGAAGTGTTTGACCCTCTTAAATTGAACCCCAACGACCAATTGCGTTAGCAACTATACCATTTTGGCAGTAGCCTTAGGGCGCTGTCATCAAAGTTTTACTCCGATGTACAGATTAATTATACCCTTTTGTTGTGTTAGGTGTCTTGTATTCTACAGAGAGTACTGTCCTACAAGGATTTTTACTGTTAATTGAGCCACAACTTTACGCAGGTCTTGCACTGAACTGGTTGGGAGATTGGAAGGGGGTAAGACGCCTCAAGGGTCCAGTACGAGTAGGATCAACAACAACTATATGGATCATTGCTTACTAGATATGGTAGTCTCTTATTATTCAATTTGTTTTGGTTGGTAAGATTGAGATTTCATTTAAGGAACAAAAGCTTTAGATTGTTTGGGATGAAGCTGCCCATTTTCACAAAAAAATGTGTGCAGCCTTTTCCGTACTTCTTCAGGGGTGAAATCCCATTTTTGCTTTCAAACAAACCCATCATTTGAACAAACACCCGTATTTTTTGTTGAGTCGTGCCATCCTACCAATAACTGGACAAAAATATGTGCAGTTAAGGCCATTGGCCGTTGGATCCAAGTGTAGTTGTTGCCTCGTAGACTGTGGATCTCTTGAATCGAATGGTCAATGGCCTCAGACCGCACATTTTTGTCCAGATAACATTTTCTGTTCTTGTTTGCCAACTCATTTATGGATCTTCTTATATGTAGGGGCGCGTCTTGTTGGGCTCCGCACAAATATCAATATACCCATACCTAATCCAATTATTAATAAAACTTGTAGTCTTTGTGGTATATCAACCTATCCATTTTTTCGGGTAACCCAGTACCCATGATGATCTAACCCTTTTTCTCATTGAGACAACGTAATAAAACACGTACCCCTGTTGTCGGAAAGTTTTCTAGAAAACTTTTACGAACATTTATACGCAAGAATTGTTTCTAGAAAACTTTATTGAAGGCAACCATACGTGGCCTTAATTCGACAAAATTATCCCCATCACTTATTATCATAATAACTATTTTTTGGTAGATTTTCTCAAGGTTTTAAAATAGACTGGTGTCACGCAATAACAGTTGGTAATGTTAGCGTTGCGACCGTTATAATGGGTCTCGTCAGAGTCAAATTTTTATTATTTTGAATTCATCTTTTTAAAGTAGGTAAATAACGGTTAAATACCGGTCGTTGTAATGAAAAATCTGTTATAACATTTTTCACATTTTTGTAAAATAATGTAACGGGATGGGCGTTACCGATATAACGATGGTTGTGTAAATTTGTACTAATTTTGGAGGATGTTTAAGTAAAAGGAATCTGGCAGGAGGATGAGAGGCGAAATTACAGAGAGTTTAGGGCTTTATATTATTTTAGTAACAATGAAAATATTTATTATTTTCTCCAGTGTCCTGCTTGGTCTGGGAAATGCAGGCGTAGGTGTAAAAAAGAAAAGAAAACAAACAAAAGAAAGAGAGAGAAACCACAAACAAGAGAGAGAGAGATAGAGAGAGAGAGAGAGAGAGGGAACCAATGCTGCGGTGGTGGTGTTGTTCGTTCTGGTTTTGATGGCGATGGAATGCACAGGTGACGAGGCTCAAACCCCTTCTCTCTCAGACAAAACCCGTGAAAAGTTCTTTGATTCTCTTTGCCTCGGCTGCAATCGAGTTTCTCCTTCGATCTGTAAGTCGATAGAGGTTCATCTTATTTGTCTTGATTTCCATTTTTTTTTTCTTTGAATCCATTGCCGCCTTTGTTCTTCTTTTTCTTCTTTGAATTTGGCGTTTAAAACTAGGGTATCTAGGCCCCAGTCCCCTATCCGTACAGTTCCCAGGTTTCTAGGTTTTCTTTTTGAATATTTTTTTTTGGTGAAATTTTTGGATCTCAGCATGGATTTGATTTGTGAAGGGGGATAGGGTTTTCAAGTTAGGGTTTCGTACTGGCGACTGATTTAATCGAATTTGGAATTGTTTCAGGTGCCGGTGGCTCTTTTTTCTAGTAGATTGGCAGTGGTCGACAATGGCGGAGTCGGTCGATGTCATTTTGGATTTCTTGCGAAGGAATCGATTTACTCGTGCAGAGGCTGCTCTGCGCGGTGAGCTTAGTAACCGTCCGGATTTGAATGGATCTCTTCAGAAACCCCTCTCGGAAGAAAAGGATTCCGGCAATCCGATGGAAGAAGAGAAGGGGGACAAACCAGCGGCAAAACAAACAGGTTCTTGGAGTAGCGGTGAAGTTTCTAATGAACTAATTGTTAAGGAGATTGAGTGTGGAACTGGTAGAAATGGTTCTGAAAGCAAATGGAGAACAGCTTCTGTTGGGGAACCAAATAAACCTAATGAATCCACTGTGACAAGCGAGAAGAGCTTTGCTTTCACTCAAGGGTCTGAGGACACTTCCTCGGATCTGTATTCGTGGAAATTCAATCCTTCCAATGGCCTCGTGGATTCATTTCAGGAGGATAGTGGCACTATTGCTAATAACTTTTCAGAGCTTCAGATATCCGAACAATCCAAGTTTTATCCGATAATTGGGGCAGTGGATTCTGGAGCAAGTTATGGAACCCAGTCGGGTTTATTGGGGGAGCAGAGAATTTCGTGGCCTGGAAGCACAAGTAAAGCCAATGTCGAACTGAAACGTGAGCAGAATCAGACAAGTGAGCTTAAGGAACTCAATCAGGCATTTAGGCCTTCCGGTGTGTACTCTAAAGATAAGTTAGCAGACAACCCGTGGTCCAAAAGAGAGGAAACCACACCATCTTTCTCAGATCCATGGAAAGAGTGCCCTGTCAAGACTGTTTTCCCATTCCCAAAGGGGGATGTGTTGGCCAGTTACGATGACATTCTTGGTTCTGGTGACAGCAAAAAAGAAGGGAAGAGGAAAGTGGAGAGCAGTGATGTCAGGGTAGCAACTAAGGAGCAGGTGGATGAGGTTGGAAGGGCTTTATTTTTGGGAAAGTCTCAAGGAAGTTCCGAGCAAAAGAATGATGGTAACTTGGATTTGCCACCGGTGGCCGAGAATCACAAGGAAGAGTTACCGAGGTTGCCACCCGTTAAACTCAAGTCGGAGGACAAGTCGGTGAACATTAATTGGGAGGAAAAGTATGATCGTCATGGATCTGGAGCAAAGCTCACCAGTGCAGAAAATGCTTTCTTGATAGGATCATTTCTGGATGTTCCCATCGGACAAGAGATCAACTCTTCAGGTTTGTTCATGTCAATGTTTTCATTACATTTTTGTAGTTATCCTGCAGATAGTTTATGCGTGTTATGACTAGCTGCTTTTGTATTCTAATTTAGAAATCACAGTCTCTGGTCACCCATCAGTAGTTGTGCAGGAAATTGTTCTGGAACTTTTCAACTTCTCTTTTCCATCTGCTACTTCCTGGTATTTTTAATATATGTGGTCCTGTACCTCTCTGTCTCCATGTTTCTGGTTTTGCTGAGCTGCGTATTCTTGTACCTCATTGCCATCATGTGTTCTAAAAACTATCACTGCACCTCCTCAACTAGTGATGCATATGTAACTTCCTTGTTCGTCTCTTATGGCATCAGAAAAAGGTCAGATGGGCTGTATAGATGTCATCACTTCTTGACCATCACCATTCTGGTTGATCCCAACCATTGCTGACCCCGAACCATTCATATTTTCTTCGATTTTAGCTTGAAAGGAGTGTGGATGTGAATGCCATTTCCTCTTGTAGCGTGCGTAGTATGATTAAAACTTTTATTACCGTAATCCATCTTAAAGAGTTCCAAGAGAATAATACTGACGCATAAAAATGACAGTGGGTTTAGGGTATATCTAGAATTATTCTAGTTTAGATCGGGTACTCTGAATTCAGCAACGTTTTTCATTTGTGATCCACCAAATAGATGAAACTAAAACAAATATCCGTAATCTGGTTCTTTGTTGCATCTTCGAGGAAGTTTGCACTTACATAGACCTCTAAAAGATGCAAAAAAAAATGGAAAAGGACTTAAAATGACAATGCTGATGACCCATGGCACAGGACATTGGCAAATGAGCTCATCCCCTTCCAGGCATACAAAAGACCTTTTTATTTTATTTTATATAAAGGATCCCCCTTTTGTGAAATACCCATTGTAAGATCTTATCCCTGTTTGCTGGATGGGTAATGTCTGCTTAATTGTAAGTTTTAAACTTAATTTCACTCCTTAAGTACCTTTAGTCCTGTCTCAACCCCTGGTTGTTCTCTTCTTTTCTTCATCCATAAAGCAACTTTCAGTCTGAAGCGTTCTCAGGTGCTTCATCTTTAATTCCAGCTGAGTTTGTTCTCACTTGCATTGAGGCCTTGAAGCCCCATCAACTAACCCCATCCTGATATTTTATCCCCATGAATTCAAGGGTGGCTTGGAGAGCACCATCTGCATTTACAAGTTATTCGGCTAACATGAAGAGAGCTCAGCTGCACCTGAATCCTCGTTTTGCACAATTTCTAGAACTCTATGCTTGTAAATCCACAGAAATCTAGGCAGATTGGAAATCTGGGCTTCAAAAGCCAATCCTGCTGAATAGTTATTCAACTGAATTCTCAAATTTCCAACCAATGTCTAGATTTGGAGCTCCAAGCTCAGAAAAGAAGTAGGGCTCGAATTTTCAGAAAAATGTGCTTCTCATAGGCTCAGAAGCTGTGTTGCATGGACACAAACACGTGTGTCGGAGTCCAACACGGATATGAGGTGTCGGACTTGACAAACCCCAAAAAATAGGATTTGGGGACTCGGCTGAATATTTAATTATTAATTTATTTTTATTTTATAACGATTAGTCCATGGCAAAATATCAGAATTTTCTTGGTAGATTTTGGTAGGGTTTTTACTAAATCTTAGAAGCAAAACCCTGTTCTCCCCCTCCCAAGGAGTTCAAAGCCCTAATTTCCCTATAATGAATATTTATTTTCTTTAAAAAATTCCAGTTAAAAAAAATGAAGTCCCAGGAGAGTCAGTGTAATGCAGGGGCATTTTCACATCGGGCTCGAATGGGGCAGCTTGCGTAAATGGTGCACACTTGGGGTGGGATGGCTCGTGTGAATGGGACCCACAAAGGAGGGTTTGACTGAGAGTCTGGATTTGGGTTATGAGATGAAGGAATTTAATCTCACATTTCCATCAGTCGCGGCTTTTGGGGAGTATTGGTTAAACGTGTTGCATCAAAGTGCTATCAGAGCGGGAGGTCTCGTGTTCGAGACTCCTTACCGGGAGGTGATTAATGCAGGGGCATTTTCACACTGGGCTCAAATGGGGCAGCCTGCGTAAATGGGGCACACTCGGGGTAGGATAACCCGTGTGAATGGAACCCACGAAGGAGGGTTCGATCGAGAGCCTGGATTTGGGCTATGAGATAAATGAATTTAATCTCACGCCTCCATCAGTCGCGGCTTTTGGGGAGTATTGGTTAAATGTCCTGCATCACATTGTCCGAATCCGTGTCCACGCTTACGGACACTCGACTCACCTGCTGGTTTGAAGTCTCTGAACGCTGGCGATCTAAGGCTTTCTCTTCGAGTGGTCGTATGCTGCGGAATCTTGCCCTTATGCCATTTGTTGGGAGTTATGGAAGGAACAAAATCGTCGCACATTTGAAGACAAAGAGGCCCAAATAGAGGAAATTTTCATGGATATTAAGGCTACTTTATACCATTGGGGTTCCGTTATCTCCGAGCTGCAAGGGTTCAAATTTGAGGACTATGTTTTTCGGTGGGATCGTCTAGTGTTATAGCTCTTCGCCTTGGTGTGTTTTGTTTCTTTGGGGCCTTGCTTCTTTGGCCTTTGTTTTTGGGAGCCCTCTGTGATTGTATAGTGTTTTTGGGGCTTTCTCAGTCCCTCTTTTAATACATTACTTTTACCCATTAAAAAAAATCTCCTATGGCTTAAGTTTGAAGGTTGTATGGACTATAGAGTGCTTGATAGATTTGTAAAAATTGTCAGAAATGGCTAAATTATTGGTTGGAGAGGAAAATAGGAAGAGAACATAATGTATCTTAAGGTTATTTTAGGAGTATAGTAGGTATTGAGCCATGTAAAAATGACAAATGTTTTGAGGTTTTTTTGTTGTTAACATGTATTGACACGGACGTGCATGTCGACACATCGTGATAGACATCCTGACACGTATGGTAGTCTTTATCTTGATTTTTTTTACAATTTTTTGATAAGTATAAAATTTTATAAAGGACCAAAAAGTCGAAAAATTACAAAGTGTGCATAGTGGTAAGATAACCATCTAATCAAAAGCAAAAACAATTAAATCCCCTCTCTAGAGCACAAAAGCTCCCAACGATACACAAAATCTTCGAAGAACAAGCCTCTGCAATCAACAAATTTTTTAGACCAATAGAATATCAGTCCCTTGATATTGAGGATTATGGTAGACAGATCTTCCTCTCTTCAAACACTCTAAGATTCCTCTCTCCAAATACCCCAACAAATGGCAAAAGGAAGCAATCGTTGCTGTGTTCCATGCTCCATACACCGCTTAATTAAGTTGCTAAATACAACTTTTTTTGTTTGATATTCTTCTCTTACAATTCTACTTCATTAATTTATTTTGATAACTCGATGTTGTATGGAATTATTTTCTTTTACTTCATTAATTTTTATTATCACCAATTTGAAGCAATCGAATTTCAGCTAAAAAATCTCAACAAATGGTTGATGAATGATTCCCAAAATCTTGATCATTAAACTCAAAACAAAAAATGAACTTAAAAATAAAAAGAGATGAATCTACCCTTAAAAAAATCTTGCATCTGAACTATGTTTGTTGTCTTTGTCACTCTGTACTCTCTCTTCTTCGTCGGCATAATTACACCCACCGCCAGTTCGCAACAAATGTAGTAGGCCAATATAGTGGAGTGCATTCTTAACACCCTTTATTATTGTCACTTGGACATTATTGCCTTTCCTAGTCTCCAATGAGTATGTTTCAGTCCCTAACATTTACAGGCAGTCTAGTTGGCTCAACAAAACTACATTACATGTGGTACACAAGCTCTTCAATCCAGATCGTCCAACCTATGGACCGTTTTGCATCTGATCGATTAAATTCTCCATTGAATATTATTAGTAACCATTCAGTGATGTTGCCTACTTGTATTGGCCCTAAAGTTGTGGTAAAAGGTGAGAAAAGGAACCTAAAGTCATAATTATTATATAGCCACATGGGCTGTCACATTCTACTCAAATTGAAGCAAAGAAAGTAATGAGGAAAGAGAAAATAAAGTTACCCACTTGGTAGACTCTAAGGAGCATCCACCATTCCTATGCCAGTTTTAGCTTTTACATCCTTCTCAAACCACGAGAAGGAAAATCCAAAGGTGCAATCTGGAAGACTCTTAAGGATGGTTCAAAGTCTCATTCGTCTTTTTTTTGTCTCGGTTGAGATGCTTTGTTCCGGTAGGGTACCAAGACGATATTTTGGGGGGTCAGTCTACGGGCGCCCACGTCTTTCGGCTGGGCTCCCACAATGGACCAAAATAGCCTCCCCTTCAGTTTGGGCACCTAAACCACCCAACCCCTTCTCCTTCGTTTTCTCTCTCTTCTTCTTCTCTCTCTCTCTATTGTAACTCTCCTCTCCTCTCCTCTCCTCTCTCTCTCTGGGTTTTTAGCCACCATGGCACTGAACTGTCGTGGGACCTATGTAGCCCACAACCAGCCTAGCCATGGCAGCCACGGCCAGCCTGGCCGTGGGCTACATAGCTCCCATGGTAATGCAACACTGTGGAGGCTAAAAGCCTGAGAGAGAGAAGGGTGGGTGCTCACACGGAGTACGGGCATTTTGGTCCCATGTGGGCCGAATGACGTGGGCGCCTGTAGAGCGACATGTATTGTTTCATACCAAAGCCCTAATTTAAGAAATTTAAACCTTGTTTATATTATGTGTCTTTTATAACACAAAAGATAAACAACTTATATTTTTTGCATAATTAAGCATTCAAAATTTTTTAAATGTAATTTATATTCATAGAGATACATATCATAATTTCCAGTGTCTTGTTCTATTACCTCACCAAGACGTGGAACGAGCCCAAGATTCTATAACTTGCTTTAGGGAGATTTCTTGCCATTCTACGTGATGAAGTTGCATGGGGTCGGATCTAGTGTTCGATCGTGCTGATGAACTGTATATTAAAAAATGAATGCCATTTATTACTGTAACCATCATATTTGATTCTTTTGATGGTTACAAAGTATTAGTCGATAGAATATATGATTATGGTCATTTAATATCCATTCTTTTCCTGCCACGATTGAATCTTGGGCTTATGTTGTAAAAAGATATCATATAACTTTGGCATCTGATGTCACGTAGGTCATCAAATGGCAGGTCTTACCATTTGTACCTATATTACGTATGCTGTTATGAGGATATCAATGAATGTCTCTGAAAGAGTATATCTATAGTTCACTTCCCATCTTTTCCAATTTTTTGTGCAAGCTACATATCATCTTCTACAGAATATAGAGGTAGGTGTTATTTGACATGAACTATATCAAAAGCTATCCAAGGCATGCCATTTTTGCACCAACAGAAAAGAAAGATTCTAAGCTAAGTTATAGTAAAAGGTTAATATAAAAATATTCTCAGCGCACAATGCATCAGTGCAAATTTTATGCAGGCATCACGTTTGCTTCTTCGTTAGATGACTTATCATGATATCACGACAGAAATCACATAAGAATGCTCTTTCATACTTCTCTTCCTCCCTACTTCCTGTCAAGATTTTTCTGGGTGCCTTGAGAGATTCCTAGGGAGCTGTTGTTGCAATGTATATTGTGACTTGAGGAAGAACCATTTTCTCAAGCATTTTCGTCATATAGATATCAATTGGTGAGGAAGAACCATTGAGAAAATTGACGTGTTTAGGAAAAACCATTTTATTGAGAATTGACATTCGTGAAGAACCACAATGGTTAGGAAGAACCATTTCCTCGGGAATCTTCTGCATTTCCATTTGTTTTGGGAAATATGAGTATTTACAATACGCAAACCTATGTAATAAGGACACTGCACTTTTAGGGTTTTTTGCCGTGTCAGACACCTAGACACACAGACACGCGTGTCGACACTCCTTGACACACATCTGAACACTTATGGCCGTGTTACCCCTTGTTTTAATAATTTTTAATATAAAATTGGCTTCTAAAAGCGGGTTGGTGTGTTCCATCCTCCATACAATAATAAACTAAATAAATATTTTCTATCTTTTTGTTATATTATTAATAATTTTAAGAATTCATATACCGTATCTAATTTTTTTAGGTTGTCGTGTTGGACACCTCGTATCCGTGTCGGACACTGACACCCGTGTCGGTGTCCTTGTTACATAGACGCAAACATGTTTATTTTTGTAGGTCATTTTAGTAGACCTAAAAATATATAACAATGATAGGGACACTTGTGTCGGTGTTTAACATAGGTAGGAGGTGTCTAACATGAGGCCTAAAACAAGCCCAAAATACACGTTCGATTATAATATGATATTTTCATTATATTTAAATCAGAAGGGTTCTAAAAGTAAAAACGAGGAAAGAAATATATGAGAAGTAAACATTTCCATACACCATAGAGTTATCCAATAACTTAATAAAAATAAGTAGATTTTTTGAGAGAACACACTAGCCCTCTTTTAGAAATTTCTTTATAAAAAATCAGTAAAATAAAGGGTGACAATGTTGTTCGTGTCAGGATGAGTTGACATACGCACACGTGTAGGTACATCGACACTCCAAAAAACCCTAAAACTGCTGTCTTTGTTACATAGACCTAAACTAAGGTCCTAATAGAGACATTTTTTTATTTTTTTGATAAGTCCTAATAGAGACATTTTTTTATTTTTTTGATAAGTCCTAATAGAGACATTTTTTTATTTTTTTGGTAAGTCCTAATAGAGACATTTATGTATTTTCCCATAAAGGAGATTACAATAAATAGAGTACGAAACTTTTGAAAGAGCTTTAAATTGATGTTTCTTCAAAGAAACTTTTTTATGTTTCATATATACACATATTTACCTTATAGAGAATAGAGTTGAATGCCAAAATAGGATTCATGTTGCCGACCCAAGATAGTTGGATTAAGGTGTATGACAATGATTTTGATGACATATATATTTACATAAGCCTTTACTTCTTAAAATTACTTAATTGATGTCTTACAACTTTCCAAGTGTTTCCATTGCTAAAAATGCAACTCTTGTTATACACGAGAATGTGTTTTGGGTATGTGATAATAATATGACACTCTTATGTTTTTTGCTGTATTGACATGTATTGGCATGGATGTGCATGTCAACGTGTCTAATGCACATCCTGACATGTACTCTATTGGCACCCTCTATTTTAATGATTGTTTATGAAAAAAGAATTTCTAAATGAGGGCTGGTGTGTCCATCCTCCATGCACTACTATATTAAGTTGTTAAACTCAACTACAGTTATTTGATAATCTTCCCTCTAAATATACTTCTATTTATTAAGTTATTTGATGGCTCTATGGTGTATGGAGATTTTCTTTTACTTTTCATATATTGCTCTCCTTATTTTAGTTTTAAACTTTTGATTTAAATATAACTAAAATACTAATAAGAAAAAATATAACTAAACTACTAAATTATAACTTTTGTGTTGTGTCAGGCATTGGCACACGTGTCTGTGTCTCTGTTATAAGGGTTTTTGGGGAAGTTCTTATAAAGAAGCTATCCTTATGTCTCTTGAAAAGAGATTTTGTTATACCCCAGAATAGGTTAGACATGAGCTCTTAAAGTGTTGTTTAAGAAAGACTTTTTTTATTTGTATCCATTTCTAGAAACTTAGAATAAAGAGCTCTTTGAAAAGGGTTTGGTTCTGTCTTTTATAGAGACTCGAAGTATTTTGTTTGGATGTTATAGATAAAATTTTTTGTTTGGGTGTTTTATATATCCAAAAGTCAATTTGAATGAGTTCTTAAAAGTACTTAGGATACAAATCTCTTGAAATAGACTATAGATGTTTCCATTTCTGGAAACAAAAGTATTGGTTGTGTCTATACTCTATAGCATGAAATGGGTGAGATCCGAGTAGTTAGATGATTTGGATTTGAATTTGACTTTGAATCAGTGTTTTTAAACGCTAAGGTGTGAAGTGAGGTGCTTCACGAGCCAAAGCCCTAAGGCACAAGCTTCACGAACATGCATTTTTAAATAGCTAAATAATTAGATATAAAAATAAATAAATAGCAAATATTCCAAAAAAGGGAGAAAATCAAGGAATAATCGCAAAAAATAAAAAAAATTATGACAATTTTTTCAATATCGAAATCAAAATTCTAAACTCATCAAAATCAAATTAAAGGAGTACCACAATCATATTCATAGTTTCATACGTCTATATCCAAAGTTTGGAACTCATCAAAATACTTTTGAAGTCCATTAAAACTTAGAGTGTAACAGTCACTCTAATCAATGATTTTAAATGCGAAGGCCTGGGGCAAGGTGCTTCAATGGCCTACAGTGTGAGGCGTAATCCTCACGAACATACCATTTTAAATAAATACTTAAACTAAGAAAGTAAATAAATAATAGAATAATTCAATAAAAAGGTAAATTTAGTTAAATTTGTGAAAAATGACATTAATCAATTTCATGTGGGGAAAAGAAATGTTTTTGTTGCTTTTATTTAAGATAGAATAACTTTATTATTTATTTATTTATAAAAAAAGGAAAAAATTGATTTTTTTAAGGTAAGTTGCCCCCCACTTAACATGGCATTAAAATAGGTGTAAAAGGCGTGATGCGTAAGTCTTTTTTAAAGCCTCAATAGATGAGGCGTAAGCTTCATAAGCTTATAAGCCTTAGGGCGTTTTGGGAAAGCCTTGCCCCGAGGCTAGCCTCAAGGCGTAAGCCTCAAAAGCCTTTTAAAACATTGCTTTGAATAGCATGACCTGTATTTGGATCCGGCTTAGATCTATGGCATGATCCAAATCTGAAATCATAATCCATCTGGGGAATTCTGGATCCTACCCATCTGTGAAATATGGGTCAGATTCCCTGCAAAATGACAAGTTTTTAGTAAGGATCCACATCCCAAATCCAAGATCCGAATACAAAATACCAGATCTGAATTCGACCCAAGCTCAATGTAAATTAATTTTAGATTTATTCAACATGTTTTTTATTTGTATCTCATCTCAATGATCCAAACCCACTAAATACTGGTTTGAATCAGGTCGGATCTTGGGTATGACCCACCCCATTTCATGCCCTAGTTGTATCCGAGAGCACAATATTGTGTAGAATCTTCCATATTCCTTTTTGTGTATCTCTAATGGAGACTTATTGCTGTTTCTTAAATCATGTTCTTTTAAGAAAAAGACTGAACTTTCATCTCTTTCAAGGAGATTGTGACAAACTCTGTTTTTTTGATAAGTGATTATGATGAACTCTCTTGAGAAGGTTCCATGGATGTTTAACCCTTTCCCCTAATTGAAAATTAAAATTTTGAAATTTTTTTTATCTATGGAATCATGGATAGTGGTGGAGCAAAAGTGCGTCACGTTGTTTTGGCTGGAGTGTGCAGGAGCGCACTTCTGGTACACTATATACTTTTTTCGAAGGAAAGGAATTAAAAGAGATAGGTTTTACCTGTTTTTTGCCTTCTCTTTCTCTGTTGGGCCTTGTGCTCTTTGGATTACTGGTTGTCAGTTCTTACCTTGATGATCGAAGGTGTGCTATTTATAGAAAATGGCATGGGGAAGTTAAATAACTTCCCATTTGAATGAGTGCAAAGTAGCAAAATCAGGTGGTGGTTATTTGTATAACTTCCCTTCTATAGATAGTGGGAGATTATTCCTCCCATCTCATTCTGAAAAAGTGTTTTTGGGGAACACCCGTTCTGAAAAAAGTCCTATTTACATGGGCAAGTCTCTTTGAGACCGAATGGGGTTTAAGTTATGATGCCCAGACACCTGTACATGGCCATCGTACCAGTATCGACATGGTGCGACACGGATATGGGTACGGGACACGGTATGGATGCGTTAGGATACAGTTGAAAACATATCCGAGTATTTACCTTTTGATTTTCCTTTTTTTTTTTTTAACATAGAAATTAGAAAAAAATGAAAAGTTCTTTGTATTCTTCATTCATTTGAGTAGTATACCCGTACCCATATCCGTGTCTTAGATTTTAGCAATTATCGAGTCGTATTTCCGCATCCTGTATTCGTGTCCGTATCCGGGCATCGTTGGGTTTAACCCCCTTTGTAACTGGTGGACATGTTTCCTTGGGTACACTTGTCTCTCATCTAATCAAGGACCTTTTTAAATTAGGCTACATTGCCCATTCAAGTCTTGCCAAGTGTCTTAAGAAAACACTGGTTTTAACTACCTTGAGTTTGATTCTCTGTACAACAGGGTGTTAGTTCTGTTGTAAAACTCTTTTTATTAGGGTAAATGCAGTATAAAGCTTATACTTATAAAAAAAAATTAGGGTAAATGCTGTATCTTTTAACTAGGTACTTCTAACTTTGTTTGATCGTTAAAAGATCTTTTAACCCCCTGTTTACTATGTAATTTGATTGTTTAAATATTATGGGGTGGTTTTGGTAGTTTAGCATGATTTATCATCAATGGACCCTTTATTGGGTAAGATGACTGAATTACCCCTACATGCTGGATACCTTAGTCATTTTACTACTCTGCGTGCAAGGTATTTTGTCTTTTTAACAGAAGACAATACTAAATGACTCAAATGATTGAGTCTCTTGATTGTTTGTTTTTTTGATAAGTAGTCTCTTGATTGTTTGACTGTCATAAAATGATTTTAATCCTGTGTACGGGGTACATCCATCTCTTTAAACCTTGCGCACGGGGTATTTAGGTCTTTTAAACGACCTTAATAATCATAGACCCAATCATCGAGTCTTTTTCATTTTTGACTGTCAAAGACAGTTTTAACCCTCCGCGCAGAGCATTTTTGTCTTTTCCCATTCTGCTCGTAGGTTATTAATTTTGTCTTCTGAAGAGACTTTAATTAGCTGTAGAAAGACAGTATTAACCCCGCATGAAAGGTAAACACTAATATTTGCCATTGGGTAATTTATATTGCGGTATAAAATTGCATAATCTACAGGAATTGTAGTTGTGCATTTCTGGTGCTCATGTTGTTTATAAACTGTCCCTTTTTTTTGTTGTGCTCCACATGTGGCTTTAAGTGACCCACCTGCTAAGTCAAGGCTGCAGTGGTGCTCCTGATTAAATTACATAAACGGGTACAGCATCATTCTGGGAATTAGTAAAAGTTCTTTGAACCAACATCATTATCTGATATCTAGTGCAATTGATTGGGTTGTGCCACTGTTATATCTGTTATATATATGCTATCTGGTTTCTAAATAGAAGCTCGATGGATTATTTGTGCTCTTAGAGAAGTAGAACCTGCAAACATACTCACACTCTTTGATTTAAACTGTTACTTGAGCACCTTTTGGTTTGTCTTTCTGATGCCAAGATTTGTGGTATTCCATAAATTCCCTGATTTATGGTCTTGTATGTACACAGATTATGTTTTCTTCAGTCTTAATTGTCTTCTATCAATAGTTTACATCCTAACCTTGGAAACAATGATAACAGGTTTAAAGAGGAATGTTGGAAGTAGTTGGCTATCTGTAAGCCAGGGCATTGCTGAGGATACTTCTGATTTGGTTTCTGGTTTTGCAACTGTTGGTGATGGATTGAGTGAATCAGTTGACTATCCAAATGAGTATTGGGATTCTGATGAATACGACGATGATGATGATGTTGGATACATGAGACAACCTATTGAAGATGAGACCTGGTTTCTGGCTCATGAAATTGATTACCCGAGTGACAACGAAAAGGGAACAGGCCACGGAAGCGTTCCAGACCAGCAGGAAAGAGGTCCAACTAAAGATGAGGATGATGACCAATCTTTTGCTGAGGAGGACTCTTACTTCTCTGGTGAGCAGTATTTTCAGGCGAAAAATATTGAGCAAGGTGCTGCTTCAGATGATCCTATAGGGCTTTCAATATCTGAAATGTATGGGAGGACCGATGAAAATGATTTAATAGCTCAGTATGATGGACAGTTGATGGATGAAGAAGAATTGAATTTGATGCGTGTAGAACCTGTTTGGCAGGGATTTGTTACCCAGACAAATGAACTCATCATGTTAGGGAATGGGAGAGTTTTGAATGAGTGTGAAAGGCCTCGGCCAGATGACCTTTGCATGGATGATGACCAGCATGGTTCGGTCAGATCAATTGGTGTGGGGATCAGCAGTGATGCTGCTGATATTGGTAGTGAAGTACGTGAAAGTTTGGTTGGAGGAAGCAGTGAAGGGGACTTGGAATACTTTCATGATCATGATGTTGGTATTAGTGGCTCCAGACATTCTCACCATGACACAGATAAGAGATATCTCGACAGATCAAACAGGGATAAAGGGTGGATGGCCAAACAGGATTCTGATAAATACATTATGGGGCATGAAAAGGGTGTTAGTACATTGGGGGCAAATTATACTGATGTCGGGTTTTCCTTCCCACCCCCTAGGAGAGCTGGGGATACAATGCCGGCAGACACTGATAAACCTTTATGGTCAAGCAAAGTGATCTGTGAGGAAACTAATGATTGTGAAAATGGTTTGGTGGGGACTGATGACATGCTAGCAACGTGGAGGCGTAAGAGCAGTGATTCTTCACCTGTCAAGAGCTCTAGGGATGATAATAATGCTAATGCTGTAAGATCAACTAATTCTACTGCATCAACACTCTCGAACTATGGTTATGCTGAAAGGGAGCATATCAAGAAAGGCGAAGATGACAAAGCTAGTGATGCAAGAGAAGAAGATCCAGGCACGACATTAGAGGATGAAGAAGCGGCAGCTGTGCAAGAGCAAGTAAGACAGATAAAGGCTCAGGAGGATGAATTTGAAACCTTCAATCTCAAGATTGTGCACAGGAAAAACAGGCATGTTTTGCTACTGGTTCTTATTACTTTGGAACTTCTGCAGACTGATTTAAATTATAGAAATCATTGCTATTATTTATTTTATCTTCATGGTCTGTTTTAGCAAATTTTTTACGTTGTAGAGTTGCTTGTTCCGTGGTTCTACCTAACTGTTGGTGCATGCCTGTAGGAGAAAAGGGGAGTCTGCAGTTTTTGAAGTTCTCTCTTGACACTTTTACCTGACTTTATTTTGTTTTGTTGCTCAGAACTGGCTTCGAGGAGGATAAAAATTTCCATGTTGTTCTTAATTCAGTGATTGCTGGGCGTTATCATGTTACTGAGTATCTAGGATCAGCTGCATTCAGCAAAGCTATTCAAGCGCATGACTTGCACACAGGCATGGATGTTTGTGTGAAAATTATAAAGAACAACAAAGATTTTTTTGATCAGAGCCTTGATGAAATAAAGCTTCTCAAGTTTGTCAACAAGAACGATCCTGCTGACAAGTACCATATTCTGCGCTTGTATGATTACTTCTATTATCGAGTAAGTGAATGTTCTATTTGACTTGCTATTTCAGTTTTTTTTTTTTGTGGTTTTACCTTAATGTCTAATTTTTGTTTCACTAGATTAATTGTTTGTGAATATGTGGTCCTTCCCTTTCTTTATCTTTAATATATTTACTTTCCCATTTTACTTTGCCAGTTTCTATAGTTTATATATCTTTCTCAGCACTTGTTAAGTGATGTGAGAAAATTGGGTTGGGATTAGGGGCCAACCAAAGCCCAACCCAAGTCTCGGTTCTCTCTCTCTCTCTCCACGCACGCACGCACGCACGCACGCACTCACTCTATACACACACACACACACACACACACATGCATACTACGTAACAATGGCATGGACACAGATGCGTGGTGTTTGACACAACACCTTTAAGAAGCCTGAAGCACAAGCACATCCTTACACATGTACAGATGTACTATAATCTAATATTATAGTTATATTTAAATGAGAAGCTTTCTTCTAAATAAAAATAGGGAAAGAAATATATGAAAAGTAAAAGAAAACATTTTCATACGCCATTAGAGTTATCCAATAACATAATAAATAAAAGTAGAGCCACATGTAGATGAGTTAAGGGCTGATTTTTTTGTGAGGATATTCTCCTCAGCATGGATATCAACCTAACAAAATATCAGCCGATTCCGATATTTCTAGCCTTATGAAAAGTGGATTACAAGTTGAAAAATTCTGAGCACGTCCATTTTTACCGTTAACTTTAATTCCACAGGGTTATAAGTTTCAGAAAGTACGAAATTGTTTGTGTGAGATCATCCCCACCAAAGATCTGCCCTTAACTAATCTGCTTGAGGGACCCACGACTTTGTGCCATTTTATGCATCACAATAGCTTGTGCCATTTTATCCCAACCCTATATATATCGTGAATATCTATTTAAACATCAATGGATCTCTCCGTTTCACTTCCATTGGCGCATTGGAGTTTTCTATGCTGGCTTCAAAGTGCTAGTTGTAGCGCACATCCGACTGTGTCACCTACTTACAAGGAGGGCACGAAATAGGCTAGTGCCTGTGTGTATTGGGATAAACCGACTCATGCTTTTGTGACTCATAAAATGACACATGGTCGTGGGGCCCGCATGGAGATGAGTTAAGGGCTGATTTTCGGTGAGTATAATCTCCGCACCATGGCGACCATTCTCATCAAAAGTCAGCCCATTCTAACATTTGTAGCCATATGAAAAAGTGGATTACAAGTTTAAAAAATTCTTGACTGTCCATTTTTGTTGTTAAATTTGAAGTCCACATTTGATAGGGTTAGAAGGTTCAAAAAGGGCTGAATCTTTTTGAGGAGGAGATCATCCTCACAAAAAAATTAGCTCATAACTCATCTCCATGTGGGCCCCACAACCATGTGTCATTTTAGGAGTCAAAAACACAAGTCAACCTATCTTGACCCATACATGTGTGTGTGTGTGTGTGTGTGTGTGTGTGTGTTACTTATCTTTACACCCCTATGCATGGAGATGACTCAAGGGCTACTTTTTGGTGGAGGATAATCTCCT
Source organism: Euptelea pleiosperma (assembly GCA_035048495.1). NCBI lineage: Eukaryota > Viridiplantae > Streptophyta > Magnoliopsida > Ranunculales > Eupteleaceae > Euptelea > Euptelea pleiosperma. Next base: position 45,186,740 of record CM068543.1, read on the forward strand.
CACCATGGAGAGAGTATCCTAAAATAATTAGACCATTCCAACCCAAGGTTAGGACTAGATTTGATCAGTTGAGCGATCCACATGCCATGCTAACCCAAACCTAGGTTAAGCTATTAAAAAACTAATGCGTATCGTGGCATATGCGGATTCATAAATGATATGATGGAAAAATTACCCAAGGGATCAATACAACTTTGTTACATTTTGACAAATTGTGTATGATACATAATATCCTAAAGACAATGTTTAAAGCAAGTAAACTATCCTTGCAACCATATATACTAAAAATAATCACTCATGGTTTTAAGTCTCTGGCGAGTCATCAACTCAGACTCTGCAAGATCTGAGTTATGATCCTATGTGACTTGGTCCTTTTTCTTATTGCCTCAGCTGAGATAGTATTGAGACCAAGTTAACTCGCCTTAGCCCACTCAGTCTTGACGGCGGACAATTCAGTTCCAAGACTGAGACCTAAAACCATGAGCATACTTTTGTTCACCGCTATACGCTAATATGCTAAAATATTACACTAAGCTATGTTCAGTGCTGAGTATTATAGTACTGACGTGGATATCAAAGCATCACATGGGTTCTACCAGTGGACGACAAGGAAGAATATTTTGAAGACCCCACATGCACGTGCATCATGAAGACTCTACATTGGAAATGTGCATATGGGCTGCGTATGGAGTTTTTGGAGAGTTTTCTAGGCTCATCTTAGATTTTTTTGAGATCTAATTATAATTTTGTTATTTTAGTTTAAGTTGCTGTATTTTTTTTTATAGCTATTAGATTAGATGGATGGTTGAGATTACATTAGGGTGCTTTGAGTTATTATATAAACTCTTTTAGTTGTAATCTTTAATTAATGCTGAAATATATTGACTATTGCTATTTGAGAATCTCTTGTGGATTGTTCTTATACTTCTTTGGTGTGAATCCAAGCTTCCTTGGTGCGAATCCGAAATGTGCTCCTCTATCTCTCTCTATTTCTTCATCTTCTTCTCATTCCCTCCATTGTTTTCTTTATTTTGTGACCAATTTTCAGCCCATAAACCCTAATTGTACAACCTTAACCCTAGCCCTAATTTCCCATCATCCATACCCATCAAAATCCTAATCCTAACCCTATCATATCCATCCCTAAAACCTTAAATTTCTTGCTCTTTATTGTTCACGTTACTGTTCACAGTTACTATTCACAATTATTTCTTATTTTTTTTTTAAATCAAACCCCATCCTTCTAAAAATCCTAAATTCCTTATAACCCTTTTCTACCAATTATAGTCTTGTTTCAGCTCTTAATTGATTCTCTAAGCTTGTTGGAAGTTTCACCTTCCATTAGATCATCGCCGTTAAAGCAACGGGTCTAATATTGTGGGATTTTGTGAAGGCCTTGAATTTTAATAAATTTATTTGCTTGGATCTAATTATTTTTGTGTGATTAGCATGAGAATTATTATTTTATTGTTCTTAATAGTTTTATGTTATTCTCAGCCTTTAGTTCGAAGCCATCACATCCGTCCTGCATCAACTACTACCTTTTGTAACACATTTACTGTGCAGAACTTCATTGTTGTTTTAATTTAAGATAAGATTAGCTAAGATATGCTAAGATACATTACAATAAACTTTCTTAATGATTAGATGTGACAAGTATAAACAAATGCACAAATTATAAGGTCACAAAAACATCAAGAAGTAAATACGGTGGTGTGATACACATATCAATACGTTGTAGATCTACATGAGTGCTGAAAGTAATTGGGCCTCCAGGTCACGCACATGGTACATTTGTTGGATGCGGTTGCCGTAGTCAGCCCTTTTTTTTGATAAGTATATTCAGCCCTTTTCATGTACTCCTTGCACTTAAGTGTGTGTTGTCTTGGAAAATTGTGGTCTTGATGTGCATTGCAGAGAGAAAGTACTACCACCGACTGGTTGTGGCTTCAACCATAAAATTGAGATGAAATGATACATTGGGAAAATAATGATACATTTCGATATTGATTGATTTGAAGATACATTATAGTAAACTTCTTTTAATTCTTAAGTTAAAATGTGTTTAGTAAAATAATGCTAGTTGTTGTAATTGTTGAAAACCAATTTACTCTAAAAGCTTAAGCTGTTAAGAGGGAGGCATAACAATGTATATCAAAGGGTCCACGGGTGAAGTGCTGGCCACACAGTCAAACAACACACTCCAACAACACCCCCTTAGCACTTTGTCGGGGACTCAGACCCTGCGACCTATTGGGACCTCCTGCTTTGATACCATGTTGAAAACCACTACTCTAAAAGCTTTGTTTTCAATAGTAACACCGATGTTTCATGGATTTTTCTTGATTGGGACATGATTTGTGGGACACGTATCGGGTTCCAAGTCTCTATGGATTTGGTGTGGCACTTCAACAACACACAGTCAAACAATAAGCTTTTAGAGTAAAATGGTTTTCAATAGTAACACCGATGTTTCATGGATTTTTCTTGGTTGGGACATGATTTGTGGGACACATATCAGGTTCCAACACTCTGGATTTGGTGTGGCACTTCAGCAACACACAATCAAACAACACACTCCAACAATGAAACATACTATAACACGTACTATGAAAAGAAGTTCTTATTCACTCAAAATGAATTTTCTAGCATAAGAAGATACATATTGGCACTTTACTGGAGCAAGATGTCTCAACCCAGGCATTTCGTGATCTAGTATGTACATATTGTTGCGGAAATCGAGGATCAACCATGCAAACGATGGCAAACACAAAGAAGAGAAAAACAATCACATGCACAAGAACACACATTATGTGGCTCACCACTAAGGGTTACATCCTATGTTACCTGAGTATGGGTACGGGTGTCGGATACAGATGTCTCCCAAGTCCTAAGTGTCGGATTGGCTCAACCCCCAACTTTTTTGGTACTTGGACACGACTACATAGTATTTTAATGCGTTTTTTTAACAATATAGCAGTAATATTTTAATATTTTTTAAATATTATAACAATCATATTTTAATTTTCTTAATATTATAATATTCTTCATCTTCTTATACACGAGTGCATGTCCAACGCATTAGTTGCATACCTAACATAGAAAAACTGAACTTGAAAAATTGAATGTGTATTTGAAGGATCCAACACTGTTCCCTCTATACATACCCGTGTCATGTCCTGTCGTGTCGACATGGGTATGCTGGGGTAACATGGGTTTGGGTATCACAAGTTACTCCCACGGGCGACGATGATCAAGAGCTTCCACTATATGAGAATTGAAAAGATACAAAATAAGCCTAAAATTGTGCCGTATATATATGAATCCCTAACCAATAAGGAAACTGCAATTTTCCCTAAGGATTCATACCCAAAAATTCGCTAAGATCCCGACGAACGGGGTCACCTCCTCAGTTGGGTGAAAACGTTACACGGGCCCACCTACAATAATAATAGAATTTGAGACACCCAGTCCTACATACAACACATGATTTAGTTGATAGTTTTTGTGGATGAGTGGGTTGACTTGTGTTGGTTCGTGAGGCATCTGAATGGTTTTGTACATAGTACCAAAATTAGCCCAATTGTTTTGGCAAAATTGTCGATTTTTTGTATTTTTGATCTATCGAAGTGAAGTTTAGATGTAATTTTTTGCAAATTTTATTCTTCAGGTTTGGAACTTGAAAAATGGATGAGAAGTGTTTTTAAACATTTCTATCCCCATTTTTAACCATATTTCCTTGCTTCGGGGAGGACCGGGAGGTTACGAACTGAAAAGTGACTAAGTCATCTAAAGCCGAGCAGATAAGGCCACGATGTGCTCTTGTTTTTCATACTATTATGGTTTTTGAGTCAAAAACAACTTGTAGGGGTTAAAAATCAAGATCAAATGCTCCTTGGCTTGCGTACTTTGAAGTTGCTCTTTGTTAAAAATCATTTTCTTTATAATTTCATTTTTCTTTCATACATTTAAGCTACTTTAATATTACAAATTTGTAAATGCATCAGAACTCCATACTTCTCCAAGTTCGAGAGTGTCTGCAAAACTTCTCCATGTTGAATCAAACTTCCTCAAATTAATTCCGAAGTTTAACTGAGCGATGCTTAGGGAGAAATTGAAGTTTAGTACCCTGGTTTTATAATCCATTATAGAACATTCAATATTTTGAAGTTATCTTTCGATTAGGATGTAAGTTACAGGGTCATGGCTTAAGCAGAATTTTTTTATATGGTCATTTCCTCACCTGTAGAGTTTTTGCATGATTAATTGTTCACTCTAATACATTTGGAGGGAATGGTTGTTGACCTTGTATTTCCTTAACAAAATGCAAGGTCAACAACCTCTAAATTCTAGCAATGATTCCTCCAAAAGTAGTTGTGAAACAAAAATTACATGTGGCATGTATAGTATCGTGCGATGATTTCCATGAAAGCATCAAAGAATTTCTCATTTGATGTTGACATCTATAGTATCCACAAGATTTCACTTATAAATACAACAACGCCTGATTTTTTTGGCAATTGCTTTGGAAGTTACAGAAATTCCGTGAAGGAAAACAATCCCTTTTAAGACACATCTTTCTGCATAGTGAAATGTTCCAGCGATCAAACTTGTATTCTCTCGATGAGATCAAGGTACTGACTGCTGACATTAGTTGTACCATTACTAGTGTCAGCCGTACAGACAAAACAATCTGTAAATTTCTAGATGTAAAATAAGTTGATCTAGGAATAGTGGATTGAAACCTCTGAATGATGAAACACTAGATCCATCGTTCTCTGATACAATGAGCTTGCAGATTTCTCCAGAAAAGTATGAGAGCTATGCTGGAATTATAATTAAGTTAAACTAGGATCTTTGCATTATATATAGGAGAATAAAAAATACTACCCCTTTAGAAAGATAATTACAGAATTACCCTCTTCTGTGTATTATACAACTAGAGATATATCTTTGATACAATTTAGAGATGGGGGTACTAGTAAAAGCAAGTTTGCTTTATGTTATATTTTCCTATCATGCTCTGACTTCTCATAATGCATGCCATATGTGTAATTGACTTTCTAAATATTTATTCTTGTTCGTTTGCATGTCAAAATACTCCGAATGAGCATTTAAGTACTGTAGTATCTTGTTGGTAATATCAGTCAACTTGAGCAAATTTATTCATACAAGTAACACATTTTTTTTAATATCTGAGCTGATGGAGCCACCTACCATTCTTGCTTTTGAGTGCAAAGAATCTCCGTAGTAAATCCCCTATAGCCGAAAATTTTGCTGGTTATAGTTGGAGGGCATCCATGCTTTCCAGGGGCCGATATTATTTCCCTTTAGGCGGTGTGCTCTTCTTCTCTTGTGTATACAAATAAATTTATGATTCTTTGGAAAGCTTTTGTCCTTATTGATAATCTTAAAAGAGTTTACGCTGGCATGTCGCTGCAAAATTAATTTCTGTATAAAGAGCGAATTTCCTGGTTACTTTATTGTGATTTACCTGTTGTGCCCTATGTTTGCTTCAGTCACACTTGACATTATTGGTTCGCAAGTGGTCATTATAAAGATTCTTCTTTGCCATGGTAGGGTGGTTGGATAGCTGACCGTTTTACTTATGCAGGAGCATCTGTTGATTGTTTGTGAACTACTCAAGGCGAACTTATATGAATTTCACAAATTCAATAGAGAATCTGGAGGGGAGGTCTACTTTACTATGCCCAGGCTGCAGGTTTGTATGGTGCTAGATTCATCCTAAAGCTTGCAGCCTTTTCTTTGCATTTTGTTTCTTTGAAGAGCTGATATATGACACTGTTCTGGAATTTCTCTGTGCAGTCGATTACAATTCAGTGTTTGGAGGCACTTCAATTTTTGCATGGCCTTGGCCTCATCCATTGTGATTTGAAGCCTGAGAATATTTTGGTAAAGAGCTACAGTAGGTGCGAGGTGAAGGTCATTGACCTTGGAAGTAGTTGCTTCCAAACAGATCATCTTTGCTCATATGTCCAATCTAGGTCCTATCGTGCACCAGAGGTTATTTTTGGACTTCCATATGATAAAAAGATAGATATCTGGTCACTTGGCTGCATCTTGGCAGAGCTTTGTACCGGAAATGTAAGTTATTACCAATCAATCAACCAACAAAGGCTTATTCATCTTGTTTTCATCATCATAGCTGTCGTTATCTTCATCATTAGTGTTATCCTCATAAACTTATATTTTTAATAATTTGGGTATCAAGTGATTGAGGAGCTCAAAATTTTCAGACTTTTTGGTTGAAGCAACTAGAGATTGGTCATGAACATCTTTTCTGGATGAGAGGAAACAAAACGTAAAAAGCTAGTCAATAGTAGAGCTATTAGCTATATCCAGGTATCTTTGTTTTGATCAATTTATGCCACTAAAATTCTTTGAAAATGTACCAGAAAAGGTATCATCATCATCATAAGCTTTTCTCAAACAGTATGGGGTCGGCTGCACGAATCTTGTTCCTCCATTCAATCCTGTCTAATGCCATCTCTTCTGGTAAGGCAAGTTTCTTAAAGTCTTCTCTCAGAACCTTACTCCACCTCTGTTTTGGCCTTCCCCTCTCCCTTTTAAGCACTTCAAGTTGCATGTTCCTCCTCACTGGTGCTGTCAATGGTCTTCGTTGCACAAGACCAAACCATCTCAATCGACTTTCCCTCATTTTGTCACTTATTGGGGGCTATTCCTATATTTTCACGAATGTTTTCATTTCTAATAGTGTCTTCCCTTGTCTTACCACACATCCATCTCAAAATTGTCATCTCGTCTATTTACTCATTTTATGAATATGTTGTTTCTTGATTGCCTGACATTCTGCTCTATAAAGTATCGCTGGTCTTATTGTCGTCTTATAGATTTTTTTCTTTAGTCTGATTGGCACACATCGATCACATAGCACTCTGGAGTCTGGAAGCACATCTCTACTTTAGCCATCCCGCTCAAATCTATGGGAAAAATCCTCTTCAATCTTTCCTTATGAATAATAAAACTAAGGTAACATAATTGGTCACTTCGAGGTATCTTTTGGTTGTCAATTTTAATTGGTGGATCATCTCTATGGGCATCCTTACTTAAATTGCATTCAATATACTTAAAATGTATCTTATATATATATATATATTCTCTGATGGAGGATATCAGTTATATATATACATACATATAACTGATATCCCCCATCAGAGAATATTGATGACTTCAATCACTTTGTGGACGAAGAATTTAGCCATTATTACATCGCCTGGATGTGTAGTCTTTGAATCACAGAAAACATGTGTAACAAGGGAATATCTGATGGTCCTTTCAAGTAGATAAACATAATGCAGGGGGTCTAAGAATTAGCTCAGCAGATAATTAAGATTATGTCATAAGACTCATAAGTCATAACACAGAGCAAGAGCTTGATGAATCCATCTAACTAGTAATATTCTTGCTGAGTGGAACCTGTAAGCTCACTTTGAGGTATCATTGGCATAAATGATGCGCAATAGGTGACAACCCGGTTTAAAAAGTAGTCTACTAATATGAGATTAATTATCTCCCTTGGTATCATTAAGGGGTTGAATGAATACTTGGAATCAGAACTGTTGCATACCACAAACAATGAGGGCAATCAACAATTTGCAGAAATATGCATTCTACTGACTACTGAGTGATTGGTGTCCAAGGCAACTAATCAGGCATGGTATTTAAGAGTGTAGATTGTTTATATAGTAAGTAGGAGGGTTATATAAATTATTTTGGAGCCATCTTATGCTCTGTTTAATAGGTACTTCGTGGAAACTTCTCATAACTTGCAATAGGAACTTTAAGGGTCACTTTACTCCTGGTTGGTTGATGTTATAATGTCAAAGAGACAGATTCTTTTGTGTATAGTTTGGATAAGTGATTGGTCCATATCAATGGGTACTCCATTTTGTTTGTTGTGGCTGTTACGAGGTTGTGGAAACCTCTAGGTGACCTAGGGGTAGACCTCTTGGAGTGCCTGAACCCAGGAAAAAGAATTGGAATATAATCATATGTTATATAAGGATGTAATATTAAAATCTAATATGCATTACACATTATAACTGCGCGTAATATGCCACAGGTATATTTATTTGTTTGTTAATCTCGCATAGAATAAATTTATTATTCAAGGATAAGATTACCATCATACTTTGAAATTTCCATTCACATGTAAAAAGATAAATGAAGTAACAAAAATATTTTGTAGAGGAATTTATTTTGATTTTTACACCCACCCAAATGCTACTTGCTCATTGTATTGATGCTACAGTACTTTAATTCCACTGTTGAAAGGAATTTCATGAAGACTGGCATCTGGTGACTGTTTTTACATTCATATTTATTTTCTGTTTGAAGTTTCTAATTGGACGCAATACAGTAAAATTCATTTGCAGATGGATAGAAAGTTTTTAAGTAGCAGTCCTGCTGCTTTGACTTGTTTTCTGAACTCTGAAGACAATGTATTAGAGATTTCATTTTTCCAATGGTTGCTACAAGTGGATATTAGCACATCACATGATATGTTGAATTTTTTCTGCCTGATCTAATCTGTCTTTTTGTCAATTTCCTTCTCATAATCATCCATGGCCATTGGGTGAAACATGCTTAAAATAAAGTTTGCCATGGTGCAGGTTCTCTTCCAAAATGATTCGCCTGCAACATTACTTGCACGGGTGATTGGAATCATAGGTTCAATTGACCAAGGCATGCTTGCCAAGGGACGAGATACATACAAATATTTCACCAAAAACCATATGCTTTATGAACGAAATCAGGTAACTTATTTTTTAAAGTAATTGTCCTTATCCTTTCTTGTTTATAGTTTCTCTTTCAAATTATTAGGATTGAAGCGGTTTAGTCTGTCCAATCCAGTTAGATGTATTGTCTTTTTCTGTTCATTGTAATGTTTCTTTTTTGAGTGGTTTAACATTGTCCATTGCATTTAGATGTACTGGAAATGTTTCTGGAAATGAGTTGTCTCACACAGTAATAAAACGTGATATGTCACAAACAACTTAACTAACTAGTTGATGTTCATCCACTGAATCTCAATCACACAAAATTACATTATCCATTTTCCAGATGCAGTTGAATCACCTTTGTATTCTAATTCCCAAGAAAAAAGCACTTGGATTTCTGTGACACACAACTTATCTGATACCCTGAAATGATCTTAAATGTTATGGAGCCAGTGATCATTATTGATCGGTTGAAAGTACTGTTCTTTAGGGTGAACAAAAACTTCTTGTCTACTATGTAGATTTATTAGGGTTTCAACATCTATATAACAAAACAGGGAAGTTGTCTCCCCACTTATACCCCCTCTTATCTATTTAGACAAAGAAGGGCTGAGATCTTATCCCCCAAATAGATGGTGGATCTCAGCCATTCACACCCAATTTTGACAAACGCTTTGTTGGAGAGTGCCGTGGGCACTGGCCACCCACTATCTATATAACAAGTGACAGTGGTTGTCTTATACCCCTCTTATCTTATATGGCTTCAATAATGAGTGGCTGAGATCCATTATGCTTCGTATCGATGGCTGAGATTAACTCCCATCCGATTTTGACAAGCACTTTGTCGAAAGGTGCCACGGGCACGGGCCACCCATGCATATAACAAGACAATTCAGTTGTATTCTCTTATCTTATCCATCCATCTAATGTGGACGGTTAGATAAAGAGTGGTTGAGATCAAATCCATCGATCTAATGTGGACGGTTAGATTTCAGCCACTCAATCTGCCTCATTTGACCTCAATTTTTTTTAAAATTTGAATTTCAACACCGTTATTTTTTGTTATTTATGTTATTTTCCTATTTGTCCCTCTATGCGTTACAATCCATTATAACAGCCGTTATAATGGAAAAAATGGTAACGCCCCAGTCCGTTATATCGTTTGAGTGCCGAAGGCACCAATTTTTGCAAACGCTTTTGTCGGAGAGTGCTGTGGGCATGGGCCATTTACTATTCTATATAACAAAACACATTGGTTGTCTCCCTACTTATACCTCATCTTATAAGTATCAACAAAGAAGAGCCGAGATCTAATCCTCCCCCAAATGGACGGTGGATCTCCGCCACTCACCTGATTTTGGCAAATTCTTTGTCGAGGAGTGCCGATGGCACGGGGCACCCACTAGTCTATATAACAAAACAAGGAAGTTGTCTCCTCACTTATACCCCCTCTTATCTATTTAGACAAAAAAGGGCTGAGATCTTATCCGCCAAATAGATGGTGGATCTCAGCCATTCACACCCAATTTTGTCGAACGCTTTGTTGGAGAGTGCCGTGGGCATTGGCCACCCACTATCTATATAACAAGTGACAGTAGTTGTCTTATACCCCTCTTATCTTATATAGCTTCAATAATGAGTGGCTGAGATCCACTATGCTTCGTATCGATGGCTGAGATTAACTCCCATCCGATTTTGACAAACACTTTGTCGAAAAGTACCACGGCACGGGCCACCCATGCATATAACAAGACGATTCAGTTGTATTCTCTTATCTTATCCATCCATCTAATGCGGACGGTTAGATAAAGAGTGGTTGAGATCAAATCCATCTATCTAATGTGGACGGTTAGATTTCAGCCACTCAATCTGCCTCATTTGACCTCAATTTTTTTTAAAATTTGAATTTCAACACCGTTATTTTTTGTTATTTCTGTTATTTTCCTATTTCTCCCTCTATGCGTTACAATCCGTTATAACAGCTGTTATAATGAAAAAATGGTAACGCCCCAGTCCGTTATATCATTTGAGTGCCAAAGGCACCAATTTTTGCAAACGCTTGTCGGAGAGTGCTGTGGGCATGGGCCATTTACTATTCTATATAACAAGACACATTGGTTGTCTCCCTACTTATACCTCATCTTATAAGCATCAACAAAGAAGGGCCGAGATCTAATCCTCCCCCAAATGGACGGTGGATCTCCGCCACTCACCTGATTTAGGCAAATTCTTTGTCGAGGAGTGCCGATGGCACGGGGCATCCACTAGTACTAACAACAAAGGAGGGAAACGAAAAGAGAAGTGAAGAAGAGAAGAGAAAGACGAAGAAGAGAAGAGATGACACAGGAGAGGGAGGGGGGAAAGAAAGTGCACTTTGTTAAGATGCAGAGTCTCCCCTGAATTGTTTATGTACAAAACAAGTATGCCTTCCCAGGAGTGAATAATAAGAGGATTACTGAAATCAAAGGAGCAATGATTCATCCTTCCTGCCCTCGTCAACTGCTACACACGTGGAACACATCCTGGGTGGTTAGGACCCATCATCTATGGGTCCCTCTAAATAGATCTTCTAGGTCAAAATTTGATGCAACTGGATGAACATAACCATCGAATTTATCAACTAATTTTCCACATTGTCCTGTGTTACACAGCCACTTGGCCATCCAAAAGAAAATTATTGCTTGGATGGTTGGAGGATCATCCTATTGGACCAATTGTTGCCCAGTAGATATCCTTTCGATTGGGGTGGGGACATCAAACGGTGGGTCCTGGTTGCCCTGCATGTGTCTCAGGTGTACGCACTGGCAGGATACATTGGCTCAATTTTCCATAGCCACCCATCTTGACTTGAGCACTGCTTGAGTTGAAGTGTTCAGATCAGGTGCCATGTTTTTGCATAAGATGTCTTCCTGATACGGCAGTTATGTAGTAGGACATATATAAAGAATGTTTCAATAATAAAAATACACTATTCTAGAACATTCTTATCATTTATTTATTCTAGCATGTCTGCCCTATTTTCTCCAGGACACCAACAGGCTGGAATATCTGATTCCTAAGAAGACATCCCTACGGCACCGGTTGCCAATGGGTGACCAAGGCTTCGTTGACTTTGTTTCTCACCTCCTTGAAATAAACCCGAAGAAGCGTCCAACTGCAACAGAAGCTCTGAAGCACCCGTGGCTTTCCTATCCTTATGAACCCATCTCATCTTGAACCATCGAAGAAAATCCCTGGTGGAGTAGATGGGGTATGCTACAGGTGCCCCCAAGCTTGGATTGGGTGTTTTGATGAGGGAGCTAGCCTGTTGATTCTCAACAGCAGTTGGTCATCTAATGAAAGCAATTGGAAACGTGCTTCACCACAGACACTGGCTGTGCGGGTCCTGCCTTTTCACATGTGTAGGATATGCATGGAAAGATGTGTTTGTTTTTGGTTACACCCTCTCTCTCTCTCTCCATTTCCGAGTTGTATCCTACTTTGCTGTAACTTAGAATGTAATTTTGCATGCACCGAGTATTTCTTGCTTGCTTGCCCTGGTGGGAAGGGAATCTCAATCCTGTTGTATATGATGTGATTATTCTTTAAGGGCTTTTAGTTATGGTTTCTGCAATAGTTGCCAAAAACATTTGGTTGGTTGGATTCACAGAGCTGGCTACCCAGAGAAACACATTTCTATACTATGCTGATGTATTAGTACGACGTACGTCACAGATCCTTGGACTTCAATTTTCTTTGGAGGGAGAGCTTGCGATTAGGTGGCGATGGTGTCTTTTTGTGGGGCCCAACCCCAAACAAGTTCTAATATTGTAGCTTCATTCATTCCAGTTTCTATTTTGATATTATGCTTCTGGATTGAGCTGTTGCCATTGATTATGTTACTGCAAGCTTTTAGTTATTCAGGGATATGGAGAATTGTGCATATGTTGGAGAGGTTGAACACTGTCTGATCAGTGCTCAACGACCATCCCATTTCATTTAAATGTACCGTCCTTGGATAAAACTTGACGACAGAGATTATTTCTTGCTTGATGTTTTAAATGCGTGCAGGCAGCTTTTTCAAATTGTGGGGGTATGTCAAATTTCAAAGATAACGGGGGGTGGGGGGGGGGTGGGGTGGGTGGGTGACGAGATCATTTTATTTTGTTTTCTTGGAGAAGCTACCTTCCCTCTATATAAATGTGTAGAATGAAGATAGATTTTGAAACTTCGAAGCTCCTTTATCTGGTAGTGCCGATTCTACCCATTTTAATTCCTCAGATTCCTATTTTCTCTACTAAAGCAGGATGATGGTTCGTTTCCGTTTTGCGTAAGTTCTTGTATCAGAGCAGTATGGGGGATTACTGAAATTGTATCAGAGCAATCCAGGGCCGTTGTAACATTGGTCGGCATCTTCATTGCTAAGTTCCATTTCATCTTTGCCCGCTGTTCAATTGCATCCCCATGGTTAGCCAATAGGTTCTGGTTTCGGTTTTTCCTGAAATTCTTTAATCTTTGATGACCCAAAAGTATGAACCACGTGGCATGCTCTTAGTGAAACATTAACCATCTTGATGTTTGACCCATCCCTAGGTGGACCTAGCTACATACCAAAAATCAGCCCGATTAGTGATTTCTAACCTTTGAATCTGAACAGTGCCGTCCTACCATAGGGCCAATTAAGGCGGTTACCTTTAGCCCACCCTTGTTGGATATACAAACCAAAAAAAATTAACCTGTTTGGCTATCTCTAGCCATAGATTTTAGTACTTTTTTAGGATTGATTCTAGCCATTGGATTCATGCATGTTTTTTGAGTAGTAAATCCAATGGCTAGAAATCATCAATCAAGCTGATTTTTAGTGTGTTTATCCACCAATAAGTGGGCTCAACATCCATGCATTCATTAGGGCAGCGTAGAGTCCTCTCCATGGACTGCAATGGGACCACGGGAGTTCTCTCCATCTAAATTTTTTCCTTAGCTTTTGATTATCATGAATAGTGCATCGAGGCGGCCCTGGATCTGAGTATCCGAAATAATGCTTGAATCCACGGTTGAAAATAAACCCATGGAAGCTCCAATCTAATGGTTAGAAATCACTAATCAGGATGAATTTTGGTCTGTAAGTCGACCTAGGGATGGGCCAAACATCCATACGGTCAGTGGTCTTTACGAGTTTCTTGTCTTACCCCGAAAGTAGGGCTGGCAATAGATCGGGTTCGAGTCGGATTGGTACTGATTTGGTACCGGTCCAATAAGAAAATCCAATCGATCCGGACCCGATCGGATCAATAAAATTCAGTTCCGGAACCGATCCGATATGATTAGATTCATTCCGGGTCTGATCCGATCCCATATATATATATACTAGTGGGTGCCCCGTGCCATCGGCACCCCTCGACAAAGAATTTGCCCAAATCAGGTGAGTGGCGGAGATCCACTATCCATTTGGGGGAGGATTAGATCTAGGCCCTTCTTTGTTGGTGCTTATAAGAGGAGGTATAAGTAGGGAGACAACTAAATTATTTTGTTATATAGAATAGTAAATGGCCCGTGCCTACGGCACTCAATCTCCGACAAAAGCGTTTGCAAAAATTGGGTGCCTTCAGCACTCAAACAGTATAACGGACTGAGGCGTTACCATTTTTTACATTATAACGGCCGTTATAACGGATTGTAACGCATAGAGGGGGAAATGGGAAAATAACAGAAATAACAAAAAATAATGGTGTTGAAATTCAAATTTTGAATAAATTGAGGCGGATTGAGTGGCTGAAATCTAACCGTCCACATTAGATTGATGGATTTGATCTCAACCAATCTTTATCTAACCGTCCACATTAGATGGATGGATAAGATAAGAGAATACACCTGAGTTGTCTTGTTATATGCGTGGGTAGCCCCTGTCCGCGGCACTTTTCGACAAAGTGTTTGTCAAAATCGTGTGAGAGTTAATCTCAGCCATCGATACGAAGCATAGTGGATCTCAGCTACTCATTATTGAAGCCATATAAGATAAGAGGGGGTATAAGAAAATCACAGTCATCACTTGTTATATTTATTGTGGGTGGCCCGCACCTATATAATATAAATATGCATGTATAACCCCATTAAACATATATTTAAATATATTTATGCAATTAAATATGGGTCAGGATCGGGGGGACAACAATTTCATACAACATTTTTGACAACAATTTTGCCGTACCCACACGGAAGATGAATAAATAGCTGATTTTTATTGAGGATGATCTCCTCATCATATAGATCACCCCTACAAAAAATCAGCACATTCTGAAATTTCTAACCCCATCAAATGTGGTTTTCAAGTTAACGATAAAAATAGACGGTCCATAATTCTTCAACTTGTAAACCGATCTATGAATATCGGATTGATTTGAATTTTTGTGAAGATGATCTCCTCACTATAGAGACCATCCTCGCCAAAAATCATCCCATTCCAAGACTTCTAATTTATTCATTGGCCTTTGCCAATTTTTGTTGTCAAAAATGTTGTATGAAATTGTTGTCCCTCGATCCTGACCCATTAAATATATATCTATATAATCTATATAACAAAACAGTGAAGTTGTCTTATCTCTTATCTTATCCTGCTTCATAAGATAAAGAGTGGTTGAGATCAAATCCATCCATCTGATGTGGACGGTTGGATTTGAGTCGCTCAATTCCCCTCATTTATTCGGTGACTCCCACTCATTTGACCCCCATACCCAACTGATTGAAAATTTTAACACCATTATTTTCTGTTATTTCCGTTATTTTTTCATGTTTTCCATTTTTGCCCCTATGCGTTACAATCCGTTATAACAGAAAAAAACAGTAACACCCCTTGTCCATTATACCGTTTGAGTGTCAAAGGCACCCAATTTTTGCAATGGAAGAGTGCCGTGGGCACATGCCATTTATTAGTCTATATAACAAAACAGAGTGGTTGTCTTCCCACTTATACCCCCTATTATAGGCTTCAACAAAGTAGGGCTGAGATCTTATCCCCCAAAATGGACAAGGATCTCAGCCACTCACACCCGATTTTGGAAAACGCTTTGTCGGAGAGTGCTGTGGGCACGGGCCAGCCACTAGTCTATATAACAAAACAGGGAAGTTGTCTCCCCCTCTTATACCCCCTCTTATCTATTTAGACAAAGAAGGGCTGAGATCTTATCCCCCAAATAGATGGTGGATCTCAGCTATTCACACCCAATTTTGACAAACACTTTGTTGGAGAGTGCCGTGGGCACAGGCCACCCACTATCTATATAACAAGTGACAGTGGTTGTCTTATACCCCTCTTATCTTATTTGGCTTCAATAATGAGTGGCTGAGATCCACTATGCTTCGTATCGATGGCTGAGATTAACTCCCACCTGATTTTGACAAACACTTTGTCGGAAAGTACCACGGGCACGGGCCACCTACGCATATAACAAGACAACTCAGTTGTATTCTCTTATCTTATCCATCCATCTAATGTGGACGGTTAGATAAAGAGTGGTTGAGATCAAATCCATCGATCTAATGCGGATGGTTAGATTTCAACCACTCAATCCGCCTCATTTGACATCAATTTATTCAAAATTTGAATTTCAACACCGTTATTTTTTGTTATTTTACTATTTCTCCCTCTATGCTTTACAATCCGTTATAACAGCCGTTGTAATGGAAAAAATGGTAACGCCTCAGTTCGTTATACCGTTTGAGTGCCGAAGGCACCCAATTTTTACAAATGCTTTTGTCGGAGAGTGCCGTGGGCATGTGCCATTTATTATTCTATATAACAAAACACATTGGTTGTCTCCCTACTTATACCTCCTCTAATCCTCTCCCAAATGGACGGTGTATCTCCTCCACTCACCTGATTTTTGGCAAATTCTTTGTCGAGGAGTGCTGATGGCACGGGGCACCAACTAGTATATCTATATAATAAAACAGGGAAAGTTGTCTTATCTCTTACTTATCCTGCTTCATAAGATAAAGAGTAGTTGAGATCAAATCCATCCATCTGATGTAGACGGTTGGATTTGAGTCACTCAATCCCCCTCATTTATTCGGTCACTCCCACTCATTTGACCCCCTTACCCAACTGATTGAAAATTTGAAATTCAAATTTTGAATTTTAACACCATTATTTTCTGTTATTTCCGTTATTTTTTCATGTTTTCTATTTTTGCCCCTATGCGTTGCAATTCGTTATAACAGAAAAAAACAGTAACACCCCCAATCCGTTATACTGTTTGAGTGTCAAAGGCACCTAATTTTTGCAATGGAAGAGTGCCGTGGGCACGGGCCATTTATTAGTCTATATAACAAAACAGAGTGGTTGTCTTCCCACTTATACCCCCTATTATAGGCTTCAACAAACAAGGGCTGAGATCTTATCGCCCAAAATGGACAGTGGATCTCAGCCACTCACACCCGATTTTGGAAAACGCTTTGTCAGAGAGTGCCGTGGGCACGGGCCACCCACTAGTATAATATATAGTATAGATATTGGATCTAGGTCTATCCGGTACCAATCCAATAATAGATGGGAAGGCAATCTTTGATCTGGTACCGGTCTGATAACGAAAAACATAGTTCCGGACCCAGTGTTTTTGGATCGGATCTCGGGTTTTATCCAATCCATTGCCAGCCCTACCCGAAAGGCCATCTGGCACACTCCTTCACGCCCACTTACCCCCATAAAACTCCCGTTGCGCCACAGCCATCCACAGAGACAAATAACTGAAGACTTTGCCTCGTCTCCAAACTTCCACCACACGATTAATAAATTTAAGAAAAACAAATAATTGAAAGAAAATAATAAGAAAGAGACAAAGGCACGAGACGGGGTTGATTTTAGCCACGTTTTTTTTTTTCCCGTTTTGCTCCTGTGCCTTACAATACGTTATAGCGGCTGTTATAACGGTAACGCCCCAACACGTTATACCGTTATAGCGGCCCCCTACTAAACCTTTAATTTAATTAAGGACCAGGCTCGAGGGCCTCCCCTTTTTGCACTCGTCTTTTTCACTCGTGCTCTCGACCATGGATTTCGAGAATCCAACGGTGGTTGTTGGGCACTCGTCTTTTCACCCGTGCTCTCTGCCGTGGTTCTCCAAATCCACGGCTGATGGCACGAGTGAAAAACTAGTGCGAAAAAAGGCGAGTCCCCTGATCCCTAAATACGTAACATGAGAACCTCGCTAGATTCAGTGGACCGATATTTGATGGGACCCACCTCCACTCAATTTTATCCTCTCTACCCCTGTATAATTGTAACCATCCAACTTTCAAAAGAATTGAATGGCTAGTAGTGAATTTGAAGAGCTGTTCACGTAATAGACGGTGCTGTTCGTCCCCCATCTTGTTGATGCCCATAGGCCCCATACTGCCACATTCCACACGTTTTGGGGCTACTGATTCCATGAATGTTTGGCGCACCCCCTTATGATCCTACACACCAATAATCAGCCGGATAGGTCAATTGTAGTCGTTGGATTTGAGTTTTTTTTTCTTCCTTTTATCATTGGCTTCATTAACAGGCCCATGGGTGAAAAGAATCGGTGTTCTAATCCAATGATGGAAAAAAAATGCTCAAATCTAATGGCTACAAGTCACTTATCAGGCTGACTTTCGGAGAAAAATTAGATGTAGAGGACTGTGGATGCCGTTGATGCATACGACTCTCTTGGTCCTACATAGCGCACTTTGTTGAGCTTACTAACGGCATGGATGTTTCGCCCGATGGTTATAAATACCAAAAATCAACCTCATTAGTTATTTTAGCCAAAGATTTTAGCACTTTTTAGGGATTGATTCTAGCCATTGGATCCAAGTTTGTTTTTGAGTAGAAAATCTAATGTCTATAAATCATCAATCAAGCTTATTTTTAGTATGTATAGGTACCAATTGTTGGGCTCAACATCCATGTGGTCAGTGGGCCCAAGAAACGAGTTATGAAGGGCTACAACAGTCCTCTACATCGACTGACATGGAGACAATTCTGCATCTAAAATTTTCCAAGCGCTCGGATTCACCTCATTTTGAGCCAAACAATCATGGATCAGTAATTCCAAAAAGTATTCCACGTGGCAACATTTGGCATGAGGAACATGTAGGATAGGTGTTAGTGCGCAACACCTCAGATTTCCCTGGTGTATATTATAAATAAATTTATGGATGCTACGTGAACAGCTCTTCAAATTCACTTGTAGCCATCCATACAATTTGAAAGTCGGATGGTTCCAATCATACACCGGGTAGTAGATAAGATAATGTTGTGTTGTGGTGGGTCCCATGTCTCTCTCTCTCTCTCTAGCTAGAGAGAGAAAGAGAGAGGTATGATATGATGGATTTTCTCTCTCTTATTTTTTATGATAATAATTAGCTACTTCTCTCTTATTAGCTCGTCACCTTCGCTATATAAGGCCTACGCTGAAGCACATTCTACAAATTCTTGCTTGTTTTCTCCCCTCCCCCTCAGAGCCATGGCTGTTTTTTCTAACACATTCATGGCTCTTTGCCTTCTCACTCTGTGTTTGGTCTCTACTTATGCTGAGCTTCAGAGACTCGAACACCCGGCGAAAAACGACGGGTCACTTAGCTTTTTAGTTGTTGGCGATTGGGGGAGAAGAGGGACTTACAACCAATCTGAAGTTGCACTTCAGGTCCATTGATTTTCTCTCTCTAGATCCTTTTCTTTAGAGGAAATGCTCAATGGATTTCTACCAACATTTCTTGCTTTTTTTTTTTTTTTTTTTTTTTTTATCAGTCATAAATTTGGAAAATGGTGGTTTATAGAATATTATCGGAATTATATCGATAAATTCATGTAAAAGATGTGACATCTTTTCATTGAGAAAATGAAGGTGGACCCCTTACTGTAACCCAATGTTTTAATGCATTTCATTTAAGGGTCGGGCTTGGGGGACCCCCATTTTTGACACCCATTTTGGCGTACCCACATAGAAGATGAATCAATGGCTGATATTTGGTGGGGATGATCTCCTCACCATATAGATCACCCCAACAAAAAAATCAGCCCATTCCGAAATTTCTAACCCCATCAAATGTGGTTTTCAAGTTACATGATAAAAATCGACGGTCCATGATTCTTCAGCTTCTAAACCACTCTATGAATATTAGAATGATTTGAATTTTTGTGAGGATCGTGATCTCACCACAGAGATTATCCTCACCAAAAATCAGCCATTTATTCATCTTCTATGTCGGTACGCCAAAATGGGTGTCAAAAATGGGGTCCCCCCGAGCCCGACCCTTCATTTAATATCAAAAAAAAAAAAAACTATAATAAGACACAAAAAACGGATAATTGATGATAGTTCTTCCATGGGGTGTCTACAATATATATATATATGAAAATTTTGTCGCGATTCCCTAAAATTTGCAAAATAAGACGGACCCACTAAATTAAGAATCTCATTATTCATGGATATAATTTTAGTTTCCGAATTAGAATATAATTTTTATTATTTATTATTTTATTTATTGTAGATGGGAAGGATTGGAGAGAAGCTAGACATAAATTTCGTCGTTTCTACTGGCGATAATTTCTACGACAATGGATTAACGGGCATAGACGATCCCGCATTTGAGGAGTCATTTAGCAAAATCTACACTGCTAAGAGCTTGCAAAAACAGTGGTACAGTGGTAAGTCCTTACTCTAAAAAAAATGGAAGAATATCTTAATTAATTATTTTTTTCTACAGGCCGCGGTTATTTATTATTTTTTGAAAAATGAATTATGTAGTTTTGGGCAACCACGACTACCGGGGTGACGCGGAGGCACAATTGAGCCATGTACTGAGGAATATCGATAGCAGATGGCTTTTGTTTGAGATCCTTTGTTCTTAATGCAGGTGAAATAATTCTCCATCTAAACTAATTTTTCCATATACAATTTCTCTTGCACGAATCGAAATCGAAGAAACTCAACTATCTAATATTATTCTTTTTTCTTATTTATTTACTAGAAATTGCGGAATTTTTCTTCGTCGACACAACTCCTTTTGTCGACATGTACTTCACTACCCGAAAGACCATACGTATGATTGGAGAGGCGTGACTCCCCGGGAGGATTATATTCCAAAAATTCTAGCGGTAACCGCATTATCAACCTATTTGTTTAATTATGTTTACAAGTCAAAAATTCATAATTTTTTTTAGAGATTTATTATTAATTTTTGCATATAGGATGTGGAATCAGCATTGAGGGAGTCGACGGCGAAGTGGAAGATTGTAGTTGGTCACCATACAATCAGAAGTGCCGGGCATCACGGCGACACTCGGAGCTCATTAAACAGCTTCTCCCAATCCTTCAGGTATTTAAATTGTTAATAAATAAATAAATAAATAAATAAAAATTTGCCTACATAATTAAAAAAAAAAATTGTGTTAAAGCTATATATAGATATATATTTTCTTTATTAAATCCTATATTATGATTTTTTTTAGGCGAACAATGTCGATCTTTACATGAACGGGCACGACCATTGCCTGCAACACATTAGTAGCACCAAGAGGTAAAATCGAACCCGTTAAAGTCTAATATAGTGTCTATTAAGAAAGAAAAATTTGATTAATATGGGTTTGAATTCGGGTTATGGATGCAGTCCAATCCAATTTCTAACGAGCGGAGCGGGTTCGAAGGCGTGGAGGGGTGACGCTAAGGGATTGAGCCAAGATGGTGTGGACTTCTTCTATGATGGGCAAGGTTTCATGTCTGTGCAGTTGATCGAGAACGACATCGAGGTCGTGTTTTACGATGTTTTTGGCGAGGTTTTGTACAAATGGAGCATGTCCAAGCAGCTTTACTCATCCATGTAGCGGATTACATATTAACAGAGACGATGTAGCACAACTTTGTTTAGTCAGTTTAAATTAAACTAGCCTGGAATAGTGCCACGTTTGGATTGTTGGACGGGTAGGATCAAAGTATGTTCCAATCCGGTAGGAGCAAAAACTTTTGACCCATGTCAAGTTAACAAGATTTGCACAAACTTTATGTTGTAGGGCTGACAACTCGATCTAGACCGTTCAAATTATCTCTCGCAATCTCTAAACTTTTCTCTAATCCCTACCTAACTATTTTTAGACATTAATCAAACGGCTACGATTTTGGAGCTAGAACTTATCCATGGGTGGGCCCACAGAATGAACAATGCCCACTACCACCAACCTCTATATTGGAAGACAGCACAAATGTGCTTCCATATATAATCGATTTTAAAATGTTGATTGGACAAGTGTACATAAATAGTAAAGTTGTTCATTAAATATTGCCCTCTACCATGTGGAGGGTCTATCATGCCATCGAGGGCCATTCTATATATAATCCTAGTCATGGTTTTAAAAACGGCCGTTTAAACGGTTTTAACGCCCCAAGCCCGTTTCCGTTAAAACCGTTTAAACACATTTTAACATATTTGAATTTAACGGCCGTTAAATTCTGAATTTTTTTGTGAAAAAATGGCCGTTAAATCCGTTTAATTTCCGTTAAATTTTATTTTTTTTTAATTTTCAAATTTCAAAATTAAAAATTTGAATTTCAGCGCCATTTTTTCCGTTAAAATCGTTAAAACCCGTTAAATTCTATTTTTTCCATTTTTTTTTCATTTTTGCCCCTGGCCGTTTCAATACGTTTTAACGGTAACGTCCCCAGTCCGTTTAACCGTTAAAACGGCCTCCTTTAAACCTTGATCCTAGTTAGTCAATTCGCGTACTATACACGCTTAATACCCAATTTTTTTTTTTAAGAAATGTTTAATTCGGCCGTATAAAATAAAAAAAATCACAAATTTTAAGATTATACGAATAAAACACGTATTGAAACATTTAATACGACCGTATAAAATAAAAAATAAGAAAAAAATTACGAATTTTAAGATTATACGAATAAAACATGTATTATTCATGTTTAATACATGAATTTTGTATTTTTTTAAATAAAAACGTATTAAATAGCCGCATAAAAAGAAAAAAATTGGTAAAATTCAGGCTTTATAAGGCTAAACGAATATAACATTTCAACAATGATTGAATTTTTGACCGAATTTTTTTATCCCGAAACCAAATTAAACTCGAACATTTCCCGTTTCGAATATTTGCTGTATACCGAATTGCTAACTATGTAGATAATACAGAATTCTATATCAAAATTTGATACAGAAATCCCTCAAAATGCCACGTGGCTCACTGAC
Source organism: Euptelea pleiosperma (assembly GCA_035048495.1). Classification (NCBI taxonomy): domain Eukaryota; kingdom Viridiplantae; phylum Streptophyta; class Magnoliopsida; order Ranunculales; family Eupteleaceae; genus Euptelea; species Euptelea pleiosperma. The sequence goes on from CM068543.1 coordinate 45,209,701, forward strand.
CCAATGAATGTTTGGCCTACATCTTGGTGGACCTACACATCAAAAATAGCCTGATTAGTGATTTCTAGTGGAGCATTTTCATCGTGGGCTTCAAGAATAAGTCTGGGTTCTACGCCCACGATGAACAAGTGCTCTAATCACATGGCTAGAAATCACCAATTAGGCTGACTTTTTAGGGGTGTAAGTTTCACATTCCATCAAAAAGTGGACCAAACATTCATGAGGTCAATGGTCCTGAAAGAGTGCCATGTGGGATTTTGAGGGGTTTTTGTATCAAACATTTGATACAGAGTTGTGTCATTTAAATTTAGAAATTAGAAATTAAAGTCAGCAAAGCCGTTCACTACCATAGAGTTCTCGGCATGTACCCGAGTTCTTTTTGCCACGTACCCAAGTGCGTTTACTTTTGTAATAAAAAATTAAAAAAGAAATCTTAAGAAACACTCACTTGGGTACGTTTCAAAAAGCACTCGAGGACGTGCCGAGAACTCTATGGTAGTAAACTGTTTCACTGATAGCCAGCTGTCATCAAAGGTTTACTCGGACAGATTGACGAAAGGTTATTCAACCGGTTTTCATTCTTTATAGAAAATTTACATCACTAATTTGATGATATGTAGTTGTCAATATTATGTAAAACACGTAGCAGAGGAGTTCATGGAGCGTTCGGATCGTCAAAAGTCCAAATGATATTAAAAAGGATGATATGTATTAATACTAAAAATGCACTTAAAAGGACGTAACAAACATTAATGAAATTATCCTCAGTGTCGGAATCACGTGGGGTTTGAGTTTTTTGGAAGGAAACGATGAGATCTTCAATACTTGTTAGTTTTGTCTATGACATACGCATGATTTTGGTCAAATTTCATTGTTTAATGGGTCAAAACGACAATTTTACTATTTTAGGAGAATTTTGTTTTAGCAATAACTTAAATTGTAGAAATGAGATAAGTTTCTCTTCGATTGAAGACGTTGTTCTTCTTTCTTTTTCACTTACATGATTATCTTCACGCTTCCGCTATGTCAAGTTGGAATCATAGCAATGATTTTTCCTTCTTACATGGCTATCAAGGACGAATCTGGGTTGATAAACCTCGTAGACGGTTCTCCATAGAATCTACCTATATCGCATTTACAGTTAAGGCCTTCCAACGAGAGACAACAATCACTACAGGATATGTATGCCGTGATCACGTAGTTAACTCTAGTCTTTCAAAAACTAGATTCAAGGTAATGAACCATCTAATAAGATTGAAAATGGATACCTTTAATTGATAGTATTTTAAGAACCAATAATCATTTTTATGAATTTTCTTATTTAATTTGGTTTTGAAAATAGTTTCAAAGATGACTAACATTATTTCTATTTGTCCTAAGAGAACAAGCGTTCTCAAAATTCATGATAAAAAGCTAATACTTCCTAGCTTAATATGGTTCTTGAAAATCTTTTTTTTACGTAAGAAGGACTTTGGTATATACTATTGTATTTTAGTTTTTATTTTTTTAACTTTTATTTTTATTTTTTTCTATAATGTTCTCTTACACCCTCTCTCTTTGTGATTTATTAGTGTTTTTAATGCTCCATTGTTGGGGGTGTGGATTTGTGCTTCATTTTTAAGATAATTTCTATTAATAGTATTAACTGGTGCATTCTTCATTTTTTACAATTTTTTTTTTTTGACAAATTAAAAAAAAAAACTTTTTCTTTAGTTGTTATTTCTGTTTTTAATTCTTGTTTACATTTATTCTATTAAATGCTAATGGTGAAAAATATTTAATCAACAAAATTCTAATGTTTTAATGTTGGGTCCTCATTATTAACTCTCAAGTAGTGAATTCTAGAAGGTGTTGATATTTTAAAACTTCACTACGTATTTGACGGATTTCTAGAATTTCGGTTAAATTTAGTGGCTGTGACCTAATGATTGTCTGAAAGAGTTAGGAAAGATCAAGTTCAGTGACCTTCGACTAACTGGTTCATTTGGTTGACTATGAAAGATAAAAAATAAAATTTGATATAAATACACTTTGAAAATCAACCAATGAATTACATTTGGTACACCGAAAAGGACGGTTTATTTTTTTTGTATTCTATTGAGAAAAAAACATTTATAAAAAAAAAAAGAAAAAAAGTGTTGAATATGATAAAGTGTCAAAGATACTGAGCGAAGCAAAAAGAATAATATGTTGAAAGTTTAAATGATTCTTGTTGAAACGTTCAGTGGTAGGTTGATGCATGAACTCACAAAATAGTATTCATAGCAGTTGGAGGGCTCATATTCATGGAAAAAAAAAAGAAGAGAAAAGAAAGCTCGAAAATCCAATAACTAGACACCTTCCGAGGATAATTTTTTTGAAGCGGAGGTATTTTTTAAGCGACAATCGTGCGCCCAGCGATCGCACGCGACATTTAATCTGGGGTTAAGGATTTGGTTTTTTAAAAACTTTTTATAAACTAACCATGGGTATATGTGGCGCATGATCATTGGCGGCGCATAATGACCGCTTCAAAAATTTGTGCCCTTTCAAGCTATTTTTGACGTATTGGTTCATAAAAGGTGGACCAGGTCAGTGTGACACGTGGCAAGACATGATCTGGTAAACCACGTGGGACAACTCAGTTTTGGTCCAGCCAGCGGCAGTTCACCGAGGAGGATGGACCTTATGTACATCATGTAACTTTCCAAGAAAACTAGCACCCGCCGCACCACACCACACCGGCCCATTGAGACAGGTCTAAACTGGGGACAAAGTGTGACCGTGACATAATGTCCAATATCATTTTGGAATATCTTCTTTTAAAACATGTGGGCCCCACATCAACACGTGGTCTTGATTACTAAGCCCACACCTTTTTTCAGGCAATACGGTTGACGGTTTAGAATATAACATGAAAACCTTGCTGCCTTCCGTAGGCCCTTCTTTTATGGGTCCCACCTAAATAGGTCCCCCCACATGGTAGAGGCAATATTTATCCAATCAACACATTCTAAAAAGTGTATCTGTTTTTTTTTAAAACATGTGGACCCCACCTCAACATGTGGTCTGAACTCTGGATCATGGTTTAAAAGCGGCCGTTATTTTCGTTATAATGGCTGTTGTAACAGATTCGGACCGACCCAATTACGTTAGGTACCGTTAAAACACAGAAAATTATGGCCGTTATAATGAAAAATAATGACCGTTATTTTTGTTATAATGGCCGTTGTAAGAGATTTGGACCGACCCAATTACGTTATCTACCATTAAAACACTCAGAAAATAACGACCGTTATTTTTTGATAAAAACTTTTTTAGAAAAAAGCCCGTTATTTTCTATTTTTCCGTTATAAATTTTATTACAAATTTGAAATTCAAAATTTAAATTTTAATGCTGTTATAATTTTAGTGGCACCCCTCAAAATGTGAGGGCACCCGACCTGCTGAGAGCAACCCACTTAGATTTCAAACTCTGTGAGGGCACCTTTCCCCATTGATAGACCTGTAAAACTTTTGTCACAAGGGTTTGACCCAAACCATTCACAAACCACAATAGGAGCCACGTGGCATACTCTTAGTGGACGCTGACCGAATGGATGTTTGGCCAGTCCCTCACTGGACCTGCAAACCAAAAATCAGAATTTACCACCTTTGGATCTTTGCACCAAAATAATGCTCAATTATGATCAGATTCCTACGGTTAAAAACAACCCATGAAAATGACTTCAATCCAACACTTCAAATTTACTAATCAGGCTGATTTTTGGTTTGTAGGTCCACCTAGGGACCGGCCAAACATATATACGGTCAGCGCCCACTAAGAGTGTGCCACATGACTCCTATTGTGGTTGTGACTGGATTCGCTTACAAGACTTACAACCTATTGTAAGCAGAAAAACAGTTGATTAGAGGGTGCCTAGAAAAAAATTCAAGGCCATTTTCGTAATAAAAAAATATGGTAAAAAATCAAGGGTTTCGGGTGCCTTCACATTTTGTGGGGTGCGACTAAAATTACCCTTTCCGTTATTTTCCATTTTTTCCGTTTTTGCCCCGGTGCGTTACAATCAGTTATAATGGTTGTTATAACGGAAAAAACGGTAATGCCCCCAGTGAAAAAGTTGGTTCTACTTAAGCTCATGATGAAAAGATAAGGCTTAAATCCGATGACTACAAATCGTCTAGTATACTGAATTTTGGTGTGTCGGTTCATCAAAGGGGGTGGGCCCCACCACCCAAAATAAAAAATAAAAATCCCCCCACCAACAATGTTAGGTGGAATTGTTTTTCAAATTCACTTCTAACTTGAAAGTCGGATGGTTCCAACTTCCAATCATACATGGGGGGTTAGATAGGAATAGGATAATGTTGGGTCAAGGTGGGTCCCATACAGGATCAACCAATAATGGAATGGTTAAGATCACCCTGTCAGATCCATGTTCAGAATTTGTCCTAAGAGATCTCCTTACAGGTAGGGTAGGACCCACAACTGGTAATTCTTACGTATTATAATCAGTTTTTAGTGTCTGACGGTCAGACCTCACTTAAGTGTTCACTTAAGTTTTAGCTCGTCAACTTGCCTATATAAACGCCTCCGCTGAAGCCCATAAGTAATCTCCACACAAACCTCTCTCTTTCTCTCTTGCTTCTCATAGCCATGGCCTTTTTTTCTAAGAAATTCATGCATCTGTTCCTTCTGTTAACAGCTAGTCTCACTCTGTGTTTGGTCTCTACTTATGCTGAGCTTCAGAGATTCGAACACCCGGCGAAAAACGATGGGTCACTTAGCTTTTTAGTCGTCGGCGATTGGGGGAGAAGAGGGACTTACAACCAATCTGAAGTTGCATTTCAGGTCCATTGATTTTCTCTCTCTAGATCATTTTCTTTAGTGGAACTATTCAATGGATTTCTACCAATATTTTCTTGCTTCTTTTTTTTTTTTTTTTTTTTTTTTAAATTTTTCGGTTGACGTAAATTTGGGAAAAATGGTGTTTATAGAAGATTATCGAAGGTATTGAGAAAATGTACAAGGTGTCACGATTTCATTGAGCAAAGAAGGTGGGACCCCTTGTATCTATACTACTTTAAAGCCAAAACCTGGGTTGGGGAATGCCCCGTCACACGGGCTTCACAACATGCTCACTCACGTACATGCAGTGCATGTGTCGCCCCTCTAGTATTTATAATTCTTGTAGTGTCGCCAATTGTCCTTCTAAGAGGAGATTTCAAGAAATTTGCCTTAACGAAAGAGATGACTTTAAACAGGATCTTATTTATTTATTTTTATTTTTTTAATTAGAATATAATAAATAATTTTTTTATTAATTCGTTATATTTATTTGTTTTAGATGGGAAGGATTGGAGAGAAGCTAGACATAAATTTCGTCGTCTCTACGGGTGATAATTTCTACGACAAAGGATTAACCGGCGAAGATGATCCCGCATTTGAGGAGTCATTTAGCAAAATCTACACTGCTACGAGCTTGCAAAAGCAGTGGTACAGCGGTAAGTCCCGAGACTAAAAAAAAATGGAAGAATATCTTAATTAAAATTACTTTTTCCTATAGCGGTTATTTATTTTTATTTTTTTGCAAATGAATATCGCAGTTTTGGGCAACCACGACTACCGGGGTGATGTAGAGGCACAATTGAGCCCCGTACTGAGGAATATCGACAGCCGATGGCTTTGTTTGAGATCCTTTGTTCTTAATGCAGGTGAAATAATTATCCATCTAAGCTAATTTTTCCATCTAATTAATTTCTCTTGCACAAATTGAATTAATTAATGTGCTTCTTTTTCTTATTTATTTACTAGAAATTGCGGAATTTTTCTTCGTCGACACGACTCCACTTGTAGATGCGTACTTCACTAACCCGAAGGACCAAACCTATGATTGGAGAGGTGTGATTCCTCGTCGGAATTATATCGCAAAAGTTCTAACGGTAACTAAATTATCAAACCTACTTGTTTAATTATGTTTTACAAGTCAAGAATTCATAATTTTTAATTTTTTGAGATTTACTATTAATTTTGCATATAGGATGTCGAATCGGCATTGAGGGATTCGACTGCGAAATGGAAGATTGTAGTTGGTCACCATGCAATCAAGAGTGCCGGGCATCACGGTGACACACCGGAGCTCGTAAAACAGCTTCTCCCAATCCTTCAGGTAATTAATTAATTTATTAATAATATATCACCCCCTTAGAAACATATGTAAAGATATAGCTTTCTCTTAGTAAATCCCATTAATTATGAATTTGATGCAGGCGAACCACGTCGATCTTTACATGAACGGGCATGATCATTGCCTGGAACATATCAGTAGCACCGAGAGGTAAAATCGAACCCGTTAAAATCTAATAGTGTTTGTTGGGAGAGAAAATATTTGATTAATTTTGCTAATGGAATTGGGTCATGCATGCAGTCCTATCCAATTTCTAACGAGCGGAGCGGGTTCGAAGGCGTGGAGGGGTGACGTTAGAGGATTGAACCGAGATGGTGTGAAATTCGTATATGATGGGCAAGGTTTCATGTCTGTACAATTGATCGAGAACGACGCCAAGATCGTGTTCTACGATGTTCATGGCGAGGTTTTGCACAAATGGGTCATGTCCAAGCAGCTTTATTCATCCATGTAGAGGATTACACATGAAAAACGCCATATCACACCATTGTTCGTTCAGTTTAAAATTTTAAATTAGCCTAGCCGTTGGAGATTTATAATTCCCGGTTCACTTTTTTTTTTTGTCTGTAATCAAGGAATTCCCGGTTCACTTTACCTTCTTGATTGAGCAACTTATTTAAAAGAAGCCAGGTTAATAAGGGCTTGTTTGATTGCACATAAAATTTTCCTGAAACAAATTATTTTTTGGTGGAATGTTTTTTTCATGTAAGGCTGTTTAATTGTCCCCGTAAAAATATGCCGAGAAAATAGCAATTTTCAATTCTGTGAGAAAATAAGGTGGATTCTCATGGAAATGAATTCTCACCTAATGTGGTACGGGAATGAATTCCAGGCTTGGGTGGGAATATCTCATTTTCTCTGGAAAATTTTCTAAATTAAAAATGTCTATTAAACAAGGGAAAATTATGTTTTGCCGAGAAAATGCGATTTTTTCATATGAAAATTGACAAACAAACACGCCGTAAGTTAAAATATTCTCCCACACAAGGAAATTTATTTGCTCATACCAGGTTTGAGCAAACTTTGATCCTACCCCTCCCAAAAATGCCACCTGGAAAATCTTTCTGGCCCGCCGACCCAGGAATGTTTGGGTCGGTAATTTTTGGCCGTTGAATCGTATCATTTTTTTATCGAGTGATTTCTGGCTGTTGGATTCAAGCGACTTTTTTGTGTACTCTGATCGAATGGCTAGACATTACCAATCAGATTAATTCTCGGTGTGTAGGTCCACCAAGAGGTGATGAAACCATTCATGGGACCAGTGAGCGTGCTATAGCATGCCACGTCTTGTTTGCGGGAAGGGTAGGATCAAAGTGTGCTGACTTATACCAAGTTGCAGGTTGACAACTCAATCTAGACCGTTCAAATTATCTTCTCTTACATCACCAACTTTATGTTAGTACGATTTTTGCGCTATAGCTCATCCATGGGGGTGGCCCACAAAATGACAAATTGCCACTTCCATAAATAATCAATTTAGAATTTGTTGATTGGATAGTGTATATAAATGGTAAGGTCGTTAGATAAATATTGCCTCGATCACACCTTGGTGGACCTGCAAACCAAAAATCATCCTGATTGGTGATTTCTAGCCATTGGATTCAACCATTTTTTCATCTTGGGCAATCTCTTTCGGGCTCATATATATTACATGAATGTTTTACTGACCCCTTTGAGGAACTACAAAAAAAAAATCGGCCATACTTGTGATTTTCTAGCCATTGGATTTAAGCATGTTTCATCATTGGCTTGGAACCCATCCATGGGGCTATCCATGAAACCCATGATAAAAAAAATATATTCAAATCCAATTCGGGGTATCAATTTTACCCATTTAACCGGAACCAGAACCAGAACCAGAACCAGAACCGAAAACACCAGTTTCAGTTCCACATTTTTGAGAACCGATTAAAAAAGAACCAAAATCGAATCGAAAATAACAGGTCCAGTTCTAGGTAGTTTAATATGGAACCGAAACTTATAGGAGCCAGAACCGACATAAATAGTGTTAAAATTCTCATATTATCAAGATTGGAACGAATATACCTCAGAACCAGAACCAGAACCAGAACCAACAGAAACCAAATAATCAGTTCCAGTTCCGGATCCATCATTTTGAGAACCGGAACCGACCCCTTGACAACCCTAAATCCAATAGCTAGAAATGACCAGGTAGGCTGATTTTTGGTGTGTAGGTCCAATATCCATGAACCCATTCATGGACCACAATAGCAATAAAATGTAGAACTTAGCTCTAGTAGACCCATTTCAATTGCATGTAATGGGCTGAAACCAGCCCACTATAGTTCTAATTGAAAACCAGAGTATACTGTACCTATACATCTTTACATTAACAAGTCTGTTTCCTTTCAACACCTACAGTATAAACAAGTGCAACAGCATGTTTTCAAAAATTGTGAGACAGAAAGATGGTGTGCAAATAAGATTGTTCCTCACCAAGGGGTTGCAACGATACTATCAAAATCATATCCAGCATGCCGAATGCTTCGATCTACTGCATCCACTGTCATTTGCAACGTAGCGATATTAGAGCCGTTAATTTCCTTGTTCTTCACAACCGATGTCCGTCTCTTGCTCAATAAATTGATGGATTGTTGTAGTTCCCTAAGACTCTCATCAATCTCATCGATTTCTTCATCGAATTTATCATTGTCGCGGTTCTTCTCAACGATCTGGCCTTTAACTGTATCTGCTTTTTCCTCAAGCAGTCCTTGCTCATCTTTGATTCTAAGCAACTCCTTTAGTCGAACTCGGACTTTCTGAACATTAAATCCAAGCAATTCCAAATCAACAAGGGCCTTCGATATGTCTTCAAGGTCGCTCCTAGGGTTGTTGAGTTGCAAATCGCATATTTTTCCCACCAAATTGGCAAATGTTACCATGTGTCCTATGGCCATTCCCTCGCGATGCTCCTTGTTATATTGTTCCAATGGACGAAAATGTGGATTTTGTGGCAGAATGCAGAATATTCCCATGGATTCAACCTTCTCCCACATAAATGAACTCTTCGTGAAAGGCAAACTTCCATTCCCTATTGACACCTTGTCGCGGATAGGATCAATCACAGGAGACTGCAGAAAAACCTCATTTGGTTTTCCTCTTATCTTATTACAGTGTTTATCGACAAAATGCAGAATCTCATTTTGTTCTATTCTTGCACCATCACATTGGTTATGGGCAGATGTGAATTCCTCCAAACTGAAAGAACTCTTGGTCATGTTACACAACTTTTGAAGTTCAAGGTCCATGACTGATGCATCCCAGGTGACTGCCTTGTTAGATTGGGATACAAGTTGGTCTGGCAAAACACCTACACAAAGCCAAAGATAGTAAGACAAACTAGTATGGTTATGAATGCAATTACAAAGTGAGTCTAGCTTACCCTCGTTACCCGTCACTTTTAGCCACAGGGATAGTGGTTGTTCGTCATCTGAAATATTGCTCGAAACTCCTGTGGCGAGCATTTCAACTTCTTTTGGTACAGATTCTGTTTGAACAACTTCATTAGTCATTTCTCCCCTGGATGCTTTGTATTCAGGACCTATATGACATAAAGGTTATCAGTTTTATACAACTTAAAGGGCATGTTTGGATGAGGAGTTTATGTTTGATGGGCATTTAGACTTTTCTCATGGCATTACCCTTCTAAGAAAAATAAATTTACCATTGAATTGTTACTTAAGCCATTATTACATACCATTCATTGAATCATTTGTTTTTGCAACCTTTGTTTTTGGTGGTCTTCCTTTCTTTCTTAAGACCTTTGTTTGCTTGCCCACCCTTTCTACTATATGTGGTCTAATCTCCTGTTCAAATAAGAACAAAGATCTTGGCCAGAATCAACACTGAATTACCATAAAATGAGAGTAGAACAAATTTTATGCTTGTAACCTTTTCTTTTGTTGGTGGTCCTCTAATTTTTAAGACCATCTCTGCGCGTTTGCCTACCTCTTCTACTTTCTGTGGTTTAACCTGCAGATATGAATAAATATCCTTAGCAGGATCATTGATTCAAGGAGGAACTCTAATTAGAGGAAAAAGTGTATGGACTTACAATGCCACACATTGTTACTTTCATCTGTCGTGGGGGTCGTCTGGCAAGCTGCTTTCGCCCCCATCTCACTGGGCTTTTAGGTGCAGCAAAATTATATCGTTCCACTTCTATGATCTCAGGTGGAAGATTAATTCTCCGACTTTCTGACAAAAAGTGAGAACTAGAACCTTTCACTGACGGGTGATCTATGGACCTGCTGCATTCCAAGTCTTGACTTGTTCCAATTTTTCTTGATGCATTTTTATCTGACCAGAATTTGAAGGCGTAGGTGGTCATCATTAGTCCTTTATTATAGTAGATTCAAGGGCATTTTAGCAAAAAGTTGAGTTGCTGCATTCTTCCCTCAAAGAGGGGTGTATTCTTAGCAGAAGACTGATCATTAATTGAAGGATTTTTTAAGTGATTAGTTCCTTCACCTTTTAAGGTTGGGGTGGAATCATTTGGTGCATCCGCTTCAATCACAGTTCCAGGAGAAATTGCTCTAACAGAGCATGAGATTAGAGAGAATGACGCCTCTGCTGCTTCCCCTTTCTTTAGCTTCTTGCAAGGCTGTGATAATTCAGCATCACTGTGATGGGTTGAGTATGTAGTCTTCTTGCTTGAGTTTGTGGCACACAAAGGTGATGTATCTTCAGCAGCATCATCGGAAGCACCCGGACTTGTAAGTTGAATAGCCATCTCACTGCTTTGAGCAGTGTTGTTGGCTGGCCCCAACTGTTTTTTATCAATAGATTTAATCCCAACTGGATTATGTGATGTGATTGAGATTTCCTGAAACAAATGCCCATAATTTAAATTATAAATCTACTATGATTTCAATCTCTGTGGAATCTCTCAAAGCACCTATGCTTTTAACTCTTAAGCTTCTACTCTTGAACTCATGCAAACATAGATCTAAATCACTGAGCACTAGACACAATAAAAAAAAACTTGGGTCATCACTACCAGAAAATCAAAATGTTGATTTTCAAACAACCAACACCACATGGGTTGGACCCACGATCAGATCTGTCCCATCAAGGAGATATCCTGAGCCAAAAAATCAACCAAACTAATGAATTAAGCCATCCAATCGATACAGTTCAATCACTCAGCTGTATTTTTGGCCCTGGAGATTGGCTTGATATGCTCCATGGGATAGCGAGGACGCCTTCTCCTGGTTATTCCAATTAAGGTAACACTACAAACAACGAACACAAAGTATACCAACACAAAGCAGCATGACAATAAATACCAAACCCACCATTTTTAGAGAAGAAATGAGCAGAGAAAAGAAAAACAAAAATCGATAACAAACCAAAACCAACCACCGTGACAAAATGAGATTTTAGCCATATATACCTGTTAAGGAACATAAAACCAGAACAAAAAATTCATACCCAGGAATCATGTACCCATTTTCCATCGATCCAGTCCATATGAAGCCTTAATTTCGATAGATCGAATTCCTTCTCTTCATTCCAATGCTTAAAGTAGACATTGTACCTCATACCAGCAAGAACTTTGGTAATTACTCCACTCCACCAGCCAAAATTGTACAAGGCATCCACTTTTTCCAATAGATGGAAATTTTGGTTGTCTGAAGTTTGAGGAGGGGAAGGCCGGATATGTGAAGAGTCCACGGTTTCTTTTAAGGATCTTCTCTCATCACCCAACCCTAAACTCTGGTACTCCACCATGTAGGAGTCGTTACCAATTCCTCTGAGTACAGTTGCTGGGAACCAAGCACCATGGCAATTTTCATCTTCAAGACTCACTTCTACCAGTGTTCCAAAGCTAAACTGCAAACTCGTTGTTCCCTACAAAGAATTAAGAAATGAAACTGGTGTTATTGATTGAAAGAAAATAGGAGATCACTTAAGGCAGCTATCAACAATTAAAAAAAAACTATGTTTGATTTTGAGACTGAAATCACTTACCTCCAAAATTCTTGAGGGATTTTGAATGAAAAAAAATTCAAGAACCAATGCTTAAATGTATGCATAAATATAAATCTCTACTGAGCATCAACATTATTAACTACTGCAGAGTGTAGAGTGTGAACCACCACTTAAGGGGTAAAATCTACGAGATGTCCAGAGCCAAAAACTGACTGACCAAATATGCTTGTGATCATACGATCAGGTTGGCTTTAGAATTAGGTAGATAGACATGATTTTCATTGCTTCCAGGGCTATATCATCATTAGCCGTGTATAGAAAAGAGGATTTTAACCTTCTGATCTAAAGCAAAAGCTTGAGGCTAATAAAAGTTTAACAGTAAGGAAAAAAAATTTGAGGCAATTGGAAGTATATACAGTTGATCTGATTTTGGATAGTGCATCATCCAACAGATCGCAAACCAATCGAATAGTTGGGATCAGGCATTGGTGGGCCACATCTACTGGTTGAGGGGTACGGTCCTTAAGGTATGATGGAGTTCTAAATCATACATCTACATGCATTACGTGGACCTAAGATCCATCCTTCTCACCCCTCAAACCAGAAATATGTCCAATCAACTCAATTGGTAAGACTAGATTCCATGGACCTTACCCTTCATTTATAGTGTCCCAAGAACTCCTCGTCTAACTCTTGAATACAGCACAGACCAAATATCAGACTGTTGGTGGTTCTAAATCTTTTGGTTTTGAGCTAAAACTTGGATACTCAAAAAGGAGTTTTAACATTCAGGAAAAAAATGTTCATACTACGTGTGGGTGCATAATTTTGCACAGTATGAACTGTACGTGTGGCAGATGAAGTGCACCACTTATGGATATATTCTAGATTCTCAACAGAGCTCATTTGAGTATATGAGAACCCAGCAGAGCTCCTCTTAGTTCAGCCAAGCTCCTCAGTAGAGCTCCTCTTGGTTCAACTGAGCTCCTAGATAGTTCCGACAGAGCTCCTCTCAGCTCCGCATGAGGATGTGCACGATCCTTGAGCCATTATGACACTCCATACTCTTCAAGGGAGCTAGCTCACATGTTGTGTAGCTCCGCCCTATATAGATGGAAAAGTCTAGCCTACTAGCAGAGGTAAACTTTTCCTCTAGATATGCAGATTGATACCGAAGTTTCGTACATCCGCTCAACACCGAAGTGAAGCACTTAGAGATTAACTTCAGGAATAGAAGGATTCCTATTCTACCCATACTACAACAAGGAATCCTAATTAGAGAAAACTTGCTATTTAGTAGGACTATTTAGTAGAGATCCTAATTATAGAACTCAATGTTGTAAACTCTATAAATAAGACCCCCTGCTTGCAAGGAGAGGGGCACTCAATTGTCCATGGCTTCAAGCGCCCATGGACATACCTACCAACGGTTGCGGGGAACCATGTGAAAAACTTGTGTGTGTTGTTATTCTTCCTCTTTCTTGTAGATGTTTATGCTTTTATGGTTGTACGTGTGATATATCCAGGACGATATCTCGAAATGTGGGAATCCGAAAAAATTCCCATCTTTTGGCATGGTCTATGGGAAGCGACAGAAAGGCTTCCAAATCATTAACCGATCATTGCCGAGTAGGATTGTTCACCACCATAATGAAGCAGTAACACTATGATGAGAGGACTTGACGCAGGAAGAGAGTACCGTTCCGCAATTTGAGAAGGAATGAAGAGGGGATTACTATTCACGTGACACTATTCACGGTGCAATGGTATGATTTTGGTTTTCTTAGGTAATAAATTGACTAAAAAAGAAAATAGAGATGGAGAAAGAGAAGAGAATAAGAGAGAAGAGATAGAGAAAGAGATAAAGATAGAAAGATCCTTCGGCTTCGCACTGAATTAGCTTGGCTACGCACCAAGAGATGATGGCTTCACACCATAAGAGAGATTTCTCAAAGAGAATTCTATTTCTTCATTCATAATTTTTCGTTCTTAAAATCAAAGGGTACATCACCTTTTGTAGACTCTCTACTTGAACTTTCCTAATTCTAATCTAATTGAAATTAGAAACTCCTAATACGAGTCAACTATTGCGATCAATAATAAAATCCTAATTAGAAACAAAATCTCAATTGAAAATCCTAGTTAAATTAAAACAAATCTTCGTGGGGTCCACTAAAAATGGTAAAATCAAAATTTACTATAAATAGTAAATTCGGGATTTACTATAAATAGTAAAAACGAGATTTACTATAAATAGTAAAAACGAGATTTACTACAAATAGTAATTTCGAGATTTAGTATAAATAGTAAAAACGTGAATTACTATAAATAGTAAATAAGATCCACTTGATTAGGCATTGATTTGGTGTAGCGCGGACGATCGAAATAGAATGCTCCCGCATCAGGACTACACGAGTTCCATCCTTTCAGCTTCACGCATCAAGCCTCAAACTCCTCTTCCTCAATATTTTGGATGAATGCGCACCCTATCTTCAGAAGGGCATAAATTTGTAATCGTAACTCAGAATCTTATTATTATATATCCATTCGTATTGACAAGACCTAGCTAATAGTCATTTTGGTCATTTTTAACGTCGTTTAGGGGATCAAACTTTGTTATGGGTTTAGATCTCACTTTTCAAGGGGCAAACTCATTTTCTTCAACTCACCTCCTTGATGTGGACCAAGGCTTCCAATGATTGTTGAATAAGTGGGAGTTCCACCTGAATTGAGTAAAAAGACAAGAGGATCACGTTTACTTGCTGCCATTGAGACCTCTGCATACGTAGATCCGCACGACATGCCGTTGAGCTATGTTGTGCAGATCGATTATGTGTTTGATCTAAATAAGTACTCGAACCCTCGTTTAATTGCTTTTTTTATTGGAAGCTAAGCTATGGTTGTGTCTTCGCAGATCATGGGCTGCCATGAGTAGATCATTTGAGGATAGAGGTAGCCATGACTAGAAGTTTTGAGGTCATGGGCTGCCATGACTAGATCTTATGAGGATAGAGGTACCCATAACCAAAAGTTTTGAGGTCATGGGCTGCCATGACTAGATCTTTTAAGGACAGAGGCATCCATGACCAAAAGTTTTGAGGTCATGGGCTACCATAACCAAATCTTTTGATGAGGAAAAGTAAACATGATCAAAATTATTGAGGCCATGGGTTGTAGTGACCAGAGAGTTTTGATGACTATGATTGCTTCGTCAATTATACTTGCTTCATGTGCTTGTATGAGCTATTCATCTTAACGTATAGAGCTGTACAACTTATTGAATTCAGCCTGTCATGCGTGCATTACGATATTATTGCTTTACATATGAGACTAGGGAGATCATGCTTGATTATGGAAGTCATTCCATGTTTAATCATAATCCAGAATGGGGGCGAGAGTTTAAGTGACCTGACTACGAGAGCCCTCGATTACATCTCTTCGTTGCATTGTGCGGGTTGAGACAAACCGTAGTCTCACTTCACTGCATGCAAGATGGGATGGACTCACGTGTCCCTTCACTACACTACGCAAGTTGAGATGGACCTCGGTCTCTCTTCATTGCATGTAGTTTGAGATGGACCTCGGTCTCTTTTCGATGCACACAGATCTCTCTTGACAAGGGTCAGGATGGACTCAGGGTGGGTTCCCTTGTCTCTAACGTCCAGCTTAGCTTCCTAGGGGAGAAGTTGGATCTGGACCTGGCGGGGAGGAGCCCACAAACTAGACTACTGAGAACAGGCTTGTGGAGCTTAAACTCGCCATGCCTACCCTCAGGACATTGTTCGTGAGCTATTCTCAGAGCAATTCATCATGAATCCAAGGAGATCAGCTCTCGTGGAAGCCCTCAAGAGCTAAGACCTAAGTAGAGCTCTATATTTTCCTAGATAAATTTGGGGGCGACTGATTGATAAACCTTAAGTGTTAGATTATAAGCCAGACTTGAGATAACACTAAGCACTAGGCCAAGATCTAGGTTTGAGTTAATCCTAAATGTTGAGCTATGATCGAGACTTAGAAATAATCTAAGTGGCGGGTAAAGTGGATGCTAAGCTAAGGGTCTTTTATCATACTTAGGATATTTGTCCGAGCTAACCTAAGTGTTGAGCTCACTATTGTTTAGATTTTATCATGCAAAGCTATACTGACTATTGTTCCAGATTTTCTCATGCTAAAACTTATTTATTTTTATGTGGAACTATTATAGAGTTACATAAATTAAAGTGTTAGCTTGTGTTGAACGGGTGCAGAGATGGTATGGTCAAGGCAACATAAGACGCTAAGGTGTGAAGCAATCATACCCAAGCTAAAGACACCTAGGTAAACATAAGAGCATAAACAAGAGAGAGCGGGCCAAGATGGACACATGTCGCCCTTCGGTCAGGTTGGAATGGACGCACGTCTCTTCTCGATGTATCATGCAAAACTTGGGCTAAATAAGCACTTCTTTAGCGTTTGGGTTGGATAAACTCGAGATGAACAGTATACATCAGTTTGAGACATTTTCCTTGTCTGATATGACAAGCTCCATAGGCCTAGAACATTTAAATAGCTACACTCCGAGTGAGCAAATTAACATCATCATAAGGATTTATCTCCTCGTTGATAGACCACAGGATAATGTGCTATACCTCCAAGAGGGGAAGATTATGGGTGCATAATTTTGCATAGCATGAACTATACATATGGCAGATGGAATGCACCACTTATGAATATATTCTAGACTCTCAACAGAGGTCATTTGAGCATATGAGAGCCCAGAAGAGCTCCTCTTAGTTCAACCAAGCTCCTGGGCAGAGCTCCCCTCAGCTTTGCATGATATGCACACAATCCTTGAGCCATTTTGACACTGTACTCTTCGAGAGAGCTGGCCCACTTGTTGTACATCTCCACCCTCTATAGAAGGAAAAGTCTAGCCTACTTGTAGAGGTAGATTTTCCCTCCCGATATGCAGATTAGTACCCAAGTTCCGTATGTCCGCCCAACACCAAAGTGAAGTACTCAAAGATTAACTTTAAGTATGTCCCCCACACTCGGCATATACCTATGTCGCATGGATTCTTAATGAGTGAAGTCTCCATGTTGGACATGTATCAGATCCCCATTGCATCTGGTGTGACACTTCCAAATTGAAATCATAAGATATAGCATTGCATAATTCATTATTATCCTTATTATCTTATATAACATATATTGCCAAGTCCACATCGAATCGAATCACCATATCTATATTGGACTGACACCCATACCCATATCAAGGTAACATAGGAGGTTAGAAGTTCTCAGATTCGATTTCACTGTGATTTTGAGGCTATGCCCCCATTCTGGATCAGTGAATTGAGAACCATCAAATGGATGCCCAATTACCCAACATACCCGAACCAAAGAATTGAGTCGATTCTGAGATTTTAGACCCAATAAGAAATTGTATCGAGTTCAGTTATCCGGATGTAAAAAATTTCTATTACACAACTCGATACCTGAAAAACCTGACACTCCTACGGTGTGTGTGTGCGTGTGTGTGTGTGTGCGTGTGTGTGTGTGTGTGAGAGAGAGAGAGAGAGAGAGAGAGAGAGAGAGAGAGAGAGCAAACAGCACTAATAAAATAATATACCCACAACAGAAGACAACTAAGACTAAAGAAATTTACAAGGAACATAAAACAGGGGAAAGAACAAAACCCAGAACAGATTCAAGCTATAAATCATGGAAACAGAATAAATGGTTTAATATAATCCAATCCAAGGAAACTAATAAGTCCATAATACAATCAAATGAAGAAAACCCGTATAGCAAAAACACAAATGAGGAAACACAATTCCAGCTCTGTTTTGAGCAATAATACACACAAAAGAAAACAATACCAGCTGCTGCTGCTGCACTTGGGGCCGAGTCCACCGTCCATCAACCCATTCGAGATGAACCCGTAACTCTGACAACCCGAATTCCATCTCCTCGCCTGAATTCCTGAAGTACACAACATACCTCGAGTTCTCAAGAACCTTGGAAATCGCTCCTTCCCACCATCCGTCGTTGTGGAACGCGTCGACTTCTTCGTTACGATCAAACACCGGATTAAGTTCTCGGGGCGGCCGAGGCCTAATGTGCCACGCATCAACGTACTCCCTTAACGGCTTCGTTCCTTCTTCGTCGGCTATTAAACTCTCGTACTCAACCAAGAACTTTCTCTTCTTCTTTGATGGAGAAGACTTCAACGGTAACCTGATGATGGTTGCGACGTACCATGCACCTCTGAAACCCACGTCGTCGCTGCTAACCTCCACCTCCTGCCCCCTCCTAAAATGCACATCCCTCATTTTTCTGAAGACCACATCGTCGCTGCTAACCTCCACCTCCTGCCCCTTGCTAAAATGCTCATCCCCCATTTTTTTTTCTTCCGTTCTCTGGTTTGAACTTTGAAGCAATCTCTCTGTTTTGTTCAGAGAGAGTAAGAGGGGTGGACAGGTGTTTAAGCCTTACAAGGTGGTGGGTTGATTAAGGTATTGGCCGAGTTTTGGCGGGAGGAACGGGAGTTTGCGCCGTACTCTGGTCAGTACAGGATGACAGTTGAAGCTACGAAGCAGCGATTGTTGATTTCTAGCCGTTGGATTTAATATTTTTTATAATAAAAACTTTTAGAATTGGCCCTATAACACGTTTAGTGGCTCCGTACACCTTTGCGATTTTCTCGAGTAAAACTTGCCTGATCAGGTAATGGTCAGATAACCTGTGACCGACCACAATATGAGCCATTTGGCACATTTTTAAAGAACGATAACTGTATGGATGTTTGGGCAATCAATAAGTTGACTTAAAAACCAAAAATCACCTTGATTAGTGATTTCAAACCTTTCGATCTTGTACCTCGAATAATGCTCAAATTAACACGGTTAAAATCAACTCATGAAAATGACTCCAATCCAACGGCCAGAAATCACTAATAAGGTTGAGTTTTGGTTTTTAGGTCCATCTAGGGATTGGCCAAGCACCCATACGGCCAGTGTCCTCTAAAATATGGGTGACTGTCAATGATCGGCCGCCAGGGGATGGGATCCGAGCCTACGATTACAAAAGTTCGATCAAGGAGAAGGTCGATTTTCAGGTTTGTAGATGTAGGTCCGAAAGGTCGAAAAGAGTGAGCCACATGGCAGTTAGGGAGGGGTGCTTTCAAGTTTCCACTATCGATTGAGGAGTGCAATAAAGAAGGGTGTTTAATGGGGGTGGGGGAGTTCCTCGGCCATTTTTGGAGATCTCTAAAAAGGACGTGAAACTGTGTGCAGCTTTAGCTCTTCGTTTTCGCTGCACGAATCTGCCCTGAAAATAGCAAAAATATCAAAAGATATGGAAAGTTGAAAAACCATCATTATCTTTCTATCTAATGACGAGTGGGTTCCACCTGCAAGTATACAAGGCCTGCTTTGCCCGACTTAGATTTCCACGATGCATCGGCGTTAAGCTTTAGACCATGGTTTTAAAAACGGCCGTTTAAACGGTTTTAACCCTTTTATCGTTTTTGAATTAAACTGTTATTTTTTTGTTTTAACAGCCGTTAAAATCGTTTAAATGGCTGTTAAAATCGTTTAAACAGCTGTTTAATTCTAAAAAAATTATAAAAAAAAACTGGAAGAATAAAACCATGTTGCCAACAAGGGTTCATTCCACTTACGAGAAGGAAGAATAAAACCACTCCGATCCCGAGTTGGACTGGTTGGATCGGTCCGATCCACCGTGATCCGAGACGAGATCAAAAAAAAAAAAAACCCAAAAATTGGCAGAATTTTTTTTAAAACAAATGTGGAAAAATCATAAAAAAAAAAACATAAAAATTATAAAAGTATAAAATATAAGAAAACCAAAACATGTTTGGTCCATCCCTAGGTAGACCTACATACCAAAACTCATCCTGATTTCTAACCTCTAGATCTGAGTACACCAATAATGCTCAAAGTCTACGATTAAAAATAAACCATGGAAAAGACTCTAATCCAACAGACCACTCTTCCCCTATCTTAACTACGAGTAAAACATCTGTGAAAACGTTGTGATAGAAGCTTCTGTCATAACGCACAATACGACCACGTGGCACACTATTAGTGGACAATGGCCGTATGGATGTTTGGCCAGTCCCTCAGTGGACCTACAAACCAAAAATCAGCCTGATTAGTGATTTAAAACCTTTGGATCTTTGCACCCAAATAATGCTCGATAATGCTCAAATTCCTATGGTTAAAATCAACCCATGAAAATAACATCAATTGAACGCTTAGAAATCACTAATCAGGCTGATTTTTGGTTTATAAGTCCACCGAGGGACTGCCTAAACATTTATACGGTCCACGTCCACTAAGAGTGTGCCACATGACTCGTATTGTCTGTTATAACAGAGGTTGTACACCTCACCCAAAACTACCAAGCTCAGGGGAAATGAAAATGCAAACTTGCAACAGTAAATCACATGTTGAGGTGGGTCCACAACACTTTTTTGCGGGGTCCACATCAATTTGGAACATATTTATTTAAAACATGTGGACCCCACCTCAACATGTTGTCTACCAAACAGATAATTATTTTCCAATTTTAGGCCGTATGCTTCAGCTTTAGAGTATATAACATGAAAACCTGCTGCCTTTCATGTGCTGATCTTTCATGGGCCCCACCTGAGTAGGTCCTATACGATAAAAATTTTGAAGCAGCGGGATTTTTGAAGAAGCAATCATGTGCCCAACGATCGCAGTCCACGTATACCCATGGTTTGGACTTTCGTTTCAAAAAGTAAGCAATCAGGTATACGTGGGCCGCGATCATTGGCGCATGATCGCTTCTTCAAAAATCTCGCTGCTTCAAAAATTTTCTCGTCCTCCACATGGTAAAGGCATTATTTAATGAACAAATTTATCATTTATGTACATTTGTGTCGAGGTCTCGAGATGGAGTTAAGTTATAATTGTTAAACATCTAAACCTATAACTGACTACAGTTTCTTAACCGGACCTCTGATTTTAATCTGATCTATTCTAATACATTAGAAGTGTTGAAACAAGTTTTGGAAGATTTAAAACTCGTTTAGCTGATTCGGTGCCGAAATGGACTTAAGTTATAACTTTGAAATGCCTATTCTTATAACGGATTACAGTTTCAATACATTAGAAGTGTCTGAGAGTTTTCGAGAGATTTAAACCTTGTTTGCTTGATTTGGGGTATCGAGGTCCCAAAATGGACTTAAGTTATAAGTTTTAAAAGCTTAAACTAATAATTGACTACAATTTTACAACCGGAACTCTGATTTTGACATGACACAATATATGCCATGTGGCACAATCTTAGAGGACTCTGACCCTATGGATGTTTGGCCAATCCCTAGGTGGACCTACAAACCAAAATTCAGCCTGATGAGTTATTTCTAGACGTTGGATTGGACTTATTTTCATGAGTTGATCTCAACTGTGGGAATTCTATCAGTATTTGAGGTACAGAGATCCAACGCCTAGAAATCACTAATCAGGCTGAATTTTGGTTTGTAGGTCCACCTAGAGATTGGCCAAACATCCATACAGTCAGAGCCCTCTAAGAGTGTGGCATGTGGCACATATTTGTGTCCTGTACAGAATCCTGTCACTTTAGGGCTGTCAACGAAGCCCAACCCATCTACTAATTTGTCTTCTATTAAGAAAATTAAATATAGCCCCAACTTATGGCAAGTGGTTTGGACTTTTGAGTCCGGTTTTTTTTTCCCCATTGTACAATGGCCCACTTATTTTTTAGCAATACCTGTACAATCAGCTAGAAAATGTGTGATACCATCCTACCCCATGAGCATCAAATTTTTAGCCATTTGATCAAGAGATAAATAAAATTTACATAGTTTTATCATTGAATAATGAACAATCATCAAACGGTTGGGATTATCTGATTAATATCCTTCATTGAACATGAAGTCTATTGGCAAAATCGCCGAACCACGAAACATCAATATGGTCACCTGCAACTTATTATCACAGACGCAACCGGTGAAAGGATTGCGTAAAAGTTCTCCTTGGCCCCTGCACAACTTTCGTCACATTCCCATTACACAACGAATGCCACACCATTGATGATGTCGATAATGCATGGTTAAGTTAGGACAATGAGCATATGTTGCCCTCATCACTCTTGGCTTAGAAGACGCTGCCGTTTTGTTCTTAAGAAGCACTTCCATTTGGGATTTGATAATCTACGTAAAAAATTTAAGCACTGAATCATAGGAGTTAGTGAGCATTAAAAGATATTAAGCGCTTCAATCAAATGTAACTCCTATAGATAAAAACATGTACATTAGCATGGAGGTTGCAGAGGAGAAACAAAAGATTGCAGAAAGTTTTGCACCACAAGATTTAGACTTCTAGTGCCATAAAGATGACATCCAAAGACTGGAACATGAACTCTCCCGTCTGAAAGCATTTGTAGAATCCACTAAGTAAGATTAGACTTTAAATGCTTTGTGCACTGGAGAAAGTTAAGAGGTTATAAACGTTTTAATTTTAGGATTGTAGAGAAATTTAAGGGATTATGGAGATTTAAGAATGTGGAAAGACGTTTCAACCTTCTCTTCCCATAATGGCAATGCTACAATATCAAACTTTTTGAAAGCAAAAAACTAATGAATAATAACAAAGAGATGAGCAGCATTCAGATAACCTTACCGAAAACTATTTCACCAATCTACCAAGTTGGATCCTGTCTCTCACATGGCAAGCTTATAACATCTATAAAATTTGTCAGCCACAAACACAAGAAATATGGAAAAGAGTTATCGTATCCTAAGCTTGCCAAGCTTAGGCAACAACTCGGACTTTATAATGCAAGCTTTGGTGAGATGCGAAGCCCACTTTGCACTAATTTGGTGAGGTTAGGAAATGAAAGGAGGTATTGGAATGTGAAGTGTTTTTAAAGGAGACGTTTTGGTTCCTAATAAGAAACATAAACCAAAGAGACACGTTTTGGGTTTATGAAACTTTTTCCAAGGGTAATGGAAGTGGAAAAGACTTTTTTTGCAAAGTTTAGGTTGATATTGTTTGAAATTTATTAAATGGGTAGGGTGTTTTTCGGAATAGTTGAGTAAATGATTTTGTTGAAAAAAGTGATGTAAAAAAGATGGAGGAAGCGCCACCTTAGCAGTGTCGAGCTTTAGTACAGATAATAGATATCTAAACCTATACCTGACTACAATTTCCCAATTAGACCTCTGATTTTGACATCGTCTCTTTCAATATATTCGTTTCAATATATTAGAAATATTGAAGGAGGTTGTGGGAGATTCGTACATCGTTTGTCCGATTTAGGCGTCAAGGCTCCAAAATGGATTGAAGTTATAACTGAAATGCCTAAGCCTATAACTGGCTACAATTTTTCAACTGAACCTCTTATTTTGACTACGTCTCTTCCAACACATTTGAATAGTTGGAAGAGAATTCGGAAGATTCGGACCTCATTTGCTCAATTTGGGCATCGAAGTCTTAAAATAGACTTGTTATAATTGTAAATGCATGAACCTATAATTGACTACAGTTTCTCAACAGGACATTTGATTTTTATCATGTCTCTTCTAACACATTTGTTTCAACAAATTAGAAGTATCAGAAGAGGTTTCAGAATATTCAAACATCGTTTGCTCGATTTGGGCATCGAGGCCTGAAATGGACTTAAGTTATAACTATGAAATGCCTAAACCTATAAAACACTACAGTTTCTCAACCGAACCTCTGATTTTGACTCCATTTTTTCAGCATATTTGTTTCAACACATTTGAAGTGTTGGAAGAGGTTTCGCAAGATTTGGACCTCGTTTATCCATTTTGGGCATCTAAATCCCGAAATAGACTTAAGTTATAACTCCAAAATGTCTAAACCTATAAAACACTATAGTTTTTCAATTAGACGTCTAATTTTGACCATGTCTCTTCTAACACATTAGAACTGTTTGAAGATATTTCGAGAGATTCAAACATCGATTGACCGATTTGGGCGTCGCGGTCTCGAAATATACTTAAGTTATAATTGGAAATGCCTAAAGCTATAAACACTACAGTTTCTCAACTGGACCTCAGATTTTGACAATGTCTCTTCCAACACATTAGAGCTATTTGAAGAGATTTCAAGGGATTTAGACCTCGATTGCCTGATTTGGGCATTGTGGTCCCGAAATGGACTTAAGTTATAACTATGAAATTCTTAATCCTATAACTGACTATAGTTTCTCAACCAGATCTCTGATTTCGACATCGTCTCCTTCATCACATTTGTTTCAACACATTAGAAGTGTTGGAAGAAGTTTTAAGATATTCAAACATCGTTTGTTCAATTTAGGTGACGAGGTCCCGAAATAGACTTACGTTATAATTGTAAATGTCTAAACCTACAACTGACTACAGTTTTCGAAATTGGACATCTGATTTTAACTCATCTCTTTTAATACATTTGTTTCAACACATTAAAAATGTTGGAAGAGATTTCAAGAATTCGAACTTCGTTTGTCCGATTTGGGCGTTGATGTCTCGAAATAAACCTAAGTTATAACTATGAAATGCCTAAACCTATAAAACACTACATTTTCTCATCCGGATCTCTGATTTTGACCCAATCTCTTTTAGCACATTTGTTTCAAAACATTTGAAGTGTTGGAAGAGGTTTTTGGAGATTCAGACCTCGTTTGCCCTTAAGTTATAATTACAGAATGCCTAAACTTATAAAACACTATAATTTTCCAACCGAATCTCTAATTTTGACCATGTCTTTTTCAACACATTTGTTTTAACACATTAGAACCGTTTGAAGAGGTTTCGAGGGATTCAGACATCATTTGTCCAATTTGGGCGTCATGATCCCGAAATGACTTAAGTTATAACTATGAAATGCCTGAACTTATAACTAACTATAATTTTCCAACTAAACCTCTGATTTCGATGTCGTTTCTTCCAATACATTGTTTCAACACATTTGAAGTGTTGGAAGAAGTCTCGGGAGATTAGGACCTTGGTTACCCGATTTGAGCGTCGAGGTCCCGAAATGGATTTATGTTATAACCTTCTCTATATATGTACATCTCATACACTCAATGAAAGACAAATGCACAAGATTTCCGACAAGATTTCTGCTAGGTTCGTCAAGATGAGATACCATCTAAGACTCCCCCTCAACTTGATGCTTGGAGATTTATCAAGCCCAATGTGAACATTATGAATCGAAATTGATCATGAACGAGAGCTTTAGTGAAGACATCGACAAGATTTACGCTAGATCCATCAAGATGAGATACAATCTAGAGGCCGTGTGTTGTAGCAATATTCCTTCTCCGCTGTCAAAAATGATAAAAATTGAAAACTGTACTGCTACATCCTTCATTCCAAAGGTTTTGATGTGTTTCTCTACAATTTCCATTAATATATTTGTGTATTTTTCATTATTTCTATGCCTATAGACTCATAAATACTACCAAACTAGGCCCATCCCCTTAATACTCCTGGTTGTGGGTCACAACAAACATGGGTCAGCCGAAACTTGGCTCTAACGCAGTTGTCTTGGCCGAATCAACTAGATTTGGCCTTGAATTGGTCCAAGCTAACTAGTTTTGAGTCAAAACAACTAAAATGTCTGAAGGCTTATATCTTTGAAGCGTTATCTATCTGGGTCGGGCACCGTTGACAGATCTAAAATGACAGGCACACAATATAGCCAGGTGGCACATTGTTACAGGACTCTGACCGTACGGATGTTTGTCCTATCCCATGGTGGACCTACAAACCAAAAATCAGCCTTATTAGTGATTTATAAGTGTTGCATCTTTGTACCTTAAATACTGCTCAAATTCCCACAGTTGAGATCAGCCCATGAAAATAAGTCCAAGCCAAAGCCTATAAATCACTAATCAGGCTGATTTTTGGTTTGTAGGTCCACCATGGGATAGGACAAACATCCATACGGTCAGAGTCCTGTAATAGTGTGACACGTGGCTTATATTGTGTCCCTGCCATTTTTCTGTCATTTTAGATCTGTCAACCGAGCCCGACCCCTATCTATAATACCTAAAAAATAAAAAAAACAAAAAACGAAAGGATAGAAAACCAGGATTTTGACCCCTCAGATATGTGCTGCTTGTAGTTAACCATCAATGGTTTGCGTAGTTGGCGCCCAACGACTTAAGGATGATGATATTGTCCTGTTCCCCCAAAATTTAAATTTAATAGAATTCAGGTCAACAACTTAGATGATTGAAATTCACTCGACGTCAAGTTCAGAAAAAAAGAAAAAAAAGAAAAGGTCCGCAACAATGTAGAGGCTGACCGTAAGATCCTTGACAGAAGCGGCTGGAATCAGTGCTTGGGAGACTACCAGGCTTTACCTGGGAGGGGATTTTGACTCCACAGCACAATGATGGAAACCTGACAAAGTGGGATTGAACCCACCACTTCCTACAAGAGATGAAAAAATTCGCTGGTCCCAAGTACCTTCAAACGTCCCCTCCCAAAATGTCTGACATGTACCCCTTGTTAAACTAACCAAAGGTTTAACATGTGTTAGGTTTAGACCTTGATGTACGTGTCAGACATTTTGGGAGGGGAAACTTCAGTTTGAAGGTCCCCGGGACTAGCAAATCTTTTCATCTACAAGAGGGTACACACTAAACATCAAGGGAGACGTCTAGGTGTTCAAACAGTTACCTGTCAGAATCATCCAATTGATAAATATGTCAAGAGAGGACGATGTTACCGTATCAATGCTACCCAAAACTGTACCTCATCAACTTATAATCAACAAGATCAAAGGTAACGAGAATTTACACTTCATTTCTAAAAAAATAGAGGGTGAAATCCAATGTACAATATACAATACATACATGTAGTATATCCCATTGTTACAAGATACAGGAATATTCACTACTTGATCTCGTCTTGCAAGAGAATCTCATAAATATCTGTCCTCAGATGCAGTTCCTTATCCCGCATAACTTCTTGGAGATCTGACAACTCTTTTGCCGTTAGGATGGAGTTCAATTTGAGAAATCCATCAAGCCATAGCTTTTTTGACCTGGGAAACATTTTGGGGAATAATTTAGCAAAGAAAGGTATAAGCATGCAATAAGCTGTTTATTTAGAACTATGTGTTGTTTATCAAACGGAAGATAACCATTAAATTATTGGCAGTCATATTTTGTTAAATCTTTCCACAAGAATTTCTCATTAAATTTCTTTTTCCATTTTTAAGGTGGGAAGACAGATAAATCTTGAGGCACTATTTGTGGTCTGCAATGGTATATCCATATAAATGGCCCCACATACAAGGGGTGGGACCCACTGATCGCCTAGTTTCAAAATCAACCTCTCATATGAATTATTATTGTAGCCACCTTTTTTTTGGATGACTCACCATATATTTTGTGACAAGTAAAAAAGAATACATCAGACGGCTAAGATTACAACCCACCCAAGAATGTCAACATTATATCTATTGTAGGAAATTTATCAGCTAACTACATTTGCATTTCCATTTTTGTTGACTTCCTGCTAGTTTTTCCTGAGACAAATCTCTCGCCGAATCAAGTCAGAAGCCAAAAAGAGCATAGGCTATTCAAAGATATGGTTGAAGTTACGGGATTGTCTTATTTAGACTATTCCTTTAATTGTAATTGTTATGTGCAGAGTACCCTTACTTTAAGAGTCTCTTGAATTCTCCCTATTAGTTAAATTCTCCATATTAACAAACTTTTAATCTGTTTTCATGTATGCATATCTTCTTCCATACCTAAGCAACGACTGCAGTGTAGTCTGTCAAAGCCCATACACAAGTGAGTGTCATGCATTAATAAGTATTGTATGTTAGAATAATCAAACATATTCTGAACATTCTTAAGGTTGTTTTCAACTCCATTAGGTATGATTACAGTCAAAAGAACGAACAAAAACAAGGCAATTACTGATTTTCATGGAATAACATAGCAAGCTCTTACCATGGGCAAGCATGGATAGCTCTGAAGAAAATTCTTCTAGCCGCAGAAGGGTTGCATGCTATGTTGATCTCGTATGCAATGTAGCTCCGCCACAACATTACTGAGCTTTGCAACCTATCACTCGCCAATGCCTTTTCAAACAATCCATGGATTCTGTGCTGGGAACCTGCTCTACTGAACTCAAATGACAACGCGAAGAGCCAAACAATAACAGATGGTTTCCTGTGAGTAGTGGCAGGAAACAAAAATTCATTATTGCAAATTATTAGCAAACATGTCCTCCAAACAAATATCAAAATAAATAGTACAAAATAGGAGGGATTACAGTGAAATGCATGATCATGATCCATGCCCATTGACTAGACTAAAACAATATCAAACATTCGGTGAAAATTATAAATCATTCCTGTACAAACGTAAATAAAATTGAAAATAAAACAGTAGCAGACAAGCATGAATAAACCTGACTGATAGAACCTAGTGACAGAAAAAGGACACATATTCACGGTAACTAAAAAATGGACAACAATTTGTTGATAATTGTGACCTGGAAAGGCATTTTTTTTTCATTTCTATCTTCAATGTAGTTGCTTGGCCACAATGACTGCATCAATGAAGTTCTTATTTGGATTAATAAAATGATACTGATGCCATGTAGAAGAAATTGCGGGAAAACCTGTTGTTCATCATCTCTACCCACACATAGTAAGCAGTTCATTTAAGAAACAAAGGCTGAATTACCCTTCATGAAGGATTAAAAATTAAACTGATCTAAAGACTAGTGAAAGGACACAATATCCATAAATTTTCTTTTGAAAGTGAAATATTATCAAAAGTGACTACAAAGAAAAATTTGTTACCAAAACAGAGAGGAATTGGATTCTCAATTTTAAGAGATATTCTACTTAGGGCCTGTTTGGAAACGCACCGCGGCGGGAAAATAAAATATTTGCGCGCGCTAATGTTCGCCTGGGTGGGTTTGGCAGCCACTTGCCCTCGGCGAATATTTAGCCGGGCCCACATATTTGCCCTCTGCGGCGGGAAAACATTTGATCACCTCCCCCCCAGTGTAAATATTTTCACGCCAATTATGCCTTGGTGAGAAAATTTTATTTTCTCGCCAGAAAATCAATATTTTCAATAAAAATTAGTTTTTTAATATATAAAAAAAAAAAAAATGAAATTTTTTTTATCCTTTGACATAATATGTGGTTCCCGCACTCGTCCAACCTATTTTTGACTTACTTTGATATGTGGGACCCACTCAAATTGAAAGAAAATGAAGTAAGCTGAAGTGAGCTAGCTCATACACGTACCAAACATTGTTAAATATTGATATGAGCAAATATTTAGCCAAGATAATATTCACTGTCGGAACTCTTTTTCTCATGTACCAAAGAGACCCTTATAGTCGTTTCCCAACTTGACACAACTGTCACGACTACACAAGGTTTCACAACAAAACACCTAAATCATCTCCGAGTTGATGACATGGTTGATGATATTGGTAAACCTTTGTGTAATTCTCCGTCTTCGTAGAAGTCATTAAAAATCTCATTCAAGTGTTCTGCTTCCATCACTCTGATAAACCACACAATTAGAGGG
Organism: Euptelea pleiosperma; assembly: GCA_035048495.1. Lineage (NCBI taxonomy): Eukaryota > Viridiplantae > Streptophyta > Magnoliopsida > Ranunculales > Eupteleaceae > Euptelea > Euptelea pleiosperma. The sequence goes on from CM068543.1 coordinate 45,239,403, forward strand.
CTTCCATTTCATTTGAATATTCTAAAATGAGATGGAACAATTCAGGTTGATCCCCAAAGAGACCAAGACCACCTATTCTGGTCAAACAAGAATTACCTAATGTGGAACCATAAAAATTTAGCTTTATCCTCCTTATGTTCAGTAGTTCTAAATCGGCTTAACCTCACCTGTCTTCTCAATCTATTCCCTTCCACCCATTATTTAACCCAGAATCCAATGCGTGACATTTCTTTAAAATAGATACCAACTGGACAACTTCAAAATCGAAAGATATCCTTCTTTGCTTGCAGCACACCCCAACCGAAGGTGAGTGAAAGAATTCTGCAAAGAGATCTACCCTCTTGTAGCACAACAATCAACCAACTGGCACTCTGCCATCTTATCTGAAAGACTTAGTCCACACCGAAAAGACCAACAAAGGATGTCAGATCTCAGTAAGCAACTTACAATGAATGAAGTGATAGTAAGCGTATCGGCTAAGCTCAAGTGGAATAAATTAACTGAAAAATTGAGCCTTTAACCGAAATCTTGTGTTCACACAATAAAAAACACATTCAAGGAGAGCAAAGAAAACTAGAAACAGCTGATGAAGAGAAATAAATATCTCAGCTACGCCTAGAAGAATGATAGGGCAAAATATGAGATTGAACTCTGATCACCGTCGGACTTGGATTTGTTAGAGGGAAATCCTGATAAATCTCCCACAAAATGTTAATCCAAGCAAAAGCTCTCAAAGGAAATAAGTCCAACAAAATTCTTATTCCTTATGTTTTATAACACCTACAAGAAACCTAACTTAAGGGCTAAGTAACAAATCTCAACCTTCCATTTCATCATCATCATTTATGCCTAATCCCAACTGTTTGGGGTCGGCAACATGAATCCTATTTTGCCATTTGACCATATTAAGAGCTGTCTTTTGTCAACGCACATGTCTTCAAATCGTTTCTAAATTCTTACTCCTCAGTCCATGTCATTTTCAACCTTTTCCTCTTTCCCTTTTATGGCCTTCAACTTGCACCAACCGCTCCTTCTTACTAGTGCCGTTGTTGGTCTTCATTGTAGATGCCCTAACCCAATAATTAGACTTAAGAGTTTTAAGCCCTAAAGTGAGGGCCTTTTACTAATTTCAAGCCCTTAGGGCTAGGTTGGGCCCAAATATGCAAGGCCCTTCTAAATAAGGCTAGGCCAGAGTAACTCAATAAAGCCCGACCCAGCCCTTCCTATTATACAGCCCACTGCCAACTTAATAAATACCTAATTTACACCCCCTTCAAACCTTAATCTCTTTCCGTCAACCTTCTCTTTCTCAATAACAACAACAAGCTCTCTCAACTTTCTCATAACTCTAACAGCTCTCTCAAATCTCTCTTAACTCCCTCGTCTCTCTCTCCCCCGTAACTCTCTCAACCCTATCCTAACTCTCAAGTAATGCTCTCTGCCCCTCTCAACTCTCAAAGAAAGAAGCGAAGGACGAGCTTTCAATCCTTATTCCAAAAAAATTACCAACAAAGTATGCTTCTCTTCTTCTTCTTTTATTTTTGTTTACTAATGTGGTTTTATGTTTATTTGAGTATGTTTTATTTTCTAGGGTTTTTCTGTGAGTGTTTGGGGTTTACTTTCTAGGTTTTATTTAAGGTCTTTTTTGGGCAATACGTGGAGGACTGTAATACCCTAAATTCTCTTTCAGGGGTATTTTGGTCTTTTTGTATAATTAGGGTTTGCTTTGACTTTTATCTTATTTTTATTCATCTCATGTTTATTTGATCATTATATATGTATTAGATGTTATCTGCAACTTTAGAGAGATTTAAAAAAAAAATCATATTGGGGTATTTCCATCTTTTATATATTGGGATAAATACTATCTTTCAGTATTTGAGGCATAACCTTTTACTTCGATGTCGAAATTGCGATCCGTGTGATGTTCTAGAAACTTTGCAATGTGTTTGTCAAATCATCGTCTAATGCAAAATTTGTAGTTTCGATGTTTTGGGCCCTGAAATTAGGTCTGAAATTAGAGTATTTATCAATTACGAGAATAAATAATTTAATAAGAAATTTAGGGTTTGATGGGCTTTGGTGAGGCCCATATTTGGGGACTGTTTCGAGGCCCCATGTGTAATAGGTTATTTAATTTAATTAAAGTTGCATTCAATTGTATTATTTGAGCATTTTTATAACCTATGGTTTTAATTTGAATAAGTGCGTACATATTAGGCACATACACCTAGTGTATACACCTAATGTGTTTGGGCGTGTGTCAATACTGTTATCATATATGTATTTCTACATCGTATATCTACGTATTTCATGTATTAGGGGTAGTTCTATAAATACCCCCCTTGAGGAGTATACTTGTCTTTGTAATTCCCTTTTTACATAAATAAGATTTATGGAGTCATTGTGACCTAATCACATGACATCCTTCCTTCTCTCTTTTCTATCTTCTCTACTTTGAAACCCTAAATCTTACCCTAATCCTTCAATTCAACTATGTACCAGAGCCACATTCTCAAGGGAGTTGCTGAAGGAAATTCTACCGGAGATCAACTCGAGGGGTTGATGACATACGGACGGGTTTCCTCTTTCAACCTGAAACTTCATCTCTAGGTAGAGCTCTATTTTTCCTCTTTTTTGGTGATTTTTGGGGAGTTTTTAGAGGTTTTCTGGATAATATTCTTGAATATTAAAGAATATTGGGTTTCCGAACCAACTTGTTTTTGGAGCCCTTCTCAAATTTTTTTCTTCGATTTGTTCCATCGTTTTGGTCCTCCACAACCATACCTACATGAGGATACCTCATTTGAACCAATCCATTACTGATTGAAGGTTTTGTCAGGGTTTTTTTCACCCCCTAGGTACTGTCGGTGACGTCAATTAGTCCTATAGGACTTTCGGTTGGGTCCTAAACTTCCCCAACTTGATCCCAGACCTCCTTAAATGTCTTCTAATGGCTCTAGGATGCCTCCATCCATCCCTATGATGTTGCTCCCTTTCCATAATCCTTTTTTGATGATGTTTGGAGGTTTGTATGGGTGTTCCTTGATCACCGACTCTCATTAGGTGTCTGTTTTGACCTTGGATACTCTTTTTTTGGTTATTATAGGCCTTTCTTCTTCTTATCTCTCCTTGTTGCTTTGTTATGGAGACTACGCCTACCCCGGGTAATCCCCCAGGATTAGATGTTAGCACAGATTCTACCTTCAGAGGAGCTGGAGGCCCTATGATGCAACAAGTGATGTATGAGAACCCCGGGTTGCAGATTACATATGTTAAACTCAATGGCACTAACTATCTGAAGTGGACTAGAGCAGTACAGTTGTTCATTGGAGGCCGTGGGAAGATGGAGCATTGTATAGGGCGGACCAAAGAGCCAGAGGAGGATGATCCCACGTTTGAGAAATGGGAAACTGAGAATCTCACAGTCCAATCGTGGCTTGTCAACTCCATGGAACTTCACATTAGTCGGGGTTTTCTATTCATGCGCACAACCCAAGATGTTTGGGAAACTGCCAAGAAGACCTACTCATAGCAGCAGAACACCGGTAGAGCTTACCAGTTGAAACAAAGCATCTCTCGCCTTCGTTAGGGTGACAAATCCCTCTCCGATTGCTTTCCGACGCTTCGGAGTATGTGGGAAGAGTTAGACTACTACTATTCCTACCATCCTCCTACTCCAGATGAAGTTGTCACGTACCAGAAGCACGTTGAGGCTAGGATATTTGAGTTCCTCTATGGACTCAATCCTTCATATGAGTTGGTCAGGGCTCAGATTCTTAGCAGCCAAGCCCCTCTACCTACCCTTAGCGAGGTCTACTCTATTTCTACAGTGAGGAGAGCCGCCGGCTATCTACTCAAGATGAGTCTCCCGTTCACGAGCGATCGGCACTTGTCACCTCTTCACAAGCTCCTGCCTTTGCATATGCTTCTCAGCCTCAGCAGCTTCAGGGGAGTCAAACCCCTCAGTTCTCTGCACCTTCAGCTAGCCGATCTTCCTCCTCCAAGGAGAGGCCCAAGTGTGACTTATATGGTCGCCTTGGACATGTGCGAGCTACTTGCTAGACGCTGCATGGTCGCACCCAGTCTTCTGCTCCTCGCTCCAATCAATCAAGATCTTCTGGTGTGCATTCAGCTAACATGGATACCTCAGCACCCTCTCAGGGCCAGTCTCTCTAGCATTCTTCTTCACAGGCTTTTATGGGTCCTTTAGCTGCTTCAAGCTTGCAGGGCTTCAATGTTTGCTTTCGCAGCTAGATGGTCCTTCTGCCACGTCCTCATTTGCTCAGTCGGGTATCATCAAATCTGCCCATCATGTGTCCACCCCCCCTTCCAGTCCTACATGGATCATTGATTCAAGCTATTCCATTTGTTCTGGCCGCGATAAGGTTAGAACTGTAGATGGCATGTTATCTTCTATATCTGGGAAAGGAGTTCTCCTCTCTCCCAAACTTCCACTTGCATCTGTTTTACATGTCTCAAATTTCACATCTAACCTATTATCTGTTGGCGCTCTTACTAAATCTTTGAACTGCAGTGACTTTTTTTCCTTCATACTCTATCTTTCAGGACCTTGAGACGAGGAGGACGATTGGCACTGGACATGAAGCTGACGGCCTGTACCTTCTTGATGGACGGCCTTCTGAGCTCACAGCACTGCAGTCATCTCCTAGTAGTAGTAGGAATAGGATAGATTTGGTTTTATATTGGCATGCCCGTCTGGGGCATGTCTCTTTTCAGTACCTCAAACTATTATTTCCAACTTTATTTGTTTGTTTTGTTATCTGACTTGCATTGTGAGATATGTGAGCTCTCGAAACACTGTCGATCTACTTATCTTTCAAGAAGTAATCGAAATTCTGTTTCCTTTGATCTTGTGCATTCTGATGTGTGGGGTCCTTACCCTGTGGTTTCTATTTATGGCTTCTGCTATTTTGTTACTTTTGTTGATGACTATACTAGGTGCACATGGGTTTATCCTATGAAAACCAAAGATGAGGTTTATCCCATCTTTAAGGGTTTTCATAAGATAATCCTAAATTAGTATGGTGCCTCCATCAAGGTCCTTCGTTCTGACCAGGGTGGAGAATATATGTATGAGGGACTCCAGCAGTATTTTTTAGACCATGGGATTTGTTACCAAAATTCTTGTAGTTACACCCCTCAACAGAATGGTATAGCTGAAAGAAAGATGCATCATTTGACTGAGGTAGCTTGATCTCTTCTGATCGGCTCCAAAGTCCCCAAATCCTATTGGTCAGATGCTGTTTTGACTGCCGCTTATTTGACTAACAAAATGCCTTCCCGTATTCTCAACTTCAAGTCTCTTCTACAGGTTCTTACTCCCTACTGCTTCCCTATTTGCGGTCCCCTCGTATCTTTGGGTGTGTATGCTATGTACACATCCTTGGTCCCCCATCGTACTAAACTTGATCCCAAAGCGCTTAAATGTGACTTTCTGGGTTATTCTTATTCCCATAAAGGGTATAAGTGTTACCATCCTTCCATAGGGAAGAAGTTTGTGTCTATGGATGTCACTTTTCGTGAGGACCTATCTTTTTTCTCATCCGCCTCTCTTCAGGGAGAGAATAGTAGTGAAGAGAGGTGTGATGTTCCTCTTCCTGCTATATTACTCTCTCCTCCCTCTCTTGCCTCTCTTGAGTTTGAGAGGCCTCCGACTACTCCACCTGCTACTGTGATTGATAGTGCTCCTAGTGCTCAGAAGGAACTCAGAGTTTATCACAGAAGGGAGAAAGCCACAACTGATCCAGTGCCAGTTGTACCATCCTCGGATCAAGGTAATCCTTCTTCTCCCTCTGTACCTGTCATTTCTTCTTCTACTAATGCTTCTAATCTTCCTATTGCTTTACGAAAAGGAGTTAGGAGTTGCACTCAGCATCCTTTGAACCACTTTGTCTCCTATGATGCCTTGTCTCCCTCTTATAAACCCTTTGTCACATCCCTTTCCACTATTCTTATCCCTTCTTCCATGGCAGAAGGGTTGGCTCAACCAAGGTGGAAAACTGCTATGATAGAGGAAATGAGAGCTTTTGACAAAAATGGGACGTGGGAGCTTGTTGACTTGCCAAGAGGCAAGAAACCTGTGGGTTGTAGATGAGTGTTCACAGTCAAATACCAGGCAGACGGGTCAGTTGCGAAGTACAAGGCGAGAATAGTAGCTAGGGGTACACTCAGACCTATGGGATTGACTATGTGGAGACCTTTGCGCCAGTGGCAAAGATGAACTCCATCAGGGTGTTGTCCTTGGCAGTAAACCAAGCTTGGCCTTTGCATCAGCTGGATGTGAAGAATGCATTTCTTCATGGTGACCTACATGAAGTGTACATGGTGCCACCTCCTGGAATCACTCCACTAGGAAATAGTAACAAGGTGAGTCAACTGAAGAAAGCCCTCTATGAGCTAAAGCAATCTCTAACCGTGAAGAGGCTGGGTTACACTCAAAGTCAAGCAGATCAGACCCTATTTGTGAAGCATCAAGGGAAGAGTACCACTGCACTCGTTGTTTATATTGATGACATCATTCTCACAAGGAATTATGCAGAAGAGGTGGCTAAGTTGAAGTGTCAGCTGTTATCAGATACGTAGAAATACGTATTTATCTTGTATAGGGGTAGTTCTGTAAATACCCCTTATGAGGGGTATACTTGTCTTTTTTTATGTAGCCCTTTATATAAATAAGATTTATGGGGTCATTGTGTATTAAGCACAATAGACATCCTTTCTCTCTCTCGTCCCTACTCTCTATTCTCTCTTCACCAAACTTAATCCTAACCCTAATTCCTCTAATTCAACTTGGTATCAGAGCCTTCCGCCGCCGAGGCTTGCTAGAGCACACTTGAGGACTGACGTCATCAGCCATATGGACACGAAAATCGAGGTTGGCTGAAAACCTCACTACTTGATAGGATTTTTTTCCCTGTTTTTCTACCATTTTTTTGGAATTTTTTGGATCCATTTGGGTTAGTTTCTGATCATTCTCTTGAGTTTTTTTCGAAAAAATCAGTTTGTGAACTAGTCGGTTTTTTGGGACCTAAATGCCTTTTTTAGGGGGACTTGTTGCTTCGATCTAGTCCCCCCCAACCTAACCAACATGTGCATACCCTATTCGAAGGGTTTCATCAAGATTCGAGGGCTGTAGGAGGACTTCTTCCCCTACTAGTTACCGCCAATACCAATTTTAGCCTATTTAGGCTTTCGGTTAGACCTCAATCCTCTCTCTTTCGATCTCAGATCTTGCCTGAATGCTTTCTAGTGGCTCTAGGATGTTTTTGATCATCCATAAGGTGCAATTCGCTGCCATTAGTCCTTCTATGATGCTTATTTGAGGTCTTTTTTGGTGTTGCTTGATCACCGACACTACTCAAGGGTATTATTGCCCTTTGGATTACCTTCTTTTTTGGGTATTAGGGTTCTTTGGGGGATATCCTTGGTCCGTTTGTTCTTTGAGGCTTCATCAGATGGGTTTATGTCCTTTGGTATGGTTGTTTATGCTCTTTCTGGCCATCTATTGATCTTCGGTGTGGTTGTTAGTGTTCCCTTTTTTGGCTAGTTCCTCATGGCAGATCCTTCACCACCTCCCGTGGTTCCTCCACCTCCCTTGGTTTCTCTATTCGGGTCAGACGTGAGCACAGAAGTTCCCTCCAGTGGAGTTGGAAGCCCTATAGTGCAACACTTAACTTATGAGAACCCAAGTTTGCAGATCACCTCAGTGAAGTTAGATAGCAAGAACTACTTACGCTGGGCTCAGGCTGCACGGTTATTGGGGGCCGTGGGAAACTTGGCCACACTACAGGAGATACGATTGAGCCTCCCAAATCTGATCCCTCTTATCGACAGTGGCAGACAGATGATCTCAATGTCATGTCATGGCTCCTCAACTCTATGGAGCCTGAGATCAGTGAGAGTCTCATATTCATGAACACATCGCAAGAAATTTGAGAGATCACTGAGAAGACCTATTCACAGCAGCAGAACGATGGACGAGCATTTCAGCTGCAACAGACTATCTCCCACTTCCGGCAAGGGGAGAAGTCTCTTTCTCAGTACTATACTGCTCTTCGTACCTTGTGACGGGAGCTTGATCATTATTACTCCTATCAGCCTCTCAACCCCACAGAGATTGCCCCATTTCGTCGATATATAGAGAAGGGACAGATCTTTGATTTTCTTGCTGGCCTTAATCCTTTTTATGAGCTGGCTCGTGTTTAGATCATGAGTAACAGGGTGGATCTTCCCTCTCTCAGTGAGGTGTACGCCTATCTTCAGACTGAAGAGAGTAGGCGGATCTCTCTTCAGAGTGAGCATCTCCTTCCAGAGCGATCAGCGCTAGCTACCTCTCCTGCTTATCAGCCTCAGCAGTCACAGCAGCCTCAGAGAGGCTCATCTTATCAGACCCCTATCTCAGTTCCATCCTATGCTTCTACTGGATCTTCTTCTGGGAAGTCCTTGACTAGAGAGAGACCCAAGTGCGATTTCTGTGGCAAGTTAGGGCACGTGCGTGCCAAATGTTGGAAGTTACATAGTTGCCCTAGCCAGCCAGGGTCTAGTGCTCATACTGCTAGTGTGGATACTTCGGGTTTAGCTCCTCTTGGACAGTCTCTGACTATCTCCCCGACTGGTGGTATCTCAGCCACAGAGCTTGCAGCCTTCGACGATTGCTTCAGCAGCTAGATGGTCCTTCTGCCACATCGTCCACCTCCTTTGCCCAGTCAAGTAACCCTAGACCTGCTCACCATGTGTCTCTTCCATCGTCCAGTCCCACATGGATCATTGATTCTAGGGCTTCAGAACATTTGACGGGCATGTCTTCCTTAATTTCCAGTTATACTATTTGTTCTGGCCGTGATAAGGTGAAGACAGCTGATGGCACCTTATCTTGTGTCTGGGAAAGGGAATATCCTTCCCTCCCCAATTGCTTCTTTCATCTGTTTTGCATGTTCCCAGATTTTTTTCTAACCTACTTTCTGTTAGTGCTTTGACTAAAACCCTAAACTGCAGTGTCACTTTTTCCCCTACTTCTTGTGTCTTTCAGGACCTAGAGATGAAGACGATTGGCACTGGATATGAAGCTAATGGCCTCTACCTTCTAGATGGACACCTTCCTGAGCCCACAACACTATAGTCTTCTACTAGTAGTAGTAGTAGTAGGATAAATGTTGTTTTGAACTGGCATGCTAGTCTGGGGCATGTCTCTTTTCAGTATTAAAAACTTGTATTTCCTAGTTTGTTTACTTATGTTTCCTTTTCTGCTTTTACACTGTGAGACATGTGAGCTCTCCAAGCATTGTAGATCAAATTATCCCTTCAAACAACTATGGGGCCCTTCCCCAACTACTTCTATCTTTGGCTTCCGCTACTTCATTTCCTTTGTTGATGATCATACTAGGTGTACATGGGTTTATCTCATGAAAACCAAGGATAAAGGTCATTCCATCTTTCAGGGTTTTCATAAGATGATCCAAACCCAGTATGATATCTCCATCAAGGTTCTTCGTACTGACCAGGGTGGAGAATATAGTTGAATCAGTGATTTATGGTTAGGGTTAGGTTTAGGTTTAGGAAGAAGAAGAGAAAGAAAGAAGAGAGAAGGATGTCATGTGAGCTTATGTCACAATGACTCCATAAATCTTATTTATGTAAGTCCCAAAAACATAAAGACAAATATACCCTCGAGGGGGTATTTACAGAACTACCCCCGATACATATAAAATACGTATTTCTACGTATATGATAACAAATATATGTTTGGGGGCCTTCAACACTACCTTCTTGACCATGGGATTTGTCATCAAAATTCTTGTAGCTACACCCCTCAACAGAATGGTGTAGCTGAGAGAAAAATGCGACATTTGACTGAGATACTTAGATCTCTTTTGATTGGCTCTCATGTCCCCAAGACCTATTGGTCAAATGCTGTGTTGACGGGCTGCCTACTTGAGTAACAGAATACCCTCTCGTGTTCTCAATTTTAAATCTCATCTTTAGGTTCTTTCCCCTGATTCTCATATTTTCTCTGTTCCTCCTCGCATCTTTGGGTGTGTATGTTATGTACATATCCTTGGTCCTCATCGCACCAAACTAGATCTCAAAGCACTCAAGTGCGTCTTTCTCTGATACTCCTCTACCCATAAAGGGTACAAGTGTTACCATCCATCCTCTGGGAAGAAGTTTGTATGCATGGATGTCACCTTTCGTGAGGAGCTTTCTTTTTTCTCTCCCACCTCTCTTCAAGGGGAGAGTAGTAATGAAGAGAGGTGGAATGTTCCTCTTCCTGCTATATTCCTATCTCCTCCTCTAGAGTTTAAGACGCCTCCACCCACTCATACTACTAGTGTAATTGATAGTGCTCCTAGAGCTCAAAGTCTATAGCAGAAGGGCGACGGTCACAGCTGATCCAGGACCAGTGGTTCATTCCTCGAATCCAGGTAATCCTCCATCTCTCCCTATACCTGTCATTCCATTGTCTACTGATGATTTCAATATTCCTATCGCTATTAGAAAAGGCATCAGAAGTTGTACTCAACATCCTTTGAACAACTTCGTTTCCTACGATGCCTTGTCCCCTTCATACAGAGCCTTTATCACATCAGTTTCCACCATTCCCACTCCCTCTTCTGTGGCAAAAGGGTTAGCACACTCTAGATGGAAAGCTGCTATGGTGGAAGAAATGAAGGCGCTGGATAAGAACAAAACTTGGGAGTTTGTTGACTTGCCAAGAGGCAAGAAGCCGGTTGGATGCAGATGGGTGTTCACAGTAAAGTACAAGGCCGATGGGTCAGTAGAGAAGTACAAGGCAAGACTGGTTGCCAAAGGGTATACTCAGACCTACGGGATTGACTATGTGGAGACCTTTATACCTGTGGCAAAGATGAGATCCATCAGGGTTTTGTTGTCTATAGCAGCAAACCAAGCATGGCCTTTGCATCAGCTGGATGTGAAGAATACATTCCTTCATGGTGATTTGCATGAAGAAGTCTATATGGTACCTCCTCCAGGGTTCACTCCCCCAGGGGACAGCAGCAAGGTGTGTCGACTGAGGAAAGCCCTCTATGGGCTTAAGCAATCCCCCATAGCTTGGTTTGAGAGGTTCACCCTAGCAGTGAAGAAGCTGGGATATACTCAAAGCCAAGCCGATCACACCCTATTTGTCAAGCACCTAGGGAAGAGCACTACGGGCCTCATCGTTTATGTTGACGATATCATTCTGACAGGGAATGATGCAGAGAAGGTGATCAAGCTAAAGGATCATCTAACAGGCGAGTTTGAGACCAGAGATCTGGGACTCCTCAAGTACTTTCTTGGCACAGAAGTTGCAAGATCCAGCCAAGGGATCTTCATCTCACAAAAGAAGTACGTCCTAGATCTATTGAAGGACTCTGGCAAGCTGGGAGCTAAGCCAATGGAGACCCCCATAGAGAAGAATCACCAGCTGGCCGACTCGAGTAGTATACCTTTACAGGACGTGGGAAGCTTTCAGAGATTGGTTGGAAGGTTGATCTACTTCTCCTTGACTCGTCCAGACATTGCCTATGCAGTCAGTGTTATCAGTCAATACATGCATTCTCCTAGGGAGATTCACTTAGAGGCAGCTCATAGGATATTGAGATACCTCAAGTCTACCCTTGGCCGAGGCCTCCTTTTTCGAAAGAATGGCCACATGAGAGTAGAGTCATATACTGATGCAGACTGGGCTGGTGCCAAGGATGACAGGAGATCTACCTCTGGCTATTGCACCTTTATGGGAGGCAATCTTGTTACCTGGAAGAGCAAGAAGCAACCAGTAGTTGCCAGATCCAGTGCAAAGGCAGAATTTAGGGCAATGGCCCATGGCTTGTGTGAGATACTTTGGCTGAAGATGTTGGTGGCTGAACTTGGCTTTCCAGTCTTGGGACCTATGAGCTTGTACTGTGACAACAAGGCGACTATCAGCATTGCTCACCATCCGGTGCAACATGATCGGGCCAAGCACATTGAAGTGGATTGCCACTTCATTCGGGAAAAGATTGTATCTAGGGAGGTTTGTACCCCCTTTGTGAAGACATCGAGTAAGTAGCAGATGTCTTCACAAAAGGAGTTCCCAATTGGCAACTTCATAGATGTTTATGCAAGTTGGGCATGAAAGATATCTATGCGCCAACTTGAGGGGAGTATTATCAGATACGTAGAAATACGTATTTATCTTGTATAGGGGTAGTTCTGTAAATACCCCTTATGAGGGGTATACTTTTCCTTTTTTATGTAACCCTTTATATAAATAAGATTTATGGGGTCATTGTGTATTAAGCACAATAGATATCCTTTCTCTCTCTTATCCATTCTCTCTTCACCAAACCTAACCCTAACCCTAATTCCTCTAATTCAACTTCAGCTAGCAGAGGAGTTTGAAACCAATGATCTAGGACCTCTCAAGTACTTCCTAAGAATCGAAGTTGCAAGATCCAATCAGGGGATCTTCATCTCTCAAAGGAAGTATGTCTTAGACGTGTTGAAGGACTCAGGCAAGTTGGATACCAAGCCAATGGAAACTCCCATAGAGCAAAATCAACAGTTAGCAGATGCCAGTAGTGAGCTACTACGGGATGTAGGGAGCTTTCAGAGATTAGTTGGGAGATTGATTGCTCTCTCCCTGAATAGACCTAACATTGCCTCTGCAATGAGTGTGATCAATCAGTATATGCAATCACCCAGAGGTGTTCATCTAAAGGCAGCACATCGGATCTTGAGGTATCTCAAGTCAGCTCCTGGTAGAGGGCTTCTATTTGGAAAGAATGGCCACATGCATATAGAGGTATACACTGATGCAGACTTGGCAGGGGCCAAAGATGATTGGCGATCTACTTTAGGGTATTGCACATTTGTTGGGGGCAATCTGATCACTTGAAGAAGCAAGAAACAACCCATGGTTGCCATATCTAGTACAGAGGCCGAATTCAGGACAATGGCCCATGGCTTGTGTGAGATGCTCTGGTTGAAGGTTTTAGTTGCTGAATTTGGCTTCCCAGTCTCAAGTCTGTAAGCTTGTACTGTGACAACAAGGCCGCCATCAGCATTGCTCACAATCTCGTTCAACATGATCGCGTTAAGCACATTGAGGTGGACCGCCACTTCATTCGAGAAAAGATTGTCTCTAGGGCAATGTGCACATCGTTTGTGAAGACTGGTGAACAAGTTGCAGATGTGTTCACTAAGGGAGTTCCCAGTTGGCAACTTCATAAGTGTTTGTGCAAGTTGGGCATGAGAGATATCTATGCACCAACTTGAGGGGGAGTGTTATCATATACGTATTTCTACGTATATCTACGCATTTCATGTATTAAGGGTAGTTCTGTAAATAGCCCCTTGAGGGGTATACTTGTCTTTGTAATTCCCTTTTTATATAAATAAGATTTATGGAGTCATTGTGACCTAATCACATCACATCCTTCTCTATTCTCTATCTTCTCTACTTTGAAACCCTAATCCTTCAATTCAACTAAAACACCCTTCACAACTTATTGTAGAACATGATGACTAGGAAAATCTAATTTAGTTAATTTATTTAATTATACTGTTAATGAGATAGATATGCCACATAAGCATACTTCAATATTTTATTAAGTTCTTTCTTAACAACTAAGGAGTTGGCTTTTCCTTGTGTAAAAACCCATTGTAGCATTAATGAAACGCAATAGGACCCTAGTGTACTAACAAAAGATTTTAGAAAGTGTATGTAACTCTATAGGACTTTACCAGGTTTTAGGTGCGTTACAAACCTAGTGCATACATGTTGGGATGCGTGTAGCCAAATCTGTTAAGAATTTGACTGAACAGACTGCGTCACGATCTCCGGCTCGTCGAATTACCCTAAGATAAGTATATACAATACTTGTTAATGTTCTTAGTGGAGTTCTATAATAAATTCTAAAAATTTGGAAATTTAGAGTCGATTAAGAAAAATTAAACGTATATTTCTTCGGTTTCGTGGCACAAACCGATCAACGTCGAGAATGTCAAACATCGAGGTCTTCAACTCGATCAAGATGACCGAATTCGATCGATCATCAGATGGGTATGGGACCCATAATAGTAATTTCTTCGTATATATACAAACTATTAAAATGGACCTGCTATACCATAACAAATTCTTGAAAATAAACTTCAAAATTTTAGTCCCACATCAACTGGGAATGAAATGATCTTTCCAACACCTATATGGACCCCTGAGATCCTCAAGTAAAAACATAGTTCTGGGTAATTGCAATTTACCCCCGGGCTCTGTAGTCAAGGCGCGCGCCTCAGGCACAAGGTACACCTAAAGCGCCTTAGAAGGGTCAAGGCGAGGCGCGTTTAGTAAAGCGCACGCCTTATGCTCAAGGCGCGCGCCTCAAACCAGGCTCCAGGCACATCAAGCCCGCGCCTCACTAAACTACATGTTCTTTGGCCTATTATATTAAACATCGGTATTATAGGAGAGATACGATTGAACTTATCTCATTGAAAGACATTGATGAAAGCAATGAATGACTACTTGGGGAGATGGAAACAGAAGGTGGAGTAGCAGAAGATGAATTGGTGTTTGAGGATGATAGCTTGACATGGAGTGTTGTTGCGAGAGCTGCTGGAGTTTATTAATCAACATCAAATACTAGATCACAATCAAGGTCAAGAGTAAGAGCAAGGACTTTAATAAGGGAGCCAGAAGAGAAAGAGGCCAATTCGGAGGAGATAGAAGAAAAATAATATATTAAGGAGGCTAACACATCTATGATGATGGGATGAAGCTAATGATTATATTTTAAATGATGGCGATGTTAACTAAAACTAATTGTGAGCTATTTGAAATTTTGGACATTTGCTATCTTTTATGTTTTATGGCCTAATGATTACTTATTTTGTTATTTTTATTTATTTTTTTATATTTCTTATAATTTTTAATATTGCGCCTCACTTCAATCAGGTGCATGCATCGCCTTGCGCCTTTGCCTCAGGCGCTAGAGGTCCTAGCGCCTTAAGTCCGCCTTGCGCCTTTAACTACCTTGACCCTGGGTAAGATATAATTGCAAATGCACCCCTCTACTAGAAGAAATTCTAGAAAAATCCTGGGAATTTTTGAAAATCTTCAAGTCCCTCAAAAATAAAGTTTTTAGTGGGGGCCCATTGCTTTGAGATACGTGAAACACGAAGTTCTAGGACTAGTTTTAGCGTTTTTCGGGTAAGTGATTAATTAATTATTTATTAATTAATAATTTAATTAAGTATTTATTTAGCTAATTATTAATTAATTAATTAAGTATTTATTTATGCACTTAATTGTTTATCAATATTAATTGTATTTTAAAAAATAGTAAAAAATTCATTAAATACTCTAAAATAATTTAAATTCATAAAATATTGTAGAAAATTTATTAGTTTGGAAAAATTAATTCAAATTTTAGTAAAGAAAAATTATGATATGTTGTATTATGTTACATGGTATTAAATTTTAATTGTTTCCATCTTGTTGCAATTTGTCTGCAGTCTTTCACTAATTTACAACTTACAGATTTATTTTAAAGAGAGAGATTTAGACTTCGTGTCTATCGTGTGGAAACAAGTATGTCAGGGGGTATGATGTGTTAGATTAGTGTCTCTGATAGAGACATTTATTTGATTGGGTTCCCGATGTGGACCCAGGTTGTGATTATAAGAGGTACCGGTTTAGGTGATTGGGAACTTTTCTGACACACATCAGTTTGAATGTGAGTTCAACAAGTATTAAGTTTAGATTTTTATCTTATATATACATACCAGAGTGAATTAGAAGGGTCGGCTAATTCTTGATAGACAATATCTCTGTGTTCTATAGCGACATGGGTAGTTGTGAGAACTATATATACTAAGGTTTATTATATAATTTTGATTTCTTGTAAGGATCTTGTTGATGTATGTTTACCGAGAGTAGCAGAAGGTTATGGGGTAATTGCCTGATAGGCATAGGACGCGTGGATATGAGCCAACATTAGAAAGTAGTCTTTGGATCCTTAGAAAGTTGCAATCGCTAGACGCTTGAGCCGACGTAGCTATTTTTCACTATTAGCCATGTCCCAATGGCGACTTGAGCCGAAACATAGGGTACAACGTCTAAGCCGCGCCAGATGAACTAAAAGGGTGTCACCGACAACTCCTAGGCTGAAAAATCATGACAGTTTGAAGACGGCCTGGCCAATGCAAAATGGAAACCAATGCATTCCACATAGATGAATACATACTAAAAGAATGCAATGACCGGGGCTATATACCAGTAGTAACCTAATGAGATTCTCTATATTTTGCAACACCTATTTATATTACAAGTTATACTTTTAGATTTGAGAACGTGATCATGTTTTGAGTTTTGGATTATACATTGTTCTATCTTGATTTACGATTCTATTTTTATACAAATGATTTTAATTGATGAAAATGTAATATACAAGTAGTACTGCTATTTCCATGGTTATTCGGTTGTTTTACACCTATGTTATTAGTCTAGTTCACTTGCTGGGTTTTGGTTGAAAGCTCAAGATACACACTTTATTTTTTTCAGCTTACCTAGTAAAGGACACCGAGTATCTTGTGGATCCTTTAGACGTGGACCCCTACCTGGAGTTTGCAAGTGTAAGCGAGGAGTTCATAGAGTAACGGTATTCTACTTCTTTTTTGTGTTGAAGAGACGAAACGGAGCCATCGTTTTATTGTCTTTTCAGACTTACCTTTTTGGGATGATTGTATCTATGTATTAGGCTACACAGTTACTTACAGACTATTATCACACTTTGTTTCTGTTTATATGATGTTGATCATGTATATAAGAGCAACAGGGTTGGTTTATCTTATATTCTTTTGACTTTAATCATTTAATTGTTAATTAACTAAGTAATTAAAATATAGATCTTAATTAATCGACTTAGTTCTGATCTGTTTTGTATTCCAAAGCTTAAAGTTATTCTAATAGCTTCGGGTCCTGATATTCGAATGGGTAAAGATCAGTTAGGTTAATCACTCACCCTCTTTTCAGAATTGGGGCATGACAGCTTGCCACCTGGGAGAGAGAAAATCTTTTTTCCCTCCTCCATGCTTGGACGTTGGAATGCTTGTGGGAGTTGACCCATCTTAAATCAGCCAAAAATCACTAATTAGTAACTTCCTTGCATGCTTTCCAAGAGTAGACCAAACTAAAACCTATATAACAGCTAGTTGGAGCCATCCCATGCATTAAACCCTATTTTTTTTATTTTTGAAAGTATGATATTTGCATCAAAAATGAAATTTCAAAAATCATATGATACATGATATTTGCATCCCATGCATCGAAGAAAACATGATATTATCAATATCAACCAATCACATAAAATGCCAAAATGTAGTTTCAATGGCATTTTTTAATATCACACAAGGGTTGTAATTTGCTATGGATAAACATCCATGGGTTGCTGCATTTGCCAAAATGTAGTATAGATGTTTGTCGGAATACTAATACACATATGTAGTTTGTATGTCGGGTTGGACCGAACGTCAACCTGATTTGATCAGGTTACCAAAAATCCGGCCCAAACCCAACCCAAGTTCTGAAAGGACTAACCCAAGCCAACCCTAACGCCGGGTTCAACCCGTCGGGCTCGGATTGAGCCCGCCCAAGTTGCAGCCCTAATATTGGGAATCATATTCCCTCTGCTAATGAGATGATTAACTATGAGAATCTTGTTATGAGCTCTAATCCAAATAAAAAATGCCAGCTTGTATAATGCCTTGATTTTTATTATCTGTTAATTAAATATTATAACTTGTTACAAGGTTTTATGTTGGTTGGGTTATATTTGTTGGATGAGCCTTTTGGGCCTGTGAATGACCCAATTTGAAACCTAGTTGATACCTATGGCCCTTAGGCCCATTTCTAGCCCATATTTAACAAAAATAGGGTTTTTGAGGGTTGATATATATACCCCTTTAAGGTGATGAAAATCACGTCTCGATTTTGCAAAGCATTAGAAAACTCTCCCGTACTCTCCTCTCTCTCTTTTTTTTTCTCTAGAGCTAGGATTTTGAGAAAACCCTTTATTCATCGATGAATCCCTCTCTAGTATTCAATTCAACAGTTATCATGCAAGTGAATCACCACTAGCCTCTCTTAGTTTTGTGTCTTGATTGATGATGCATGTTTTTGTGCTTTAGAAACCATGATTAGGTTTGGTTTATTTCTTGTTTTCTTCTTTGGTTAGTCTCTTGCTTTTTTCTTTTGTCGTTTGTTGTTCTTTGATTCTTTACTATTTTGTTATGATTAGAGGAATATGTTAAGGTTTTGTACCCATTTTACTGATCTCTCTTTAGATTAATCGATTTTGAGTTGATTCAAACCTTAAATAAGATTATAGGTGTTTTCATAACCTTTTTTCTAATATTCTTCATTGAATATGGGGTTAGTCTGGGTTCCAAAACCTTCGAAATCATATTTTTGAGTTCCGTAAAGTTTTTCGCAATTTTTGGGAATTATGGGATTTTCGGCGATTTTTTGGAATTCTGAGATTTTCAGGAACAAAAAATTTTGTTCTCCAATCGATCAGATGGATTTGATCGATTGGCCCTTCAGCCCAATCGTTTGGAGTGCACGCAAATTGGGTTTTTAAGTTGGATTTGTTGGACTTAGCCAGATTCCTAGGGAGACTTAAATGTATGTTTTCCATGTATGATTATTTATTAATCAATGACAGTTTTATATATGTTTATCAAACATGTTAGTTGTTAGTTAACTGAAAAGCATAATGATAACATTATGTTGCCAAGCATTTTATCATAGTATCATGAGAGCATGATGTATGTGGTAGGTTAAGCATATCTACATATCTAGGGTTTATCCGAAGTGTTGTATATGTACGAGCATTTCGGATAAGTCCTTGAGTGGTATATGTACAACCCTAAATATTAAGCAGAAAACAAGGAGATGCCCTTGGGTGCAAATCCCTAAATCGTCAGTGATAACCTAACTATCCGTTTGTCGAACGTTTGCATAAGCATTGATTTAGATTGAGTTTCAGTGCATTCTCATGTAATTGTTGAATCTTGATTATCTATTAGTTTATAGACATATGGTCAGACTGTGTTCCTACTTCTTTGATTATAGAAATGTAAAGATGCAACTGTATGATTATGATTGATGGTTAAGTTATAGTTTAACATGTACACCACACTGTAGCACGTGCATGTGGGTTGCAGAGTACGTTGTACCGCCCTTGCCTCACCATGTCTTTTCTTTGCAGGAAGTGGCTGAAAGATCTGGTGCGGATCTGGATCAGTAGGGTAATTAGTTCGTTTTGTTTTCGTAGGTAGTTATCTTTCTGTTAGTGGACTTTAGAGATTCACAAGTTGTATTTCATTTATACCTTGTGACACTAGTTTGTTTCATGAGTTGATGTTTTAAACCCAAGAGATTATTTTATGGGATTGACGAAGTGAGAGATTGTAAAGTCAAATTCCATGTTAAAAGGATTGTTTATAATATGACTTGTAGTATTGAGTCCTTTTGTTTTATTGGGACCCAGTTGATCAAGATCCTTCGGAAGATTTCAAAGATATTCATATTGCCTCAAGCCTCGCTCGCCAAGGTTCAAATTTAGACGTACATGGGAGGAGTCTCTTCTATCCTTGTTGTTGTTGGTTAAAGCCCCTTCATTTGTTGGTTTCTTGTTCAGGGGTTTACAACCCTAATCTCTATTTTTACCTGTTTAGGTCAACCAACCCTTTTTGGGCCGACCAAAGTGCTCAGTCAACCCAAAAAGGTTGGGTCAACCACACACAAGCCTTGTTGCTTTTCTGGAGCTCTTGCTTTTGGGAGCTCACCTCGACCTCTTTGGCGGCTCTTGTAATCTTTTATTTGGCGCTTCCTGCCCTTCAGAAATTTCTACAATTATCAAAAAAAAATTACACTCACTTTTTCCCTACCGAATATTTTCCATATTCTGCATTGCAAGCAAGGGATGAGACGATCAGATTATTGATCAATCCATAAGTTTGTCTCTATGGACAACAACAATTAATGTTGTCCTGGTTGTGTTGGTGAGCCCGCATTGCCAAGGGTATTTCTTAGTTTCTTAAAAAAATGATCGCATCGTCGAGTGGAAAAAAGTAAACCAAGATATCCAGGAAGGATTATTTATTTGCTTTAACAGTAGAGTTTCGACAATTCTAAACGTGGTTCGGCTTGTTGATGGGATAAATGTGAACTCCTCACATGTTTGCATGGTCAACAAATATGCTTGCTTCCAAAATAGAGCTCATGGATAAAAATTGCGAGTACCATTTCCATGATGTAAATGCATTGCACTTCTTGCATTTTGCAAACATTGATAACAAAGAGAAGAGTAACTGATTCTAATATATTTCAGTAACAAACAGATAATAAAAGATACGATGAATTTCCTAATCAATGAGCATCTTATCCAAATAAATGGTAGTCAAGAAGTTTATAAACATATCATTAAATTCATATAAATACAAGAAGAAAGATCTTACTTGTTACAATATTCATCAAATATCCACCGAAGTTTGTTGGGTACAGTATAAAGACAGCTGATCTCTATAAAAGCAGCAAAAAGTTCTGGATTGTAAGGATATAGCTGCAACCCTTGCAAGATGGACTCCCATACTCTTGAGAGTTTTGACTGATTGTAGTGTTTCTGAAGCATTTTGATGTAATAGTTGAACAAAGTTTCAAGTTGAGAACTCTGGCTCCTTCTTTCTGAGGTTAAGAACATAAGTTAGTCACAACTAAAGCAGAAGCATCTAAAGATTTGTGATTAAAAATTTTGTATTTAACATGATGAGCTATGCTTTAAATTTCCTAAATGAACCACTTCTAGATCTTGCTTTAAAACAAAGTTAGCCATTGAAACAACCAAGGAAAGAGATAGGATGTAATGCATAGATCTGTGAACGATAGATTGTCAAAAGGAAACATTAAATTTTATGAAACAAATTCATGGGAAATGTTTTAATATACAATCGTCACATATGTCAAAAGTACCCCACAGATTATAACCAATGTAAATTGATGAAAGACACATCTGTCAGTGTTGGCATCAGGACTTAGCAATGGTGCACCACCACATAAAGTACTTCCAATCAGATATATCTGTAATCTAATTGTAATTGCACGAGGATGTATAACGACATAATGTATTAAAAATGACTAACAATTCAGAAATATGAAAAAGATAGGGATCACATCTTATAGTCCCTAAACAAAGTCTTCAGATGGCATAGCCATATTGACACAGGTGCTCATACAAATGGGTAGACTGAACGTGAGCAGATTACTGCTATGTCATATATTCCTCCCAATGGGAGAAGACGAGTGGGCCCTAAGTGATACATAAATTCATCAGCATATTTTTAGCCTTACAATCTTTATTTTCTATTTCCTACTTGCGTGGGTTAAATAAATGTGTTTTATTGTCCTTTTTGTTTCTTTAATTTATTAGGACAACCTTAAGTTGTTTTCTTAGAGAAATTGAGAGTATGGAAGTTTCTAATTAATCTTAGTTGAATTAGGATTAGGAAAGTTGTTTTTTTAAGTCACTTTAGGAGTTAAAGAGTTACTAGAGGTCTATATGGGGAGAAAGGTGGGGGAGAGGTGTATGAATAGTGATTTATGTTGATGATGTTGAGTTTCATAAAATTTGTATTTATTGGAAGATTTTATAAAGAGATCATCCAATTATTGGATGTGGGCAGCATAATTATATCAAAGTACAAAGTTAATATGTAAAACCCTAGTAATTTAAAAATATTCTAGTATAGAATGCGCATATCATGGTAGTTGACCATTAGACTGAGTCTAGACTTGTAAAGAGATTCTTTCTTGACTTTTAACTGGTGTTTCAATCTATTTTAAGTGTTTTGGGAATCTTATAGCAAGTTCTGTAAGGAATTTGACCAAAAAGACTGCGCCATGAGCTCTGGCACGTCGATTTACCCTAGGATGGGTATATATGCCACTTCTTTTAGGACTCTCAATGGAGCTCTATAGTATTTTCTAGTCAATTCAGTAAATTTTGGTTAACAGCGGATAGCTAGCTGATGCATAGGTTTCTTAGGTTTCGTGTCAACTATATCAATGCCGAGAATGTCAAACCATCGGGTTCATCGACCTGGTCGAATTGACCGAATCCAATCGATCATCGGATGGGTGTGGAAACCACAATCATAACTTGATCGTGTGTATATAAATTATAAATTGGACTTGCTATATGATAACAAAATTCAAAATTTTAGTCCCACATCGGAATTGGATGGGTGTGGAAACCACAATCATAACTTGATCGTGTGTATATAAGTTATAAATTGGACTATATGATAACAAAATTCTTGAAAACAAAATTCAAAATTTTAGTCCCACATCGGAATTGGATGGGTGTGGAAACCACAATCATAACTTGATCGTGTGTATATAAGTTATAAATTGGACCTGCTATATGATAACAAAATTCTTGAAAACAAATTTCAAAATTTTAGTCCCACATCGGCTAGGAGTGAAATAATTCGGGTTTTGAACTTCTATAAATAGACCCTAATACCTTAGTTGTTAAATTACTTTTGGGTAATTGTTATCTAGCCCCATTGTAGGATATAATTGCGAATGCACCCTTTTTAATAGAAGAAATTCTTGAAAAATCCTGGGAATTCTTGAAAATCCTCACGTCCCTTGAAAATAAAGTTTTTGTTGGGAGCCACTGCCTCAAGATGCGTGCGACACGAAGTTCGAGAATTTTGGCGTTTTTTGAGTAAGCGATTAATTAATTATTTTATTTATGCTTTAATTATTTAATTATTTGTTTATTTAATTATTTAAGTTATTAATTATACTTTAATTAAGTATTATTTATTTACTTAAGTATTTCATTAATAATTTATTGAATTAATTATTTATCTAATTAATAATTAGTTAACTAATTAATTCAAATTAAGCATTTATTTAAGTTGTATTATGTGACATGGTATTAAATTTTATTTGTTTCCATCTGATTTCAATTAGTCTTTAGTCATTCACTGATTTACAACTTATGAATTTATTTTAAAGAATGAAAAAGATTTGGATTTCGAGTTTATCGAGTGGGAACAAGTATGCCAGGAGATGGGTGTTCGATTAGTGTCCCTGATAGAGACAGGTTTATTTGATTGGGTGCCCTGGTTGTTATTATGAGATGGTACTGGTTTAGGTTATTGGGAACTCTTCTGACACACACATCGGTCGTAATATGAGTTCAACAAGTATTAGGTTTAGATTACTGGCTTATATACTTGAGTGAATTAGAAGAGTCGGTTAATTCTTGATAAACTATATCTGTGTTCTCTAGCAACATGGGTAGCTGTGAGAACTATAGATATTAGGATTTTTATTATAGAATTTCGATTTTCTTCTAAGGATCTTGTTGATGCATGTGTACTGAGGGTAGCAGAGGGTTATAGGGTAATTGCCCGATAGACATAGGACGCGGGGGTAAAGTTATCTTTGGATCGTTAGAAAGTTTGCAGTCATCAGACGCTTAGGCCAAAGTTCACCATTTCACTCACATACCTAGCTATGTTTTACTATTAGTCGTGTCCTAACAACGACCTGAGCCGGAAACGTGAGGTACAACGTCTAACCCGCGCCAGATGTGCTAAAAGGGTGTTGTCTGCAGCTCCCAGGCCGAAAAATCAGGACAGGTTGAAGACCGCCTAGCCAACACAAAAGGTGACCGATGCATTCTACATCGATGAATACACACTAGAATAATGCCATAACCGGGGTTGTATACCGGTAGTAACCTAATGAGATTCTCTATATTTTGCATCACCTATTTAAATTACTAATTATATTTGTAAATTTGATGTTATCATGTTTTGAGTTTTGGATCATATATTGTTTTATCTTGGTTTACGATTCTATCTTATATAAATGGTTTTAACTGATGAAAATGTAGTTATTCGATTGTTTTACACCTATTTTATTAGTCTAGTTCACTTGTTGGGATTTGGTTGAAATCTCAAGCTATGCACTCTATTTTTTTTTCAGCTTACTCTGTAGAGGATGTCGAGTAGCTCTAGATCCTTTAGACGTTGACCCATACCTGAAGTTTGTGAGGGCGATCTAGAAGTTCATAAACTAGAGATATCTTATTTCTCTTTTGTGTTGAGTAAATAAGATGGAGCTATCGTCGTTTTATTGTGTCTTTTTAGTCTTATCTTCTTTTTGAGATAATTGTATTTATGTATCAAGCTACACAGTTACGTACATACTATTATCACACTTTGTTCTATTTATATTATATATTGATCATATATATATGAGCAGTATGGTTGGTTTATCTTAGATTCTTATGTCTTTAATCGTTTAATTGTTAATTAAGTAATTGGAATATAGATCTTAATGAATCGACTTAGTTTTGATCTATTTTGTATACCAGAGCTTGAAGTTATTCTAATAGCTTCAGATCTTGGTATTCGAATGGTTAGGGAAGTTTGTGAGGGTGAACGAGGAGTTCATAGACAGTGATATCCTTTTTTTTTGTGTTGAGTAAATAAGATGGAGCTATTGTCGTTTTATTATGTTTTTTAAGTCTTATCTTCTTTTTGCGATAATTGTATTTATGTATCAAGCTACACAGTTACATACTATTATCACACTTTGGTCTGTTTATAGTATGTTGATCATGTATATATGAGTAGCAGGGTTGGGTTATCTTAGATTCTTATGTCTTTAATCGTTTAATTTTTAATTAAGTAATTAGAATATAGATCTTAATGAATCGACTTAGTTTTGATCTGTTTTGTATACCATAGCTTGAAATTATTCTAACAGCTTCAGATCCTAGTATTCGAATGGTTAGGGAAGTGTGTGAGGGCGAATGAGGAGTTCATAGACTAGCGATATCCCTTTTTTTGTTGAGTAAATAAGATGAGGCTATTGTCGTTTTATTGTCTCTTTTTAGTCTTATCTTCTTTTTGAGATAATTGTATTTATGTATCAAGCTACACAATTACTTACATACTATTATCACACTTTGTTCTGTTTATATTATGTTGATCATGTATATATGAGCAACAGGGTTGGGTTATCTTAGATTCTTATGTCTTTAATCGTTTAATTGTTAATTAAGTAATTGGAATATAGATCTTAATGAATTGACTTAATTTTGATCTGTTTTGTATACCAGAGCTTGAAGTTATTCTAATAGCTTCTGATCCTGGTATTCGAATGGTTAGGGATCAATTAGGCTACCCACTCACCCTCGATTCAAGTGTCGAGAATTGGGGTGTGGCATAATACTTTGCAAGTTGGATTAGGGATTAGAGAGAGAAAAAAGAAAAGGGGTTGAACTTATCAAAAAAAAAGGGTTGAGAGAAAAGGAGTCGAACTAGTTGTCTCTCTATACAAGTCGACCCACACAATATATAGTATTTTAACTGTCAAAAGACAATAATACCCCTACACTCGTTACATTAACACTCCCCCTCAAGCTGGAGCATATATACCCAACTTGGAACATAAGAAATCACTCCTAGTTTGACTTAAAGCCTTGGTAAATACATCAGTCAATTGATGTTCTGACTTCACATATGGGGTACATATGTCACCATATTAAACCTTCTCCTTGAAGAAGTGGCAATCAACTTTAATGTGTTTAGTCCTCTCATGGAACACAGGGTTAGAAGCTATGTAGACAACAGCTTGATTGTCACAAAACAAAGGAATAGGAAGATCTACTACAAATCCAATCTCCTGAAAAAGATTCATCAACCAAGTCAAAACATAGGATGTGTGAGGCACAAGGAAATAAATTTCGGTTTCGAGGTTTATTTCGACCAACCCGGAAATGGAAATACTTCGTGGAAATATTTCGACCAGTGTGGAAATAATACATTTTCGTGGAAATGATGGAAATATTATAGAAATATTTGTGGAAAGTATGGGAAATGATAAAAACAAGCCTAAAAACACTCATAAACTATCAAACCATAATATGCAACCATATGTAGTGTGGAAATGCATAACCATAACGGTCTATAATGGATTGGTCTTCTATATATATATATATGGAAATGGGTTAAATGATCAAATATGAGATTTGTGGTGTTCAAATGGGACATTTCCTACCTTCGATCGAAATATTTCTATTGATGTCGAAACATTTCGATTTAAATAATACATATTTACACCGTCAATTGACCGAAATTTACTGTTAACACGAAATATTTCGACATGTATGGAAACATTTCGTATATGTATTCTTTCCTGTCGGTAACCTAGAAAATGGAAATATTTCGCGAAATATTTCGTTAATTTCAGGAAATTTATTTCCTTGGTGAGGCATAACCCCATATTCAGCTTCTGCACTTGACCAAGCCACTACACTCTATTTCTTGCTTCGCCAAGAGACAAAGTTTCCACCTAAGAATGTGTAATAACCGGTAGTGTATCTCCTATCTGAAGACAAGCCACCCCAATCGGCGTATGCATAGACTTCAAGACGTATGTGCCCAAGAATACTATGAAGCTCAACGACTCCAACTACTTGCACTGGTCTCAATCTATGAAAGAATTACTAGGTGCGATAGCGAACTAAATTCATTACTGATGATCCTCCTACATCTACTAACAAGAATTACGAAGATTGGCAGCGTAACAATTTTCTTCTAACAACATGGCTATGGAACAACATGGAGCAATCTGTTTCCGCCAATATTATGTTCTTAGACACCACCAAGAAAATCTGGGACTCTGTCAAGGAGATGTACTCACAGGATCAAAATGTGTCTCGTATTTATCAGCTTTGAGACTACATTCTCAACTAAGCAAGGTGACAACTCTCTCAATGAGTACTACAACACCCTCCATGGTATGTGGGAGGAGTTACACATCTCTCAACCGCTTACTACTGACTTGGAGACCTAGAAACAACAACGCGAAGAATATCAGGTTGCCCTCTTTCTGTTTGGTCTCAATGCACCATACGACTCTATTAAAGCTCAATTATTGGCTAGTGAGTCTCTTCCTAGCTCCAGTAATGCTTATTCTCACCTTCGGCGAGCTGCTATTGGCACCTCTACTCGCGCTCTATCTGGTTCTAAGGAAAGTTTTGCACTCATTTCCTTTACTCCATTTGGGGGCCGTGGTGTGTTATGATTTAGATTGTAACAAGTAGAGAAAGATTAAAGAGAGGATGAGAGAAATAGTAATGGAGGAGGAAGAAGGTGGAGAAAGAGATTAAGATTTTGGAGAGAAGTTACAGAGAAGAGAAGAGGTTGAACATTACTTGTTCAATCTCTCTCACAATGAGATGGGAGAAACCCATTACATCTATGAACATTATAATTATAGTACCTTGAACATCTGTGATTGTATAGAACATGTTTAGATTATGTGTTCCTGCTTCCGCAAAGGCTTGAAGATTTTATCACTTTTTCACGAAGATCTGAGAGGTTGGAGGCGGAGTCGGAGGCCTCGGTGTCAGAGACAGACTGTTGGACCAAGGAAGCTACCCAACACCTTTGATTTTATTTATTTTTTTACTTGATTAGAGGCACATGTTAAAAAGTGCCAATGACAGCCAACTCATTTGCGAAGTAGGGTGTAAATAGGCTTACTTTCTGTCTAGAAACTGTCCTCACTAGTTTGCTCGTTGTTTTCAATATTTATATGGCTAAAACAATTGTCAGCTCCTGGAGTCATTACAATGTTTGGTGAGATTTTTGATGTCTTGAGACTTGTGCTTAGTGCTTCAAGATGACCAACGTAAAATGAAAGCCAATATGGAAGACGACTAAACAAAAACCCAGGTTTGAATTGTTTGTATCTGGTTTGTAGTCTTCGAGATGTCTCAATAGAATTCAGAATTCATTTGAAAAAATAGAAAATGTAGAAAGAATAAGAATGAGAGAAACAAAAGGCTGAGCGAGGGGTGATTGGTAAGTACCATTTACCTTCATCTCAAAGTCGTTTATGATTTTTAACTCCATTTCAGTTCCTATGTTTATTGGTTGTTTTCTAGTCATTATTTAACGGATCTTAAGTTATGATACAACTGTACAAATATCGCTATAAGTGAATGACAAAATTATGCACAATTAAACCACTCTCATATACAAAGAAACACATATGAAATGGGAAATGAAGCGAAAAAAAATTATGATGCATAACAGAATTACTATAAAAAAAATGTAGGAGCTATGCTGTACTACTCAAAAACGAGGCAAGGGAGTGCACAAGAAAGCTAGATAACCTGGAAGCACCATGGAAAAAGCCTCCTCTAAAATTCCAATACCATCAGCCCATCCAGTGGTCAACTCTTCAAATAGAGAAGCAGAACAGATGAGAGCAACAGACTCATCTTTAATATCTCCATGCGCCCATGCCGACCGTAATATTCTGATTCGTTCTTTAAATCCTTGGCGTGCTCTCAACAGTTGCATACTTGATGGTTGACACATAAACGTACTGTATTGCGCACCACTTCCTAAGCAGGATAGAATGTGTATTGCACGTAGTGAGGATGAGTCCGATCCTTGGCCAGAACAGTTGGCAAGCTCCATTTCAGCATACCAGAAGTATAGAAGAGATGCATTTGACTGAAGGTCCTGCTCAATTGGTTTCAAAGTAAATAGAGACCCATCACAGGTATGGTTAGCAAAGGTTCAGACTATAATCGAGCCAAAATTGAGACTGCAAATACCCAAAAGAGTACAACATTCACATGAGAAATAAGAGTACAACCAATTAGATGCAAGAAAGAGAACAATATATATATACAGGATCGAGGATGGGGGGGGAAGGGGGGAACAATTTTGACAACATTTTTTACAACAAAAATTTGGTGCGGGCCAATATAAATTACAAGTTTTGGAATTGGATGATTTGTGGCGAGGATGGTCTCTATGGTGAGGAGATCATCCTCACAAAAATTCAAATCATTCTGACACTCGTAGACTGGTTTAGAAGTTGAAGAATTATGGACCGTCTATTTTTACCATTAACTTGAAGACCACACTTGACGGGGTTAGAAATTTCAGAATGGGGTGATTTTTGGTAGGGGTGATCTATATGGTGAGGAGATCATCCTCACCAAAAGTCAGCCATTGATTCATCTTCCATGTGGGTAGGCCAAATTGTTGTAAAAAATGTTGTCAAAATTGTTGTCCCCCGAACCTAACCCTATATATATATTATATATATATATGAGAGAGAGAGAGAGAGAGAGATTCAATTCAATAAACCAGGTGTGACATGAAAAATTCTCTGATGAACAACTATATATGTAACTATTCAAACTAAAAGAAATATACTATAGCAAGTTTACATGAAATCGGTGGTTCAAATTTCGAAGGGAGTCAAATCCATACGGTCATCACGATCTTTGAAAGGTAAACAAGGTAGGAAGAGAAAACGAGATGACATCTCCAATGAAGATAAATTGTACAGGGAAAATAAGAAATAGATACAAAACAATGACATAAATATCAGAGGTCCAAATGGAGATGAACTAAGAATGGTAATCACGCATCGTTCAAGAGTAAGACACCAAAAAAAAAGAAGATGCGAAGGGAGGATATCCAAAAGGATAACAGTCATATCATCGTCAGAGCGTCATCCCAACTATTTGGGGCGGCTATGCAAATCCTGTTACGCCATTCCATTCTATCTAGGGCATTTCATCCATTAAAGCACGAGTCTTCAAGTCTCTTCTCACTAACTCAATACATGTACTTTTTTTTGGAAACCAAAAACCCTGCGTTTGCCAAGCTAAGTTGGAAGTAAAAAAACCACATAAACATCACGTACCTACACTGCTCAAAACATGTCTTCAAAAGAAAGCAACTTATGCCCCTAATATGCCCAATGTGCCATCTGATCGACACATAAAAATGAAAACAAAGAAAAAATTTGCTTCCAACTGAGAAAGATATACGATTAACCAATCAAAGAGCAAGAATCCCATATATTCATCATTCACCTCCTCTTTGCTTCTCCTCGGAGGTGCTTCAACAGCAGGCATAGTGCCACTAGAGCTTGCTGCTACCATAACTCCTCCCCATAACAAAAGCACAACTGCCGCCACCACCAATAATCAAAAGAAAAACAGCCGAAGATAGAGTGACCCATGAGAAGAAGGACTGGACCCCACTAGAAGATATGCTAAAGGGAGCTGCTTGAACCAGTCTACTCTACTACTCATAGGTCAATGGAGAAAAAGCTTCAAGGTCTCTGAAGATGTGTGATCCATTCATCACCAGAGTTTTTGCAGACGAATGTGAAAACTCCCATTTTTCTCTTGATTGGAGCTTCCGCAAACCCTAAAAACCCTAACCTGATGCACAAAGAGAAAATCCATGCCCTTTTTGACATTCCCTCAACCTGCACGAGAAAACTCCTCACTAGTGCCACCTATGGCCTTTGTTGCACATGACTAAACCATCACAACTGACTCCTTCCTTTTATAACTTATTGGGGCTTTTTTTTTTGATAAGTTAGTATCATTAGAAGGGACGAATCCCGAAAAGCCCCTCTATAAAATATCTTCCCCTAAAATATCTTCCCATCTAAATACAAAAGTGTCGAAAAAACAACCTGCAAACTTGGGGGATACAGATGACCTTAGAAACATCAAAGCTTTGATCTTCAAAATCAACTCAGGAACAAAGGCTTCTTTCCCATCAAAAATCCTTTGAGTTCCTTTCCTTCCAAGCTGTCCACAACAAGGCGAAAGGGAGGATTTGCCCAAGAAACCGTCCTTTCTCTGTAAGGAAGTCCAACGAACTTCCAAGCAGCAAATCTCCCACATGCTCCAAGACCACAACATCAACACCAAAGAGGGAAAAGTCTGCCACACCTCAAAAGTATAACCACAATGTATCAGCACATGGTTTACAGATTCAGCGGCAGACTTGCACAAAGCACACCTGTTCGGCATCATCATTCCCTTCTATCAAGACTAGTTGTCCAAGCAAAGAACTTCACTTTCAAAGAGATAGGTGCCATTCAAATTATACGTTCTGGAGGGAACTCTTGTCCTGACTGAGAGCAATGCTCATAGAAGGAGCTCACAGAAAAGATGCCCTTGGGATCCCACCTCCAAATACTCATGTCTTCTTCCAAGGTCAATGCCAGGGCCTTGCCAACACAAAGTAGAAGAGAAGCAAGACTATCCAATTCCCAATCATAGAAGTATCAACGAAAACCAAAATTCCAGGACACCATCCCATCACTAAGCTCTACACACTCTTGGACAATGGCCCCTTGCCGGTCAGATAGATTGTATAGAGTAGGGAACAAGGTCTGAAGAGGTTCCTCTCCGCACCATGGATCCTCCCAGAAGCTCACTCTATCCCCTCTTCCTACCTTGAAGAGCAAGCCCCGTCCAAATTTCTTCCGGGTACTAGCTATGCCCCTCCACATAACAACACCATAAGAAGAGAGTACCGACTGGATGTCCCGCCCAAACTGGCTAACACTAAACTAGCTACCAATCATGCTGCACCATTAACTCTGCTCTTCCTCCCCAAGTCTCCACGATCACTTCCCAAGGAGAGCCATGTTCATATCTCTAAGATGTCAAAAGGTGAGTCCAACATCTTTGGGCAAGCAGATCTTACCCCACTCCACCAGATGAAACTTGTGAGAGGCCCCTTTCCCACTCCATAGGAAATCTCTCATTACCTTCTCCATTCTATTGGCTACACTAGCCGGATTGGAGAACAAAGAAAGAACGAAAGTGAATGGGGAGACTAAAAAGGGTAATCTTGATCAAAGTAATCTTACCTCTGTTAGAAAGGTACCTTCTCTTCCAACTAGCAAGTACTGAATCGCTCCAAAATCGGGGCCCATATAGATTTATCCTTATACCTAGCTCCCAAGGGCAAGGTTTAAAATTTCGGTTTCACATGCCAATTCGGTGAGGCCCGAAACCAAAATTTAGGTCGAAATGTCGAAATTTCGTGTGAAATTTTGGAAATTTTGAAATTGAGATTAGTAATGAAAATTTCGAAATTTCACGAAAAGTTCGAAATTTCGACTGAAAAGTTCGGAATTTCACAAAAACTGAAATTTCACGAAATTTCGAAATTTTCAAAATTTCGATTTTTTTGGATTTCAGTCAGTGTAGCCCGAAACCGAAATTTCGGTCCGAAATTTCGAACTTTTCGACGAAATTTAAAACCTTGCCCAAGGGAAGCCCACGGTAGGTGGTAGGCAATCGACTTATCATGCATCCCAAACTAATCGCCAAACCCCTCAAGTTTGGAACCTCTCCCATACCGAACATATCACTCTTGGAATTTGGAAAGATTAACCCGAAGATCGGACACCGCCTCAAAGCATCTTAAAATACACCTAAGGTATCTAAGCTGACTGTGGGAGGCGTCCAGAAAGAAAATTGTGTCATCAACAAACTGGAGATGGGAGATCATTGATCCCGATCTCCCCACCTGGAAGCCTTCCATAAATCCTCCTTCTATAGCTTTGCTCATAATCCTACTCAAAGCTTCCACCACCACCACAAACAAAAACGGAGATTCGAACTTGTGAAGTAGCCTACTAGTGACCCATTCACTAAAACTAAGAAAGACGCTGAGGAAATACAAGCCTTAATACATTCCCTCCACCTTTCCCCAAAGCCCATCCTATACATCACATGTCATAAAATTTCAACAAACATGATCGTAGGCTTTCTCCATATCTATCTTGCACATGATGCCCATCATTCCCCCTCTGACTCTGGAATCAATACATTCATTAGCAATCAGAACCCCATCCAAGATTTGTCTTCCCTACACAAAAGCCCCTTGGACCGAGAGATAATCGTGCCCAACACCTTCATTCTGGATTCCAACACCTTGGATATAATCTTTTATTTATAACTACCTTGGATATAATCTTGTATGTGCTACCAATAAGACAAATAGGATAGTAATCGCTCAAAGAATCCGCTCCTTCTTAGGGATTAGAGTGAAGAAGGTACTACTGGAATACTGATCGAGATGAGCATCCACTTCAAACTCCTTTCCCAATAACACTCCAACACTTCTTGTAGAAAGCCAGTGTGAAGCCATTAGGACCTGGGGCCCGATCCCCACTAAGATTCTAAATAGCACATACAACTTCCTCCTGCACAATCAATCTCTCCCTCTGCTCCTGATTGAGACAAGCCATCCATTCTCGGCCGAAAACATTTGGGCTCAGTAGATAGTGTAGAGTAAAAATGCACTATATTTGTCTCTAATTGCAACATCCACCACCACCAGATCACTTACAACTTATTATGGCTACTTGGATACACACATCATACTTTCCCTTTCCTAGCTTGCTATTCATCCATCTCAACCAAAAATATTGAAGTACTAAGGAGAAAATAGAAAAGGATAGACCAAAGACTGAATTAACTGGTATAGAGAATGACATGCAGAGATTAGATGTAGAGTGACGATACAGAGAGAGAAGAAACAAAGAGCAAGTAAAGAAAAAGAGAGGCTAGGGTATCACTCCTATTCTCTACTTTATATCAAGAGAAATTATACAGAATGACTAAACTACCCCAAAATTGAAGTGTGCCAAAATATAGTAAGGAATTATCCACAAACGTGGCTACACATTTCTTGGACTTATTTCTTTAACACCACCAAGGTCCAGGGAATTCAATGTTCCAGATATGAAAGACCTAATTGGACCTTACAATTTCAATCACATATGTTTCTCGATTTCCTCACGAACATATGAGAGAGTATTAGCTCCATAAACTTTAACTGAACCACATAAAAAACATTCTAATATCTGAATAATAAATTCATCCATTTCCCTCTTAAGGAGATTTCCTTTTGAGTCAATAAGTCAACAATCATTACAGTTTATTTGTCAATATTTATGCCTGCTTTAATGAAATCAATTGAAGTCTATTGGCAACAATTTGTGCAAGACCAAAAATAGTAAAAAATCTACTTAAATTGGTATCTTTATATACATAACCATGCTCAATTGGTTTCCAATTTTCCATCATAATAGGGGTGCTATGTTTTCACAATTAATGCTATCATGCAAATATTTTTACCAGTACCTACAGAGTTGAACGTATGTTGTGATGCTAATAGCCAAGGTAATAAATTTCGAATTCAGGATATATTTCGACCAGACTGGAAATGAAAATATTTCGAGCAGTGCAGAAATAATACAATTTTTATGGAAGTAATGGAAATATTATGAAGATGATGGAAATATCGAGAAAATTTTTGTTGTGTCTTTAGGAAATGATAGAACAAGCATCAAAACACACTCATAACCCATCTAACTATAATAAACAACCCTATGGAGTGAGGAAATGGATGTCCACAACACTTTCTAACATGCCGATGTAGATATCTGAGACTAGAAAGTTTTAACAACTATAATTACACATGAAAACTATTTTAATCATCAAAGCATGCCACATTAAGTATATTATATCAAAATTGAAATTTACATCACATAGGAAGGTTGTGAAATATAACTTTATTTATTTTAATAAATAAAATATTAATACATTAAGCTAATTAGTAATAAGCATTAAAAAACTAAATCAATGTAGTCAGAGCTGGCTAGCATCTTGAATTGCAATGTTGATAAACTACCGTCTACTTATTTGGGACTTCCCCTCAGTATTGGTTACAAATCGAAGGCATTGTGAGAGATTGTTATCGAGTGCTTTGGGAGGAGATTGGCTGCATGGAAATCTAGATATTTATCGAAAGGGGGAAGACTGGTGCTTATTAAAAGTACTCTCTCCAGCTTACCGATTTACTACATGTCCATTTTCTCTATCCCTAGTAGTGTGGCGAAGACCCTGGAGAAGACTATGAGAGACTTTTTGTGGAATGGTAGAGAAGGGGACTAGAAAATGCATCTGGTTAGTTGGAGTACAGTCTGTATGATTAAGGAGAAAGGGGGGTCTGGACATTAAGAATCTCATAGCAATGAACCAGGCTCTTCTGAGCAAATGGGTTTGGAGGTTTGGAGAGGAGACTTCTAGTCCCTGGAGGGAGTTCATCGCGGGTAAGTATGGTGTTTCTTCCTTCAGATGGACTAGTAGAATGGCTTGAACCAATTATGGTTGCAATGTATGGAAAGGCATTTCCAAAGTCACTCAAGATTTTGAGACAGGTGTACACTATGTTGCGGGATCAAGCAATCGGATCAGATTTTGGGAGGATTTATGGTGCGGGGAGGCTTCTCTATGTGTCGACTTCCCAGAGCTTTATTCAATCTCAGAGAAGAAGGAACGATCTATTCAAGATTGTGCCTATTCTGGAGGGGAAGTGACTGGTTGGGACTTTGGATTCAGAAGGAACCTTAACGATTGGGAGGTTGAGCCCCTTTTTAGATTGATACTTCGTCTTCAAGATGTCCATCTTCTACCCCTTCGCTAGGACAAACGGATGTGGATCTGGACTAAAGATGGTTCGTTCTCAGTCCGTTCTCTCCATGAAGTCTTACACTCCTCAAGAGGGTCTAATTTTCCCGCCTCTTTGGTCTGGAGTTCCTCTGTTCCTTCCGAGGTGGCTTTTTTCATATGGGAGGCTTCTCTGGATAAGATCTTGACAATGGACCACCTGCGTTCCAGAGGTATCATCATCGTAGATTTCTGTTGGATGTGCCATCAGAGTGAAGCATCTGTTGATCACGTTCTGTTACATTGTGGAGTGACCAAGGAGGTGTGGTTTTCCTTCCTTCGTGAGTTTGGAATGAGTTGGTTAATGCTGGAAACTCTCATGGCTCTGATCCTTCCTTGGCGGTCCAAAGCTTTCTACACTAGAGGTAGCATCCTTTGGAGGATGTTGCCTTTTGCCATCGCCTGGAGTTTGTGGAAGGAAAGGAACCAGAGGGTCTTTTAGAGCAGAAGAGAAGAACCGGTCACGATCATCCTGAGTATTAAGGGGTTATTATTTCTATGCTCCAAGGCTTTCTTGGAATGTAGGGGTCTCTTCTTTGAGGACTTTGTATTCAAATTGGACCTTTTATACTCGAGGGACTGATGCCTTTGGTCCCCCTTCTGTGTTCTGGGTTTTGTTTCTTGGCCCTTTGGTCTTGGAGGTTAGCTCGACCTCTTTTAGCCAAAGTGCTTGCTTCGTATTCTATTTCTAATAAAATTTTCACTTATCAAAAAAAAAGCGCTAGGCAAAGCCTAGCAAGAAGGGTCACTTGGGCGAAGCGACGCCTAAGCATAGACTAGTTGATTCATTTTTTTTAAAGAATTAAAGAAATAAAATTAATATTTCTAAAACGATTGAAGGAAAAAAGAAATAAAAGACAGCCACATAGTACCAAAGTAAAAATAAAAGAGCAAAGCTAATTTTCTTTGCAGTAAATAACTTTACAGGAAATAAACACAAAAACTGAAATAGTTTAATGGCTTCGCGCCACATCCAATTATTCAAAACCAAGATACTTAAACGACTTAATGTCACATCCAAGGAAATAAATTTCACGAAATTATCGAAATATTTCGCGAAAGATTTCCATTTTCTAGGTTACCGACAGGAAAGAATACTTACGTCGAAATAATGTTAAATTTCTCGAAATATTTCCATTCATGTCGAAATATTTCGCGTGTAAATTTCGATCAATTGATAGTGTAAATATGTATTATTTCAGTCGAAATGTTTCGACATATATGGAAACATTGGA
Organism: Euptelea pleiosperma; assembly: GCA_035048495.1. NCBI lineage: Eukaryota > Viridiplantae > Streptophyta > Magnoliopsida > Ranunculales > Eupteleaceae > Euptelea > Euptelea pleiosperma. Next base: position 45,276,100 of record CM068543.1, read on the forward strand.
AACATTTCAATCGTAGGTAGGAAACATCTCACTTGAGCTGAAAACCGCTATAAATCTCATATTTGATCCATTTAACCCCTTTCCATACATATTGTTTTTACAAAAGATCAATCCATTATAGATTTTTTGGTTCGTAGATTGATCGTGAGGAAGAATCAAATCCCGTTTGGGAGTTTTTTCAAATTCAAAATATACATAAGGATAAAATTTCTTGCTACAAATAAATAGGTTAGGTGTAAATTCATTAAATTTATGAATCTATGATGCATTTGCACTAGATTTGTGCACGGATTGAAGATCGTTTAGGGTGAAAATTTAGAATTTGGTGCACCTGATTGAAATTTGGTGCACCTGATTGGAATTTGGTGCACCTAATTAAGTATGTAAACATCTATAATTGTGCATAAATTGATTATATGTGGGATAACTTAGCCCGTTCTACAAGTTGGTTTGGTTAAAAAAATTCAAAAAAAATTAACCCTAATTTTTTTTTTCAAATAAAAAATTAAATAAATGTTATAAGTTAATAGTAAATAAGTTTTCTAAAATTACGTATAATGTTAAGAAATTAATGTAAGTGAATACGGATTTGTTAATATATTACTTTATGACTTTTTTATAATTAGCAATTAAATAATAGTTCTATAATTAAATTAAACCTTGACTAATTAAAGATACTTGCCGTGACATATTATAGACCATTATGGTCATTCATTTCCACACTACATATGGTTGTATATTATGGTTTGAAATCTCATGAGTGTGTTTTTATGCTTGTTTCATCATTTCTCAAACATTTCCACAATGTTTCCATCATTTCCGCATTATTTCCATCATTTCCACGAAAAATGTATTATTTCCACACTGGTCGAAATATTTCCACGAAATATTTCCATTTTTAGACTGGTCGAAATAAACCTCGAAATCGAAATTTATTTCCTTGGTCACATCTAATAGTTCAAAACCAAAACATAACTGCTCAAACTTCAAACAAAGTTGAAGTCTCAACTCTCAAATCATTGAAGTCCCACTACTCAACAACTTGGCAATCAATCGTCAAAAATAAGAACAGGTGGCGTGCTTTTTCTGCTTGTTAGGATTTAGAAAATGGTTCGTTTATAAGGTTAATATATACATATACCTTTAATTCTTATAAGTAAATTACACAACATTAACCTTATAGGTATGATCCATTCCTAATAGATAAAACACATATACCATTAGTTTTATACATATGGCCTAAGCGAACGCTTTAATGCCTAGCACCTTAGTGCCCAGGGGCGCTAACACAAACGCGCTTTTATACAAGCGCCTTCCTAGGCTCTATTTAAAGTGCTAAGGTCATGATTATGAGAAGCTTGGATTACACTATTGTATGTGCATTCATTTGATCCATTAAAATTTTCCTGTCTTTCATACGAATTGAAATCTTTCATATTTTTAATTACTAAAAATTCTTTATAAATAGATTAATTAATCAATCATATACATTTACATTACTAAATGAATATCATCTATAATTCACAAGTCATGACAATTATTATTAATTTATAACATTTCCAATTTCATATTTTTAAAATGTCTTAAATTTTAAAAAATTGGAAAAACGTAATTCAAGTGGTAGATTGGGCCAAGTTATACAACATATAATTCATGCATGGACAACCATGGACATTTAAGATGGAAATAAAAGGAAATTGGGGTTTTTCTCAAATTTTTCCTTAAATATGTGCACAAATCCAATGTAAATGCATCACATACATCTGATGCATTTAAACCTTTAAACTCTATTGCTTATAAGAAAGAAAAAATTGAGCTCAATTAAAAGAATTCGTTGTTACGCTGAAAATTAAAAAATCCCCTTATTTCACTTTGATAAGCTCTCCCAATCAATACGAGTTTTTAAAACAAATAATCAAAGTGGAATAGACGTCTTCGATCTAAGATGGATTAAGGAATGAAAGTTACAAAAAGAATTCGATTTTATAAGGGTTTACTATGTTCATGTCAAAAAATTGAGATCGAAATAATGCAGTTTTATACTATGTTTAGGTCGTAATGTTACCGTAATCAACATTTACTGTTGAAATAAATTATATGAACTTAACTTAAAATGTGTCCCCAGACCCAAACCCATCGACCCTTTTGAAATGGAAATAGTCCTCGAAATATTTTGCGAAATAAAAGAAATTTATTTGGGTGCAGGGGCATATTTAATCTCAAATAGTATACATAAATTATAGGAACTTTATGAATCGAGGTCGCAAAATGATAATATTAAACGAAGAACATAAATAGTTGAAAAAGGTGATTTTGATAAGATTTGATAGTGAAAAGTGGTGCTAGGTCCAATGGTAAGTTAAGTTAAAGCAAGATCAGTGGCAGACTGGCACCATGAATAAAAGATTCCTGCTACTAAATATTCAGCAAGTAATAATACAATCTTTGCCAAATTCTTGCCTTCAAAAACTTATGAAGAAAAGCTACTAGCAATGTTCTCTATCAAAAGTTTATATCCAAGGAAAAATATCATCAATGGTTGTACAAATCTTACCAACGGAAGCCCTTCAATAGCGGATAAGGCCATGTCGAACACCTTCCTTGCAAGATCAATATTGCCAAAAGCAGCCTCACTTTGTGCGTAAACTCCACAGAGCAATAAATCCTATGACAACAAGGATTGAAGATGGATAACTAAACCAATAATATTCAGACGCATAATTGGCTACGAACTAATTGCCAACTAATAGCAATGGCATTCATAATAAGTCAAATTCAATAGCAAAATGTTCCAGAAAAGAAATAGCAATACACACTCATCATTAAGCTTTTCATTTATTTATATATTTAGTAGTTTATTTACCCCTTTTTTATTTTGGGTGGGGGGAAGGGGATCAAACCCGCAACCTCGTGGCAGGTTCAACCCTTGTTAATAAGCTGCAATGCAAACCATTAACAAATTGAGTTATAAGCTCATCCCTAATTAATAAGGTTGAGAAACTGAAAGAATATAAGCTAAATAACTACCTCTGAATATATATTTAGAAACGCAAACAACAAATATAATGATCTATAAACTACTTAATTGATATGAATGAGACACAACGAAAACCCAAAAAAACATAAAAGCCATTGAAAGATCCATTGCCATAGCTTAAAGGGTAAGGATTCACTCCGTGGTACAAGTGGAATCAAAATCTAGATCAGCTTTTTGTTATCTAACATGCCAGAAGCCTCCAATAAATGTAAAGAGTTCAGATCCATGCTGCATGGCTTCTTCTAAACGAGCGAAGTACCTGTATTGGACACGTCCCGAAGTCCGTCACAATATGGATTTCTGGTGCAACACTTTGTCACTTCTAAATTCTATTTTGTTTTTTCTTTCCTTATTTGCATGATACTAATTAACATTTGTCATAGGTTATGACTTCTACCTTTTACAATTAAAGTTCCTATACAACAAATATATCATTATACATACATACATACAAACATACATACATATATGTATGTATGACTCATGCTAATCTTACTAATATAATGACTAATGGATGTGGGGCCCACATATATATATAGTCAAGGCGCGCACCTCAGGCTCCAGGCACACCTAAAGCGCCTTAGAAGGGTCAAGGCGAGGCGCGTTTAGTAAGGCGCGTGCCTCAAACCAAGCTCCAGGCGCATCAGGCGCGCGCCTCACTAAAATACATGTTTTTTTGTAAAATTTTTGTTGTTTGGCCTATTATATTAAACATCGGTATGATAGGAGAGATACAATTGAACCTATCTCATTGAAAGACATTGATGAAAGCAATGAATGACTACTTGGGGAGATGGAAGTAGAAGGTGGAGTAGCAGAAAATGAATTGGTGTTTGAGGATAATAGCTTGACATGGAGTGTTGTTGCGAGAGTTGGTAAATCAACATCCAATACTAGATCACGATCAAGGTCAAGAGTAAGAGCAAGGGCTTTAATAAGGAAGCTGGAAGAGGAAGAGGCCAATTCGGATGAGACAGAAGAAGAATATATTGAGGATGCTAACACATCTGATGATGATAGGATGGAGCTAATGATTATATTTTAAATGATGGTGATATTAACTAGCACTAATTGTGGGCTATTTGAAATTTTGAACATTTGCTATCTTATATATTTTATGATTTTTTGGTTACTTGTTTTGTATTAGATAATGACAATGTTAACTAGAACTGCATTTGGGTTACTTGAAATTTTTGATATTTGTTATCTTTTATGTTTTATAGCCTAATAATTATTTATTTTGTTATTTTATGATGTTAGTTTTCTTTAATTTTTTATATTTCTTATAACTTTTAATATTGCGCCTCGCTTCAATCATGCCCGTGCCTCGCCTTGCACCTCAGGCGCTAGAGGTCCTAGCGCCTTAAGTGCGCCTTGCGCCTTTAACTATATATATATATATATATATATATATATATATACACTAGGGGAATGCCACATGCGATGCACGTGCAACTTACACGTAGCACACTCGTAGAGATCACTCGCCGTATTGATATTTGTCCCATCCCTAAATGGACCTACATGCAAAAAATCAGCCTATTAATGATTTTTAAGGATTTGATTGGAATCATTTTCATAGGTTAATTTTTAACCGTAGATTTTGAGCATTATATGGGTATTCAAATCCAAAGGTTTAAGATCCTAAACAAGCTTATATAGGTCAACCTAGGGATGGGACAAACATCCATGCGGTCAGTGGTCCCTAAGAGTGTGTCACGTGGCATATACTATTGTACCTCATCATCATTGATGAGGGATGTAGGCGTGGTGGACATCCTGAATTGTGCAGGGCGTACTCCAACCAGGTTTGTCTTTTCTTTAGAAAGTGGAGACTTTTAATTGTGTCACATGTGTGGCACAACCGGTTGTCTTTACTTTATAATAGTGTATATATATTCTTGTCTATAAGTATAAGTATATAATACAAATCATAAGATATAGTATCACATTATCTACTATCATCCTCATTTATTCTATTTATTAACAAGCGAAGGGGGTTCTTAGGTTACTCACGCAATTAGTACCAAAACCCCATAATTTCCAAAATGTCCCTCTTTTCCTTCATTCCTTTTTTTTATTTACTTCTGTCTTTAATAACTAAAACGCATTAAATAAGGGTTCTTTATTCTATCTGCATTTTCCATTTTCTTTCAAAAATGCCCTTATTTTGATTCTTTCATTATTATTTTTTAATATTCAGGGGTGTTTTGGTCATAAGACAACTTTTACTTCTCACTCACTGAAATGCAATAAATGCGTTCCCGTGAACTCCTTCCACGAGTAGATATTTGATGACAAATGTCCATCATCAACATTGATGATGGACCACAGTATGAGTCACGTGGCACACTATTAAAGGCTACTGACCGTATCAATGTTTGGCCCATACCAAGGTAGACTTACCCAACAAAAATCAACCAGATTAGTGATTTATATCCTTTGGATCGTAATGCTCAAAATCCACAGTTAAACATAAACCAAGAAAAAGACTAATCCAACGGATAGAAATTACTAATCAGGATGAATTTTACTAATCAAAATGACTTGTCGCATGTAGGTCCACCGAGGGATGGGCCAAACATCCATACGGTCAGTGGTCTCTAAGAGTATGCCACGTGGCATCAACGTTAATTCAAGAAATTAGCCGAATTTTTATTGTTTACTTCGAATTAATTCGGAGAATTTTTGTAAATTTTTTTATACATGTAAACTTTAATTCGGTCTTTCAAAATTCAGAATTAATTCGGCTAATTTTGTCGAATTTTAAAACCATGGGATCAGTTAGCAGATGTGTTTACAAAGGCCTTATTCAAAGCTCATCTAGATCTTATTTGTTCCAAGCTAGAGATGCACGATGTTTACTCTCCAGCTTAAAGGGGAGTGTTAGATATTATGTTATGTTTCTCGGTGGGTTTTATGCATGGGATGTATGGCGGGTATTATTGTCATTACATGTTCTTTTATGTTTCAAGTGGTTCAATATCTAAATAGGGGAACACATCTAGGCCATTATGCTTAAGACGTCAACTCCTCTCTTCCCCAGTTCTTCTCTCTCCCTCTTCTATATGAAACCCTAAATATCTAATAGTAATGATAAAATGTGGTTGGGAAGCCATTTACAAGTTGCAAGCAATCGTATCACAATTTTTTAGGTGCAAAAGGATGGCTTAACAAGCATGATTCGGCACTATCTAAAACAAACCACCAAAGTTTAAAAAGGCTAGTTCAGGAACTGAGGCGTTTTGTCTCAAAAAGGTGAGGCGTAACCTCTAGGCGGTACTGAGGCATAAGCCCCAATTTCAAATTTTCAAAAAAAAAAGTGCTTAAAAAATTCTAAAAAAAATATAATCTATTCTACAAAAATCAGAAACAACATACCATGTGAAAAGAGTAACTTAAATAAGCATAAAAGTAACTGGGGCTATAACTTTTACCTTAGGAGTGATGTTGTCGGGACTCTAACTGAATGCATGAATGCTAATATCAAATCTTAAAAAACATAAAGCACATAACTAAATTACCAAATCTAAGTAGTTACCAAGCTAAGTCTATTTTCTAGTATCTACTAATAAATATCAATACTAACAAAGTAAGTAACTAACAAGATAGAGTTAGGAAAGTAAAGTAAATCTATACTGTAGTAAAAGCTAATATCTAACAAGTTAACAAACAAACACAGTCCAATAACTAGAAAGCAAATCCAAATCCTATTCTTTTACAAAAAATCATCAATCTTATATTCTTCTTCATCCCCAATATCATCATCATCAACTTCCTATTTAATCTATTATAAATGGGAAAAACTAGGGATGAAATATTAGATTTAGTGTTGCTCCCAAAATAAAGAGTTTTAGATAACAAAATGGAACTTTTTAGGTCTTTTTTAACATAAAAGAATAGTGGTGAGGGTATTTGGGGAAAAAGAATGGAAAAAAGTGAAAAAAAAAATTAAAAAAAAGGGGTTTAGGGTTTTGAATAGTATAGCGTAAATTGAGGCTTAAGCCTCAGAAAGGTACCTTGAGGCTTAAGCCTCGAGGTTTTTTTTGGTCGCCTCGAGGCCTCAAACGCCTTTTTAAACCTTGCAAACCACCTACAGCTAGTAACAAAAGAACTAAATGCTTGTAATCGTAGATGAAGATTCTTCTTTTATACCTCATTCTCCCCTATGTAACAAGGACTTGACTTATATGGCTTTTTGCCGCATGTCAACACACAGGCACGCATGTCGACACACATACGGACACATTGTTAGTAGAGGGTGTGTTCCCGCGCACGTGTTGTGTTGACCCGACGACCCATTGGTATACATAATTATTTCCCCTTTCCCCATTAGGTCAATCTTTTAGGGTAAATGGTTGTTTAATATGCTATCAGAGCCTTAAGGCCTGGGAGGTCGTGGGTTCAAATCTCCAGCTGAGTGCATTCCCGAAGAAGGGGCGTGTTAGTGGAGGGTGTGTTCCCGCGCACGTGTTGTGTTGACCCGACGACCCGTTGGTGTACATAATTATTTCGCCTTTCCCCATTAGGTCAATCGTTTAGGGTAAATGGTTGTTTAATACACATATCTCCATGTCAGCCTTAATTTTAATATAAAATTGATTCCTAAAAGAGGGTTGGTGTGTTCCACCCTCCATACAATAAGTTTTTTAAGTTGTTAAACATAGCTATAGTTGTTTGATAGTTTTCCCTTTAATAAAGCTACTTATATTTAATATGTTATTGGACAGCTCTATGGTTTATAGAAATGTTTTCTTTTTACTTAAATATTTCTTTCCTTGTTTTTATTTTAAAAAAAAACTTCTAGTAATTAAAATAGTATTTTCTAAAAACGTGTACAGGCGTGTCCGTGTTAAAGGTGTCGTGTCAGACACCTCGTATTTGTGTTGGACAAAGACACACATGTCCGTGTCAGTGTTACATAGATTCCCCCATTGAATGAAAATGATCCCATTAAGTAACTTATGTGGTTGAGAAGTCACTTAAAGAGTTGCAAAAGTGGCAGTCTCAATCCCCAGCTGCAAAAAGAGATCCAAAGTGGGAAAAGATATGGTATTAAGCAATGTAAAGATTATATAAATATATTTTACACCAGAGTGATAAAGAAGGGTTATTTATAACAAAGAATACCTGCCGATCATTTTTCAAGAGGCACTTGGCTAAAGCTCGAGATGGGGTAACTGAACAGGTACAAGAATTCATTTTTGTCGTAAATAGCTCGTCAGCAACAAGAGCAGCTTTTTCCAAGATGTAGTTACGTGGAAAAGCAGTTAAACAAAGCAAAATTGCATTCCGAAGAAATTTCATCATATTAGTACTGCTAGATATGCCATTTGAGCTTCCCAAAAGACATTCCAAACTCGAATTACTTGAACTGTTTTGCATCTTGGTTATCACTTTATGAACTTTTCTCAAATCATCTAAAATAGAATCTGGCAACGTCTCTAAGCTAAGGGTGTTTTCAATCCAACTTGGACTGTTAGTGCATGTCCTGCAAGAAAAAGAAAAGACAATGAAATTCACATATCATTTAATGCGTATAGATAAACATGTGATATGAATGCATTTACAAGGAAAACCTACAGCAGGTTAACTAGACATAATAAGAACGTGATACAAACGTACAGAACCAATAAAATATTCCATCATGTATAATCTACATAACATAAGAAACATATTTAGGTGTCCCTGTTTGCGGGGATGAGCATAAGCAAGTTGGCATATTCATAGAGAAATGCTTGTAAATATCAATACTTCAATGAATCTAACTGACACATCTTGACAAACGTTTTTTAATAAGAATAATTATTTTAAAAGGGGGAAACCCCCACTAAGAAAGAGGAACACAGGCTTATGAGAGAGGATCTCATAAGAAAAAAAATTTAAAGGACTGTAAAATCCAATCCCATACCCCAACAAAAGCTACATTGGCCCATCAATAACCTCATCCCAGCCTCGAATGCGCACAATCCTACCAAAATCCTTGATAATTATCACCATTTAAACATAGATGCCTTTGTCTTTGCCGCCGCCGTCCAAGAGGAAGAATATTCCTAACAATAAAACCTCTATTACTGAAAGAACTGAAGTTCCAACCAAGACAAAGCTGCATCACACTATTAGGCATAGTCCAAATACATAACAAAAAGACTAAGGAACTAAGTCCAAACTCCTCTACTAAAGCTACAGTAAATAAGAAAGTGGTCAACTGGCTCTCCACTCAACTTACATAAAAAACAGATATTAGGGATGGTTTTCCTCTTATCAAATAATCCAATGTGAGGATTTTGTTTAAAGAAGCAGTCGAAAGAAAGAAGACAATTTGGTAAGAGCTGAAGTCCCCCAAACCAACGTGACCAGGAAAAACAATTTTCCAAACTCCACTACACCGAAAAGAAGGATCTAATTGAAAATTCAACACTATGAGCTCAGCCCATTTCCATATTCTTCTATCAGCCACATCTTTTGCCAAGCGAGCACCATTGAGATAATCCAAAAACTCTGCTAGAAGCTCCACTTCCGAAATTCCTTGAGAAATAGTCCACACCACCTTACGTAAATCCCAGTGGAATAGATCTTTCACCAACACACCTTTGCAATCTGACATCTGGAAGAGAGATGGAAAATCTTGTCATACCACACCATACATCTTCCCAAAATCTCATCTTGTCCCCTATACCCACTTCAAAATGAATTCGTCTCGAAAAACTTTGGAAATACCTTTCCATATTCCAAAATCATATGATGAAGATGTTTGTTATTTCTGATTTATTTTCTCTTATTAGTGCATGCAGGGAGGTCATTGGAATTATTGTTAAAGTGCAGGGACTAAGATGTAATTCACCAAAACTATAAATATATAAGTGGGACGTATGGGATTCAGCCCAAAAGTCACCACCACTTCTCTATTTTCCTCACTTCCCTTTTCTCCTCTCATATACATACCTACACGAACATGGTATCAAAGCAGATTTGAAGACTTCTTTCTCCCTTCTCCCTTCTCCCTCCTCTCTCAACTGCATACATCCCTTTCCATCCAGAAACATTAAGGGTGGATCATAGCTCTGCCACAAACCCTAGCAATACTCGGGGATGGTCTCCACTGCTGCCACACACCGTAGATAACCTAGGGTAGTGCAATTTCTGCTATTGGATGTCCTAGAGGTTCTAGGATAGCACAGCATGACAGAAAAAACTTATACAGATACGAGGTTTTCAATCCTCGCCTATCTCTTGAGGCCTTAAAACCCTCACACAAACGCACAAGTTTCTTTTGTTGAGGTCTTCAAACTCCTCATCCTTTTTTTCTTCAAAAGTTTTTTTGTCATGCTCAAGATACCCTAGGGTTCTCATCTACAAGTGTTACAAAGGATGAAGTTTGGTAGTATGCAGGGAGTGTCTGCTTGCCGGCGATGTGTGGAAGTATAGTCGTAGTCTTCTCAAGTACGTTGTTCCCGGTTGATGTTGTTAGAATTGCAGTTGGTGAATCGTGGTTGTCCATGATGTCTAGAAACACAGACGTCCCATCTAGTTCTATTGTGGTTAGTAGTGGGCCACTCAATAGTGTCATGAGTGAGAACCTGAGTCTTCAAATAACCATAGTAAAACTTGGTGGCACAATCCACGAGATTGTTTATTACTGGAAGAGGAAAAATGGGGTACTTAAATGGAAAAGTGAAACAACCAAGTTCATCTGATTCTAGTTATGATTGTTGGGAGGAAGAAAACTTCATTGTCATGTCTTGGCTACTACATTCTATCATGGTTTAAAATTTCAGAATGTTTCGTAATGTTTCGTATATTTCGTTTCGTAATGTTTCGGTTTGTTTCACCGAGACAATCCGATACAATCAAAAAAAAATAAAAATAAATAAAAAATATAATTTAATGATTTTGAATAATATTTCGTAATGTTTCGGAAATTTCATTTTTTTAATGTTTCGTGAATGTTTCGTTTCGTTTCGTTTCGGAGTTTGTCTCGGTTTTTCACTTGACCGAGACATTCCTCCGAAACGAAATTTTAAACCTTGCATTCTATGCAGCCTCACAGCAACCTAGAGTTTCTGTTCTTAAAAGACTGCCAAACAAATATAGAATTCCATCTCCGAGACTTATTCACAGGTAAAAAATGGTGGCGAGAGTTTATCAGTTAAAACAAAGTATCTCCCATCTAAAGCAAGGGGAGAAGATGTTAGCAGAATACTTTGCCACCCTTCGTGCCATGTGGGAAGAATTAGATCACTATCAACCCCTGGAATGGCATGTGTTCAAGATGGTGACCAATTCCAGAAACAGGTCGAAACCAAGCGCATTTTTCAGTTCTTTGCTGGATTGAACACAATTTCAGTTGCCCCGCATGCGGATCCTCAGTAGAGATGAACTCCCATATCTGAATGTCGTCTACTCATACATTGAAAGTGAGGAGAGTCGCCAGAGTGCTATGGACCAGCATCTTCCCTCTGGCAGTGATAAATCAGCCATGGCCGTCCATATACAGAGAAGTGAGCAACAATCCAGTAATGCAAAACCTAGGAAGTACCCTCCAGGTACAGAGAATAAAGAAAGGCCAAAATGCAATTATTGTGGGAAGTTTAGTCACATACAGAAGAATTGCTGGGATTTAGAGGGAGGCGTAGATGACAAAGCCTGGCCAAAATGTTAACATTGTGGGAAAGTGGAACACCTGTGACAGAGTTGTTGGGAGTTAGTTGGCCGTCCAACCACGTTTCTGCAGATAGGACAATCTTCATTGTCCATCCAAGGGGGAGGCGTTCAACTACTTCTGGCTCACAATCTGCTCACCCGAAGGAACTGGTATCTATTTCTCTAGAAGATCTTGATCGCCCCCGGAATCTCATGTCACAACTAGAAGGCTCCACGGACACCTCCTCGTTCGCTCACTCAGGTACATATGCATCTGCAACTCATGTGTCTACATCCAAGTCTCCTTGGACATTTGATTCAGGAGCATCTGACAATATGACGGGTATGCCATCCTCTTTTTCAGTCATATCGTCTTTGTTTAGGTAAAGATAAAGTATGTCTTGCTAATAGTTCCTTATCCTCTATCGCGGCGAAAGGAACGATCACAGTTTCCCCCCATCTTCCTCTTTCTAATGTCCTCCATGTTCCTAACCTTACTACAAATTTGATATCTGTCAGTAATATTACAAAAACATTGAATTGCAGTGTCACTTTTTTCCTTCTAATTGTGTGTTCAGGACTTGGCAATGAGCAAGATGATTGGTAGTGATCGTGAAGCAGGTGGCTTGTATCTCATTGATCCCTTATCAGAACAACATCTCTCTCAGGCACACGCATCTCAGAGTAGTCGTAGTGAAGTCAATAAAGATCGAATAATGCGTTGGCATATCCAATTAGGTCATGTTATTTCCCAGTATTTGAAGTCTTTATTTCCGTCTTTGTTTAAGTCTCAGATTGTGTCTAATTTTCATTGTGAAGTGTGCCAATTGGCAAAACATTGTCATTTGTCTTTTCCCTCAAGTATTAATAAAATAGCAAGCTAGTTATGGGCGCAAGGCATACTTAAGGTGCTAGGACCCTTGGAGCCTAAGGCGCAAGGCGAGGCGCGCGCTTGACTGAACCGAGGCGCAATATTAAAAATTATAATAAAAATATTAAAAAATTAAGAAAAATAACATCATAAAATAACAAAACAAGTAATCATTAGGCCACATAAATATAATATAAAGAACTTATCATTTTTCTATTTTTTTCAAAAATTTACCAAAAAACGACGTACCTGGTGCATCATTTATTATTTAAATTTTGTTTTTTTTAAGAAATATCAGTATATATGATGGATATGTCTGGGATACGTGTCGGTACCATCTCCCATACGTTTATCCATGTCAACACTGGTACGAAAGGGGGTACAGGTATTCGAGTATCATAGGTTCTAGTTAACATTGTCATTAGCTAAATACAAAACAAGTAATCAAAAAGCCATAAAATTTATCCATCCCTAGTTGGACCTACATACCATAATTCGTCCTGATTAGTAACTTATGTTCGTTGTATTAGTCTTTTTCATGGATTATTTTCAACTGTGGATTTCTAGCATTATTGGGGTACTCAGATTCAAAGGTTAGGAATCACTAATCATACCCGTTTTTGTCTTGTAAGCCCATCTAGGGATAAGCAAAACATGCATACGGTCAATAGCCTCTAATAGTATGCCACATGGCTCACATTGTTGGTCCGTCATCAACTTTTATGATGTACACCATCATCGAATTTTTTATTTCACAAGTTGAAATGTTAAAATGTTGAATGACCAAAACACCCCTACAAAGTTAAAAAAAATTCAAAAAATAAAAGAAAATTAGTTAAGGGATTTGGGGGCCAAATTAGGAATAAGGATTTTTAACATTTTAAAAAAAAAAAATTAGTTATTTTAGTGAGGCGTGTGCCTTACTAAAGGCGCCTCGCCTTGACCATTTCAAGGTACCTTAGGTGTGCCTTGCGCCTCAAGCGCGCGCCTTGACTACAGAGTAAAATAGTTCTTATCCTTTTTCTATTGTGCATTCTGATGTGTGGGGGCCTTTGCATGTTTTTTCTTTGCTGGGTTACTGTTATTTTGTGACCTTTGTAGATGACTGCACAAGGTGTACTTGGGTATATTTTATGTAACATAAAGATGAAGTCTACTCGGTCTTCAAGAATTTTTATGTTATGATTCGGACCCAGTTCGACAAAAAAGTCAAGGTTCTTTGGTCTGTAATGGTGGGGAATACTTTTATGGAGGGTTGAAGACATTTTGTGAAGAACACGGGATAGAACAACAAAAATCATGTGTTCTGACTCCTCAACAGAATGGGAATGCAAAAAGAAAAAATCGACACCTGTAAGAAATTGCTCATGCCTTGTTGATAGGAATGAATATCCCTCAGATATTTTGGTCTGAGGCTATCCTCGTAACTTGCTACGTCATCAATCGTACCCCTCTACTGTTCTAGATCTTAAAACTCCCCTTAAGGTTCTTTGTCCTAGTCGTCCGTCGGATTTTCCTATTCCTCTAAAAACCTTCAGGTGCACTTGTTTTGTTCATATCTTGGATCCTGAATGCAATAAACTTGATCCAAAAGCCTTGAAGTGTGTCTTTCTTGGGTACTCTAGAACTCAGAAAGTGTACAAGTGTTATCACCCTCCCTCTCGTCGTTGGTTCGTATCTATGGATGTCTCTTTCTTTGAACATCAATCTTATTATTCGGGACCTATTTCTATTCAAGGGGGGGTGGTTTGGCCCGTCTTATACTCCTGTACCCCCATCGTTGTCGTTGTCGTTGTCGTTGTCCACACATATTCCCTTACCGATCCCTCTTGACACTACACTACTCCCAGATGTTGCACCTGCTGAAGGGGACCTAAAAGTGTACTCACGGAGAAAGAAACATGCCATCGCCGATCTACCTTGCCACATCCCCTCAGAGCTGAGTAATCCTCGGGTAATCCTCATACCACTATTGCTCTTGATCTTGATCTTCCTATTGCTGTTAGAAAAAGCAAGTGTCTTTGTACTTCACATCTTATTTCTCACTTTGTTTCATACCAGTCCTTGTCTCCATCTCACCGTTCCTTTTTAGTGTCTTTAGCTTCTGTTCATGTTCCTTCCAATGTTTCCCATGCATTATCTCTTCCCCAATGGTGGGTGGCAATGGAGGAAATGCGAGCTCTGGAAAAAAATGACACATGGGATTTGGTAGCACTTCCTATGGGTAAAAAATCTGTGGGTTGTATGTGGGTCTTTATAGTTAATTATAAAGTTGATGGCACGGTTGAGCGGTATAAGGCACGGTTGAGCGGTATAAGGCCCGATTGGTTGCGAAGGGTTATGCTCAGACTTACGGCATTGATTACCAAGAGACCTTTTACACCAGTGGCAAAAATGAATTCCATCAGAGTTATCTTGTCACTGGCGGCCACTAAGTCTTGGCCCCTTCATCAGTCGAATGTGAAGAACGCGTTTCTGCATGGGCACCTTCAAGAGGAAGTCTACATGGATACTCCACCAGGTTTTCGGTTCCCCGATGATCATGGGAAAGTTTGTCTGCTTCACAAATCGTTGCATGGACGTAACCCCACATGCATGGTTTGAACGCTTTAGCAGTGCTATGCGAGAGGTTGGGTATAAGCAAAGCCAAGCATATCACACATTCTTTGTTAAACATTCGGCTACGGGCACTACCATTCCCATTGTGTATGTGGACGACATTGTCGTCACCGACGATAACCCTGGTGAAATTCAGGAACTTAAGGCCTTCCTTAGGAAAAAATTCAAAGTGAAAGACCTTGGACCGCTAAAGTACCTTCTAGGCATTGAAGTTGCACGCACACTCCCGAGCAGCTATTTTTATCTCGCAACGAAAGTATGTCCTTGATTTACTGCAGATGATAGGAAAACTTGGCACCAAATCAGCGGATACACCCATTGACCCAAATCACAAGTTGAACTATATTGATGGTGAACATTTGGTCAAAGTGGCTAGCTATCAGCAGCTAGTGGGGAAATTAAGTTACTTGTCCCTCACTTGCCCTGACATTGCTTATGCACTTGGTGCGGTCAGTCAGTTTATGCATGCTCGTAGGACTGCACATGGCAATGCATCCTTACGGATCGACGGTACCTGAAGGGTTGCCCAGGGAATGGATTATTATTCAAGAATCATGGTCATTTGCAGGTTGAAGTGTGGACAGATGCGGATTGGGCTGGATCCCCCTCTGACAGGCGATCCACATCTGGGTATTGTACCACAGTCTTTGGTGGTAATTTGGTTACTTGGCGAAGCAAAAAACAATCAATTGTGGCCCGATCCAGTGTTGAAGCGGAATTTTGGTCTATGACTCATGGTCTCTGTGAGTTACTCTAGTTACGGTTACTTCTCGAGGAGTTAGGCTGCATTGTCCCGAAACCATTGACCATGTACTGTGACAATAAAGCGGCAATAAGTACTGTGCACAATCCCGTCCAAAATGATCGCACCAAACATATAGAAGTTGAATGTCACTTCGTCCGAGAAAAACTGGCGACTGGTGATATGTGTACACCGTTTGTGCCTACAGATCAACATATAGAAGTTGAATGTCACTTCGTCCGAGAAAAACTGGCGACTGGTGATATGTGTACACCGTTTGTGCCTACAGATCAACAGTTAGTCGATGTCTTCACAAAGGATGTTAGCAAGGCTCGATTTGATGTCCTTATTGGCAAGCTAGGCATGCAAGACATCTTTGCATCAGCTTGAGGGGGAGTGTTGTGTTATTTCTAATTTATTTTCTCTATTAGTGTGTGCAGGGTAATTATTGTTAAAGTACATGGACTAAGTTGCAATTCACCAAAACTATACTTAATATATATGGACAACCGCAAGATGCACTTGGAGAGATAGCAATCGGTGTGCACGCAGAAAAACCAAGGGGGCTTGGGGATAAAGAAAATCAAAGAGATGAATCAGGCACTATTGGGCAAATGGCTATGGCGGTTCGGGGAAGAGGCTTCCAGTCTTTGGACGAAGATTATAGAGGGTAAGTATGGGGCTAGTCAGTTCGGGTAGATTAGCAAAACTACACATTGTCCGTTTGGGTGTAGTGTGGAGAGGCATTTTGAAAGTATCCGGGGATTTTGAGAAATGGATTCAATATGTGGCAGGGACCGGTAATAGAATTCAGTTCTGAGAAGATTATTGGTGTAGGGATGGGCCCTTGAGAGTTGATTTTCTAGAACTTTACTCTGTTGGAAAGGAAGAACTGGTCCATTCAGGATTGCATTCTTAGTAGAGGGGGGGCGATGGGTTGGAACTTTGGGTTCAGGAGAAACCTTAATGACTGGGAGATTGAGCCTCTCTCTAGGTTGCTGGCCATACTCCAAGATTTCATCTTCCCCTCTAGTACAAGACAAGAGGGTTTGGAGGTGGTCCAAAGGTGGAGTCTTTTCTGTCCGGTCCTTTTATGAGGGGTAACTAGCACGAGTAATCCCAAGTCTCCGGCGATTGTGGTGTGGAAGGCTAAAATCCCGTCTAAAGTATCCTTCTTTGCATGGGCAATTTCCTTGGACAAGATTTTGACTATTGATCATTTGAGATCCAAAGGGCTCATCTTGGTTGATTACTACAGTATGTGTAAGCATAGCGGAGAGTCCATGAGTCATCTTATGCTGCATTGCAACACAGCGTGGGAGGTGTGAGCCGCATTCCTTTAGGATTTCGGGACGAGCTGGGTGTTGCGGGTTCTATCAAAGATTTCCTCCGGAATTGGCACCCTCCAACACTCTCTGAGAGAGGTCGTATATTGTGGAAGATCCTCCCGTTTGCCATATGGTGGGGCTTGTGGAAAGGGAGGAACCAACGAATCTTTGAAGGCAAAAGTGAAGATATGGCTTTTATCGTCCTCAACATCAAGGAGCTGATTTTTTTATGGTCCAAAATGTACACTAAGTGTAGAGGGTTGTTTTTTGAGGACTTGGTATTCCGATGGGGCAGCATATGTATGAGGGAGGGGATTTGGTATGGTGTCCTTGGTTCTTTTTCTAGGTTTTTTTGGCAGAGATTGTGTAGGTCTTCTCGACCTCTCAAGCTGCCTTGTGTATCTATCTTCTTTGCTTTCTCAATACAACTTATACTTATCAAAAAAAAAAAAAAATATATATATATATATATATAAGTGGAACGAATGGGATTCAGCCCATAAGTCACCACCACTTCTCTATTTTCCTCACTTCCCTTTTCTCCTCTCATGTACCTACACGAACAGAAGAGACCTTATTCCAACCCCCATCTACAAATTCTGCTGTCGAACTTGCTTTTTATTACCCTTCTCCAAAAAGCTGCTATGTTCCTCCTCGAATCTCCAATGCCACTTTCCTAATAATGCTTTGTTAACTTCCTTAACTGGTTTTATACCAAGACCTCACACCTCCTTAGAATTGCTAATAGACTTCCAATCAACCAAGTGGTATTTAATAGAATTCTTTTTTATAAGATATTTAATAGAATTCTCCTTCCCATTCCATAAGAAATCTGCTCAAGCTTCTCAATTCTATTAGCAATGGAAACAGAAATGATGAATAAAGATAGAAAATATGGAGGCTCAATAATGCACTACGAAGAATAAGCATCTCCTTTAAAAATATAGCTACTTCACCATGAAGTCAATCTTATCTCAAATCTTTCAAGTACTGGATCCCATATAGCTTTCTAATGATAAGAAATAACCATCATAAGACCCAACCATGAAGGAAAGCGGCCCACCTAACATTCCAAACAATCTACCGAGCATGAAAATTATCGATCTCACCTACCCCAAATAGTTTACTTTTGGAGCAATTAATTCACAACCCAAACACTTCTTCGAAATGTAAACCAATTCAAAAAAATTATGGTAGCATAAAATAAAATTTTAAATGTGTTTTGTCTTTACAAGAGTACATTCATGCAAACTTTCATGAGCATAATAAGCATATACAAAGCTACCATAAGATTAAATTGTGCAAGATGGCAATGCTCAGTTGTCAATATTGGACAAGAACTCCCATTTTGTAACCTATTATTCTTGCTTTTCTTTTTTCTTTTTTCCTCTTCCTTTTAGACTCCCTCTTTTTTTCTTAATAAAATTTTACTGTCCCGATCAAAAGAATAAAATGTCTCTTTGTCGGGCTAGTATCCTCGACTTTGGCCTTATGGAGTCTTCAAGAAGTTGTCTCATGTTTGCTGGGTTCCTTGATTGTTTTCGCCGATCCGTCATGTCAGATGTTGCTTCTTTAGAGATTATGGACCCAATTTTATAGGAAAGTAGTTACAGGTCTCAGGGAATCAGAGAATTGAAGTTTGCTGATCACTACCAATAAGGTGAACCAAGAGTTATCTTGAATGGTGCAGGCAGCCTTCTATAAAGCATTCAAAGTAGGAATAAGTTGTTTTTTAATGCTAGAGGGAAGATATTATGAAAGATGGTGACATTTGCGCTATGTACAATAGATGGAAGGAAGGTAACAATTATCTTTGAAGACAAGTATAACCCGTTGCAGGAGGTCACTAAGAGGACCGTAGCTTCTCTTATTTTTTGGGCTTACACTCTCAAAGATTTCAAGAGTAAGTTTTCTAAATTTTGTTTCTAGTTGGACACTATTATCTATGGTAAGGTCTCTTGAGGATTTTGTATAGAACCTTGGGAGCTAAAGCGGGAGATACACCACTACCATACCCTTTCTATAGTCCCCTTTTGTACTTTGGGGTCCTTCCCTTTTCTTACAGCACAACTAAATCTTACTTATCGAAAAAAAAAAACAAATCCCCTGGGATGTTTAACGAAATAAAGTTAAAGCTAGACTGCTTGATTGAAAGATTGAGCAGATGATCCTACTGGCAAGAAGTGTCCTTATCAATCATTATCATTGTAAGCCTAATCCCAGCTATATCGGGTCAGCTGAGGGACTCAATTAAGGGATGCATTTGCACAGTTGCACTTTATTGTTCCTATGGAAAATGAAGGAGTTTGTGATTCAATCCAGATCAGAGACAGGAAATCACAAATCCATAAAGGAGAGCTAAGTTTCAATAGGAAAACTATTCTTTTGGAGAGAAAAAATTCTAATATTAGAGGAATATGTAAGTTAATCTATAATGTTCCCATTGACTCAAATTGTTCAAAGGTTGTTAGCTGTTACTCAACAGAAGAAAAGTAAAAAGGAAAAAACATTCTCTAGCTAGTTCCCAGCCTTAATCACGAATATTTTTATGGGAATTTTTGACATACCCCCCCATGTTATCTTTAAAATTTGACATACCCCCCCACAATTTGAAAAAGCTGACATACCCCCCTATGACTCAGTCCACGGTCATTTGACCAGTGTTGACCCAAGTTGACTACCAAAATTTTTACTAAATGGCAAAAATGCCCTTGTCTTCAACCTTTGACACAAGGGTTTGAGAAAAAACCCAAACCCCACAAACGGCTATGGTGGACGGCCAGCCAAGGGACTCCAATGGGTTGGCCGCCCATCACCGGCGACCATCCCACTGGAGTCTCATGGTCAGCCGGCCACCACTCCGGCAATAATTTAAAACCCAAGGTTAAAAAAAAAAAGAACAAAAAACAGCATAAAATTTTAGTTTTAAAATTTTCATTAACATAAATGAAAAGCAAGACAAAGCAATTTATATTTTAAGCTTTTGAGATATGGATTTTGGAAAGATGGGTTCTCTCAATTTTAAAATATTCCTTCATGAGTTTTATCTATTTTGTTTGTGGGGTTTTTTCTTCTCAACATTCGCTTAATTCATCAAAAAATTGGAAAAAAATTCTCAAGTTTACCTACATGGGTTTTAATTTTTATTTTTAATCTCCTCTTTTCATGTTTGATTTGGGGTTTGGGTTTTGGCCTAAACCCAAACCCTGGTTCTAAAATTGAAGAGAAGGGCACCTTCGTCCTTTAGTACAAAATTTCGTAGTCAACTCGGGTCAACACTGGTCAAATGACATTGGACCGAGTCATAGGGGGGCATGTCAGTTTTTTTCAAATCGTGGGGGGATATATCAAATTTTAAAGATAACATGGGGGGTATGTCAAAAATTCCCTATTTTTATTAATATGGAGGTTGAGCTGTTATCTCCCCATTGTCTCACATTGTTCCAAGGATATTGTACAACAGACGAATATAGATGACAAAAGCATTATGAGCTAACGGCTGGACACAAATATGAGAAGGCCGGAGGAGGAATTTCTTTGAGAGTTTCTGCTGCTGCCCATCACTGCAGATTTTGACGACCAGTGTTTGTGGTCATTGATTTCTTCAGCAGGGCTGATGCTTGCTTCTCACATAGTTGCCTTACATCTAGTTAATATTACTACAAAGCCTACTAGTGAGTTCTCTTTGTGGTGTGCTGTAGTTTGATAGTGTACATGCCATTGTTAAGGAGGAAAACTGGGTGATTATTAATAAAATTCCAAACGTAAAAAATTAGCTAAAACAAGATGAGATGATCACTTTGGCCAAGTCAACAAAAGCATTCCATATTTGCCCTCTGGAACAAGTTTTAAATCTTGACCCAGTTGCCTGTGGTTCAGCCAACTCATCTCGGTATCTCAGAGAACAAATAAGATTCCATTACACAAATGATTCATTGTATAAAGTTTAAAAGCAACTTCCTCAAGCTGCAATATGAATACCAACTTAAAGGTTTTGGTGTTGGCAAATCCAAACAGAAAAAGAACTAACTAATATCCAAAGTATAAGCTAAAAACACTGAAATGACGTCAAACAGATAATCGTATAGTTAAGTTACCGACCATCGAGAAATCTTTCCACCAAAGAAATCAATGAATTGCGATACCAAAGAGAAACGGGCCTCCTCAGAGCACAAGGAAAATAGGTATTCACTAACGTCTTCAAACACTATAACTCTCAGAAGTTGTTCATCGCCTTCTCTATCGGGAGGATTATCAGAAGCCTCTGCTCTTGCACAGCCAAATTCAGTTAAGAACAAGAGCAGTTAGAGGGGATGAAAATCGAATCATGTAATTCAAGGATTTTTATCGAACTGAGCATAAACATACAATAAAAAGGCATGAAAATGAACATAGTTAATTATTAAACAAATCAACAAGAAACTACAGGTATAACCATCTCTAAGGGAAAAAGAAAGGAGGAAGCACCAGATTTTTCACGCATGGGCATCCATTGGTCACAATCTCTTGATAGCTCTTCTTCCGACCACCTACTCCAGGTAGTTGCGTCTTTAACCTCACTGCCAGCCTCAGCATCAACATCAATGCCTAGATTTTTCAGCAAAGATTCAATATCATCTTCCTGCTTGGTATGTTCAGCCTCAAGATCCTCTTCAACCTCCTCGACACCAACATCATCATCTACTAAACTTTCTGGATTTTTTCTAGATTCACTATTTCTTGATAAAGGTTCTGACCAACCTGTCCAACCACCTTCCTCATTTTCTTCCAAAGATTCTTCAGCAATAACCTTTTGCCTATTCTCCTCCTCTTTTTCCAGCCACACGGACCACCCAAGGGATCCATCTTCTCCGAGCCTTGCACCATCTCCATTCCAGAAGTGCTCAAACAGCCTTTGTTTACTTTGCTCAGTGAGGAGTAAAGAAGGACAGAATAAGCTGTATTCAATTTCGGCTTGAAATAACCCAGTTGCTAGCTCTTGGTAGCCAGACTGCCACTCCAACCTACAAAGACTGATGAAGATATCAACCAACCCAAGTTCGACTTCAATTATAGCAGGTTCCCTTGAGGGTGGTTTAGCAGTTTGATGAACCTGCATCAGACACACAACAAATAAAAAAAAACCAAAATAAGAAACCATATCTTGAATACAAAGTCCCTAAATTCTTTCACTTCAAACCACATGAAACTAAAAAGAAAAAAAAAAAAAAAGAATCTTAGGGCCTGTTTGGTACATGAGAAAGAGTTCCAATGGCAAATATTAGCCAGACGAATATTGTCTTGGCTAAATATTTGTGCATATCAATATTTAACAACGTTTGGTACGTGTATTAGCCAGCTCACTTCATTTTCTTTCAATTTGTGTGGGTCCCACATAATAAAGTAAGTCAAATATGGGTTAGGCGATTAGATCACAGGATCCAAAAAAAACTCATTCTTATCTTTTTTATATATTAAAAAACTCACTTTTATTGAAAATAGTGATTTTCCCACGAGAAAATAAAATTTTCCCACCAAGGCTCATTTGGCGTGAAAATATTTACTCAGGGGGGGGGGAGGTGATCAAATGTTTTCCCGCCATGGCAAGCAAATTTGTGGGCCCGGCCAAATATTCGGCGCCGGCAAATGCGTGCCAAACACGCCTAGGCGAATATTAACACGCGCAAATATTTGATTTTCCCACCACGGTGGCCTACCAAACATGCCCTTAGTGAGCTATTGATTGTGCTGGTTTAAATTTGAAATACAAAGATGAATAGGGAGTGGAGGATAAGATCATTAAATCATTCGTGCATTTCCACATTTGATACACATATATAAGAAATTAGTTCCCTCACCCAACCACGATCTAGTTTAGGGCCAATTTGACGGTGCAAAAGGCGGGATTGGCTCTTCCCATCCCCCTTTTAGCACCTTTTTGCACTTGGTTAACAAGGGAATAGTGCATGCTACTCCACTTTCCTCACTCCTTTTTGACTCGTATAGAAACAGAGTGACCCTATGTTAACAGGGATTGAACCTTGAGCTGGCGCGAGAAATATTCACTCCCACACAAACAGGACCTTAAAGCATTCTCCGTAACAAAGATCGAGCAACAAAAAGAATTTCAAGCCACAGATGATCTTACTTCAACAGAACCATGTAGCATACTGTCATGGAAAAACAAAAATTTCTTACTCGATGGCATCATGTAACATTCCTCAATGCAAGATCAAAGGGAAATGTTCAGGCTGGTTTGGTCATTTTGTATGATGGTTGACCCTTTAGTTACTTTTTAAGCCTACAGGCTCCTTTTCTGGGCCGTGTTCTTTCCTTTCAACTTATTGAATAAAAGAAAACAGGCACCCAACCCCATATAAATTCAAGAATCAAGTGGATTACTCCCAACATGTCATACAAACAAGTTTTCAGCAGGGTGTACTGTCAACTCCAGGGATACGGAGCTATATTACGAGATTTATTTAGAAATTAAGTCAGCATGCCATTCAGATGGGGCTAAGCCCCAAGCAATTATTTAGCAGAGCTTAACCTTCTCCGCTGTTTGAACTCTAAACTGTTAAATTCAGGTACCCCGTTTAAGTTCAGCACATTAGGCAGCTAAACATCCACTCTGATGCAATACAAGTATTATTACCAGCATGCTTAGACACAAGTGACAAAGATGAAGCAACAAAAAGAACTTCAGGCCACAGATGATCTTACTTTAACAGCACCATGTAGCCACTGTCATGGAAAAACAAAAATATCTTACTCGATGGCATCATGCAAAATTCCTCAATGCAAGATCAAAGAGAAATTCTTAGGCAGGTTTGGTCATTTTGTATGGTGGTTATCCTTTAGTTACTTTTTAAGCCTACAGGCTCCTTTTATGGGCTGTGTTCTTTCCTTTCAACTTATTGAATAAAAGAAAACAGGCACTCAACTACTCCAAAGTCCCAACATGTCATACAAACAAGTTTTCAGCAGGGTGTTCTGTCAACTCCAGGTATACAGAACTTTATATAGAGATTTATTTAGATATTAAGTCAGCATGCCACTAAGCTGGGGCTAAGCCCCAAGCAATCTTTTACCTTAGCTTAAACCCTTTCCACTGTTTCAACTCTAAAACTGTTCAACTCGGGTAACCCGTGTAACTTCAGCAAACTAACAGAGATTTCTAGCCAAGTTAAACAACCATAATTAACTTCTTAAAAAAGAAATTCCTAATTAAGATAGAACAAATCTTAAGCTAATCTTACGGGGTCCACATGCTCTGGCTCTCTTCACTAATTTCATTTTCCTATATCTTTCTTCCCACCGGGAGTAGCTTAGCAAGCTCTAATAATTGCCTAAAATTGTATAATTATCATCTTTAAAATAGACATTATCGAATTATCCTCGCTTATAACTTTCGATTTACACTTAAACCCTTGCATTTTCTTTGCACCATTGCGTTGTACACTTTTTTCTGATAAGAATAGCATATTCACACGCTTTAGTGTGAGTCCCGGTGACCTACATTCAGAGCCGTTCCGATTAAGATTCTAATTACGTGTATTTTCTCTTGTAGGATCATTTTCGGCCTAATTCTTGAGATTCGAAGGCCATCGGGAAGCCTAGATCACATCCATCAACATTAATGATCATCATCATGATCAAGATCAAGTATCTCGAGGAGGTCTAGGACGAGAACAAAACCCGAGGAGGGCAATCACCACATAAGGGCCTAATTGAAGGCCAAAGTGAGGAACACATCAAGCCCACAATCACAAGAGATTGAGCCCAATTAAAGTCATCATAATCTTGATCAAGATCAAGGGTAGACATCGCGTAGAAGCTATTTAATTAAGAGAAAGGCATGAGAGTGTAACTAATTCAAAAGAGATGGGCAAAGTTGTAATGCCAAAGATCACATTTATGAGAGAATCTTTTCTCTCTTCTCCCAACTTCTCCACAATTCTCACAACCATACAAGGCCTCCAATTGTGTCACACGGTCATACCTTGGCCATATAGCACAATCTCCCCTTATTTTTCTTTCCTTAAATTCCCCGTTCTTCTTTTACTCTCTTTCCTTCTTTTCCTTTGTCATTAATCTCCTTCCTTTTTCTCATTTGTTTCACCCATCAACCTCTACTAATTTTTTTTTTTTTATTTATCTATTCTCTGTAATTAGCCAAGAATAATTGTGCTTAATTAATCAATGGTGATAAGAAGAAGTGGGGTAACATTTGATAAATAATATTTTTATTATAATCATCTCTTCTTGTCTCATTACAATGGTTGGCTAATCCCCCTACTACGGTATTGGATTTTACCAAAAGTAAGCATAGATAATTAATAAATTACTCTCTAATTTATTTTGCCACTTTTTTAACTCAAGTCATGAATAATTCAATATTCTTGATTCGGAAGATTCAACTTTTGAAAATAATATTTTTTTAAATAAATCATGTTTAATGATTAAATGTCAACAGCAAACACACACCATCAAAGATAATAATCTAAGTATGGTGTGTCAATGCTTTGAAGAACATGTAATAAAAAACTATGAAAAAAAGAATTTACAATCAAGTTGTGGGAATTAATAAACTAGAAAAGCAATCTAAAAATTAAATAGACTTACCTCGATGAGATCATCAACCTTAGTAGGGGGGCTAGCCAACTATTGTAATGAGACAAGAAGAGATGATTATAATGAAAATATTATTTAACAAATGTTATACCACTTCTTCTTATCACCCTTAATAAAACACAATTATTCATGACCAATTACAGAGAATTGAAAATAAAATAAAAAATTAGTAAAGGGTGAGAGAGACATAGAGTGAGAGAGAGCTCCAGGCACCCAAATGAGATAATAGGGGTGCCTTTTTATATGCCAAGCGAGATGGAAAGAAAATAAAGAAATATAAAAATGATCCCTAAAAGATATTAAGGCATATGGGTGAAACAAATGAGAAAAAGGAAGGAGATTAATGACAAAGATTTATGACAAAGGAAAAGAAAGAAAGAAAGAATAAAGGGAGAATAAAAGAATGAGAAATTTAAGGAAAAAAAAATAATGGGAGATTGTGTCACATGGCCAAGGTATGACTGTGTGGCATAATTGGAGGCCTTATACGGTTGTGAGACTTGTGGAGAAGTTGGGAGGAGAGAAAAAAGATTCTCTCATAAATATGATATTTGGCATTACAACTTTGCCCCTCTTTTGGATTAGTTACACTCGCATGCCCTTCTCTTAATTAAATAGCTCCTACGCAATGTCTACCCTTGATCTTAATCAAGATTATAATGACTTTGATTGGACTTGATCTCTTGTGATCGTGGGCTTGATGTGTTCCTCACTTTGGCCTTCAACTGGGCCCTTATGTGGAGATTGCCCTCATCGGGCTTTGTTCTCGACCTAGACCTCCTCGGGATAATCTTGATCATGATGATGATCATTAATGTTGATGGATGTGATCTAAGCTTCCCGATGGCCTTCGAATCTCAAGAATTAGGCCGAAAATGATCCTACAAGAGAAAATACACGTAATTAAAATCTTAATCAGAACGGCTCTGCATGTAAGTCACCGGGACTCATACTAGCGTGTGAATATGTCATTCTTACCAGAAAAAAGTGTACAACGCAATGGTGCAAAGAAAATACAAGGGTTTAAGTGTAAATCGAAAGTTATAAGCAAGGATAATTCGATAATGCCCATTTTAAAGATGATAATTATACAATTTTAGACAATTAGCAGAGCTTGCTAAGCTACTCCCGGTGGGAAAAAGGATATAGGAAAATAAAATTACATGTTTCGTCGTTGGTTAATTCATTGATTCAGTGATCTTGTTAATGCATATTCATTGTTATTAATTTTAGAATGATGTCATCTATAGAATATATGTTATACTCATTGAATTACTGAGCTTTTTTAAGCTCACGGCCACTACCGATCATTTTTCAGATGAGTTGGAGGAGGACCTCGAGGATGACCCAAACCTTGAAGTTACCGGAAGATCCGGGGTCGATCTGACGACCAAGAATGATTGAGACATTATCTATCTTAGATCTAACTATTTTTAATTGAGGATTAAGTTGTAAGGGTCGTTTTTGAACCCAAGTAGAATATTTGATAGCTTATTTCGGTTATTTAAAGTTTTGCAAAATTTTCTATTTTGGACCTCTACGCAGTGTTTCGAGCATATCTTCATTTGTAGACATGATTCTAAGGCGATTCCGAAGCCCACTGATTGGCAACTTAAAAAAGTATTTTAAAACAAATTTTCAGATTTTCTTATTGTATGTGTTGGGTTGTATGCTGTCAGTAAGACAAATGTAACAGTTCTATTTTTCGGAGACAACAGTTTCCCTGACTTCGAGTTAAATTTAGACTTATTTCGGGACAATTTTGGGAAAAATGGAAAACATGAACCCCGTAGGTCTTTGAAAGACCTTTCCAGAAATATATGGTAGAGCTTGAGATTCGATCGGAGCTGATCTCTAGGTCCAATTTACTGACCAGGTATCAAATCTAGCAGATTCCAAAAAATCACGAATTATCAAAATTGTTTACTTCTGTTCATTAATTTTCAAAACAGAACCCTACGTTTGTTATTACATCTAAATTAAGAAATTTTCGAGTAGATATTGATAGACGCTTTATTTTATAATGTCGAGTTAAATTGAAATTGTAAAAATTCATGCAAGTCGTAATTAAATTCATCTATTATCCGTTTTAGGGTAGAACGAATACTTGAACTATTTTTGTTAAAAATAGTAACTTACATTTTCTAAAACACGGCCGTAGCGGGAGGCAGAGAAGAGCGACCCTTCTGAGACTGCTGATGTTGGTAGGCAGGAGGAGCAGAAGAGCTCGCAAGCGTTGATCGCTCGAAAACCGGATGCTCATCCAAGAGGGATATCCGGCGGCTCTCCTCACTCTGAAGATAGGAATAGACCTCACTGAGAGAGAGAAGATCTACCCTGCTACTGAGGATCTTGACCCGAGCAAGCTCATACGAGGGATTGAGTAAAGAGAGGAACTCAAAAATCCGACCATTTTCCACATGTCGCTGATACAGGAGAATGTCCTCAGAGAGTGGGGGTTGATAGGAATAGTAGTAATCAAGCTCCTGCCACATGCTGCGGATAGAGGTGTAGTACTCAGCAAGAGACTTCTGCCCCTGTCTGAAACGAGAGATACTCTGCTTCAACTGGTAGGCCCGGCCAGTGTTGTGTCTAAGAATAGGTCTTCTTAGTCGTCTCCCAAACCTTCTGAGCCATGACTATAAATAAGAAGCTCCGGCTAATATCCTGCTACATATAGTTGAGGAGCCATGACATAACTGTAAGGTCATCGGTCTCCCATTGTCAATATGTGGGATCAGTCTTGGCAAGTGCAATTGTATCCCCAGTAAAGTGGCCATGCTTCCCTCGGCCTCCAATAAATAACCAAGCAGCCTGTGCCCATTCCAAATAGTTCTTGCCATCAAGCTTGACTGAAATGATCTGCAATCCGGGGTTCTCGTACGCCAATTGATGCACCGTAGACCCTCCTGTGCCTTTGGAGGTAGCTTCCGAGCTCACATTGGACCTTGAGGGAATGTCCCCGCCAGATTCCGGAGTAGTCATAGCTATTTAGGTAGATGAAGAACCAAGAGAAACCACACACATAGGGTGGAAAACCGAAAACAAGGCAATTGAAGGCCAAAAAAGCAACAAAAGTGCCCTAAAAAGAGCTATGCAGAGTCCAAAGAGGGATGCAAGGCAGAATATACATCAAGAGAGTGTTGATTAAACATCAACAAGATAAAAAAAAAAACAACCACAGATGGGTTGCAAGTGCTGCTGAAAATTGTAGCCACAAGAAAAAACCCAATGAAGAAGCCGGTGGTAACTATAGGGTGAAGATCACCTCACCGAAACTCCAATCCTCCATGGAACAGCATATGGATGGATCCGATGGGTTCCCATAATTGTAGGGAACCAAAAACAACCAACAAGGCCAGGAAAAAAAACCCAACAGAAAGGACAAAGCGATAGAGAAAAAACTCAATTTTTTGAATATTCGGGTAGAACATCAAAAATACCATGATAGAGGCTCCAAAAAATTCTCAAAAAATCACCATAAATCCTATAAAATAGAGAACTATCAGGAGGAGTTTCAAAATTTTGACAGCCTTGAACTCCGTGTCCATGCCTCGAAAAACGTGTCGAGACCTCGAAAAATGTGTCCAATCCTCGAAAAGCATGTCCGTACGACCTATGACGCCAACCATACGGTACATTGGAACATTAGAACTCCTCCGGCGATCTTCGGCTGTGGATCTTACATCTATGCTCTGATACCAAGTTGAAATGGTGATTAGGGTTAGGGTTAGGGTTAGGCAATCAAAGAGAAGAGAAAGAGATAGAAGAATAGGATGTCTTGTGTAGGTCACAAAGACCCCATAAATCTTATTTATATAAAGGAGCTATTACAAAAGACAAGTATACCGCTTATGTCAAAGGGGTATTTACAGAATAACCAAACTACGCTAAATACGTAGAAAATACGTATCTGATGACAGTTTTCGATAAAAGAGCCTTCACAAAAGATGTATATATAATTGATTTAGAATGTTTAAAAATGACAAATTACATTTCTGAGAAAATTATATGTTTTACTTATGTTGACCTCAAATCTGACTCACATTAATAGCCTAAGTGTAGATTCTGAGGAAATTAATTACGACCTATAAGAAAATGGACTACTTAGACACTTAAATGATTAAGAGAAGAAGTCTTACAGTATAGCTTAGTTCTGTTGGTACTTTTATTAGTTCCGCATCAGTTTTATCATTCCATCTATTTGAATAATATATCGTATGAGAATTTAACCTTATGGAATAAAACGAGTAATTAATGATTAAGGGATTATGTATTCATATCTGGATTTGGATATTCGGGTTGGATATTTGGGTACTCGAATTCGGGGCGCGACAACCCTCCCCATCAAGGGCAGAATCAATGACTGACAATGCAAATGGCACCATCATAGATTTTTTTCTATATAGTCCCCTTGCATTCCTATTGAGAATCCAAACCATGACTAGGAAGGTTCGCATCTGGAATCCCACTTGATGAAAAGAAATACAAGAGTTTCCTGCCTCATCATCCTCTCCGCCCTCATAAATGACAGAAAACAAAGCAGCCAACCTCTCCAACCTTCGCTGACAATAATTTAAAACATCAAAGTAACCTTAGAATCTCCCTCGACACTGAAAAGCACTGACAGTCCAAATTTATTAAGAGTAACATCTCTGCAAAATAGTCATACCAATTTTTTGCAATATAATAGAACCTATCAAGATTAACAAATGGACTTACTTTCTCCAAACTCTAAAAAAATTGACTGGAGCTTTGTCATGTTCAAAAGAATCATGTGTCAACAGAGGCAGAAACTAAAACAAAAGGACGAGAATGATTTGGGCCTTTTGCTCTGATGTTTCGAACCACTCCATTCCATATTTTCTGATGATGTTTTTGAAGAATTAACCCCATTCCAAAATATCGAAACTGATCATTGATCCAAGACATATTCGGAGGACTCTTCCGACCAAACAAAAAATCTGTAATTATCGGCAAAGTTGTTTCTTTGAGAGGGTTGCCCAAAAGAGGTATATAAGGCGTACCCGGTAAAACTTACAAGTGAACCAAATATAAAGATGGCGACTAGGGTTGCTGTTTCCATTATTGTATAAATATAATTTCAAGATCACAATGAATCTATGATACAACGGAATGGTATACAAAGTCAACATATCTCAACCAATGCAATAGGATTTATGGCTACACAAACCGTTGAGGGTAGTTCTAGATCTGGTCCAAGACGAACTATTATAGGGGATTTATTGAAACTATTGAATTCGGAATATGGTAAAGTAGCTCCATGATGGGGAACTACCCCTTTGATGGGTATCTCAATGGCTTTATTTGCGGTATTCCTATCTATTATTTTGGAGATTTATAATTCTTCAGTTTTACTGGATGAAATTTCAATGACTTAGGTCCATAAGAACCCTGAAGTCCGATCTGATATTTCTATGAAGCATGAGTTCTATAACAAGGTATCGAACCTGTGGACGAAATATGGACGAATGGAAGTTTAACTCCTAAAGAAGCACTTCACGAAGCCTCCCGTAATTTGATTGATTTATTTATTCCTTTTCTGCATGTACATTCTCATTATGAGAAGGGGTCATTCGACCAATAACTCCCAAGGAAAATCCCGAATTGGATCCCAAATTGACGGGTTAGTGTGAGCTTATCCATGCGGTTATGCACTCTTCGAATAGGAATCCATTTTCTGAAAGATCCTGGCTTTCGTGCTTTGGTGGGTCGTCCGAGATCTTTTCGATGACCTATGTTGTGCTGAAGGGATATCTATATGATTTGATCGATTGCATAAGGCCCGCGGTAGCAACGGAACCGGGGAAAGTATACAGAAAAGGAAAGAGTACCGCGACCATGGTGTCTTGCCTAGCTGAGACATAAGAAAAAATCAAGGAGTAGCACTTTAAACTGGGTAGTAGAAGAGAAAGAACGCAAGATAAGGTATGCAAGAAACTAAAGAGAATATTAAAAAAAAAAAAACTTCTAGATGAAAAGAGAAAGGACAAACCATTAGGTTCTGTGACATCAGTGATCAACGATTGATCAAGGTAGAAAAGAATTACATGCTCTAGACATGGAATAGATCGAGAGTGTGCCTAATTGCGGTACCAACAATCTTTGCAGATTCTACACAAGATTTATATTATCTATCTACTAAACAACACATTGTTTAAGTGTGCTAACTCTACCACTCACATATGCCTGTGCCTGGGTAACAAAGGCAATGGCTCTGAGTAAGATTAACTACAGCACTCTAATTTCCTCAAACTCCAATCTGCAGGGCGTTTTATGGTCGGTATCCAAAATCACAAGGGACCCAATGCTGTACACATTTTCATCTGCATATTAATATGGAACCTGTAACAAGTGGATTTTAGTCTTACCTTCACAAATCAAGGAAGCTGACAACAGAAATCCAGACACCAAATATACAAACCTTTTTTAGTCTACAAAAATCAAAATACAAATTTGTCATGAAGTTCTGTGAACACGTCATACCACCAATCTCAACAAAGACTCATTATGATTACTTCAAATTTTATGAACATGATATCAATAAACGAATTTAAGAACATTGTTATAAATTCCAAAAAATGAGGTTCTGACTGCATGTAAAAATATATTAGATTTAAGAGTACAAAATAGAGAACCTGCCTATACAGTTTGCCACATGCAGCAGACAGAGCCTGGATCGCGTGGGCATACATTTTTCTGATGTTGGAAACCTTGAATCTGGAGAAATCCCTTTGAAGAACATGCAAAAACTCTTTCCACAACTTGTAACTGCCAGAATGCTGCACGAGTATCTCCTCCCACCTTTTGATGAGGACGTCAGTGTTGTCCCTGCGCTGATAAGCCTTCAGAAGACAAAGCAACAATTCTTCGTTATCCGGATTAAGCTCAGAAGCCTTCTCCAGTATACTTATCTTCTTTTCAAGTGTCTGCAAACGAGCACCTTTCTGTGGCTGCTTACTCGCAACCTTATCCTGAAACCCCGCAAAGGCTAACCAAACTTTTTCGTCGTGTGGTGAATCCCTTGACATCTTATTGAACTCTCTAGTTCGCCGTAACACTTCGTCTTCCCAAGATTCTTCAAGTTCTTTAGTCTTTGCTTGTGATCCACCATCAACATTCTCCGATAAAGGGACAAATTCAGACAATTCAGAAATATCCGCAGCGCCAACAATTCGGACACGCTTAAAGTCCTTGTGACGTTCTAAAGCGGAGTATTTTGCAGACCAATACCGTCCTCCGGATCTTAGCTTACCATCCAAGGCATCAACATCCCCGTCTCCGTTTAACAATGAATCCCAATGTTTCCGCCGATGCAAAGCTTGAAAATGAAACCCGAATAATTTGGTGGGATTGTGAGGCTTGTAACGAGCAACATCCATTCTACAATCGAATTCGATAACATTAGCACCCTAAAATAATTATGCAAAAACGCTAAAAAACCATAATGATGCAAACCTGTAAAGGCAACCGAATGCCAAATTATCGCGATCACCGCGAGAATCGAAGTAATAGTCCTTGGAGGGTTTACTGTCGGAACCGACCCAAGCGCTAACACCGGATTTCCTGGAAGCGTTGTAGTATTCGGCCGGTGCTACTGGTTCTATCGATCTTTTCCTCTTACGTCTCTTCTTCTTCTTCTTCTTCTTATCCTCCTTTCGTCCTCTCGTTTCGACATGGGTCGGATGAGGAGGAAGAATCCAAGAGATCGAAGGAAGGTGGGTTGTGGGGTTGGGGAAGAGCATCTTCGAGGGCATGCTCTTCTTCGAGGGCGGTGGTGGTTAGGTGGTTGTATCGAGAAGAGACAGAGTGGTGAACGACAGAGAGGTCTGTAGTGAAGCTGGTGTTAGAAAGCCACTGTGGATCCTTAGAGCTGCTGTTCTGCAGTGATGCGTCTGAGAGAGGGAAGAGAGAAAACGTAGAGGGTTGCTTCTCTTCTTCTTCTCTTTCTTCTGTGGCGTCTCCCGCTTTCTCCATTTCCGATGAGATGAAACCTTTGTTGGAGTGAGGTACCAACGACGCCTGGTTGTGTGTAACTTCTGTAAAGACGAGATTAGTTGGGCTGCATATGGCCTGTAGCTATACCCCTAGGTGGTGCACGTTCTTGAGTAGAACTTTGCTGACCGACCACACTATGAGCCACGTGCCACGTGCTTAGAGGACGCTGACAGTATAGATGTTTGGCCAATCCCTAGGTGGACCTACAAACCAAAAATCAGCCTTGATTAATTACTTCAATCCTTTGGATCTTTGTACCCAAATAATGGTCAATAATGCTTAAATTCCAAGGTTAAAATTCAAGCCATGAAAAAGACTCCATTCCAATGCTTAGAAACCACTGATCAGGCTAATTTTTTTGTCTCTCTGTCCATCTTCATAACTCCATACTTTGTAGTTTTCAGATTTCATGACAAATTAGGGCGTGTTTGATTGGCAATTTTCCCGCGGAAAATCGTATTTTCTTGGGAAACACAGTTTTCCATTGTTTGATAGCACTTTTTAGGGTGGGAAAATTTTCCCAAGAAAACGAGATTTTCCCGTCCAAGGCTGGAATGCTTTTCCTTTCCATATAGGTCGGAATTCGTTCCCACGGGAAAACACGCCTCTATTTTCCCACTTCATTGGGGCATTTTCCCCGACATTTCCTCTTGCTCAATCCTCTTCTCTCGCTCTCTCAATCATCTCGCTTGCCTGGTTAGTGCTCACAGACGAGTTCCAACCTCTGTGAAGCCATTAATCACGATCTCAATCCTCTCGATCGCCTTGTTGCTGCTCACAGAAAAGACCCACGTTGTAGGAGCCATTAATCTCGCCACCGAAGAAATTGCCGGTAACGGTGAGGGCATCTCCAACACCCCTCTAACTTTTGTCGTGAAAAGGAATGGGGCTCCAGATCTTTCTATGGTTGAATGGTGTTTTTAGGGTTTTTTTTCATTGCCAACTTGAATAAATTTGAGCAGATTTCTAGGTTTCCTGTTCATTGGGTTGTGGTTTCTTGAGTTGAAGCCTTAAAAATCTGTAATCAAGCTGATTTCTTCCCCTACATGTCCTGTATGAGCAGATTTCTTGGATCTTTGTTCATTTGATTGCTCCCCCTACGTGTCCTGTATCTTTGAACTCCTAGTTCTCGACCCACCTATTTCAATTGTGAATAACCATGCTTGCCACCTGAGCCATAGATTCCTGAAAATAGTCAAATCTTTGGTATTGTTAGTTGTTACCCGAACCTTTGGATCAAATTATAGGGCCAATTGCTCTACCTTAAAGCATTTGGCTATGCAATCTCGTTTCGGGTCTACCTAGCTACATCTTTTCACTCTTTTCAGCATATAAGAACGGTCCAAGCAAATGCAATCTGGTTTCAGGTCTACCTAGCTACATCTTTTGCACTTTGGCATCACTAGCCTCTACTTATATACTACCTAGAAGAAAAGTATATTAACAGTTCTTTCCTTTTCAATTTTTCCTTTAATGCCACATACAAGAGATTTTGATTGTTGAACTTATCAACCTCCAAAGTCATCTCTAACCAATTTTCAAACCATAATACTAAAATTCTTTGCCAGAAGCTTGATTCGTTATATTTGCCTCTTTAGTAGTAGCATATATGATTATAACTTGTAATTTGAAATAACCTATTTTATGATCAAAACTTTTGAAGGAATAACAAGATTCTAAAGAGAGAGTGAGCACCTATAGATGCAACTTTATGCCGATCTTCCAACTACTAAACATAGAGACTTCTGTTCTTGCCCTTTTTCTTGGGTGATTCTAGAGTAAAAAAAAATTAAAATTGAGAAAGCTATTTTGTAGTTTGATTTATGTGGGGACTGAGATTTCAAAGTTGTAGCAACATCCTTAGTGGAGAGTTGTGCATCCATAAATGATTCACACCGTGGTTAATGGGTCCTTGTGGGCTCCAAATTTTCAAGTCGAGAAGGCTGTGGGAACATCCTTTGTGTTGAAGCAAGACCTTTGTTTGGCAAAGTTAATGCAACTAGTGAAGGAACCTCGATATGGTAATTTTGGGTGTTTGTCAAATTCCCTACTTATGTTGCTCCCTTTGTGTTGAAGCAAGACCTTTGTTTGACAAAGCTAATGCAACTAATGTAGATATCTCAATCTGGTAATTTTGAGTGTGTTAAATTTGCTCCCTATCTATTTTGAGGTATTTTCCAATCTTCTTCTCGCTTTCCACATTGTACAACATCAGTTTGCTGTGAGCTAGCTATTTTACTAATACATGGCATTGAGACAAAGCGCATTTTCCCAAATGCATTAGGTATGTGTACTTTTAGGAAACCATCTCTACACTTCTATCCAATCTAAATGATTCTTTCTATATTGGTAAGTAAGCAATTTTTGTTGGCTCTAAAAAACCTTTGCAGGTTGATACAACCACATGTTTCACCACTTAACTTGTACAAGTATTGGCCATTATTTTCTTCTCATTGTTTGAAAATCTGAGTTATTGCCATATAGGATCACCATTGGGAAAGATTAGACGAAAGGTCGGGGGATTGGTGTTGGAATTGATAATTTTCATTGATACTTTTAATGGCAAAATTAGATTGATTTTAGCACTTAATTCCATGTGAAGCATTATAGGTGTTTTGTGCAAAGACTTGGGCACAAGAATTCAGAGGTAACTAGTTTTGGATTTATTACATAAATTCCAATTATTCATAAAAATTCCAAAGCTAACAAGATAGAGGGTAAAAAGCTAAAGTGGTCTCTATTGCGGTTAAGCTTTGGTTTACATGTCCATTGTTTTGGAATTACTTGTTTACACAAATTTGGTTATGATTATCATGTTTCTTTCTTTTGAGTATATCTAAAAATTAACCTTTTTCATAAAATTCCCTGATAGCATATCTTGTTAATCGATGATGAGTTGAAGAAGGAGTGGTTGTTTAGGCGATTGAGAAGATCTCCACAACCATAGGCCACACCCATAGCCATAGGTATGAGATTCGTAATTCTTTTCTTGTGTGTGGAACTACACTTTTTTATATTTGAAACGATTTGCACACACATATGTGCACAACAGTTTTCTAGATCAACAGTTTTGTGGCATATGAATCCTTTTCTAGAAACTCTCCTATCGTCATCATACAGGGCCTTTGTTTCTAATTTGTCCATGCGGTCCAATAAATTAATTAATATTCGTATTTAAGCGAATCTCTGTATACTTGGTAGGCTTTGGCTGAGTTTTCTGTATTTATTGTTTGATCGCAAAGACAACAATAAAATAATTAATATTCGTAGGCTTTGGCCGAGTTTTCCGGACACCGACCCTTTTCGAAGATATGGTCAAGTGCATCCTCCTCTGCAACTGCCAATGAGTCTCTTCTCTACTTGTTTCTTTCATTGACAGCTCTACATTTTTCCCCTTCAGTATTCTTGTTCAATTTGATCTGATTATCTAAGGAGATCCAGTTCCCATTCTTAGATATATATGCATAAGTTGTAATTTTGGCCCAATAAATCACAAAGAATCGGAGAAACCGACCGAAATGGGGATGGTTAGACCTACAATTAGTTGTGCTAGGGTTACCTAGAGTCCTTTCGGTATATGCTAGTCTTACAGAAAGGTCTCTTCAAAATTCTTTTGAGTATGAATTTATGCGGAGTTCTTTAAATAAAATTCAGATTTTCAGATGGCACTGTAATTTTTGTTCAAAGAATTTTATGCACATGGTCTATCTTTTGTATCACATAACATAAACACAGAATTTTATCTTCCTAGCCTCAAGAGATGCTTTTAGATATTATTCATCTCACAATGCATGAATGCCCAAAGTACACAGCTCAAGGGTTTGTATGGACTTGGGGCATGCACACTGGGATAAAAGAGCTCAGACAGTATATATTTTGGCTAGGGAGATCAGATTCTACATTTTTATGTTATGTGATCCTGAAGACGACTATGTGCAGTCAAATTCTTGTGTGATTATTTTTTTGATTATTTTTGGAAATGATGTTTACTTGTCTCAAGTGGTATTGTTGTTGTCTTTGCAATCAAACAGACATTTTCTGCTATGGCATTCATAATTTTAGAGGCATGTCCTCTGCAATGGAATTCAGAATTTCATATTTAAGTATTAATTTTATGGAGTGACAGAGATAGAGACTCTCTGATAGTGGGATATCATATTTGTGGAATTGTGAATCATTATGCGGTATGATAAGGCGCGATAGAGGCATGTGACAATACAATGGAAGGCATAGTGAAACTAAAATATTAACACTATTTGGATTTCTGCCAGTAATAGCATAATTCCTCATTATAAGTTTTTTGGAGGCTCCAAATAACATATATGGCACATCCTTTTTCCTTTTATGGGAAATATGATATATTCTTAATAAGCTGCATCAGATTAGATGGACTTTTTCCAGCCATTCATCAATGGCTATCTCAATAAGCCGTATTATATCTTTTAAGTCAGATAAGTAAAAAGCTCATGGTTGTGTCTAAAAGAAAATGCTTCATTAACACTTCATTGTGCTTCTTAAGGATTTCCCCATAACTGTAGTTGTTCCCCTGATTAGATCTATTCACTTAAATTTGAGTTCCTTTTTTTTCCATAATCACGAATTTTTTTTATAAGTTCCATGTGCACGATTTCATTTTGCATGTAATGCTGTCAGGCAACATTTAAAGGTTATCGGTATGCAACACACTAATTTTGTCATTCTGAACACTTGCTGTTGTTGCTGAGGTAAAATGACGTTGGTTTGATGTCACTTTGATCTAAACTATCTAGTGTTACATAGAATGTGTGCATTGCAGTTGTAGGGGCTGTGCTAGTGGAGATGGATTGATTCATCTCTTTGTCCTAAAGTGCTGACTGACAACCCAAACCCATCAACTTTGATTCCAAGTACCATATAAATATTGTTTGGCAATTTGTGTGAATGGTCTATTTGAGGTTGGTATCCACCTTCATGAAGCAGGCTTTAGGTCGATGTGTTCGATTGTGGCTCATGGCAAACATCTTGTTAGTCATTTCGTGATGAAAGTATGATACTTCCTTACCTTTTTTAGGCACATTTCGTTACCTTAAACTTGAGTGGATATTTCAAACAATATTACTGTCATTAATACCCATTCCCTCTGGGCCCATTGATCACATGGAGGTTTAGCCCGCTCGTTGATACCCCAAAAATCACCTTGATTGGTAATCTCCAACTATTAGATTTTAGCACTTTTTAAGGCGTGATTCTAGCCGTTGGATGGAACCATTTTTTTGGGTACATTTACCTGAGCAAAGTTTGCTTCCATCAGACTATTGCGTATCTGATCGCTTAATATGAATTTTATATCAAAAGTATGAATTTAATATGACTTTCTCACAGGAAAATCCGTGAAATCAAACAACGGAAAATTGGAAAATACATATTTTCCAAGGTTCAATCAAACAACAAAGGGAAAATTTTCTCAGGAAAATCTTCTCAGGAGTATTTTCCAAGGAAAAATAAGATTTTCCTAAGAAAATTTTCCATGCAATCAAACACACCCTTAGGTTAAAATTCAAGCCATGAAAAAGACTCCATTCCAATGCTTAGAAACCACTAATCATGCTAATTTTTTGTCTCTATGTCCATCTTCATAACTCCATACTTTGTAGTTGTCAAGAGTATGTTGGGTTAGTTGGTTTGACTTGCTTGCCATTCTCGGAAAACCTAGCATGGGTAGATCATCAACTTCAAGCTTCACACTACAGTTTTGACTCTGATCTCAAGCTTGATGGAGGCCCTTAGCCAATGTGGACTCATCTGCACTTTTTTGTCCTTGATGGAAAGGGTAGCAAGTACTCCCTCTCAGCTCAGGAAGGTATGGACCCCGTTAGGGGGCTTTGTGTCTTTTTGGAGGTCTAGGGCGCCCCCCTGGTGTGTTCGGGCGACCGAGACCTCGCGTGCGAAACTCACCTTGGGGCACCCCCTCTCTGTCTCTT
The DNA here is from genome assembly GCA_035048495.1 of Euptelea pleiosperma. Lineage (NCBI taxonomy): Eukaryota > Viridiplantae > Streptophyta > Magnoliopsida > Ranunculales > Eupteleaceae > Euptelea > Euptelea pleiosperma. Next base: position 45,315,932 of record CM068543.1, read on the forward strand.
TAGGGTCTTGATGGGCTCAGGCAACCGAGACCTTGGGTGCCCCCCTCTTTCACGCTTTCGGCCCTGAGGAGCTCAAGCGCCCCAAATGACCTTGGGCGCCCCCGCTCCTTACCTAAGGCGCCCCATGTCACCTTGGTCACCCCACTCTTTTCAAATAAGAATGTTTTTGACCATTGTCTTCCTTACGTACCCACCTTGGTTCTACTTAAGGCGGCTCAGCCCTAGTCCGAGATTCATCTCTTGGGAAGTATTCTCTTAGTCTTGATCGAAAAAATCGTTGCTCGTTTGACTCGATACTTTGTGACCTAATCTCTATGCTTCAAAGCATCGCTTCATGATATCGTATTGGAGATTGGATTTAAGTGCTTGGAGCAATTTGTGTGTTTGTTGTGATGCTCACTTATCAAGGAAATCATTCAAGCTTTTGGAGTTGCACCACTTTTGGGATGTTCATCGAGCTTCGTAGCCTCTGTTCACATCATCTAAGTTGCGTTTGGTTCGGCCCTTTCCCGGGAAAAGCAAACAAATTCCCGGAAAAGTAAAACACCATGGTGTTTGGTTTAAGGTTTGGGAAGTGGGTCCCATGGAAAACCACTTCAACACACCCCTATTTAATAGAAAATGACTACTGCTATTCATAAGTGGATGTCGATTTTCCAGCAACCGAATGTCGACTCTCCCAAATTTCATCGTGGTCTCTCTACTCCACAGGTACTTCTCTCTCCTTTTTTCTCTTTTATTGTTCTCTCTCTCTCTCTCTCTCTCTCTTCTGTAATCTACTCTCCATCACTTGCCGGATATCACAGAAGCCATGCTCGAAACATAATGATCAAATGCGATGGGTCATCGATTTCCAACATGACAAGGCATGATTGACAGCCATGGAATCCATTACCCCAGCTACCTTGTACTGCAAGATGGGAGGGAACTGACTGACTAACTGACAAAACTTTCATCCATATAGATCTTAAAATAGTGCAAAGATCAATTTTTTACCATCACTCACATCACTGGGAAGCGGGTTGCCGCCTTTTTCCATTTCAATGGTTTCTGAACTTTGTTTTTGCCAATCTGGCCAGAGAAGTTGGACACGTCGTGATGAATCCTAGTTCGAAAATCAAACTAAGTTAGGTCATTTCTTGAGAAAACAACGAAAGATAAAAGAAATTACAGTCAATCCCAGTGTCGAGAAAGCTTTTGTCAATTTTTACCACGTCCGAGCTTTGTTCTTGTTGTCAAGGAGAAATGGGTAAGAACCAAATCATCAAAAACACACGTCATGACTCGTGAAAAAGAATAAAGATCAAGACATTATCGTTAATCTTGCTAGAATGAAAATCAATGGTATCTGCCATTTCGATAGTTTCTGAGTTCCTTACTTGCAAAGAAATGTCTTCCATGTAAGGTTGTAGAATTAATATAGGAAATGGAATTTAAAAGGAGGGATTTTATAGATAATTGGATGTAATGATGGTGTTTCTTGTTGTGATGTGATTCGTACTTTTCGTCTTATAAATAATTCTATTATTTTTGTGTTGTGGTGTGATTTGTTTTTCTTTTTGTCTTTTGTGTTTTTTCTTTTTTTTTTTTTTGGGGGGGGGGGGGGATTTTTTCTGCTAGTTTAATGTCATGTTACTCATCTTGTTCAATTTACAAATCTCCACAAACAGAGAAGGCTTAAAACGGTGCTTTATATTTTGTACTGAAGAAGACGTGTAAGAGTAAAATGTTTTGTAAAAGAAACGTATAAGGGTTGGGATAGATTGACATATAAAATGACACATGTTGTCGTGCCTACATGGAGATGAGTTCAGGATTGATTTTTGTAAGGTTTTTTGTGAGGCGTCCTCTCTAAAAACCAACCCATTTCCAAATTCCTAGCCTTATAAAAGTAGATTACGGCTACGTTTGAGTAAGCTTAACCCGAGCTTATGAAATGATAAGAAAAGATGGTTGGTATGAACAAATCGGGTTCAATTACAGAGTTTGGATAAGAAAAGCTGAATTGTCATTTAAAAAGCGATGAAATGATTAAAAAGATGTTGTTGTCATTTAAAAAATTTATTAAAGATTAAGTGGGCCATCAACTCTGTTGACGATAATGTGAATATAACTATTAGTGGGTGGAAGGTTAAGTTTTTCCTTTTTTACCACCCTTTAGCTTATTTTAGCTGGAATTGCTTCATAATTGGTATTTTTCTGCTATTTTCCAGGTTTCAACCAAATAACAAGAAAACAGATTCCAAGAAGTGGGTTTTCAGGAAGTTGCACTTGCAACTAAAATAAGCACAAAACCGAACTCTAAGACCAAACAAAAAGTTCCCACGCCTTGAAATTTTGTCTTTTCAACATTGTCCATATATAGAACCTTTTCACCATTGTCAAGTCTCTGCAGGTCTTGGAACCCCAATATAAAATTCAAAATATGAACACTAGCACCAGTGTCGACCCACTGTATTAAGAAAAGCATCAACTAGATTTGTTTAGAAACACACATAAGATAAGTAACTAGGTTATTTTTCAAGCCATTTCTTATATTTCAAGCAATTCTTCTTCATGTGACCCTTATTTTGGCAAAAGAAATAGGTTATTTCCTCGTTATTAATTAGTGCATCTTTCTTGAGTTGTGGTGGATTCTATTGAGATATCTTTACAACTTTTCCCTCTCCATATTGGTGTTTTGATACACTTTTCTCGTTATCAATTTTCTTGAAAATTTTCTTTTTTCGGACCCAAAACTGTAGTATGAGCACCTTCTATTTTTCCTTGTTTGAGTAGATCTTCTTCTTGAACACAGTGACCAATAAGCAGAATTATATCCCATTTATGTTCTATAGCACTGTAGTTTACTTTAAACATGGCATACGCTCTAGGGAGATAATTTACATCATGATAAACTATGTAATCATCAGTAACTCCATGCCCATGTCTCTAAGATTATAAACCATATTGTTGATCTTGAGAATATTCTCCCTTATACTACCTTGGCCATCAAACTTGTCACACCCCCGTACTTAACACGAATCCCAAGGATGGCTAGGTGTCAAAACTCGAAGTAACATTTCTCAAACGCACGCCATCTAAACTTCATATACAATTACCACTCTACCCCTCCTATTAATGACTCTGAAATGAACATATTACCACTGTAGAACATGATTATATATACAGACCAGAAGATCAATTGTAACTGATACATACATAAAAAAGAAACAAAGAAACCTCACGACTCTCTCTCATATGAGGTAAAAGTAGTGATCGTCATAATCTGCCTCCGAGTACTGAATTCATTTGTCAACGAGCCCTAAAGGTGGACAAATGGGGGGGGGGGTGAGCGAAGGGGATCTCCCAAAAGGCAACCATACATATAACATAATCGTTAATGGTTCAAAGTAAAGTTTTGGTTTTCAAAACTATTAAAATAAAGATATAACAATTAAATAGATCTAATCACTAGAGTATGTAGCGGAATTTAAAATGGTAACATGATATTTGATAAAATGCAATAAATATGAATGCCCAATGCATGCATGCTCACGTTGCCATTTACACATCAGCTTATAATAGCTAATTACATATACAATAACTAATGATAAAATCAACAGTCGTAGAGAGTTGAGACTCAAGACCGATTCAACCGCTCAGTCGGGCTAGGAAATAGTAAACAATACAAAACCTTTTATCGCGGACCAGGCATATTCTCCTGTCCTGATTTTTCGTTGTTGTTGAAAAACGTATCAACTAAACCTTGTTTTCTGGCTCAGGTGGCTGTTTGACCAGAACCCATAGTGAAACAGGGTAAAGTTGCACATTGGTCAAACATTTGACATATATGGACTCTTTAAGGATCCTTAAATAGCGTAGTAGTGTGAGCGTAATTACAATCACTACAACGTCTATGCCAATCTGGCAAACAGGTGAATCTCTCTACTCTAAGACCACTAACACTATCTTTACACACATGAATTCCTAGAAAAGATACAGAGGCATCCTTAAGGTGCAATTAGTGATATTCTTCTTAATGACAACCTATAACCACCATTGAGAATAAATATCGCTAATAACCTAAAATATATCACGGCCTTCGGATGATAGTCATGGACTAGTCGTTTAGGATCCACTAGTCTTTATAGTTCACCTTGTGATATTTTACAATAATATGAATTATTAGATGATTTAATTAGCGGTAAAACCCTTTGTCTACATTACATTATAATACAACAACCTAGTTGGATATCCAACTCATTCACACCACTAAAGATCTCTGACTAGCCATCAGGATCACTGCCAGTGGGGTATTCATACTAGCCGCACACACAAACAGGGAAAATCTTTCCCGTCTTACTTTATATTGTATTATAAATAACATACATGTATATCCTTCAATAATATTTAATAATATTTAATTTTTAAAATATCTTTATATTATCTTTTTTCACTTTTTTTAATAAAATTAGGGCTAAAACGATCGTGTAACCATTTTTTTTAAAACGGGAGTTGGGTTGCTCGATTTCTGAAGTGAGTCAACTCAATTCTGATTCTAAAATTTTAGAAGTTAGGTGACCTAATTCTAGTCACCAACTTTTCATAAAAATATTTATGATTGTAAAAAAATCTTTTATTTATTTATTTTGAGTGCAAAAAAATGTAATTTGGTTTTTATTTTCGCTCAAATACTTCTACAGATTTCTGCATCAACAAAACTACTATTTTAACACATATTGCCACACATCATTGATCACACAAATGGTGTCATAAAGTTTACAGCAAATGTTCATGATGATGATAAGGGTTTAAGTATTAAAATTGTATGTTCTATTATAGTACATGGACTATTTGAGTTCATATGATGAACATGAAATTGTAAAATTAATGTAAAACTAATATATGTAGAAAATTAAAACCTAAACATGCTTATAAGATGACATACAAGCTGAAAATAAAAGGGTAACAATCATGATCATGAATATGTAACTTTTATATAGCTTAATTTCATAACTTAATGACATGATAACATGTTAAAAAAACATATTTGAGTACGATGAATTTGTATACTTATAAGTAAAAGATTTTTGTTCAAAATCACGACTTAAAGACATGTGCCCAAATGGACTCTCTTATAAACCGATTCTGGTGAGGGGGGGAAAGTGGACAAAAAAGTCTTAACACTTACAAATTGGCATTCCTTATGCACTGCCAAATCTCAAGGAGGTTTGGGTTTTCGTCAATTCCACCATATGAATATTGCTCTTCTTTTCAAAATCATTTGTTGGATTCAACCGAACCAGAATTCTCTAATGGCTATCCACCTTCTCAAAAAATATTGTCCTCAACGGTCTATCATTTCAGCCCGAAGACACTCCAACACCTCTTGGTGCTAGAATAGTACTGTGTTAGCTTTGGAGAAGCGTAAAAAATTCTGCCTCTGGATTGTGGGGAAAGGAGATCAGATCAATATTTGGTCTGACTTGTGGATACCGGGAGTTGCAGATCACCTTCTTCCACCACCTCGACCACCGAACTGCACTCATGAACTAGTGAAGGATCTTATTCTCCCGAATAGGATATGGATAGGAATCTTATTCAATCCTTATTCCAAATGGTGGCCCAAGCTGTTCTTGCTACCCCTCTAAGTTCTACAGTCTTCCCAGATCGACTTGTTTGGATACCACACAAGAGGGGCATGTTCACATGTAAGTCAGCTTATCATGCTCTTTCACTGACTGATCAACATCATTCGAGTAGGGGTCCTAATCCTGAAGTATGGCGTAGAATTTGGTTGCTCAATATCCCTTACAGAGCAAAATTCTTTATTTGGAGACTTCTTCGAAACATACTCCCCACCCGGGCAAATATTCATCTGCGCCTCCATCATGTTGATCCTTTGTGTCCCCATTGTCAAGTGCAACCTGAGTTTAGCCTCCACGTGTTATTTAAATGTCACAACACTACAAAAATCTGATTTGCCTATCCTTTAACACCGCGATGTGAACATCAATCTGAGGAGGACCTAGAAGCTTGGCTAATTTAGATCTTGAATATATCAAAACAAGCCAACAGTGAGGACATCTATCTTAGAGACTATGTTTGCATTTTTCTATGGCGACTTTAGTACCTTTGCAATGCAGAAATTCATGACAAGCAAAATCACAATCCTTTAGACATTCTTGGTGTGGTGAATTCGTATATTTTGAAAGGGGGGGGGGATGGCATATTATACCAAAATGTTGTACCACGGCTCTTTGGACCCCTTCCCCCCCCCCCCCTCGGTGGGACTTCTAAAAGTTAATTGTGATGCTTCTTGGAATCCTCAATCAGGACTTGCAGGTTGTGGATTTATCCTTCGTGACTCCAACTCTCAATGTTTATTGGCAGGAGGAACCAAATCCAATGCCCAATTTGCCGAAGAAGCAGAGGTAAAAGCCCTGAGGTGGTGCCTCTCATAGGTCGCTCTTTTTTGTGCAATGGATATTGTGGTAAAACTGGATGCTTGTGCGGTGGTGACCAATCTCAACGAGTGCTCTTTGGCTCTTAAATAGCCCCAACGGCTGATATTTTGAACTTCAAACTTTCTTTCTCCTCTCTTTGTTTTAATTATATTCCTAGATCCGCAAACTATGTAGCACATACTATTGCCTCTAAGGCATCATCTTTTTTGGTTCCTTGTTTATGGACATCTGATAGACCCCATTGGATAAACGTTGCGATTAATAGTGAGGGGAATCAAGTGTCCTTGTAATTTCCTATTTGTTTCTATTATATATCCTTGACTTAAAAAAAAAAGACATGGTCGTTGCTTAAATGTTAAAGAAAAACACGATAACATGCTTACATAAGTTTAGAAAATAGTTTTGTAAGCAAAATAGGTATACTGCAACATAAATCAAACCTAAGCTATATTAAATATAGAGGAAATTACATCTAAATGATTATGTAAAATGTAAGGAAACCTACTCTTAGATTGTATTTGTGATTAGATTGTAGGAGTTTTAACTCCCAAAATCTCACTCAACAACCTCCGGGTTGAGCTCCTCTTTAACATCTCATTCCCTTGTTGAGGGCTGTAGTAAAAAATTTGGTGCTAGTTTTGGCAAGTAAAAAAGATGTGGAAAAGGGATGTAGAATAAGGTTAAGAGGGTTTCAGGTGGTTGTAGTTTAGATAGGAAAAAATTGATCAAATGACCAGCCCTTCAAATAGATCATTCTCATTCCATTGACACCTCATGTAATTAAGGTGTTAACCCCTCAATAAAAAAAATGTTTAGGTGTAAACTCAAACTCTCTTGCTTCATCAGAAGTAGATGAAAATCAGAACCTTCATTTGTCCTATTCACATAAAGTAAATGGACTGTTATACTAAATATTGTTAAGTTGAGTCATTTTACAGGTTAAAGTGTAATACCCTGAACTTTCGGTATAGAATATTATTGTAAATTCACCTAAAATAAAAATCTAAACCTTTTTCAGACTTTTATTATTATTTTCATAGTTAAATATCACGCTTAAGTATGTATGTTTAATTTGATTTTATTCTGACAACTTTGAAAAACCTGCTATTTTTTAAACTCATTTTTTAGGGCTAAATTCTTATTAAGAATAATGAACTATAACTTGCATAAGACTTTTTCTTGCCCTAGCTAACATTCTAGAACTTTTATAAAAAAATATTTTGTGGGCATAAAATACAAAAAATATTCATATTTTACCTTTCTCAGCTTACCGGAGAAATTTAGAACCTCTTTTGAGACAAAAAATCTTTGCGAAAGATTTCAAAAGATTTTAACAAAAATAGTTTTTCATAATTTTTGAACTTTCCTACCATGCTTATTTTCTAAAAAATAATATTTAATTATTTATTTAATAGAAGTGTGGGACTCCCGAATCACTTTTCGGGTCATTCTGAGGTTATCTTAATACTTTTTCGAGGCTTTACACTTTTTGTGTATTTAGACTACTTTATGTGATTTATGTGTGTGTGACATTTGTCAATACCTTGTTGTATGAACTTTTAAATTATATAATATAATTTAATTAAATTAATTAATAATTATTTATGTTATGATTGTTAGGTGGGCCCGTATAGCCAATCTAGAGGCCTTTTGGGGGGCTTAATAACAATTTTAAATGAAGTCTAGTTGATATATATGGGTCTTTAGCCTTTCTTTAAACCATAAATAATATAAAATATGAGTTTTTAAAGGTTGAAAAAGTCATTTATTTGATAGTTACGAATTTTACTAAAATAGAAACCATAATCCTCTATTAAAGAGTAGAGAAATCTCTATTAAAACTTCATCTGGGCATCGACTGCACTCGAGCAAGAAGGAAGAATTGACGAGGACTCCAAACAGAAGAACATATTCTGAGGAGATAACGATCTAACGACTTTCAAATTTGAAAAACTTTAAATTTCAATTAAAGTTTAAGAAACCTTAGGGTAAGTGTGCTTAATCCATCCTATGCTAATTTTTTTTTAAGTTTACTTCTCTTTCATTATATAATGGTAGATTTTTGCTATTAAATAATTTTGGCATGATTTAATTTATTTTTATTAAGTTGATCATTATTTTGTACCACCATCATGGATTTGGCCATCACTTCTTTGGTACTTATAATGGATGACCATGTTATTCATAATTTTTGTGATATATTTATTATTTAAATATTTTTATAATTATTTTTCATAGAAACTTCTATAAATCTATTTTCGATAGTCGTTGAGTTTATCTTTTTTAAATTTTTATTTATTTAGTTATAATTTTTCTAAAGTACTGAACTTTTTTATAAAACCTAGAATTACAGATTATGTATGATCCACTTCATTAAAGCTTCGGATCTATATTTTGAATATAAATATTTTTTAAATTATTTTTCATAGATACAACTCTCAATCTATTTTTCATATCCATTAAATTTGTATTTTTATGAGTTGTATTTATTTAGTTATGCTTTTTTTAATGTGCTGAACTTTTCTATAAATTTTGTGCAGTTCAATTGATTGAGGATTTACAAATATATTTTTAAACTAAATATTTTTTATTTATTTTTATTAGAAACCTCTGTAAATCTATTTTTTCGATATGATGATTTTGTATTTTTTGGATATGTATTTATTCAGTTGTAAATTGTTTAAGGTGTTAACCTTTTATTCAAAACCCAGAATTATAGATTCTATGCGGTCAACTTCTTTAAGAATTTTGACTTAGATTTTAGAAATAAATATTTTTAAATTTATTTTTCTTAGAAATCTAAGTAAATATAGTCTTCAAATCCATTGAGTGTCTAGTTTTCTAATTTATATTTATTTAGTTATGATTTGTACAAGAAAATACATTTTTCTATAAAAACCTTATTTCTTGGAATTTGAACGATTAATGGCCTTGAGAACCCTTAATGGTTCGGTCATGACTTATTGACTATTAAGGTATTTACCCCTTGTTGTTTGACTAAATATTAGCTTGGTTGACTTAGACTTGTATGTAGAGATCCCACCCATGTGTCTTGGATCTCTCAAAGGGTTCGGCTATGTGTCTTAGATCTCTCTTTTGGGTACGACCTTGTGTCATGGATCCCAATAAAGTTTGGCAATGGAGTGTTGGATTTTCTTGTAATTTTTACTTATAGTTCTTTGATGTTGATTGTGGTCTTTGGTGATTGTTACATGTTATTCATGTTTAACCCTAATTCGTTCTCATGATATTACTCTTGATGATCTTGTATTTATTTTATATTATTATTTAAATGTTAAATACATGTGTTGCTTATGTCATGTAACCTTAGTACCATCTTGTTGTCATACCATGAATATCATGTCATTTTATATAAAAGTTGCATAAGGGAACGGGTTTAAAGTATATTATATACGTTTATATTAATTTTATCAATTAATTAGGGTTCGGTATCTTAGGTTGAAAGACCCGAGATGTTATTATATCTTGCAGATGGGTCGATGAGACCTCTCCCTGTAATAACTCTATTTCTAGTAATATTATAGTAGAATTTTTATAATACTTTGAACCTAATATGTATGTCATTTTAAATGTCTTAACGATAACTTTCTATCAATATCAAATTTATCCAAATGTTACTTGCGAGTCAAAAGTTATTATATTTAGTTCTGGACAATATTTTAAGTTTTTATATGTTTTGGTTTGTTATCAAAAATATAAAATTTGAAAAAAAAGTTCGAAATTATAGTCCAACATTGGAAATTAGTGAAAATTTCTAGGTTTGGAACCTCTATAAATAGAGGTGATACCCTAAACTAAATACATAAGTTTTGGGTATTTGCATTCTAACTCCTGAGGTAAGAATATTTGCAAAAAAAAACCCTTAACTAAAAGAAATTCTAAAAAATATTCAGGAGGTCATTTGAAAAGTTATTTGTAGGGCCCACTAGTTCAAGATTCGTGTTGTATAAGGTTCAAGGATTTATGATTCTAGCATATTCACGAGTAAGTATATAACTATATATTTTGTGCATTTATTTATTTATTTATTTAATTAATTATTTTATTTATTTATAAATGTTATTTTATTTTAGAAATAGTAGAAAATTATCAGAATATTGTAGAAAAATTCTAGAAAATTTTATTATTCATAAGAAAAAATATCTGAAGATTTGATTCCTGTTATCTGTTAATCTTAGTAAAGAAAAAATAATATTCTTGTATTTTCTACACGAAATGTGTTAATGCATTGATGATTTCTTGTACTCTTATAAGCATGAAATTATAATAGATGAGAACATGTGTAATCTAGTTTAGTAGATGAATTTATGCTCAAAATCATTTAAAGGAGATATATGTGTTTTTCATCCATTTTTTATGTGTAGTTATTTTCTAGAATATTAATAAGGCTTAAATATTCCTATTTTTAGTTTTTAAAAAATGGTAGAATATGAATGTTATGCATATAAAGATGTTTCTACAAACATTAATATTTATGCATATAAATACGATTAAATACATGAATAAGAACGTGATCGGGAATGTGGAATATTAGATTAGTTAGAATTATGCGTTGTCTCATAGCTTTGAGACCCCTTGGGGTTCTAGTCCCTTAAAGTATTAGACGTTGTCTTATTTTTTTAAGATTCCTTGGGGTTTTAGTCCCCTAAAAGAGATACTTTGTCTCATTCATGAGACTTGTGTATTTATACTTAAAAGAAAATTAAGAAATTCAGAGAGAGGATACTTAATAAAATAATTAGTGTGCAAATTATGGAGTCTATTTGTAGGTTAAAAGGTTGGCATTATACACTAGAACTGATAGAATGTTAGTACTGAATATATCAGAATTAATAGTTTGACTGTATAAAAATGGTCATTGGTATTTTGATAAAAGAAATATTAACTGTTATGTAAGATGTCATCTTTGTATTCGGAGTTATACGAAAGTAATTGATAGAGAAGTGAGTTTTATCGAATTACATATGAAGCTCATTTACAAATCGTATTTGTTTTAAAATAAACAAAAGTCATTGATTTAAGTGATTTTACACATGATAAATGTACTTACTGAACCCTAGCTTATCGTTTTAAAATATTTTATTTTCAAGAAGGGATAAGGGGAAGTTGGTCTGATGCTTCTAACATTTTTGTTGATAGACTTATATTAGAGACAATGTTATATTATGTTTAATTCTTCTATCTTATAAAAAGATACCTGAAATATGTAGGTCTTTTGACCGTTTAGTAACATGTATTTGGAAGTACAATATATATACAATATTTTCTTTTGAATAGTATATTACGATTTAGATTGAGGTAAAGATCTTCTGATATTATTAATATATTAATGAAGTACATTTTATCTAATGGATTGTTTAAACTAAATAAAAAATTATTCGGTGTATTTCCGTTGCATCGTGATACCAATTTTGTTTAACTGCGCGTTTGTATGATCAGATCGCGCCTCATGATACGCGAAAGGTCGACATGACTAGATATCAGATTTAGGGACGTGACACTTCTAGTGCAGGAAAGAGATGGAGACCCTATGTGGTTATGGGTACTAGTTGCATTCACTCTCATATACATGTCATCTTATTATATGTTGGAAATGCATACCTTGATTAAAAACTTGTATAGTATAACATCATACCTTGCATACTGTTATATTATTGGGCCTCGGCTCACAGTGCTACTCCGACACAATTTTCAGATTTTGAGAAGCTAGGTACGTAGGATGATTTTGAGGCGGAAGACTTCAGTGCACTCAAGGAGATCGGCGAGGATTTGGGAATTGATCCACACTTTAGAAAGTTGTATTTGATTATTTGATAACATTGATTATTTATTTTCGAGGGCACGTAGGCCTTTGATTGAGAGCATGTTCTCACCCTTTCTCTCCATACTTATTTGAGCAATTAAATTGTTTGATTTATGAATTATTTTAATTATTTATTTTCTACTATAAATATATTTATTTCTGATTTTAATAAATCAACTTGAACTGTGGTTAACTTTAGAGTACCCGATTGACCGATTCGACTTTCTTTTGATTCCCTTGACTTATTTGACCTAATTTGACTCTAGGTGGATTTCTTGTTCTTTGTTGACCCTTTTTTTATTGAACCTTAGTGGTTTTCGAATAAACCTTAGAAGTCTAATTGACCTAATTAGATCACAAGGGGACATTTATAGATCACCTATGGGTTTGGGTATGGGTCGATCCACGGACTTTTGGGTCGAATCTAAGTATCTGAAATCAGGGCGTGACATAAAGTAACCTAACATCAAAACAACATTTATTTATTTTTCTTCTTACCCATAAAAATCTCAGAACAAACTTAAATAATATAGACTTTATATCAATTTTCCCTCTTGACGTGAAATAATAGATTGTATCAAAACCTGATAACTTTGACACAACTTGCTAAGTGATTGGGAGAAAATATTAACTATATGAACTTGATACTATCACGATTCACTTAAGCCATATAGAAAAATCAATTTTGGAAGAAGAAAAACTATGTTAAGAAAATTATTACATACCTAAAGGGAATTAGTTTTCTCCTTTCTCTTCTGCATAGCTGTAGTTTTATCTTTTGTCAATTGGAATGGCCGACCTTACAAATCGCTAATTCTTGATGGGAAAAAACCTTAGCCTCTATTTTGCATTCGGTGGCAACCTTTGTCGACTGAGGTAGTGTTTGGGAACACTTTTTGGGAAGCGCTTCTGATGTTGAGAAGCGCTTCTTTAGCATAAATTTGTGTTTGGTTGCAAAAGCGCTTTGGTTTCCGGTGTTTAAAAGAAGCTAGAAGCACTTTTTGAGGAACACATGGGAAGGTGTTTCTTAAAAAAGTGCTCCCACGCTTTTGTGGGGAAGCATATCACCATCAAAATGACTCTTGCATTTTTACTTTTTTGTCCTTGTTTCTATATCACAAAACATGTTCTTGTTCGACTGAATCTCTTCTTTTTCTGAAAGATTCTAACCTAAATCTTTCTTGCTCTCTTTTCGTTAAACAGCAGCAGCGATTGAGATGAATTGACTGGGCGGCAGCAGGAGTCTCACGAATGGGAATTATGTAGCATGGCATTGACGGCGGTGGAGTAGCAGTGATGAAGACGATTCATACGGTTGTAGTTCAAGTTATTTGCATGCGATCCCTCGTAAATGACTCAGAAACAGCTCCGAGAAATACATACGTACATCTCCACAGCAGAGGATCCCTCACAAGTGATCCCCTTCCATGACTCTTTGTATGGATCACTACCACTCGATTTCCAGCCAGTTAACCGAGGAGTATTGTTCAATGAGATGTATATGATTTGTATAGCTTGAAATTCTAATGATCTTTTGTTCTTAAGAAATTAAAATAAATTACACTCTCGATTGATTGTTGATAACTAAAAAATAAATTTTTTTGAACAAGTTACCGTTAGATGGATCGGTTGCGACGAAATTGAGGGGCAAAGTAAGGAGAATTGCGATTACGACCATGGCTGGAGATAAAGTGGCAAAAAATGGAAGGAAGAGAAAGAGTTCACTCTATGTTGAGCCATTGTTGTGTCAAGAGTCAAAGCCCCGTTGTCCTAACACACATGCAAGACCCCCGTGGAACTGTAGGGGAGGAGCTGAGAAAGCTCGAATTTTAACCTTCTTCTCTATTTTCGCCATTAAAGAAGGAAAAGAGAAGAGATTTTAATCTTTTTGGAATGAAAAGAAAGATAGAGCGTGTAGGGCCTATCGTGAAAAGAAGGAAAATAGAAGACCCAGTTTCATGGAATTCGATAATTACGGAGTTGGTGATTCAGATTTAGTTGAAGGGGGCACCGGGTATTTGACAGACTGCCAAAGAGAAATGTGGTTTCATGGAATTGTTTAATCGATGGGTATGTATGTGAAGTCGGGGTCATTGGGGATGGCATGGAAGTTGTTTTATGATTGGTCGGTACGATGGGTCTGGTCTACTGGATGATGCTCGTCACTTGTTTCATCAAATGCCTTGGGGAGATGAAGAATTTGATCACTTTCAACATGATGGTTGATAGGAATATGCAAGAGGGTGTAGATTCAAGAATGTGTTGGAGATCTTTAAAGAGATGCAAGTGGCCAAAATTGAACCTAATAAGTTCACAACGGTGAATGCTCTCGACCTTTTCTTATGTGGTAACATTGGAGCAAGGTGAATGGATCCACACTTAGATAGATAGTAATGGGTATTGGAGTGGATGCTATTTTGGGGACATCACTCGTTGATATGTATGCTAGGAGTAAAACCTATATGTTTGCCCTAAATGACCACCACAATACGTGCCGCATGGCACAATACTTTTAGAGGACTTTGACTGTATGGATGTTTGGCCAATCCCTATATGGGCCTACATACCAAAACTCAGTCTGATTAATGATTTCTAAGTGTTGGATTTGAGTCATTTTCATGGGTTGATTTTAACCATGTGAATTTGAGCATTATTGGCCATTATTTGGGTACAAGGATTGATCCAAAAGGATTTAATTCACTAATCAGGTTGATATTTTTGTTTGTAGGCCCCTATAGTGATTGACCAAACATCCACACGGTCAACGTCCTCTAAAGTATGCCATGTGGCTCATATTGTGGGCCGTTATTTAGGGCGGTCATAGAAGTTTTACTCGCATGGTAGTGTGGGAAAAATAGAGATGACTCTCTTTCAGTGTTTGAGAGTACAGAGGATAGGGATGTTGGAGAATGGAACTTGATGGATACCGGATGAGGGGCGTAGATGGTTTAGACATATGACATGGTCTCTATTAGTTATTCGCCTACGCAATTTGAAACAAGTAGGTATCTAAGTGGATGAGAGTTGCAACTCATGGAAAATTTTAAGTGTAATTTGCTGAACTGGCTGCATTATTAAGTTGTATTGATAATTTCTTATAAACAAAACTTATTGATAATTCAGTACCACCTAAAACCAAGATAAATTTTGTTGGCTGCACTCAACTTGGCCATAATTTAAAACCCAAACATAATCACGTGAGGTAGAATGTCATTGACAATATGAATTCCAAAGGCTTTTAGCTTGATTACATTGATATGCCTGTGAAATTGAAGTTGGTTATAACATAAAAACTACATTGTTTAGTTGACTATTAATACTGTTGTGTGCAATTGGGAAACCATTGTAAAAACTTTAAAACCAAATTTTCACTGAATGCAATGTATTGATGGACCAACTTAAAATTTAGAGTATATGTTTTCTTCTTATGAGAGAGGCACATTTCACAAAGACAACAATCATCTTGGACTGGTTGGAACATCTCAACAGCGATCTATCTTGCTTTCTTGGGTGGTTGATGTTTTCCTGCCTTACATACTTGTAGAAGTTGAGAGTTGCAGTTTTGGTTTCGAAAATTGCACTCCAGTTTATCCATAGTCGGGCTCTTCTGAATTTAATAAAATCGAGGTGTTTGTGATGATGATTCTTCATTTTGACTCCCTCGAATGTGTTTATGTGTATCGCCGAGCGACTACACTATACTTGAGGAAGTTAGTGCTGTGGGATTTCAGATTTGTACCGATGAGTTGGAAAGTGCATGGTGAAGTCAGTGCTACTTTTGATCAAGGCAATTTAGATGGATTGATATATTTTATTTTATAGATTGGTGGGTTTCATTTGGATTGCTTGTGTTTATGCATTTTCATGTGTTTTCAATATTATTTCATTAATTATTGGGATCTATAAGATGTAATTCAAAACATAGTATTTGCCTTCGGTGAGTCAAAAATATCAATTATTGTCTTTTTTTTTAATATAAATGTATTATGGATATTTTGACAGAATCCAAAAACACACAGCTAGTTTTGCCAAACAGCAATATTACTAGCTTCTACACACAGAACAACACTTCTCTAACATGGTTTGCCAAACGTTATTCTATAAAAAAACGCTTCTTAGCAGCTATTTCCAGGACTTTTGTAGAAGTGCTTTTCCATAGTGCTTCTGTAGAATCATTCCCAAACAGGACCTAAAGTGTTCGAGAACTTATCCCATCATTCTAATTAACGAACTACCCTTGCACTTTTTTTTTAAAGTTATGCCATTCAAAAACCTAAATGATCGAAATGCCCCTAATCTCACTTTTAAATGTCATTGTTGTAAAGACCATAATTCTAACACAAACTTTCCTACATAGTTTTTCAAACCACAATTAATCACGTACCAAATAACAAAATATAGTTAAAAAATATTATTTAAGCCTATTGACTCATTCACTCTTGCACTAATTAAAATGGAAGGTAAAAACCATTGAATATTTTGGTGAAAAATAAATTAATTATTGAATGATTTAAATAAAAATTACTTGAATGAGAGCAATACATCTAGTAAGTTCTTTTTTTCTCATTAAGAGCAAAGCATGCCAACTGTCCATACAAAAATGCCAGGACAATATCCCCCAAGCATACCCTCTTGTGACATTGAAGTCCTCAAATAGATGCAACAAATCGGCTGAAACAATGTTGCCAGTACAATCAGGGAACATGGTGTTTCCACATAGTGCTAATCAATATGCACGAGTGTGACACTCGATCTACGATAAAAATATATATTGTTATTTTAGAAAATTTATTACTTTTTATATTAAAAAATAATTACAAATATACCTGATTTTGAGTTGATTATGGAGGTAATACAACAAAATTTTGTTGTAGCCAATTAAGCTTAATTTGGTTACGTTTTGATTTGGCTTCCTCCTTTGGCGGGACACCCAATATGCACGTAATAAGTGACATGTAGTGCTCCTCGGAAGGAGGAATAATCATAAGACAGACTGTGATGCTTAGACCAAGACAATGGAGAGCGTCCCCTAGTGTAATGGGCATCTCACCAAAAGGAAAATGGAACGCATGCCCTTGGCAAAAAAATGTTTAGCAAGTATGTAGCACAAACTAGATCCGTGTTATACCATCAAAGATGATGATAATGATCAAAACCTGCTTCTGTTACTAATTCTAGCTGAGCGGGTGACAACTCACCCCAACTATCGGCACATCTCCTGTAAAGCGTGCTCGAGAACTAGAATAATCAACCTACATCAATTATTATAATATAAGAGATAACTCCAAATCATATTATAAAATTATTTAGAACTAAATAAAATTAAAAAATACTAACCAATCCATTAATGCCACTAGATCGATGTCGTAATCAATCGCTTTGAACGTCAACAGTAGTAGGACCTCCAAGAATACGACCAACATTGACAATATATGCCATCCTTAAAAACCTTAAATTAGATGAGATAGTTGATTTGAGATATATAATGTAGGTAATAGGCATATCAGAGATCTTTGATTTTAAACAAACCCCACAAACAACAATATCCACAACCAATATACAGAGGGTCGATAAAACTAAATCACATATTAGTGAATGACTAAATCACATATTAGTGAGTGCATGGCAATTTGATGAACTCTGTGCCTATTAAGAATATAAGGAACTGACTACTTTAATCCAATTCCCAATGGCATAAGTGTTTACAAAGAATCAATAGACAATAAGTTCATTGAATAGGAACTGTGATGAAGGATTTAAAAAAGCTACACACATGTTCAACCTATAGACAAAACATGGTAATAAAGGAGGCAGTGCCAAAGAATGTCATTTCTTGATCAAGATGGTCTTTAATGTACGCTAAACCAATTCTCCATGTTGTCAAAAGTTAAAGAAAACCAATGAAACTAAATTTATTATGCATTCCTTCACATGCATGCTTGAATAAGTGTCCATTCATTTATCGCCGTAGAAATGTTGGCATGTCAATCTCTTTCTAAAGGAGACAAAGAGAAAACCATTCTCGCATATTAATGGACCATTTGACAATTTATATTGTAGTGCACCCTAAAATATAAATGAAAGCATGGTCAAAGGTTATTATCCTAAGTTTTTTGTTTGTAAGTGGAGGGGTACATTGGTTAATATTATGCGTACCATCTGTAGCATTATTTTCCTTGATGATTAAAGAAAATTTAAATACAGTGATGAAAAACTTACAAGGCTTTAGGAGAGAATTCCCTACATACAAATTTTTGTTAGGATCTTTACTAGGCCTCAAGCCGCCATCCCTCCTTTAAAGATATCTTGTCAGGAGAAGGCAAACTTTAGCCTTTATACCAGGATCGACGTCACACCCTACAGAGCTCCATGATTCGATCTTGTGACCTCTAACGGTGATTGACCTCGCACCCGCGGGCCCCATGATTCGATCCTGTGAGCCTTTAACTCTAACGGCGATCGACCTCACACACCCGGCCCTTACCGCGCCATTAGGGAGCGGCGTTGTATATTGACCTCCAACAACCCCCCCTCTCAAGAATGCGCTTCCTGTGACTCGATCTCTTGACCCTGGCTCTGATACCAATTGTTAGGATCTTTACTAGGCCTCAAGCCGCCATCCCTCCCGAAAAGATATCTTGTCAGGAGAAGGAAAACTTTAGCCTACCAGGATAGACATCACACCCTGCGTGGCTCCACGATTCGATCCCGTGACCTCTAACGGTGATCGACCTCACACACCCGACCCTTACCACGCCTTTAGGGAGCAACATTATTGACCTCCAACAATTTTCTGTTTACACTTGTTTTAGTTAATATACTTGCTGTGGGACGAGATGATAATGTGAGAAATGCGAGAGATGTATTTTCAACGTTAAGAAATTTTGAGTTTCAATGAAGTCGGAAAGCGCTAGCATGTCCGCTAGCTATATGGCGGATCCGATCAATGTGCCAATGGTCCTAATCACTATGACTAACATGCCGATCTTGTCAATTTGCCCATAATTAGCTAAAAAAATCATAATTTTGTTCATGTCGGAATGAAATTAACTTTAATAAATAAAAGTAGTTCACGAGCATCAGCCCCACAAGCCCCACCTCTCTACTAAAAGTCATATTAGGTTTACTGTAAGATTGGAAAGCTCTAGTCAAGCTTCACCTAGTTCAAACCACCCTTTCTCATCAATAAGGAGAGCAAATTACTGAACAAAAAACCTTTAAATTTTCATGAAACCAGCTCATGGTGTCTAAGTCCATGTAAAGCACAAACATTATTAAAAATAAATTCAAAATCATGATGCCTCCCTTTATGATTCAAGCAAAACCCAAAAGAATATTTGGTTATCGATCGCACATATTGCATGCGCACTTAATGCTCTAAATCCACAAACATTATCTCAACTTGAGCACACATGGAGGAAGTTGGAAACAGTAAAACTTTAAAAGGACCCCATCAAAATTTTTGGTGCAACTTGAGCCAAATTTTGGGCACCCCTTATTGAACTTGTGGTGCAGGTTTACCTAGTGGAACACCAAACTATTGACCCATGTGTTTAGTGGTTTATGCCATAATGTTCACCTTTTTAGGTTAACTTACACCATTATTTATTAACAAAGGTCCTGGTTTCCATGATCATGACCTTTATAACATTATCATTAGTTCTTTCTGACATAATCCACCATTAGCGAACATCGCAATAATTTGACAGTGGCTTTAAATACCATATATCATGAGTCAGCATGTCATTTGTGGAGTTGTATTTAGTACCTCTAAGAAAAATGATTATCCACTGATAGTCAGTGATGTGGGTTGGCTTGGATTATTTAGTGTTGCACGCCTAGGAGGGCAATGCACTTTGGGATGTAGAGGAGCTATTATCGCCCAGCTCACTAACCTAATGCGGCACCGGGTTCAGACGGCAGGGAACCGTAGCATGTGAGGAAGTCGACCGCTTTAAATCAACATAACAAACCTTCTATATTACTAAGACTAACAATAACAACTGATCAACTATAAGGATGCTAGCTAGAGGGTATAAATATATACATATACATAATTGTAAGAATTTTCTTGCCAATAAAAGGGGAATTTTTTTTGAATCACGGGTGACAAAATTTTGATTGATAAGCGAATTAAAGAAAGAAATTAAGATAATAAAATGTGGTTCCACTTAGGGCGTGTTTGATTGCACATAACATTTTTCCCAAAAAATACATCTAGGAAATGCCTTAAATGGATGATTGATTGCAGCTAAGAACAGACATTTCAATCATGTGAGAAAATAAAGGCATATTTTCAGGTGGAAATGAATTCTCTCCTATCTGAATGGGAACTGAATTCTGGGGTTAGTAGGGAAAATTATCCAGATTTAAATGGCTTGGTAGGTAAATTATATAGATTTAAAATGGCTATCTAACAATGGACAATTGTGTTTTCCAAAGGAAAATACAACTTTCCCACTTGGCAATCAAACATGCCCCAAGTCACCACATGAATTTGGAAAAGTTTTAGAAGCACATGACTTTGGATGCAGTCGATGCAAAGGGCTCTCGTGCCCTGCATAGCACAATTTTTGTGGCCCAATAACTGCATGGATGTTTAGCCCACCCTTTGGTGTATATACATACCAAAAATCAATCTGTTTGGTTTTCTATAGCCATAGATTCTAGTACTTTTTAGGATTATTCCTAGTCGTTTGATTGTAGCATTTTTTTTGCATATTTTATGGGATTTTAATCTATCGGCTAGAAGTTATCAATCAGGCTGATTTTCAGTTGTATATCAACCAAGGGATGGGCTAAACATCCATGCCATTAGTAGGCCCAAAAAATGAGCTATGTAGAGCCATGAGAGCCATCTGCATCAACTGCATCCAAAGTCCTTTGCATTTAATTTTTTTTTCATAAATTTCAATTGAAAAGCTTTCATAAGAACATTCCAAAACCAAAACGACAAACTCTAAAAGCCATAGAATCCAACCAAAAGAACGGGGGAGAATGAGAAAACCCACCGATGTCTGAATTGAGGAGGGAACACAATGTCGAGAAACATGATGAGCGACGAGGATACAGAGAAACCTTTGGCATCGACGAAGAGGAAACCCAGTCGTGTTACGATGGGGAGGAAACCTTTGGCGTCGACAGGGAGGAAGGGAGCGTCCTTTTTTTTATGTGTAAAATATGAGATGCCAAACCCTTGGCGTCTGAGAGTACTAGATGCTTAACTGTTTGGCGTCTTAGAGCTCCAGATGCCAAACCGTTTCGTGTCTCCACATAGGAGGGCAATTCTGACATTTTAAGCTTTGGGGGGTAGAAGCCAAACGGTTTTGCGTCCTAGGTTCGTTTTGACAATTTTGAAGAAATACAATTCTTAAAATAATTTCTATTATAATTATTATAATAAATATTTATTATATTTATAATTTATATAATAAATATACAATATATGTTTGTCCATTTTCATACTAGGAAGAGTGGTTGGGCTAGCTTCAGTGCTTTCTGTTATCAAGTAGTATAAGCTGTCTTCACTATTTCTTTCGTTCTTCGTTGGCTTCAACCAGCTGTCCAGGTTGCCAGTGTGCTGCCCTTCCCGTGATGCTCAATGATTGGGGGTCAAGGAGATGCCTCAACCAAAGGGGTGAGCAATTAGCAAAAAATTCAATTTCCATGGAAAGACCGACATATGCTTCTTGACATTGCCTCCATTCTTGACCATAGTTAGCAATTCAGTATACGACAAAGATTCAAAACAAGAAAAGTTCAAGTTTAATTCGGTTTTGGGATAAAAAAAATTCGGTTAAAAATTCGGCCATTGTTGAAATGTTATATTTGTTTAGCTTTAAAAAGCCTGAATTTTACCAATTTTTTCATTTTATGCGGTCATTTAATACATTTTTATTTTAAAAAATACAAAATTCATGTATTAAACGCGAATAATACGTGTTTTATTCGTATAGTCTTAAAATTCATGATTTTTTCTGATTTTTTTATTTTATACGGAAGTATTAAACGTTTCTTTAAAAAAATAAAAAAGGTAAATTTTATTGACACCCCAAAGCTTACCAAGGGCACCCAAGTTCTAAGGGTGCCCAACCGATTTTAAAAACAATCAGTGGGCACCCCATTGCTTGAAGGCACCTCACTTATCCATTAAAAAAGCTTAGGGTTTGGTTTTTCTTCCTTCAAACTATTCTCCTACCCCTTCTTCTCCCTTGTCGACATCGCCAATGTTCTCCGGCGACATTACAACATCCGACGAAACCCTCCCAACGATACTACGTCGTCCGGCTGCTATTCCAGTGAGTTTTACTTATTTTCTTTTGTTTTTTTAGTTTGATTTCTCCATTCCTTCCAACCATTCCCCATTTTCTTCATTTTCTTTAGTTTTATCATCAAGAAAATCAAAACTCAACCATTATTGAGTTTTTTTATGAATTGTTTTCCAACCATTCTCTTATTCTGGTGTTTTTTCATTTTTTCCAACTATTTTCACTTCCCTTCTCCGGCGTGGATTCTAAGAATCCAACGATAGTGATAGCGCTGAGGTGGCATGTACTTTTAGCCAAAACAAAACCACCATTGGATTCCCTGAATCCACGCCAAAGAAGGGAAGTGAAAATGGTAAGTCAAAAAATGAAGTCAGTGTTTGATAAATTGCCTCAAAGGGTTTAGTTGGATCTAACCGACATTAAGAAAAATTGAGACTTCCTTAGTATTGGTTGGATCCAACCGACATGAAGAAAAACTCGATTACTTATTATTAGTTGGATCCAATCGAAATTGTGATGACAACTTTAGTTGGATTCAACCGTCTTCTGTTAATAAAATTTGATTTACTTCTTTTTTATTTCTAACATGACAATAGTTGTTCTCCTTATTAGGTTACAATAA
This sequence comes from Euptelea pleiosperma, assembly GCA_035048495.1. NCBI lineage: Eukaryota > Viridiplantae > Streptophyta > Magnoliopsida > Ranunculales > Eupteleaceae > Euptelea > Euptelea pleiosperma. The sequence goes on from CM068543.1 coordinate 45,339,095, forward strand.
TGAGTAGAAATCCTACCAAGCCACTCACTCCCGATGCACCCAAAAAATGACACACTCCCACAGCATCGCATAGAAAGTGTCTTAGCGAAGCCCAAGAGAAGTCGTAAACAAGAGATGTGAGATTTTTTTGGAGTTGTAGAGATTGTTTTCATCTATATTTTTTCTCATATTTTGATTTAATTTTAAATTGTTTTGTATTATATTTAGGTTGTTAAAGAGCCTTTGATATCTACAAGGCAAGAAAGTTAATCCGAGACTCGAGAGGTCCTACTAGTGGCAGAAGAGCTAGTTCGAGATGATCCTGCCTTGATTTCTATACCTCCCCTATTAGATCACCCTGCTTCGATTTCTGCAACACAAGAGAGTCAACCTCTCACTAGGGAGGTGTTATTCAAGAAAACGGAGAAGGGGACAACGGACGACAAAGGCCAAGGAAAATGAGAAAGGCAAAGAAAAGGAGCAACGCAAGGAAAATGGAAAAGGCACGAAAAAGGAGAAGAGAATGAAAGAAAAAAGAAGAAAAATTAAAATTGTATATGGAGGCCTGTGAGCCTTTTGAGGCATACGTGCCATAAACTTATTGAGGCTTGTGAACATTTTTTGAGGCATACATGCCATAAACTTATTGAGGCTTGTGAGCCTTTTTTGTTAAATATTTTATGTATGGTGATCATAATCTTTTTTTGTTAAATGTTCAATGTACGGTGATCATAAACTTTTTTGTTAAATGTTCCATGTATGGTTATCATAATCTGTTTTTGTTAAATGTTCCATGTGTATTAATCAATTAGGTAAGAGATTTCAAACAAAAAACCAACAGATAGATTCACCGAGTTTTTCTTAGCGTCGGTTGGATCCCACTGATATGAAGAGATAAATGTCGGTTCAATCCAACTGACTTTGTCTCACAAATGTTGGTTGGATGAGACCAATAGAGAATGTCGATTGTATATAACTGACATACTTTCTATGTACTTCTTTTGGAGCCTAAGTTTTCCTAGTGTCAATTGTGTGCCACCGATATGGAGAGAAAAATGTTGGTTGGATATGACTGACTTTATCTCACAAATGTTAGTTGGATGAGACCGATAGAGCATGTTCTAAGGTTGTATGACACCGACAGAGTCAGTTATATTGGTACAATATCTGCACTTTTTTTTTTAGTTTCTTAATTCATATTACTTTCATTTTCAAGTAACTTTGAAATAATTACAAGGCTCGTAGATCACAAACCACAACAAAAAAGGGCTCATAGGCCTCCACAACAAAAATGACACTCATACCACCACAAAAAAAGGGCACACATGCCTCCACAACCAAAAAGGGCTTGTAGGCCTCCACGAAAACAAAGGGCTCAATTGCGACAATATGATGTAATAACATATGATATGGTGAGTCTGCGGAGAAGCTCATCAACACTCTCTTGGCCACCATATAATTTACAATATTCATTTTTGTGGATATTCAGTTCTAGAATCAAGTCGGCTCTCACTTCCTTCCATCCATCTTCTTCATTCTTCCCCAAGAGTTCAGCAATAGCTCTGAATCCACTATTACCATCGGTTCTAACATCCTGCACCCGATCAATATAAGCTTGAACTGCTTTTGGGATTGCTTCAACTAACTCATCGGATTTAGTGAACAATATTTTCTGTACTTTGTGTTTCTTTGTTAGTGGACTTATTGACTTTGGCTTAGATTGTGAAAGCATATCTTCTACAACTTGCGCATACCAAGGTAATCATCATTACTTATGGAGTTCTACAGTAAAAAAAGTTAACATCAATATCATTTAATCTATATATAAACTAAGAAACTCAAACAAAATAAACACCCACTTACTTCTTGTTGTACAAGGATTATTGGGAGTTGGATGCCTTCAGCATATTCCACATCATCAATATTAGGTTTCTAATGCTAAAAACACAAGACAATAAGGAAAAGTATTTAAAAATTTAGCACATTTGGTTATGTTTAACTGAAATTGCTTCATCCATTCGGTTCAATACAACCGAAGTTACATCACATTTTTGGTTGAATCCAACTAGCTTATCATAAAGGTCAACTTCTTACAAAATTTATCAATCGGTTGGATCTAGGGATGTCAATGGATAGTCGAAAATTCAAATCCGTATTCGAAAAATCGGATATTATCCAAAAATTTCGGATATCGGATTCAGATATTATTTTAATATTCGAATAGTTGTCGGATACGAATTCGGATATTGATGTATTTGATTCGATAATATCCGATTCGATTAGGCCTGTCAATGGATAGTTGAAAATTCGAATCCGTGTTCAAAATTTCAGATATTATCCAAAATTTTTAGATATCGGATTCGAATTCGGATATATTTACAATATTTGAACAGATTTCGGATACGGATACGAATACGGTCATGTCCACTTCGATAATATCCGATCCGATTCATATACCATACTAAACAGAGGCATTTTAGTCTTTTGATTAGGTCGAATAAAAACCTTATTTTCGTTGATCGACTGAGATCGAGTCTTCAAAGTTCAAACCCTAATCGGCTAACCAACCCTCATCTCTCTCTTTCTCTCTCATAGAGTCATAGATCTCTCTCTCTCTTTCTCTTGGTTCACCAGTGCCGATGGTGGAAGACGTATTTTAATCTGTCATCGATCAATGGCTGTTGGGAGCCTCTTCAAATTCGGTAACGAGCCACCACTACAACTCGAGGCAGTGCTCCGTTTAAGGCTGAAGCTTAAAAGGCATTATCTTCCTTGGTTTTTCCCCTTCTTCGTCTCTATCTCTCTTTCTCTCTCCTTCTCTAGTTCGTCAGTACCTTAAAGGGCTAAACCTTATTTTTTTTGTTAATGGTTTCAGTTTCGTCTGGTTTTAGCTTTGACGGTAGTCTCTATTGGACACAATCTACAACAAGAGGGCTTGGTAATCGTAGTTCTCTCTGTAGTTGTAAACCATGGAATATGTTAGGTCTTTGTTGTGTTGATTTATTCTTTTGTATTTTTGTTAATGGATTTCGGATAGCATCCAAATCCGATTTGCTTATCGGTCGAATCGGATATTGTCGGATATCCGATAAACAAAATGAATTCGAATTCAAATATTTGTTAGACATATCCGTCGGATTCGGATTCGAATATACCCCTATTCGTACCGATAGGTATCCGTTGACAGGCTTAGATTCGATATATCATTTAATAATTATATTTATAATAAATAGATTATATTATATTTATCATATTAATTAATATTTATTCTAATAATAATAATATTTATTATATATAAATATAATATTTATAATTATTTTACATATATATATTTATTATTATGTAAATATAATAATATATTATCTATATCCAATTTTTGGATCAGATATTATCTGATATCCGATAAATTAATCGGATTTGGATATTGATTTAGAATGTCCGTCGGATATCGAATCGGATTCAGATATCGAATTTTTTTTGGATTCGATTCGGATATACCTGTATTCGATCTGATTAGTATCCATAATTACATATCTTTTTATAATTAAATTGGGTTGGAGTAGACCCTACGGAGTACTTGGGGTAGGGTACACTTCTTGTGGACTATATAATTGGTGTGTAATTCATATAAGGTATAATAAGACGTATTAGTAATATTAAGTAAATAAAAGTATTTTTCTAAAATTAATAATTAACTAATTAAATAAAAGATGAAAATGCCACATCATCCTAATAATGTAAACGATCTAATTCAATTTATAATAAATCTTTTGTATTTTTTATTTAGTAAGGACAATACTTCTTTTATATTTTAAGAAATTAAGTGTAAAAAAGTTAAAATTTTGAAAACCTTTAATCATGGATTTATTTTAGTAATAGTATAACACAACATTATCTTTAATGATTTTAGCTAGAAATCCTACACTTTTGGCAATTGATATGACAACTAGGAAATATTAATCCTAAATAAAAATCAATATTTAACTATTTGACATGTCAAGAAACATTTTTATACAAAATTCAACAATTAATTAAGTCAATAAATAAAGATTCACACTCTTCATTCTTGGAAACCTTGTAATAATAATTAAATACAAAATTCTAACATTAGAAATAATTCATTGTTAAATAATTAATAGAAACTTACTAACTTATATTAAAAAATTATTTAATTTGAAAGAATATTTACTTTTAAAAGAATGACATAAAAAGAATTACTAAAGATTTGTTATAAAACATATTTTATTTTTAGCAAATGAATGAAAGATTTTGGACAATACTGAAAAAGCCCCAATAGTGAAAAAAAATGTCTTAACCGAAATTTCTCTCAAAATCTCTGATTTTTCTTCCATTATTGAAGAAAGAGTGCACAAGCTAAGAAATAAGAAGAAAAGGTAAGTACTGTACACAAATAAATTACTTTTATATTCAATTTGTGTTTATTGGTGTATTTTTATTGTGGTGTTATAATTATATTGATCTATATTTATGTGAATCTATGAACCTCAACATGCTGTGATTGATCTTGTTCTAAACTATGTTGATCTATGACTAAATAAGTTTTTTTTTATCTACGTGAAGACTAAAAGACAGAGACAGCAAAAATCAGACGGTTACACTACACTTGTGCTCGTAGGAACGATTACAAGAATATTTTTATGTCAAATAGAATCTTTGCCAAATTGAATATGAAAATATTCCTTATAATCTCCCCATTTGGCAATTCTGTGACAAAAAATATTTAATCATACAGAAGGTAAAAAAAAAATAAAAAATACAATCCCACCCTCTTACATGATTCACTCACTATCTCACACCCTCTTAAAGATAATCGAACAGATATAGTGTAATGGGTTTTGATCTGTTCCCTGCACATTCTACCAACAATACATACCCTGTAATATCATCGGCAATCAATAAATCATATAACTTGCAGTGAGTATAATTATGCACATCACAAGTAGAGAAATTAAAAAAATAAAGTAAAATTTTTCTCCACCTATCTCATGCATTAGCTTATTTTTACCGTTATGATTTTTTCTTCCCCTTTTTGTCACAGATTGACAAAGGTACAGAAATATAAGCAAATAACAAGCATGCAATGAATATCATCATGAAGAACAAGTGCATATATACATATCCAACCAAAATACAAACTGGTTTATACCCTGAAACCGATGAGTAAATAAACACAACTGGAGTATAACCATACAAAATCGATTGGACTGGTTCAAAAAAAAAATTTAATTTTTAAAACCAATAGGCTCATTCTCCAGGACCCCCAAATAAATTTTTTCAAGCCAAAAATTATTTTTAAACTACTCACGAAAAGATAATTCACCAAGATAAAATTCAGGAAAATGTTAGAATTCAATTCATGAAGTCAATCTTAATAAGCACTAAACACTGATTCTAACTGAAGAAAAATAACTATCATTTAGTTCAATCTTTTGCTTCATCAGAAATATTAAGTTTTTTAGACATTAGCGCAAGTCACAAATCACTAGTAATCATAGATTTAAATAGCAACAGTAATATCATAAAGTGTAAGTGATCTGATTCCATCTGTGGTACTAGATAAGATTTCAGCAATAATTTCTCATAAAGATCAGAATCTAGAGGTATCTTGTATCTGATCATAAAATCTTCATTAGAGTTATTAAGGGATCTCACATACTCTCTTGTATACGGGTATTTGCTGATGGATAAGAATTTTTTAGTAAATTGGTTGTCTTTTACATCATTTTTATTCACTTTGAGTATAGGTAGCTTTCACTCTCTATGTAGGTAGCCCTTTTCTGTAGCAATGAGAATTATATTTTAATTTCAAACAGGGCCATACAGATGGCTTTCACTCTAATTTTTGTGGAGGTAGCTATTTTTTTAGAATAATAACTTTCATTGGGAAGCCAATAGTCGACTATAATTCAGTTTCGAAATCAACTGAAGGCAGGAACACTACTAATTTGAAGTTATAATCAGTAGAGGTTTATTCCTAATTCCAATAATACAAGATCTCACACCTCTATCAAATCCATTCCCACATAAATAATCAGTGTGCATGTGAATAATATGAGATATATTATTTCAATAATCTTCTAATGCACACTAGCAAAAATTGACCAATCATAATAATTAAAAGATATAATACACAGATTAGCAAAATTTTACTAACATAGTTAAGTTATTGTTCTTTGAATGTTTTCAGAAATTATTGCTTATCAAAATCGTATAATTAAATAATACTTTTAACATTCTTTTGAATAATTGATTTTTTGATTTTCTAAAAAAAAATTTCAATTTTTATTCTTCAAAACGAAGCAAAATCAAAAACAAAAACTACACACTCAACTCATAAAAGATATACAATCATAAAATAGAGAAGAGTGTAAAGAACCATAATTATTCAATCAATAGGACAAGTGCCACTAGACTTCATAAGAAATTCATTCCAAATAGAATCTAGATTTATCGGTCTTTCTTTTCTCACCCATATGGTCTTATACTTTATAGGTGGGTTCTTTTTATTTGCCATTTGTTTAGGTGGTGAATGAGGATCGATATTTTTCTTTTTATTTGTCATCTTATTCTGAGCCCTTTGAGTCTGGGTGCCCTTGAGTTTCATAAGATTAGCAATCTCTCTACTCAAGGCATCTGACTTTTGATGCAAGACTGTCATTTTATGGAGTAGATCTCCGTGGTTCCCATATGATTTTCTCTTGGGAGGAAACATGATATCTCTCATCTTTTGAAAGCAATTCTTGTTCAGGTGACCTCTACCTTTATAGTAATTACAAATAAGCGTATGCATAACTGGTCTGGGTTTAGGTTGATCAACCTGTGGTATGGAAGGAACTTTGACTTTTACAAATTTAGTTCTTGAAGACGATGGGTTATCAGCATTATGAACATATCCAAGTCCCCACTTGTCTCCACATCTTTGTCCCACACTTAGAATCTCATTTAATTTCTCAGTGCTTTGGGAAATATAGGCTAAGTCATTTTTCAGTTGAACTAGTTCAAGTTCAAGTGACTTCCTCTTCTCTAGACATTCTTGATAATCAATTTTAAGAAATTGAACTTTGTCTTGGAGGCTATCTTTCTCTTCTTCATGATGTCTAAAAATAATTTTGTATTTTTCATGCTCACTTTCTAAAGACATTTTAGCATCCGTATAAGTTTGGAACTCGTATTTCAAAAATTTGTTTCTTTCTTGAAGAGGTTTCTTCTCTTCCCTAAGCTGACCAACTAGCACAGATAATTCATTATTGTCTAGTTTATAAGCAAAATTTTCAGAGTCAAGAAATTCAACTCTATTAGTCAATTTCTTATTTGCTTTAGTCAGTCTAAAGCTTTCTTTATATAGCTCTTGATAAGTTATATAAAGATCACATTGATCTTCACTGTGTGAGTCACTACGGCTACTGACAGTGAACCCTTCTTTAGGCATATTTATAAATGAAAAGAATGAACTGATTTTGTAGGAATCTAAATTCAGGTGATTAAACCTTTAATAGAATAACCCGCTCTAATATCAATTGAAATTCCACTGGTCCGTTCTCTTTAACTCAATATACCTAGAGGAGGGGTTGATTAGGTATTTAAAATTAAATATACCTATACAGTTTTACTGGTCTATGGTATGGGAATAAAATCTCATGCCTTAGTTGTTTGAAAATGATTATCACAACCGACTCAAATCAAATATACCTCCGTGGTATATTGTCTTTTTGTCGTTTGATCTAATTAAGATAGAATGCGGAATACAAACAAACAATCACACAAGACAAGATCATTTTACGTGGAAACCTTAGCCAAGGAAAAACCACGGGACCACGTCCAGACGGAAAGTATCACTAACTGAAAAGTTAAACGAAACAAAGGTTACCTACGCAGCACCATTGCAAATACAACATACAACCTTAGCCAAGGCCCACTGCCGATGTGTCCACATCCTTTGAATCAATGCCACGAATCTACGCGCGTCCTTCCAGCCAATAAGTCTTATCCGCTTGTTCAATTTTGTACACCCCAAACCTACCTTCGACCGGCTCCTCCGATCTTAATTCTCAACACTCCCACCTTTGCAGAAGGTGAAGGATTCAGTACAACTTGAACTCCAAGTTGCTCAAAAGGTGTTTGAGTCACATTGGTACTCTCGGGCTTACTAGGTTGAATATAGAAGTGGAAAACCTAGGTTGAGTAAAAATCAAACTCTTGGCTTTGATCGAGAAGAGAACAAGCTCACAAGATGTGAATGAAAACAAACTTCTTGCTCTTCAAATTGGACACTCTGATAAATATAACCTTTACTTCTCTCTCTTGAAGATTGAGTCACTTTGTGACTCTGTGTGTATTTAGAGAATGCATAGAAGGGTTCTATTTATAGAATTCCAAGACCCTGAATCGTGTGGAACGTAGGATAATGGAGCCATGAATTTTGGATCTTAGAAAACCGATTCTGTTCAAGGTCCAATCGATTGTACTCTTGGTCCAATCGATTGGGCCATGTCTAATCGATTAGGGACAAGTGTCCAATCGATTGGGCTCAATAAGTTTTCTGTTCCGAAGGCACCAATCGATTGCATAGTGTTGTCCAATCAATTTGACATTTATAACTTTCTGTCCTGAAGGCTCTAATCGATTATCCAGAGTCTCCAATCAATTGTACACATAAAGATTTTTGTCCCGAAGGCTTCAATCGATTACACAGTGTCTCCAATCGATTGTACTCAATTATGTTTTTGCCTCGTAGTCTCCAATTGATTACACAGTGTCTCTAATCGATTAGGCTATGTCCAATCGATTGGAGATACATGTCCAATCGATTAGACTTTCCCGCTAGTCAATATAATTGACTTTGACTTGGGTCTGTCCAATGACTCAGTCTGACCATTATATTTTGTTCATTTTAATCAACTCCTATGGCCACTAAGTCACATACCTTCCTAATCAAGCGTACACGATTGTTAACTGACAAATCAGCAGTTACTCAGATGACTCCTGTTGTCAATCGTCTGATTCTTGCTGTCTTTGTCTTTTAGTCTTCACGTAGTTGGCGAAGTATGCGTACCACGATATCTTCACACTACACTTGTGCTTGTAGGAATGGTTACAAGAATATTTTTATGTCAAACGGAATCTTTGCCAAATTGAATATGAAAATATTAATTCCTTACAAAACCGACAATGCATCCAGCGAATATCGTAAGGGAAGTAGCCTAAAGAGGAGTAGAACCTAGCTGACGAACATTGCTTGGACCACAATATGAGTCATGAAGCCTATTCTTCGAGATTTTTTTTACTCTATGGATGTTTGGCCCAACCTTAGGTGGACCAACAGGCCAAAAATTAGCCTGACTAGTGATTTCTAAGCATTGGATTATAGTCATTTTCATGGGTTGATTTTTAACTTGAATTTTAGCATTATTGAGTATTATTTGGGGTAAAAAGATCAAAAGGTTTAAAATAACTAATCATGATGATTTTTGGTTTGTAGATCCACCTAGGGATGGCCTAACATGGTTAGTGTCCCTAAGAGTGTGCTATGTGGCTCATATTGTGGTCCATCAGCAACGTTGGTCGTCAAAGTTCTACTCCTTAAAGAGTGACGACTTAGACAACCAAACCCTTTACAAGAGCCTAAAGGATTGAAGTCCAGGCTTTTTTATCACAATTTTAAGGGTAAGCTTTAAAGGGCCTCTGTCCAAGTCAACCAATATAAGTAGACTTAAAGGCAAGTAATGATCACATGGTTTGCGGTCCATGGACGTTATCATGGTGCATAGTGATGTTGTTTTGTCATTGGCCAAAATTGTACCTCAAGTTTTTTTTTTGTTAGGAAAATTGAATTTTATTAAAAGAAAGCTCTAGGAGGATGAGGTGGCCTCCCAATCAAGACAAAAAGAAAAAAACCAAACAATCATAGTAACAAAGGACATCCTTCGTATGCAAGATCTTTTTTTTTTTTCTCGATTGTTCCTAATAATTGAAAAAATATGTCAATTTAAAACAAGTCCATGCAATAATTAATCATTAAAAATCATCATTGAACATGAGCATATGTCATGCCCCGCGACCTGGGTCCAACACATTTGGTGCCAACACAGATCCTGAAGTGCAATCAGAAATATATAAATCCCCAACACACGCTATAAATATGTAGTGTTAGCTAATAAATATGAGCCATCTAAAGTATTAAATGGAAATTGAATATCCAAATAAATCAAAAAATCTGAATTAAGTTAACCAATGTAAAATGTAAATATAACTCAAGTTTCATTATATAAATCACTCAAAATAAATAACTACTTTCAAGTAGCCTAGTGTATTTAAATCGATTTTGTGTGCAGTCTTACTGTCCATGCTTACTTAAAAAGAGAGTGCCCACGAAGTGTGAGTCTAACCTTTTTTTTTTGAAAAGGTAAATGAACTTTATTATTAGCTTGGAGGCTGAGGAAGCCTACCAAGAAGAAAGAAGAAAAGTAACAACAAAAAGAAAAGAAGAGAAAAACAACCAAACAAAAAACACCTCAGCTTCTTCCTATCAAGGATGATCACCCAAAGACCATATCCTCAAATCTAATGCCTCTCCCTTCATCGTACAATTTGATCCAGGAGTAAACAAGCCCACGAATCTCTAACAAGATAGCTTCGATGGTAGATTTCCTCCCCTCGAAAACCCTGCAGTTACGCTCTTTCCATATTCCACAAAGGATAGCGAACGGGGTTAGAGCCCACAACCTTTTTCCTAGCCCATCAAACCCTTTGCATTGCCAAGCCAAGAGCAAGTCTTTGATTGACGAAGGAGTAGCCCAGCTATAGCCAAAATCTCTACTAAACTCTGTCCAAATCGCCCATGTTACTCTACAGTGCAGAAAATGTGGTCACTAGATTCTCCACTCGCTAAACACATGGGACAGTGATCGATAACCCCGATACCTCTCCTCCATAAGAAGTCCATGGTTTGAACTCTGCCACGGACTGCACACCATGTCAAGAATCGGACTTTGGAGGGAGCTTTATTGGCCCACACCCTAGTCACAGGGAAATCCACATCCTCATTTTCTTTTAATGCCTCATAAAAAGAGCGTACAGAGAATTTTCCTTTACTATCATGCTTCCACCATCTGAGATCTTCCACCTGACTAAGAGAATGAGCATCCCTCACTTTCATGAGGAGATTCGCCATCTAGGACGATTCTCCGTCATTGAGGTTCCGACGGAAGCCGAAATTCCAAGACGGTAAAACATCTCCTGCAACCTGCATTTCACATATAGTGGCCAATTTTTTGCTAGAAATAGAGTAAAGATCATGAAATTCGGACTCCAACCTAACCTCAGGGCACCAAGTATCTTTCCAGAACAAAATTCTATTACCTTTTCCAACCTTAAAGACCACTCCTTCCTCGAATTTCCGCAGTCCTTTCATAATCCCTCTCCAAACCCCACACCCAAAAGCACCTTTAAATAACTTACTAGTCCAACCAGAGACTCTCACCATACCTCCCAACTATGACATTATGCCACAAGCTATCTCTTTCTAGCCCAAACCTCCAAAGCCACTTACCTCTGAGCGCTTCACACATACTTCTAAGCCTACTAATACCCAACCCACCTTTAAACATGTTCATACAATCATTAAAGTTACTCAAATCTATTATCTATACTAAAGCTCGACACCGCTTACGTGGTGCTCTCTCCATCTTTTTTTCAACATTTTTTCCAAAAATATCTATACGTTGAACTTTATCTCTCCTTTATTACTCTCAAGGTCTCTCCAGCTTTTTAATCGTTTCCAAAAAGACACCTGATTCTCACAACTTTCCCTCTCCTTAAATCCCTCATAAATTCTTAAATTTCTAACAAAAATAGTATTTCTTTACTTTAGTACCTTTGATTCTTACAAATTTCTTTTTCCATAAATCCATCATCCATTGATTCTTAAATTATCTCTCCATCAATTCTTAAATTTTCTAACAAAAAAAGTACTTCCTTACTTTAGTACCTATGATTCTTACGAATTTCTTTTTCCATAAATCCATCATCCATTATTTCTTGAATTCTCTCTCCAAATAAACGTATGAAAAAACGTCTTCCCTTACTTCTTTCCATAAATCGCTCCTTCATTATTTTTTAAAGGGCTTTTTTGCTTTACTCCCTTACTTTATTGATGGCAATTTGCATCTCACCCAATGTTTTCAAAATATTTGTCTCACCCTTTGACCATGGTCAACATCGTTGACCATAGACGGTCTTCGAATGGACATCCCAATATTTTTTAAATGACTATAATGACCTTGGGTGAGACGAAAATATTTTAAAAATATTGGGTGCGATTCAAATTGCATCAATAAAGTAAGGGGACAAGCAAAATATCCTTTTTTTTTTAGGTTTTTTTTTTGGGCTTTTTTGATGCAATTTGCATCTCACCCAATGTTTTAAAAATATTTGCGTCTCACCCTTTGACCATGGTCGACGTCGTTGACCATAAACGGTCTCCGGATGGACATCCCAATATTTTTTAAATGACTATAATGACCTTGGGTGAGACGCAAATATTTTAAAAACATTGGGTGCAATGCATATTGCATCAATAAAGTAAGGGGGACAAGCCGAAGATCTTTTTTTTTTTTTGAGGATTGTGAACTATAAAAGGATCTCACATTCACAGGTTGTTAAGCACGCTAATGTCCCTCATCAATGATGGTGAGGTACCACAATATGAGCTGCATATTCTTAGAGGTCACTAACCTTACGGATGTTGGGCCGATCGCTAGGTGGAGATACCAAATATCAGCCTGATTAGTGATTCCAAACCATAGGATCTTTGTACCCCAAATAATGTTCAAATTCTACGGATAAAATCAACCTAGGAAAATGACTCTAATCCAATGCTTAAAAAGTAACAATCAGATTAATTTTTGGTCTGTAGGTCCACCTACGGTTGGCCAAAAGTAAATGAAGAAAGGTTTTGAGCTCACAATCCTAAAAAAAAAAAAAATCTTCGAAAAAAAAAATGATCTTTTGCTTGTCCCTCTTATTTTATTGATGCAATTCACATCGCACCCAATGTTTTTAAATATTTGTGTCTCACCCAAGGTCATTATAGTCATTTAAAAAATATTGGGATGTCCATCCATAGACCGTCTTTGGTCAATGGCGTTGAGCATGGTCAAAGGGTGAGACGCAAATATTTTTAAAACATTGAGTGAGATGCAAATTGCATCAATAAAGTAAGGGGGGAAAGCAAAAAAGCCCCTTTTTTTAGGATTGTAAGCTCAAAACCTTTCTTCACTTACTTTTGGCCCAACCGTAGGTGGACCAACAGACCAAAAAGTTAATCTGATTGTTACTTTTTAGGCATTGGATTAGAATCGTTTTCATGGGTTGATTTTATCCGTAGAATTTGAACATTATTTTGGGTACAAAGATCCAATGGTTTGAAATCACTAATCATGCTGATATTTGGTATGTAGCTCCACTTAGCAATGGGCCCAACATCCGTACAGTTAGTGACCTCCAAGAGTGTGCCACATGGCTCATATTGTGGTCTCTTGTCATCATTAATGAGGGACATTAGTGTGCTTAACAACCTGTGAAGGTGAGTTCCTTTTATAGTACACAATCCTCAAAAAAAAGGTTGAGCTCACAATCCTCAAATAAATAAAAAAACCTAAAAAAAAGATTTTTTGCTTGTCTCCCTTACTTTATTGATGCAATTTGCGTCGCGCCCAATGTTTTTAAAATATTTGCATCTCACCCAAGGTCATTATAGTCATTTAAAAATATTGGGATGTCCATCCAGAGGCCGTCTATGGTCAACGACGGTCAAAGGGTGAGATGCAAATATTTTAAAAACATTGGGTGAGATGCAAATTGCATCAATAAAGTAAGGGGGTAAAGCGAAAAAGCCCTTTTTTAAATCATCTCTCCAAATAAATGTCTATTCCATATTTTAATCTCCTTCCTAATACGTTTCTCCTTCCAAAAACGTCTGTTCACTTTATAAAACGTCTCAAAAAAAGTCTCTCCTTCCTAATAGGTCTCTCCAATTCTAAACTTTTTTCATATTTCCGTGTCTCCCCTTCTCCCATAGGTATAAAAACATCCATGCTTAAGAACATAAACATTTTAAAATAAAAAAATTCATACAACTAAAACATCTCCGTCTTCCTCAATAGCATTTCTCTATCCCTCTTCTTCTCAAACTCTCAAAACATCTCTATGTCTCTCTCAAACGAAAGCTTCACCAGCCCAAAGGTAACAATGATTTTCTTTCTTCTCATTTTTTTTCTACATGTATATTGGAGGAAGTAGTGATAGCGTTTCAAGCGCTGGAAAACAAGAAAATATGGGGGGCACATCCCACATAAATCAAAGATTTTGTTCTTTCTGCCATATATATTTATTTTCGTCCTATTTGCTAATATTGAGTAGTTCTTTTAGTCCATGAATCATATAATCTTTTTTGTAGTAGTTGTTTCTTTACCTTTACAGAGTTTTTTTTTAAGAGTCAATATTATTATGTTAAATTTTTATTCAGGATGTGTTATTTGATGTATCCCGATAGTGACATATTTTTATATATTCAATTGTTTTTTTTTTAATCTTTACAGGATACTGAACCAGCTATTTAATAGTTCATCTACAAGGAAACAAACAGCAAAGCATCACTCTAAAAAATGGCATGTGGCAACTCTTTGAGGTCCACTGATCTTTGTCCCACAACCAATCAAGATCCCATTTCCAATATTGTTCAAGACATCGATACTGTTTTATTACAAAGAGTCCGTCTAGAGGTACACCCATTTCTTACATCAAGTTCTTACACCTGGATGTGGGGCCCACATAGAGATCATGTTGGACAATCCGACCATACATTGAACTAATCTTGCCATGATGATCATCATCACCAAAAATCAGTTCATTTCAACATTGCCAACCATATAAGAAATTGACCCAAAGCAATGATTTAATTGGATGGTCTGGATTTTTGAAATTAAAATCTATTTTTCATGAGGTTAGGAATGTTGAATTTTCCTCATCTTTTGTGAGGAGGGTAACCATAGCATGAGAAACTCATTGTGCAGTTGGATTGTCCAACATGATCTCCATGTGGGCCCCACATCCGGGTGTAAGAACTGGATGTAAGAAATGGGTGTAGCTCTAGACGGACTCTATTACAAATCAATCTCAATGGCATGGGAGAAAAAACAAACATGAGCATGGGCTGGGTCCGCCATGAAATCGATCCAACGCAAACATATATTTGGCGGGTTTGGCCCCTAAATATAGAATCTGGATCTAAAAATAGATTGGTGGGTTTGGGGATCACAAACAAAAATGTCAATTGGCAACGCCCAATTTTTTTAGGTTTGCAACGCCCAATTTTTTACTTCCTATCTCAAGGATCGATCCTTAAGATAGGAAGTGAATCTAAAAATAAATCTATACAAATCCAAGTAGTCTTCCCCTGCAAATTTTTATTGAGGATGTGTTGTTTGGTGTATTCGGAGAGTGAGTTATATGTTTTTTTATTCCTTCAATTGTATTTTTTAACTCTTTAAAGGCCATTGATAAGCTATTTCACATTGGGTTCCAAACTTGTGATGAAAAACATAAGTGCTCAAATTAGATGGGTGGGTCCAATTTGATTTGATTTTTTTTTTGCAGGTCCTTCGAGAGATGGACCAAACACTCATGAATAAATGGACTTGAGTCTGCAACATGTCAATATTGTAAAGGGATGGGGCAAAATTTGTTAGGGGTTATTTACAAAAATGATGAGAACACACCCTGTTTTGAAAAAGGCAGCCATTGAATTATTTCAGATTTTATAAATAAGGAAAAAATTCAAAAATGATGAGAACCCACTAAATTCTTATTGAAATTTACATATTTTATATGATTAAAAGGCTTTGATGCATGCTTTTTTTACAATTGCTTATTGACAAAATCTTCAATTTAATATATCGTTAATTAATGTAAAAAATGTTCTTGATTTATTATTGTGATACATGCATAATTAATTAGACATATGAATTGTTACTTTCTTTTTCTTACATTTAATATTTTATTCCAATTTCAATATGGGTTTTTTGTGGTAAGGTAAAGTCTAAGGTAAGGTCAATTGATAATCATTTTATTTGCAAAATGACAAAGATAGTTTACGATATTAACTAAGCAAATTTAACACCAATAAAACAATCTTATTACTTCTTATATTTTTGTTACTTTTACAAAATTATTAATATTTTTTTAATCATCGCCCGTGCTTTAGCATGGGCCATAATAACTAGTCATTATATTATAACATCAAAATAATTATAATTCTATAATTTATTATTACCATATTGATTTCTTTTATAAATATCAATTTTTCTTTTTAACACTCTAAACTTTAAAATAAAATTTTTTTTTGTGGAAATAATATTTCAAAATTTAAAAATTATGTGATTTAAATTAAATTCTACAAAAAATATCATCTTATTCTACTATTCGAAACACAATTTATAAAAATAGAGCTAAAAAAAGTTAAGAAATGAATGAGATAAAATTTCGATAAGAAAATATATTTTTTAATAATAACGTAAAAATTAGTATTTTAAATTTTTAGAACTCTATGATTCACATTAAATTACAAAAAATGTTACCTTATTCTACTCTTCGAAGGACTTAATTTAAAAAAAAAAAATAGAGCTAAAAAAGGTTAAGAAACGAATAAAATAAAATTATGACAAGAAATTACTTTTTAATAATTACGTGAAAATTTAAAAAAAATTAAATATTATAGCATATTTTTTTATAGATTTGTAACAAAGGTTTCCACACAATTTTTTAACAACAAAACAAGATATTAAACATGATGGTCCTATAAAAGATTAAATCTAACAAGAAAGAAATCTTAAACACCATTAATTAATAAAAAAAACACATACAATACCAAAATAAACAATAAAAAAAGGCTTAAAGAAACTTTTACTTGTCTCAGAATGGATCAGAACCCCAGAAGTGCAGCCTTCGGTCCCAATCTTGACTAAATTAGGAGATTTTTAATAGATCACATCCTGCAATAGTTAATGCAAAAACCTTTGAAGATAAATCAAACAGAAGAATAATTGTTAAAACAAACGCCCTTAGGCCGAATCTTTCATTTATCACAAGATATTAAACATGATGGTCCTATAAAAGATTAAATCTAACAAGAAAGAAATCTTAAACACCATTAATTAATAAAAAAAAACATATACAATACCAAAACAAACAATAAAAAAAGGCTTAAAGAAACTTTTACTTGTCTCAGAATGGATCAGAACCCCAGAAGTGCAGCCTTCGGTTCCAATCTTGACTAAATTAGGAGATTTTTAATAGATCACACCCTGCAATAATTAATGCAAAAACCTTTAAAGATAAATCAAACAGAAGAATAATTGTTAAAAAAAACGCCCTTAGGCCGAATCTTTCATTTATCACCCCATAGTCATACAAACAATCACATATTGGAAATAGAGGAATACATAGCTGCATAGCTTCATGACTGTACAATTCCGCCCTTTTCTTTTCCCTTTATACCAATTTACATTGAATTGGACATACAACCTTTCCCCCATTTGCAACTAGTTTATTCAAGATACGGACTATCTTTGAGCATCCCTCGCACTTTCGCCCTTCCCCATGCCTTAAGCCAACCCCCCTATTCTTCGACAATTCAAGCGTCATAAGGATTGAATAGGACTAGTCTTCAAGCCTCCATCCATTACCTGCCAAGGCAAATGATAAAGGAGAAATTAGTCCATCAATCAAGCAAAAAGAAAAATACATTCAGATTGCTTCATGAATCCATGTGACATATTCCCGAATGAAGCATTGTTAATTAAAAAGGAATTTTCACCCTCACCCTTATACTATTAATCTTCGTCCTTAAAGTATCTCTTCCACTAGATCAGATTCTAAAAGCACCATCTTGACCACAGCCGCGCGACCTCACCAATCTCCGGGCGAGAGGATCGTGGGTTTTAACACACTCTTCCACTCATTAGTTTGACCAAGGCGCACGCAACAGTTGGGTTCCACGGCCAACAACAAACGTGAACTTGTTGGTCCCCCATCCCGACCCGCTCATTAATACCCTACACGTCTGCGTACAGCAATCGGGTTCTAGTGTATCCGACCTCAGTTATTGATCGGATCTGAAAATAACCCAGATTAGTTGGAGCGACCCGGGACTATCTGAAATTGGGTATCAGGTCCGGGTACGGACAACCCCCATATGCGACCCAGTATATGATCCACGCACCGGGGCAGTATAAGAGGAGAGTCGACTGTTGAGTTGAGTTAGACATTAACAGCAAACTGATCAACCAACCGGTTACCAATCTCTGCAACTTCCGTCTTCACTGCACCTAACTCTAGTGTTAGCAAAACCGAGCATTTCCATGGAGGCTAGGGTTAGGGTTTCGATTCTCTTCACAGTTCTCCTCCTTCTCGCGACCTCGTATAGTGGTGCTTCTTCTTCGTTCCATGGAGTTGGAAACGATCGACGGATCTCATCGGGTGGTCCGGGTCGAAATTTTCTAGGTCTCCAGAGAAACAGTCAGATCCCGAATTGCAGAGAGATGGATTCGAGATCTCAGTGTTTGCAACGCTCCAAATGCCGATGGTGCCGAAGTGATGCCATTGATGACATGTGTTTCAGCTCCTCTGAGGCTTGGAGATTGCCTCAGCAGGTCTTCTCTTGTGATTAAAAGTTTCGATCTTCTGTATTTCTCTCTGTTTGTGTGGATATTCTGTGATTCTCTGTTTGAGTGAGCTTTTTCGCGAATGAATTGAGACCTTGTTGTTGTGGTTGTTAAATTGGAATGTTTGTAATTGAATTTCTATTGGAGAATTTAAAAGTCTGTTTGGATTGCCATTTTTGCTCCTAAA
Source organism: Euptelea pleiosperma (assembly GCA_035048495.1). Lineage (NCBI taxonomy): Eukaryota > Viridiplantae > Streptophyta > Magnoliopsida > Ranunculales > Eupteleaceae > Euptelea > Euptelea pleiosperma. The sequence goes on from CM068543.1 coordinate 45,358,001, forward strand.
AAGGTCCCCCCCACCCCCGGAAAATCTCTTATCTTTCTTTCATGCAAGAATGGCGATTCAAACCAGCATTAGTCTTTTTCCCCCTTTGAGTATGTAGAAATAAGCCATTTGATTCCGCTAATGGTTTTGCTTTCTAAATCATTTTTGCATAAGTGGGTTTTGTGTCCTTTCCATTGATTTGCTTGCTTGACAGATTTGTTGGAACAAAGAGAGAGAATCTTACTTACCACCAGAACTAGCTCAGACCTTGAAAGCTGTGACAAATAATTCTCGTTTTTTGCAAGAGAGTTGCTTAAAGGTAGTTCAGACGTCGTTGCATTTAGAACATCAAAATCCAGGACCATGAATTTACAGCAGAGTTAGTTGCCTGCTCTGATATTATTGACTTGGTTCTTTTAAAAGGACTCCATTTTTTTGAGAATTTGCTGCGTCAGATTCTGTGTTATACTCACTATTTGGGTCTGACGCTTTTTGAAATAAACCTCAATTTTTTCCAATATGTTTTGGCTGATATTTGTATATATTTTTCAATCTATATCAGTTACCTAAATACATTCTTTCAATATTGTGTTCTTAGAAATTTTAGGAAGTATATCACTTAACGCATGGAATAAATTGTGGGAACGTGTTGGCATATCAGGTTTGTGGAGGTCAGTGTGTCTGAAGCTTGGTAAAAGTCTGACACCGATACATGCATCCCTGCCTATGTTAAAGGAAAGTAGTCAATGTCACAAAGGATACCATTGCTGAAACTAGGAGCCCCATGGACTATTTTCAGTGTCTTTGATCCTGATGGAGTTCATGTCATTCTGATTGAGTGTGCAAGAATTTTAAAAGAATTGAAGGTGCCAGCTTGCTAAGCTGGTAAGGTTCATGTGTGTTGATACCACATACCTGGGTTTGAAACCAGACTTCACCCACTAACTTCTGACCACCAACCCTGGTTGCCTACCCAAAAAAATAAAGAGAATTTTGAAAGTGTTCCGTGCACAAGTGTGATGGATTTCAAAATAAAGAACATGCTGAATTGTCTCTCTATTTTGAGTTACAAAAATGTCTGTTGGTAATGTGTCTTTGTAATTCTGATATCAAAGACAAGAATCTCTTCTGAACTTCGATAGGGAGTGACATTGTAGCTCAGAGTTGTTACTTAGCTGAAGGTTTGAGATGCGTCTTTATCTTATGAGAGCATGTCTATCTCATAAGAGTCTCAAGTCCAAGAAAGTTGAGGAACAGATATTAAGTTTTCAGAAGTTCAACTTCAAACTTCAATGGATCATAAAAATTTCAGCAAATGTGCATTTATGTTAATCAGTTACTGTACAAGGTGAGTAATATGCACCTGGTCATAGTTCCATCAGTTCTTTTGCAGGGGAATATTATGCTGAGAAATTGGTGAAGGTTTGGCAGTTTTAAATGACAGAAAGAGCTCTCTCTTAATTCTTGAACTTCTTTGCTTTGCATATCTCCTGAATGTCACAGGTCCAATTCTCTACAATGTGTTTACCATCTAGGGCAAGTTTAAAGTGCCAATATGTGTTCTTATCTACAATTACTTCTGCTGGAAGTCATGCTGTCATGGCTTGGAAGCAAGGAGGGATTGGTCCATGTATGAAAGACTATCTTAAGTCCTAATAAATCACACCTGTAAAACTGCAACAGATAACATTGGTTATTTGTTTTCTAAATATCTTCCTAATGGGTAATCAAGAATGCCACCTGTAAAACCCCAATTCCATATAAAATCCACAAGCCTACAATTTCTTAGATGTGCTGACAGTATTATCTTCATATATTCTTTTATTCCTGCTCCTTCCCCACATCAGTTCTGTGATTCAAGATTCTTGCCACAAGCGAAAGATCGGGGTTCGCGGCAGAACCTACCTTCCATTTGAACTACAGGAGCTATAAGAGAAATGCTGAATTGTAATTGTTTCTTTGGAAAACCTGCATCCAACCGAGCCGAGCCGACTTCCCTTTCACTTTCCTCACACTCAGAAAAGTTTTCATGGTTAAATTAGTAATTTCATTACCTTTATTTAATACATCACAACTCCAAGGCAAAGATCTGATTCGGTTTTTCGTACTTCACTTTATGCTATTTTTCCCTTTGTCAGTTGAACTCAAAAAGGATCTGGTACTTGGGGGCAAAACTGAAACTCCACATTACTGGTGTTGTTAATTCTTGACCAGCGTATACTAAAAGATTTCAACAGGAGCCAAAACTTTTTTGAGATACCATTCTTCCTTGGTGTTCTTTTATTAGAAGATTAAAGAATGTTTAATGGAGCTGATCAAGAAGATTTGGTGTTCACATTCTTTGCTTTCATAGGTTCACTCTTATTAACCACTTACCAGTTAACTCTATTATAAGTTATAACCGCTGACATTTTGCATGTGGTCTAAACTTATCTTCAGCACTTGCATGAACCTCACATGACTGCATTGCCTACAAAACCTCAACCCGATGTAATTGTTGCTGCAGAACATGTTTCTAATTTACAAAACCTCAACCCGATGTATAATCATGACCGGTTAAGCTCGCAGAACGTGTTTCTAGTTAACATAACCTCGCAGAACGTGTATCGAGCTTAACCGGTCATGAATTTTGCAAGCACTCACAGAATGGTACAAAGCCATTTCTACCTGAAATCTTCCCAACTTCATATAGAGAAGCTGGATCTTGGCATGCATCTCTAGTGCTTTCTTCTCAGTTTTGGTCAACGGATTCTCTGCTATCTATTTCAAAAGTTCTAGAGGTTTGAGACAAGGCGACCCAATATCCCCCATCTTATTCATTGTGGTAGTGGAAGCTCCTAGTAGGATGTCCAAGAGAGTTGGTGCTAGTGGGGTTATCAAGAGGTTTGGAGTAGGATCTAGTGGGCGGACTATCTCTCATCTTTAATTTGCAGATGACACAACATTCTTTACTAGTGCTTTGCATAGTTAGCTTAAATACTTCAGGTGTGTCCCTAGATGCTTTGAAGCAGTTTGAGTTCTGCATATCATCCTCTCTAAGAATGAGGTTTTTGGTGTGTGCGAGGGGGTGAACTTAGAAGATTTGGCTGGTCGCTTGGGGGTGTAAGGCTATGATACCCGGATACCTGTATATGCCCAGAGTACCAGTATCCACAGGATACGACACGGATACGGCTAGGATACAAGCAGGATACTTCATGTATTTATTTATAAAAAAGCACAAAAAATAGTACATTAATATTAACATTAGTTTAAATCAATAGTCCAACTATATTAATTTTCTAAGTAATATAAAATAAACCATTTATAGCACTTATTTGATCATCATATACTTTTTTATTATATGTTTACATACTCAAGATTGTGTATTTATGTGTGTACACTTTATAACATCATATGTAGAAGTACCTATGCCACAAATTTTAGGAAATGGGTAATATACTCATATCCGTAATCGTGTCCCTGATTTTGGAAAATGTCGAGTCGTATCCTCGCTTCCCGTATCAGTGTCCGTATCCGTATCCGAGCATCATAGGTGTAAGGTGGGGAGCCTTCCGAGTTCATATCTTAGTCACCCGTTGTCACTTGTTACGGAACAAAGTCTATTTGGGATCCGAAGTTTAATGAATTGAGAGGCAACTGGCTTCTTGGAAATTTAAATACCTTTCTAAATGAAGTAATGTAACCCTTGTTAAGAGCACCATTTCTAGTATTCCTATCCATATGCTTTTTCTTTTTTCTATGCAGCTTGATTGCCAATAGATTGGAAAAGACGATTAGAGATTTCTTATAGAATGCTATGGAGAATAACTGAAAGTACCATCTTATTGAATCAAAGACTATATGCTTTTGGCTGGTATTCCTTTGCATCTATCAATAGAAGGTTATAACAACCATCTTACACCTTCAAATTTTGGTTGAGAGAAACTTGCATCGATAAAATTTGGAAAAGTCATGACTTGGAATGCAGCAGGTTTGAGCTCATAGGAGTATAACAATTTGTTGCTCCTAAAACCCAAGTGAGTTAGGGGTGAAAGCAACTTACCAGTCAAACCCCACAATAGATGAAAGAAACCTTGTGTGGCATTGTAAGTCCGTGCACTTTTTCCTCTAATTCATGTGTTTCTCCATGACCCAATGATCCTGGTCATAATATTTGTTCTTTATTTGTACAGGAAATTAAACCGCATAATGTATAAAAGGTAGGCAAACATGAACAAATGGTCTTGAAAAGGAGAGAGAGAGAGAGAGAGAGAGAGAGAGAGAGAGAGAGAGAGAGAGAAGGAAGGAAAGGTCACAAGTATAAAAACTGTTATTTCCTGTTTTTATTCTAATTCAATATTACTCCTTGACCCAATTATCCTGATCAAGATTTCGTTCTTTATTTGCACAGGAGATTAAACCACGCAATAGAAAGGGTGGGAAAACAAAAAAGAGGTCTTAAAAAGGAGAGTAAGTCCTTTTGCTACTCAAGCCCCTGATCCATGATCGTCTACGCTTGAGGTTCTTATTTCTACTCCCTCCCCAGTTTCTGTTGTCGACTTACAGATTGCCTAAGGAAAGGTACTCACACGTGCACTAAACATCCCATTGCGGACTTTGTTTTACTTCATCATGTGTCTTTTACCTTTCGGAGTTTTGCTCTATCTTTGTCGACTGTTTCTGTTCCTACTTCTCTTACGTAGGCTCAGTCTTCTCTAGGTTGGAAATTGGCTATGGATGAGATGGCTGCTCTTCATCATAATCGTACTTAGGATTTTACTCCACTTCCTCCAGGGTAGCAGACTGTTGGATGTCGATTGGTGTACACCATCAAGTATTTTCTCGATGGATCTATTGAGCACTTAAATGCTTGTTTGGTCACCAAAGGACATACTCAGACGTTTGGTGTGGATTATTTTGAGATTTTTCCTCCGGTGGCTCGGCTGAATTTTGTTAGAATTCTTCTGTATATGGTAGTATGTTGTGATTGGCCTTTATATTAGCTGGATATAAAGAATGTCTTCCCGTATGGGGACTTGCAGTAAGACGTTTATATGGAGCAACTGCTTGGGTGTGTTACTTCTAGTCAGACTTAGTTATTTTGTCGCATGTAGAAAGCTATTTATAATTTGAAGTAGTCGCCTCGAGCTTGGTTTCATAAGTTCAGTTCAATTGTGTTCGGTTATGATTTTCTACGTTCCACTTTTGATAATTCGATTTTTGTCAAACGGTTTTCCACTGATGTTATTGTTTTGATTGTGTATTTGGATGACATCATTATCACAGGAAGTGACTCCCGTGGTATTTCAGATTTGAAGACTCATTTGTCAAGACAGTTTTATATTAAGGATTTGGGTCTTCTCTGTTATTTTCTTGGCATTGAGGTTGCTTGTTCAAAAATTGGTATTAGCCTTTCTGAGCGCAAGTATGCGACCTCTTATCTGAGACATGTACACTAGGCTCTAAGTCAGTTGATACTTTTATAGATCCCATTGTTAATATTGATGTTGGACAGAGGGTGGTTTATGTTGATGTTGGTCGTTATCGTTGGTTAGTTGGTAAGTTGATTTACCTTATGGTAACTCGTCCAGACATCACCTTTGCTATTGGCGTAGTTAGTCAGTTTATGCATGCCCTACGACAACTATATTGGGATGCAGTTTTTCGGATTCTATTTTATTTGAAGGGGTCACTGTGCAAATGTTGTTGTATCGACCATCACAAACTTTAACTATTACCGATTTTTCTAATGCTGATTGGGCTGGTAGTCGTATAGATCGTCTATCTACTTTAGGTTACTGTACATTTGTTGGTGGTAATTTGGTGACTTGGAGTAGTAAGAGGTAGAATGTTGTCACTCACTTCAGTGCTCAAGTAGAATACAAGGCTATGGCTCACACTGCCTGTGAAATGTTATGGGTTCAATCCCTTAAGGAGATGGGATTTGAGGTTCCCCGAACTTGAGTATTTCCACCCTGACATCCCCTGGCCGATGTTCCACCCTCACTCCTCGGAAAAATCGACGAGCCTGAGAAATGGAGAGGAGGACGGAGGGGAAAGGAAGAGGAATCAAACATAATCTGCTTACCTTCATCAATCGTCGTTCCACTAATACCATCCTTATAGACCACCATCGAGGAAATCTGCGTCGATTGCTTCTCTAGAGAAGTAGGCATCTTCATTGGAAACGGAAGAGTCGAAGTAGTACCAACCTTGGTATACTTAACTGACTTGTAGGAATCAGACTTAAACCCAAACAACCGGCCCATAATACCTGTTCTAATGCTCCAACCCAAACCCTTACGTCAGAAATGTGGTCAGGCTTAACCCTGGCCCAAATCCTTTTTTGAAGTTGAACCCACTTCCACCACTGTGACGTGTCAAGTCCTTATCCTGCCTGTATGTGTCGACTTCAGTCCACGTGTTAGGTCAACGTTGCATCCTGCCACTCGACATTGTCGTACACGTTGCAAATTCGACATTTGAAATGGCCCCATCTGTTGATCTTGAAATATTAGCTGGAGAGCCTCCTCGACCTGCCACGTGTAAAGGGTTGTAGAACATCCCGTAGAATTCTTCCACGATACGATACTTTCTATTCACCCCATCCCTCTCCCTATAAGCTACTTCCACGATAGCCCCACTCCCACTTGCACCGGTCTCAGCAACGAAGCTGACCTCCTCCTCCTCCTCCCCCAATAATGCGCCACCACCTGTCTGCCCTCCCTCCATCGCCACAATGATCTTCTACAACGAAATGTCATCTTCCTGTTGAATTGGCGCACTATCCATAGTCAGAGAAGCTCCATGCGTTCCCATCACCTTCAACGCCTCTTGCTTACCTACTACGACCAGGAGCCGAGGCTCCTCCATCACCACCTCCAGCCTAATCATGAATAGGGCCCCTTTGTCCTCGATGACGATCTTACTGGGGATATCCCCCACTCCGCCGCCAACCTTCGGCCTTGTGATGCTAGATGCTATAATCGAAACCAGAGAGAGTCGTACTATCAATTTCCATCAATCCCCCTGTTAATCGTCCAATACTTTCCAAAATAGGATGGTGCCATAAGTGAAACGGAAGGCTACGGATGTGGATCCACACCGGAGAGGGTCTAACAATGCTAGGCTCCGCGTTAACGGCCAGCCACCATTTGCGGACTTAAACTATGGCATATCCAATGCGGATCGATACCAAGTCACATAGGAATCTCAGGGTTACCAGGCAATCAACAAAGAACATCTTTCTCGTCCCACAAGGAATGAGATGGAATAATGAGGAATTAGCTGAGATCCAAGTTAGGGCTACCGCAATATCTTCCCACTCTGTATCTTCATCAGACTTTTCGTAAATCGATGCGTGATTCCACCTATTAGAGACCTCAAATGGCACCCCTGAATATCGGATGGAAATCTTAGGTTGTTGTATGGGTTGACAATAACCCTAGAGATAAACGGTCTCTCACTCACCTCCCTTGGGTTGTTGCTCTGGGTAGACAATCACCCCAGAGATCAATGGTCTCTCACCTCCCTTGGACAATCTTGGAAATTCCGTCGCATAGGTCACATTGTTCCCTGGATCCTTAAAGTAGTGAGTCAACTGACCAGATTAGTCCACCCACCTTGTACATTCAACCCTAGTCGAGAAGCAGAACACCTTGTTCTGACTGAAGGGAGTGAACCCCAAGAAGCAGATGAATCTCCCCTTATCATTAAGCTTAGCTTCAGCATTGTAACTGCTCCCTTGAATAACCTTCTTCCACCACATCGGTCTAGACAACTTTGCTGTGATTCCATCCTTGAACACTTCTATCAGCCAACTTCTAAGCTCCTCCGGGGAGTCAGCCTCCTCCATCCATCTTCTCCCTTCTTCTCGAATACGGAGAAACTCCTTACCACCCTTTTGACAATGGAGAAAATGAACACCTTAGACTCTACAGTCACAGAAACCTTACATTCTCCAATTCCCTTCAAGCAAGCCTTGAAGCATACATCGAATGATTCTAGAGGACATAGTACATGTATATTCCTATGCTAGTAAACCCATGAAATATTTAAAAGAACTCGTTTATGAGGTTTTTTTTATTAGAGGTGTTATATTGTTTGGGTCCATAGAAGAGACTTACGAAATCAAGGAGAGGGTAGGATAGAGATGAGGTTTATCTCAAATCAAGATGAGGAATTTTGTACAAGAACGTTGGTTGAAGAGTGTATTAATTAAAGCCATATGGGGGATTAGGAGTGTGCTAGTGCTGGGGAGAAGTTTGCTTTGCGTTTTAATGATATAAAAGACGGGACCAGACCACAACTCTCTTTCATCTCTTCTTTGTTAATTTACCCTGATTGAAGTTTTTTTTATGTATTCACCTTCTCTTGCAGTAGATCCTAGCTGGGGAATTTATTTATTTTTGATAAGTATAAAAATGTACGTGTTATAGAAAAAAAGGCAAAAGCCGAATCGAACTACAAGGAACCCAGCATTAGAGGTCAAGATGACCTACTACCAACTGAGTCCAAAATAGAAAGGAAAGACGCCTAGAAAAAATAAGCAAAACGCTAACATCATTCATCCCTAGAGCACAAAAGATCCCAACGGAAGACAAAATTTTCAAAGAAAAGCCCTCTACACTCCCGAAACGCCTTAGACCTTAAAAACATCGTTCCTTTAATACTGAGGAAAATATATTACGTATCTTGACTCTTTCTTTCGAAAGTTATCTTTTTTTTTTCTCTCTCCAAAAAACCCCAAATAATCGCAAAAAGCAACATCCGTTAAAGAATCTTCCCTCTAGGGAAAATGCAAAAGATTGCCGACTGAACAGGAGATCCATGATTGAACCTAGCACCACCCAACACATGCCAGACCTCCCTAGCTATCTCGCAATGTAAAAGTAGGTGGTTGATAGATTCCCCATGCTTCTTGTACATAACACAATAGTAAATGATAATAATCATTTTAGATCTCAAGTGATTCACAGTCAAAATTTTCTCCAACGATACTAACCAAGAAAAGAACATACAATCCTGGTCGGGACTTCGGAACTTCAAACCAAAGAGACTGGAAATCTGACATCTGTAGAATCACATAAGCCCTCTTAGAAAGAACGAACCGAGAACATGCCTCCCTTAGACCATTTCCATAGTCGCTTATCCTGTGCCAATGTCAAATTATGTACGTCGTGTAGTCAGATTATCAGTCAAGACAGGGGCTCAATCTCCCAATCATTGAGATTTCTCCTAAACCAAAGTAACACACCAACAACTCCCCTTCCCCATAGGCACAATCCTGGATTGACCACATAGTTGGAGAATTTATTCTAATTGAGCTTAGAGACTAATCAATATGTTATTGTGACTTTTGTTGATCTAATACTATTATAAAGGCAACACCGGGGGTAGATGGTTATTTACATTTTGCCGCACTTTTCCAAAATTATTTGTTTATCAATAAACAATGAAAAGTAAAAATATATTTTTGACTATATTTACTGTTGTAAAAATACGAAAATATTATTTAGCTATTTGGTAGGAAGAGCAGGACGATCCGTGCTTTTTAATAGTCCATCTCCGAATAGTGGTCGGATTAGAACGAGCTGGTGCTAACATTTCTACTCCAAAACTACTGTCGAGTCTCTTAAAACTGTTCCCACTCTCCTAAAACCGTTCAACTCTGAAAATCACTCTCTTAAAACTGTTACCTCTCTACAACTCTCTCTCACTCCCATTTTAGGAATTCTCAAATCTCTCCCTCCCTCACACTAGTATATATAGGGAAAACAAAATCTGGACCAGATGGTTCAGGCATCTAACTATGCACTTATGAGAGATTGTCTCACATGTGATGCACATTCATCAATCTGGGCAGGCCCTTGGTTTTGCCAAAACTAAAATTCACAAGGTTCTGACTATCTTGACTGCCTGACAATAATTTTTACCACTGAACGGGATGGTTAGGATTTAGTCTGAATGAAAGATCTTATTTTGATGTTTATGATTGTCTTAAGGGTGTGAAGTTGGTTTGTGGAATCCTTGAGGTAGCCTAACATTTAGACGATCTGGATTGAAGACTTCTTGGTAGCTGCATTGATTTTGGATTGTGATCTCTGATGGGATTCATCCAAACAGTGAAGTTGGGGTAGGCAAATCCAAGGACTGATCCAGTAATTGTAAGGTCTGGATCGATGACCATGTGACCTCTTGGATTCATCCGAACATGAAAATTTCTTACACTAAATACGAGCAGTCATTAATCCATGTTCTGTGTACAGAAGTTTTACAAGAATAAATTCAGCCATGAAAGGAAAGCCATGAACGATAGAGACACTAACTTGTTTCTTGTTATGAGCCTATTATGGTAGAAAAGTAGAACATGGTTGATTGAGAAAATACAATCCAGCTGAGGACCTCGCTGGATTTGACTCCAAGTTCAGGGTTGTAGTCTTTCATGCTTTAAAATACGGCTGTCGCCGTTAGAATGTTAACAGCTCAACCCTGTTACTTCGAAAATAACATTTGCCTGATGTTACCCGTCGTAAGATCATGACGTAATGTTAATGGACCATTAACCTTGGAATCTTTCCCTGCCAGAAGTGGTGGGTGCCATTGAGCTTTGAATAGCGCACTAATTGCTGAAAAAAGGCATTATATCCTTTGTTTTTCTCACTACTTTCTTTCTTCTTTTTAGTACTTTTTTTATTTTCAGATACTTTCCTCGTTTCTAGAACATACATTGTTAATTTCCTCCAAAAAAAAAAATCTTATAGTTCATTGTTAATTTCTTAAAAAAAAAAAATCATTGTTATGTTTTGTAGCTGGACTTTCTTTTTTCTCTTTCTTTCTTGTGTCTTTTTGCAGCAGTGTAAACAAACTGGCCGAAGAGAGTTTTTGGGCCTAAATAAGAATTGAATCAAATCAGGACGGTCCGGGTTTATTAAAAAAATTTATCAAAAGCAATACCCAAGCCCGGCCCATTTACAATAGATGGCTTAGCCTGATGGTTTTGCAATCTAGGGTAAGGAACATCTTGTCTGCAAGCCGAAGTTGTGGTTAAATATAGCTTCAAAGAGAACATTGTAGATACATGTATATATCTCAAGGTGAGTAGGAGTCAGTTTGTGATTCTTGTCATCTATGTAGACGAGATCTTGCTTGCTAGTAATAATATCAATTTGCTTTATGATATGAATCATTTTTGTTAAAGAATTTTGACATGAAGGAAATGTTAAATGCTGAGTATGTTCTGGGAATCAAAATTCATAGGGATCGCATGCTAGTTTGTTGGGACTGTCTCAGAGATCCATGTTGATAAGGTGCTCAAGAGATTGGCATGGAAACTCGTGCACCTAGTGAGGTCCCTGTAGTTAAGGGAGACATTTTCAGTGAGAACTAGTGTCTTAGAAACCAAAGAAGAATCAAGTAGATGTAAAAAAAAATATATTTCTTCGATCGGAAGCCTGATGTATGCGATGATATGCATTTGATCAGACATTAGCTATGTTGTGGGCATACTCGGCAAATATCAGAAAAAATCCTAGGATTACTCATTGAAAGATAGTGAAGGAAGTATTTTGGTACTTGTAGAGGACAAAAGACTTTATGTTGGTCTTCAGAAGATTGAGCAGGCTTAAAGTTGTGGGTCATTCCGACTTAGATTATGTAGGATGTCGCGACAGTTTAAAGTCCACTTCTGGATACATTGCTCATGGAGTTGCTTCTTGGAGGAGCTCCAAAAAGTCTATTATGACCAATTCGACTATGTATGCTGAGTATATCGGTTGTTAAGATGCAATGTACTCGTCAAGCAACATGCTTGAGGAACTTCATTTTGGAGTTGAGTGTTTTGGTTATATCCAGAGACCATTGGTTATTTTATTGTGATAATGAGGTTGTGAGCAAATATGTGAAGAATGAGCAGATGACCAAGAGAAACAAACATATAGAGATCGAGTATCTCCTTGTGTGCGCGAAGGTTTGAGAGAGGATTATTGAAATTACATTTGGACACTAGCTTGATGATTGCTAATCCTATCACAAAGGACCTCACCGAAGATATTTAAATCACGTGAGTCACATGGAAGTGATGGAGTCTTTAAATTATGATGTTTAAATAATGTCTATCCCTTTGTGCCTTACGTGATTTTTATTTTTCACTCATCAAGCTAATTTATTTTGTATGTGGGTCCACCTAGGGATGAGCCAAACATCCATACAGTCAGTGGCCTCTAATAGTGTGCCACATGGCTCATACAGTGGTCCGTCATCAACACTGCTAACGGGTGTCTGTCAACAGTTCTCTAATTTTTTGTAGATCCTTTTTGGAGTAAAATAGCCCCTTAGCATTTCGGAGTGCAGCAAAAATGCAGTATGGGAAATGTTAAAGAGAACAATTTGAGTTTGTCTTTTAAAAATGCATTAAAAAATTTGGCAAAAATAATTTAAAAAATAAAAAAAGCAAAATATTGACAATTTGTTGTCTTATAAATTGAATTTTCATGTTCAAGACTAAAAAATGCGGGAATAATTCAGAAAAGTTCATAAATTATTCGAGAATAATTCATGAATTTTTCCAAACCTTTGAATAGGACGTTGTACAGTTCGTTTTAATTCGTATGGTTCGCATATAATTCGTGAATAAGTCGAGAATTTACTAACTAAGCCTTCACCCTACCCACCATTATATTTTGGTTTCAAAAAAGCTGACGAGCTACGAAAAACAGTTATGTTAAACTACTTAATGACTTCTCATGCCATTAATTATATTTTCAATACAACTCCTTTATTATAAAAAAATTACTATAAAGCCATATTTTCAAAACAATCCTTTTTAACCATGTAATTACTTAACACGCCATTATTTCTATACTTTCCAAACAGTTCCTTTATTGCAACTTAATTACTTTCTAGACCATTACTTTCATATTTCCAAAACAACCCTTAATAACTAGTTAGGAACAAATTTAGAATTTTGATGTTTTTAGCAGTGTCTTGAGTTATTACAATTTTAGATTCATCCCTCCAACCTAATCTTCCAAACTACCAATTGGGTTGAAACTTTCTTATTTTGTCACTTCTACCAATTTACAGAATCCACCACCCTCACGCGCAATGCAAATCTGAAAAAGGTCCAATATTCAAATCCGATTCGATTTTCGATTGCTATTCTGAATCAATATTCGAATTCGAATTCGAATCCGATTCACTTATCGGATATCCCGTAATATTCGATCTGAAAATAAGATATACATATAATTATTATAATAAATATAATTATTTATTATTATATATAACTATTAAATAATATATCGGATAGAATATTTTCGAATCGGATATATCAATTTTCGAATCTGTATCGTAAAACTATTCAATATTAAAAATATATGAATCAGAATCCCAAATTTTTTGATAATATCCGATTTTTCAAATATGAATTCGAATTCGGATTCAAATTTTTGACTATCCATTGACAGCCTAGTTGCAGTCTTGAGAATACGTGCACTAAACTTGATGCACCTCACATATATAATGATACTTCAGAAAATTTTGTAAATTGTGTGCATTTGCATGTGTCGCGTCTCTATACACTTTTTTTTTATTTAAAGTTTTCACGGTCAATTGGATGGTTGAGATCTTTTGATCAAGATGACTTGTGGCTTGATAGATCTTATAGCCATATGTGAATTGGTGAGATTACGAGACTCATGGAATGGGTCCCCGAATTTAAAATTTTTGTTGAAATACGACTAAAACCAAACCACGACTAGAGAACGTTTGACATTTGATCAAAGCGCTTCTCACTGATCAGGTGATTTTTTTGTCTATAGGTCAACCTAGGGATCTCTAAGAGTGTGCCACTTGGTGGTCTATAAGTCTACCTAGGGATGGCCAAAGTAGAAATTTGCTGACCGACCATAATGTAATTCACATGGCACACACTTAGAGGATGCTGACCATATGGATTTTAGTCAATCCCTAGGTGGAGCTACAAACCAAAAATCAGTCTGATTAGTGATTTCAAACCTTGGGATCTTTGTGATGTAGAACACGTAACAGAGGAGTTCAAGTCCAAACGATGCAAAAAAGGATTAATGGGCATTTACGTTAAAGATACACTTAAAAGGACGTAATAAACATTGACGTAATTATGTTTAGTGTCGGAATTGCGCGGGGTTGGACTTCTTTGAAAGAAAACAACGAGATCTTCAATAGTCATCAAGTTTGTTCATGATGTACACCTAATTTTGACCAAATTCCATTGTTTAGTGGGTCAAAATGACAATTTGACTATTTTTGGAGAATTTCGTTTTAACAATAACTCGAGCTGTCGAAATTAGAATCACTCTTTGTCGATTCTAACTTTTTCTAGGATCTACAATTATTTATTTCTAGTATTAGTAGGAAATTTATTTATTGTAATTTTTTCTATTTTAATAGTTTTAGGTAGGTTTCTAATTTTCTTTAGTGATTTACATTATTTAAAATGGGTTGCATTAGAAAGAAAGTATTTATGAAGTTTATTGTTTAAGCCTTATTTTACACTTTTCCTTGTGGATTCAAGGTTTCTTTTAGGTTGAAGACGTTCTTCTTCCTAGTTCACTTCGTGATTAACTTCACGCTTCCGCTACATCACTTTATACCCCAAATAATGGTCAAATTCCAAGGTTAAAATCAATTCATGAAGACAACTCCAATCCAACGCTTAGAATTCATTGATCGTGCTAATTTTTAGTCTGTAGGTCCGCCTAGGGTTGGGCCAAACATCCATATAGTAAAAAATCTCTAAGAATATGCCACATGGCTCATATTGTGGTCAAAGTTCTACTCGGACCAGACATCCACAAGGTCAGTGGTCTGTAAGAGTATGCCACGTGGCTCATACGGTGGTATCAAAGACTCTCCTTCTTTACCTGTCTTCTTTTACAAAGCCAAAGGGAAAATCTAGCTAGTATGCAAATGGTTACATACATTAGAGTATGCAAACATGGACAGAAGACAATCGACATGTAACAATCAAACTCCTTTCCACATTTTTTTTTCGTTGTCACATCCCTTGTTTTTCTCTGCTCTGCTTGAGGAAATCTAGATTCCAGTATGCAAATAGACAGAAAGCATAACAACCTATATCGCCTTCTGTACACGTTTATAATGAAACAGTGATTTACCTGTTTGTCTTGTCAACCTCAAACGTTTCTTCTTCTCTTTCCTTCTTTTTTTTAGTAGTGGGAGCTGGGAGGCGTCTTCTTCTTCTTTTTCTTTATTTCATTTTCTTCTTTCTTCTACTCCTTTTTTCTCTTTTTTTTTCGTGTGTGTGTGAAAGAGCCTTTTGGGGTGGCCGTGGGCCGTGGCTAACATCGACAAATTCCAATTTACACTTTGGACTTATGGAGGTCTGATTTTTAAGGCAGTTGCCTAAGGCCCCTTGGTGAGAGAAGGCCCCCAGGTCCCACTAACCACATGGATTTTTAGTCCACCCCTTATTGGGTATACAACCATTAATCAACCTGATTGATTATCTCTAGCCATAGATTTTTTAGTAGTTTTTAGGACATGATTCTAGCCGTTGGATTTAAGCATATTTTTGGGTAGTGAATCCAACGGCTAGAAATCATCAATCAAGCTGATTTTTAGTTCTTTTATCCACCAATAGGTGGACTGAGCATCCACGCAGTCATTGGGCCCAAAAAATGATCTATGTAGGGCCACGAGAGTCCTCTGCATCTAATTTTTTCCGTAGTTTTTGATTATCAAGAATAGTTTTAATATCATAAAAAGAGTCCTTGTATAGAGTCTTCGCGTTAGGCCTCAACTTGTATCGAGATTCGAGACTGCCCTGGTTTCATATATATGCCTATTAAGTGAGCTTCACTTGTAATTGGTGGGCCATACATGTCTTTTCGGCCTGACATGCTTGGTCTTAAGCCCAGCGACAACATGTCTTGGAGCCACGAAGGAGGGCCCCAAAAACAAAAAGAAGCAAAAAAATAGCTATGGATAAGACTTCGTCGCACACAGTGGAGGAGAACTACCCGATATCCGCGGAGCCTGTTGACAAAACATCAGTAAACAAACACGCCCTCAGTAAGTATATATGGATAATAGATTCCAATATATGGCTGTTCAACGATATTTAAGGGTATAGAAAGCCATGGACCTTAAAATTAAGGGTGTCACAACATGATGGCGATTCCTCATAATCTATATAACAAGTGACAGTAGCTGTCTCCCCACTAATATCCCCTTTTATAGGCTTCAATAAAGAGGGTCGAGATCTTATCTCCTAAGTGGATGGTGGATATCCCAGCCACTCACACATGATTTTGGCAAACGCTTTGTCGGGCCACCTACTAATTCTATATAACAAGTGACAGTGGTTGTCTCCCCACTTATACCTCCTCTTATAGGCTTCAATAAAGAAGGGCCGAGATCTTATCCCCCAACTGGATGGTGGATCTCAGCCACTCACACCCAATTTCAGGCAAAAGCTTTGGCGGAAGGTGGCCCGCTAGTATATAGATAAGATGAGATATAATGATAGCGGGGTCAGTGGGCTCACCCAAGTCCATGTTGTGTTAGGTTAATGTTAAGGTAATTAAGTTTGGGGTTAGGGCTAGGTGTTAAGATTTGGGTTAGAGATGGGGTTAGGTTTAGGTATAGTTTTTAGAACTTAGGGTTAGGTCTCGTTAGTTCCATAAGCTTTTTAGGTGAACCTCCGAGTGTTTTCGAAGTAGATCCGACTGGTTGGGTGTTATTTCCAGATTATCTTCAAATGCATAGGACTAGCACCAGAAGCTATATGAATTTTGACACGGATTATTTGACACAGATTTTTGTGATGATGTTCTCCTCACAAAATATCAGCTAACAGTTAAATCTAACAGTTATAATCACGCCTTAAAAGTACTAAAATCTAATCGTTAGAGGTTACCAATCAGGGTGATTTTTGGGTGTGTATATATCCACCAAGGGGTGGGCTAAACATCCATACGGTCAGTGGGCCCAGATGGCAGCGGTGAGTAACAAAAATCATGCTTTTGCACGCCAAAAAGCGCAAGGTATGCCTTGTTACATTTTTTTTTTTTTTCCTTTATAATCTCCAAAACAACTCAATATTACTCTATGTGATACCACAATGCGATACCACACGGGTAACGGGACAAAAATATGTGCAATTGAGGCCATTGACCATTGGATTCGAGAGATCCATGGTCCAGGAAACAACAATATATTCTTATCCAGTTATCAATATTACTAATCCACACAAGTAATTAATTTTTGGAAAATGCTACCCACGGATTGACCCAGTGTTCAAATTCTTGTAAACCACCATTTTTGGAAAATGGTCAAATTCTTGACCCAGTAAGGTCAACTAGGGGACCGCCACATGCGATGCATGTGAACCTTAAACGTGGCAGCACCTCACACATGGCATACTCCTAGAGATCGATGACGTATAGATGTTTTGCCCATCCCTAGATGGGCTACATACAAAAATACATCCTGATTAGTTATTTCTATTTGTTGGATTAGAGTCTTGTTCTTGGTTTGTTTTTAACTGTGGATATTGAGTATCATTTAGCCAATGACAAAATGACACCACTACACAAGACGATAACATCTGTGGTTCTTGAACCATGTGATCGTTTTTATTAATCTTTTGGTTTTGTTTGTTTTGATTTTTTCAAAACATCTACGTTGATGATGGATCATCTTATGAGCCACGTGGCACACTCTTAGAGATCACTGACCGTATAGATGTCTTGCCCATCTCTAGTTGGACCTACATACCATAATTCATCTTGATCAGTAATTTATATCCATTGGATTAGTGTCCTTTTCATGACTTATTTTCAACCGTAAATTTCTAGTATTATACATTTGGGTTACTCGTATTCAAAGGTTATAAATCGCTAATCTGGCCTATTTTTGTCATGTAAGTCTATCTAGGGATGGGTAAAACATCCATAGGGTCAGTAGCATCTAATAGTATACCAACTCACACTGTGGGTCCACGATTATCTATTTTTTTTTTTAAAGACAAAGTGGCACGTGGGGGCTCAATAAATGCTTTTATAGTTGGGTTGAAATGTGAAAATGTTAAATGACCAAACAACTCTTATAAATTAAGAAATTTCAGAAAGGAAAGAAACAACATTTGTCAATTTAAAAAATTTGAAGATCATATTAGGAATAATAAATTTTTATTTTTTTAATATTAAAAATGAGCTGCAATTGAGTACGCGGACGTCAACTGTTGACAAAGACTAAAGAGGAAAAAAAAAATGTCCAAAGAGTCTGAAGTACAATTAAAAATGTATGAGTTAAAAATGTTAAAGAAACATAAGAAGGGTATTTTGGACAAAATAGGGGCAATTTTGAAATTTCATCCAATTTAAACACAAGAAGGGTCCGTTAATATGGAATGTTGGATGTGAGAATACTGATTATAAAAATATTGTGACTTGCAATAGGGTAGTAGTATATTAACTTACAACGGAGGCTATGAGCAGAACTTTGCTAACTGCTGCTGGTCAGCTTAGTTCTTGACCACCCACAATATGAGTCAGGTGGCACACAATTAGAGGAGGGTGATCGTTTTGATGTTCGGCCAATTCCTAGGTGGACGTGCAGACCAAAAATCAGCTTGATTAATGGTTTCATGCCTTTGAATTTTTGTACCCAAATAATTGTCAATAATGCTCAAATTCCACGGTTAAAAAATCAACCCATGAAAATACTCCATTTTTTCTCGAAAGTTTTCAGAAAATAACGGTCATTATTTTTGTTATAACGGAAAAATAGCAGCCGTTATTTTCTGGGTGTTTTGACGGTACATAACGTAACGGGGAGGTCCGAATCCCTTATAACGGCCATTTTTAGACCTTGCTATATACCACCATTGAATTGTCGGAATCCACGCCGAGAACACGACTCCCGAGAGAGGTCAGAAAAAGGGGGCTCCTGACCCGACCCATTTTATTTATATAGCTTTCCAAAATTGCCTACGTACCCAATATCACCGGCATCAGAATTAGTGGCATTGTGGACCACACTGTTGGATTTGATTCCTTTTCATGGCTTGATTTTACAGTGTGATTGAGCAATATTTGGTGTACTCAAATCCAATGGCTAGAAAACACTAATCAGGCTCTTTTTTGGTCTTTAGTCCACGGGCTAAACATCCATACTGTCAGTAGTCCCTAAGATTTTGCCATGTACCAAAAAACAACTTAATTGATGATTTCTAACCGTTGGATTTAAGCATTTTAATGGGGTGATTTCTAGCTGTCGTCTTTGAATATTTTTTGGTTCCTCAAATCTAACCCGTAGAAATCATCAAGAAAACTACTTTTTGGTGTGTAAGCTCGCCAATGGTTGGGATTGGCCAAACATCCATGGGTCAGTGGGCCGAAAGAGCATTTTAGGGTTTTTTTTGGCACGTGAGAAAAAGAGTTTCAACCGCGAATAATCAGTCAGACAAATTGGCTAAATATTTGTACACATCAATATTTAGCAACATTTTTATGTGGGTCCCACATATCGAAGTAAGTCAAATATGGGTTAGGTGAGCGGGGGACCCATATATTAGGTCGTAGGATCCAAACGGTCTCATTTTTATGTTTTTATATATTAAAAAATTAGTTTTTATTAAAATAGCAATTTTTTGTGAGAAAATATTTACTAAAAAAGGGGAGGTGATCAAATATTCTGCCGCCGCTGCGGGCAAATTTTTGGGGCTAGCTAAATATTTGGCACGGGAAAATGCATATGCCAAACACACCCAGGCGAATATTAGCTTGCAAAAATATTTTATTTTCCCGTTGCGGTGCCCTACAAAACACGACCTTGTCTGCCTTGAAAGGAAACTCTAGTTTTTATTCTAGTGTTTGAGGTTTTCTTTTTTCAAACATAAAATTAATTTTCACAAATCCTGAAGGCACGTTTGGTTGTCAAAGGTTATACACAAACATTTGGTGTGGATTATAAACCTGGCTACTAAGATGTAATTTTTACACATGAAATCGTATTTACTCCATTGGTGGATTGAGGCTGTCGAAGCCGACCTTTTCGGGTTAAACCGATGAAGAGCTTCCCGCCGTGGATTAGTGGAAAGACATAATTTTTATTTTTGTTGTCCTTGTACTTTTTTTTTTTTTTTGCACTATGAAATTATCAAATAGGAAGAAAATTTGAAGTTGTCACCATTCTAAAGATATCTGAAATCTAAAGTTGAAATCTTAAGCTATTGACTAAGATATTAAACCAAACCGACCAGAGAAAGTCGCGGGTTGAATCCAATGTCTCTGTCATAAAATCAAAATCAAGATCAAAATCAAAGACATACAAAGTGAGAATTGGATTCTATCAATGTGAGCCAAGGCAACCGAAAATAAAAATAAGTAAATAAAAACCATATTAGGTATTTGAGATTCATAGTCCATTTCAAGGTTTAAAGGGGACCGTTATGGTATAATGGATTGGGGGCGTTACTGTTTTTTCGTTATAACGGAAAAAAACGCTCAAGGGCAAAAACGAAAAAAAACGGGAAAATAATGGAAAAAAACGGGAAAAATGGCGCTGAATTATAAAAATGAAAAAAAAATGGAATATAACGAAAATAACGGCCATTTTTTTTTCACAAAATTTTCCAAAAAATAACGGTCGTTATTTCCATTATAACAGAAAAATAACGGCCGTTATTTTCGTTATAACGGCCGTTATTTTCTGGGCGTTTTAACGGTTCATAGCGTAGCGCGGTAGGTCCAAATCCGTTATAATGGCCGTTATTTTTGTTATAATGGCCGTTTTTTAAACCTTGGTCCATTTGGAGGATAAGATCTTGGCCATCTTTTGTGAAGCAAATAAAAGGGGTATAAGTGGGGAGACAATTTC
This sequence comes from Euptelea pleiosperma, assembly GCA_035048495.1. Lineage (NCBI taxonomy): Eukaryota > Viridiplantae > Streptophyta > Magnoliopsida > Ranunculales > Eupteleaceae > Euptelea > Euptelea pleiosperma. The sequence goes on from CM068543.1 coordinate 45,378,848, forward strand.
TCTGTTAAATTAATCCAACCGTCTAAATTTTATTTTATGTAAAGGTTGATATGGGCCCTTGGATATTTTATTTTAGGGAATTTTTGACATACCCCCCCATGTTATCTTTAAAATTTGACATACCCCCCCACAATTTGAAAAAGCTGACATACCCCCCTATGACTCGGTCCACAGTCATTTGACCAGTGTTGACCCGAGTTGACTACGAAATTTTGTACTAATGGACGAAAGTGCCCTTCTCTTCAACCGTAGAACCAGGGTTTGGGTTTAGTCCAAACCCCAAATCAAACAAGAAAAGAGGAGATTAAAAATAAAAATTAAACATGTAGGTAAACTGAGATTTTTTTCCTGATTTTTTGATGAATTAAACAAATATTGAGAAGAAAAAAACCCCCCAAACAAAATAGATAAAACTCACGAAGGCTTATTTTAAAATTGAGAGAACCCATCTTTCCAAAATCCATGTCTCAAAAGCTTAAAATATAAATTGCTTTGTCTTGCTTTTTATTTATGTTAATTAAATTTTTAATTTTTTTTTTTTTTAATCTTGGGTTTTAAATTATTGCTAGAGTGGTGGCCGGCTGACCATGAGACTCCGGTGGGATGGTCGCCGGTGATGGGTGGCCAACCCATTGGAATCCCTTGACTGGCCGTCCACCATAGCCGTTTGTGGGGTTTGGGTTTTTTCTCAAACCCTTGTGTCAAAGGTTGAAAATAGGGGCATTTTTGCCATTTAGTAAAAAAATTGGTAGTCAACTCAGGTCAACACTGGTCAAATGACTGTGGACCGAGTCATAGGGGGGTATGTCAGCTTTTTCAAATTGTGGGGGGTATGTCAAAAATTCCCTTTATTTTATTTTATTTTTCGTTATTTTCCAATGATAACACCCCCAGTCCGTTATAACGGCCCCTTTTAAGCCCTGCTCTAAAAGCACTCTTATACCAATTTATTATAGGAAACTAGTTTTTATAGAGATTTTGATTCAGGCGTTTTGGCACTTGTAATCAAGGTTTGAAGTAGGCCGTTTTAACGGTTTAACGGATTGGGGGCGCGTGTTACCATTAAAAACTGTTAAAACGGATTGAAACGGCCAGGGGCAAAAATGGAAAAGAAAAAAATAGAATTGAACGGAAAAAATGGAAAAGTGGCGCTGAAAATTTCAAAAAAAGATAAAACGGAATTTAACAGAAATTTAACGACCTTTTTTTTCACAAATTTTTTTCAGAATTTAACAGCTGTTAAAACAAATTTAATGGCCGTTAAAAAAAAAATGGCTGTTAAATTAAAAGCGTCGAAACATGTTTAAACGGTTTTAACAGAAACGGGCTTGGCACGTTACTGTTTAAACAGCCGTTAAAACCATTTAAACGGCCGTTTTTAAAGCCATGCTTGTAATTAAGTGGCACCTGTCCAGGGGTTGGGCGCCACTTAACAGTGGAGAAAAAGCAACTACAGTTGACAGGTGGCACTTAACTAAAGTCTATGAATGTGAGGCACTTAACTAAAGTACTTTTTCTCTCCTCAATCTTAAGCCGGTGCTTTTATTCGAAACAAAAAAGCGATTAAGATTGGCAACCATCCATCCTAGCTCGTACCAGAAATGAAAAAAAAGAATATTCCTTGCGTATGTCGTTACAAATTTTGTAACCATCCATCTTCGTACTACGTATTAACGAAAAATGGTCATGATGTAACAAGTTCTACCTGAGATTTTTTCGAAGGGTCGCGCTCCAGTTACCGCCCTAAAATGACAGGCTCCGGTTACAGGGGCACAATATGAGCCATGTGGCACACTCTTAGAGCACAATATGAGCCATGTGGCACAATAAGCCTGATTGGTCATTGCTAGGCGTTGATCTTTGTACCTCAAATACTGCTCAAATTCCCACAGTTGAGATTAGCCCATGAAAATAAATCCAATCCAACGCCTATAAATCACTATTCTGGCTGATTTTTGGTTTGTGGGTCCATTTAAGGATTGGACAAACATCCATACGGTCAGAGTCCTCTAAGAATGTGCCACGTGGCTCATATTGTGCCCCTGTTACCGGAGCCTGTCATTTTAGGGCGGTAACAAATTCTCGAAAACACATTTTTGTTACTCAACGCTGCCATCTGGGCCCACTGAGATGTTTAACCCATCCCTTTGTAGACATTCATACCAAAATTCAGCTTGTTCGATGCTTTTTAACCGTTTGTTTTACTACTCAGAAAAATATGGTTGAATTCAACGGCTATAAGCACGCCTTAAACAGTACTAAAATCTAATGGTTAGAAATTACCTATCAGATTGATTTTTGGTGTGTTTATCCACCAAGGGGTGGGATAAACATCCATGCGGTCAGTGGGCCCAGATGACAGCGGCATTTGAAAAAGTTCCAGGTGTAACTTGTTACATCTTTTTCCTAGCCCATATTCTTTGTATCTGACTTAGTTTTCGCAATCAACACCCACCTCAAAAAAGTGAAAAAAAATAAAAATTACTCCTTATTTTGGCCAAATCTCTCAATTCTTTGTATATATAGTTCTGCTGCTAGCATTTTGATACGTACTGAAAATATGGCGGCTGTTGCAGAAGGGCCATTACTGTACGGAGTCAAACAGGAGGAGAGTTCTTCTGAACCATCGGACGCCATCGTGTTCTTTGGGATCAGCTTGGTGTTGGGCATCGCTTGCAGGCATGTTCTTGGTGGCACCAGAGTTCCTTACACCGTCGCATTGCTTGTCGTCGGCATTGGCCTTGGATCTTTAGGTCTGTTTACTCGCTTCAACTTTATTTTATATGGGTCTCTATCTCTGAATCTTACTGAATTATAATTCTGTCAACTTGTTTTAGTTTTTATTTTTGGTTGCATCTTTGTGTAGAAATTCGATGTGATACACCTGTTGAGACTAGTGTTATTAGCCCGCGCGTGCTCGGCAAGGGCACAGTATTATTGTTTAAAGGGTCTTTGCTAGCTTCCTCGTCTTGCTTGCTTCTTGCAAAGACTTTTAAGGCCGACCATTACATAGGAGGTATAGCGGTCGGACTCTGCGAACAATCTATTATCATATGTTGCTTTGATTTCAACATGTAACAAGGTATACTTGGCGCTTTTGGCCTCAGGTGGCATGATTTTTGTTACTTACTACTGCCATATATATGGGCCCCGCTGACCGCATGGATGTTTAGCCCACCCCTTAGTAGACATTCATACCAAAAATCAGCTTGTTTTGATGATTTTTAGCTGTTTGTTTTAAAACTCAAAAAAAAATGGTTGACTCCAATGGTTAGAATCATGCCTTAAAAGTACTAAAATCTAATGGCTAGAGATTACTGATCAGGGTGATTTTTTGTGTGTATATCCATGAAGGGGTGGGCTAAACATCCATGCAGTCAGTGGGCCTAGAGGGCGGCTGTGAGTAACAATAATCTTGCTACCTGACGCCAAAAAAGTGTCAATTCGACCTTATTACATCTTTTTTCTTTTTTGAAAAGGACCCTTATAATGCCTATAACCGCTATAAAAGTTCATAATCATCTTGATAAATCATGATTATCTTATAAGAACAATTAAAAAGTTTTAATAAGAGGTTAATTAGAAAATAATAGGTGGTAGAGATTTTAAGAATTATAAAAGGATGGAAGATATTCTAGGGATAGAGAGAGGAAGAGACGTTTTGGATGGAGTTTTAGCAAGGCGTAGAGAGTGAGGAGTTGGAAAGATGGGGGACAGATTTTAGGAATAATGGGATGAGAAAAATTTTAGGAAGAAAGATACGCGAAGAGAGGAAAATTAGGAATAAAAGAGAAAAAGATTGGAAGACCTATTTAAAAGAAAAAAAAAAATTAGCACGCCTACTCTTAACTCAAAAAATTTAACACTAATTTTTCGTTTAACTAAAAAATTATTTAACTCATAGTCCTATTAAAAAAAATATCAACATATTTAACACAAATCTTAACTTCAAAAGAAAACATTACCTCTATAAAAAGAAATTTTAAAAAAAATTTTAAAAATGGTTATTAATTTAGAAAAATATATGTAACTAAAAACCTTTTTAGTAATCAATTTAGAGAAATAAAAAAAAAAAACCCACAATCCTTACTGCAATGATGGGGCTTTTTTGAACCTATAATAAAATACAAAAGAATATAATGCATAAAAAAAAACACTAACTCTCTATAAGTAATCAAAAAATAAAAAAATAAAATTGTAAAAAACCAATAAAAAAACCTAGCTTTAAAATATTTTAGTAAATAAAAGTTCGCAAAGAATTTAAAAAGTAACTTAAAAAATCATAAATATAATATTTATATTTATTAGTTTAAAAAAATTGTGAATTGTAAAAAAATCATAATTTTAATTATAGTAACAGAGATTTCTAGATTCATAATTTGTCATTTTCGAAAAATGAGAAAACACTAGCCCTAACTCGAAAATAAAACCTAAAAAAAAAAAAAAAAAGATAAAATAATGATTCTTAGATATATGAAAAAATAAAATACATCTATGGTGTGGAGGCGGCTTATATAGAGTGCTTTCGATGAAAGAGATGAGCAAGTGCTAATAAAGATAAGAAAGTTGTGAAGAAGAGGAGGAGAATTGGAGAGAGAGTTTATGACTATTAGGTAACAGAGAGATTTTGGGAAAGTAGGAAGGAGTTGAAATTATATTCTTTCATTATCTGGTCTAGTGTCTAAATAAAGAGAATTGTCGAGTAGGGACATAAATAGAGAAAATTGAAGTAGTTTGTAGAGAAAGACGAAGACTTTAACAACAATTTAAGGTAAAAGATTTTAGAAATGGAACAGAGATGTTGTATATAACATATGTAGTATAGTCAATAGTTAGAGACATTTTAGGTAAAGAAATTTAGGGGGGGAGGGAGGGGGGATTTTAGGGGCCAGGGAGAGAATGGGAAAAAGGTGATGGCTCGGAAGAGAGAGAATGGAGACGTAGTACTTTGAACATAGAGAGTGTTACGTGAGCACTATGTGGAGGAGAGATAATGTTGTTGTCCACTTCTCTGCTTCGTATAGATATATAGATGTATCTTTGATGTGATGATGCCTGTTGAAAATCCTTCATTTTGATGAGACTTATATTTTCCTCCATTTCTAGTAAATGTTGGCTTTACCAAAGTGAGCCAACCATGATGTGTTATGTTTTCTAGTCTTTTCGTTTCTCAAATGGAGGGAGGGATAAAACTTCCCTGACCGTTGACCGTCAGTAAAGCCGCTGACCGCCCACAATATGAGCCATGTGGCGTATTTGTAGAGGACACTGACTGTATGAATGTTTATCCAATCCCAAGGTGGACCTACAAACCAAAAATCAACCTGATTAATGATTTCTAAACGTCGGATTGGTGTCATTTTCATGGGTTGATTTTACCGTGGAAATTTGAGCATTATTGACCATTATTTGGGGTACAAGGATCCATAGGTTTGAAATAACTAATCAGGCTGATTTTGATTTGTGGGTCCACTTAAGGATTGACCAAACATCCATATGGTCAAAGTCTCTAAGAGTGTGCCACGTGACTTATATTATGGGTGGTCAGTAAAACTTTACCATATGGAGGAAAAAGGGAATACTGAGAATTGATGTCATCTTGATATGTTGTCAATTAATATTACCATATGGAGGAAAAAGGGGATATACCAACTACATAAACCCCGACTTCACCGTAAAGTAGGTACCAAGGGAGAAAAAATTCCTGATCCCCGGGACTTTCAAACTTGGAAGGTCCCCTCCCAAATGTCTGACACGTAACCTTTGTTAATTAACCACCCTTCACCAACTAACCGAGGGTATAATGTGGGTTGGGTTTAGGAGCCTGGACGTACGTGTCAGACGTTTTAGGAGGGGAACCTTCAAAGTTTGAAGGTCCCCGAGACTAGTGAAGCTTTTCTCGTGACAAGGGAGGACTTAATCTGAGAAAAAATTCGCTGGCCCACGGACCTTAGACGGCCCCCTCCCAAACTGACACGTACGTCAACGCCTAAACCTAACCGAGCAAGACTTGCCTGACCACGGGACCTGACCACCCACAATATAAGCCACGTGGATGTTTATTAGAAGACACTGACCGTATAGATGTTTGGTCAATCCCAAGGTGGACCTACAAACCCAAAATCAACCTGATCAGTGATTTCTAAGCGTTAGTTGAAGTCATTTTCGTTGGTTGATTTTAACCGTAGGAATTTGAGCATTATTTACCATTATTTCCCTATAAAGATCCAACGGTTTGAAATCACTAATCAGGCTAATTTTTGGTTTGTAGGTCTACTTACAGATTGGTCAAACATCTATACGGTCAGTCTCCTCTAATAAATTTCCACGTGGCTTATATTGTGGGTGGTCAGGCAAGTCTTGCTCAACCTAACCCTTGTTAAACCCCGACTAAAACTTTGATGACAGGGCCTGTCATCGAGGTCGATGACAATATAAGCACCGTGGCACATTCTTGGAGGACGCTGACCATATGGATGTTTTCCAATCCCTAGGTGGGCTACAAACCAAAAATCAGCTTGATTAGTGATTTCAAACCTTTGGATCTTAGTACCTTAAATAATGGTCAATAATTGCTCAAATTCCTACTGTTAAAATCAACTCGTGAAAATAATTCCAATCCAATGCCTAGAAATCACTAATCGGACTAACTTTTGGTTTGTAGATCCACCTAGGGATTTTCCAAACATCCATACGGTCAGAGTCCTTTAAGAGTGTGCCATGTGGCTCATATTGTGCCATTTCGTCGACCTCAATGACAGGACCTGTCATCAAAGTTTTACTCGTTAAACCCTTGGGAATGGGTGCTAAGTCTAGCAATATCCGTACGTAGGATCTAGATACCAGTTTGAGAATGAGGTTTAAACCATGGTTTTAAAAAAGGCCGTTATAACGAAATCAACACTGTTATAACGGATTCGGACCTCCCCCGTTACGTTATGTACCATTTTAATGCTCAGAAAATAACGGCCGTTATTTTTACATTACAGCAAAAATAACAAATGTTATTTTCTAAAAAAAAAAGTGTTAAAATAACGTCTGTTATTTTTTCTTTTTCCGTTATAAATTTTATTGAAAATTTGAAATTCAATTTTGAATTTTGAATTTTAGTGCTGTTTTCCTGTTATTTCCGTCATTTTCCCATTTTTTTTTCTGCTTTTGCCCATGTGCATTACAATCTGTTATAACTGAAAAAAACAGTAACACCCCCAGTCCGTCATACCGTTATAGCGGCCCCTTTAAACCTCGGTTCAAATTCGTTTGTGTCAATCAGTTTTTCCCATCTTATCCAAAGGTTGGCTTACGGATATGGAATATGAGGTATTGCGACCTACAAACCAAAAATCAGCCTGGTTAGTTATTTTAAACCTTTGGATCCTTATACCAAATAATGCTCAAATTGGGAGGGTTAGATCAACCCATGAAAATGACTCCAATCCAACACTTAGAAATGACTAATCAGGTTGATCTTTGGTTTGTAGGTCCACCTACGGATTCTCCAAAGATCCATACACGGTCAGTGTCCTCAAAAATATGCTAAAGTGGCTCATATTGTGGGCAGTCAGCAATTTTGCTGATCATCTGACAGTCGGTCAAGTTTTAGTGTCGAGTGCCAGCTTCACGTGAGTGAGTCTGGCCCTAGTGACAATAGTGCTAGGCCTTGCAGGCTTGCACGAGTCTCTGATACCTGTGTGGATCATGTGGATCACCTTTCAGCCTCCTAGAGAAATCAAAATGACACCCATCAAGTAGATGATCTGGAGCATCTCTTGGCCATGAAACCTATATATAACCTTCTTAATTAGAACCCCCCTAAGATAGGTGATAGTGATTGGTGTTGATTCGTATGACGACGACGACGACGATAATAATGATGAACATTGGCTATGAGTAACCAACTAGGGGTTGGTGAGATGGCCAGGACCACGCCTCAGGGAGCACAAGTCATGAGTTCGAATTCCCCCTAGACGGCCACTCTTAAGGCTTTGGCCGAGCTTACCAGGTCCGTGTGGATGAGGGGGTTTGCACGTGCCAGAGGGATATTTAGTCGGGTGCTCTAAGAGGCTCAGATACCCTCGTAACCAAAAACCATTGACTATGAGTACTGGCACTATGGTATTGTCCACGAGTAATGAAGCTAAAGAGAAGGCGCATGGAGGGCCATTTGGTGTGGCATCCAAGCCACTTTTGCCATGGCAGTAGCCGTAGGCAAGGTTTAAAATTTTGGTCTCAATGTGCATCTTGATCTGATGAAAGACCAGAAGTCTTGCAGAGACGGTATGATCATGGTTGAAAATCTCGGGATCGGAGGCTGGACCAGTTGTCTCAGATCGTCTCACTCGAGATGACAGTGCTGGTTTTTAATGAATAGTGCATCTCGAGCAAGACAACCCCATTTTGGAATCTTCTTGATAGCCCCCGATCCCAATCCGGATCGCCCGATCTAGAATGGGATTGGCTGAGAGTTCAAAACATGGGTACGATAAATTGGTGTGGCAAAGGAAAAAAATGGGTGAGACAAAGCGAACAGATCGAGACAATGGGCACAACATTTTTCTTGAAAAAGAAAAGCTAGAAGGACATGCTATATTATATTTAAATCAATTGAGTCCTATAACCATTAATCTATCGATACTGTTATAAAGCCAAAATTGGGGTTGGGGCATGCAAAAAGAAAAGGGCAAAAGTACATTTGTACTCCATAGTAAATGCTCTTTGATACATTTTATTTACATTTCATGTCATCATGTTTGGCCCATCTTTGGATTTGAGTACTCCAAATAATGCTCGAAATTCATGGTTATTAACTCCTAAAATTGACTCCAATCGAATGCTTTAGAATCGCTACTCGGGCTGTGTTTTTTGCATGTAGGTCCACCTAGGGATGGGCCAACCATCCATACGGTCAGTGATCTCTAAGAGTGTGCCACGTGTAAGGTGCAAGTGCATTGCACGTGGCATCCCCTAGTACTACTTTAAAGCCAAAATCGAGGTTGTGGCACACACGGCTAGGGCTGGCAATGGATCGGGTTCGAGTCAGATTGGTATTGATCCGCTAAGAAATCCAATCGAGCTGGACCCGATCGGATCAATAAAATTCAGTTCCGGAACTGATCCGATATGATTAGATCGGTTCCGGGTCCGGTCCGATCCACTCCGATCTCATATATATATTTATAATCCCATTGGGCATATATTTAAATAAAATTAAATATATATCTATATAATATATATTATATATAGTATAGATATCGGGTCTATATCGGATCGGAACAAGGTCGATTCGAACTGATCCGATAAGAGATTGGATCGACAATCTGTGATCTGATACCGATCCGATACCAAAAAATAAAGTTTCGAACCTGATTTTTTCGGATCGGATCTCGGGTTTGATCGGATCCATTGCCTGCCCTACACATGGCCTTCACAAGATGCTCATTCACATGCAACGTTTACACACGTGTCACCCTAGTACTAATAAAAGTCACACTTTTCCTTACGTATACGCATTGCAATGCAATGAAATGCTAATATACACTAAAGTAACTTGTTTAATTCTTATTGGTTTTCTCATTTCTAACCCTAAAGCATCTAGGTTGATTATGTATTTGCTTAATTTCTATTTGTGTTCTTGCTATTAGTGACATTACCTAAGTGAAAATTTAATCTCATTGGTGAACTTATAAGAGTTGCTTGCTTTCCCCCTCCTTATGCTCCCGACGATTTTGCTAGTGGTGGGGTACACGTACTCTACTTTAATTGGTACTCCCTCATTTAATGCAAAAGTAATCACATAAATCCCTAATATGTATCAAACAATTTTGCTAGTGGTGGAGCACTCCCTAACCTCCTCATACTCCGCAATTTAATGAAATTAATAATCAAACATTAATCAGAATATTTTCAATAATTTGCATGCCATATATATAACTTCGCTTAAATAAATATAATTAGAACATAGAACGTGAATTAAATTCTTAAGTAATGGCATATCATATATAAGCATTCATTAATTATGAGCATAAATAGGTCTTACACAAAGTCCAATAGCCAGCAAGATCCATACCACAAATGAAAAAATGAAATGAAAATGAAGCATTGTTGTTAAAGGAATATTTTGATAGTATAACTCTATAAATACCACTTGGATGCATCTCAAAATGCGGATCTATGGCAAAATGATATAACCAACTAATATGGACCAAAAACCCTATCATAAAAATTACTAAAATATCTCTATTAAAGAAAATTTTAAAAATATTCTTTAGGATTAATAAGTGTCAATGACATGTGAAATTACACTAGTATCTGAAATTTCCTTTCAATTACTATGATAAGCTCTAGAGGGGGGGAGGGGAGAATAAGATAGTAAAAATTTCTCTACGGATTACAGCATAGATTTTAAAATCAATGATTATGCTAAGCGAAAATAAATCAAGCATTCAATATGATATCATTCATCCACTGATACTAAAATAAATATGAGACAAATACGCAAGATTTACCTTCATACAAGATAGGAATTTATAGTGATTTGGTAAACTTGTACCTTCATCGACTCTCAAACACTCAACGTGATCAATTTATTATTCTTTCAATCATGCATTACAACATTTGCACTTGAACAGATTAAACCAACTAAGTATCCACTTTGTCTAAACACACGAGAATCACTCTTACAGTACCTAGAGAGTTAACTAAGCCAATAGAATTAGAGGATTACCTATTCCCCACGAATCTACGATCCACAACTCAATAACAATGAGTAACCACTCATCAACTAAACAAGGGTTGAAGTTTATGATAGAAATAATTCCACTTAGGATTTTCACAGAGATATTTACATTCAGATTAATCCAAACCAATGGTTGAATCTTCGAGAAACGTTTTGCCACAAATAAAACACTCACAAAGATGATCATCTACTTCTTAGAAGAGGAAGCTATGTGATTGACAGAGCGAAGCCTATCAAAAAGTGATAGTATTTACAGAATGATGAAGCTAAGGTTGCTCAAGTGAAGCTCTCAATGAACCAATCCTCCTTTTCAAACTTAGAGAATATCAAAGTAGGTTTAGGAGTAAAAAATCAAGTATTGAATTCTAGTTAGGATTTAACCCACTTTATATAAGAGGCGCTCAAAGAAGAGAAATAAACTCAAATATGCCCGTTAGGATGGGCTCAACAAGCCAAAAATTATGAGACAAATAAGTAAAGCCGAGATCCAATTTTCATGGTGGGTCGATTGCGCATTTTGGCTGGTCAACCGCTTAGTGACAGAACTTTGTCGGAGGACGTGATCGGCCACACAAGATGGTCGATCAACCCAACAGGCCTCTATATAAAAATAAAAAATCAAGGGGCAGTCGATCGCACTATTTGGATAGTCGACCGCTCAGGGTTAGACTTGGGCAGTCGACCGCACCATTTAGGTGGTCGGCCGGTTAGTCAATCCAGAGTATAGATCATCCAAAGTCTAAAACGTCAGGGTCGATCGGCCATAGGTTTTGCATGGTCAACCCCCTGATAAACACCCAAAATATAATACACAAAGGATTCCACTAAGAACATCCGCTGAGTGAGAACGTTTGTTGAATTAAGTTCTAAATGTCTAAGATGATACGACTTTATTTTCCGTTGAGACACGTCCATTGAGTTGATCTTCATTGTATAGATTCGGTCAACTCTAAATAGTTGGTGAAGTCCACGTGTTGTTGATGCTTCAAGTTTTCAGATGTCTTGAGATACATGCGACAATCTATTAACTAAATATGTATTCCTGTGATTGACAACAGCTATTTCAGTATCCTGTACCATTTATGTTTAAAGTGAATATAGTAAATTTACTAAAATGCCCTACCATTATAAAATTACTAAAGTACCCTTTCGATGCAAAATTATAGTGTCTTCAAATGTGTAATTTGATACTAGTATCGTCTTACGAGTTACTAAGTTAGCTTATCAATTATCATTTACGTATATAAAAAATGAAATTATTAAATTATCCTTATATTATAAAATTATCAAAATACCCTTTAAGATCTCTATGAGCAGTAGTAGTCTCTTCAACATTGGGCATGGATCAAAGCATACAATCATTTCTTATGTCATATGTTAAATTATCCTTATGTCCATTTCCTAACATTTTTATATTCTATTTCATTAAGTTTCATCTTTCTTTAAATACTTAGTGTATTGTTCCCTCATTGTGTATGTGGTTAAATTAAATGGTTAAATGTCATTAATGATTTGCAATTGGTATCTAAAATTTATCATTTTCATTATATTTAAATGCAGAATATTTTACAAGTCATCAATTGGGAAAGATTGGGGCTGGCATTCGTCTTTGTAAGTTGAAATTCATGTGTTTGTCGACATGAGTTTTTCTACAATTAATGGAGCAACTAAGTTTGATTTATCCCTAGATATTGGAATGATTATGACAAACTTTTTATTACCGTCCAAATTTCATCTAAAGAGGTTTAATGGCATTAATGAGCAGGGGCAAGTATTAATCCCGACCTTCTATTGGCTGTTTTTCTTCCTCCTCTTCTTTTCGAGAGTTCTTTTTTGATGGAAGTGCACCAGATAAAGGTTTGTCTGCTCTACTAATTTTTTACAACTCAAGAGCTTGAACATAGTCATGTAATTTTGAATGTTAGAAAGGGTTAAAAATTATTTCGTTCTCTCTCGCCCACTCATTTATAACAAAAGTCAAACTAAAAATCAAACTAATGCTTATGACTTACAGGTTTTTTTCTTTATAACTTAATTATATAATTTATTTGTTTACTATTGTCATTGTTGATGTTGAGAGATATATTACTTGGATACTTCAAAATGCTTTGCGTACTCATATCAACACGATACGATACTGAAACTAGTGCTCGATACCACATGGATACTTCTAAATTATAAATTTTCTCATTTACTAAATTACTATTAGTTATTTCAAAACTCCAAATAATTTCTTTATTTGTTTGGAAACAAAATAAAAGTAGGATCTTGTTACAAATCTAACTATAAAAACTTCTACAAGGCTAGAAGTTTCATTATGTAGCATAGTTAAAATAATAATATCGAAACTTATAAATGAAAGCATGATATTGACATATTGCATGAGATACACATTTGTATCCATGTCTTGGATTTTGGGAAAATAAAGAGTTATATCCCTACTTAGGTTTATATTATTATTAAAAGAAGTTAGAAATCTTTTTTTAATAAGTATAATTTTATTGAGAAAAAAAGAGATATTACAAAGAAGCTAAGAGGGTTGAGAGGACCTTCATCAGACAACAGCCCAAAAATGGAAAAAATAAACAGCTCATAGAGAATCTCTATTACAAATAACATCCCATCGAAAAAAGAAATCATCGAAATAAAAGCTTTGGAGAGCAATACTGAAATACTATGATTGATTGAAGAATAAAAGAACGTTAAAATGAGACTTAAGTATACACGCAATACATAGAATACCCAAATTGGCCCACATTATCATCATTTAAGCTTTGTTCCAACTTTTTGGGTTCAAATACAAATTGTTGTTTGAGCATTCGATTCTATCTAGGAGAATATTTCTTATTAATGAGTATAATGTCAAATCATTCCACATTACCTCAATCCAAGTCCCTTTAAGCCTCATTTTTGGTAAGTAATGAAAAAATATCTTAATATATAAGAAGAGAATTCTCTCTTTATAATACAATCTTTATTAAAATTTTACGTCATATCTTGCTAAGAATTTACACTTTTGTTAGCATCTATTAACGTGTCCAAGAAGATAATAACCCAACCTTTTACTTTTATTGTAATATGGTTAGTCACATTGACCAATCTCCAAGGACAAATGCCCAATTTATTGCATAGGGCTATTCCAATTTTGACCTCTTCTCCTATTTTAAGCCTTCCATTTGAACCAACACTCCTCGTAATTGTATTCAATGGCCTTCATTCCATGTGATCAAACCATCGCAATCACTCCCTTTATTTTATCACTCGTTAGATCAGCTACTCCTCGGTTACCTTTGATGCACCCATTTTTAACTCAGAATTTCTTAGTTTCCATTTAGCTATGTTCATTTTTGTACACATTTTTTGTTAATTGCCTAAAATTCTGCCACATAAATCATAGCTAGTGTTCTTGTCCACTTATAAATTTTTCCTTCAGTCTAATCTGTATGCGTTAGTCACATAGAATTAATTTCATTGGAATCATCCCCTCAATCTCTATAGAATTAACTTCATGTGAATCATCTTCCTCAATCTCTCCCTTTGCAATCTTATCTGAATGGGCTTGGGTGTATGAATCCTTTTCCGCTATACCACTCTATTTAAGTACATGTACACTGTAAATGCATAGGCCTTCATATTATTTCTCACTACCTTTATGCATTGCTTCTTCAGCCTATCTCTCATCTTTATATCCATTTTCCTGTACTAGTGTATTTTTATCACCAATTTTATCAATTGTCTTTATTTTCACAATGACAAACCATCTAATCTAATCTCTTTTATTTTATTACCCAATGGAGATACTCCTAGTTTCCCTTAGATGTACTTATTTTTATTCTGCATGTGTTTCTCAGCTGCCTTGCCACTTATCCATCTCAACATTCTCATACCAGCCACTCTCATTCTGTGTACATGTTGTTTCTTCATTGCCTAGCATTCTACTTCATAAAGCATGTCTAGTATTACCACGTCAGTCACAAATACTTTGAAAGCACATCTCTACTTTAGCTACTTAATTTTAAATCTTTGGGCAACATCCTCTTATTACCAAAAAAATGTAAACACCCTTCCCTCAAAGCGTGTTCGTATGTTCTTGTCAATTAGTTTTCCATGGAAAATACAAACAAGTTGTTAAAGTAAATGAGTTCTTTGATAAGCAACATCGTCCAATCTGACTGTTAGTTAATGTAGCCATCATCATCCACACATTAACCCAAATGTTTGGGGTTGGCAACTTGAATCCTATTTAGCCATTTGACACCATTTAAAACTCTATCTTCTGTCAAACTATGTCTTCAAATCTTGCTTGTTACCTCAATCCATGTCATTTTTGGTTTTCCTCACTCCCTTTTATGGCCTTAAACTTGCACCAAAGCCCTCACTAGTGCCATTATTGGTCTTGTTGACATGCCCAACCATCTCAATCAATTTTTATTGTTAGTCAAATGCACTAGGAAGATGGAGACCGCGCCAGATTCTGGGGATGAGTGGTGTGGAATTGGCACTTTGCAAGACTTATGTCTTCTTCTATATGGGTTGGTCGATATACAAGATCTAGTTAAGCACTACTTTATCAAGATGAATGAGGAGATTGTTTCGTGCCATCATTATAAAGAAATATCTTGAAAATGAAATTTTAGAATACGCTAATCTTTAGAAGTGCCTTTAAGAAAGTAATATATCAATGGATTTTAAGATGTTCGGTCTTGGAAAGACTCTAAAGGTTGATTCTCAATTTCATGGTGAAAGACATTTGGTTGCTTCAGTGTCGGGGAAACCAATTTTGTCGAGAGTGAAGGCTTTCTTATGGTTCGTTGACCTAGACAAAATCCTCTCAATTGACATCTTAAGCATTAGAAATGTTAATTTTGAATAGATACATCATGTGCAAGGAAGATGATGAGCTTATTTCTATCTTTTTGGATACATGATGGTGTTCCTCGAGATCATTGTGGAAGTATTTATCTCGTGGTCAAGTGAGGGGTCTGGGCATAAGGGTAAAATCCTATGGAAGATTTTACCTATGGCTCTATGTCGGAGTATTTGGATGGAGTGCAAGAATCGTATTTTTGAAGGCTAGAGCAGAGACATGACTAAAATATGCCTATACATTGGTAGATTATTATAGCTTGTGCCTCGGTCTTGAAGGAGTTTGACAACGTTAAGTATGTGGATTTGGTTTATAATGAGGAGGATATTCTCTTCAGAGAAGTTGGTCATTGAACTTGATGTTGTAACATGTCATCTTCTTGTACTTTTTTATGCTTATCCTTTCTTTTAGGGAATGCTTTTCCCTAGCCTTGTACACATTCGTATACTTAATACAATCTTCGATCTTAATGATTAGGGAAAAAAATTCCAAAGTGAGTTCCATGTTGAAGACAAAAGATCAAGTGGCTAACTAATACTTTTTTTCTCTTGAGCATTATGGTTAATTTTCGATTTACCATTATTGGATATTCATTCAAACACAATATTGTTGTATTTGAGAAACTAATAAGAGTTCAATGCAATTTATTACAAAACAAGAAGAGACAGTACTTATGCTAACTATAGTGGGATTGAAATTATGGAGTGATACTTTGACTTACAAGGAGTGGGAGTGGATGGATCATAAAAGGGCCATCAATTGATCAAAGAAACTATTGCAACGTGACTCTGTGAGTATTTAGCATATTTGGGCAAAAAAACATTAGAGTTTCCTTATTCTTTGAGCAACATGCCAATATCTTTCTCAATATATCCATCCTTATGATAATAGAATTGAGACAATGGACATTCAAACTGTTAGTTGATTTGAGATCCAATAGATCAGGACTTAGAAGTTATGAGAGATGAATCACAAAATCACCAACAACTATGTTACGATATCCCAAGATTTGATCTCTCCTATAATCTTGCCTTGTAAACTCACCTGCACTTGTACATACAAATTAGGAAACAATTCGATTACATATCCCTCTAATTTATGATCTAAATTCTTATACAAAGTCTATTTATAGAGTTATTTGTTAATAAGAATACTCACCAATAATTTTCTTCAAGTTTAATAGGATATTAGAGTCATACCCAATCTCCTTGCTTATTTGATTTTTTTATCTTTGTTCTTCTACAAATCAGTCGAAACCAATAGATTACTCATCTTCAATCATCTTCTACAAATCAGCAGAACCCATCTTCTACAAATGCACTTTGTTTTATTCAATGGTTGAAATCATACAAAATGATGTTATCACTGCAACACTTGCATTGAATACATTCAGCCCGTTTTACTTTCCTCACTCGGATAACCTTGGGATCACACTCGTTACCCTACCTCTGACAGGTGACAACTATGCCACATGAAGTTGTGCAATGATCATTAATTGCACTCAACATCAAGAACAAAATCAATTTCTTAATTAATGCTTCCATGCCTATTCCGACATCCTCCTCTTCTGATTTTTCTCTATGGAAACGCTGCAATGATATGTATGGTCAAATCCTAGATACTCAATTCATTATCTAAGGATATCTCTGATAGCATAACTTGTGCCTCTACTACAGAAATATGGATAGAACTCTAAGAATGATTTGCACAAAGCAACACCCCTCGTATTTACCAACTTCGACGTGATATTTCCTTGTGCACACAAGACAAACTTTTGATTGTTGGTTATATTAACCAAGTTGATAAGTCTTTGGGAAGAGTTAGTGTCCCTCATTATCATGCCTTTGTGCTCTTGTGGCGCGACACAGGCAATACAACAACATCAACAAAAGTTTTATCTCATGAATTTCTTAATGGGACTTCATGACTCTTACAATACTATTTGACTTAATAGAATCATGGAATGACGTTTGTCCATTTCGAGGACGAGATGATGTCACGAAAACAACATATTCTAATAGACTGGGAGATTGAGTAATTACAAACTATTGTTTCTCATCTTGAAGAATCGGTAACTAAACTTTATTTATAGATGGGAGTGGATCCATGAGGAGTATTTGTTGTTTACATCAACCTGCAACCAACACTACCACCAACAACCGAAACTCAAGTAATGGCTACCCAAGCACCCAAGCACTCAACCCTTCACTCCAGATTAATATAAAAAATTATTGAATATGCTCAAAGAAGGTTACTCATACCCTCATGCGAATGTTGCAAGTAAATCTATGTCTTGTGCTTCCGTTGTGACGTCACATACTTGGATCATGGACACTGGAGCCAATGATCACATGATTTTTAATCCTTCCTTCTTTCACAATTTTATCACTAACCCATCTATTTCCTTAGTCACACTTCCAAATGGTGCTCATGCACTAGTGACTCATATTGACACCATCCCTTGGATCTTTATGCTCAAATCCAATGACAGAAATCACCAATCAAGTTAATTTTTTGGTGTGTAGATCCACCTTTGGATCTTTATGCTCAAATCCAAGGCAGAAATCACCAATCAGGCAGATTTTTTGTTGTGCAAAACTTCCTTTGGATCTTTATGCTCAAATCCAAAGGCAAAATCACCAATCGAGCTGATTTTTTGGTGTGCAGATCCACCTTTTGACCTTTATGCTCAAACCCAAAACCAGAAATCACCAATAAAGCTAATTTTTTGGTGTGCAAATCCACCTTTGGATCTATATGCTCAAATCCAAAGGCAAAAATCACCAATAAATCTGATTTTTGGTGTGAAGATCTACCAAGGATGAGCTAAATATCCATGCGGTCACAAATCAAAGAGAAAATGAAGAAATCTGAAAAAACTTGACTATTAACAATGGACAGGATTTTGAAAAGAAAAAAAAAACTAAAAAACTAACATGTTCAACGCCTTACGTATGGTTGGAGCTGTGACAAGGCGGTCTGCAACACTCCGACGGGCATTAAAGGCGGTCTGCAACTCTCCGGCAAGCGTTAGAGGCGGAGGGAGGAGGCAGAGGGAGGAGGCGGAGTGAGGAGAGAGAGCAGAGGGCTGTGGTTCGGGCTCTAGAAGTGGAAACAGGGGTTTTGCCCCCTTTTTTTTTTTATATATAAAACCTTTAGCGGCGGCCAAATGGCCACCGCTATATGGTTTTTAGCTGCAGTTATAAGTTTTAGTGCCGGTGAAAGAACATATAGCAGCGCCCACACCTCTGGCCGCCGCTAAATCTTGCCGCTAATTGAGTAAATTTCCCTCTAAAATTTTTGCGCCAACTTATAGCAACGGCCAGACCTATGGCCACCGCTAAAACCATTCTATTGCGGCAATTTTTGGTGGCCGCCGCTAAAAGGTCGCCACTTATGGCCCAATTTCTTGTAGTGGTTCTTGGTGTTTTGTCATTTGGATTTAATCTCATTTTCGGGTACAGAGATCCAACGCTTAGAAATCACTAATCAGGTTTATTTTTAGTTTGTAGGTCTACTTAGGGATTGGCCAAACATCCATATGGTCAGTGTCCTTTAAGAATGTGCCATGTGGCTCACATTGTGAGTGGTCAACGGCTTCAAGGGAAATCCAATATTGATGAAGTGTCAGATGTAGTAAAAGGTCCGATGGATAATGGGTACATTGTACACGTGTCCAAAGTGGCAGACATTAAGCTGGTTGACATGCATAGTAAGGAGAGGCGGTACTCTATTGACACAAGAGATGGCTTCATCTCGTTTACTTATAGGAGTTATGGGAGGACACATGGCATTGATCCGTCAAGTTTGAAATATGTGAACAAAGTCAGTAAAAAGGAGCTGCCAGATTAAAGTGCAACGTAGATCTCTGATGTACATAAAAGTAATGATTTAAAATCAACCATAGGTGGTCCCAAGGACCAAAATAAGGGTGAATCTATAGAATCAGCACATAGGGGTGAGGGATAGGGCATTGTTATTATCGAGTCGAAGGTGGGTGCTATAATTTCTAGGTGAATGAGGACTCAATCTATCTAAACTATTATAAAGCCAAAATATGGGTTGTCGTCCATGCGTGCTTCACTTAAGCCATTAAATTTCTATTTTCTACTTCATTAAACACATCTCTATATCAAGAACTAAAAAAGTTCATTAAACCCTGGAAAATTCTATTTGCACCCCAGAAATTTCAAGAGCACCCACTCATTCATTCTTTTGGACGAAAATGCCCTAAATTATACGAGCTTGAAAAAGAAGCACCCCATTTATCTTTGTCTCTTCCCTCATTGGGTTTGTGAGGGTTGAGAGGAACCCACCCTCTCCTTTGACGCCGCACTGCTCAAGGGTTTGAAACCTCTTCCTTCTTCCCTCTTCCTTTGTGGCGGTGACCCTTCCTTCAATGCCGGCTACCTCCGCCACTTTGTTGAAGAGAAGTTGAGAAAGGGTTCTCCAATCTTCAAATGGTAGAGGTAAGAACAATATGTGGGTCCATGATGAAGTTAATGATATTAAGTTTGAACCATTGGAATTACTTGGTGCTCCAAATGGTGCAGTGGATAAAAATAGGTTGGCAGAATCTGAAAACAGCAAATAACGAAGATTCAAAACTTAAAGTTGAACCTTTGGATGTTGCATTGGTTTATTGGAAAGGATTGGGAAGATCAGCATGTGGTGAACTTACAGTGGTAGGCTATCAGATGGATGTTGACTTAGTTGCCATTGAGGTTCAACAACTAACACAAAAAATTTAAAACAAAAACAAAAACAGGTCTCCACGGTACTGATATACCATGGGTGCTATGGATCCCAAGGCTAGCCGCTCCATAGCACCCATGGCACTGAGCAACCGTCTAGAAGAAAAAACCTCAAAAAAGGGACTTTTGACCTAAAGGACCAGCCGTGGCTGGCATGATTGGCTTGGCCGTGGGTGCCATGCCAGCCACGATGGTCCGTCGGGTCAGAAGGCCTTTTTCTAGGTTTTTCTTCTAGACGGCTAACCAATGCCATGGCTGCTATGGAGCCCACAGCTAGGCTGGTCGTGGGTTCCATAGCACCCATGGTATATCAGTACTATGAAGACCTATTTTTTTTTTCTATTTTTTTTTTTTTTTTTTTGTGTTGGTTCTTGAACCTCAATGGCAACTAAGAGACCTTTACAATACTTATTATGTCTTCGATGATGCACTCGCTATTGTTATCCAGCTCTACTGAATACATCTATCAAGCAATTGATAGTAAGAACTTGATCAAGTCCAATAAATTGGCATAGATGTGGATCGAATACTTTTAAGTATACCTCAAAACAGACCCAATCATTAGTGAAGAAATGGAAGGTGAAATAATTTAAACCAAAATCCTTGTTCATAAAACCCTTTACAATACTTCTTGAATAGGATTTGCAGAGAACTAACTTGTTTGTTTTCTCATTTTTTTTGTTGCATTAAAGCTTCTTGTTGGCTTGAAAACTAAGACGACAACAATGGAGGAAGTGAATGGCTAGAGCGTCTGGCAATGGTGTATGGCTGACAAGCTTATCGCCGGCGTCAAGGAAAATGGTACCTTTCAACCCTCACAAACCCAAGAGGAAGAGTTGAAGGTAGAAATGTGGTGCTTCTTTCATAAGTCCTCATATAAGTTAGGGCATTTTTTTCATAATGAATGAATGAATGGGTGCGTTTGGAATTTTTGGGGTGCAAATAGAATTTCCCTTAAACCATGTTATCCGTACTTACCCATTCTCAAGCTATTATTACATTTTTAGCCCCTCGCTACCACTTAATTACTTTTCAATGACATCATTCTTATTTTCAATACAACCTCTTGCTTCACACATTATGATGGATGACAATGTGAGCCATGTGGCACACTATGAGAGACTATTGACCGTATGAATGTTTGGATCATCCCTAGGTAGACCTACATACCAAAAATCATCATGATTAGTGATTTCTAACCTTTGGATCTGAGTACCCCAAATAATGCTCGAAAATCCACGATTAAAAATAAACCATGGAAAATACTCTAATCCAAGGGATAAGAATTACTAATCAGGTTGAATTTTGGTATGTAAGTTCATCTAGGGATAGACCAAATTGTGGCTCATACTGTGGGTCGTCATCAACGTTGACGAGGCCCTTATAATCACTCACGTGAAACACACTTGCTGCCCCTAGTTATCATCTCTCATTCAATATTTTTTGGAGACCTATGCCGAACATAATATGCTGAGGGTATGTTTTCCATGGGCAAATTCTCGTTGCCCCGTCGTTTTCTCTGATCATCCCCCATTCACAAATCTCCCCCCACCCATTTTTAGCATTCTCGAATTGCCCCTCCTCCCCATCGAAATCTCTAATCACCCCATTATATAAGTTAAAAATGAAAAGAAGAAAAACGTTTAGTTTTCATTCCATAGCTGCAACAACTTAAGACATTGTTGAAGAGAAAGCATTCTTAGAGAGGAGGGTACCAAAGATTTAGAGGGATTTGCAGACATTTAATGCGGGCGTGATTTGCATGGGGAGAGGATGCCGGAGATGCGAAGTGGAGCCCGGCATGCTCGATTAAGATCCAAACGGCTTGATGATCTTCAGCCTTCTACCCAACCCTTTGATGAGGCAGAAAATTGAGTCCTTCCAACTCAGAACAGAACCGGAAGGAGAGTTGGTGCTGGAAGAAATGAGTGATGATCACATGGGCCGGGGTCCATGGACTTGTCCATGGTGCCTATTGTTGGCACCTCTCGGGCTGCACATTAACTTTTTAATTTAATTTTAAAATATAATATTTTAACTATTTAAAATTATATTATATTAGTTTTCAAATAAATAAAAAATTCATTTACCAAAAAACCTTTAGTCTTCTAAATGACTTCTTTCTTCTCTCCTGTTTCTCACCGTCTTCTTCTTTCTTCTTCTATCTTCTCTTCTTTGCACCTCCCCAACGTCTTCTTCTTTCTTCTTTACTGTGCAACCCCTAGGGACACTCGCTTAGTATTCCTTAGTATCCACCTGAGATGATTGAAAATGCAGATTGCTGTGAGAAGTTCAACGAAGCAACAATTGGATAGAAGATAAAAGAGGTTGTAGAGAGATGGATTCGGCTGTTAAGTACTCCCTATTTCTTATTGTCAGCTGCGAGTTTGATAAAAACTTCTCCATTCAGTAAAAATCCCACTTACCTTTCAATGTAGAATAATTAATTCAAATAATCTCAAGAGAATAACATAAAATAAATCAGATAACCTTGAGCATCCCCACCACAATTTGATTATAAACAAGGTATGCAACATCAAAGAGATCCACCTAGCCCTACTAAAACAACCAATTAATGGACCAAATGAATAAACACCAAAGACATTCCGAGAACATATGATACCACATGGGCTACTTCTTTAAATAAGATACTCACTTCTGATAATTTGATAGCGAGAAAATGGATATTGGTGAACTTTTGTGCCATCTGTAAGAACAACGGGGAGAATACGAACCATTTACTTTTACATTGTGAGACTGCCAAACAAATTCGGGTGTACTTCCTAGTTCTTAAAGGTTTGGCATGGGTCTTTCCAGAATCTATTGGAGAATTGTTGGAGGGCTGGCCCAGGTTTACAACATCAACAAGGGGATCCATCTTGTGGAAGATGATACCGTATGCTATCATTTGGGGAATCTGGTTGGAGAGGAATAGGAGAGTCTTTAGTAGCAAGACATGTTCCATTCAGGAAGTAGTTTTGAGTATCAAGGCCCTTCCTTACAGTTGGAGTAGCATCTTCCAGGAATTAAGAGGCACATTCTTTGGGGAAATGGTTTTTAGCTTGGGGAATATTTTGGATAGTTAATAGCGGGGTCCTGGGTCCTTTTTGGTTGCTTTGTTTGGTTGTTTTGGCTTTTGCCCTTGTTTAATTTGTTTTGCTTTGAGATCTTCTCGATCTCCATCTAAAGCATTGGATTTATCAAAAAAAAAAACAACTTATGATACCACTTCTAGACATTTATTAGTCCACTTCGAGTTTTATGAAAGGAGCAAGTCCAGGATGTGGAGGGAGTTGAACTATGCAGGATTGAAAAATGTAGTGGCCAATGGAGTAGGTATTTGAAATCTAAGGGTCTCACTTTTCTTTCCATCGTTTCCCTTTTTCTCCTTTTCATTTCTTCTTAAAAACTAAACATAAAGATATTGATATCAAACAATGCCCAGGTCTTGTCGATTAATGCTTGGAGATGGGGAATAACACCAATTAAGGTTTAATTTTTATTGGTTTATCTATTGTGAAGAACCAAAAAGATATTGATATTAGTGATGAACCAAAAGAAGACGTTGGGGGACAGGTGTAGAGAAGAGAATAAAGAAGAAGTCGTTGGAAGAAAGGGGAGAAAGAAGAAAAGTTGTTTAGAAGACGAAATGTTTTTTTTGGCAACTGAATCTTTGATTTATTTAGAAAATATTATAATATAATTTTGAATAGTAAAATATTATATTTTAATATTAAATTAGAAAGCTAATGCGCAGCCCGACGTGAGTTGACAACTAATCAAAAGTTGCCAACAATAGGCACCATGGACCCTGGCCCATGTGATCATCACTCGAAGACAAAGGGGTTGCCATGCTACAACAATATCAAAAGGGGCTTCAATGACACTAGCAAGGCCAGCCACTGTTGGTAGAAGTAGGGACATTAGGCTAATAGAGTTAGACCCATAGCTTCTTCGTGAAGTTCTTCCTGAAGCTATTGTTGGACGTGCAAAAGAACCGACTTTTAATCAAGCAAAGTGGTGGGAGATAAAGACTTAGAGCATCTCCAACCCTACCCTAAACTCTCTTCCCTTCCCTAAGATAGGGTAAAAAACATTAAAAACCATCTCCAACCCCACCCTAAAGTTCACCCTATTTTAGAGTAACCTCAAATCCTACCCTAAAGTTAGGGTAAAATTTAGGGTGAGATTCTAAAAACTTATTCTCCCTTCTCCTCCATCTTTTTTATTAATTTCACTAATTATCCTGTCTATCTTTTCACTTAATGTCACCTATGTCCCCTTCTTATAATTTTTGTCATTTTGTCCCTTTTCTATTGGTTATTATATTTAGTGAAGGGTAAAGTTTAGGGTAGACCATTTGGAGAACTTTCAAAGTTTTAGGTAAACAAGAGTCTTTTCAAAGCTTTCAAAGTTGTAAGTGTTTTGGGTAGGGTTGGAGATGCTATTGGGTGCCGTTGGGAATTAAATTTCAAGCCAGAGCTACTTCGGTGCAAACGGCACTACAGTATCGAGGAATGGGAAAATATTTCAGTACCCAGCTACCGAAATCAGGCTTGATATTACAGCAGTATGGTGCCGTTTGGAACTATAGATCTCAGGTCAAGCTGGTTTTTGGTGCAAACGGCACCAAATTACCAAGAAAAAACATTCCACTTCAGCACCCACCTACCGAAATCAGAATTGATGTAACGGTAGTACGGTGCCGTTCGGACCACGGAAGAGAAAAAAAAACCTACAGGATTTCAAACGGTACCCACTTGCGGAGCTGTTGCAAATGCTATTCTGTTGATGCAAGTGATGGATCACTCCATAGTGGGAATGGGATAAGCTCAACGGTATTGAGATAAATACCGAAACAGTAGTTCAGCACCAAGCTTGGATGATACAATCTTCCCGTCGTTGGTCCCTACCACGCCTACCAACTGTTCGACATGGATCCCCATTACTATCTTCATTTGAATTTTGATCATTTCTTTCACTATGGGAACTCAAACCACGTGGATTCCTCCTACCATGTTCAGACCCATGTGTGCCACCATTTTCTTGGTTATTTTGCGTTATCAACTGCGTAAGTTGCTGGATTTGCTCTTGCATCTCTTGAAAAAATCTGTAGGGTAACCGTATTTCTGCCCCTTCGTACATGATTTCCCTGTGCATACCATGTAGCCATTAATCCTCACATTGATTGTGAAATTAGGATAGAAATAAGCAGCCCCAAAGGAAGGAACTTGTTTTGAAACCAGTTGATGTAAGCCAATGGAAGATTAAAGAGCAAGAGAGATACAAATTGAAGGCAATGGTGAAAAATCCAGAAAATACAGTTGTAGCACCCAATTTCTCAAATAAAACCTGAATATAAGTTCCTACCTCAAAAAATCTTGTTGGAGGTATAGAACAAAGTAGAAAACACTTTAGAACAAAAACCTTTAGCGCCGAAGTCGCAACATTAAGGAGTTTGCATGGCTCAAAATCTTGTTCCGTCTCAGTCCAGACATCTCGAATTAAAACTCTAACTTGAGAAACCCTAACAAGGGATGAAGCGATAGCTCTCATAAAATGAATATAAGATTAAATGTTCTGGTGGATCTTTTTTTCTCTGTATTTTATATTCACTTAAAATATCAGAACTAAATATCAGCAACTAAATAAAACTAAAAGCTCCAAAACCCTTATTGACAAAACTCTCAAAAATTAAGAACAAGTTTGTTTGTTTGTTTTTTTTTTTTCGCATCACTAGTTGACTTTTGTAGATTAAAAGGTTTCAAAACATTGGGTTAGAAGCATTTCTCAAGAGAAACATAAAAATGATGGATGGTTTTGATTTAAGAGGGAACAGATGAAGAGTGAGAAGGGTGTGTTGTATGGAAATAATCTTTTATTCACAAAAAAACGGTAACGGTACATTTTGCCATTTGAATTTGAATGAAGGGTGCATTTCAATTTTTTTTTTATTTTCTTGGGTTGTAGAAAGGAAAAGAAGTTATTCTGTCAAGGTTTCTGATATAGATCAAAAAATATTAGAACATGACTGATTGATACATGAGAGACAATTCACAATTTCATTGTAGCGGGCAAGGTCTCATCTGTGAACATGCTCACTTGGTTCTTTTACTTATTCTGCAAACATCCATGGATTCAAGAAAAGGTTGTGTAGGAAAAAGAAATTTGTTTGATCTGTTTTTCTCTTTGATGAAAGGCTTCAATTGAAACTCATTCATTGATTCCGGTGAGTGTCAAGTTTCGAGTTCTTAAACCTTGGTTTCTTGTTTCTTGCTTATTGCGCAGAGATGCATGGTGCAAATGCTTCTACTTGCTTTTCCAGGTGTTCTAATTTCGACCATTTGTCTTGGATCCGCTTTGAAGGTATCCTTTGAACCCTGTTGTTTAGATCAAAGCTTCTGTGCTTTCTAATAATTTTTGCAATAAACATACTGCAGCTCGCTTTTCCTTTTAACTGGAGCTGGAAAACATCATTGTTGCTGGGGGGGCTTCTTAGTGCTACTGACCCTGTTGCTGTTGTGGCTTTGTTGAAAGAGCTTGGCGCGAGCGAAAAACTGAGTACAATAATTGAAGGAGAATCCTTGATGAATGATGGGTATTCATCTTGTTTCATTAGTTCTCCATTATTTGGTTTCTGTACTGAGTACTTGTTAAGAAATTTTCTTTTCAGGCATCATGAAATTTGTTGGTTGCTTAAATACAGTAATCGTTTGGATAAGATGAGCTTTATTTTTTCACATCATCCTTTGCACATTTGGCTTCTGTAATTGAGTTTACTTTCCATTTCCAGGACAGCAATTGTGGTGTACCAGCTGTTCTATAATATGATCATTGGCCCGAGCTTTAGCGTGGGAGACATCTTCATATTTCTACTGCGAGTTTTACTTGGAGCGTATGTACTAGTGCCCTTTTCAATTAAATATGGGCAGCAGAAACATAATTTTGTTTATAAAACTCTTTCCTTGGTCCAGTTTAGGTATTGGACTTGCTTTCGGAGTGGCATCTGTTCTGTGGTTGAGGTTTATTTTCGATGGCACGGTGATAAAGATTGCGCTGACCCTTGCTGTGAGCTACATTGCTTATTTCACTGTAAGATTCTTTCCAACTCTGTGATTCTTCATTTTAAATATCAGTTACAATTCGTTTGGTATTGGTGTTTGATGTGGCTAACATGTTATCACTGTCATATCGGAACTTGTAATTGAATATTTATTACCTTACATCAAAGAGGTCAGTACTTGATATGGTTCCTCGTTTGAGACCTAAATGACAAGGAATGTTGGGTGGAAGGGCTAAGAAAAGCTGTAAAACTGTGTGTTACAATTCCTTACTTCTAGAACTTGAATTGTGTGTTAAAGAAAATAAATGAAACTTCGTGTCATATTGACCTTTTTGTTTATCTGTTTTACTTCCATCTTGGATGTTCAGTCCACTTGGTTATTGAATGCAATTTGCAAACAAAATTTCTTTTTCCAAATGAAATAGGTCACATGTTCTTCTAAGGCACTTAAACTTCAAGCTTCTGAATGAAGCGAAATTATCAAAATCCCTAAGCAACATAGGGAGACAGATAGTAGATGCTTAGGCAGATGCCCAGGTGCCTACACAGATGCTTGGTTGAATCCACTGTAGATAAGTCTAGAGAAAGATTATATCATGATCATCACAAGCTTATACCAACAACATGGGGTTGGTTGCAAGAATCCTGTTCCTCCATACAGTTCTATTGGGACCATGTCTTCTGTTAAGGCAGGTGTCTTCAAATCTTCCCAGAGAAAGATTAAAACATACAGACATATATATATATATATATATATATATATATATATATATATATGTATACATATGTATATATTACATACTGATCAATAACAAGAGAATGTTAGGGGGTTTGAACATTCCCACGGATACAAGAGAAACCAAAAAAAAAAAAAGGAAGAAGAGAAGTCAATGGGAATACTATTGGCTAGGTCTCATATAATGGGAGCTTCTCAATTACAAGTGAAGTCTTCTACCTTAAATTCCTGAAACTCTTTTAAAACACATTTTGTCAAAAACCTCCCTATACCATACAAATTTCCAGCAATGGTGACGCAGGACAACGGCTCGACTTGCAATTTTTGTGGGAAAATGAGAGGGGGTGGTAGAGAGAGGGAGAGAGATGGAAAGACATAGAGGGAGATAGAAGGATTAATGGCGGGAATCGCTCCCTTGGCCTCACACCAAACCCGTAAAGGGAAAAATCATTTACAAAAGCATGTAAATCATATTAAAAAGATTCATTCATAATTCATTCAATCGATCTCCCAAAATCGAAGGATTACATCTTATTTATAAAACTCTCCCATTGGACTTTCCTAATTTTAGTCCAATTGAATTTTCCTAATTCTAATTAACTAAAATAAGAAACTCTTAATATTGCAATCAATCATAAAAGCCTAATTGGAAACAAAATCTAACTTTAATTGGAAAAATCCTAATTAAACTAAAAATAAATAAAGCAAATCTTCATGGGGGCCACTTGCTTGACCGGCCACTGATTCGGTGTAGCAGCGGACCATTGTGGTTGAATGCTCCCGCATCAAAAGGTTTGCCACGATTTGTAAAATTGCAGTTGTTAGGCTCTTCCCAAATACCCCAACATAGGGCAAAAGGGTTTTCCCCCCTCACTCCATATGGCCACTTGACCAAGAGGAGAATACATCCCCTGCATCTCTTTGGAGAACCCAGAAGTTGCCAAATAATGAGAAAAAAGATCTGCAAACCTCCTCGTGAGCTTTACATGTAACATACCTGTTTGGCATCATTCTACGGTGATTCGGCTGATCCACAATCAAGATTTTGTCCAATACTACTGCCAAAACTACCTTTGCTACCACCACAACCATTCCGGTCAGCTGTGCCAGAGATCGCTAAGACAGATTTATCTCCAAGACTCCAACAGCCACACTAGTATCTGATAAGGAAGCACGCTGTAGGCAAACAAAGACCTCTGTCATACTTGGAAGTTCCTTGCTCCCTAAAATATGAGCTTGGACTGGCTCATACTCCGGCTTAAGTCCAGAAAGAAACTGAGCTACACCAAAATCTTCTTTTTGCTTACGCTGCTGGTCTAAATCCGATGTAAGAGGTTGGTAAACATTCAATTGGTTCTGAATACTCTAGAGGGAGGAATAATACTCTGCTAGGAGCTTATCCCCCTGTTGTACTGAAAAATAGTCTTCCACCAACTGATAGATTCGGGTAATATTGTTTTCACCCGAATACATTTTTTCAACTTCTTCCCAAATATCCATGCTATTCCACAGCCTTGTCATGATCCGAGTCTTCTCCTGGATCCATTCGGAGTAATTCTTCGCGTCAATGGCAAGATAAGGCTCAACAAGGTACTTGGCTTTACCTTTGGCGAGTAGAACGATCTCAACGGATTTAGCCCAGGGAGCAAACTTTCTTCCATTAAACTTAATGGAAATCAAATGACATTGAAGAAATCTCTCGACAGCGTCGTACCAGATTTAGACTCCATGATAACTAACCGAAACAGCTAGAAGAAGGAGAATCAGCAACCAGTTCACTTTTGAGGATGCGACAGCACCTAGGCCACAAAGCAAGGGACAACACCTAAACTATCACAAAGGGTGCGGTAGCACCTATACTGCGAAATAGGAGGTGCAGAAGCACCTAAACCCCACACAGAATGGTGCGGCAGCACCTAATAACAGAAACAAAGGAGGCTGCAGCACTATAGAGGGAAGCCATGGAGGGATACCAGTCCTCATGCGCAAATAACCTTCAAATCATCAACGAATCAGAAATACCTGGTGAAAAGGCAGAGGATGTGCAGAGATCTGGAAAATTTCGTGAAAGAACCTTCACCATCGAGTTTAGTATCCTGCAGTAGCATTAAGAAGAGCACATAGACCTTGTGGCAGCCACAAAATCAGTCCACAAGAGGTAATACAAGAAGGACTGCTGCAGTCTTTACATAGGCTTGCGGCAACCCTAGGTCACTAGAAAATTGTTTCCCTTGGGGAAAAAAAGTGGAAGAAAGAAGAAAGAGATGGGATTAAGGTTGAGATGAATGGGATTAGGGTTGAATCGGATTAGAAGTGTAGCTCTGATACCATGTTGTTTGAGTTAGGGTTTTAGAGAGAAGAGAGGAGGAATAGAGAACTGTGGGGGAGAGAAACTGAAAGGATCAATCGAATGAGCTTGTACTCACTAGTGGCCTAATATTATAAGACATAAGGTAAAGGACAAAAATACCTTCCATATATGAGAGGAACAGTAACCAACAAAATCAACTACACTTATCGATGCATGTTTCTTATGTTTTGTAATTTTTCATTTGTTACAAACCCAATACTTGTACATCAATTGCTGTGCTTTTTTGTGCAGCAATATTTTCCCAGCAATGCATTTCTTTATTTTCACAATGTATTTTCTCCTCAGTCCTCGATTAAATTGTAATTGAACCTGAAACAACCAACCTCGATTGATTGCTTTCTCTTGGTAATTCATTTTTTGTCCTTTACATATGAAAACCTATTCTGTAACCTTTGTATGCTAGGCTCAACAAGGCGCTGATGTTTCAGGTGTCTTAACTGTGATGACTCTGGGGATGTAAGTTGAATTGGTTGTGCGGAGTATATTGAATTAGTTGTACAACTTATAAAATATGTCTTGATATTATGATTTATGGACAGGTTTTATTCTGCAGTTGCTAGGACATCTTTTAAGGGTGATAGCCCACAGAGCTTAAATCATTTCTGGTATGCTTCTTATATTCTCATTTTAAATAGAGTAGCCAGTATGATAAAAGTGATCTAGAGCTTCTCTTCCTTTTTTTGCGAATTTATTTCTTTCCAAGAAAAGGAGCATATTCATTGAGTTCGTAAAGGACCAATTGCACAACTTGTGGACAGGTCTTATTCTGATGTTGCTAGGACAGCTTTTAGGGGTGTTAGCCAACAGAGCTTAAATCATTTCTGGTATGTCTCTTATATTCTCATTTTAAATAAAGTAACCAGTATGATACAAGTGATTTGTGGAGCTTCTCTTTTTTTTTCTTTATTGGATTTATTTCTTTCCAAGAAAAGAAGAGCATATTCATTGAGTTCATAAATGACCAATAGCATATGCATAAAACATACATTTGTAATGAACCTCTGTCATAACTGGATAATATTTATTGAATTACTGCTTTACAATGTTATATATTTGACGTTAGGATGACGTGTGATACTTATGACAGTGAAGCACAGCCCGTGATCATTTTATGATCAATTACAATTTCGAGTGTCTTGGTACTAGTGTAATATATCAATTTTCACCTGATGTAGAATGGATTAAAAAGAAAGAAAGGGAAAGAAAGGAGAATGGATGAAAAAAGATGTTTCGGAGGATTTAGGGTTCTGATTTGGTCAATGCTCATCTATTCATATATTTCTGTAATTTCTTCTATGCTTGCCACTGGTAATAGTAGAAGAGATACAAAATAAAATAATATAGGAATTTCTATTCCAGTCTTCTACGTTGAAAGCTCAACTGAGTTTGATAAAATTCTCTCTCAATGATTACAGTTGCCAGTTGCTAATTGTTCTGTAGAGTGCACTAGTATTGGTATTGGATCACATCAATACAGATCCATTGCGAGATTATAAATGATTGAGGTACCATAGGATTAGATTGATTTTAGAACTTAATGAGAGATTGGGGCAACTTCATATGTAGTTCTCATGAGATTGATCTAAGCTGTGTGTGACCATTGATTAGTAAGAGGAACATTATCAAAAGAACTATTAAAATGAATTGATAGGGGTAATCGAGAACATTTGATCATTATCATCGTCATCCTCATCAGAGCCTTACCTCAACTATTTGGGGTTGGCTACATGAATCCTGTTGTCTTTCCACTCTCTACTCATCCCTATAAATCAATTCTTGTGGAGATGACAAGATATATGAAATGCATTGACCATTGCATATGATTTATTCAGGTCCTGAATAGTCCCCCCATTTTACCAAAACGATCCAAACTAAACAATTTGTGTTTCACTTGATTATCAGTCACTAAAAGGAATAAAAATACATCTTTCAAGTGTTTGTTGATGAATCGATATTTCATTAAAAGGAACAATGAGATTGTGTGGTAACCAATTTATAGAAAAAACCTCTTGGATAGGAGGATTCAGGAGTGCTTACTACTTTTTAATCGTCTGAACAAAGCTTGCATTGTTCCCAATGAGGATGATAATTGAGTTTGGCATAAGGATTCTAAATGGATTTTCTCCGTGCAATCTTTCTTCGAATCATTGGTTGTTTTTCTGGGAGGTCTTCAATGCAGTCCATTTGGGGAAGCCAGTCCCTCCTTGTGACAAGGCATTCATCGTGATTGTGGTTTTAGACAATATCCTAATTGTGGATAAAACATTGTAGGATCATGATTCCAAATTGGTTTATTATATGCAAAGACAATGAAGAAGGGGTGAATCACTTAATTCATTCCTCTTATGGTGTTAGCTTGTGGAGGGGTATCTCAAGAATCCGGGAGAAATTTGGCGGGGGATTGACATTTAAGGTGGGAAGAGGGGACAAAGTAAGGTTGTGGGAGGAACCATGGTGTGGAGAGGAGTAGCTCAAGTCGTTGTTCCCTGACCTATACAATCTTTTAGACCGGAAAGGAGCCACAGTCCATGAGTGCATAGAACGTGGAGTGGAGATGGTATCCTGGAATTTACATGTGAATGTAGTAATTAATAGAGACACATTTATATGTCGTGTATTGGGCCCTACATGTAAATCACATGCTTAAACGATATAAACTATTAACTACTACATTTACATATATTTTTTTTTTTTATGTACTTTTTAGTTTAGTAATTAAAATACTAAAGTATTAAATGAATTAGAAATAAACAATGCATCATATATGCATGTATTTGATGCATTAGAGTTTCCCAGAATTTGAAATATTTTTAATTTTTTTATATTTTTTAATTAGATTATTATTTCGTTGACATTAATGAATCAATATTATGTGTAATTTACAAGTCGTATCTACTGTTAGCTTATAGTTATAACATTTGTCTAATTTCTATATTTAAAAAATATTTTTAAAAGAAATTCAAAAAATAATCTTTAGGAACTTATCAAAAATAAATAAATTTAGGAGATGCTAAGTTATACATCATATAGTTCATTCATGCACAATCATGGATGTCTAATGTGAAAACCAAGGAAAATGGGGTTTTTCCCAAATTTTGAAAATGTTCACCCTAGACATCCTTAAATTTGTGCTCAAATCCAGTGTAAATGATCATAGATCTGATGCATCTACTCCTTTAAACATTATTTCTAACGAGGGACAACAAGACATTTGAGTTTAATCAAAAGAATTCGTAATTACCTAAAGTTGCAAAGCCCCCAAATTTTCTTTGATCTTCTCTATCAATTGATTCGAGAAGTTTTTCATCCAGGTGGAGTGGTTGATTTTTGTGTAGAATGATTGGAAATCAATTGATTTGCAAAAGTTACACTAGCTTTTAACTTAGTATTAACAAGAAGTCAAAGCTATTCGATTAAAATCTAACTGATAGATAAGTTTACCTTTTACTTGTTTAATGCAATGACTAAGATAACGAGGTACTTTCATATTATGGCGTTTCTTCAACATAAATCCAACTCAGGCTGATGTTAGACATGCTAGCATGCTACCGAACCTTTTCTGCTTGTTTAATATCTTGTTTGATATACATGCATTGCATCAAAACAATAGGGCTATGTCCATGAATATATTAATTTTCTTCAAAGTCTCTTTGGAATGTGAACATGTTTGAATGTTATCTGCATCTCCTTTTTCAGGGAAATGGTTGCCTACATTGGTAATACTCTAATTTTCATCTTAAGGTAAGAACTTAATTTGGTTTTTCCAGTTCATCTTATTATGTAGTGCATGTATTTGTTTCAAGAATCAGATTAACATATCATGGTCATATATGCTGTGCCTGAATCCTAAAATGCTTTTGATGAGAAAGAAAGGATTAGTTTCTGCTTTGAGAATTTAAGACATGGTACTCTTATCTTTTTCTAGAAACAAAATATTCAATTGATCATGCCAACGCATTTTTATATATGTTCTGTTATATTTTATTTAAAAAGCAGAAATAAGTTCCAATGATATTCTCATTTACTATAATGCATGTCCTGTAAATAGTATGGAACATGCATTTAATTGCTCTACTTTCTCATCCTTTTACAGTGGAGTTCTTATAGCTGAAGGAGTTCTGCATAGTGATCATCTCAAGAACGATGGTAATCTTTAGCACCACATAAATTTCTCTGAGATTTAGATATATTTCTCCGCATACTTTACCTTGTTAGATTGGGTATACCTTTGTATGGAGCTTATAATGTTAATGTTAGAGTTCTTAGTTTATTTTCTTTATGTTTATATTACATAGTTGTGCTTTATATAGAGTGTTGGGCCATATGTTCTATTAATGTTAGTGGTCCCACACCACTTAACTAACTAGTATATATATCCCAATGAGGCCAAACTACTCTAGTTGTGATTCTCTCTTTCTCTCTTCTCTTCTCTTCTCTTATCTTCTCTTTCTTCTCTCAAACCTTAGGACTTTACTTCGAACATGGTATCAAAGCATATTTGATCCTAAGAACCATAGTCCTCCCTTCTTTTCCTTCATCTTCTTAACTTAAGAATAAAATATCTAAGGTTTTTGGTACAAGCAAAACATTAGAAATTGTTTGTTTGAGGTTTGTTTACACCTAGATGTGTATCTAGGGTTTGTTTAGTGTTGTTGTTGGAGTTTCTAAAGGTCGCAAAGCTTCCGTATATAGTTTTGGAACCTTAAGGTGTAGGTTTCTGTTTTTTGCTTGTCGGGAGAGATTTTTTGGGTTTTTGTGTTTCTCCAAGATTTGAAGGTGGAGTATTCTCATACTCTTGCCACCCCTCCTAACTTGTTTTTAGGAGTTGTTTGAAGTTGATTGGGAATTTTCTGATGGTTCGAGCAGAAGTTGATCTTTTTCCACCATATCTCTCTCGGAGCTCTGTTGGGTTTTTTATTTTTTTCAAAAACTACAAGCAGGTTTGTCTACCTACCTTTGCCGCCCTCCCTAGATTGATTTTAGGGATTGTTTGCTTCTGGTTTGGGATTTTTCTGGCATCCTGTGTGAAAGTCGGTGTTTTACATCCTCTAGATGGCCAGTTCAAGTGCTTTAGGTGTTTCTACTGATGGAAAGTCTCCTGCATAGGATGGTATTGGTGCTTAGATTACATCTATGAAGCTGAATGGCACCAACTACCTTCCATGGTCTCACTCCGTTAAAGTTTTTGTGTACCAAGAAAAAATTGAAGTTTCTCATTGAAGATCCACCACCGATAGATGATAAGTATGAAGATTGGCAAAGTGAGAACTCCATGGTTATGAGGTGGTTGTGGAACAACATGGAGCCGTCAGTTTGTTCTAACGTCATCTATCTTGATACTGCCAAATAGATCTGGGTTGTAGTTCGAGAGATGTACTCTCGGGAGCAGAATGTCTCCCAAATTTATGACTTGTTTGAGTGTATGTTTACTATGAAGCAGGGAGATAAATCTCTCGGTGAGTATTATAGTTTACTCCGAGGTATGTGGGAAGAACTTCAGCAGTATCACAGCCCTTGACCACTGATTTGGAGCAGCAAAAATGACAGTAGGAAGAATTTCAGGTTGCTTTGTTCTTGTCCAATTTGAATCCTGAGTACAGTTCGATTAAGGGACATATTTTTGCTAGTGAATCTTTCCAACTGTAGCTGCTTTTTCTCGTCTTTAGCTTGCCTCCCTTGGGAATGTGACTTCTCCTAACGAATTTTCACATTGTTTTCGAGTAGTGTTTTCGAGTCTTCCCGTGGTCATGGTGGTAACGGACATAGTGGTTTTAGAGGCCGTGGTATTCGTGGTGGTCCTTGTTCGCGTGGTGGCGGTCAAGGTGGTGAGATGAAGTATACGTATTGTGGCTATTATTGACATACAGAGCAGTATTGTTAGGATAAGTGGGAGAAGTCCACTTGAGCCAATTAGGCGTCTGATGAGTCTTCTCAGCCACTTATAGACCCACCCTTAGGCACCCATTGGTGTTGTTCCTTCCGAGTATACTACTCAGCTTAGCCATCTCCTTCAGAAGTTGAATTGCTTACCGCTAGTTCTTCACAGCCTATAGCCACTATGGCTAATACTTGTAATTTTGCATGTTTGACCGCCAAGTCTCCCTCCTCTTGGGTCATTGATACACGGACGAGTGCTCATATGTCTGGTATACCCTCCATCTTTTCTAATTTTCAGTCTATTAGATCTCATATTGTTTTAGTTGATGGGTCCACCGGTAAAGTTGTGGATAAAGTTGATATTCAGCCTACTCCATCTGTTTCTTTGTTCTCCACTTTGATTGTTCTTGACTTTCCATTTAATTTGTTATTTGTTAATCAACTCACTAAATCCTTACAGTGCTTGGTAACTCTCTCCTACTTCCTGTGTTTTTCAGGATCTCAAGATGAAGAAGGTGATTGGTTTGGGACATGAGAAAGACGGTTTATATTACCTGGATCTTGGTGCACCTGCATCTGCGATGAGTGCAACTATGTCGCCACTTCAGTAGCATTTTCGTTTGGGCCATCTTTCATTGTCTAATTTACGTTGTGTCACACCTAAGTTGAGTCTAGTGTCTGTTTTAGAATGTGAAACTTATCAGTTAGGCAAGCATCACCGTAGTTCTTTTATGCGTCGTACTGAGAGTCGTAAGTCTAGTCCTTTGGATGTAATTCACACGGATATTTGGGGTCCTTCAAGAATAAAATGTTTATCTAGTTTTCATTATTTTGTTGTGTTTGTGGATGATTATTCTAAAATGACATGGCTATTTTGTTAAAAAATCGATCCGAATTACCCCGTGTTTTTACCATGTTTTACGTTGAGATATATGTTCAGTTTGGCAAGAGCCTCTATCTAGACCTTATGTTCTGATTGAGGCATGATCCATCAGACTTCTTGTGCTTACCTCCCAACATAATGGTATTGTGGAACGTAAACACTGTCATCAGTTGGATGTTGCCCGTACCCTTATGTTTCATATGCATGTCCCAAAGCCTTATTGGGGTGATGTTGTCTTCACTGCCTGCCACCTTATTAACCGTATGCCGTCGTCAGTTCTAGATGGTTGTTCTCCTTTCTCCTTATTATACCCTAATGTCAATCCGTTTAATGTGCCTCCTCGTTTATTTGGCTGTGTCCTTTGTTCATGTGCTTGAACCTAGTCATGACAAACTTTCTCATCTCTTTTAAGTGTATCTTCTTGGGCTACTCTCGTACTCAAAAAGGGTACTGTTATTGTCCTCCATCTCGTTGTTATTATGTCAGTGTTGATGTCACCTTTTTTTAGTACTTTTTTTCGTCTCTGGGGGACTATGATTCGGATTTTGTGCCTCTTTGTTAGGGGGAGTTTACTAGTTCATTACCTACTACGGTCCCAACTTCTGTTATACCAGTTATTTCCCCAGATGCTTCCACAGACGCTCCGATCAATGTTTATACGCGTACCAAATCGCGTGCAGTTGTGCCGTATGGACAGGTCTACCTCCTGCTACTCAAGCCCTTAATCCATCATTGTCTTCGCTTGAGGTTCATGCTTCTGCTCCCTCCCTAGTTTCCTCCGCTGACTTGCGGATCAGCTTAAGGAAAGGTACTCGCACGTGCACTAAACATCCCATTGTTGATTTTGTTTCACTTCATCGTGTCTCATACCTTTCGCAGCTTTGCTCTCTCGTTGTCTGTTGTTTCTATTCCTACTTTTCTTACGTAGGCCCAGTCTTCTCTTGGTTGAAAATTGGCTATGGATGAGGAGATGGCTGCTCTTTATAATAATCGTACTTGGGATTTTACTCCACTTCCTCTAGGGAAGCATACTGTTAGATGTCGATGGGGGTATACCATCAAGTATTTTCCCGATGGATCTGTTGAGCGCTTAAAGGGGCATTTGGTCGCCAAAGGGTATACTCAGATGTTTGGTGTGGATTATTTTGGGACTTTCTCCCCAATGGCTCAGCTGAATTCTGTTAGAGTTCTTCTATCTGTGGCAGTATTTGTGATTGGCCTTTATATAAGCTAGATATAAAGAATGCCTTCTTGCATGGGGACTTGCAGGAAAGGGTTTATATGGAACCACCACCTGGGTATATTCCTTCTGATCAGACTCGGTTTGTCGCCTGCGGAAAGCTATTTATGGTTTGAAGAAGTCGCCACAAGCATGGTTTGATAAGTTTAGTTTGGTTGTGCTCAGTTATGGTTTTCTACGCTCCACTTTCGATCATTCGATTTTTGTCAGACAGTCTTCCGCCGGCGTTATTGTTTTGATTGTAAATGTGGATGACGTCATTATCATAGAAGTGAGTCCTGTTGTATTTCATACTTGAAGACACTCATTTGTCTAGGCAGTTTCATACTAAGGATTCAGGTCTTCTCCATTACTTTCTTGGCATTGAGGTTGCTCATTCCAAAATTGGTATTAGCCTTTCTCAACGCAAGTATGTGTCGAACCTCTTATCTGAGACAGGTACGCTAGGCTCTAAGCCGGTTAATACTCCTAGGATCCCACTGTTAAGCTTGATGCTGGATAAGGGGAGGTTTATGCTGATGCTGGTCGTTACCATCGGTTAGTTGGTAAGTTGATTTACCTTACTGTCACTCGTCCCGACATCACCCTTTTTGTTGGCGTAGTTAGTCAGTTTATGCATGCCCTACGACAACCACATTAGGATGCAATTTTTTGGATTCTGCATTATTTGAAGGTGTCACCAGGCGAAGGGTTGTATCGACCATCACAGACTTTAGCTATTATTGGTTTCTCTGATGCCGATTGGGCTAGTAGTCGTACAGATCGTCGGTCTACTTTAAGTTATTGTACATTTGTTGGTGGTATTTTGGTGACTTGGCATAGTAAGAAGCAGAATGTTGTCGCTCGCTCCAATGCCGAAGCAGAATACAGAGCTATGGCCCACACTACGTGTGAGATGTTATGGGTTCAGCCCCTTCTTAAGGAGATGGGATTTGAGGTTCCTTCTCCTATGTCTATGTATTGTGATAATTAGACTACTAGCTATATTGCTAGCAATCCAGTGTTTCATGAGCGGACAAAGCACATCGAGGTTGATTGTCATTTTATCCGTGACATGGTGTTACACAAACGGATCATCGCTCCTTATATCAAGTCAACAGATCAGTTGGGAGATGTTCTTACAAAGGCCTTCCCTAAGAATCCCTTTTCTACTCTATGTACCAAGCTGGGCATGTTTGATTTGTATGCTCCAGCTTGAGGGTGTGTGTTAGAGTTCTTAGTTTATTTCCTTTATGTTTATATTACATAGTTGGGCTTTTATGTAAAGTGTTGGACCCATATGTTCTATTAATGTAAGTGGGCCCACACCACTTGAGTGACTAGTATATATATCACAATGAGCAGGCCAAACTACTCTATTTTGTGACTCTCTCTCTTTCTCTCAAACCCTAGGACTTTACTTCTAATAGTTAATAACTTCATTAAATGTTTCAAGTTTGGACAATATGATATACTGATACATTCCTAAGGTGCTTAAATGAATTTTTCACAATTTAAAGGATAGATTTAATCTATGTTACCTGGACACTTCAAAATGGATGTTGTATTCGTGTCAGACACGTTATTTTTTTACGTCTAATTACCGTGTCCATGATGTATCTTGGTCGTGTCTCAGCCATACCCTGGTAAACATAGGTTTAATCAAGTGAGTGAGAGTTCTTTATCAAGCATGTTTAATGAATTGCAACACTATGATTAATCCTGAGGAAACATGTTTCTTGGATTGACCATAACACCAGAATACTTTGTTGTACAACTTGCAAGTTGCAACTACTACATTTTTTTCCATCAATAGAATTGTGATATTTTGCAAGGATGATGTCCATGGTGAGGAGATCATTCTCATTGAGAATCAACACTCGACTCATCTCCATGTGGGCCAATGGCATGTCAAATGGGGTCAGTGTTTTAAAATCATGCCTCGAGGCGAGGCGTAAGGCTTAACTAAATTTTTGAGGCTTACGCCTCAATCAGTTGAGGCATAAGCCGCGAGGTACAAGGTGCTGTTGAGGCTTGTGCGCAGAAATAGGCTGGTTGAACCCTTAAAAACTCGACTTCTTTTGTATTTTTCTTTTGTTTTTTCCCCAAAATGTCACCCCTAATGGTTTTTAATGATCTAAAACCTAAAGTTTTAACCATCGTCTTCCTCTAATTTTAGAGAACTCTCAAAGCTAAGATATTTTGCCTTAGTTTTCTTATATTGGGAGATTTTGTGATTATGCCCTCATTCCTCATCCGATTTCATTCCATCACTTCCTATGGATTCCTTGCAATGCGATGGTTCGAATACACACAATTAAGTAAAGGATTACTTGAATATTAAGGTAAGAACTTGTAAAAAACATTTTTCCCTTTTTCTTAACATATACATTCTTTTTCTGCTTCGTCTTTATTATTATTATTAATCTTTGGTTTGTTCTTCCTATTTTTACTTGGTGTTTGTTTAAAAATGGTAAGAGGTGATAGACAAGGAAATGGAAGTAATTGGTTGTTTGGTAACTTGTTATCTTTGGTTTATGGTTGTGATAATCTTATTTTTGATGTACATGTACTTTTTAACTGTTTAATGTTGATGATTAATTGATGAGTAGATACACAAGGTATTTGGCTCAAAACTATCACCCGTTAAGGTAAATCACTAACAAGAAGATGAAACAATTTTTTTTGGTTTTTCTATGCTTGATTCATTTTTGAATGATTTTTATGAAATTTTTAGAGTACTTCAGAAAAACAAAATTGAGGCTTACTCCTCTTTCTACCTCGAGGCTTACACATCACCTCATGATGGCAAACCGCCTCATATACACCTTGCACTTTCTAAAACCCTAAATGGCATGTTGAAATATCCCAAGTTCTCATGACAGTCCAAAATCAGTGTACATGGATCTTTTGGCACAGATAGCTTACGATATTTTGGCACAGATCTTTTGATATTGCTTTGGGGGGCCGACATGGAGATGAGTGAAGAGCTGATTTTTGGTATGGATGATCTTCTCATCATGGAGATCGTTCTCACAAAAAATCTGCCTACTCGGAAATTTCTACCCTGTCAAACGTAGACTAGAAGTTAAGGGTGACATGGACAGTCAACTTGTAATCCACTTTTCTTAGGCTAGAAATGTCGGAGTCGGCTGATTTTGAGGATGATCTCCTATGCCTAACTGTTTGTTGCTCTCTATTCTCGAATCATTTGAATCTGTTTGCATTCGTTCGTTAGGATTCATTGCATCTATTTTCTGAAGAAACAAATAAGTGTTGACTGATTATTTTGTGGATCTTTCTAGGAAAGAAAATTTTGAAACTGTATAGAAGTCACAAGTTGTTGGATGTTGGGTTGTGAATGTTCAACTTTTAGGAATATGTTTGTTCATTATTTTACTTTTTATTTGTTTGTTTCCAGGAACATCATGGGGCTACCTCATTCTCCTCTATGTATTTGTTCAAATCTCTCGGATAATAGTTGTGGTAATATTGTATCCCTTTCTACAATATTTTGGCCATGGCTTGGACTGGAAGGAAGCAACTATTCTTGTTTGGTCAGGATTGCGGGGGACTGTGGCATTGTCACTATCACTATCAATTAAAGCAAGTTCTGCTCTCATTTGTTTACCAACGTCTATTTTACAGATAATGCAGTTGTAGAAGTAGAGTCTTAAATGTTTGATAATGGACGCCTATATGAAATATATTGACCTTTGAGTGCTTATACATTTGTTTGGCTAAAATTTTGTTTTGAGATAAATATATGCTTTTATGGTGTAATAGTCTTTGGTTTTATTGTCCTCTCACATTTAACAGTAACAGTTTTTTAAGGATCACAAGTTGTCATGGTTTCAATGATCAGGGTTGTATCTTACTGTGAGACCTGGATATTTTTTTCATATGAAGGTCCATACAGTTGTAAAGTTATCTTTGTGTCTCTTGACTTGACATATCATGATGCAATTGTGTTTATCTCCGAACTGCTGTCAGAGGCCAGAGCCCTCAATGATATGTGAAGTTGTGAACCACTTGACATTGGGTATGAGATGAGAATGCCTGAAAGCTTCTGTGTGAATTTGAATAATCCAAGTGAACAATCAACTTATTAGGAAGCTGCACAAATAAGTTGTTGTAATGGCTATGATGGCTAGGGAGTCTGATAACATAGGTAGATACAAATTTAACAGGAGTGGGCATCAGATTTCACTTCGACTTTTGAGAAAGACAGCACCAATTATTTGGAGACAAAACACAATAACATAAACATGGTTTTTCCCTTCGTAACCATAATAATAAAAGAGGATATTTTCCCTATCATTCCCACCTACTGATAGGAACATAGATTTTGGGTGAAGATAAAGAAATAATGGAAGCAAGGGCTAACATTTTCCACTCTAGGGCATTGGCTAAGGGATTCGAAGGGGGGACAAGAAAATGGAATAACACAAACAAAGAAAGAACAAAAAGCTAAGAAATCCGTTGTTCAAAATTGTGGTTATGATAGTAGATATTTTTCCTGAAGGACTTCGAACCCTGGAAATACATCTAGGAATTAGTGTTTCTCAGCCCATTGTCTCTCTCTGATGCACCTTTTGCATGATGTTTTCGTGTTCGAGCTAGTGATCAGTAAAATTAGCATAGAAAAACTACCAGGCTAAACAAGTT
Source organism: Euptelea pleiosperma (assembly GCA_035048495.1). Classification (NCBI taxonomy): domain Eukaryota; kingdom Viridiplantae; phylum Streptophyta; class Magnoliopsida; order Ranunculales; family Eupteleaceae; genus Euptelea; species Euptelea pleiosperma. Next base: position 45,422,021 of record CM068543.1, read on the forward strand.
TGTTCAGTAGTTTGTTGTGTATCAATTAGTTCCTTTTACTCTCTTGCAGAGGTGGCATCATAGATATCCTTATTTCTCGGCTTATTTTTCATTCATCTAATTACCAGCACTTTATTTTCTCTTTGATGTCTCCATCCAAAATATATTATAGTTGCAGTATGCATGTTTGGTAACAGCAGGCTTAGCATAAAGCTTAGTCACCATAGAATAGCATGAATTCCGAACAAGATTCCTGACAGAATGTTATAACTTGCCAAAATCTGTTTCTTATTACTCAACCCATTATTTTTGAGTTTGTATTCTATGTGAATCTAGCTATGACACGGACGCATTTGTTGGTGGTCGGCACACATACAAGGAACGGCGTCATCGAGAAGCCTGAAACTTAAACACATCTGTATACCAATATTATAGTATAATAATTTAATTATATTAAATAAGATGCATTTTTAAATAATTTAAAGAAAAATGTATGAAAAAGAAATTGTTTCCATAAAATCCAATAACTCAACAAATATTTGTATATGTAAGGGAACATTAACAAACAACTATTGTTGTGTTTAGAACTTAATAAAGTAGTGTATGGAGGATGGATTACACCCGCCCCTTTTAGAAATAATTTTCTTATAAAAATCATTAAAGTATGACATTGCCATACGCATTAGGAAGTGCGTCGGGATGTGTCGGCATGACGACAAACATGGTTCAAAAGATCGTCTAATCCTGAGTTGGATCGGCAGGTGGTGATACAAAAACTCGGGTCTTGAGATCAGTTATTACTTGGTCCAACTATGTGTGTGACTCATTTGACTCGCCCGAGTTGACTCGGGCGAATCAAACTAGTCACTTTTTTTTTTCTTTTTTTCAAAAAAGATCCCCAATCTTTTATATGTGCGTCATGCCCTTTCCATCAAACATTCAAGCCTAAGAAATGCCATGATGAGATAGATGCAAGCATGTTCAGCAATCAGAAAAATTAGAAAAGAGGGGAAAATCACATGCACATATAACAGATGGTTTTTTTCTTAAAAGGGTCCGTACCACTTTCTTCTTCTTCTCAGTTCTGTTTCACTCTGGATTGTCCATGGATCGGTTTGTCACACTACACTCCATGGATGATCTCGATCTGAGTCTTGAGACTTTCATCCATGACGTGAAGGATGATGTGTCAAGAGAGTAGGATGAGGTGTCATCATGGAGTGAAATTTATCTCTTAGCTCATGCTTACTCATCACATATCTAATCAATGATTAAACTAATTAACTTAGCTTAATTTGTCTTTAGTAGTTATTTAGTTTACTAATTTGAGCTCTTGTGATATAACGCAACAACATTCATTTTATTAAGTTGCACTCGGACTCAGTATAGTTCGAGTTCAGATCGTTGATCGGGCTCTACACATGTCCGAGACAATCGGTCGTGTGGACTACAGTTAATGACCTATCTAATGGTGGGGTCCACATCTTATAAAAATTTTCTGATCCTCTTGTTTTGATAGGTCATCCCTGCCCATCTCAAGGATCTACCAAAAGGGTTTGATCAAGACACCGGAATTGACTCATCTTGATGATCTTTCGGGTCATCACAAAAATTACAAGTTATCAAGTAATTAAAAGAAACAAAAAACAGAGGGTCCCACAATATAAACAATTAACACTTGTCTTGATGCATGCATTTTGAAAGCAAAATCAAGATGGAAATATATGAATGGGAAGAATTGTGTAGGGAGTATTGTTTTGATAGTTTTGTGTTTAGATGGGAAGAATTGTTAGGCCTTTCTCTTCCTCAAGGAAGTTAGGTCCAAGGTGTTTGTTCTCTTTCAAGAGTTTTCCCTTCTATTAATAAGAATCATCTTTTTATTTATGAAAAAAAAGATGGAAACATATGAATATACCAAAGCCTGTATCGACAACTGTGCCAGTGTCTATACATGGACCATATATAGGAAGCTTGGTGTCCCATATATCATAGGTTCTTATGTTTTTATTTTTGTGAGAAGTAAAATGTGATTCTAGGGTTGCTGAATTATAGATCCAAGTTTAATATGATGTGAGATCTACTTAGTCATATATGGATTTCATGGATGCTACCCTCTGTTACTGTATATATTTCCTGTACATTTCCTGCTTCTGCAATGTTTTTTGTATCATTAGTATCAAAACAGTACTTGCTTTTATTGTCTAATCATTGTAATGCATCTTCGATGCCAAACTCTAATTTTGCTTCTGATTAGTCTTTATGTTTTCTTATCATTCCAGCGTACAAGTGACAGCTCATTTTACCTCAGCCAAGAAACAGGAACTCTGGTACGTCGTTGTGCATGATTTTAATTTTCAATATTTGTGAATATGACTGATATCTGTGATCAATGAATTGGTATGGAACCTTAAATTGATTAGTATCTATACATTGGTATAGTAACTGAAATTTTCACTCCTACAGTTTGTTTTCTTCACTGGTGGGATTGTATTCTTGACGATCATTGTGAATGGATCAACTACACAGTTTATTTTGCATTATTTGGGTATGAATAAATCAGCGGCAAAGGTGAGATGACTATTAATTTCTTGAATAGTTAGATTTAGATTACATGCCTTGTACTACTTCAAAACTTTGCGTAGTTGAAATTTTACTTAGCTTTGCAATGCATCTTATTTGGCCGACGTCCTTATCTCCATGACAATTGAGAGACAAATAAAAAGCATCTCAAGTAGTAAGAATGTTTATAACGAAGTAGCAATAGGGGATAGTTAATGAACTTCTGGAACATAAAAACAATGATGTAGCATATGAGGAATGGTGAAGTTATCTTGGGGTCCAACTGAGGATGCTTCTACTCATCCACAGAATAAGTATACTGCTATTTATATAAAGATTACAGTGTCGGACGAAACTTTTGTCTCTCTTGAAGTGGAAAATTTCTGTGGAAGTCTTTGGGAACATTGTAAAAATTTTAGAAAGTATTTCAACATCATGGAAACCATAGCAAACATGATCTGATATTTTACGAAACAATAAAAAAAGAAAAATAATACATGAAAGCACAATAGAAGCCAAAAATAATTATATTTCCAAAAACAAGTATAAGGAATAATTGAAAGAAAGATCATTAGAAAGTGGTACATTTTGTACAAGGTGGCTTGTATCTTCATACTGCTGCCTACAAATTCACGATGGCTCATTCGATAAATAGAAAGAAATATGTCCAATAAGTGCTTCATATGTAGGTCGTTTGGTGATTAGTGGATGACTTATTTATATATTTCCAGTTTGCTAGCGAGGTCGTGGTGCTATTTCTTTTAGATATCTTGGATTTCCTCACATAGTGTTTTAAAGATATCTCAACTGTTGTACTTGAGCCCTTTATCTCCCTTGGACGTATCTTTTTATCTCCCGTGGTCGTATCTTTTGGGAATGGTTCCTTTTCCCACTTGTTGAGCTAAATAGCCATATTATGAGGGAAATTTTGTGAATGTTTCCTTTTGCCACTTGTTGGGCTAAATAGCCATATTATGAGGGAAAGGTGGTGGATCTTCATTCTGTCGTTTTGAAGATTAAAATCCTTGCTCAACTTTTGGTCTTCGAGGAGTTGAAGGGGTATGTTTTGAAGATTTTATATTTAGATAGTATGAATCTGTATTTGGACTTGGCTAGCCTAGTCTCTTTTGTTTTCTCTGTAAGTGACTCTCGTCCTCACCTAATTCTCTTCTTCCCTCCTTGTATAGTGTAGTTCTGTTTCTTTAATATGTACACATTTACTTATTCAAAAAAGAAAAAAATGTGGTACATGCTTACCTACATATTTGAGACTAATAGTTAGACTTACACATATCGTTGTTCAATAGTTATGTAATCTAACTAAATAAATGCAAAATTTGTATTAAGCTCGTCAGAGCAGGTCTAGTTACATAGACGTACTATGCTGTGAAGCTTCCATCTCGATCCTAGCCAATAGGCAAAAACTATTGCCCCATAGAGTTGCAGTAGTGAGCTTAGGTCATGTAGGAATGTTACCAATTGATGTACCAAGACATACTGCTTGTATTGCGTAGTATCAATTCCAGCTAACACTCCCATTTGTGGGTTCTCTGGATACTAATCTGCCATTGTCACCACCCACGATGACGTATAGCCATAACCCCTCAAAATATTGGCGAGGTGTGGAATGCTTTTAGCTAACCCCTCAAAATAGCGAGGGAGTTAGCGAGGCTGCTAGAGAATGAATTTAGAGGTTTCTCTCTAAATTTCGGCTTGACGAAAGAGGATGGCGACGTGTTGGAGATGCTCTTACTCAAAATTAGTTCCACCGATTTGCAAGTGGGGTCCACACTCTACCTCATCATTCCTCTCTCAGGGAGCGCACTAAGCCCCGTAAGTGTTTGGGTACTCCCCACCTCACTCATACACCTAAAACATGGATTACAATAAAAATTAAAAAATAAATAAATCAACCTAGTTCCATATCCATACCCTAGACATGTACAATGAACATAAATGGGCCTTACACCAAGCCACAGAACCCACTAGATCCATATCCATACCCATAAATAATCACAAAATGAGAAAGGACCAAGTGACATTAAAAGAATTTTTCATTGAATGACTCCACATGTACAACTCTGATTCGTCTCAAAACATGGGATCCGCCCTAAAATGATATTATCTACTAAATTAACTAATAATTTTTTTTATGAAACATTACAAAATACCCCTAACTTTGAAATTACCAAAAAAGTTCCCAAATGTTGCATATAACATAAAATATTTCTTGTGTTCATAGATACTCAAAATAAGCGATGAAGTGATGTAACTGACTAAATTACCCCCAATACGCAAAATTGTTTTCTAATGTGAAATTCGCCTGAAGTGTTCTCAAAGGTGAAATTTGATACTAGAGTCTGTAAGGTTATTAAGTTAGCCTACCAATCATCATCTATATTCAGGAGTAAATTGTAAGATTACCAAAATGCTTTTTAAAGAAAAATATTTGGGTAGTTTAGTGCTACCCCCCTGATTTGGAAAAGTAATTTGTTGTACCCCCTTACACTTTCAAACTGGCATAATACCCCCCTTTACAAAATCTGTGAAGCGTTGATTAACAAGGCATGTCACGTGTCTGTTAGTGTAATGTTCAAATGACTAATATGCCCTTATCTTCTTCCCTGCTTTACGCTTTTAACCCCCGCTGCTATTGGAGGGATTTCCACAGAGTCGTCTCGGTGGTGGATGATCTCCTTATTGGACGCCACTACTACCAGTAGCAGGGGTTCACGGAACACCCAAACGAAACCGAAGTGGAAGGTGTTAGGTTTTTTGTGTTGTAGGTGACCGGATCTGATACTCCGTCAAGAACCCATCCAAATCTGACGTCTCACCGGCATCCACGTCTCCTCTTGTCTCACCACTACAAGCGAGAGATTTGATCAAGAACGTCGAAACCGGGGATGAAAACTGCTTCGATTGTTTGTCAAGATGCCGATTTTGCGAAACAATCTGATGAGAATCGAAAGTTTCTCGTGAAGATCGACAATTTTATTCCGGTACTTTTTGATGTTTTAAGCAATTGTTATATAAAGATTGAACTGTTTGAATAGGCGGTTAGGATTTTGGATTTAACTCCTACGGAGATCAATGGTGAGGGAGGGGATGCTGCCACAACACTCTTCAACCTTGTTGTTTACAAGGGTAGCAGATGCAGTTCCTTTTCTCATGAATTGTTGATGGAAGCAGGGAAAAAGATAAGGGCATAATAGTCATTTTAACATTACATTGACTGACACATGTCCTGCGCAGTTAATCAACGCTGCCCATATTTGGTCGGGGGGGTACTACGCTAGTTTCGAAGTATAAGGGGGTAGAACAAATTAGTTTTCCACACTAGGGGGGTAGAACTAAATTACCCAAAATATTTTATGGTTTACAAGCATGGGCTTACACTAAGGTTCATACCAATTCGGGTTTACAAAAATTTGGGTTATTACACTTATACTCCCTAAACATGGATTACAACATAAAATGAATAATTAAAATTCAACCTCCGTTAAAAGATATGATTCATATATAAAATTAATATAATAAGGGATCATGAAATAAATTAGTACGTGATGACACACAACACCTACACATGTACCATGAACATATAATCTACTAAATTAGCCAATAAAAATTTCTCATGAAAATGAAAATACCCATAATTATAATATTTTCTAGAAATGTGCTATGGGGTTAGAATTTGTCCAAGACATGTAAAATCACACCAGGGTTCTTATTAATTATGCTTAAAAATTAAAGTGTAATGAAATTATTGAAATGCCCTTAAAGAACAAACTTTTTTTTTTTTGATAAGTAAAATATATTTCAAAGGGCCGAAGCCAAAAGATACAACCAGCCATGGGGAGGTAGGTCGAGATGACCTACACAGCACCAAGGCAAGAAAACAAAAGGGAGGCCGAACCCCACCCCACGCCCCGGCTAAAAGGAAACACGAAACAAACCCCCATCATTGACCTTCCGTAGAACATATGCGATCCCACCGGAAAACAAAATCTTCGAAGAAGATGCCCCTACAATCCAAGACCGCCTTTGACCACATGTACATCAGCCCCTTAATGTTAAGGATAATAGAGTACAAGTCCAATTCCTTTCCTTCAAAGACTCTTTGGTTCCTCTCCTTCCAAATACCCCAAATAATCGCTAGCGGGGTCATTCTCCATAACGCATTCCACCTAGACGAGAACGCTTTAGATTTCCAACTAAAAAGGAGAGACCTTAGAGAAGTCGGCATGACCCAGCTCACCCCGAATTCCACCAGGAAGGCATTCCAGATTTTAGTAGCTGTCTCACAATGAGTCAGAAGATGATCCAAAGATTCCCCATTAGTTTTGCACATCCAGCGATATTGCACCAAAGTAAAACCTCTAGCTATCAAGTGATCTGTAGTGAGGATCTTATCCATAGACGCTTCCCAAGCAAAAAAGCCACTTTTGAGGGAATCTTAGATTTCCAAACCGATGAAACAGGGAAGGCGGCTCCTTCAGATCTTTGTAACTCCACATACAAAGATTTCACCGTGAAGGATCCCCCTTTGGTCCAGGCCCACACTCTTCTATCCTGCTCCAACGGTTGTAAATTTACGTTCTGAAGCCTTGAAATGTGGCTAGATAGTGGTTCTATCTCCCAATCATTCAAGTTTCTTCTGAAGCCAAGATTCCACCTTCCTGACTCCCCTTCGTTCCTGTAGCAAGCGGAGATAGAATCTCTTTTCCTCACCAAAATGGAATATAGCTCCGGATAATCCTCCCTTAACGGCTTGTCCCCGCACCATATGTCTTCCCAAAAAACTTATCCTGTCGTCGGCTCCTACCTCGAACCTCACCCCTTTTACAAAATCCTTGGTCACCTTCAGGATACCTCTCCATACGCTGCAACCATAGGGACTTCTAACTTCAAGACTTTGCCACCCATAATGGGCGATACCATATTTGCCCGCTATGGCAATCCTCCACAAGCTGGTCTCCTCCCCAAATCTCCATAGCCACTTGCCCAGAAGCTCCATATTCATGAGTTTGAGTTGCTTAATCCCCAGACCACCATCATCCTTGGGCTTACACACCCTATCCTACCTAACCAAATGAATCTTGTGATTCTCAGAATTCCCATCCCACAAGAAGTCTCTCATGATCTTGTCCAAGGTTAGGAGAGCACTGTTTGGCATCATAAACATGGACATGTAGTAGATGGGTAAGCTCGAGAGCGAGCTATTAATCAGAACCCATCTTCCCCCTTTAGATAAGTATCTGGCTTTCCAAGAAGCTAGTTTCCTCCCAAAGCTATCAACAACCGGTCTCCAAAGCTCTTTGGATCTATACGCTGCCCCCAAGGGGAGGCCTAGATATGTAGTAGGGAATTTGTCGATGCGGCACTCCAGGATGTTTGCCAATCCCTCCAGATCCTCAACCTCTCCAACACCAAACAATTTGCTCTTGTTGAGGTTGACCTTAAGACCCGATACCGCCTCGAAGCAAAACAAGATGCCTTTGAGGAATCAAGTGGGATAACTCAGGAGCAAGAAAATGAGAATGTCATCGGCAAACTGAAGATGAGAGATAATGGGGACCCCCGGGGCCAGGACAAAACCATCCAGCTCTCTCAAAGACACAGCTTTGGAAATCATCCTACCGAAAGCCTCCACCACCACAATGAACAAAAAGGGGGATAAAGGATCACCCTGACGAAGCCCTCTTGAGCTCCTGAAATACCCCGCTAGAGAACCATTAACTAGGATAGAGAAAGAAGCCGACGATATACATTTCCACATCCATTTTCTCCATCTCGACCCAAAGCCCATTCTGCTTAGAAGGTAATCAAGAAAATCCCAATTTACGTAGTCGTATGCCTTCTCCATGTCGATCTTGCAAACTACCCCTGGGTGGCCTGATTTAATTCTCGAATCTATACATTCATTAGCAATAAGAACACCATCGAGAATTTGCCACCCTTTCATGAAAGCTCCTTGATTGGGCGAAATTATAGAGGATAGAACCTCTCTAAATCTCAAAGCAAGGGTCTTAGCCAAGATTTTGTAGGCGCTACCCACCAGACTAATGGGGCGAAAATCCGATATATCCTCGGCTCCCGTAACCTTAGGGATCATGGCAACAAAGGTACTATTGGAAGGGAAGTCCAGAAAACCTTCATTTTGAAATTCCTCCGCCATCTTCATGAAGTCGGGACCAATGATCTCCCAGCAGTATTTATAAAAGGCTATAGTGAAACCATCTGGCCATGGAGCCTTATCTTGTGACAAAATGGAGAGCAAATTAACCACCTCGTCCCCCGAAATCGGTCTCTCCAACCTAACTTTATCCTCCATGCTAATTTGATTGAACTGAAGGCCTTCCAAAAGAGGTCTGAAGGATGCCGGCTCAGTATACATCTCCGAGTAGAAATCAACCACGCCCTTTCTAATGCTGTCTTCGTCCTCCTTTATAGCTCCCTTTATACGAAGACAGGAGATATAATTCCTCCTTCTGTTAACATTGGCCACCTTGTGAAAGAACTTTTTAAAATACCCTTTTAGAACAAAATCGTCCGGAAGTTTTCAAAATTTACAAATAGGGTATCTAGAATTATTAGGCTAACCTAATAATTATAATACAAGCTAATAAGAAAGCAACAAGACTAAAATACTCGAGTTACAAAATTACCAAAATGCCCTTTAAGGGAGAAAAAATCTAGGAATTTTTAAGGTATTGCAGTTTTACCTTATGTTGCGTGTCGAATTCGCAACCCTGTGAGGGCATCTCATTGTAGAATCCCCAATTGTCATATCTATCCGGTCTTATCGATCAAATTTTCATTGTGTTACATGCATTACATTTTTCTTTATTTACCTCATAATAAAAAATTTATATAATGCACTCTATTTCACCAAAACACTTGATACACCTTATTAAATTAACACACTAGATCATGCATGCATGAGATACTTGCATTGCCTTGTTGCATGCAAGATACACTTGTGTCCCATAAATTGTGGAAATTACCTTTTTACCCCTCTTTAAAATAAAACGGTTTTTTATTTTTAAAACTCAAAAATAATTTCCATTTTCAAACAAACCAACAACCATTGCAGGTTTCATGAAGGCAACCTCTTGAAGTTTTTAAGCTGAAATTCAACTATGTTATAGTAGACTGAGAGAGTTGCATTTTGACACCAACCTTGAAGGAATTTGGAGCAAGGGAAAAGGGGGATTTGGAGGCAAACTTAGAAGCTGGCATTGAAGCTAAGAAGACCTCAGAGTTGGTACAACAAGAGTAGCAAAATCTCAGCTATTTAAGACTGGATTTGAGCGAATTCAGGTAAGGTACCTCCTAAATTCATGTTGAATTCTGTTTTGAAAAATTATTCTTCTCTTCTATTCTTCTTGGCCACAGCTTCTGTAATGAAATTAATGATTTAAGTTCCTGAAATAATGTAAAATTAGTTTGATTATATGATAGAAATGTTAATTTTTTGTTTAGGAATAATTTGGGTCTAAATGTATGTGTAATTCTTGTTTTGTTTTCAATCAATTCAATTGGAAGGATGTATTACAGTGTGGATGTTTAAATTTTGATCAAGAACTGTTTTAAGTCAATTAAGAGTGAGTTTAGAGGGGTGTTTACGACCTGGGATGCATTTGGAAGAGAATTTACACGGCAATTTTCAACCCCCTATTTTTGGTTGATTCTAACTAGTCTCGGGAGAATATTCATAAAATATTCAGACCGTCAAATATTACGAAATTTGTTTTGAAAGTTTCCTAAGAGCTATACCTATTACTGTGTACAATTTGGTGAGCTTTCAATACCATTTGCTATTTTAAAAATCCATAATTTTAGAGTACAATTGCAGTAGTCTGCAACTTGCTGCAACTATAGGTGAAGTTCGATTAAGAATTTCATATGGTATATATTAATAAATTATTTTTCCTTGTATCTTTATTCGGTTTAGTTTCCAAAACATTTGAGTTTGCATGATTTCAATAAGTAGTGAATTAGATATTAATTTTTAAGTGACTGTTGCGCAGAACAATCAAGAGACGGGTCAACTTGGTTAGTAGGAAAATCTTTTTTTGTCACACCCCGTTTTCCAGGGTGCAGGACCTGACCTGTGACACTCGGTCTGTCCGTGATCCGAATCCATGAGCCATGAATTGGGGCATGAGTTTAGGTTAATTATGTAGTATTTAGCTCACATATTTAATCATAAGGAAATTAATTTAAGCTCATTTCACACAAAGAAGTAAACACACACACATGGGACCCACTCCCATGTGTAAAATGACCAAAATGCCCCTAGGTTGCAAAATTACCAAGCTACCCTTTCCTAAGGTTTTTTTTTTGTAATCTCCTTTCCTTAAGGTTTATGTGAAGTATTTCATGAAAAATCAGGTGAGTGCATATACTAGCTTATCACACTGACTGCATATTCAATATCTGGTATTGTAAAAAAGTGATAAATCAACTTCTCGACAAGTCTCTAAAAGCTCTCAACATCCTTCGTAGCTCTCCATTTGTCTCACCCAACTTGTGATCCTGTTCTATAAGGGTGTCCACAGGTCGGTCCCTAATTTTCCAATGTCCTCTAGCAGATCAAAGATATACTTCCTTTGACAATGAAGATCCCATAACTTGATCTTGCAACCTCTATGCCCAGAAAGTACTTTAGGAGTCCTAGATCCTTTGTCTTAAACTCGTCAACTAAATATTTTTTAGCTTTGCAACTTCTTCAACATCATTGCCAATCATAATGATATCATCCATATAGACAATAAGAGCAGTGGTGCTCTTCCCATGATGCCTAACAAATAGGGTATGATCAACCTGGCTTTGGGTAACTTCGTCAACATCATTGTCAGTCATAATGATATCATCCACATAGACAATAAGAGCAGTGATGCTCTTCCGATGATGCCTAACAAATAGGGTATGATCAACCCGGCTTTGGGTATAACTCAGATTCTTCAGTGCCTAGGTAAACCATTCAAACCATGCTCTAGGAAACCGCTTTATCCCATACAATAACTTCTTCAGTCCGCACACTCTTCTATCACCCCCTGTTGGTATGAATCCTGGAGGAGGAACCATGTACACTTTTTCTTTTAGATCCCATGAAGAAATGCATTCTTCACATCAAGTTGATGTAAAGGCCACGACTGGTTAGTAGCAAGAGATATGAGCACCCTTATGAGGTTCATTTTTACAATTAGGGCAAATGTCTCCATGTAGTCAATACCACAAGTCTGTGAGTATCCTTTGGCTACCAATCTCACCTTCTACTTCTCTACTAACCCATCTGCCTTGTACTTCGCATTGTACACCTATCTACACCCCACTAGTTTCTTTCCTTTAGGTAAGTCAATCAGTTCCGAGGTATTGTTCTTTTCTAAGGCATTCATTTCTTCAACTATTGCATCTTCCACTTAGGATGCTTCACCTTTTGTCACTGAGGTAAGTATAGGAATGGTGGACAACGAAGTAACAAATGACTTGTAAGATAGAAACAAGGCCTCATACGAAACAAAGTTACGGAGAGGGTGTTGGATACAGGTCCACGTACCCTTTCTAAGAGCAATAGGAAGGTCAGAGGCACAAACATTAGTAGCGGAGTCAGTAATTGAAACAGATGGCACAAAAGGCTCAGAGGGATGAGGTATTTTACATGGATCCAAGAATGATAAACTGGAGATGGATCAGCAGCTATGGCTTTCCCTCTTCTACTATAGATTTTAAGCTCCCCCTGAACACCAAGACTACTGTCAGCCCTAGGAGGTCATTCACATTGACCAGAAGAGTGGGTGTTGGAGGAATAGCAAGAAGAGGGACATTGGAAGAGGAAGACCTCTCTTCACTAATTATCTCCCTTTGAAGAGAGGTAGAGAGAAAGAAAGGGACATCCACTTGAAAAGTGTCATCTATGGAAACAAACTTCTTCCCAGATAAGGGGTGATAACCGTTGTACCCTTTGTGTGAGGAAGAATATACGAGGAAGATGAACTTGAGAGCTTTGGGATTCAATTTGGTACGATTTGGACCCAGAATATGAACAAAACGTACACAACAAAATACAGGAGGTAGAACTAAAAACAATGAGCAATTTGGTTTAAGGATTTGATAAGGGGTCTTAAAGTATAAGGAAAGTGAAGGCATGCGATTAATGAGGTATGCAGCAGTAAGAACAACATCAGACCAATATGAATTACGAATATTGCTACCAAAGATAAGGGAGCGAGCTACCTCAAGGAGATGATGATTCTTCCTTTCAGTGATACCATTCTGTTGAGGGGTGTAACTACAAGAATTTTGATGGCCAATCCGATGTTCAACTAAGTAATGTTGCACACCTCCATACATATATTCGCCACCTTGGTCATGACGGAGAATCTTGATTCGAACACCAAACTTGTGTCTTAACCATCTTATGAAAATTTTTAAAAATATAATACACGTCACCTTTGGTCTTTGTAAGATAGATCCATCTTCACCCAGTATGATCATCAACAAAGCTAACAAAATAATGAAAGCTAAGGGGAGAAGTTATAAGATCCGGTCCCCGAACATCACATTAGAATGCACAATATCAAAAAGAAATAAACTTCAGTTACCCCTCAAAGAATAAGATAAACGACAATGTTTTGCAAGCTTAGAAGTCTCACAATGAAGTTTAGAAATGGAAATAGAAGTAAACAAAGCATGAAATAAAAGTGTCAAGTACTTGAAAGAAACATGACCAAGGCGTGCTGCCAACACAGAGTAGACTTTGGACTAAGTCGACTACTACGAGACTACTGTGATGTTGGCTCAATAGGATGTCCATCCAAGTGGTATAGATCATCATCTTCACCTCTAGTACCAATTGTCTTTTTCGTATCCTGGTCCTAAAAGACACATAAAGAAGGAAATAATGTGATACTCAAATTCAAGCATTTGATAAAAGAACTAACATATAAAAGATTAGAAGTAAACTTAAGAACATGTAGAATAGATAATAAAGAAAGATGGGAATAGAGATTAGCACTCCCTGTCCCAGGCACAAATGAGAATGTACCATTAGTAATTTTAACCTTATCATATCATTAACTAGACAAATGAAATAGGAAGAAAATAATGAAGACATACCAGTCATGTGCTCGGAGGCACCAAAATCAATGATCCAGGTGGGACTAGAGAAAGGAGTAGACACACGATGATCAGTGCTTATTGGTAACTAATTGAGCAAAGTAGGAGGTGAAAGGGCATTTTTATTACTTTGATAAATTAAGGTATTTATGACTTTTTATGCTTCATTTATACTTATGTTGACTTTTTCTAACTAGAATAAGACTATTGACTTTCGAGAAGTTTTGAAAAATAATTTTTCAAGGTTTTTTGTTGATTTTCATATGGGACTCGCACGGATTTAGTAAGGCTCATGATTTGATGCATGTTTTCAGGCCCATATATGTGCATTATAATTCTTACGTTAATTTTATAATTATTTAATTAAATATATTCTCATAACCTATGACTTTAATTAATTAATTGCTGATGTTTTAAAGTACATATGAATAGTGCATGTACATTTAAGTGATTATGTATGTGTGTTAAGAAAAGGATGACTAGGCTAGTTATATTTAATTTTTTTAAGAAACTCATTTGCTTATGTGGCTGCCACATATACCAATAAAAATAAATTGTGAATAAAACATCACATTTAATGACCTATCTTTAATTTTTTTAAGTGCCACCTAAGAGATTTTTCTATTTCTCCTCCGTAGAAATTGTTGAAACCCTTGTGGGAATGAACCCCTTTAAAAATTAAGAACTCTTTTGTTATTCAGTTTAGAAACTCCTCTTTAGTCATTCAGAAACTTTATCCCTTAAGGAAATTCCTTTACTAACCTAAACTTAACTTTGCTGACCTAAGCCTTTTGAAATGCTAAATAAAGCCATGAGAGACATCATTTTCTCATCAAATCATTAGAGTTTTGGCAAAAAAACTCTCTCATCCTCTTCTCTTATGTTGAATTTCTCTTTCTTTCTTAAGACCCTCGCATTTCCCCTATTTTGTGAAAAGAATTAGTAAAAGACCATAGATTAAGAAAGAGATTAGAAGAAAGAAGAGAAAAGAAGAAAAGTATACACCACAAAATTCTTATTTTTAAGCACATAAGATAGGTTGATCTTCATCTCGATGTTTCCCTAGCTAGTTTCAATCTACTATGATCTATATGCATTTTTACATTTAAATAAATTTTTGTATAATGTTAAAAAATCTATTATTTGGTTTAATATATTATTTTATAGATTTTATAATGCATGCTAGATGTATTTGATGTTTGCATTATTTTTTGGAGTTTTTGGATTTAAACAAATTAAAAACTTGTGGTCATTTGGATCCTTCTAGAGTTTGGACCGGCTTAAATTTTTGAGTGTTATGAGATTGCTATGTCTAGTAATGCATATCCAAAATTCAGCCCGATCTGATCTCTAGATCTTGAGTTATGATTTTCGCATTATATTTCTCGTTTAAAGATTCATTTTTAACAGGTTTTTTGTATATTTGTTTTATTGCACATCGATTATTGTTCATGCATCCATATTATTTTAATATCATGTTGTGAGACTTGAAATAATTAGAAAAAGAGAAGTTGGATGTACATGGATTAACGGTTAATGGTTTTGTGGCCTATCGTGCAGAAATCCTTGGGTTGTGATCCCAAAAAAGCAAGAAGGGTTTCGAGTCCTAAGGGTCAGTCACAAAGTCGGGATTCGGCAATAAATCGCCAAGGGTCAAGTCGGAAAAATTCGGATAAATTCGGTATAAATCAGTAGAAATCGACAAAAATAGAAAATATATCATGGCATTTTTCAAGTTAGAAATGTTGTTTTTAACAAAACACATTTATATGATGAAAACTACATCTATAATTCCATAGTAATAAGTCATAACTCATAAGCATGATATATCATTCATAATTCTAAAATCAGCAAAATCGAAATCAAAAGGGGAAAAAATGGATCTCAACCGAATTAATCGGCAAAATTCGGTAAAATCGTTGATTAATCGCCATTTTTTTTATTAATCGGAGATTTTACCGATTTTGCCGATTAATCGGCGATTGATTCGTGAAGTCAAAAAATCAGAGAATTTTGGAGAATTTTTTAAAAAATCGGAGATTTTTGTGACTAGGCTGAGGGTGCAGAACCCCAACCTCCTTGGTACTATGTGGCTATATTTTTGTTTACTTGTGGCAAGTAGCCCCATAAGTTTTATTGGTGCATACATATTCATTGGATGCTCTATTCTAATAAATTCGACTAGATGGGACTTGTCGATAATCTTGCACTTTATGGTTGTAGCATGCATTACATATGTATATTATGTATCCGGATTGATTTCTCATGTTTAGTCGCTCATTACCATGGACACATAGTGTTGGAGTATGCATACTGAGCTTCCCAGCTCACCTTCCCTACTTATCATGTTTCAGATTTGCCCGACGAAGCGGGTGCGTGACCGATTTGATGTCAGTGGAGGATTAACCTTTATTATGCTTTATTTCAATTAGATTTGACATATTAGAGTTTAATTTAATGAATAACAATGTGATAAATATTGGTACTTAGTTAATTTCATGTTTTGGATTATGATTTATGAGATAATAGAATCCACTAGAACCTATAAATTTGATGTATCATAGAACTTAGTAACAACATGAGTGAACATTTTTTTAATTCTTTTTTTATCATTACGCTCGAAACCATAGGTCTGGGTTGTGGACCACAGGTTAGACCGAGTAATCGCGGGTCGGGTCTGGTAGACCCATGTTCGGGCATGACAGAGTGGTATCAAAGCCTTGGTTGTAGTTCCTAGGGATTATTATATGAGAATTTGTAGGATCACTTTAATCACATAAGAAACATTTATCTTCAATGTTTGCATTTGATATGAATAAGACCAAGATCGACATTCTCCTACTTCTTTATCACCCCTTCCTTCACAACAGATCGAAAAAGGGGAAGCAAACCAACGTCAAGCACTAATAGGACAATGGTATATCGCATTAGAATAGTTTATGATTGATGGTTACACCGTGGGCATGGTGCAGGAATGGAAGGAATTCTAGAGTGCAAAAAAGCCGTGGTTGGTAAGATTTGGCGAAAAAACTTCCAAAGAAAGACCTGATCTCGAAAAGGGATCTTTAATTTCCATATTTCCTTCCATATATTGCTTGGCATTCTTGAAGTGATCACGCTGCTGGAGTTGTTAATCAAAAAATGGTAGGTTGATTTGGTAGAGTAGTTTCTTTTCGGATGAGGAGTCCAATACCAACGATTTGGGAAAGGGATGCGGCTCAGAGGTATAGTTTAAAATGGCGAAGACAACTGAAGTCAGAAACATAGTAGTCAGCAGGTCCTTGTTCCATTGACGAGATGGAAGAATGAGATCCTTTACCTGATCAATATGACAATTTGGAGGCCGAGGGATATTTATTAAATTATCAAAAAGATCCATTATCCAAGGGCCTTTCCAAATATTGATGTTTTCTCCTGAGCCCACGACCCATATACATCGATCTTTACAAGCATTCTTGGCAGCAATGAGACTACTCTTAACACCAAGAAGCATTAGCATTTTTGTTTTTATGTTGTCCCAATTGGTCCATTTTTGCAGTATTTCCGCACCAATTGTATGGCGAAAAGCGAATTCTTCTGCTTCTGTAAATTCCACACATTTTTGAAGAGCAAAGCAATATTCATCGCATGAAACTTTCTAAAACCTAAGCCACCTTTAGACTTCGACGGGCATAACGAATCCTAGCTAGCTAGACGCATCACCAGTTTGTCAGGATCGCACCCCACCAAAACTGACTAGTCAACTTACTTATCCATATCGGAGCACACTTTCTTAGGAAAAAGGAATAGTTGCATCAAATAGATGGGGATGGCTGAAGCTAGTTTTACCCGCTTGAGATAGGCATTTAAACCTCCATCCTTCAGTGAGGCTCTTGATACGATCTACACAACTTTGAAGAGCCTTCGATTTTGATCATCCGGTAAAGAACGGCATCCCCAGATATTTTTCCGAAACGCTCATTTTTTGTTTTTTGAACAATATGGGACATAGCTTTCCTCTGACGATGATGAAGATTTGGACTGAAAAGAATGTCAGATTTTTTTTAAGTCGATCAGTTGTCCAGACCAAGGTTTAAAGGAGGCCGTTTTAACGGTTAGACGGACTGGGGGCATTACCGTTTAAACGGCCGTTAAAACGGATTAAAACGACCAGGGGCAAAAATTGAAACAAAAACGGAAAAAAATGGAATTAAACGGATTTTAACGGTTTTAACGATTTTAAAGGAAAAAAATGGAAAAATGGCACTGAAATTCAAATTTTGAAATTTGAAAATTTAAAAAAAAAAAAAAAACAGAATTAACGGATATTAACGGAAATTAAATGGATTTTAACAGAATTAAACGGATTGAACGGCCTGTTTTTTTTCACAAAAATTTTCTGAATTAAAGGGTTGTTTAAACAATTTTAACAGCCGTAAAAACAAAAAAAACGACCGTCCGTTTTATTCAAAATCGATAAAACGTGTTTAAACAGTTTTAACGGCCATTAAAACAAAAAAAAAAAACAACCGTTTTATTCAAAACCAATAAAACGTGTTTAAACGGTTTTAACGGAAATGGGCTTGGGGCGTCACCGTTTAAACGGTCGTTTTTAAAACCATGGTCCAGACATCTGACGAAATGTATTTAGGATATCCCGAATATACCGAGCTTCCACCAAATTAGCTCTACAAAAGATCAAGCAATCGCCCTCGTCCAATCTGCAGACCAACTAAATACCTAATCCACACAACTAAATACTTTTTGGAAGGAACAGGCTCTCGAGACTTGTATTCTCGGGCGTGGATTCCGAGAATCCAACGATAGTTTTGCTTTGGCAAAAAGTGATGCCAGCTCAGTGCTAACACCACCGTTGGATTCTCGGAATCCACGCCCCAGAAAGCCTGTCCTGGCAGTTGTCAAAAAAGGTGTGTCCGAAAACCCCACGCCAACAATTGACCGTAAACCACAATGCCCATTAAGGTCAATGATGATATAGCCTTAATAGCAAGTCAATATAATATCACAAATAGTGTTTGACTTGCAATAAGGTAAAAATATATTAACTTACAACCGAGGCTATAAGTAGAACTTTGCCGACTTTTTCAGCAAAGTCAGCAAAAATCAGTGTGCCCTTGCCCCTGAGTGTTTGACTTGCAAAAATCAGTGTGATTAGTGATTCCTAGTCATTGGATTTGTGCACTGCTTCATCATGGGCTTGGAACTAACTCATAGGCCGGTTCATAAAACCCATAATGAAAAGGTGCTCAAATCCTACAGCTAGAAATCACCAATCACGCTGATTTTTGGTGTGTAGGTCTATCATAGTGTGGGCCAAACATTCAGGGGCAAGTGGGCCCGAACGAGTCTACCAAGTTTCAATTTCAGGGACTACATCAAAATTTTGATACAGAAGTCTGCATCAAAGAACAGCCCCAATATGAAAAAAAATCCTCCAGGTTTTCAAACTTTGAATTATTATATTATACATATATATATATACCTCACACTTCAAGAAAAATAGGGTACTTGGATTAGATTGCCTATATCTGCCTTTGTTGCACAAGCGTGCACGCATACATATAAGAGTAGTCTTTTGTCTCCCTTGAAGGGAAATTCTAGTTTTTATTTTACTGGTCTCTTTTTTCCAAACATAAAATTTATTTTCTATTTTCAAATCCTTAAGGCACGTTTGGTTGTCAAATGTTATATATACATACGCTTGGTGTGGATTTCTTCAATACTATGGTGGCGTTTGGTAAAACTTTTAGAGCCCATTTGGCAAACCAGTGGAAGCAAAAAAGTAACTTCTAAGTTAAGTTGCTGAAGTTAAAAGTTGCTATCTTGAAGCAAAAGTTTATTTGGTGAAACGCTGACTTATAAGTCAAAAAGTGAAAAAGTTAGTTTGGCATGAATATTAAGTCAAAAAGTCATTTTCTTATAATTTTATATACATATTATATTCTAATAAATCATTAATAAAGATCATAAACTAATATCACATATTTTAAATTTTTTTAACTATAAATGGTAAGTAATAAACGATGCACTAGGTGAGTCATTTTATGGGTAATTATTTAAAAAAGAAGAAGAGATGATCCGTTGACTTGCTCCTCAACAAACCAATATCCCTGCAATTTTCTCCCTTCATAAGATGTTTTCTATCTACATTTCATAATGTGAAGTTGAGTAGATAGAATCTAAACACAAATCCATTCGAAAGATCATTTCATAATAATCACAAAATCTAACCATATGAAAATAAGAAAGATGCATGATTCTAAGGATTCTAACCATAGGAAAACAAAGTTTGCACCAATAAATGGCTTCTATAAATCAAACAAAAGTAACTAACAAATACTATACGTGGTGAGTGTGATATAAAATCTAACCAATATTATTTATGGCAAGTCAAATTACTGCCCATATTATGGCAAAAGTGTTTTTAATCTATAATTGTGATGTAATTTTTTTGTATCTATTTGAGCCAAGGGTAAAATTAACATTTGAAAATATTCACGTAAAATTAGAAGCATTGGTTCCGCAAATTTTTTTTGCTTTTGCTTCCATCAGAAGCAAGAAGCAAAAAATACTTGCTTCCATGTACAAAAAGTAAGTTTTTGACTTTTGAAAAGCAATTCCAAAATGGATACCCAAACAAACTTTTCAACTTTTTTACTTTTGGAAGCAAAAAAGTAACTAATTTCGGTGTTGCCAAACGGGCCCTTATTCAGACCTTAAGTCTAAATGTGATGAAATACAATGATTTCGGTCATTAAATGGCGTTTGGTAAACAACTTAAGGTCTGAATAAAAGTGAAATTCATACATAATTAAGCAAAAAATGAGCAGGGGGTCACTTGGCGTTTGGTAATTATGTTATCAGATCTAAAAGCTTAAAGCGCTTAAGGTCTGATAGCTTAATGACTTTTGACTGAATTGGTTTGTTTGGTAAAGGTCTTAAGTCTTAAAATTAAGTCAAGGGTAATGTGGGTATTCTAAAATTTTTATTATGACACTTTTGTAAGTTTTTACAAGAGAAAGCTTTAAAAAAAGGGCATTATCGGTATTAAAAGAGAATCTTATAATCTTTTGAAAATATGCTTTCACTTACCACAATAAGTGAAGGGTGGGTGATTGTTACTTTTCACTTAATTTTAGTGATTTTGGTGATAAGTGCTGAAATTAAGATGTTTACCAAACACCACTTAATCACCAAAATCACTTAGGGGGTGTTTGGGTACGAGAAGTAAAAGCACTTCGTTACTAGTTGATTTTTTTACCTCCAAAAAAGTCACAAAAATTTAAAGCATTGGGAGGCCTTCTAATTTTTGAGAAGTAATTTCTCTTAGAAGTTAAGAGCAAAAAAAAATTAGCTTCAATTTTAAGTTAATTCTACTTTTCAGAAGTTAAAATATGAAACACTTCCAAACTAACTTTTTAACATTTAATTTTTGCTTATAAAAGTCAATAAATTAGTTATTTTTGTGTTGCCAAAAGTAAGCTATCAGACCTTAAGCACTTTAAGCTTTTAGATCTGATAACTTAATTTACCAAACACCACAATATATTTGCTTCTGAAGAGCATTCGAACTTGTACCACGTAATTATAACTATAAAAATATAATCAACCTGGCCATTAAGATGTAATTTTTAAACACGAAGTTGTATTCTAAAGTTGTCACCATTCTAAAGATATCTGAAATCTAAAGTTGAAATCTTAAGCTATTGACTAATATATAAAATAGAACCGACTATAGAAAATCGTGGGTTCGATCCAATGCCAAGATAGATGTCGAGCTACAGTCCCTGTCACAAAAATAAAATAAATCTAAGACATACAAAGTAAGAGTTGGATTCTATTGATGTGAGCGGCGGTCTCCCTTTAGTAATTAACTAGTTAAGCATGCCAAAGTGAGAATTAGATTCTATCAATGTGAGCGACGTACGGCCACCCCAAAGGTTCGCTGGCCTCGTGACTTTTCTCCTAGTTAATAACTTACGATTTCAACAAAAATATTAACTTTAGATTTCATATATCTTTAGAATGGAGAAAGATTCGCAGTACTTCAAAGTTCAAACTTTGAAGTCTCCCTCCCAAAATGTCTAACAAGTACGTACCCCTTGTTAACCACTAACCAAGGGCTTAACGCAGGTTGGATTAAGGGATTGGGGTACGTGTGTCAGACATTTTGGGCGGGGAGACTTCAAAGTTTGAAGTCCCCTAGGGCCAAGGAATCTTTTCTCCATTCTAAAGATATATGAAATCAAGGGGAGACTTCAAAGTTTGAAGTCCCCCGGGGCCAAGGAATCTTTTCTCAATTCTAAAGATATATGAAATCAAGGGGAGACTTCAAAGTTTGAAGTCCCCCGGGGCCAAGGAATCTTTTCTCAATTCTAAAGATATATGAAATCAAGGGACTGTTTGGGAATCAGGAATTGAGCTTGGAATTGGAAATTCAATTCCTGGAATCACAAACATGTGTGTTTGGGAGGACCAATCTCTTGGAAATGGGTTTCCAATTCCACAGTGCAACCAAACACAAGAAAATTCAAATCCCAGAAATCAAATTCCTAGAAATCCCAAATCCTGGAATTCCATTTTCAATTCCAAATCCTTGTGGGGTTGGCAAACTGACCCTAAAGTTAAAATTTTAGTTGAAATCTTAAGTTATTAACTAAGAGAAAGGTCGCGGGGTATTTGCAACCCAATGATGGAAGCAAAAATTATCATGTACAAAAGAGGGGGGTCGGCTACTACATATTGTGGCAGGATCAAAAAAATTTCTCCACTGTTCTTCACCTGTCTTCTTCTCAAAAGTCAAATATGAAGTGCCTTTCCAACAGTTGAAGAAGTTTTCAGAAGAAACAAAAAGTCTTCTGTGAAATACATATCAGACCCCTTTACTTTATTAATTAACTAGTTAAGGAAACAAAACTGAGAATTGGACTCTATCGATGGAACCACGACCTCCCTTTACTTATTTTATTAATTAACTAGTTAAGGAGAGAATTGGATTCTATCGATGAGAGCCACGGCCACCCCAAAGTCATTAAAAAAGAAAAAAAAAAAAAATTATCAAGGAGACGTTGATCTTGATCCTTCAAAACATTTAATGAAAACTTCGTACCTGGCCATGGATCTGATACTGATTCTGAGCTAGCGTGAAGAAGAGAAGATCAAGAAAGCAGAATAAGAGCAATGTTTTTAATAATAATCAAACAGGTAAAGAGACCAAATCGCTGATTATTTTCTCTCCTCAATCTCAAGCTGGTGATTTTATTCGAAAAAGCGTTTAAGATTATCATCCATCCATCCTCGTACCAGTAATGAAAAAAGAATATGGTACATATTCCTTGCGTATGTTGTCATCAATTTTGTAACGAAAAAAAAAATTTACTTCTTACTTTGGATAAATCTCTAAATTCTCTGTATATAATCTTCTGTAAATCTTCAAAGTCTGCTGCTAGGTTTTGGACTCGTACTGAAAAGATGGCGGCAATGGGAGAAGGGCCATTACCGTACAACGTCATACAGAAGGAGAGTTCTTCTTCTGAACCAACGGACGCCATCGTGTTCTTTGGGATCAGTTTGGTGTTGGGTATCGCTTGCAGGCATGCTCTTGGTGGCACCAGAGTCCCTTACACCGTCGCATTGCTTGTCGTCGGCATTGGCCTTGGATCTTTAGGTCTGTTTACTCGCTTCAACTTTATTTTATTTGAGTCTCTATCTCTGAATCTTACTGAATTATAATTCTGTCAACTTGTTTTAGTTTTGATTTTTTCTTTGCATCTTTGTGTGGAAATTCGATGTGATATTCTTCTAGTGTTATTAGCCCGTGCTTAGCATGGGCACGTAACAAGGTAGACCTGATGCTTTTTAGCGTCAGGTAGCGTATTTTTGTTACTCCTTGGCAGTGCCATATATCTAGGCCACCAACCGCATGGATGTTTAGCCCACCCCTTTGCATAGTTAATTAGGAATTCGGCATACTGCAAAGATTTGAAATGGGAAAACTTCGAGTTTAATTAATTTGGTTTGAGGATATAAAAATTCGGTCATTGTTGAAATGTTATATTTGTATAGTCTTAAAAAGCTTTCATTTTACCACTTTTTTCAATATATGTGGCCGTTTAATACGTTTTTATTTAAAAAAAAAAGGTAAAATTCGTGTATTAAACGTGAATAATATGTATTTTATTCGTATAATCTTAAAATTCATGATTTTTTTCTGATTTTTTATTTTATATGGCCGTATTAAATGTTTCTTCAAAAAATAAAAATTCGGGTATTAAAAGCGAATAATGCACGAATTTACTAACTAGGCCCCTTGGTAGACATTCATACCATAATCTGCTTGTTTTGATGATTTTTAGCCATATGTTTTAGGTTGAATCCAAATGAATCACGCCTTAAAAAATAGTAAAATCGATGGCTAGAGATTACCAATCACGATGATTATTTTTGGTGTGTATATCGACCAAGGGGTGGGCTAGCTAAACATCCATGCAGTCAGTGGGCCTAAAAGGCTGCAGTGAGTAACAAAAATCTTGCTACCTGACGCCAAAAAGCATCAGGTCTACTTTATTACATCTTTTTTCTTGTTTAAAATGGACCGTTATAATGCCTATAACAGTTACGAAAGTTTATAATCATCTTGACAAATCATGATTATCTTATAAGAACAATTACAAAGTTTTAATAAGAGGTTAATTAGAAAATAATAGGTGGTAAAGAGATTTTAAGAATTATAAAGGATGAGAGATATTATAGGGATGGAGAGAGAAAGAGACGTTTTGGATGGAGTTTTAGGGTCTGTTTGGTACGCATGCAAACCCATTACGAGTGCAATAGTTTGCTCGTGTAATGGTTTGCGCACCCATACTATTTTCTTGCGTTTGGTTCGCACAAACTTTGCATATTCAAATTTCAAAATTTACCCATTGTTCATATTTACTACCATTTGGTCCGTGCGCATGCTCACTTAGGAAAGCACAACATATGTGGGCCACACATATTAAGTACGAGAAAAAAAACAACAACGGATTTTTCGTACTTAATACGTGGGCCTCACATATTGAACATGAATTTCAAATTTTCAAAAACGAAAAAAATAAAAAAAAATAATGGGCAATCACAAAAATAACTGACGTTTTTTTTTTCACAAAATTTTTCAGAAAATAATGGTCGTTATTTTCCGGTATAATTTTCAGCATTTTACGGCATATAATGTAACGAGGGAGGTCCGAATCCATTATGACAAAAATAATGGCCGTTGTAACAGATTCGGACCTCCCCCGTTACGTTATGTACCATTAAAATGGTCAAAAAATAAGGATCGTTATTTTCTGTTGTGACGCAAATAACAACCATTATTTTTTTGAAAAAAAGGGCCATTATTTTTTCGTATCTATTTTTCTCGTTTATTAAAATTTAAATTTCAAGGCCACTTTTTCCATTATTATTATTTTTTTTTCTTTTTGGAAAGATACGGCTTGATTTGAGAAAATGTTGGATTTTAATTTGTACCTACCTTATGCAAATCGTTTGCACAAGGTGGTTGTGTAAACGATTGCTCAGGGGGTGAAATGGGTTTTTAATTGCTAAAGAGGGTGAGTATTCATTTGTCTATGTGTGTGTGCAAATAGCCGAATGAATGCGTACCAAACATGCATAGGAAACGATTGCATGTTTAAACCGATTTGCACACCTAATTTGCACGCGTATCAAATGCACCCTTAGCAAAAGTAGAAACTGGGGAGTTGAAAATATGGGGAAGAGATTTTAGGAATAATGGGATGAAAAAAAAATTAGGAAGAAAAGATAGGACAAGAGAAGGAAATTAAGGGTGGCAATTTGACCCACTGGGCTGGGCTGGGCTCGGGCAGACCAAGCCCGCCAGCCACTCGGGCCAGGCTGGGCTTCACCACAAAAATAAAACCCAGCCCCAGCCCGTGGCAGGTCTATAGTCAGGCCAACGGGCTTGGTCCCGAGTCGGGCCTCAGGTCCTAATCTTAGCTCAGAAAATTTAACACTAATTTTATGTTTAACTAAAAAATTATTTTAACGCACATATATTAAAAAAATCGACATATTTAACACAAATCTTAACTTCAAAAGAAAACCTTAGCTTAACTCTAAAAGAATTTTAAAAAATTGTTAAAAGTAACTTATCACAAAAAAATTAGAAAATATATGTGACTAAAAACTTTTTTAGTTATCAATTCAGAACCATAAAAAAAAAAAAAAAAAAATCACAATCCTAGTTAGAATGATAGGGCTTTTTTAAACCTATAATTTAAAATTAATAAAACACAAAAGAATATAATTCATAAAAAAAAAAAAAAAAAAAATACACCCGCTCTAATAAGTAAAAATAAAAAACAGCAAAAATTGTAAAAAAAAAAATAACTAGCTTTAAAAATGTTTTAGTAAATAAAAGCAAACAAAGAATTAAAAAAATATTAATTATGATATTTGTAGTTATTAGTTAAAAAAATCAAATTGTGAATTGTACTTGTTTAAAAAAATTGTAACTTTAATCATAGTAACAGAGATTTCTAGATTCATAAATAGTAAGTTTTGAAGAATTGAGAAAACACAACAAATTTAACACTAAACCTAACTCAAAAATAAAATCTAAAGAAAAAAATAGACAAAATAATGAGAATGTACATAAATATATATATGAAAAAAAGATAATACCTCTGTGGTAAGGAGGCAGCTTCGATAGAGTGCTTTGCGATGAAAGAGATGAGCAAGTGCTAATAAAGATAAGAAAGTTGTGAAGAAGAGGAGAAATGGAGAGAGAGTTTATGATTAAGAGATTTTGGGAAAGTAGGAAGGTGTTGAATTTCTTTCATTATCTAGTATCTAGTGTCTAAATAACGAGAAGTGGATGGAGTAGGGACATGAATAGAGGAAATTGAAGTATTTGTAACCGTAGGACAATGGGGAATGATGAAGATTGGATAAGTCCTTAGAAAAATAATTATTATTAACTTAATTAATAAAAATATAAGTCATAAAAAGTATGTAAAATCCCACTTCTTTTTGGTTTAGTCCTTAGAAAAATGATAAAATCTTAATTTGTTACTCAGTGAACACTATTGACAGCCCACAATATGAGCCATGTGGCACATTTTTAGAGGACATTGACTATATGGATGTTTAGCCAATCCTTAGGTGGACCTACAAACAAAAAATCACCTTGATTAATGATTTCTAAACGTCAGATTGGAGTCATTTTCATAGGTTAATTTTAACTATGGAATTTGAGCTCTATTGACCATTATTTGGGGTACAAGGATCCATAGGTTTGAAATCACTAATCAGGCTGATTTTAGTTTGTGGGTCCACTTAGGGATTGGCCAAACATATCAACGTCCTCTAAGAGTGTGCCATGTGGCTCATATTGTGGGTGGTCAGCGGTTTCACTAACCGTCGGCCGTCAGGCGAAGTTTTACTCTATCGAGGAAAAAGGAGATACTGAGGATTGATGTCACCTTGACGTTTTGTCAATTGAATCACTCGAAGAGGTGACCAAGCTTACCACTCCCAAAGTTGAATCTAAACCCCTTTGTGTCAATCACTTTTTCCCATCTTGTGGAAAGGTTGGCTTGTGGGTATGGAATATGAGGTATTGCCACCTACAAACCAAAAATCAGCCTCATCACTTATTTTAACCTTTGGATTTTTTGTACCCGAATAATAGTCAATAATGCTCAAATTCAGACGGTTAAAATCAACCGATGAAAATGACTCATTCAAATCCAACGCTTAGAAATGACTAATCAGGTTGATTTTTGGTTTTAGGTCCACCTAGGGATTCTCCAAACATCCATACGGTCAGTGTCCTCCAAAAATGTGCCACGTCGCTCATATTGTGGGCAGTTGGCGACTTCGCTAACCATCGACGGTCAGTGAAGTTTTAGTGCCGAGTGCCAGCTTCACGTGTGGCTCTGGCCCTAGTGGCAATAGTGCTACGCCTTGCATGAGTCTCTGATACCCGTGTGGATCATCTTTCAGCCTCCTAGACAAATCCAAATGACACCCATGCATCAAGTACATGATATCGAACATATCCTGGCCTTGAAACCTACATATAACCTTCTTAGAACCCCCTAGGATCGGTGATAGTCGTTGGCGTCGATGCATATGACGACGACGACGACGACGAGCATTCACTATGAGCAGTGCCACTATGGTATTGTCCACAAGTGATGCCGATAAAGAGAAGGCACATGGAGGGCCACTCTTGGACAATGGGGGACAAAGCATTTTTCTTGGAAAAGAAAAGCTAAAAGGACATGCTATATTATATTTAAATCAATTAAGTGAGTCCTATAACCACTGATCTATACTACTTTAAAGCCAAAGTGGGGTTTGGGCATGGTATGAAGTCTCGGCCGATTCCGTTCTGGATCGGGAGATCCGAATTGTGATTGGTGGCCGTCGAGACAATCCTGATCAGATGTTGTTCATGAAGAACCCTCACGTCATCTTGAGTGAGAGGATCTGAGACAAGCGATCTACCCTCCGATCCGAATCGAGATCAGCGCCCACCGATCTAGCCTCCGATCCTAAGATTTTCAACCATGGGGTTGGGGCATGCCCTCTCACATGGGTTTCACAAGACGCTCACTCATGTGCAATGCACGTGCCACCCCTCATACTAATACAACTCATAGTTTTCCTCACGTACACGCATTGCAATGCAATAAAATGCTAATATACACTACAATTAACTTGCTTAATATTATTATATCTAAATATAAACAAGTATTACACATTATAATGGCCGTCATGTCCTATTTGCGAAATACCATATCTCAAAAGGAAATATACCTAATTGTATATATATATATGGGTCAGGATCGGGGGACATCATTTTTATACAACATATTTTACAACAAAAATGGCGTACCCATATGGAAGATGAATCAATAGCTGATTTTTTGTGAGGACGATCTCCTCACCATATAGATCACCCCTACAAAAAATCAGCACATTCTGAAATTTCTAACCCCATCAAATGTGGTTTTCAAGTTAACATTAAAAATAGACGGTCCATAATTCTTCAACTTGTAAACCGGTCTACGAATATTGGAATGATTTGAATTTTTGTGAGGATGATCAATTCACCATAGAGACCATCCTCGCCAAAAATCATCCGATTCCAAAACTTCTAATTTATAAATTGGGCTGCACCAAGTTTTTGTTGTAAAAAATGTTGTATGAAAATGTTGTCGATGATACTAACAGGGATGTGTGGGCCTTAATATCAGGCCATAGAGAATCAAACGACATATTTTTGCAATTTTTTGAACATGTATGAATTGAGGGTATTCTCTCATTCATGCATACGTATAGTTCATATGCACCAAGAAATTTTTATTTATTTATTTATTATATTCATATTTTTTTAAATAATGAAACTAATTTTTGAACAAAAAAGTATTAATAAAATATTACTATGATATAGGAAAATCTAGAAATTTAGTGAAAATAGTATTGTATGTGTAGAGAAAGGCTTATCATCACATTTGTACATGTGTCGTCTTGGGCCCGATTAAAAATGACTAAGGGAATTTTACCGACTCAACTCAGGATAATATCAATCAATGTTAGCATATTATTAAACCCTATTAGTATGCTAACTTATTATTTTCAAATATTAGTCGGCATATGTCATGACCCTAGAGTTAGAGTTCGGTAATATCTTGATGCCGAGTCCAACTTTAGGAGAATTAATGAGGAATACCTCCCTACTCCCAAGCTAGGATAACGATAGTCCGGGGCAATGGCAAATCATGTCTAGAAGTTTCTAGGGATAGAAGATGTTAACTTGTCTTTATCATCTCCCATCGATGTTTCTAAAGGCGTGTCTCGAGGCACTTAAGGCATACGCCTTGAGCTGCGAGGCCCATATTGTGCCTCAAGGCTTAAGCCTTGATTGGATTTTATGAGGCTTAAGCCTCATCTAGTTGAGGAGCAGTCGAGGCAACACGTTAAAACTAGTGGGCTGAGCACTAAAAAAAATACTTTCGAATGCATTTTTAATAATGTCAAAACCAACCTTAAAGGAAGTGGTTTTAACCGTTTTTCTCTTACTTCGAATATTTTTTTTGCGAGAAATCTAAAATCAAATTTATTGAGACCTAATTTTCCCGTATAGAGAAAATTTGGCATAGAACGTTAGTTTCTAATCTAATTTCGATTTGGTCAATTCTTATGGGTTTCCTTGCAACAAAGCGGATGAAATACACACAGCTAAACAAGATTTACTCCACATTTGAGGAAAGAGCTTGAAAATCCCATTTTCTTAAAATTTATTCAAAAGCTTATGAGGTACGTATGTATGGAACTTTGAAGTATTTAATATTGAAAATTGAGTACGGTTGTGTGATTGTATGATTTATAACTATAGATGTGGTTTTACTTGCTTCTTAGTTGATCTAGGATTGGATTGGTCTGTGGTTGTTCACTTGTTTGTTAACTTATTATCTTTTATTTATGAATTTGATTTTCTAATTTGGCTTGAAACTATTACGCACTAAGGTTGATCATTAAAAGAAGTGTAATCAAGTTTTTTCTTTTTCGTTTTCTTTTCATTTCTACAGTTGCTTCATTTTTTTAAAAATTTCTTATAATTTTTACGGGATTTTTAAAGAATATTTTGAAAGGGATAGCATATATGCCTCGCCTCATTAAGGGAAACTACATATCCCTCGTGCTTTTAAAAACACTGACTCAGAGGATCCCAAAACGGATTTTATTTTGTAAGGTAGTTGTTATATAAGGAGAGAATCCAACATGATTCAATGTCCAATCATCAAATCTTACCTCTTCATGACAACAATGAGACGAAAGACTCGAAAAAGGAAACAAACACCTTATATGATCTTCGCACTTACTAAAAGTCAAAGGATCTTCTAAAAGATTGACTCACGCAAATATCCTGTCATACCCTGAATTCCAAAATCCAAAATCCAAAGTTTATAAGGATATAATGAATATTCATACTAACATAAGTCCTATAGTTAATTTTTCCTAGTGCATTAATTTTGGTAAAAAATGTTGGGTTACTGTATTGGACAGAACAACACGTTGTCAGTAGAAAATTTATAATAATTTCATTACAAATCGAAACAAGATAATACTTAATGTCCTAAAAACTAAATAGAAACTAGCTTTCTAGAAAAATTAAAAAAAAAAATTAGACTTCATAATTTTACACATAAAAAGTTGACCAAAATAGAAATTTGAAAACAAACCGAAGATGATCGACAATACAATACCTATTACTCTGAAATTCATTTTTTAATATTTACAAATCTATAATCTATGATCTACCTTTCTAAAAAATAGAAAGAAAGTATAATGTAGTAAAACTATTATTTAAATCTAATTGCACGAAAATAATAGTCGAATACAAAATAATTTCTTGGACTACGATTTTAATAGATTGACTTACGTTGATTCAAAAAATATAACTTGAAAATACATAAAGTTTCAAGAAAAAGTTAAACTTTTTGAGAAATACACAAAATTTGTGTTTTTTAAAAAAATATCAAAAATTATAATCTTAGACTCGATTTATCCATGAAATATAGAACTATTGTCAGAATAGTGCAAAGTGACTGCACATGCATCCTGATAACTTATTCAGTAAAAATAGCAAATGGACAGTTAAAATCACTAAATTATCTAGAGACCTTAGTTTGCCTCTTAAGAAATTTTACAATAAATTTTAGTCAAACATACAGTCTATAAAATTTATATCGTATCTTTTACTAAGCTTGAAAAACTATTGCAGGTTTTTGGGAAAGTATCTAATATCTCAATTTCTAAACATACAGTAAATTGTAAAAAAGGTTAAAAAGAAAACAAATAATGTGACTTCATGGCATGAATTTCTAGAACCAACTCGCTAATTGCAAAAATAAAACAAATGAAATAACAATAATGTCAATATAACTATACTCTCCTTTTAAAATGTCTCATAATAATCCTAATAAAATTAAATTGGTTTTAAAAAATTAGTAAATTTATTGCATCCTTAAAATAAATTATAAACATCAAAACTTTTAAATCTTCAGTCCTTGAATCTAGTTCCATACTATTCGGTCTCTAATCAATCTAAAAGAAATATAAATTGCCACATAATAAGCTACGATGCCCAGTAGGATCATCATTGTTTTCATAATTATAGAAAATGAATTCAAGAATAAAAACTTGAATTGAGGTCCATAAAATATAATAAAATTTCAGAATTTGTTTTTCTCAATAGATTATATAATTAAGTGGCTAGGGATGACTTCTCTCCTTAGCCAACAATTTTACAAGGGAGGGGGTTTCGTTCTCCAACACAAAGTTGGGTTAGATGATTTTTTGTTTAATTCTTATTGGTTTTCTCATTTTTAACCCTTATACATCTAGGTTGATTGTGTGTTCTTATTTTCTATTGGTTTTCTTGATATTATTGACATTACCTAAGTGAGAATTTAATCCCATTGGTGAACTTATAAGAATTGCTTGCTTTTCCCCTCTTTATTCTTCTGACGATTTTGCTAGTGGTGGAGAACACCCCACCCTAATTGGTACTCGCTCATTTTATGCAAAAGTGATTAGATAAATCCCTAATATATATCAAACAATTTTACTAGTGTGGGGTACTCCCTACCCCCACTCATACTCCGCAATTTAATAAAAAATCAAACATTAATCATAATGTTTCCAACAATTTGCATGACACATAACCTTGCTTAAATAAATATAATTAGAATATGAGAACATGAATTAAATACTTAAGTAATGGTATACCATATATAAACATTTATTACGAGCATAAATGGGTCTTACACAAAGTCCAATAGCAAACAAGATCCATACCACAAATGAAAAAATGAAATGAAAATGAAACATTGATGTTAAAGGAATGTTTTGATAATATAACTCCATAAATACCACTCGAATGCATCTCAA
This sequence comes from Euptelea pleiosperma, assembly GCA_035048495.1. NCBI lineage: Eukaryota > Viridiplantae > Streptophyta > Magnoliopsida > Ranunculales > Eupteleaceae > Euptelea > Euptelea pleiosperma. The sequence continues at coordinate 45,454,649 of CM068543.1, forward strand.
AATGCAGATCTATCCCAAATTATATAACCAACTAATATTGACCAAAAACCTTATAAAAAATTAATGAAAATACACTTCATAAAAAATACCAAAATACTCCTATTAAAGAAAATTTTAGAAATGTTCTTTAAGATTAATAAGTGTCAATGATATGTGAAATTACACTAGTATTTGAAATTTCTTTTCAATTACTATGATAAGTCCTAGAGGGGGGGAGGTGAATAAGAGTAAAATTTTTTGCGGATTATAGTATGGATTTAAAAATTAATGATTATGTAGGCAAATAAATCTAGAATTCAATATGATATCATTCATCCACGGATACTGAAATAAATATATGACAAATACGCAAGATTCACAATCATACAAGACAAGAATTTATAGTGGTTCGGTGAACTTGCACCTACATCCACTCTCAAACACTTAACACAACCAATCTATTATTCTTACAATCATGCATTACAACATTTCTCAATTGAACAAAATAAACCAACTAATTATCAACTTAGCCTAAACACACGAAAATCACTCTCGCAACACCTAAAGAGTCAACTAGGCCAGTAGAATTAGAGAATTACTATTCCTCACAGATCTACGATCCACAACTCAATAACAATGAGTAACCACTCATCAACCAAACAAGGGCTCAAGTTTATGATAGAAATAATTCAACTTAGGATTTTCACAGAGATACTTAAATTCAAATTAATCCAAACCAATGGCTGAATCTTTGAGAGAAGTTTTGCCACAAATACAACACTAACATAGATGATCATCCACTTCTTAGAAGAGGAATCTATGTGATTGATAGAGCGAACCCTATCAAAAAGTGGGAGCCTTCACAGAATGATGGAAGGTTACTCAAGTGAAGCTTTCAATGAACCAATCCTCTTTTTTCAAACTCAGAATATCAAAGTAGATTTAAGAGTAAAAGAATATTGAATTCTAGCTAGGGTTTAATCCACTTTATATAAGAGGCTCTCATAGAAGAGAAATAAACTCAAATATGCCTGTTGGGATGGGCTCAACAAGCCAAAAATCACGAGACAAATAAGTCAAGCCGAGATCCAATTCTCATGGTGGGTCGACCACTTAGTGACAGAACTACATTCGAAGAGCTGTCAGGCACACAAGATGGTCGATCGACCCAACTTGCCTCTATATATTAACAAAAAATCAAGGGAGTTGTCAATCACACTATTTGGCCAGTCCGCCACTCAGGGTTGGACTTGGGCAGTCAACCGCAACATTTAGGGGGTCGGTCGGTCAGTCAATCCAGACTATAGATCATCTAAAGTTTAAAAAGTCAGTGTTTGATCGGCCGTAGGTTTTGTGCGGTCAACCCCTTGATAAACACCCAAAATATAATACACAAAGGATTCCGTTGAGTGAGAATGTTTGTTGTATTGAGTTCCAAATGTCCAAGATGATACGACTTTATTTCCCAATGAGACACATTGGTTGAGTTGATCTTCATTGCATTTATAGCTTCGGTCAACTTTGAATAGTTAGTGAAGTCCACGTGTTGTTGATGCTTCAAGTCTTCAGATGTCTAGAACTAAATATGTATTTCTGTGATTGACAACAGAGACATTAATATCCTATACCATTTATGTTTAAAGCCAATATAGTAAAACTACTAAAACGCCCAAACATTACAAAATTACTAAAATTTCCTTTCGATGTGAAATTATCTAAAGTATCTTCAAATGTGTAATTCGATACTAATGTCTCATGAGTTACTAAGCTAGCCTATCAATTATCATTTAAGTGCATGAAAAATAAAATTATTAAATTACCCTTATATTATAAATTATCAAAATGCCCTTTAAAGATCTCTATTAGCACTATTAGTCCTTTCAACATTGGGCATAGATCAAAGCATACAATCATTTCTCATGTCATAGGTCAAATTATCCTTATGTCCATTTCCTAACAATATTATGTTCTATTTCATTAAGTTTCATCTTTCTTTAAATACTTGTTGTATTGTTCCCTCATTGTCTATGTGGGTAAATTAAATGGTTAAATGTCATTAATGCTTGTGCAATTGATATCTAAAATTCATCATTTTTATTACTTTTGAATGCAGAATATTTTACAAGTCATCAATTGGGAAAAATTGGGGCTGGCATTCGCCTTTGTAAGTTTAAATTCATGTGTTTATTGATATGAGTTTTTCTACAATTAACGGAGCAACTAAGTTTGATTTAGCCTTAGATATTGGAATGATTAGGACAAACTTTTATCTAAAGAGGTTTGATGGCATTAATGAACAGGGGCAAGTATTAATCCCGACCTTCTGTTGGCTGTTTTTCTTCCTCCTCTTCTTTTCGAGAGTTCCTTTTTGATGGACGTGAGCCAAATAAAGGTTTGTCTTCTCTGCTTCTTTTACAACTCAAGAGCTTGAACATAGTCATGTAATTTTGAATGTTAGAGAGGATTGATAATTATTTTTTTCTCTCTCGCCTGTTCATTTGTAACAAAAGTCAAACTCAAAATCAAACTAATGCTTATGACTTACAAGTCTTTTCTTTATAACTTAATTATGTACTTTATTTATTTACTATTGTGGTTGTTGATGTTGAGAGATATATTACCTGGAGAGGTCAACATGCTTTGCATACTCATATCAACACGATACAATACTAATACTAGTACTAGATAATGCATGGATACTTCTAAATGATAAATTTTCTCATTTATTATACTATTAGTTATTTCAGAACTCCTAATAATTTCCTTATTTGTTTGGGAAACAAAATATATAAGTAGGATCGTGTTACAGATCTAACTAAAAAAACTTCTACAATGTTAGAAATTTCATTACATGTAGCATAGTTAAAATAATAACATTGAAACATATAAATCAAAGCATGGTATTGACATATTTCATGGGATATACATTTGTATCCATGTCTTGGATTTTGGAAAGAGTTTTATCCCTACTTAGGTTTATATTATTATTAAAAGAAGTTTGAAATCTTGAACTAGATTATAAAAGCTTTGGAGAGTAAAACTAAAATACTATGACTAATTGAAGAATAAAAGAACGTTAAAATGAGACTTAAAGTATACACACAACACATAGATTATCAAAATTTGCCCACATTATCATCATTTAAGCTTTGTTCCAACTTTTCGGGTTCAAATACAAATTGTTGTTTGAGCATTCGATTCTGTCTAGGGGCATATCTCTTATTAATGAGTACAATGTCAAACCATTCCACACTACCTCAATCAAAGTTCCTTTGGACCCTCATTTCTTGATAAGTAATGAAAATATATCTTAATATATAAGAAGAGAATTCCCTCTTTAAAAGAAAATCTCTATTAAAATTTTACGTCACATCTTGTTAAGGAATTTGCACTTTTGTTAGCATCCATTAGCATGTCCAAGAAGATAATAACCCAAACTTTTGCTTACACTGTAATATGGTTAGTCACGTTGACCAATCTCCAAGGACTATGCCCAATTTATTGCATAGGGCTATTCTAAATTTGACCTTCTCTCCTATTTTTAGCCTTTTATTTGCACCAACACTCCTCATAATTGTCTTCAATGGCCTTCATCCCACGTAATCAAACCATCGCAATCGCTCCCTTCATTTTGTCACCCATTAGAGCTACTCCTTGGTTCCGTTTGATGCACCCACTTTTAACTTGGAATTTCTTAGATTTCTAATTAGCTATGTTCATTTCTATACCCATTGTCTATTAATTCCCCAACATTCTATCACATAAATCATAGTCAGTGTTCTTGTCCACTTACAAATTTTTCCCTGAGTCTAATATGTATGCATTTGTCACATAAAATTAATTTCATGGGAATCATCCTCTTCGATCTCTATAGAATTAACTTCATGGGAATCATCATCCTCGATGATCTCTCCCTTCGCAATCTTATCCTGAATGGGCTTGGGTGTATGAATCCTTTTCCACCATACCATTCTATTTAAGTGCATGTCCACTGCAAATGCATGCGCCTTCACATTATTTGTCACTACCTTTATCCTATCCATTGCCTCTTCAGCCTATCTCTCATCTTTATAGATCCATTTTCTTGCACTATAGTGTATTTCTTATCATCAATTCTGTCAACGGTTTTTGTTTTCACAAAGCCAAACCATCTAATCTGATCTCCTTTATTTTATTACCCAATGGAGATGCTCCTAGTTTTCCTTAGATGTACTTATTTTTTATTTTGCATGTGTTTCTCAGTCTTGCCACTTATCCATCTCAACATTCTCATACCGGCCACTCTCATTCTATGTACATGTTGTTTCTTGATTGCCTAACATGCCACTTCATAAAGCATATCTAGTATTACCACCCCATTTGTAAAACTTTCCTTAACACTGATTAGCATGTGTCAGTCGCAAATACTTTGAAAGCACATCTCTACTTCAACAACTCGGTTTTAAATCTTTGGGCAACATCCTCTTATTACCAAAAAATGTAAACACCCATCCCTCAAAGCATGTTTGTATGTACACAAACAAGTTGTTAAAGTAAAGGAATTTCTTTGATAAGTGAAGCCGTCCAATCTGACTGTTAGTCAATGCATTCACCATCATCATCCACACATTAACCCAAATGTTTGGGGTTGGCAACTTAAATCATATTTAGTCATTTGACACCATTTAAAACTATATCTTTTGTCAAATTACGTCTTCAAATCTTTTTTGCTCCTCAATCCATATCATTTTTTATTTTCCTCACTCCCTTTTATGGCCTTAAACTTGCACCAAATCCCTCACTAGTGCCGTATTGGTCATTGTTGACATGCCCAACCATCTCAATCAATTTTTGATTGTTAGTAAAATGCACTGGGAAGATGGTGATCGCGCTTGATTCTGGGAGGATGAGTGGTGTAGAATAGGCACTCTGCAAGACTTATGTGTTCTACTATATATACTGGTCAATGTCAAAGATCTAGTTAAGCACTACTTTATCAACAAGAACCAGGAGATTGTTTGGTGTCCATCATTGAAAAGAAATATCTTGAACAAGAAATTTTAGAATACACTAATCTTCAGAAGTGCCTTTAAGAAAGTAATATATCAATGGATTTTGAAGATGTTCGGTCTTGGAAGGACTCTAAAGGTTGATTCTCAATTTGATGGTGAAAGACATTCGGTTGCTTCTGTATTGGGGAAACCAATTCTGTCGAGAATGAAGCTTTCTTATGGTTCGTCAACCTAGACAAAAGCCTCTCAATTGACATCTAAATCATTAGAAATGTTAATTTCGAATAGATACATCATGTCAATGGAAGATGGGGAGCTTATTTCTCTCTTTTTGGATACATGATGGTGTTCCTCAAGATCACTGTGGAAGTATTTATCTCGTGGTCGAGTGAGGGGTCTAGGCATAAGGGTAAAATTCTATGGAAGATTTTACATGTGGCTCTGTGTCGAAGCATTTGGATGGAGTGCTCTTATCACACCTCCATCCTCTTGGGGTGCAGCACAGGCAATACAACGACATCAACAAAAGTTTTATTTCATAGATTTCTTAATGGGACTTCATGACTCTTATAGTGCTATTTGAGGACAAATACTCCTCATGGATCCATTCCCATCTATAAATAAAGCTTATTTCCTGATTCTTTGAGATGAGAAACATCAGTTTGTGATTACTCAATCTCACAGTCTATTAGAATCTGTTGCTTGTGCGACATCATCTTGTCCTCGAAATCGACAAACGCCATTCCATGATTCTATTAAGCCACAAGGCAACTGACATCTTCATCCAATATGTGAACATTGTGGATGGGTTGGACATACAAATGATAAATGCTACGTTTTCCATGGCTACCCACCTTTCCATCGTTTACATCAACCTATAACCAGTACTACCACAACAAGCAAAAACTCAAGTTATGGCCACCCAAGCATTGATCAACTCTTCACTCCAGATAAATATCAACAATTATTGAATATGCTCAAAGAAGGTAGTTCATAGTCTCATGCAAATGTTACAAGTAAATCTATGTCTTGTGCTTTCACTGAGACACATACTTGGATCGTGGACACTGGAGCCACTGATCACATGATTTTTTATCATTTCCTCTTTCACAATTTTATCACTAACCCATCTATTTCCTTAGTCACACTTCCAAATGGTGTTCATGCACTAGTGACTCATATCGACACCATCCATCTCCATCCTAACATCCACTTATACAAGGTTCTTTGTCTTTCGTCATTTGGATTTAATCACCTTTTGGGGTACAAAGATCCAACGCTTAAAAAATCACTAATCAGGTTTGTTTTTAGTTTGTAGGTCCACTTAGGGATTGGCCAAACATCCATATGGTCGACGTCCTTGAAGAATGTGCCATGTTCCTCACATTGTGAACGGTCAGCGGCTTCATGGGAAAGCCATTGGCGAAGTGTCAGATGTAGTAAAAAGTCCGATGGATAATGGGTACACTTACACGTGTCCAAAGTGGCAAATACTAAGTTGGTGGAATTGACATGCATAATAAGGAGATGTGGTACTTTGTTGACAGTAGAGATGACTTCATCTCGTCTACTTATAGGAGTTATAGGACACGTGGCATTGATCCGTCAGGAGTGAAATATGTGAGCAAATTCAATAAAAAGGGGCTGCCAGATTAAAGTGCAACGTAGATCTCTGACGTTCATAAACGTAATGATTTAAAATGTCAACCATAGGTAAGCAGAAGGACCAAAATAAGGGCGAATCTATAAAATCAACACATAGGGGATGAGGGACAGGGCATTGTTATTATTGAGTCGAAGGAGGGTGCAATAATTTCTAGGTGAATGAGGACTCAATCTATCTATACTATTATAAATCCAAAATAGGGGTTGCCGTCCATTCGGGTTTCAATTAAGTCATTAAATTGCTCTTTTCTACTTCGTTAAATGCATCTCTATGTCAAGCACTAAAAAAGTTCATTAAACCCCTATTACCCGTACTTACCGATTCTCAAGCCATCATTACATTTTTAGCCTCTTGTTACCACTTAATTACTTTTCAATGCCATCATTCTAATTTTCAATACAACCCCTTACTTCACACAATATGACAAGCGATAGTGTGAGGCACGTGGGCAACTCCTAGAGACTATTGATCATATGGATGTTTCGCTCATCCCTAGGTAGACCTACATACCAAAAATCATCTTGATTAATGATTTCTAACCTTTGGATCTGAGTACCCCAAATAGTGCTCAAAATCCACAGTTAAAAATAAACCATAGAAAATACTCTAATCTAAGGGATAAGAATTACTAATTAGGTTGAATTTTGGTATGTAAGTTCATCTAGGGATGGACCAAATTGTGGCTCATACTGTGGGCTGTCATCAATGTTGACGAGGCCCTTACAATCACTCACGTGAAATACACTTGTCGCCCCTAGTTCTCCCATCTCATTCAATATTTTTGGGAGACCGAGGCCAAACATAATATGCCGAAGGTATGTTTTTCCGTGGACAAATTCTTGTTGCCTCGTCATTTTTATGATCATCCCCCATTCACAAATCTTCCCCTACCCATTTTTAGCATTCTCGAATTGTCCTTCTTCCCCATCGAAATCTCTAATCACCCCATTATACGAGGTAAAAATGAAAAGCAGAAAAATGTTTGGTTTTCATTCCATAGCTGCAAGAACCGAAGATGTTGTTGATGAGAAAAAGCATTCTTGGAGAGGAGATAAGGGTACAAAAGATTTGGAGGGATTTGCAAGCATTTAGGGTGTGATTTGCATGGGAAGAGGATGCTAGAGCTGCGAAGTGGAGCCCGACATGCTTGGTTAAGATCCAAAAGGCTTGATGATCTTTGTGGGGGCAAAAACTAGAATCTTACCCTTCCACCCTCAAAGTCAACAGATATTCTCTATTAATAGAATCTTTTCTTTTAATACATAAAACATCTTCAATCTCCAAACAGCTTTACAAATCTCAAGTCAAAGATGTCCGACACTAGGAAAATCGCTTATGTAAGGCTGAAGTCGGTTGCCAACGAGAGAGTGGTTGCAGAAAGCCTTCTCCGTCTTCAAGACTCCATCCTTTCACTCGCTGCAACTCCAGATCCGCTCTTGCTCCTCGATCGCATCCTCTAAAGCAAGGTGGGTGGTGTACCTACCAAAGACACTCTGACGATCAAGTTAGGAAAGGCTCCACTGCGACAAGACACACACAAAGGTTATCTCTCAAAGAAAGGGAAAGGTAGTTTCTGATTTTCCCTTCCCCGATCTCTCTCTGTTTTTGGATCTGATTTGGTTCCCTTCCCCCTCTGTAAGGAAGTCTTCTCCCTTCTCTTGTGAGGGAGTTGTTCTAGAAAAAAGGTCCCTTTTTATAGGGGAGGGGTCCTCTATTTATAAACCCCCCTTCTCTTCTTCTCTCTATTCTGTTTTTAAGTCTCTTTTCATTGGTCGGGCCAAAGGTGGCCTGCTCACTGTTGTTCATTCCTGCCTCCTATTAGCGGTCTATTTCTGTGTTTGCTGAGTGTCCCTCTCTGTCCCGAAAGGGAGGGCCAGCCCAGATCGCGCTTGTCTATCTTAGAACCCCCTGTCTTTGTTCTAGGGCCCATGAGTATCTGGCCAGTATGGCTCGACTGGTAGATTTGCACAGTTCGACAATCCAAACCCATTTGGTGATCGTGGTCCGCCAACTGGTCTGGGGCCGTCAGCTGAAATTAGGTTATTGTGTGGCCTGTGACCTTCAGGAGATCTTGGGCCGCCAGCTGGTTATGAGCCGTCAGCTGGTTCTAGGCCGCCAGCTGGTTATGTGTCGTCAGCAGATTTTGGGCCGTCAACTGGTTCTGGGCCGCCAGCTGGTTTTGGGCCGCCAGCCAATTTTGCGCCGCGAGCTAGTTCTGGGCCGTGAGCTAGTTCTGGGCCGCGAGCTAGTTCTGGGCTGCCAGCCTGTTCTTGGCCGCCAGCTGGTTATGGGCTGCGAGCTGGTTCTGGGCCGTGAGTTGGTTATGGGCCGCCAGCCAGTTCTAGTCCGCAAGTTGTTTTTGGGCCGCTAGCCGATTCTGGGCCGCCAGCTGGTTCTGGGCCGCAAGCTAGTTCTGGGTCGCCAGCTGGTTTTGGGCCGCCAGCCGGTTCTGGGTCGCGAGCTGGTTCTGGGCTGCTAGCCGATTCTGGGCCACCAGCTAGTCACGGGCCGCCAGCAGGTCATGGACCGCCAGCTGGTCTGAAATTTTTTGAAGTGTCCAATGAAGGACTATCATGCCCTGAATTTGCCACGTGCCATGGTGGTGAAATTATGGTACCCACATCGCCCCCTCTAGGGGTTAAGGGACAAGGTAAGCATGATTTGTTGCTTATTTCCGAGATTGTGGAGAATTCCAGTCGCCTGCTAATGACCACCGGCTAGTTGTAGTCAGGTTGTCTCCTTCTAAGATACTCCGTTGGATAGAATCCTCTTCATGAAAAGGCGCTTGCTTGTATTCCCTTTATTGTTATGACCCGAGAGTTTCTCTAACGGCATTCTTATTTTTGTTAACTCCAAGTGGTCCCACTATAAAAACACATTTGGGTCACTTTAGGATTCATTTTCAACTTTGTCTTTTCCTCTTCCATTCTCTGACCCCAAGCGACCCTTCTTCCTTATACCAAGCTGCCAGCCTGCTCGCTTGCTCGCCTTCAACATGGTAAGGAGTAAACAGGGTCGTCTAGTGGTTTCCTCTTCTTCTGAGTCATCCGGTGCCTGGGACACGCCGTCTGTCTCTGCGGACAACACTTGGAACCCGGCCACGAGGGGAGGGGGTTCCGTGGATCAATCAATAGGGAGATCTGATGCCGATGAAGTAGCTCCTAGTCCTCTTGAAGCTCTTGGTGTGAGGGAGTCGTCTGCTTAAACTGTTCTGAAGCTGTCTGACGAGTAGGCGGCACAATTGCTCTGGGGCCATCTGGCTGGCAGATGGGACAACCGCCCTAAAGTCGTCTGGCAGGCAGACAGCACAACTGTTCTGGAGCTGTCCGGCGAGCAGACGACACGACTGTTCTAAAGTCGTCTGGCAGGCAGATGGCACAACTGCTATGGGGCCATCTGGCGGGAAGATGGCACAACTGTTCTGGAGCCGTCTGGATAGCAGAAGGCACAACTGTTCTGAAGCCGTCTGGCGGGTAGACGGTACAACTGCTCTAGGGTCGTCTGGCGGGCGGACAATTTAATTACGAGTGCTAGGTCATCTCTTGACCTGTTTGAGGTGTTTTTTTCCCACTGGTTGGACTTTGTCTGAGCAACATTCCTCCCGCCGGGGTCAGCGTACTGATTGTCGGTCGGATGCATCGACCTTCTGAGAGGCTGACTGCAAATCTGATCTGTTCGATGTTCCGTGCATCGGGGTCATTATAACCCTCGATGTAAGGACGCATCGGCCTTCTAAGATGACTTACTTTTGGCAGGGTATCATGTGGGCTGTCAAGAATCCCAACCCATTTATGGGATTTTTCTGAGTGTAAAGTCATTTCTTGGCCCGTCGAAATGCCTTTTCCCACTGGTTGGGACTTTTGCTGAGCAATATTCCTCTCACCGGGGTCAGCGTACTAATCGGCGGTCAGATGCATTGGCTTTCTAAGAGGCTGACTGCAAGTCTGATCTGTTTGATGTTCTGTGCATCGGGGTCTTTATAACCCTCGATGTAAGGACACATCGGCCTTCTGAGAGGACTTACTTTTGACGGGGTATCCTACAGGCTGTCAAGAATCCCGGCCCATTGATGGGACTTTTCTGAGTGTAAGGTCATTTCTTGGCCAGTCGAAATGCCTTTTCCCACTGGTTGAGACTTTTGCTGAGCAATATTCCTCCTGCCAGGGTCAGCGTACTGATCGGCGGTCGGACACATCGGCCTTCTAAGAGGCTGACTGCAAGTCTGATCTGTTTGATGTTTCGTGCATCGAGGTCATTATAACCATCGATGTAAGGACACATCGGCATTCTGAGATGACTTACTTTTGACAGGGTGTCCTGCAGGCTGTCAGGAATCCCGGCCCATTGAAGGGACTTTACTGAGTGGTGGTTCGATAGCTGAACTGATTTTGAAACTGAACGAGATCGTATTTCATTGATAAAAGTTGTGTGTGCCTTCCGCCTCGCCGGGATGGATTTCTTGCATTATGCCTTCCGCGTCGCTTGGAATGACACACCTCAAGAGGGGACCTAAAGCAAATTTTCTGTATAGGTCTTGACCTATCAGGGTGTACCTCCCAGCAACTCGTTGTATCTTCCGAGCCATAGATCTCTAGCTAGGAAGCGGTGAAGTAGACATGTATATGCGTAATTCATCAACCCAATTGGGGTCGCCCCCAGTGTCTGGTTGCTGACTTTCGGCTGCCAGCTAGTAAATGGCTGTCTGTTGGTTATTGGCCGTCTGCTCGTCAGTGACCGCCTGCTGGTATTGTGCCACCTGTCGATTCCTGGCTGTCTGGTTGTCAGTGGCCGTCTGGTCGTATTGCGCCACCTACCGACTCCTGGCCGTCTGGTTGTCAGTGGCCGTCTGGTCGTCAGTGGGCGTCTATCGGTTGTTGCTTATTTGGCCAACGCTGGCGACTTCATGACCCTTTTCTGCCTACCCACCATCTAATACCCTTTAGGTCCTCGAAGGGCCGAATGCTGGGTTGCTCTTGATATTCCATTGATATCTTTCTTGAGAAGGTTCCGCCTATCAATCTCATCTCGTATAGCTATCTGCTTCTCGGGCGCAGTCCTCATTGGTTTTTGCCTCACTGGAGGATATTTTGGGTCGACATTTAGCTTGTGGTAGGAGACTTCGGGGTCGATTCCCTGCATATCTTCGAGTGACCAGGCGAACACACTCTTATTTGCTGCGAGGAACTTTGTTATTTCTTCTTTCTCTTCTGGGGTTAGCATTGAACCGATGTAGGTTATTCTCGGATCTTCTTTGGTTCCGAGGTTCACCTCCTCTACCGACTCTACTGTGGGCTTTTTCCATTCTAGATTCTCCTTTTCTCTTTCGTCAGGGAAAAGCCCTGCTGGCTGCTATGTTGAAATACTAGCTGGCGACCTTCTCGCTGTCATACCGGGAATATCGGAAAGGGCTGCTGACGTTGTTTTTTCAGTCGGCGGATGTCGAGCTGCCAGCTTGTTATCTAACTGTCGGCTAGCTACAAGCTTGTAGTTGCATGCTACCTCTGACATGTGTACATCGGGTGGAAGCGTTCCCTAGTGATCTTGCTCCTGACGGTGGCCTTCTGCCTTTGGTAGCGAGCTCGCTGAGGTGAGAGCTATCGAGTAGTATTTCTTGGCTGACATTTGGTCTCCCTTATCTCCATCGTTCCCTGCTCGATGGGTAACCGGATCATCTGGTGATAGGTAGAGGGGACAGCCTTCATCTCGTGAATCCATCTTCGCCAGAGAATGGCAATGTAGGGAGATTGAGTGTCGACGACCATGAACTAAGTCATGGTAGTTATGGGCTAGATCTGACTGGCAGAGTGATCGTTCCCCAAGCGTACACCTTCTGGCCGTTGAATCTGATCAACGGATGCTCGGTCGCTCTAGCGAAGTAGGAGGCAGCCCCATTCTCTTGTATGCTTCAATGAAGAGGATTTCGACCGAGCTTCCAGGGTCCACCAGGATGCGATGTACTTCATGCGTGCCAATCGGGAGGGTCAGGATCAGGGCGTCATCGTGTGGATGCTCCACCCCTTCTAGATCCTGTTCGGAGAAGCTAATGATGGAATCCATGTTTGTGTCAGTAGGATCTGTTGGCTCGAACATCCGGGGACCTCGTCCTATGTTATACACCTCTTTAGCTTACTGAAGCTTTCGGATCTTGGCCCTGCGTTGTCTTTCTTCTTCCTTGCGTAATAGTTGTCGGATGCCACTGTGTATGACGTCGATGATCGCTCTGTGCTTGGGTGGTGCGTTGTGGTTGTGGTTGTTGTGAGCTGGTGGTGCCCCAACGTGGGGACTGGCCCCCTGTTCTCCGGCTTCCCCTTGGGCTAAGAACTATTTTAGATGGCCTTGCTCGATCAAATCTTGAATTCAATGCCTTAGGATCCAGCACTTATCGGTATCGTGTCCATGATCTCTGTGGAAATCACATAACTTGTTCTTGTCTCTCGTGTCCTTCGTCTCTTGATTCATGGGCTAGGGCCATCTCACGTATTTCTCGTCTTTGATTTGATATAGTACTTGGCCGAGGGATGCATTCAACAAGGCGAACTCTCTTCAATATCCAAGCCTCACTATCCCTAGTGGTTTTGCCACCACCCTATCTTTTCCTTTTTTCTTTGTCTTTTTTAGTTTCTCTCCCTTCGGAGACTCCAACACTTAATGGACAAAAGCCAGATGCTTCTGTCCATGCCGATAGATGTCGTCCTCCACCTTGGCGTATTTTTTCGCTCTTTCGAATAGCGCCTCCATATTCAAGGCCCGATTCTTGGTCAAAGACCAATAGAGATCAATAGTGACTGGAAGGGCTTTCCGGTAAGCGGTGATGGAGTGCTTATCGTCGCACTGCTCTACAGTCATCATCACTGCCCGAAATCTCTTGGTAAACTCCCTGATCATCTCATTGGAGTTTTTTCTAATGTCGAAGAGTACGTCCACGTCCTTGCTGCACAGCTTGTTACAAGAGTATTGAGCGATGAACTTGGTGCTAAGCTCTGTTAAGAAATTGAGGATTGACCGGGGAGGTAGCTGATTGAACAAAACGAGGGCTCCGTCGCTTAAGGTGGAGGGAAACATTCGGCACAATAGTCGGTCCTCGAGCTCCCACATGGTCATCGCCTTTTTGAAGCGTAGCACCTGGTTCACCGGATCAGATGTTCCCGCATAGGTCGGGTACTTTGGATAAGAAAATGAGCTCGGAGCTTGATATTTCTGAATATCTTCCACAAAAGGAGAATCCTGAGGCACGCGAGTTGCTATAGCTGTCATCTTGTTGGCAAGCATCTCCTTCTTGCCTAGTAGTTCCGCGACTAGGTTTGCTATTTGTCCTTTGATAACCCACTCCGAAGATTGGGAGCTTCCACCGTAGTAAGTGGGGTCTGGCTCTGCTACCCTCCTGGTGAGGGATTCATTTCTTTCTTTGTGCCGATGGTTCCTGAGGTCAGACTCTTCTGAGGTGGAGTTTCTCTGGCGGCTCCTTGTTATGTCTCAATGCTTTACCGGATGCTCCTCACCGTTGTTATCTGATGCATAGTCTGCGTTGATGGGCTGCTTCTTTATTTGGCATCTGAGCTGATCATTCTCTCTTCGTAGTCTCTCTATTTCCAGTAGTTGAGCCTCTTGCTCATTCCTGGCTCTTCTTCTTTCTGTTAAGGTGTCTCTTAGGTCCGCGTCACGATTCGCGGCTTCTCTTCTTCGGGCACTGGTTTGCCATGTTACCACCATCACTTTTTCTCTATCGTGCAAGGAAGCTTCTTGTCGCTTCCCACAGACGGTGCCAAAAGATGTAGGGGCAAAAACTAGAATCTTACCCTTCCACCCTCAAAGTCAACAGATATTCTTTATTAATAGAATATTTTCTTTTAATACATAAAACCTCTTCACACTCCAAATAGCTTTACAAATCTCAAGTCAAAGATGTCCGACACTGGAAAAATCGCCTATGTAAGACTATAGTTGGTTGCCAACGAGAGAGTGGCTGCAGAAAGCCTTCTCCATCTTCAAGATTCCATCCTTTCGCTCGCTGCAACTCCAGATCCGCTCCTGTTCCTCAATCGCATCCTCTGAAGCAAGGTGGGTGGTGTACCTGCCAAAGACACTCCGACGATCAAGTCAGGAAAGGCTCCACTGCGGCAAGACACACACAAATGTTATCTCTCAAGGAAAGGGAAAGGTAGTTTCTGATTTTTCCTTCCCCGATCTCTCTCTGTTTTTGGATCTGATTTGGTTCCCTTCCCCTCTGTAAGGAAGTCTTCTCCCTTCTCTTGTGAGGGAGTTGTTCTGGAAAAAGGTCCCTTTCTGTAGGGGAGGGGTCCTCTATTTATAGACCCACCTTCTCTTCCTCTCTCTGTTCTGTTTTTAAGTCTCTTTTCATTGGCCGGGTCAAAGGTGGCCCGCTCACTGTTGTTCATTCCCGTCTCCTGTTAGCGGTCTATTTTAGTGTTTGCTGAGTGTCCCTCTCTGTCCCGAAAGTGAGGGCCGACCTGGATCGCGCTTGTCTATCTTAGAACCCCCTTTCTTTGTTCTGGGGCCCATAAGTATCTAGCCAGTATGGCTCGACTGGTAGATTTGCACAGTTCGACGATCCAAACCCATATGGTGATCGTGGTCCGCCAGCTGGTCTAGGGCCGTCAGGCGATCTCAGGCCGTCAGCTGGAATTGGGTTATCATGTGGCCTAGGACCTTCAGTAGATCTTGGGCCGCCAGCTGGTTATGAGCCGCCAGCTGGTTCTAGGCCGCCAGCAGGTTATGTGCCGCCAGTAGGTTCTGGGCCGCGAGTTGGTTTTGGGCCGCGAGCTGGTTATGTGCCTTGAGTTGGTTATGGGATGCGAGCTGGTTCTGGGCCGCCAGCTGGTTATGGGCCGCTAGCTGGTTCTGGGCCGTCAGCCAGTTCTGGGTCGTGAGCTGGTTCTAGGCCGCCAGTCGGTTCTGGGCCGCGAGCTAGTTCTGGGCCGCGAGTTGGTTCTGGGCTGCCAGCTGGTTATGGGCCGCCAGCCAGTTATAGGCCGTGAGCTGGTTCTAGGCCGCCAGTCGGTTCTGGGCCACGAGCTAATTCTAGGCCGCTAGCCAGTTCTGGTCCTCGAGCCGGTTCTAAGCCGCGAGTTGGTTCTGCGTCGCCAGCTGGTTCTGGGCCACCAGTCGGTTCTGGGCCGCGAGCCGGTTCTGGGCCGCGAGCTGGTCACGGGCCCAGTTGATCATGGACCGCCAATTGGTCTGAAATTTTTTGAAGTGTCCAATGAAGGACTATCATGCCCTGAATCTGCCATGTGCCATGATAGTGAAATTATGGTACCCACAATCTTCGGCCTTCTACCCAACCCTTTGATGAAGCAAACAATTGGGTCCTTCCAACTTAGAACAGAACCGGAAGGAGAGTTGGTGTTGGAAGAAAAAGGGGTTGCAATGCCACAACAATAACAAAAGGGCCTTCAATGACACTAGTAAGGCCAGCCGCTGCTAGTAGAGGTAGGGACATTAGGCTAATATAGTTAGACCCATAGCTTCCTCTTGAAGTTCTTCATGAAGTAGTTGTTGGACGTGCAGAAGAACCAACTTTTTATCAAGTAAAGGGGGTGGGAGATAAATTAGTGATGGATGGGGGAGTACGGAAAAAGTGATGGGTGTTGAAGAATAAGCAGACGCAACTCTAACTCGAGTAAAACTTCGCTCACACGCAGGTGTGAGCAAAGCCGATCACACACCACAATATGAGCCACTGGCACACTCTTAGAGGACGATTATCGTATGGATGTTTGGCCAGTCCCTCGTTGGACGTGTGAACCAAAAATCAGCCTGATTAGTTATGTCAGACCTTTGGATCTAGGACCCCAAATAATAGTCAATAATGCTTTAACTTATACAGTTAAAATCAACCCATGCAAATGACTCCAATCCGACGCTTAGAAATCACTAATCAAGCTAATTTTTGGTTTAGAAGTCCACCGACGGACTAGCCAAACATCCATACGGTCGTCGTTCCCTAAGTGTGTGCTCCGTAGCTCATATTGTGATGTGTGATCGGCTTTGCTCACACGCAGGTGTGAGCGAAGGTTTTCTAGTTCGCACATGGACATCATCACTTTCAGTATGAGTACAGGAACCTGTAATCGAAATGACTTTGAATGCTGTCATCCCAATCTAAAAACTCGCTATTCTGAATTTGTACTGCCTGGATGATCCAATCTACCCTTCGTTGGTCTCTAGCACGCCTACCAACTGTTCGACATGAATCCTCATATCTTCACTTGAATTTTGATCATTTCTTTCACTAGGGGAACTCAAGTCTCAAACCACGTGTATTCCTCCTACCATGTTCAGACCCATGTGTGCCACCATTTTCTTGGTTATTTTGTGCTATCAACTGCGTAAGTTGCTGGATTTGCTCTTGCATCTCTTAAAAAAATCTTGAGCGTAACCGTATTTCTGCCCCTGTGCATCTCTTGTAGCCATCAATCCTCACATTGAGTGTGAAATTAGGATAGAAATAAGCAGCCCCAAAGGAAGGAACTTGCTTTGAAACCAGTTGATGTAAGCCAAGGGAAGATTAAAGAGCAAGAGAGATACAAATTGATGGCAATGATGAAAAATCCAGAAAATACATTTGTAGCACCCAATTTCGCAAATAAAACCTGACTATAAGTTTCTTTGTATTTATCTTAAAATATCAGCAACTAAATAAAACTAAAAGCTCCAAAATACCCATTGACAAAATTACGAACAAGTTTTTTTTTTCCATCACTAGTCAACTTTGTAGATTAAAAGGTTTCAAATCATTGGGTTAGAAGCCTTTCCCAAGAGAAACATTAAAATGATGGACGGTTTTGATCTAGTGAAGAGGGAGCAAATGAAGAGTGAAAAGGGTGTTGTATGGGAATAATCTTTTATTCGCACAAAATGCGTACGTTTTGCCATTTGAATGAAGGGTGCATTTCATTTTATTTATTTATTTTCTTGGGCTGTAGAAAGGAAAAGAAGTTATTCTGTCAAGGTTTCTGATGTAGATCGAAAAATATTAGAACATGACTGATTGATACTTGAGAGACATAATTCACAATTTCATCGTAGCGGGCAAGGTCTCATCTGTGAACACGTTCACTTGGTTCATTTACTTCTGCAAACATCCATCGATTCAAGAAAAGGTCGTGTAGGAAAGAGAAATTTGTTTGATCTGTTTTCTATGTGATGAAAGGCTTCAATTGAACCTCATTCATTGATTCCAGTGAGTGTCAAGTTTCGAGTTCTTAAACCTCGGTTTCTTGTTTCTTGCTTATTGCGCAGAGATGCATGGTGCAAATGCTTCTGCTTGCTTTCCCAGGTGTTCTAATTTCGACCATTTGTCTTGGATCCGCTTTGAAGGTATCCTTTGAACCCTGTTGTTTAGATCAAAGCTTCTGTGCTTTCTAATAATTTTTGCAATAAACATACTGCAGCTCGCTTTTCCATTTAACTGGAGCTGGAAAACATCATTGTTGCTGGGGGGGCTTCTTAGTGCTACCGATCCTGTTGCTGTTGTGGCTTTGTTGAAAGAGCTTGGCGCGAGCAAAAAACTGAGTACAATAATTGAAGGAGAATCCTTGATGAATGATGGGTATTCATCTTGTTTCAGTAGTTCTCCATTATTTGGTTTCTGTACTGAGTACTTGTTAAGAAATTATGTTCTTTTCAGGCATCAAGAAATTTGTTGGTTGCTTAAATGCAGTAGTCGTTTGGATATGATGAGTTTTATTTTTTCACATCATCCTTCGCACATTTGGCTTCTGTAATTGAGTTTACTCTCTATTTCCAGGACAGCAATTGTGGTGTACCAGCTGTTCTATCAAATGATCATTGGCCCAAGCTTTACCGTGGGAGACATCTTCAAATTTCTCCTACGAGTTTTACTTGGAGCGTATGTACTAGTGCACTTTTCAATTAAATATGGGCAGCAGAAACATAATTTTGTTTATAAAACTCTTTCCTTGGTCCAGTTTAGGTATTGGACTTGCTTTCGGATTGGTATCTGTTCTGTGGTTGAGATTTATTTTCGATGGCACGGTGATAAAGATTGCGCTGACACTTGCTGTGAGCTACATTGCTTATTTCACTGTAAGATTTTTTCCAACTATGTGATGCTTCATTTTAAATATCAGTTACAATTCGTTTGGTATTGGTGTTTGATGTGGCTAACATGTTATCACTGTCATATCAGAACTTGTAAATTGAATATTAATTACCTTACATCACAGAGGTCAGTAGTTGATATGGTTCCTCGTTTGAGACCTAAATGACAAGGAATGTTGGGTGGAAGGGCTAGAGATGACCTACAAAACGATGTGATCTTTAATTTATAGTAATGACCTGTAAAACTGATACATAATTACGCTAAGAAAAGCTGAAAAATGCTTGAAATGATTAATGTTTCCATGAGTTTGTGCATACTTTTGTTTACATGATTGTACAAGCCTTATTTCCTTAAACTTCTAGAACTTGAATTGTGTCTTAAAGAAAATAAATGAAACTTCGTGTCATATAGTACTTTTTTGTTTATCTGTTTTACTTCCATCGTGGATGTTCAGTCCACTTGGTTATTGAATGCAATTTGCAACTAAAATTTCTTTTTCCAAATGAAATAGGCCATATGTTCTTCTATGGAACTTAAACTTCAAGCTTCCGAATGAAGTAAGATTATCAAAATGCCTAAGCAACATAGGGAGACACATAGTAAATACTTAGGCAGATGCCCAGGAGCCTACACAGATGCTTGATTGAATCCACTGTGGATAAGTCTAGAGAAAGATTATATCATGATCATCGCAAGCTTATACCAACAATATGGGGTTGGTTGCAAGAATCATGGTCCTCCATACAATTCTATTGGGACCATGTCTTCTGTTAAGGCTGGTGTCTTCAAATCTGCCCAGAGAAATATTATACCTTGCGGCAGCCACAAATCAGTCCACAAGAGGTAATACAACAACAAGGGCTGCTGCAGTATTTATATAGGCCTGTGGCAGCCCTAGGTCACTAGAAAAAATTGTAACCCTTAAGGAAAAAAAAAATTGGAAGAAAGATGAAAGAGATGGGACTAGGGTTGAGATGAATGGTACTAGGTTGAATTGGATCAGAAGTGTAGCTCTGATACCATGTTGTTTGAGTTAGGGTTTTAGAGAGAAGAGATGAGGAATAGAGAATTGTTGGGGAGAGAAATTGAGAGGATCAATCTAATGACCTCGTACTCACTAGTGGCCTAATATTATAAGACGTAAGGTAAAAGGACAAAAATACCCCCATACATAAGAGGAACAATAAACCAACAAAATCAACTACACTTATTGATGCATGTTTCTTATGTTTTGTAATTTTTCATTTGTTACAAACCTAATAATGCTTCTACATCAAGTGCTGTGCTTTTTGTGCAACAATCTTTTACCAACAATGCATTTCTTCATTTTCACTTATGTATTTTCTCCTCAGTCCTCAATTAAATTGTAATTGAACCAGAAACAACAAACCTTGATTGATTGCTTTCTCTTAGTAATTCATTTTTTGTCCTTAACATATGAAAACCTATTCTGCAACCTTTGTATGCTAGGCTCAACAAGGCGCTGATGTTTCAGGTGTCTTGACAGTGATGACTCTGGGGATGTAAGTTGACTTGGTTGAGTATATTGAATTAGCTGTACAACTTATAAAATATATGTCTTGATATTTCAATTTATGGACAGGTTTTATTCTGCAGTTGCTAGGACAGCTTTTAAGGGTGATAGCCCACAGGGCTTAAATCATTTCTGGTATGTTTCTTATATTCTCATTATAAATAGAGTAGCCAGTATGATAAAAGTGATCTCTGGAGCTTCTCTGTTTTTTTTTGTGAATTTATTTCTTTCCAAGAAAAGAACAGCAAATCCATTGTGTTCATAAAGGACCAATTGGACAACTCGTGGACAGGTCTTATTCTGCAGTTGCTAGGACAGCTTTTAAGGGTGTTAGCCAACAGAGCTTAAATCATTTCTGGTATGCCTCTTATATTCTCATTTTAAATAAAGTAACCAGTATGATACAAGTGATTTGTTGAGCTTCTCTTCTTTTTTTATTGGATTTATTTCTTTCCAAGAAAAGAAGAGTGCATTCATTGAGTTCTTAAATGACCAATAGCAGGCATAGAACATACATTTGTAATGAACCTCTGTCATAACTGGATAGTATTTATTGAATTACTGATTGACAATGTTATATATTTGACGTTAGAATGACGTGTGATACTTATGAAGCACAGCCTGGGATCATTTTATGATCAATTACAATTTCGAGTGTTTTGTTACTAGTGTAATATATCAATTTTAACCTTGATGTAAAATGGATAAAAAAGAAAGAAAGGGAAAGAAAGGAGAATGGATGAAAAAAGAAGTTTTGGAGGATTTAGGGTTCTGATTAGGTCAGTGCTCATCTCTTCATATATTTCTGTAATTTCTTCTAATGCTTGCACTGGTAATAGTAGAAGAGATACAAAATAAAATAATACATGAATTTCTGTTCCAGTCTTCTATGTTGAGAGTTCAAGATAAAACTCTCTCTCAATGATTACCGTTGTCAATTGCTAATTGTTCTGTAGAGTGCACTAGTATTAGTACCATAGGATCAGATTGATTTTAGAACTTCTTATGAGAGATTGAGGCAACTTCATCTGTAGCTTTCATGAGATTGATCTAAGTTGTGTGTGAACATTCATCAGTGAGAGGAACATTATCAAAAGAACTATTAAAATGAATTAATAGGGGTAATAGAGAACATTTGATCATTATCATCATCATCTTTATCAGAGCCTTACCACAACTATTTGGGGTTGGCTACACGAATCCTGTTTTGCCTTTGCGTTATATGTTCATCCCTATAAATTAGTTCTTGTGGAGATGGCAAGATATATGAAATGCGTTGACCATTGCATATGATTTATTCGGGTCCTGAATAGTCCCCCATTTTACCAAAAAGATCCAAGCTAAACAATTTGTGTACCACTTGATTATCAGCCTCTGAGAGGATAAAAATATATCTTCCAAGTCTTTGTAGATGAATCAGTATTTCATTAAAAGGAATGATGAGATTGTGTGGTAACCAATTAATAGAAAAAACCTTTTGGATAGGAGGATTCAAGAGTGCTTACTACTTTTTAATCATCTGAACGAAGCTTACATTGTTCCCAATGAGGATGATAATCAAGTTTGGCATAAGTATTCTAAAGGGATTTTCTCCGTGCAATCGTTCTTCAAATAGGTCTTCAGTGCAGTCCATTTGGGGAAGCCAGTCCCTCCTTGTGTCAAGGCATTCATCGGGATGGTGGTTTTAGACAAAATCCTAATTGTGGATAAAATATTGTAGGATGATGATTCCAAATTGGTTTATTTATGCAAAGACAACAAAGAAGGGGTGAATTACTTAATTCATTCATTGTAAGTTTGTTTCGGAGGTGTGGAGTTTTTTCTTTCTTTGATTGACATCGAATGGGTGTTTCCAAAACACTCTGGGTATGCATTTTTATTTTGGTTAAGTGGACTGTTTGGTGTGAGGGGGAACTATTTTGTAAATGATACGTGTTTATGCTGTTTGTTGGACATTCTGGTAGGATCGAAATCGTAAGATTTTTGAAGATGCATATGATTTTTTTATCAGAGGTTTGTAGAGCTAAGAGGGGACTTTTGATTGCATTGGTTTGTATTATGAAAGAGTTTAGGGAAGTTAAGATCGAGGAGTTTTCTTGTGATCAAGGTCTAAAATATTCTTCCGTCTTGTTGTCTTGATAAGCTAATGGAACAAGACATCTTGACTAAGACATAACAAGACAATGGAAAAACTATACCATGAAAATAAATAACACGAGAAGAAAATAAAGTATTACCATTTTACAAGTGTTTTACCATTTATGTGTTATAAAATACACATATACCATGAAAATAAAGTATTAAACCAGTGTTCGTACTTAAGATAGGCTTTTGGCACGAGAAGAAACATTTGTTATCATATACGTATTTCTACGTATATTTCATGTAATAGGGGTAGTTATGTAAATACTTCCCTTGAGGGGTATATTTGTCCTTTTGTAATTTCTCGTTTTACATAAATAAGATTTATTGAGTCATTGTGAGCTAATCACAATAGACTTCCCTTCTCTCTCTTCTCTCTTTCTTCTCTTCTATCTCTACCTTAAAACCCTAGACCTAAATCCAACCTAATTCATCAATTCAACTTGGTATCTGAGCTTGGATTTAAGATCAACAACAGGAGAAGATCACCGGAGGAGTTCTGATGTCCCACTGTACCGTGCGGCTGATATCATAGGCCGTACGGACACGCTTTTCGAGGTCTGTCAGAAATTTCTGAAAACTCATATTCCTGGTAGATCTCTATTTTTTAGGATTTTTGGTGATTTTTTGGGAACTCCTTGGATGTTTTCTGCCTTATCTTCTCCAGAAATTCAGTTTTAAGGGTTTCTTGAACCAACTTCAGATCTGATTTATTTGGGGCTTCTTGGGGGGTTTTATCACTTCGTTTTGGTTCCCTACAATCATAGCAACCTGTAGGATTTTACCTTGTGGATTTCTATGGAGATTTGAGTGTTTTATGAAGAAAACTCTAACCATATGTTACAGCCGGCACAATCTTTTGCCCTCTTTGGACTGTGAACCCTTGGAATGGTGATTTAAGGGTTCTATAAATATTTCCTTTACATCTCTTCTGATGTATGTGAGTTTTTTTTTCCAAAATGAACGCTTTTCGGCTGCTATATGGCCTGCTTTGGGGTCTTTTTTGAGTTGTAAACCCACCAAGTGTGTGTTTAGTCTTCTTTGTGTTTCTTTATCACCTTCAGGCTATCTTGAGTTTCTAGATACTCCACCTATCACGGGAATTCCCTCGGGGTCCGATGTTAGTACAGATTCCCCCTCCAAAGGAGCTGGAGGAGCGCAACAAGTGATGTATGAGAACCCCGGGCTACAGATTAGTTCCATCAAACTCAATGGGACTAACTACTTGGAGTGAGCTTGAGCTGCATGACTGTTCATTAGAGGCCGTGGGAAAATGGGGCATTGCACAGGGAGGACCAAAGAACCAGCTGAAGATGATTCCATGTTTGAGAAATGGGAAACTGAGAATCTTACAGTCCAGTCTTGGCTTGTCAACTCCATGGAGCCTCACATCAATTGAGGTTTCCTCTTCATGCGCACAGCCCAAGATCTTTGGAAACCGCGAAGAAGACCTACTCACAGCAGCAGAACACTGGTAGAGCTTACCAATTGAAGTAGAGCATCTCTCGCCTTCGTCAGGGAGACAAGTCTCTATCTGACTACTTTGCGACACTTCGGAGCATGAGGGAGGAGTTAAACTACTATTAAAACTACTAGCCTCCTACTCCAGATGAAGTGATCAAGGAGATACCCAAGTGTGACTTCTGTAGTCGCCTTGGACATGTGAGAGCTGTCAGTGGATGGTGTGTTCTCGCGCACGTGTTGTGTTGGCTCGATGACCCGTTGGTATACATAGTTGTTTCTCCTTTCCCCAATAGGTCGATCTTTTGGGGTAAATGGCTGTTTAACATGGTATCAAAGCCTTAAGGCCTGGGAGGTCGCAGGTTCAAATCTCCAGCAGAGTGTATTCCTGCTAAGGGGGAGTGTCAGCGGATGGTGTGTTCCCGCGCACGTGTTGTGTTTGCCCGACGACCCGTTGGTATACATAGTTGTTTCGCCTTTCCCCAATAGGTTGATCTCTTGGGGTAAATGGTTGTTTAACGAGTGCGACTTGTTGGAAGTTGCATGGTCGTCCCCAGTCTTCTGCACCTCGCTCCAGTCAGTACGGATCTTCTGGTGCCCATTCTGCTAGTATGGACACTTCGACACCTTCTCAGGGCCAGTCTCTCCAGAGTCCTTCATAGGCCTCTACGGGTCCTTTGGTTGCCTCTGAGCTTGCAGGGCTTCAACGATTGCTCTCCTAGCTGGATGGTCCCTCTGCCACGTCTTCATTTGCTTAGTCAGGTATCATCAGATTTGCCCATCATGTGTCCATTCCCCCTTCCAGTCCTACATAGATCATTGATTCAGGGGCTTTGGATCACATGATAGGTATGTCTTCGTTATTTTCGAGTTATTCCATTTGTTATGGCTGCAATAAGGTTAGAACTGCAGATGTCACATTATCTTCTGTATCTGGGAAAGGGGTTGATCTCCCATCTCCTAAGCTTCCACTCGCATTTGTTCTACATGTCCCAAATTTTACATCTAACCTATTATCTGTTGGTGCTCTTACTAAATCTTTGAACTGCAGTGTGACTTTCTTTCCTTTATACTGTGTCTTTCAGGAACTCGAGACGAGGAGGACGATTGGCACTGGACATGAAGCTGACGGGCTATATCTTGTTGATGGACGGCCTTCTAAGCTCACAACACTACTGTCATCTCCTAGTAGTAGTAGTAATAGAATAGATTCTGTTTTATGTTGGCATGCCCGTCTGGGGCATGTCTCTTTTCAGTACCTCAAACTATTATTTCTAGCTTTATTTGTTTATGTTTTGTTATCTAACTTGCATTGTGACATGTGAGCTTTCGAAACACTATCGATTTACTTATCCTTCAAGAGGTAATCGAAGTTTTGTTTCCTTTGATCTTGTGTATTCTGATGTGTGGGGTCCTTCCCCTGTAGTTTCTATCTTTGTCTTCCACTATTTTGTTACTTTTGTTGATGACTATACTAGGTGCACATGTGTTTATCCTATGAAAACCAAAGATGAGGTTCATTTCATTTTTAAGGGTTTTCATAGGGTGGAGAGTATATGTATGGGGGACTTCAACTATATTTTTTAGACCATGGGATTTTTCACCAAAATTCTTGCAATTACACCCCTCAAGAAAATGGTGTAGCTGAAAGAAAAATGCGTCATTTGGTTGAGGTAGCTCAATCTCTTCTGATCGGCTCCAAAGTCCCCAAATCCTATTGGTCGGATGCTGTTTTGACTCCCACTTATTTGACTAACAGAATACCCTCCTGTGTCCTCAACTTCAAGTCTCCTTTACAGCTTCTTACTCCCAATGCTTCCTTACTCGCGATCCCTCATCGTATCTTTAGGTGTATATGCTATGTGCACATCCTTAGTCCCTATCGTACCAAACTTGATCCCAAAGCACTTAAATGTGTCTTTCTGGGTTACTCTTATTCCTATAAAGGGTATAAATGTTACCATCCCTCCACAGGGAAGAAGTGAGGACCTACCTTTTTTCTCTACCTCTCTTCAGGGGGAGAATAGTAGTAAAGAGAAGTGTGATGTTCCTCTTCCTACTATATTACTCTCTCCTCCCTCTCTTGAGTTTGAGAGTCCTCAGACTACTCCACCTGCTACTGTGATTGAAAGCGCTCTTGGTGCTTAGAAGGAGCTCCGAGTTTATCATAGAAGGGAAAAAGCCACAGCTGATCCAATACCAATAGTACCATCCTCGGATCAAGGTAATCATTCTGCTCCCTCTATACCTGTCATTTCTTCTTCTACTGATGCATCTGATCTTCCCATTGCTTTAAGAAAAGGAGTCAGGAGTTGCACTCAGCATCCTTTGAGCCACTTTGTCATTTATGATGCTTTGTCTCAATCCTATAAAGCCTTTATCACATCCCTTTCCACTATTCCTATCCCTTCTTCCGTGGCAAAAGGGTTGGCTCGACTAAGATGGAAAGCTACTATGATAGAGGAAATGAGAGCTCTGGACAAGAATGGGACATGGGAGCTTGTTGACTTGCCAAGAGGCAAGAAACCTGTGGGTTGCAGATGGGTGCTCACAGTCAAATACAAGGCAGACGGGTCAGTTGAGAAGTACAAAGTGAGATTAATAGCCAAGGGTACACTCAGACCTATGGGATTGACCATGTGGAGACCTTTGCGCCTGTGGCAAAGATGAACTCCATCAGGGTGTTATTGTCCCTGGCAGCAAATCAAGCGTGGCATTTGCATCAGCTGGATGTGAAGAATGCATTTCTTCATGGTGACCTACATGAGGAAGTATACATGGTGCCTCCTCCTGGATTCACTCCACCGGGAAATAGTTGCAAGGTGTGTCGACTGAAGAAAGCCCTCTACGGGCTCAAGCAATCTACAAGAGCATGGTTCAATAGATTCATCCTAGCCGTGAAGAGGCTGGGTTACACTCAAAGTCAAGCCGATCACACCCTATTTGTGAAGCATCAAGCGAAGAACACCACTATCCTCATTATTTATGTTGATGACATCATTGTCACAGGAAATGATGCAAAAGAGGTGGCTAAGCTGAAGCGCCAGTTAGCAGAGGAGTTTGAAACCAAGGATCTAGGACCTCTCAAGTACATCCTAGGTATTGAAGTTGCCAAATCCAGTCAGGGGATCTTCATCTTTCAAAGGAAGTATGTCTTAGACTTGTTGTCATGGTTCAAAGTCGATGGTTTTGTTTTGGTTTCAGTCGCGGACGAAACCAAAACGTTTCGGTAGTTTCGGCGGTTTCGGCCCAAAACTTGGTGAAACCAAAGTAAAGGAGAGTTTCGGCAGTTTCGGTCATAGTTTCAGTAGTTTCGAGAGTTTCAGTCGTAGTTTCGGTAGTTTCGCTGGTTTCGGTCCGAAACTTGGCGAAACCATATTAGAAAGTTCAAAAAATTCTAAAAAATAATGAAACTGAGGCCGAAACTACCAAAACTGAGGCGAAACTACCGAAACTTAAGCGAAACTTAGTGGTTTCTGATACAAACCCATATCTTGTCTCGGCCTATAGCGAAATCGAAACGTTTCGGTTTCGGCCGAAACTCTAAACCATGCTTGTTGTAGGGCTCAGGCAAGTTGGGTACCAAACCAGTTGAAACTCCTATAGAGCAGAATCATTAGTTAGTAGATGTCAGTGGTGAGATATTACAAGATGTAGGGAGCTTTCAGAGACTAGTTGGGAGATTGATCTATCTCTCTCTAACTAGGCTAGGCATTGCCTATGCAGTGAGTGTGATCAGTCAGTATATGCACTCACCCAGAGGTGTTCATCTAGAGGCAGCACATCGGATCTTGTGGTATCTCAAGTCAGCCCTTGGTAGAGGTCTCCTGTTTGAAAAGAATGGCTACATGCATATAGAGGCATACACCAATGCAGATTGGGCAGGGGCCAAAGATGGTCGACGCTCTACTTCAAGGTATTGCACCTATGTTGGGGGCAATCTGGTCACTTGGAGGAGCAAGAAACAACCCGTTGTCGCCGGATCTAATGATGAAGCCGAATTCAGGGCAATGGCTCACGGCTTGTGTGAGATGCTCTAGTTGAAAGTATTGGTTGCTGAACTTGGCTTCCCAGTCTCAGGGTCTGTGAGCTTGTATTGTGACAACAAAGCCGATATCAGCATTGCTCACAATCTTGTTCAGCATGATCGCGTCAAGCACATTGAGGTGGACTGCCACTTCATTAAAGAGAAGATTGTCTTTGGGGCAGTGTTCACCCCATTTGTGAAGACTGATGAACAAGTTGCAGACGTTTTCACTAAGGGAGTTCCCAGTTGGCAACTCCATAAGTGTTTGTGCAAGTTGGGCATGAGAGATATCTATGCACCAACTTGAGGGGGAGTGTTATCATATAAGTATTTCTACGTATATTTCATGTAATAGGGGTAGTTATGTAAATACTCCCCTTGAGGGGTATATTTGTCCTTTTGTAATTTATCTTTTTACATAAATAAGATTTTTGGAGTCATTGTGAGCTAATCACAATAGACTTCCCTTCTCTCTCTTCTCTCTTTCTTCTCTTCCATCTCTACCTTGAAACCCTAGACCTAAATTCAACCTAATTCATCAATTCAACTACATTCGCATATGCATCGTCTCGGTACCCTACCAGAACAAGACATTTCGGCTGAGATGAAACGAGATGGTTTGAACTATGCTTGTAACTTAGTTATCTTATTGTTTGCGACACGGCCAATGTATTAAATTTCAATTTTGGAATTTATTTCGACCTGCCTAGAAATGGAAATATTTCGTGGAAATATATTGACCAATGTGGAAATAATACGATTTTCATGGAAATGGTGGAATTATTTGGAAACTTTAGGAAATGATAAAATAACCATAAAACACTCATAATCCATCAAACTATAATATACAACCATATACAGAGTATTGAAATGAATGACCACAACATTTTATAACATGCTAGGGTAGGTATCTAA
Source organism: Euptelea pleiosperma (assembly GCA_035048495.1). Lineage (NCBI taxonomy): Eukaryota > Viridiplantae > Streptophyta > Magnoliopsida > Ranunculales > Eupteleaceae > Euptelea > Euptelea pleiosperma. Next base: position 45,483,449 of record CM068543.1, read on the forward strand.
GAGTGACAACTAAAAATAACTATACTTGCTAATAGAAATGATTATAAACATCAAATCTTCTCACATTAGCTTAATTTTATCAAAGTGTACTTCAATTACACGTAGGAAGGTCACAAACACAGAGAACTTCGGCCCCATCATCCCCATTGTTGCTAGGACCCTGAGAGTATTGATTCCCTATGTAACTATTGTATTGGGCCCACGACAAAACATGTACATGCATAAACGATATAAACTATTAACTACTACATTTACTTATTTTTATATACTTTTTAGTCTAGTAATGAAAATACTAAAGTATTAAACGAATTAGAAATAAACAATGCATCATATCTGCATGTATTTGATGCATTGGAGTTTCCCAGAATTTAAATGTTTTTAAATTTTTTATATTTTAATTAAATTATTATTTCGTTGACATTAATAAATCAATATTATGTGTAATTTACAAGTCGTATCTATTGTTAGCTTATAACATTTGCCTAATTTCTATATTTTAATCTTTTTTAAAAGAAATTCAAAAAATAATATTTAGGAGATGCTAAGTTATACATCATAAAGTTCATTCATGCACAATCACGGATGTCTAATGTGAAAACCAAGGAAATTGGGGTTTTCCCAAATTTTGAAAAATTTCACCGTAAACAACCTTCAATTTGTGCACAAATCCGGTATAAATGCATCATAGATCTGATGCATCTACTCCTTTAAACACTATTTCTAACAAGGGACAAGAAATTTGAGTTTAATTGAAAGATTTCGTAATTACCTAAAGTTGCAAAGCCCCCAAAATTTTCTTTCATTTTCTCTATCAATTGATTTGAGAAGTTTTTTCATCTAGGTGGAGTGGTTGTATTTTTGTGTTAAAATGATTGGAAATCAATTGATTTGCAAAATTTACACGAGCCTTTAACTCGGTATTAACAAATAGACAAAGCTATTCGATTAAAATTTAACTAATAGATAACTTTATCTTTTAATTGTTTAATGCAATGATACTGATCAAATAAATTGTTTAATGCAATGACTAAGATAACGAGGTACTTTCATATTTTGGCCCTTTCTTCAACATAAATCCAACTCAAGCTGATGTTAGGACATGCTAGCATGCTACTAATCCTTTTCTGCTTGTTTAATATCTTGTTTGATATACATGCATTGCATCAATACAACATGGCTATGTCCATGAATAAATTAATTTTCTTCAAAGTTTCTTTGAAATGTGAACAGGTTTGAATGTTTTCGGCATCTTCTTTTTTTTCAGGGAAATGGTTGCCTACATTGGTAATACTCTAATTTTCATCCTAAGGTAAGAACTTAATTTGGTTTTTCTAGTTCATCTCATTATGTGGTGCATGTATCTGTTTCAAGAATCAAATTGACATATCATGCTCATATGTTGTGCCTGAATCCTAAAATGCTTTTGATGAGAAAAAAAAAAGGACCAGTTTCTGCTTTGAGAATTCAAGACATGGTGCTATGAAAATAGTTATAATCAAGGTATTATTGAGCATAATTCATTTACATTTATATATAATTTTAGAAAATCTATCTACTATTAACTTATAGAATTTGCCAAATTTAACCCATTCAAGTTGCAGAATGGCCTAAGTCATGCAATATATAATTAACTCACCCATAACCATGGATTCCAATGGAATTGGGGATTTCCTCAAATTTTCAATTTTTTATTCTTCAATCAATGCACAAATCCGGTGTAGATGCATCATAGATCCATAGATCTGAAGGATTTACACCTTAACTCTCAATTTCCAGCAAGAAACATAAAAAAAATGGAGTTTATTTGAAGAAATTTCAAACTTAGAGTTAGATTGATAATATGAGAAAACCTACATTGGGCTTTGATTCATTGTCTTGATTGATTCAAGAGGTTTTTTACCTTAAAATCCTTAATGGTGTGGTCGTTTTTGCAGAAGAATCAAAGAGAGAGGGTGAAATGAAAAAGAAAAAAAAAGATTTGGAGAGGTTTTTGAACACCCATTGTTGTTCAACAGAAATATTTTGTTGTGATGAAATAATACATTTTATAACAATCATATGGTCTTCACTGACATAACTCGAAATATTTTGGCAAAATAATGCATTTTTTTCCTACGACCTATATTTCGTGCCGACCATCCAAATATCAAAATTTTTTGCGAAATAAATGAAATTTTGTACCTCAGACTAGTTAAAAATAGTAAGTTATCATTGCCAACTAATTAGTACATTTCGGTTTCCTATTATAAGTGTTTTAGAGATGTCATAATCACTTGGCTATCTTGGTGAATGGATCCCCGTCAGGTTTCTTTAGTAGCTCAAGAGGCTTAAGGGAAGGAGACCCGCTCTCCCCCTTTTTGTTTTTGGTGGTAGTGGAGGCCCTGGGGAGAATGATTAGCAAGGCGGCAGATGGCGGATTTTTGGAGGGCTTTTTAGTGGGTAATGGGAGTTCTGAGATCACCCATCTCCAGTTCGCTGATGACACGTTGATTTTTTTAGGCGCATCACACAAGGAGCTCAAATACCTTAGATGTGCTCTCAGATGCTTTGAAGCGGTCTCGGGGCTCAAGGTGAATCTATTGAAGAGTGATGTATTTGGTGTTGGGGATATATCCCTAATATCAGTGAGCTGGCCACCGGTATGGGGTGTGGTATAGGGAAGTTACCTACGAAGTACCTCGGTTTGCCTTTGGGTGCTAAGTATAATGACAATTCAATGTGGGCTCCTGTGATAGAGAGATTTGGCACGAAACTAGCTAGTTGGAAGAGAAGGTATCATCCAAAGGGGATAGGATCACCTCATTAAAAGTACCTTGTCTAGTTTGTCAATTCATTTTCTTTCATTGTTCACTATCCCAACAGCTGTTGCTATCAGGTTGGAGAAGGTTATGACTCATGAGGGACTTTCTGTGGTCAGGTAAAGGAGATTACCACAAGGTGTCAAGGATTATCCTAATTTATTCTCCATCTCAGAGCGACAAGGGGCGGTGATTAGGGACTGTACTATTAATGGGGGGGGGGGGGGGGATTAATCGTGGAACTTGGGATTTAGAAGGAATTTTAATGATTGGGAGGTGGACGGGCTTGCTTCTCTTATTGATAGGGTTGGGGTAAACACTTGTCTAGGAGAAGATTTTGATGAAAGGATTTGGAGATGGGACCCTAAGGGTAAATTCTCAGTTAGTTCTTTCTATCGCCATTGCTCTCAGAGGAATGTGGAGTCTTTTCCTGTTTCGATAGTGTGGGGATACCCGCTCCCCTCCAAGGTGAAGTTCTTCGCGTGGACGGCTTATCATAACAAGATTTTGATTGTGGATCATCTTATTACTAGGGGTATGGTGATCCCTAATAGGTGTAGCTTGTGTAAAGAAGGAGAGACGGTGGAGCACGTCCTCATCCATTGCCGATTCTCTTTTGAAGTGTGGCAGACCTTCTTCGCCTTATTCGAGATTCCGTATGTTGTTCCTTACCTTGTGTGTGATCTCTTCCAAGGGTGGGTAGAGGAGTCTTTGCAGGGAAAGGAAGGATCCTATGGCAGTTATTATCTGTCGCAGTTTCTTGGGCTATTTGGAAGGAGAGGAACCGCAAGATTTTTGAAGATAAAGAAAAAGACCCTAAGGGAGGTGATCATGGAGGTGAAGTCCCTCCTATATATGTGGTCGTCATGCTCCCCTCTTTTCAGAGGATGTTTTCTTGAGACTTCTGTATTCTGTTGGAATGAGTTGACTAGGGATCCCATTCCTTCATCAGGGAGTTAGATCCTGTTTCTTTGTAAATTTGGGTTTGCCCTGTTTATAATACATACACATTTATTAAAAAAAAAAGAGATGTCATAAGTCGTTTGATACGATAGAAATCAAGAGATCTCATAAGAAGCTAAGTCGGGCTAACTATATAAAAAGAGCCCATCAGGCTCAAGCCCGAGCTCAACCTGATTAGTTATTCGGCTCTAAAATCAAGCCAAGCCAGGCCCGCTGGGCCTATAAATGTAACCCAAGCTCGGTCATGGTGGGCTCCATACCCCGGCCTAAAAGCCCATTTGGCCAACCTTGCTTAACACCCCTAATCAGCAAAAAACTTGAACCAACTACCAAAATCACAACCTCCTTTTCACAAACATCTTTCGCCAACTTCTCAATAACTCTTGTATTTCAACCTCAACCATCTCACTTGGTTTAGATTTTATTAGGAACCCAAAACCTTCATAAATTTCTTGGGGGATAGAGAGCACTGTTCATCATTGTGGTAGGAAGCCATGTGATTCAAGCATTAAGAAGGTTTCCAACAATACTCAATAGTTTGACCCACAACCCTTCCTTTGAAGGAACAGTTAACTGGGTCTAAAATTCATCATCAAACCTTGTTTGAACAAAATCCAACAAACCAAAGCCTCTATTTTTCTTTTGTAGCTGTAGCTGTATCGCATTACAGGGGTTTCCCACTACGCTAGCAATCTAACTGATGAGCTTAGCAGTCCAGAGATTCAGTTGCTAACAGGGAGCTTAATGCGAAGAGTGATGACATTTATATTATATCTAGGCTCCATTTCTTGAGGGCCAAAGGTTAACCCAATATTAGCTAATATCCCACAAGAACCTTGTTCCTATCCTCATGACAACCAAATTAAAAAGAAAGAGGCCATTTTGGAGGGAGAAAATTGAGACCAAACTATTTGGCTTACACAATCTTTCAACAATATCCTTAACAATGTGGAAGAAAGGTCTAGTGCCCACTACATAACCCACAACTGAACCTTCCAATTCAACACATCAACACTCATCTTTGGAGTGCCTAACCTACAATCTTCCCTTCATTTTCTCTTGTTTGATATGCTGCAGGTTGAATTTGGTCAGCGATTTGAGATTTTGAACAAGAAGCTCCAAGCCTTAAGATTTCTCTTCATAGGACTATGAAACATCATTCCTTTCTGAAGGGGAAGGAGGGAATCTCCCTCTTCCATGGAAGCCACGCCAACACCCTCCAATGTTGGTGCCGCTCTAGGCTCTTGATCAGCAGTAGCAAAAGTTTCACTTTTTCATTGTCATTGCTCTAACATGTTTATAACGGGTCCTTACCATGTGCTTCGTATTAAACAAAACAGTACGAGGGTGGGGAAATGTTAAAAAAATTTATTAGATATTTTCTAGTATTTGACCTGTTGTAGTTCAATCCTTCTAAAATGTCTCATAAAATGTAGGATTAGGTTAGGTTAATGCATTGTAATATTCAGGTAGTAATAAGAGAAGTTCTAGAAGCAAGATTAGTGTATTATGGTTTTCCATACTAATAGGTGTTCCGCGTTTAGGGCATAATTATGGGGGTGAAAGAGTTAATAATCTCATGTTATATCTTTGGTCAATATTTATCCATATACTGCTTCTTTTAATACTTTAAAAGTAACGAAGTTTACTTTTTTCTTTCTTTTTTGATAGGTTTACTTACCATAATAAAGAGATTGGAAGGAGCAACAAAATATTCAATTGATCATGGCAATGCATTTTTATTTATGTTTTGTTATATTTTATTTAAAAATCATAAATAAGTTCCAATGATATTCTCATCTACTATAATGTCCTGTAAAGAGCATGGAATGTGCATTTAATTGCTCTACTTTCTCATGCTTTTGCAGTGGAGTTCTTATAGCCGAAGGAGTTCTGCATAGTGATCATCTCAAGAACGATGGTAATCTTCACTATCACACAAATTTCTAAGATTTACATATATTTCTCCACATGCTTTACCTTGTTAGATTGGGTTGATATCTTTGTATGGAGCTTATAATGTTAATAACTTCATTAAATGTTTCAAGTTTGGACTATTAGAGTTCTTAGTTTATTTCATTTATGTTTATACAGGGCACAAGCCCCATGGGGATCGAACTCGGGACCTCCCGCTATGATACCATGTAAACACCACTTTACTCTAAAAGCGTAATCTGTTAGAGGGAGGCTTAACTGTGTATATCAAAGGATCCCCGGCACACACGCACGGACCGCACGAGTCTAGCGCACACGCGCAACAATTATTATTATTATTATTATTTATCTTTGGTTTGCTCTTCCTATTTTTACTCGGTGTTTGTTTAAAAATGGTAAGAGGAGGTGATAGACAAGGAAATGGACGTAATTGGTTGTTTGCTAACTTGTTATCTTTGGTTTATGATTGTCATTGTGATAATATTTTTGATGTACATGTAATTTTTTAACTGTTGAATGTTGATGATTAATTGATGAATATATACATCAGGTATTTGGCTCAAAACTATCACCCGTTAGGGTAAATCACTAAAAAGATCTAACAAATTTTTTTGGTTTTTCAATGCTTGATTCATTTTTGAAAAAATTATTATGATTTTTATGAAAATTTTAGAGTACTTGAGAAAAAAAATGACGCTTACTCTTCTTTTCCCGGAGAAGAAGCAACGACGGTATCTAGGGAATAAGTATCGGCTAACTCTGTGCCAGCAGCCGCAGTAAGACAGAGGATACTACCTCGAGGCTTACACATCACCTCATGAAGGAAAACCTCCTCATATACGCTTCACGCTTTTTAAAACCCTAAGTAGCATGTTGAAATATCCCAAGTTCTCATGACAGTCCAAAATCAGTGCACATGGATCTTTCGGCACGGATAGCTTACGATATCTTGGCATGGAGCTTTTGATATTGCTTTGGGGGGACAACATGGTGATGAGTGAATAGCTGATTTTTGGTATGGATGATCTCATCATCATGGAGATTGTTCCCACTAAAAATCAGCCTATTCCGAAATTTCTACCTTGTCAAACGTAAACTAAAAATTAATGGTGAAATGGGCAGTCAACTTGTAATCCACTTTTCTTAGGGCTAGAAATGTCGGAGTCGGCTGATTTTTGGTGAGGATGATCTCTTGTGCCTAACTGTTCGTTGCTCTCTGTTCTCAAATCATTTGAATCTGTTTGCATTCATTCATTAGGATTCATTGCATCTATTTTCTGAAGAAACAAATAAGTGTTGACAGTGATTATTTTGCGGAACTTTCTAGGAAAGAAAATTTCGAAACTGTATAGAAGTCACAAGTTATTGGATGTTGGGTTGTGAATGTTTGACTTTTAGGAATATGTTTGCTCATTATTTTTCTTTTTATTTGTTTGTTTCCAGGAACATCATGGGGCTACCTCATTCTCCTCTATGTATTTGTTCAAATCTCTCGGATAATAGTTGTGGGAATATTGTATCCCTTCCTACAATATTTTGGCCATGGCTTGGACTGGAAGGAAGCAACTATTCTTGTTTGGTCAGGTTTGCGGGGGACTGTGGCATTGTCACTATCACTATCAATTAAAGTAACTTCTGCTCACGTTTGTTTACCAACTTTTATTTTACAGATAATGCAGTTGTAGAAGTAGTCTTAAAAGTTTGATAATGAACGCCTATGTGAAATATCTTGACCTTAGAGTGCTTATATATTTGTTTGAATAAAATTTTGTTTCGAGATAAATATATGCTTCTATGGTGTAATAGGCTTTGGTTTTATTGTCATCTCCCTGTTAGCAGTTACAGTTTTTTAAGGATCACAAGTCATCATGGTTTCCAAGCCCCGAGACTTTCATCCGTGATGTATATCCTTGTTAATACATGTTGGCATGGCACAAAACACTAAGGTTTTCCCTCTCAAGCAAGCTAAGTTCCTCACCTCTCGTGCTTTTTTTTTTTTTAAGTTTTCTCCAGCACAAATTTCATCTCTCTTACTGGTTTAGAGTGAAGTCTGATGATGTATCATCTTGGAGTGACATTTGTCTCCTAGCTCATGCTTACTCATCACATACTAATCAATGATTAAACTAATTAACTTTGCTTAATTTGTCTTTAGTAATTATTTAGTTTACTAATTTGAGCTCTTGTGATATAATGCAACAACATTCATTTTATTAAGTTGCACTCAGTATAGTTCAAGTTCAGATCGTTTGATCGGGCTCTACAAATGTCCGATACAATTGATCGTGTGGACTAAAGTTAGTAATGGTAGGGTCCACGTCTTACAAAAATTTCTGATCCTCCTCTTGTTTTGATAGGTCATCCCTTCGTATCTCAAGGATCTACCCAAAGGGTCTGATCGAGACACCAGAATTGAGTGATCATGGTGATCTTTCGGGTTATTAAGTAATTAAAAGAAACAAAAAACAGAGGGTCCCGCAATATAAACAATTAACACTTGTCTTGATGCATGCATTTTGAAAACAAAATCAAGATGGAAACATATGAATATACAAAAGCCTGTATCAACAACTGTGCCAGTTTCTATACTTGGACAATCTATAGGAGGTTTGGTGTACCATATATCATAGGTTCTTATGTTTTATTTTTGTGAGAAGTAAAATGTGCTTCTGGGGTTTCTGAATTATAGTTCCAAGTTTAATATGATTTGAGATGTACTTAGTCTTATATGGATTTCATGAATGCTGCCCTCTGTTACTATAAATATTTCCTGTACGCTTCCTGCTTCTGCAATGTTTTTTGTATCATTAGTATCAAAATGGTACTTGCTTTTATTGTCTAATCATTGTAATGCATCTTCGATGCCAAACTCTAATTTTGTTTCTGATTAGTCTTTATGTTTTCTTATCATTCCAGAGCAGAAGTGACAGCTCATTTTACATCAGCCCAGAAACAGGAACTCTGGTATGTTGTTGTGCATGATTTTAATTTTCAATATTTGTGAATATGACTGATATCTGTGATCAATGAATTAGTATCTATACATTGATATAGTTAGTGAAATTTTCACTCCTACAGTTTGTTTTCTTCACTGGTGGGATTGTATTCTTGACGATCATTGTGAATGGATCAACTACACAGTTTATTTTGCATTATTTGGGTATGAATAAATCAGCGGAAAAGGTGAGATTACTATTAATTTCTTGAATACTTTGATCTAGATTACATGCCTTGTACTACTTCAAAACTTTGCTTAGTTAAAATTTTATTTAGCTTGCAATGTATCATATTTGACCGAGGTCCTTATCTCCATGAATTGAGAGACAAATGAAAAGCATCTCAAGTAGTAAGAATGTTAATAATGAAGTAGCAATAGGGGATAGTTAATGAACTTCTAGAACATAAAACAATATTTAGCATATTAGGAATGGTAAAGTTATCCTGGGGTCCAACTAAGGATGCTTCTACTAGTTGAAATAGTCTTCTAGGGTTAGGGTTTAAAGGATGCAAGAAGAAGAGAGGAGAGAGGAGAGAAAAGAGATGTCATGTGTGTTTAACACTCCCCCTCAAGTTGTTGCATAGATATCTCGCATGCCCAACTTACTAAGACACCGCTGAAGTTGCCAACTAGGGACCCCTTTGGTAAATACATCGGCAACTTGCTCATCTGTCTGAACGAAAGGAGTGCACACCTCCCCGGAAAGGATCTTCTCTCTTATGAAGTGGCGATCCACTTCGATATGCTTGGCCCGATCATGTTGAACAGGATTGTGAGCAATGCTAATGGCAGCTTTGTTGTCATAATACAAGTTGACTGAACCTGAGACAGGGAATCCCAGTTCGGCCACTAGAATTTTCAAGCATAGCATTTCATACAGACCATGTGACATTGCTCTGAACTCAGCCTCTGTACTCCATCTAGCAACCACAGGTTGTTTCTTGCTTCGCCAAGTAACCAAATTGCCCTCAACAAATGTACAATAGCCTGAGGTAAACGTCCTATCATCTTTGGCACTTGCCCAATCTGCATCAGTATAGGACTCTATCCCCATGTGGCCATTTCTTTTAAAGAGCAGACCTCTACCCGGAGCAGACTTGAGATATCTCAAGATCCTGTGAGCTGCCTCTAGGTCAATGTCTCAGGGTGAGTGCATGTACTGACTTATCAAACTCACGGCATAGGCAATATTTGGCCTGGTAAGGGAGAGATAGATCAATCTCCAAACTAGTCTTTGAAAACTCCGTATATCCTGAAGGAGTTCACCACAATCAACACCCAACTTGTGATTCTGCTCTATAGGAGTCCCCACAGGCTTCGCTCCCAGCTTCCCAGAATCTCTTAGCAAGTCTAGAACATACTTTCGCTGAGAGATGAAGATCCCATGGCTGGATCTTGCAACCTACATGCCCAGAAAGTACTTGAGAGGTCCTAGATCTTTGGTCTCAAATTCTTCTGCTTGGTGACCCTTTAGCTTAAACACCTTTGTTGCATCATTCCCTATAAGAATGATGTCATCAACGTAGACAATAAGGGCAGTAGTACTTCTCTCTTGATGCTTAAACACCTCTACTGCATCATTGCAATGTGTACTTATTGATGTGGAATGCATCGATCGCCTTTTTGTTTTGGCCAGCCAGTCTTCAACTAGATCCTCAGAAGAAATCGAAATTCTATAATAATCCCCAGTATCGTATAGTTCTCACAGCTACCCATGTTGCTAGAGAACACAGAGATATAGAGTCTATCAAGAATTAACCAACTCTTCTAATTCACTCAGGTATGTATATATAAGATAAGTAATCTAAACCTAATACTTGTTGAATTCATATTCTGACTAATGTGTGTTAGAAGAGTTCCCAATAATTACCTAAATTAGTACTTGTCATAATCACAACCTAGGTCCACATCGGGCACCCAATTAAATAAAATTGTTTCTATCAGGGACACAAATCGAACATACCACATCTCCTGACATACTTGATCCAACATGATAAACTCAAATTCTCTTTCTTTAAAATAAATTCATAAGTTGTAAATCAGTGAAAGACTGAGGACTAACTGAAATCAGATGGAAACAAATAAAATTTAATACTATGTAACATAATACAACTTATATCAAAATTTTCTTTATTAAAATTTAAAGATAATAAGAATAAAATTTTCAAACATTTTCCCAAAATAAGAGAATTTTCTATAATATTTTATGAATTTTCTACTATTTTCTAAAATAAAATTAATATGGATAAATAATTAAACACATAATTAATTATTAAAAAGATAAATAAATCATTAATGCAACACTTAAGTAATTAAATAAAATAATAAATACTTAATTAAACTAGTAATTAATAACTTAAATAATTAAATAAACAATCAATTAATTAAATAATTAAAGCATAAATAAAATAATTAATCACTTACCCGGAAAATGATAAAACCAGAATTCTTTATCAAAAAAAATGATAAAACCAGAATTCTCTCTCTTTTCTTATAAAAATGGTTTATTTGCAATTATATCTCACCCGGGGGCTAGATAGTAATTACCCAAAGTAATTTAACAACTAAGGTATTAGGGTCGATTTATTAAAGTTCAACACTCAAATTTCTTCATTCCTAGCCGATGCGGGACTAAAATTTTGAAATTTGTTTTTCGAGAATTCTGTTATCATGTAGCAGGTCCAATTTATAACTTATATACACACGATCAAGTTACGATTGTAGTTCACACACCCATCCGATGATCGATTGGATTCGGTCAATTCAACCGAGTCAATGAACCCGATGATTTGACATTCTCGGCATTGTTTGGGTTGGCACAAAACCCAAGAAATCTACGCATCAATTGACTATCTGCAATTAACCAAAATTTACTGAACTACTATAGAACTCTACTGAGAGTCCTAATAGGAGTGGTATATATACCCATCTTAGGGTAAATTGACGTGCTCGAGCTCATGGTGCAGTCTGTTCGGTCAAATTCCTTATTTTGCTACAAGCTTCCCAGAACACCTAGAATAGTCTAAAACACTAGTCAAAAGTCAAGAAGAATCTCTCTACAAGTCTAAACTAAGTCTAATGGTCAACTACCATGATATGCGCATTCTATATTAGAATATTTTAAATTACCGGGGGTTTCACAAAAGATGCCTCATCTAACCCTTAGATCTTTTTCCAAAACCTTGGTGCAAAAAGAGAGTGAGAGAGAGAAAAAAAAAGTATTCTCCATACTATAGATGGGTGAATAGTGTTTATGGGGTCTCCTATTTATAGATGGAGACCTCCCCATGTTTTTAGCTCTTCTAATCTCAATCGTAGGTTTGATTTAATCCTAGCCATTGCTTTCACTAATAGGTTTTGTTTCTTAATCCTTGTTTATCATCAACGACCAATCACAGCCTTTCTCAATTTGAAGTTTAAAATTTGGTGGAAAAGAAAGTGGCTCAGCCACTTAAATTTGTAAAATTGACTTTTGGTACTGTTAAACGTGGTGTAACATTTTTTATGTGCACAACTTAAATTATGACTAGTGGTATAAGTCTATTAATGAGGGGGCCACTTATTTAAGTGGTCCCTTATGTTATAAGTTACTAGACATGTGTATTAAATAGGGGGTCACTTATTTAAGTGGTCCCCTAGGCTTTTAAATAAAAGGGCATGGTTTTTCCAATAACAGGCTACTAAAATAAGTAGTCCCCCACATTAATAAATGTGACAAGATTTAACCTATAGTGTTCATCCACCTATGAGACATTTACAATTGGACCCAGAACATATCACATGCGGGCCCACAATATAAAGAGTAATTTGGACTAATTGTTTACAGCTCCGTGTCTTATAGTAAGGTATGTTTAAGGTCCTCTATTCATCTAAACTACTCTAAGTTAGTGCCCTTACTGTATTCTCTTAATATAAACTATTAAAAAGTAAGATATACTTACCGATCAAAAAAAAAAGTAAGATATACTTGACCATATATTAAATATTTGGGGTTTTACAGCAACCTATTGAAGTTTTTAAGTTGAAATTCAACTATGTTATAGTAGACTGAGAGAGTTGCATTTTGACACCAACCTTGAAGGAATTTGGAGCAAGGCAAACGGGAGATTTGGCGGCAAACTTAGAAGCTGGCATTGAAGCTAAGAAGACCTCAGAGTTGGTACAGCAAGAGTAGCAAAATCTCAACCATTGAAGACCGGATTTGAGCGAATTCAGGTAAGGTACCTTCTAAATTCATGTTGAATTCTGTTTTGAAAAATTCTTCTTTTCTTCTCTTGTTCTTGGCCACAACTTTTGTAATGAAATTAATGATTTAAGTTCTTGAAATAATATAAAATTAGTTTGATTATATGATAGAAATGTAAATTTTCTGTTTAGGAATAATTTTGGTCTAATTGTATGTTTAATTCTTGTTTTGTTTTCAATTAATTCAATTGGAAGGACGTATTGTAGTGTGGATTTTTAAATTTTGATCAAGAATTGTTTTAAGTTGATTAAGTGTGAGTTTAGAGGGGTGTTTACTGTTAGTTTCTAGGGTTTGAAGATAAGAGAAGAGAATAAAGGAGGCAAAGGTGGAGTCATTGTTAGGCTGACTCCCATATGACCCACTTTTATATTAATAAGTTAGGGGCTAATTACAAGCTAGCCTTGTACTTTTACAAATATTAGGGATACCTCCCTGCACTGCTTACATACAAGAAAACAGTAAAAATATAACACAAGTCATAGATATCACGCATACCCAGCTTGCCAATAGGAACGTCAAATCAAGACTTGGCAATGGCCCTCGTCAAGACATTGGCGACCTGCTGATCCATAGGGACAAAAGGAGTACATATGTAACCAGATGCAAGTTATTCATGGATGAAGTGACGATCAACTTCAATATGCTTGGTGCGATCATGCTGTACTAGATTGTGGGCGATACTGATCGCAACTTTGTTGTCACAGTAGAGATTAGGGGTTTTGTGACAGTGCAACGCAGCTCCTGAAGGAGTAATCGCAAACTCATCTTCAGCACAGGAGCGCGCCACAACCGATTATTTTTTGCTTCTCCAGGTAACCAAATTACCAAACACCTTGGTACAATACCCAGAGGTGGATCGCCCGTCAAACACAGATCTAGCCCAATCTGTATTTGTCCATGCCTCAACCCGTGAATGACTATTTTTGGTGAATACCCTTTTTCTGGGGCAGCCCTTCAGGTACCAGACAATCCGCAAAGCGGCTTCAAGATGTGCAGTCCGAGGGGCATGCATGAACTGACTAACCACACTGACAGCATATGCAATATCCAGTTAGGTGAGGGTCAGATAAATCAACTATCCAACAAGCCGTTGAAAACGAGCAACATTGACCAAATGTTCACCATCACTGTCACTCAACTTATGATTCGGTTCAATGGGTGTATCAGCGGGTTTGGTGCCAAGCTTGCTTGTTGTCTGTAGCAAATCGAGGACATACTGTTGTGATCTTGGATCGTAACCATGATAAGAGATTAGGGTTAGAGATGGAAGAGAGGAGAGGTGAAGAGAATAGGGGAAAGAGGAGAAATCGTGTAGAGCTTAGAATAGCCTACACGATTTCACCCAATATATATATTAAGTGAAGTTTTACAATATTACGAGGGCCCCCTGTAGAATATAAGATATTACAAGTAGGTCCCTGACAACACTCCCCCTCAAGCTGGTGCGAAGATATCTATCATGCCTAGCTTGGATAACAGGTGCTCTAAGATCCCTTTAGTAACACCTTTAGTTAACACATCTGCAACTTGATCAGTAGTATGGACATATGGTGTGTAAATAAGTCCCTGACCAAGCTTCTCTTTGATGAAGTGACGGTCTACCTCAATGTGCTTTGTCCTATCGTGTTGAACTGGATTATGAGCAATGCTGATGGCTGCTTTATTGTCACAATACAGCTGCATAGACCCTTTGACAGGATATCTGAGCTCACTGAGCATAGTCTTCAACCATAGAAGCTCACATACACCATGAGCCATAGAACGGTACTCTGCTTCGGCACTGGAGCGAGCGACAACTGGTTGCTTTTTGCTGCGCCAAGACACTAGATTACCCCCCACATACGTACAGTACCCTGATGTGGAACGTCTGTCAGTGACTGAACCTGCCCAGTCAGCGTCTGTATAAGCTTCAACTCGCAGATGTCCATTCTTACTAAACAGGATACCCTTCCCTGGAGCCCCCTTAAGATAGCGTAACACTTGGTGTGCTGCTTCAAGATGTGGAGAGCGAGGGGCATGCATGAACTGACTGATGACACTGACTGCATATGCAATATCTGGTCGTGTCAGCGAAAGGTAGATGAGACGCCCAACAAGTCTCTGGAACTGGCCTGTATCAGCAATGGGATCCCCATCAACAAGATTCAGCCGATGTTGCTGCTCTATAGGCGTATCGGCTGGTTTAACTCCCAAGTTTCCTGACTCTCGAAGGAGATCAAGTACATACTTTCTTTGTGAGATGAACACACCCTGCTTTGACCTAGCAACCTCAATGCCTAGAAAGTATCTCAAGGTTCCCAGATCCTTGATTTCGAACTCCGTGCCGAGGTATTTTTTCAATTTACAAACCTCATCTGGGTCATCTCCTGTGACCACGATATCATCCACATACACAATAAGAGCAGTAAGACGACATTGACTTCTCTTAATGAAAAGAGTGTGGTCTGCCTGACTCTGCGAGTAGCCAATCTTCTTGACTGCGGAACTGAACCTCTCGAACCAAGCCCTTGGTGACTGTTTAAGCCCATACAAGGCTTTCTTCAGTCTGCACACAAGTTCCTTACTCCCAGTCGGACTGAACCCCGGAGGACCTGTCATGTAGACCTCTTCCTCTAGATCACCATGGAGGAAGGCATTCTTGACATCCAACTGGTGGAGGGGCCAAGAAAAATTTGCCGCTAGAGATAACAGAACTCGAACTGAGTTCATCTTGGCCACAGGAGCAAACGTCTCTTGGTAGTCAATCCCATAAGTCTGTGTGTACCCTTTTGCAACGAGACGGGCCTTGTACCTGTCGATGCTTCCATCTGCTTTGTATTTCACTGTATATACCCACTTGCACCCCACGGGTTTCTTTCCTCTAGGCAATGGAACCAAATCCCAAGTACCATTCTTTTCTAGAGCTGCCATCTCCTCTAGCATGGCTGCTTTCCACTGAGGCTGGCTAAGGGCATCTGAGACACCGGATGGCAGAGCGACACTGGATAAGGAAGTAGCAAATGCCCTGTAGGATGGTGAGAGCTGCTGATAGGAAACAAAGTGAGAGATAGGGTGCTTGGTAACACAGTTCCGAACACCCTTCCGATGAGCAATAGGTACATCAATGTCTATGGGAAGGATAGTAGAAGGAGCAACAGACATATCATCATGAGGATCACTGAGGACACGATTACCTGGATCGAGTTGGATTTCCTGGCAGTGAGCTTGGATGGTGGACTGTTTCTCTTTTCGACGTCGTCTAGCATATGTCTTCAGCTGCGGATCCTGTGGCACAGTGTCAGTAGGAGATAAGGACAAGGGTACAGGAGACTCATCAGGCAAATCAAGGGGTACTGGTTGAGGAATCTCCCCCTGTGGAGGTATCGGACTCTCGTCAATACTCCCAAGCTCCCCCTGAAGAGAAGTCCGATCAACTGAGAAGAAGGGAAGACTCTCAAAAAAGGTAACATCTAGAGAAACAAACCGACGACTGGTAGAGGGATGGAAACACCGATATCCCTTCTGAGTGGACGAATAGCCAAGGAACACACATCGAACGGCTTTCGGATCTAACTTGTCCTTCCTGTGATGGGCGTGAACATAGCAAACACAACCAAAGACCTTAGGTGGAATGGAGAACACAGGACAGGAAGGAAACAGGAGTGAAAGGGGAGACTTCGACCCCAAGACACGAAAAGGCATCCGATTTATTAAGTAGGATGCCGTCAACACAGCGTCAGCCCAATAACCCTTGGGTACCCGAGTACCAAGAAGAAGTGCCCTAGCAACCTCCAGGACATGGCGATGTTTTCGCTCAGCGGTCCCATTCTGTTGAGGTGTATCGGCACATGAAGTCTGATGAAGAATTCCATGCTCTTCAAAGTAGGAGGCAAGGCCACTGTACATGTATTCCCCCCCATTGTCAGTGCGTAGGACTTTTAGGGTGGTGCCCAATTGATTGCACACCATTTTATGGAAGGTCTGAAAGATAGTATGCACCTCATTTTTTGATTTCATAAGGTAGATCCAAGTGTAACGACTATAGTCATCCACAAAAACCACAAAGTAGCGAAAACCAAAGATAGAAGTGATGGGATTGGGTCCCCAAACATCAGAGTGCACAAGCTGTAAAGGAAACGTACTTTTTTTATTACTGGTCGGAAAAGACACCCGACATTGTTTTGCAAGTACACAAGTTTCACAGTTCAACTCAAAAAATGGAATAGCCGCAAACTGAGGTAACAGACTCTTCATGACTGAAAGCGGTAAATGACCTAGCCTGTTATGCCATCGCATTAACAGGTCTTTATTAACGCTAGAACTACTGACATTGGCACTAGACTGATGTGCAACAGAATATGAAGTCGGCTGGCTATCGAGCAGGTACAATCCACCATCCTCACGACCACTGCCAATCATCCGCCTCGTCTCCAAGTCCTGAAAAACACAGTGAGTAGGAAAAAAGGTAACACTGCAGTTTAGGCTCTTAGTAAGATAGCTAACAGAAACAGGTTAGTGGTGAATTTAGGAACATGAAGTACAGAGGATAAAGACAAAGTAGGTGTGGCAGAGATAGTGCCCTTCCCTGAGATAGAGGAGAAGGTGCCATCGGCCACGCGGACCTTGTCCTTACCTGAGCAGATATTATAGATGGAGAAAAGGGATGGCATACCAGTCATATGATCGGAGGCACCAGAGTCAATGATCCAGGAAGGACCAATGGGTGCCGTAGACACATGGTGGGCTGAATGGGATGTACCTGTCTGAGCAAAGGATGATGTAGGTGGAGAAGGGCCATCAAGCTGAGTAAGTAATTGTCGAAGCTTGTCAATGTCCATGTTAAAGAAGGTGTTGGACTGCCCAGAGGAAGGGGTCACATCAGAGGAATCTTGGCTGGTGGCATGAGCGGCTGAGGTTCCATGTTTGCTACCAGAGGGCTTCTTTGAGGAGCCTTGCTTCCCCCCAGAGAACTGTGCAAGACGACCATGAAGACTCCAGCAGGTCTCCCGAGTGTGGCGACACTTGCCACAGTGATCACATCTGAGTCAATCACGATCATCAAGATCCCCATCCTTCTTGGATGTGGGTTTGCTCAATTTCTGAGTGGCCAAGGCAGACTTCTCAGATAAAGGAACATCAGCATCTGTCTTAGAGCTCATGGCTCTCCTCCTGCTGTCCTCGCTCTGGATGTAGGAGTAGACCTGTGCAATGGTCGACGGCGGTGGATCTCTGCCCAAGATGTTGGCTCAAACCTGCTCATAGCTCTGGTTCAAGCCGCCAAGAAACTCGAATATGCGTCCGCGTACAATCATCTTTCGGAACTCCGTAGCATCCTTGGTACATGCAGGGGTGTAGGTCTGGTAGTGATCTACCTCTTCCCACTTGCTGCGTAACGCAGCGTAGTATGATCCCAAAGGAAGATCGCCTTGCTTCAGATGTGCCATCTCCTGCTGAAGTTCATACATAGCAAAATTTCCATCTTGGGAGTACGTCTGAGATGCCGTGTCCCATATATCCTTGGCAGTCGGGAGAAAGAGGAAGCCTGTGCTGATCGATGGATGCATGGAATGAAGCAGCCATGACATGACCATCGAGTTTTCCGCTTCCCACTTCTCAAACGTGGCATCGGAGGAATCAGGTGCAGTGATGCGTCCAGTGATATAGCCGGCTTTACCTCGTCCGGTGATGTACATCTTGGCAGATTGAGACCATGCGAGGTAGTTGGTCCCGTCGAGTTTCACCGTAGTGATCTGTAGGCCCGGGCTGTGATCACCATGACTTCCCAGACTGGGTGGGGCAACAATGATCTCTGACTTGGCAGAAGATGACTCCTCAGATGTACTCATGGTAGTAGATAAGACTTTTCTGATAAGAAATCACCCAAACTGCTGCTGTGGAGGTGCAAATCACCTTATTTTTATTTTTAAAGCCTCCTGCTCGCGTTGCTCGCAGGATTCAGACCTTTTCGGAACAACTCCTTTATAGATTTTCTATTGGAGAAAAAACCACTCGCGGAAAACTTGTGAATGGTTCCGATGACCTAAAAAGGTTCCTGGATAGGTGCGGTAGCACTAGGGAGAGGTTCCGGGCTCCTCTGAGACCTGCGGCTATGTCCAGAGGGTCTTCTCTGACCTTTTGGAAGGGGCGGTTAGGCTTGGTGGCTCTTTTCCAGCCTTCTGGAGTGGGCGGCTATGCCTGATAGCTCTTCTCCAGGCTTCCGGAGTGGGCCGCTAGGCCTGGGAGAACTTCTCCAACCTTTTGGAGTGGGCGGCTAGGGTTTCAGACTCTTCTAAAGCCTGCGGCTATCCAATGGAGATGATCTCCTTCTTTAGAAAGCCCTTCGCATCGAATTTCGCAATCCCTAGGGTTCTTCAGACCTCTAGGATTGAGCCATGGTTACATAACCATGCTCTGATACCATGTTGTGATCTTGGATCGTAACCAGGATAAGAGATTAGGGTTAGAGATGGAAGAGAGGAGAGGTGAAGAGAATAGGGGAAAGAGGAGAAATCGTGTAGAGCTTAGAATAGCCTACACGATTTCACCCAATATATATATTAAGTGAAGTTTTACAATATTACGAGGGCCCCCTGTAGAATATAAGATATTACAAGTAGGTCCCTGACAACACATACTTCCTCTGAGAGATGAAGATACCGGCCTGGGAACGTGCAACCACAATGCCAAGGAAGTACTTTTGGGGGCCAAGGTCTTTAACCTCAAATTTCATACCAAGAAAGGCCTTGAGTGTCTGAATTGCACCCAAATCATCACCGGTAACAACGATATCATCCACATATACGATGAGCGGTAGTACCAGAAGATGAATGTTTAACAAAAAGCGTGTGATCGGCTTGACTTTGCTTATACCCAACCTCACTCATAGCACTGCTAAAGCGTTCAAACCATGCTCGTGAGGACTGCTTGAGTCCATTCAACGATTTGTGAAGCCGACAGACTTTCCCATCAACATTGGGAAACTGAAAATCCGGTGGAGTATCCATATAGACCTCTTCCTGAAGGTGCCCATGCAAATGCGTTCTTAACATCCAATTGATGAAGGGGCCAAGACTTATTTGCTGCTAGGGATAAAAGAACCTGATTGAATTCATTTTGGTCACTGGTGCAAAGGTCTCCTGATGATCAGTATCATAGGTCTAAGCATATCCCTTTGCAACCAACCGGGCCTTATATCGCTCAACTGTACCATCAGTTTTTTATTTAACGGTAAAGACCCACCGCCACAGATTTCTTGCCTTGAGGAAGTGGGACCGGATCCCACGTGTCGTGTTGTTGTAGAGCTCGCATTTCCTCCTCTATAGCGCCGCACCACTTGGGATGAGATAACGCCTGGAAAACACTAGAAGGAATAGGCACTGATGACAAGGACACTACAAATGATTGGTGATACGGAGACGGTGACTGCTACGAGACAAAGTGGGAAATAGGATGTGAACTACAAGTACGCTTACTTTTATGGATAGCAATAGGAAGATCAAGATCATGAGCGACGGGGGGAGGAGAAATACCTGAGGGCTGACTGGGCTCTGAAGAGATGTGGCAGGGCAGATCAGCGGTAGTAGACTTCATCCTCCGCGAGTAGACTTTCAGATCCCCAATAACAGGTGAAACAGTGCTTGGAGGGGGCCAATCTGGAGACACAACAACATCCGGAAGTGGTGCAGTGTCAAGAGGGACCGGCACACATGATGTTTGTTGGTCAATCCCACCATTGTCAGACCAAAGAACTTTGATTTGTTTGCCAAATTGGGTCTGAACCATCGTATAGAAGTTCTTGAATAACGAGTAGACTTCATCTTTATGTTTCATCAAATACATCCAAGTACATCTTTTGCAGTTATCCACAAACGTCACAAAGTACCGGTAACATAGTAAAGAAGAAACGGGCAAAGGCAGAGTTCACAATAGAAAAAGGAGAACTATTTTCATTGATACTTGAGGGAAACGACAAACGACAAACGACAATATTTAGCCAAGTGGCACACTTCGCAATGAAAATCAGACATAGTCTAAGACTTAAATAAGGACGGAAATAAAGACTTCAAATACTGAAAAGTGACATGACCTAATCGGATATGCCAATGCATTATCTGATCTTTATTAACGTCACTACGACTACTCCGAGATGCGTGAGCTTGAGGGAGACGTTCTGGAGATGGATAAAGGAGATACAAGCCATCCGCTTCACGACCACTGCCAATCATCTTCCTCCTTGCCAAGTCTTGAAGCACACAATAAGAAGGAAAAAAAGTGATACTGCACTTCAATGTTTTTGTAATACTACTAACATATATCAAATTTGTAGTGTGATCAGGATCATGGAGAACATCATAAAGAGAAAGTTGGCATGAAACTGCGACTGTTTCTCTTCCCGCAAGAGAGAATAATGAACCATCAGCCAAACAAACTTTATCCAGCCAGACAAACTTTATCTTTTCCCGAGCAAAGACTAAATGATTTAAAAAAGACATACCCGTCATGTTGTCAGAAGCACCTGAATCAATGATCCAGGGAGGAGACTTGGATGTAGACACATGGTTGGCGGAAGCAAAGGTACCTGAGTGTGCAAATGACGAGGTGGCCGTGGAACCTTCAAACTATGACATGAGGTGCCAAAGGCGATCAAGATCCTCTAGAGGAATAGACACCCGTTCCTTTGAGGTAGTGGATTGAGAACCAGACATAGCTGAACCGTATCCCCTTGAGGTGAAAGAGTCAAGGCTAGAAGCATGATGGGCTGATGAGGACTTTCCTTTCTACGAAAATGTGGTAGGACGGCCAACAAACTCCCAACAACTCGGTTTCAGATGTCCTACTTTCCCACAATGGTCACATTTTGGTCAGGCTTTGTCATATGTACCTCCTCCGAGATCCCAACAATTCTTTCGGATGTGTCCAAACTTCCCACAATAGTCACATTTACGTCTTTCTTTGTTCTCAAGACTTGGAGGATACCTTCCAGGTTTTGCACTGCTGGATTGTTGTCCACCTCTTTGTTTATGGACTGCCATGGCTGATTTATCACTGCCAATGAGAGGTTGCTGGTCCATAATACTTCGGCGACTCTCCTCACTCGGAATGTTGGAGTAAACTACATTCAGAGATGGAAGCACATCTCTACTGAGGATTTGCACACAGGGCAACTTGAACTCTGAGTTCAAACTAGCTAGAAATTAAAAGATGCGCCTAGTTTCGACTTGTTTCTTGAATAGCTCACCATCTTGAACACAGTGCCATTCAAGGGGTTAATAGTGATCTAATTCTTCCCACATGGCACGGAGGATTAGATATGACTTTTTAAGTGACTATTGCGCAGAGACAGGTAGACCGGTCTTGCTGACTGGTCAATGGGAAAATCTTTTTTTGGAGATGGGTCAACCTTGTCACATCCCATTTTCCAAGGTACAGGACCTGACCCATGACACTCGGTCAGACCTATGATCCGAATCCATGAGCCATGAACCAGGGTGTGAGTTTAGGTTAATTTCGGAGTATTAGCTCACATATTTAATGATTAAGAAAATTAATTTAAGCTCAAAGTAAATAAGATCATGCATAATTCACACAAAGACGTAAACATACACATGGGACCCACTCCCATCTGTAAAAAGACCAAAATGCCCCTAGGTTGCAAAATTACCAAGCTACCCTTAAGGTTTTTTTATAATCTACTTTCCTTAAGGTTTATGTGAAGTATTTCATGAAAAATCTATTATGTTCCCATACTAGGGTATTAGTGTTCTTTAAGCATGTGAAATTTCTAATCTACCTCAACATCACAAAATTACTAAGATACCCTTCATGGTCAAGAATACAGAAACACCCCTGAATGTTCTCCAAGTTTATTAATTGCTAATGACTTATGAAATTACCCTAGTGCCCTTACCATTTATCATTTTATGTCCATGGAAAGGTGAAATTACTAAATTATACCTATGTTGTATAATCATGAAAACGCTATATGTAAAATTATCATTAAACAAGCAAACAAGCGAGCATATGTTAAATATGGCATCTCAATTATCAATGGTTGGCCAATACATATTTCTCCAAGTTTATCACATTTCATTTCAGGCTTTTCAATTCCTTATTTTTAATATCCATGAGATATTATCGAAACTTGATTTATATTTTTCTGTATTCTTTTGTCATCATGTTAGGTTGTCTATTACTTGCTAAGCTTTTCCCTGAAAGCTCACCCCCCTTCCATTTCCTTTGCAGAGGAGTTCATTGACCAGCTTTGGAGCGAGGTGGGAGAGTAGTAGATCTTATTGTTGTTGCTTTTATAAGAGTGTTGTGTAGGTGATTTTTGTTAATCATTTTGTTATGTATGTATTTTGGAGCCGTGAGCTCAGAGACCACGTATATTGTGCTTTCTATTGTACATTTCATGTATTTATTAGATGGCACCCCACTCTTACTTATACAAGTGTATCATTATGAAGATCATTAGGATGGATTACATAAATATACCATTTGATATTGCATATGCTTAGTTTCTTTAATGGTGTCTAACTCATGAAATTGATTAAATAATGAAAAGAATTCGCTTCCACAAGTTAAAAGAAAAATAATGTAGTGGCAAGGATATTTTAATCTTATGACATGGGATGTGAGAATATGGATAGTAAAGATGAATGTTGCGCATGTCTTGGATTCATGTGTTGGATTGATGTGTGGTTCATGACTTGGATTCCTAGTTGTGGGACTCCGGGTGTGATAGACTAGCCATACTATGTATGATTTAAGGACTCGAACCCAGGGACCCTGACAGCTTAGGCCCGACTATGTGTTCTGATATTCTAGTTCAAGATAAAGCTTACAAAAATATAATAACACGTATGGCCACAATGACTATCAGAGTTTGGACCAAGTTCTTATCGCCAATGAGTGTATAGATTTTAAATTCAGATATTGATAGTTGGGTATCCTCTGTAAGATTGACATGGAAAAGCTGTACAACCATGTTAATTGGAGATTTCTTTTTTACCCACTTGGAAGGATGTGCTTCAGTGTTAAATGAAAAAGCTGTATCATGGCATGCATCTCTAGTGCTTTCTTCTTAGTTTTGGTCAATGGATTCCTTCCTGTTTATTTCAAAAGTTCTAGAGGTATGAGGCAAGGCGACCCAATATCTCCTTTCTTATTCATTGTGGTGCTCGAAGCTCCTAGTAGGATGTCCAGAGAGTTGTTGCTGGAGGGGTTCATAGTAGGATCTGGTGGGCCGATTATCTGTCATCTATACTTCGCAGATGACACGGTATTCTTTACTATTTCTTTGCACAGTTAGCTTAGATATTTGAGGTGTCCCCCTAAATGCTTTGAAGTGGTTTGAGCTCTGCATATCAACCTCCCTAAGAATGAGGTTTCTGGTGTGCGCGAGGTGGTGAACTTAGAAGATTTGGCTGGTAGCTTGGGGTGTAAGGTGGGGAGCCTTCCCACTTCATATCTTAGTCACCCGTTGATCGCCTGTTACCGAACAAAATCTATTTGGGATCCGACAATTGAATGAATAGAGAGGCAACTGGCTTCTTGGAAATTTAAATACCTTTCTAAATGAAGCAATGTAATCCTTATCCTTATTAAGAGCACCCTTTCAAGTATTCCTATCCATATGCTTTTTCTTTTTTCTATGCTAGCTTGATTGCCAATAGGTTGGAAAAGATGATTAGATATTTCTTATGAAATGCTATGAGAACAACCAAAAATACCATCTTAATGAGTCCAAGACTATGCTTTTGGCCGGTAAGAATTCAGCAAATCTATCAATAGAAGCTAATACAACCATCCTACACCTTCAAATTTTGGTCAAGAAAAACTTGCACCGACAAAATTTGGAACAAGTCTTGACTTGGAATGTAGCAGGTCTATGAATCACCTGTCGGTTGAAGGTTCTAGTCCTCATACTTCATCAGAAAGCCAAAGAATCAATCTTTCACCTGAGGTCATAGGAATAGAATAATCTAAATTCGTTGCGCCTAAAACCCAAGTGAGTAGGTGATGAAAGCAGCTTGCCAGTCGTCCCCCACAATAGATGAAAGTAACCTTGTGTGGCATTGTAAGTCTGTGCACTTTTTACTCTAATTCCAGCGTTTCTCCTTGACCCAATAATCCTGGTCATGATATTTGTTCTTTATTTGTATAGGAGATTAAACTGCAGAATGTAGAAGAGGTAGGTAAACATGAACAGATGGTCTTAAAAAGGAGAGAGACTGACAGAAGAAAAGGTCACAAGCATAAAAATTGTTCTATCCCTTTTTATACTAATTCAATATTGCTCCTTGACCCAATTATCATGATCAAGATTTTTTCTTTATTTGCGCAGGAGATTAAAGCACACATAGTAGAAAGGGCAAACAAAAAGAGGTCTTAAAAAGGAGAGGAAGACCACCAAAAAAAAGGTTACAAACACAAATGATTCAATGACCGGTATGTTATATAGTAGCTTAGAATTTATTTTTCTTAGAAGCAATACTCTTTGTTTCATCTTAGGTAAGGAGTACAACCCATCTGGAGGAGTAGCTGATGAAGCCGTTGGAAAGAAGCGTGTAATGAGAAAAATGAAATGCCCGTCACTGGGAGGTCAGAGTTTTCAGGAACAAGAGGCTCCCAGGTGAAAAACCTTGTCATTTTTCAAATGAGGAACATCTTGATCTCATAAGGGATGAGAAAGAGCCACTTAACGATTCAGTGATGTACAAGGAAATAGTAAGAAATATGATGAGATTTACTCTAGCGAAGAAAGAAAGACCACAGTGGACCATGAATGGCCTGCATCATTCTATTTTTGGCCGTCATCAGTCCATTAACGTGTTCTCCATATATTCCTTCACGAATTTCTTTCATAACTTCTTGGGCTTCAAACTTGCTCAGAGAATAGTAAAAAGCAAAGGAAAAGGAAAAGCTTTCATCAAAGAGAGGAATACCAGAAGCCTCAACTACAGTCATAGTAGCCAACCAAAGGTAGGTAATGACTTTTTAAGCTAATTGATGCAAGCTGGGGTTATGGGTGTCTGGAATGCATTTGTCCTTGCAAAAGTGTAGTTTTGTGTCCACTTTTATTGTGGACAAACGTATTCTTTTTGAAAGACTTTTTTTCTCCATCGACCAGCACCAGAGGCTCTCCATCAAACATAAACCCACAAACGAGCATACCCTTTATGTTGTAGATAACAGATAATGTTTAGGACATTTTGTAGGTCATGAACACAAAGCGTCCGGAGGAGAAATGGCTGATGAAGTTATTCAAACAGAATGTATACCAAAAGAAGTGGAAATGCTTATCACGGGTTTCGAGCAACATTACAGATGAGGATCAACCACTGTCCCTGTGGGTTGAAGAGTTACATTCACCAAAAGTGATGGATAACAAGGGTAAGCTAGAATCGCTTTGTAAATTGCATTCATAACCCAGACTAGGTTGTCTTATCATCCTTGGCTTTGTGTAGGAGTTTTGCCAGATAACCAACTTGTGTCCCAATCCAAGAAGGGAGTCTCCTGGGGGATGCATCAGTAAGGACCTTGAATTTCAAAAGTCATTTAACACGACCAAGAGTTCCTTCTGTTTGGAGTAATTCACACCTGCTAATAGCCAATGCAATGATGCAAGAGGAGAACAAAATGAGGTCGTTATGCAGTCTGTCGATTACCGAAGTAATGACACAAGAGAAGAACCAAATGAGGTGGTTCTGCAGTCTCCTGTGATGGATCCTACCCGTGATAAGGTGCCATTAGACAATGGATATTTGTTTTTCATGAAGAGCTCATTTATGTGGGAGAAGGTTGAGTCCATGAAGTATTCTGCAGTATGCTATAATCCACATTTTCGATCCCTAGTCATTGTGAGGGAATGGCCATAGGACACATGAAAC
Source organism: Euptelea pleiosperma (assembly GCA_035048495.1). NCBI lineage: Eukaryota > Viridiplantae > Streptophyta > Magnoliopsida > Ranunculales > Eupteleaceae > Euptelea > Euptelea pleiosperma. The sequence continues at coordinate 45,510,260 of CM068543.1, forward strand.
ATTTGCCAATTTGGTGGCAAAAACATGTGAGTTGTGACTTGACAGTCCCAAGAGCGACTTTGAAGACATATCAAAGGCTCTAGTTGATTAGGAAGTGCTTGGATCCAATGTTTACAAAGTCCAAGTTCGACAAGAGGAGTTGCTAAGGATCAAAGATAGGTGAGGAATGCTTAATGGCAAGTCAGAGGTAGTTAAAGGGCAGATTATTGAGCGGAACCTTGACAATGATAAATTCAATGCAGAATTTATGAGATCTATGAGAGTTTTAGGCTCTGTTTGGAATAATTAATTGGGCCAGGATTTGGAATTGTAATTCCTAGAATTACATTTCAATGTGTTTGGTCGATGACATTTAATCGGGCATGCTCTCTCCTTCTCTCATCTCCGATCTTCGTCTTCCAATATTCCCCACCTCCACACTTTTTCCCTGTTCCCTGGTCAACAGCATACGTCTTAACTTACTGGTAACTCTCTCTCTCTCTCGTCTTGAAGAAGACGATGACCCTTCTTTCTGGTAAGGATCGGTATCTTTCTCTGCTTTTTTCTTTTATTTATGTACTTATCTTTGATAGGTTCTCTCATGCTCTCTCTCTCTAGTCTTGAAGAAGACAATGAGCCTTCTTTCTGGTAAGGATTCTACTTTGGATACATTGGGAGTGCAGTCACCCATGCAGATTACAAGAAAACTGCATGCAATTTCTCATACATTTTTGTTATAGTGTTTCTCATTGTGTTAAAGGCAACTTTTCGGTATCTCTCTCTTCTCTTTCTCTGATTTTTTCTTTTATTTATGTACTTATCTTTGATAGGTTCTCTCATGCTGTAACAGTGATCTGATCTGTCTATTTTGTATGGTAACAACAACCTAACCCATGTCCTCTTGAAAACCTGACTTATTTCATGAAAACTAAGTGTTTCTCATATCTGTTGGTGTTTATCTCTCTAGTAGTTGTCTTTGACTAGAATTCCTAGTTGGAATAATATACAAGTGTTAGGGAATTTTTTATTAGAGGTGTTATATTATTTTGGTACATAGACACTTATATGAAATCAAGGAGAGGGGAGGGTTTAGAGATGAGGCTTATTTCAAATCAAGATGAGGATTTTTGTATAAGAAAGTCTGTTGAAGAGTGTATTTATGAAACCCATATGGGTATTAGGACTGTTCTGGCGCTGGGGAAAAGTTCACTTTGCATTTTAATGATATAGAAGACAGGAACAGACCGCAACTCTCTTTCATCTCTTCTTTGTGACTATATCTACCTTGATTGAAGTTTCATTTTCTGTATTCACCTTCTCCTCCAACAAATCCTTGATCCTAGCTGGGGATGAAAAAGGCCCAAACCCATTAATCAAACCAAGAAAAGTGGTTGAAAAAGACCAAAAAAATGGAAAGGAAAAATTTTTGTTCTAGATTGCATGAAAGAAAAACAGTAATTGCAAAGATTCATAAAAGTTACAAATCTAAGAGAGGAAATGAAAGAGAATTGAATTTTGAATTTGAAACAAATGCAAACACATTAACCATCTAAGAAAACAAGTTGCAATGAACAAAAGTACACTCAGGAAGTGAAGCAAAGAATAAAGAAAAAAATATTCAGGTCATTGAATGAATACCTGGAGAGACTGCTGCCATTGTTGTTGCAGAAATAGGAGAAATGGGTTCGTTTCATGGAACAAAACAGGTCCAGAAATGGAGGAAAACAAAGGCTCTGGTCTAGCATCATTGAGAGCTGAAAACATAGAAAAGCGAAAGCCCCAAATGGGTAGAAGAAGAAGTAGCTTCGTCTCTCTCTTGAAAAGATACAGAGAAAGAGAGAGTAATCTTTGAAATCTATAGAAGCATAGATGTTTGGATCACCTATTTTGAAATTTTATCTTTTTGTCTACTTTTCTTCTTGCTTTCTTGCAAAAGGAGACAAAGCAATTTTTAAGGGAAAACAGGAAATGCGTTTAGAGACTAGCCAATATGGTGCTGTGACTTGTTAATCCAATACTACTATTGTCACACCCCCAAATTCGAACATCAAGATATCTGATCCTGAACTCAAATCGCAAGGTATGACTCTGGGAACATATCCCAGGGCACAAGAAAATACAAAGATAATCCAAAGCATGCACGATTGGGTGAAGGACAGTTAATAAATATCAATAAAACCAAATTAAGGAAATAAGATTTAATTCCATCAATCCAACCAGGATAACCAAATAATCTCAACAATTAACGATAATGTTAAGAGATTAAATCGAAGCCTCACTACATACAACGACAATAGTTCCATCTCAACTACTTAACACCAAAAAAAAAATAGAATACCGCTAGTCTACGAACTATTTGTTCGCCCTTGCAAACTCCAGGTAGTGGTCCACGTCTAAAGGATCCACAAGGTACTCGATATCCTCTACAGGGTAAGCTAGAAAAAAAATAGAGTGCATATCTATAGCTGTCAGCCAAAGTTCAACAAATGAATTAGACTAATAACATAGGTATAAAACAACCAAATAATCAGGAAAACAAGAGTAATACATTTATACTTTTTTAGTCTAATACAACACACTCAAAAAAACGTATACATATAAATGCATATGCCCATGATGCATGTAGGTTGGGTGGTAATATAATTACAATAGAACCAAATTCTATGATACTTCCTTTAAATCTAAATAATATAAGCAATACTAATAATTTCTAAAACTCTCTCTCATTTATCAAGGTTTCCAAATGTGTAAGAATTTGTTAATCTTTTCTAAAACTATTTTTTTAAACATAAAAATTGATAACATATATTATAAATAAAAAATATTCTTTAATTTTAAAACAAGAATGAGATTTATTCGTTAGATTTTTTGAAAAATTTAAAATTACGGGGTTGTTTCGGATTATTGAATATTTCATGTGTTTTTCGTGATATTTTGAAAACATCGTGATTTGAAACGTTTTTTTCAAAAGATTAGTTTTTTTTTCAAAAAGTCGGGTTTTAAACTGAGATTTGCTAACTATGGTCTAAACCATTGCATGCATAATGGTTTGCATGCGTACCAAACAGACCCTAAGTCTAATGATCAATTACCATGCTATCCGCATTTTGTACTATGAATTACTAGGGTTTCATATTCTCCCCATAAAATTTCGTCCTCGAAATTTAAGATGTATCTAGTCAATTAACCGATCTAGTCCAACCATATCAGACTTATTAACTAATCATTCTAATCAAATCCGGTCAAATTGGTTGACAAATCTGTATAGTTAAACCAAATCAGATTGGTCAACTCAATCAATATGGTAAACCTAGTCAAACTGATTATCTACTCAATCTAGTCAAACTAGTCATCTAATAAATCTAGTCAATAGTTAGACTAGGCAAACTAGTCATTATAGTCAACCTCGTAAACTAATTAATCTAATCGACTTAATCAGTAGGTAAAATAAATCAATTTGTCACCAATTCAAACTAGTTAAATAAATTAAATTGGTAAATCAATCAGATTAGGTAAACTAGACATTTATAATACTTGAGTGATTTTCTTAACATTTCCATCAAGATTGAATTGTATTTAATAACTTAATAAATGCCTAGATAATATTTCAGGGTGTTATGATTTCTAACTATACTGAATATATATAGGTCCAACACGCTACTGTTATGCCACTCTAATTAACGGTTGCAGATTTACTCCGTTCCTTCTACTCGCGTACACATAATAATCCCTTGAGAAGAATCTCATTGCAATGTGGCACAAAAGATTCTTCAAGTATTGCACGTGATATCTTGAGGATGACCTCGAACGCGATTCTCTTTTTATTTTGCTATGGTACCATTCTGTCATGCCCCAATTCTTGACATATGAATTGAGAATGAGCAGTTAACCTATCTATCCCCTAACCATTCGAATATCAGGATCCAAAGCTATTACAATAACTTCAAGCTCTGATATACAAAATAGATCAGAACTGAGTCAATTTATTAAGATCTATATTTCACTTAATTAATAATTAAATAATTAAAGACAGATGAATCTAAGATAAACCAAGCATGCTACTCATAAATACATGATCAAGATAATATAAACATAACAAGTGTGAGAATAGTATGAAAGTAACTATGTAACTTGATACATAAATACAATTATCCCAAAAAATAAAGATAAAACTAAAAAGACACAATAAAACGACGATAGTTCCATTTCATCTACTCAGCACCAAAAAAAGATATTATACTGCTAGTCTATGAATTCCTCATTCGCCTTGGCAAACTCCAAATACGGGTCATCGTCTAAAAGATCCACAAGGTACTCGATATCCTCTACAAGTAAGTTGAAAAAAGTATAGTCCATATCTTGAACTTTCAACCAAAGCCCAACAAGTGAACTAGACTAATAACATAGGTATAAAACAACCGAATAATCAGGAAAATAAGAACAATACTTTTATACATTTTCATCAATTAAAATTATTTATAAAAAAATAGAATCATAAATCAAGATAGAACAATGTATAATCTAAAACTCAAAACATGATAACATTTTTACATCTACAAGTATAACTAGTAATATAAATAGGTGATGAAGAATATAGAGAATCTCATTAGGTTACTACTAGTATACAACCCCAGTCATGACATTATTCCAGTGTGTATTCACTGATGTGGAATGCATTGTTCGCGTTTTTGCGTTGGCCAAACAGTCTTCACCCTGTCTTGATTTTACAGCTTGAGAGCTATCGTGACACCCTTTTCGCTTATTTGGCACGGGTTAGACATTGTACCCCATATTTTTGGCTCATATCGTCGTTAAGCCACGACTAATAGTGAAACATACTCAGGTAGGTGAGTGAAATAGTGAACATTGGCCCAAGCATTTGATGACTGCAAATTTTCTAAGGTTCCAAAGACAAGTTTAGGGCAGAGTTACTCATACCCCCACATCCTATGCCTATCATGCAATTAACTTGTAACCCTCTCATTCTCTCGGTAAACATGTATCAACGGGATCCTCATAAGAAATCAGAATTCTATAATAAACCCCAGTATTATATAGTTCTCACAACTACCCATGTCGCCAGAGAACACAGAATGAAACCACCCTTTTAATTCACTCTAGTATGTGTCTATAAGATAGGTAATCTGAACTTAATACTTTTTTTTTATAAGGTAATAAGTATAATTAAATGAGGACGAATCCCAAAATAATAGAAATAGGGCAGATCCCACTCACAATACCGATTGAATGGAATCTCCTACAATTCATCCCATCTAAAAATAAACAAATAAAAAAAAATAGCCTGCAAACTCTTGGGACACATGGAAAACCAAAGGTATTATTGATCCAACTCCTCCATTTCTGGCCAAACCCTATCCTCTCTAAGAGATAATCCAAGAGGTCCCACCAAACATGATCATTAGCTTTTGTCATTTTGCATATGATCCTGGCTCTCCTAATCTAATACTTGCATCAATGCATTCATTATCCACCTGCACTTCATCTATGATCTGCTTCCCATGCACAAAAGCTTCTTGCGACGAGGAGATCACCCTAGAAAGCACCTCTCTAATTTTGGTGGCAAGAACTTTAGCCAACACCTTATAAAAGTTGTCCACCAGACTTACCGGTCTAAAGTCTGAGATGTCTACTGCCCCTTACTTCTTAAGGATGAGAACTAAGAAGGTGCTGTTAGACAATGATCTAAAATCCCTTCCAATTGAAAGTTCTCCACCCACTATCTCCCAACACTGACTGAAGAATGCAAGAGAGAACCCATCCGGACCAAGGGCTTTATTGCCTTCCAACTCCTTAATAGCTTTAAAAATGTCCTCCTCCTCCAAAGGTCTTTCCACCCATGAACTCTGAGAAGAAATGCAATCAAACTTGAGGCCATCCAACTCTAGTCTACAAAAAGAAGACTTCGAGTACAACCCGGAGTAGAAGTCCACCACCCTACTTCTTATGGAGTCCTCGACCTCCAAACTCATCCCTTTTATCACCACCTTATTAATGTGGTTGTTTCTTCTACGGCCATTGGCAATGCAGTGAAAGAACTTCGTGTTACCATCCCCTTCCTTGAGCCATCTCACTCTAGATTTTTGACGCCAACTTACATTTTGGCTAGGAATTGGAATATGGCCTTTTGCTCCGCTCTCCTGCACATACCTCCGTCATCTCCTCTTCTTCTTCCTTCCTGTCTAAGACATCTATCTCCGAGAGGATGTCTTTCAGCTTCACATCAATACACCCTACCACCTCCCGATTCCATTGGGAAAATTTTTCTTTCAAAGCTTGCAACCTCTTGAATAAGAAACACCCGCTCTATACTAAAAGGAAAAGGAGGTCCACCAACTTCTAACCCTCTCCACAAAGTTTGGCTCCAATAGCCACATATTCTCAAATCTGAATGGCTTGGGCCTAGAAGACAGACCACCAATGTCTAACATAATAGAAGAATGATCGAATTAGGTCTTGGGAGCACCCGTTGCATCACCATGGGAAAATGCTCTTCCCAAGAAGGGTGGTACCAATTAATGGTCCACGTGAATGCACCAAATGGAAGATCTAGTAAATCGAACCTCCTAACAAACTCTCCAAACTACTTCATGTTCTAGTTAGTTTTACACCCTCATTTCGTCTTGTAGGAGTACCTGATGACTTTGAGTTGCCCCTATGCACCAAGGTAATCTAGCAGAAACACACCACACACACTCATTCTTACCCATAAACCAGCTACAAAAATTGAATCGATGCATTCCAATGGGTCTCATGCACTTGCACAATTGTAGTGCCACTTTCTTTGATAACCCGTTTGATTGAGGCTCTCTTGATAGGATCTCCCAACCCTCGAACATTCCATGAGAGAAGTTTTGTAAACAACATAACGTCCAGCATCCACCCTTCTACTCAATAATATACAACAAAGTAGGTTTTTATGACATTAATTGTATAGTGTTCATTAGAAAATGCTATAAATTTCTAATTTTTCATAGCGTTTAATTGTTGAAGGCCATTAATTTATGATTGCCTTGTCATTCATCTGTCCCAAAGCTACTATTTATTAATAAAAAAATTAAATTCATAGCATTCTTAAATAAGCTCTATTAATGTCTACGCAAAATAACCCAACAACAACATAACACTCTCGCACAAGTGTCGTTATACCTTTCTATCTCTCTCTCTCTCATTGTCTCTTGAAAAACCCACAACGAAGCTGCTCTCCACCACCATCTCTCTGTCATCATTACTTACATCATCTCCAGCTTTTAAGTTTGTGCCTCCTTGGTATCTCCTTTGTTGTTGGCGCGATCATACCCCACCATTGTCGTTAACTGCAACTTCTCCAACTTCTAGGTTTGTGCCTCCTTCGTATGGCCCCATTTTTTCTTTCTTCCTCCTCTATCCTTCCCTTCCTTGCCATTGTCGTTAACTGCAACTTCTCCAGCTTCTAGGTTCGTGAGTCCTTTGCATTCCTTTTCCGTAGGGTTTCTAATTGGCCCCATTTTTTTTTCTTTCGTCCTCCTTTATCCTTCCTTCCCCTCAACGGTGATGATTCTATCTTGCCAGGAAATCCATCAATTGTACGATCATGGGTTCGTTCAGTAAACAAACTTGATTTTCTTGCTAAGGGTTTTTGAAGAACAAAAATAAAAAAATGAAATTTCTCTCGTAGGGCTTAAGACGATTCAGAAACTCTCATCATTGTTAACTAGTTAGTTAAATCAGATAATTTAGTCACTCTTCTTTAAAATATTTCTTTGGTTCATCTATCAGTTCTATATCTTCTTCTAATTTCTAGTTTGATACAATTGCCTGAAGCCTAGGCAAGTCGTTGCTCCTCAAATTTCAAATTTCATGGCCACTCTCAGAGCATATAAGTTTATCTAATTTAGGTTCTGTTAAGTCTTCTAAGTACTATCTTCACCATTTATGAAGTTTTCTAGGTTATGTTAAGACCTTTAGTGTTGGCTGAATTTCATATGACAAAAACCAAATGTAATTAACCACCATTTGTATGAGACATTAGGCGTTAGAGTGTTACTATGATTTTGACACTCAAGTACTGCCAAAAGAATGCCAGAGAAGAGATCAGAAAATTGTCACATTTGAAGACTCAAAGCTTTCCATACTCGTCGCACATATTAGGTTGGTAAGTGACTTAGAGACCTGGAAACCCTATGTTCGTTTAACAAGAATTGGGCTACTTATTTGATGGAACAACTACAACATGTGATATGCAGTCGACATCTAATTTTGGTGTTGTGCACAACTACAATCAAGACCAATTCTGCTATTACAAAAAGCTTCCCAAGATGACAGAAATCCTAGTGTGATGCGTGAGACACAGCAACAACCGTCCCCTATTGATGTTGGTTTCATAGGTCAGAATACTTGTCGACCTACCCCCAAGACGTGGAGCGTAAGAAACTTTATGTTCCTGCAAAGATGAGCAACATGCTTGACGGGTTGGTTGTTGTGTCAAGTCGAGGTCAAAGAGTGATTGTGCTCCGACAATATACCATAAGAGATTGTGTGGACCTTCTCAAAGAAACACTAAATGTGCCGATTGGAAGTGAGCTTTATATGGATGAACTAGACATCTTTAAGAAAAAAATCAAACATGAAGATATTCATTTTGATACCTCTTGAACTTATAGACTTATGTGGTTGTAGAGACAGAGGCGACCCTAGAGACAATTATATTTATTTTGCTTATCATAATATTTTTTTGTTATATTCATATTTTTGTGATTCAACTTTTTATACTTTGCCCATATTTTTTTATCAAATATACTATTTTTATTTCATCTACTGAATTAAATGGATTCATATGAGGAATATGATGCCTTAGTTGTGGCAGACGTTATTATAGCATCCCTTTACTATGAGTCCTACATCCATAGGACACTGATTATGTAATCTTTTTTGATGGGTCATGCTTATGTTATTGAATTGGTGAACAAGCACCCACAACCTTGTCAAGATTGTTGCGTATAGATCAACATACTTTTTTACGATTGTGCAACACATTAAAAAAAATGGACTTATTGAGAAACACAAGGCACATGAGCGTTGAAAAACAAATGACTACCTTTCTCATGATCGTTGGTCATAACGAAAGAGATTTAATGATACGTGATGTTTCAACACGCAGGTGAAACCGTTAGTTGCCACTTCAACACAATATAGAAGGTGAAGTGTGACTTTGTAATTTCATAAGAGCCATATGCATAGCTCAGGAGCATGTTGCAAAGTTATCTCCCTGAAGCTTTTGAGAGAAGAGAATATGGCCTGGATTGTTAGAAGAATGGAAAAAAAATGAGAAGCAGAGGAATCGAGTTCTTTTTGCATAGTGGCCGCAAGGTGAGAGGAAGAGGAATAGGAATGAGAAGTAGGAGTATTGTTTTGCTCTGATACCATGCTAAATAGCAAAGGTCCTCGGAATATTTGCTTAAGTTTTATTGAGAATGGTATCTAGTTAAATAGAGAAACCATATATGTGTACATCTGTTAGGATAGATACAAATATTATATTCTAGTTACAGTAAGAAGAATCCTTGATCGAAGGGATAGTGAAAAGGAAGGGGAAAGATCAAATCTGGGAGATATCACGGAGGATTTTTAGGTGCGGTTGGCATAGCTGGCGTAGTTGACTCTTGTAGAGCGTGATTTGTAATATGATTCCACATAGTATGAGGCTTTGGATGATAGTGAAGTTGTCAATTTCCCTGTGGCTCGGGTGTGGGCCAATAGAGCTCCTTCCAAAGTTCGATTCATTTCATGGTGTGTGGTTCGAGGTAGAGTTCAGACTATGGATCTTTTGTAGAGGCGAGGCATCAGTGTGATAGATCATTGCCCCATGTGCTTAGAGTGGGGAATCCAGTGATCATCTCTTTCTTCATTGCAGAGTGGCGTAGGAGATCTGGTTTGAGTTTTGACTTTAGCTGGGCTGCTCCTCGAACGGTCAAAGATTTGCTTTTGGGTTGGCACTGCAAAGCGTTTGGCAATCTTGGGAAGAAGTTATGGGGTCTTACGCCTTTGGCTATTTTATGGGGTATTTGGAGAGAATGCGATAATAGGGTTTTCGAGGGCAGAAGTTCTTCTCTTGAAGCTCTCTTGGTGGAGACGTCTTGTCTATATTTGGGTCAAATTGTACTAGGTAGGGAGAGGGGTTAGTTTTGAGGAAATGGCTTTTAGTTGGTTGTCTTTGCTTGACAGGAGTTGAGTCTCCTTGTGGGTGGTTTATTTTTCTTTTTGTGGGGCTCTTTTTGTGCTCTTCTGTCTTTGTTCCCTTTTCTTTTGCCTTGGCAGGCAATATATAAAATGAGCTATCGTGGGATAGCGAGACCAATTGAGTCACTCCACGCTCTTTTGTGACACACCGTAGAGGGAGCAGTGGCTAAATTGGCCTTGCCCAAATCCGTGTTGAGTTAAGGTTAATATTAAGTGTAAGTATGGGATTAGTTTTAGGTGTTAAGGTTTTGATTTAAGATTAGTGTTAGAGATGGGGTTAGGTTTTGGTATAATTGTTACGGGTTAGGGTTAGGTTTCGTTAGTTCATAAGTTTTTTGGGTGAACCTCAAGTGTTGTTCAAAGTAGATTTGACTGGTTGAGTGAACGGTGGTTGTTAGTGCTGAGCTGGCATTCAATGGATTCACTTTTTGCCAAAGCACAACCACCGTCGGATTCTCATGAGCATTAGTGCAATTATTAGTTCAAAAAGGTGAGTCCCTCGAGCCAGGGAAAAATCTATGATAAAGATCTCTAAATCAAAATTTTGATGCGGAAGTCCCTCAAATTGACATGTGGTACACTCTTTCGTCCCCACTGACCTCATGAATGTTTGGCCAACATCTTGGTGAACCTATACGCCCAAAACCAACAAGATTGGAGATTTCTATCCATTGGATTTGAGTACTTTTTCATCATGAGCTTCGAACCCATATGTCTGTTCATAAAGCCCATAATGAAAAAGTGCTCAAATGGAGTGGCTGATTTATCACTAATCATATGCTGATTTTTGTTGTGTAGGTCCACAAAGAAGTGGGCCATGCATTCATGGGGTCAGCATGTCCAAAAGTGTGTGACACATGGCAATTTGAGGGGCTTCCGCATCAAAATTTTGATACAAAGTTCTGTATCATAAATAGGCTCTAGAGCAAGGTCCTAATATACACATACACATACACATACACATACCCATACACATACACATACATATATATATCTACATAACAAAACAGGACGGTTGTCCTGGGTAAGTAGCGGTTGAGATGTGGACTAATGTTTCAACAGTTGCGATTTTGTAAGGGAAATTTCGGCTTCAGTCTTTAAAATTTCGACCTTTTTGGCGCTCATTTTTGGCGCACATTTTTTGGTGCACGTAACCCCTCTCTCACGTAACCCACTCCTCTCTCTCTCACTCTCAGGCTCTCTCCCCCTCTCCCTGAAGAAGAGGAGGAACGATCCCAGGGGAATCCACTCCTTTGTTTTGTTTCTCTCTCTCTCAGGCTCATTTCTCACCCTCTCACCAACCCCTCCCTGAAGAATTGAAAGAAGAGGAGGACTGAACTCGAAGAAGAACTGAAGAAAAGGAGGAACGAACCTAGCTCAGGTATGTCCTCTCTCTCTCTCTCTCTCTCTCTCTCTTGCTTCGGTTTGGAGGTTTGGTTGGGGGGTTTGGGTTTTGAGTTTGGGTTTGGGTTTGAGGTTTAGTTTTTTTGAGTTTGTCGGTTCAACGTCTTGAGGTTTGCTCTCTAGGGTTTTCAGATCTGGGTTTGCTCCATGGGGTTTTGGTCTCTCTCTCTCTCTCTCTCTCTCTCTCTCTCTCGGGGATTTAGGCTATTGGAAGTGGCATGTAGGTTTCTAATTCATGATTTTGGTTCATTGATATTTTCTTTATTTCTTTGCTGTTTTAATTTCATGAAAAGTGGATTTATGGTTTTTTTTTTGGTCGGTTGCTATGAGGCTTCTATTGTTTTCTACTGTTGAGTTTGCACTAATCATTTGTCTTGCTGTTTCATCAGCTCACGGGGGTACAAAAAAATATATATATAGTAAGCATCCAAATATATACCAATGGTTTTTTTTTAACTGGTCCATCATCATGGATTTTGGACCGGCAATGCAAGATTTGGTCTTATTTTGGCAGTCCAGTTCAATCAAAGGGCTTGCATTTACTTATTCGGGAACTGTTTTCTTTTCTTTTCTTTATATTTTTTTAATCTGTTCGACTTTACTGCATTTGGGGGAATTTAATTGGGTTTTTGGGTATCTCCGAAACCACCAAAATGGTGCATTCCTACGTGTCTTGGGTAGAAAATGTTGTGTTTGTTTTATGTGCTCTTACCAATTTTTTTTAAGTTGGAGTTGTTTGTTTGTTGGGTTTCACAACAAAAAAGTGTTGATTTCGAATGCTTCTACTTTTTTTTCAATTGAATCAGGTGGTTACTTTGTTAGTAGTTATTTTTTGTTAGTAATTGCTCAGTTTTACTTTTAGAAAGCTCAAACTCCTACTTTAAATTTGTAATCTACTTTTGGTTTGGGATGATTTGGGGCGAATGGGATTATTTGGAAGTTGTAGTTAGAAAGGCAAGATTTCCTGTTTTACTCTTTAAATTTAGGTGAAACCAAGCTATTACATTGCATTTTGTCTTTCAAGAAGTGCATCATCCAACGCCTAGAAACCACCCATAATTTCTGAAACCCGAAACCATTTTGATTACTCAGATCTAACACTTAGAAAACACTTAGAAATCCAATCCCTAGAAACCACAAAGCAAGCTAATTTTTGGCATAATATTCAACTTTTTTTGTTGAATTTGCTTTGTTTTGATGATTTTTGCTCGCATTTGCTCTGTCTGGTGAATTTTGGATGGTCGGTGTTTTGATTTGTGAAAGTGATATTTGGTGGGGGGTCTCCACTTGGATTCACCATGGATTCATGGTTTGTGGGTTTGGGGTTTGGGGTTTGGGGAGCTCAATAGTCCCATCCTAAATCATCAAATTTCATGGTTAATGTGGTCCTGGGAGAGCCCCTAGGCCTGATTTCGGTTGAGGATGCGTTTCAGATTTTGTGGTTTTTTCCCTTGGTTTCAGAAATTTATCTTTTCTATTTTTTATGCTTTTGATTTTAGCATTATGCACATAGAATTAATCATGGGAGAACACCTAGGGCTGATTTTGAGTGAGGATGTTATCTTAATCATTGAAATCATCCTTAAAAAGTCAGACCATTCCGAAGTTTCTTTGAGGAACACATTTTTGTGGGGTGAAAAAACTCAGACTCAGCTGCTTTTGATGGAGGAGATCTTCCTCACCCAAAATCAGCCCTAGGGGCTCTCCCAAAATAGGAGAAGATATAACCTGTTGACATGTATCCCCCAAAAACAGCACTCGGTAAAAAGGAAATTTTGTAATTATCAGCCATGTGTTTGTTCATTTTCAAACAACTAATTAGGTAGATAGGATTGTTCAATCAATGCATAATTTAGGTATAACACATTGTTCAAGACAATGTGTTAAGTGGATGGTTCATATTAGCGGACCATTGCCCTCATTGTATGTAGAGCCATGGGTAGAGTTCTATTTGGGGGGTGTTTAGAAGAAATGTTTTAAGTTTGCACTTTCATACACAGATCATTCTTTTAAATGGATCCTTCCAGAATTTGAGATTACTAATTGATCCAGACTGCTAATTAGATCTCATTGTTGAATTTTTTGCTTCATGGCGAAGAAGAGTGGGATAAAGGAGTACATGTCTGCACATTCTTTTCTTTTGAGGTATTTTGAATCAATCTTGCGTTCTCGCGCCTATTGAATTACTTTTATATTTTGCTCTTCTTCTCTGTTTTCTGTAATTTTTCTTCTAAATCTCTCTCTCATTCTCATACAATGTATATAGTTCTCTTGCGTTTGTGGTTGATCTTTGATGTTCATGTCTAGGTTTTGTTTAACTGTAGTATTCTCTTTAAGTGGATGCCAATTAAATTGTTTGTATAATCCCTCATTTTAATTAAAGGTTCACTGTGGATATAAAGCATTAAGGAAATGCCTCTGTATTTTTCTTTGCTGAAAATGCCTCGGACATGATTGTTAATGGTTTTTTTTATGTCATATTCAGTTTGTTCATCTTTGCACTCACCCACATATTTGAAAGTGTTATGAGGAAATGCCTCTGTATTTGTCTTTGCTGAAAATGCCTTGAACATGATTGTTGGATCAAGTGGAACTTTCTTTCTAATTCTTTTGTGGAAATACCAAAGTGATGTCATATTTTTGTTCCACCATCTCTCTCAATTCCCTGTTTTGATATAGTTATATAGGTAAGAATAAAAAATGTAAGTTTTGCACTACAAAGAGAAATGAGCTATGAATCTGGGCCTTTTGATAGGGATGAACACTTTGATGAATCCGTCACACTTTGTAAGAGCACATCATAGTTTGCAGTGCAGCAATGAATGCAATATCACCACTGACGTGCCCATTTACACCTATATTCTTATATTATTGCACTTTCCCCTGTATTAACTGCCTTTGCAAATTTTATATTAACCAGGCCTGTTTTTGCTACATTGATGAAGCTTTAATTTAATTCTCATTTACTACTGGTAAAACTATTGCCTTTAGTGCAGTACTGTCAATAATGAGATTGTCAATTGCAATACAAAGATTTTCTCAAAAACAATGAAGTTGGTGTAAGGATGGGAATCAGTACTATTTGATTATTATCTCTCTTTTTCTTCTATCAAATAGGGCATCTGAGATCACAACTGATGTTTATTTTCATGCAAAACAAAAGAACCTGAAGTAGCTAACAATATTAATAACAGTCCTCCATCACCAGAAATCTAGCAAAGTTCAAAGTAGATTCCATTTTTATTTGCAGTTTGTAATTAGGGAGTGAAGGTGGGATAACAATTAGGTGATTGATAGTTATCACTTTGGGTGTCTAACAGATTTAAAAAGGTTTATGCAGATTTCACTCAGGATATTATGCATAAGGTGAGGATTGGTGATGGGATAAGGCTTTTGTAAGATGAATAGCATGCACTTTTGTAAACTTTTTTAGATTTGTCCCTTAGAAGGTGCATTAGCGCAAGGGTGCTTTAAGAAGATAGGTGGCCGGGTTGTGGGGACCTAGGTTTAGGGGGAAGTTAAAAGGATTGGGAGTTTGAATTGGTTTGCTTTTGTGAAATGCAAAGAGTCAAAGTTGTCTCTATTTTTAATTCTGAGTTGGTTTATAAACTTTGAGTTTATACAATTCAACTCAAAGTTGTCTCTATCTCAAATTCTGAGTTTATAAAATTCAACTCAAAGTTGTCTCTCTTTCTCTCTCTCTAATTAAATTTCAGCTCAAAGTTGTCTCTTTCTAAATTTGTCCGGATTCTGTTTATCATGTAAAAAATAGAGGAGACATGGTCCACATGGGTGTGAGCATTCAGTAGTCTCTAAGAATGTTCACACCCAGTTCACATTCAGATGTGCCCACATCTGACACCATTTGGACAGTCCCCTTTGCTGTCCATTTATCACATTCAGACTGAATGTGTGCACTTGACTGAATGTACACCGTGGTGGACCTATACACAAAAAATCAACGTGGCTGGTGATATCTAGCAATAGGATTCAAGCACTTTCTCAACATGATTCAAGCACTTACCAAAATTCTGCCAGATTAGTGAGTTTCAAACCTTTGGATCTTATTACTCCAAATAATGATCAAATTCCACCGTTAAAAATAATCCCACGTGAGCCATGTGCCACACTTTAGAGACATCTGACGGTATGGATGTTAGGCCCATCTCTAGGTGGACCTACATACCAAAATTCAGCCAGATTAGTGAGTTCAAACCTTTGGATCTTAGTACTCCAAATAATGCTCAAATTCCATGGTTAAAAATAATCCCATGTGAGCCATTGGCACACTTTAGAGACATATGATGGTATTGGATGTTAGACCCATCTCTAGGTGGACCTACATACCAAAATTCAGCTAGATTAGTGAGTCCAAACCTTTGGATCGTAGTACTCCAAATAATGCTCAAATTCCACGGTTAAAAATCATCCCATGAAAACGATTGCAATCCAATGCTTAGAAATCACTAATCAGGCTAATTTGTGGTTTATAAGTCCACTTAAGGTCAACAAAGTTCTCTAAATTGGCTTGCACACTTAGTTTCAAAACCCAAATGTTAGTATTCGTGTGCGTAGAAATGGTAAGAGGAATTGGTTTTGTAAATACTAATGTATTGGCCTTACGACCCACATTTCATTTTACATTCCTAAGTTGAGCATTGTGCAGCAATGTGGTGATAAGTTTTAGAGGCATTTTGAATGGTGGATGCTTTTCCTCAAATGTGAAAAGAAGTGAGATCTAGCAACGTCATGTCATAAGCAAGATGCTTTTCCTCAATGTAAGAATACACTTATACAAGGTTCTTTTGGTTATTTTGCGTACATAGAGTATGAACCCACTCTTGGTCTATGGGTGTATGGTCGATTGATATCAGTCCTCCCTTCATCAAGCAATAAAAAATTCTCATTTATGATTTGAGTCTGTCGAAGTAAACTTGGTTAGTGTATGGTGAGCCTTAGTCGGTAAGTGTTTCATTTTTAGCTTATTTATCTACTTCATATTTTGTTATGCTGCCTACCCATTAACAGGTGGACCCATAAATGTTCTCTTCTTTTGGTTGGCAGAATTTCAATATGGTCCGAAAGTTATAAAGAATTTGTTTTATGCTGTAATTGCCTTTGTTGCCATTTTTTTGTTTGAATTGATGTTTGTGATGCATCATTTCGTTCTACTGTTTGATCAATTCCTAAAGAAATCACTTCACCTACTTTTTCAACATTGTGGGTTTGAGTGCCGAAGGCACCCATTTCACTTCATCCACTTTTTCAACACTGTGGATTTGAGTGCCGAAGGCACCTGTTTATTTGCAAATTAAACGCTTTGTTGAGGAGTGCCGTTGGCACGGGTCATCCCCTAGTGTATATAACAAAACAGGGAAGTTGTCTCCCCTCTTATACCCCCTCTTATCTATTTAGACAAAGAAGGGCTGAGATCTTATCCCCCAAATAGATGATATACATATATATATGTATATAACAAAACAGGGAAGTTGTCTCCCCTCTTATACCCCCTCTTATCTATTTAGACAAAGAAGGGCTGAGATCTTATCCCCCAAATAGATGGTGGATCTCAGCCATTCACACCCAATTTTGACAAACGCTTTGTTGGAGAGTGCCATGGGCACTGGCCACCCACTATCTATATAACAACTGACAGTGGTTGTCTTATACCCCTCTTATCTTATATGGCTTCAATAATGAGTGGCTGAGGTCCACTATGCTTCATATCGATGGCTGAGATTAACTCCTACCCGATTTTGACAAACACTTTGTCAAAAAGTGCCGTGGGCGCATATATCAAGACAACTCAGTTGTATTCTCTTATCTTATCCATCCATCTAATGTGGACGGTTAGATAAAGAGTGGTTGAGATCAAATCCATTGATCTAATGTGGATGGTTAGATTTCAGCCACTCAATCCACCTCATTTGACCTCAATTTATTCAAAATTTGAATTTCAAAATCGTTATTTTTTTGTAATTTCTGTTAGTTTCTCATTTCTCCTTCTGTGTGTTACAATCTGTTATAACAGCCGTTATAATGGAAAAAACGGTAACACCCCAGTCCGTTATACCATTTGAGTGCCAAAGGCACCCAATTTTTGCAAATGCTTTTGTCGGGGAGTGCCGTGGGCACGGGCCATTTACTAGTATATAACAAAACAGGTAAGTTGTCTCCCCACTTATACCCCCCTCTTATCTGTTTAAACAAAGAAGGGCCGAGATCTTATCCCTCAAATGACGGTGGATCTCAGCCTCTCACACTCAATTTTGGCAAATGCTTTGTTGGAGAGTGCCAAGGGCATGGGCCACCCACTATCTAACTCTATATAATACAACAGGACGGTTGTCTCCCCTCTTATCCAGCTTCATAAAGGATGGCCAAGATCTTATCACACCAAATGGACAGTGGATCTCAGCCACTCACACCCAATTTTGACAAACACTTTGTCGATGAGTGTCATGGGCACGGGTCACCTACTATTTACCTACATATATGGAATGAAATGGATTGGATTTACATATAGCACAAGGGTCAAGCTCAGGATCCCCATTTTTTATGCCTCGAGAGGGGTGTTACCATTAAAACGTATTGAAACGGCCAGGGGCAAAAATAGATTTTAACGGATTTTAATGATTTTAACAGAAAAAAGTGGGGCTGAAATTCAAATTTTAAAAATTAAAAAAAAAAGAATTTAACGAAAATTTAATGGTTTTCTTATACCCTCTTTATCTTATATGGCTTCAATAATGAGTGGCTGAGATCCACTATGCTTCATATCGATGGCTGAGATTAACTCCCACCCAATTTTGACAAACACTTTGTCGGAAAGTGCCGCGGGCACGGGCCACCCACCCATATTTCAAGACAACTCAGTTGTATTCTCTTATCTTATCCATCCATCTAATGTGGACGGTTAGATAAAGAGTGGTTGAGATCAAATCCATCGATCTAATGTGGACGGTTAGATTTTAGCCACTCAATCTGTCTTATTTGACCTCAATTTATTCAAAATTTAAATTTCAACACCGTTATTTTTTGTTATTTCTGTTATTTTCCCATTTCTCCCTCTGTGCGTTACAATCTGTTATAACAACCGTAATAATGGAAAAAACGGTAACGCCCCAGTTCGTTATACTGTTTGAGTGCCGAAGGCACCCAATTTTTGCAAACGCTTTTGTCGGAGAGTGCCGTGGGCATGGGCCATTTACTATTCTATATAACAAAACACATTGGTTGTCTCCCTACTTATACCCTCCTCTTATAAGCATCAACAAAGAAGGGCCAAGATCTAATCCTTCCCCAAATGGACGGTGGATCTCCGCCAGTCACCTGATTTTGGCAAATTCTTTGTTGAGGAGTGCCGATGGCACAGGGCACCCGCTAGTATATAATATAATGAGGTTGAAAAAATGTGCTCTCTATTACAAGACATAGTGTTGAATAATTCCCAACAATCCAACAAATATCATGATGTATGTATCTCAGGTCCTAATATAATATAATTAATGAGGTTGACACATTGTTCAAATTTGTCACTTATTTCCATAAAATCCCCTCAACAACTGGGTAAAATTGATGTTAAGATTGATGGACGTGACACGGACCACAGTACGAGCCACGAGCCAGATGGCACATTCTTAGCGACTACTGACCGTATGGATGTTTGGCCCATTTCTAGGTGGACCTACATACGCAAAATCAGTCTGATTAGTATCTCTAACCCTTAAATCCGAGCACTCAACATAATGCTTGATTCCCATAGTTAAAAATAAACCCATAAAAAAAGACTCCAATCCAACAGTTAGAAATCACTAATCAAGTTGATTTTTGGTCTGTAGGTCTATCAAAGGATGGGCCAAACATCCATACAGTTAGTGGTTTAGTGGTTCTCTGAGAGCATGCCACATGGCTCATAAAACACCTCTTATAGATATGATGAAATACTATGACATCGATCAAATATAAATTTAGCTCTTAAGCTGCCTATGCATCTGAGCGAAAACTTGGGTTTCAAAATTTCCAAAACGACTCATTAGAGTATATGCTTACAAAAGAAAAGAAAAAAAAACTCATTACCTGTGATTTATTAGTCTTTATTTAACTGATATGATGTAACCACATACCTAATCGACACAACTAATTAATTTTGGGTCATGATGTAACAAGGTAGACTTGGCGTCACATAGAGTGATTTTTGGTACTCACCTCTTCCCTTCCGGTCCCACTAACCGCATGCATGTTTAGCCTACCCCTTGGTAGATATTCATGCCAAAAATCAGCTTGTTTGATGATTTCTAGCCGTTGGATTTAGTACGAAAAAATGGTAAAGTCCGATGATCCTAGAATCACACCTTATAAAGTGCTAAATCTAATGGTTAGAGATTACTCTATACATGGCCTTATTATATTTAATATATTAATTTATATGATATTAATTAAAAATTAAACTATATTGTTAAAAATATTTATATAAAAACTATTCTTGATAATCAAAAACTACGGAAAAAATTTTTGATGCAGAAGAACCCCGGTGCAGTCGATGCAGAGGACTCTCGTAGCCCTACATAGTTTATTTTTTGGGCCCAATGACTGCGTGGATGTTCAGCCCACCTTTTGCCCTATTGGTGGATAAACACACAAAATCAGCTTGATTGATTTCTAGCCATTGGATTTACTACCCAAAAAATATGCTTGAATCCAACGGCTACAATCATATCCTAAAAAGTACTAAAATCTATGGCTAGAGATAATCAATCAGGTTGATTTTTGGTTTGTATATCCAATAAGGGTTGGGTTAAAAATCCATGTGGTTAGGGGGACCTAGGCTGGGGGCCTTGTCTCACCAAGGGGCCTTAGGTGACCGCCTTAATGGCCTTAAGGTATATATATAGCCGGCCTTGTACTTGATGCCATTTGGCATCAGGCCTACACGGTTACTTATTTTTCCTTTAATTTTTTCATGTCCCACTACCTCCACAAAGGGAGGGCACGTGTAGGTGAGGACTGTAGGGCTATCTTTTAAAAAGAGGGGAGGGGAGCATTTCGCGTTTACAGGCAAATGCGTTCAGAAGATGATAGGAGGATTTTTATTTTAGGCCCACTCCAAAACAGGTTATTTCTCGGTAAGGTCATTTTATGATTCACTTCACATCTATCTACTCTCAACCTTTCAATAGCCACATTATATGTAAATCTAAAGCCCCTTCAAAAATTTATTTCTTTGCTTGGACTGCCTCCCTGAACACAATTATCATCATTGATGATAATTTGATAGTTAGAAAATAGATTTTGGTTAGTAATTATGTGATGTGTAAAGCTAATGGTGAGGATACGAGTCATCTCCTATTGCACTGTGATGTTGTCAAACAGATTTGGTCTTTCTTTTTTGCCCAGGTGGGTCTTCTATGAGTTTTTTTCGAAGTCCATTGGTGCATTGTTAGAGAGTTGGCCCAAACTTCGCATTTCTGGTAGAGGAAAAATTTATGGAGACTGATTCCCTCTGCTATCACTTGGGGGATAGGACGTAAAGAAATAGAAGGATGTTTGAAGCGAAGGAAAGCACCGTTCAAGAGATCATTATCAGCATCAAGGCTCTACTATTTAGTTGGAGTAGCATCTTCTCAGAGTCGAGTGGTATCTTCTTTTCTGACATGGTCTTTAGATTTAGTTTTAAGTTTCTCTAGTGTTCTAAGCTGTCGGTGGACCTTTCTTTCTTCTATGTATCTTTGAGAGCTTCACGATAGCCTCTTATGATAAGATTACTTTCTGATTTAATAGATCTTGTAGTCGTAGGTGAGTTGGTAAAATTACGAGACTAGCTGAACTGGTCGGAAAGTTAAAATTTAGTTGAAATCTTAAGTTATTAATATAAAACCTATAAAACCTAACCACGACTGGACTAAAATAGAGCCATGAGATGAACTTTCCTTGAGTAGTAATCAGGCTGATTTTATGGTTGTATAGGTTTGCCTAGGGATCTTTAAGAGTTTGCCACGTGGTGGTCTGTAGGTCTACCTAGGAATTTCTAAGAGTGTGCCACGTGGTTGTTCTACTTACGGATGGGTCCACGTAGAACTTTCCTGACCAGCGCTAGTCAGCAAAGTTGCTGTCCAACTATAATGTGAGCCACGTGGCATACTCTTAGAGGATGCTGACCTATGGATGTTTTGCCCATCCCTAGGTGGACCTACGAACCAAAAATCAGCCCGATTAGAGATTTCAAACCTTTTGATCTTTGTACCCAGATAATGGTCGTTAATGCTCAAATTCCATGGTTAAGAATCAACCCAAGAAAACGATTCCAATCCAACGCTTAGAAATCACCAATCAAGCTAAGTTTTGGCCTGTGTACACCCAGGGTAGGGCCAACCATCTAGACCGTGGATCTCAGCCACTCACATCCGATTTTGGCATACGCTGTGTGGGAGAGTGCCGTCGACACGGGCCACCCACTAGGCCATAATAAGTCAGAACTATCTAGGAATATGACGTGGCCATATTGAAGTTGGCCATAAAAGTTGCTGACTGCCCGCAATATGACCTACGTGGCGGTCTCTTATAGGACTCTGACCGTGTAGATGTTTTGCCCATCCCTAGGTGGACCTACGAACCAAAAATCAGCCTGATTTAGTGATTTCAAACGTGTGGATCTTTTTACCCCAAAATAATGGTCAATAATGCTCAAATTCCATGGTTGAAAATTAACCCATGAAAAGAACTCCAAGAATAGGCCACTAATCAGCCTAATTTTTGGTCTGACGAGGCAAACATCCATGCGGTCAGAAATCTCTAAGAATATGCCACGTGGCTCATATTGTGGCCCCTAAATAACTCTGCAGCGGCGGTCAGCTAAGTTCTATTCGCATAGCGAAAGCTGCGAAACATGGTGATCCGTCATCAAAGAGTTCTCAAAAGCCAAATCTGAGAAGTCCCTTTCCAAAAAGCTTTCGGAAAAAATCAAACCCCCTTTTACCATCTTAAGTAACTAGTTAAGGATACGAAAGTGTAAATTGGAGTCTGTCGATATGAGCCACGGCCAACCCAAATGACGTAAAAAAAAAAAAAAACCTACCAATCTTAAGCCGCTGCTCTTGATTCGATTATGCCAAAATTCTCCTTTCCTCTCTCTGTTTTGCTTTGATCTCATCCCTTGGCCCTTGCTTTCGTCTCACATACAGAGAGAATAGCATCTATCTCTCAGTTTTGTGAGCTGAGCTGTCATAAATTTTGTATCCATCCATCCATCCTCCTACCAATAATGAAAACTCTGACTAGTTTACACAATTCTTTCTAGGTGTTCTGGTTGGGATACGTACGGAAAATATGGCGGCCGTGGCTGAGGGGCCATTACCGTTCGACGCGAAACATGAGGAGAGTTCTTCTGAACCATCGGACGCCATCTTGTTCTTTGGGATCAGTTTGGTGTTGGGCATCGCTAGCAGGCATCTTCTTCGTGGCACTAGAGTCCCTTACACTGTTGCATTGCTTTTCCTCGGCATTGGCCTTGGATCTTTAGGTCTGTTTACTCCGATTCAACTTTATTTCGTTTTTTTTTTTTTATTTTTATTTTTATTTTTTTATTTATCTCTGAATCTTACTGAATTATAGTTTGGTTTTTTTATTTGTTTGCATCTTTTGTGGAAATTCGATGCGATACACCTGTTGATATGTATCTTCTACTCTGTTCATTTGTGCTAATTATCTTTTGATGTGATGCCTGTTGAAAATCCTCAATTTTTATGAGACTTGTATTTTCCTCCATTTCTAGTCGATGCTGGTTTCACCAAAGTGAGTCAATCATTTTTCTTTGATTCGTCACCAGGGCTGTCTCGATACAAGTTGAGGCCTAAGGCGAAACCTCTATATAAGGGCTTTTTAATATATATAATACTAGGGGAACGCCACCTTACACATGGAAGCAGATTACACATGGAACACCCGTAGAGATCACTGATCGTATCGATGTTTGGCCCATCTCTAGGTGGGCCTATATGCAAAAAATCAGTCTGATTAGTGGTTTTTAAGGATTTGATTGGAGTCGTTTTCATGGGCTGATTTATAACCATAGATTTCAAGCATTATTTGGGGTACTCAGATCCAAAGGTTGGAAATCACTAATCAGACGGATATTTGGTATATAGGTCCACCTAGGAATGGGACAAACATCCATAAGGTCGGTGGTCTCAAAGAGTATACCATGTGGCTTATACTATTGTACCTCATCATCATTGATAAGGGACGTGGGCGTGCCAGACAACCTGAAGACATTTAATGAGGGGAGGTTTTACCTTTGAAAGTAGAGACACCTCTAATTGTGTCACATGCGTGCCAACCCCACGTGAGTGTCCGTTGAAGCCCGTGTAGGGGGGGGCGTGCCCAACCCAGGTTTTGGCTTTAAAGTAGTATAGATATTAATATGTAGGGTAATTACCAAAAAAATTAACGTTTTCAACTTTTATCACCGAACAGCCAACGACTTTTCAACACTTCCAAGTTTGTTAATTTGGGCACATTTTCGGACATTATTACCCTTACTGTCAAAACAACTTTTCCATTGCAAAAAGTAAAAAAAGTACACCTAATCAAATCATATGAACTGACATACATTGTCGGACATTATTATCCTTACTGTCAAAACAGCTTTTCCCTTACCGAAGAAAGCTTCTCCGGTAAGCTTTCATCTTCATTTTTTCTCCTGTAAGCTTTCTTCATTTGTTCATACGCAGAGATCAAAGATTGTAATACGGTAAGCTTTATTCATTTTTTCATTTCTTTTTTATTTTTTTATAATAATCTCATGGGTGGGGCTCGGGGGACCCCCATTTTGGTGTACCCACGTAGAAGATGAATCAATGGCAGATTTTGGTGAGGATGATCTCCTCACCATATAGATCACCCCAACAAAAAATTAGCCCATTCTGAAATTTATAACCCCATCAAATGTAGTTTTCAAGTTACATGTTAAAAATCGATGGTCCATCATTCTTCAACTTCTAAACTAGTCTACGAATATTAGACTGATTGTGATGAAGATCGCCTCACCATAGAGATCATCCTCACCAAAAATCAGTTATTGATTCATCTTCTACATGGGTACACCAAAATGGGTGTAAAAATAGGGGTATTTTGGGTCCATCTATGTTTTATTTTTTTTGTCATCTGTCATCTGTTTTCTCTTTTTTTGTTATCTGTTTTCTCTTACTCTGTCATCTATTTACTACTTTGTCATCTGTTTTCTCCTTTTCTATCATCCGTCTTCTCTTTTGCTCTCTTTTCTCCCTCTCTATCATCCGTTTTCTCCTTTTCTAACATCTATTTTCTCTATTGCTATCTTCTATTTTCTCATTTTCTATCATCCGTTTTCTCCTTTGCTAACATCTATTTTCTCCTTTTCCATCATCTCTTTTCTCATTTTCCATCATCTTCTACGTGGGTACACCATAAATGGGTGTAAAAATGGGGTAAGAAATGGGTCCATCTATTCTTTCTTTTTTCTGTTGTCTGTTTTCTCCTTTTCTGTCATATGTTTTCTCCTACTCTGTCATCTATTTTCTCCTTTTCTATTATCCGTTTTCTCTTTTGCTCTCCTTTCTCCCTTTGTATCATCCGTTTTCTCATTTTCTAACATCTATTTTCTCCATTTCTATCTTCTTTTTTCTCTTTTGCTAACATCTATTTTCTCCTTTTCCATCATCTCTTTTTACCTTTTCCATCATCTTCTACATGGGTACACCATAAATGGGTGTAAAAATGGGGTAAAAAATGGTGGGTCCATCTATTTTTTCTTTTTCCTGTCATCTGTTTTCTCCTTTTCTGTCATCTATTTTCTCTTACTCTGTCATCTATGTTCTACTACTCTGTTATCTGTTTTCTCCTGTGCTCTCCTTTCTCCCTTTCATCCGTTTTCTCCTTTTCTAACATCTATTTTCTCCATTTCTCTTTTCTCCTTTTCTATAATCCATTTTCTCCTTTGCTAACATCTATTTTCTCATTTTCAATCTCTCTTTTCACCTTTTCTATCATCTGTTTTCTCCTACTCCGTCATCAGTTTTCCCCTACTCTATTATCTATTTTCTACTACTCTGTCATCTGTTTGTATAGTCATGTCATCTGTTTGTGTATAATTTTTAGATAAATCTTTAACATTCAAGGTTACTGTTACCTTCAAATCTCCGTTTTAACTTAAAAATGAGAAAAAAACTGATTTATATAATTTTGTCATCTATTTTGTATAGTCGTGTCATCTATTTTGTATAATCGTGTCAGCTGTTTTGTATAGTCATGTCGGCTGTTTTGTGTACTACTATCATTTATGTTTTTAGAGAAATCTTTAGCATTCAAGGTTTTGTCAGGCAGGTAGATGGTTTCCGATGTAAGCTTAGATCTGATATGCCGCTACGACGGGGTAATGGAATGCTGTGAATATAAGGGGGGTGTTAGTAAGATTAGAAATTGTACATCTACTACTTCATTTGCTGAATTCGTACAAATTTTAGAAGAAGTCAGTCAAGTAGATCCAAATAATACTTCTCTGTCATTTAAGAATTATACATCTGGTTATGCCTGTGATATTGATAGTTTGGTCGATTATAATGCAATGACGAGAAGCACATAAAGACCCCAGAGAAGGAGATCATCATTTGGATATTTAAAAAAGAAAAAACAGTTAATGAGAATATGAAAGGAGTTGGAAAAGGAAGTTTAGTGAACGTGTCTACAGAAAGTGAAGAAGTTAAAGTAGATGATGTCTGTTTGGGTGAGAAGGAAAGAAATGTTGAAACTTTTGACCAGTCCTTTGGTGATTGTTTGGGTGAGAATAATCGGAGTCCATTCTGAGAAAGAGAAACATAACAGTTGCAATAGAGAAAATAGGATCACAAATGAAAGTAAAATGGATGATAGTTAAACGAGAAAACAGATGATGGATTTGTTGAAAATAGATGATAGAATAGAGAAAACAGATGATAACCTAGGGGAAAAGCGATGATAGCAAAAGGGAAAATAGACGATAACCAAGGGGAAAACAGACGACAGAAGAGGAGAAAACAGACGATATACAAGGAGAAATAGACAACAGACAAGGGGAAAAGCGATAATAGCAAAAGGGAAAACAGACGATAACCAAGAGAAAAAAGGATGACAACAGAAGAGAAAATAGTCGATAGACAATGAGAAAACAGACAATAGAAAAGGGGATAACAGACGATAACCAAGGGGAAAAGCGATGATAGACAAGGAGAAAACAGACGATAGACAAGGAGAAAACAAACGATAGACAAGGGGCAAACAGATGTCGGAAGAGGAGAGAACAGATGATAGACAAGGAAGAAAACCGATCACAAAAAAGCAGAAAACAAACGAAACATAAGAGTTTAAAAATAAAAGGAAACAGAAGGTTAATAAAGCAACAGAAGCAAAAACAGACGAAAGATGTAAAAGGAGAATAATGTACCTTTAAACTTGCTGATCTTCTTTGAGTTGGAGAGCGAATGTATCAACTTTGCAGAGCTTGTTCTTTTATGGAGAAATGGAGAACATGAACAGGTGTAGAGCCCCTTCGTAAATGGAGAAGCTGAGTAGGTGCAGAGCCCCTTTCGTAAATGGAGAACTAGAAGGCTTTCGAAGGTTTTAAATGGGTACGCCTAGGTGCAGAGCCCCTTTCGTAAATGAGAACTAGAAGGTTTTCGAAGGTTTTAAGTGTAGAGCCCCTTACGTAAATGGAGTACTGAATGGTTTTCGAAGGTTTTAACTGGGTAAGCCTCGAAAGCAGCCGTTCGATGATAATCAACGGTTGCTTTTCGTCATTGTGTCGTCTTTTCGTCAGAGCTGGCATTGGGAAAAGGTGCCAAAATGCTTTCTGACATACGAGCGTTGTAGACGTCTTTTGAAGGGCAAAATCGGTAATCGTTAGTTTTTTTGGTATTTCAAACATGTCAGTTGGCTGTTTGGTGATAAAAGTTGAAAACGTTAATTTTTTTGGTGATTACCTTAATATGTATATGGTATTAATTACAAAAAATTAAATTCTCTATATAATTGGAAATTTTTATATAAAAACTATTCTTGATAATCCAAAACTATGGACAAAATTTAGATGTAGAGGACTCCCATTGCAGTTGATGCCGAGGACTCTCGTGGCCCTAAATAGATCATTTTTTGGCCCGAATGACTGCGTGGATGTTCAACCCACCTATTTATTGGTTGATAAACACACTAAAAATCAGCTTGATTGATAATTTCTAGCTATTGGATTTACTACCCAAAAAACATGCTTGAATCCAACGGCTAGAATCATGTTCTAAAAAGTATTAAAATCTATTGCTAGAGATAATCAATTAGGTTGATTTTTGGTTTGTAGATGCCATATGGGGTGGGCTAAAAATCCATGTGGTTAGTTAGTGGGACCTGGGCTGGGGGCCTTCTCTCACCTAGGGGCCTTGGGCGACCGCCTTAATGGCCTTAAGGTAGTGCCGGCCCTGGTCACAGTACACTCACATTAATAGTTGGGTAAGATTTTATGTCCAGAGAAAAAAAATAAAAAACTTCACCAGACTTGAAACTCTGCTGACTCACAATTTGACTCGGTGAGTCGAACTAACTCGTTGAGTAGCGTCAGACTGAGTATGTAGCCGAGTCTACCCAGAATTTATTTGAGTCAAATCGATTCAGTTGAGTTTTGAGTCAAGTCGTCGAGATTTAAACCATGCATTGAACCATGTCAATGAAATTAAAGAAAAATTGGTAGTGAATCTATACTATTAGATTATTTGTACTTGAAGAACGTGCAATTTCAATATTATCTGACATTCACTTCAGTATGGAAAACATAAGACATAATGGAATGAAAAATGCGGACATAGTAAGAAAACCAAATATGAAAATTTGGACTATTAGAAAAAATAGGAGGGCCAAACTGTTAATGTAAGCAAGCTATGCAGACACAAGTATCTCAAGCTTGAATACTTTCAGTGAATGCCTTATGCTAGAAAGAAACACTAGTTTGAAGGATAAGATAAATCCACTAGCCATGCTTGCCGTTTGCATGAAGTTGCTTGTACCTGTTTTTACCCATTGACATCTAGAGGAAATACTAGACCTCAAAGAATACATTTGAGGCTAAGGGTTTTGAACCAAAGACCTCAAAGAATTTTAATGATGTGCTCATTTTTCACTCACTTTTGAAGCTAAACTTTATGAATTTTCGAATGAAAAATTTTGGAGGGAAAAACTAAAGGGATAATTTTCACTCCCTACAATTTTCCAAAACAATTTAGACATTGCTTGGAAGACAAGAAGTCTCAAGCTCTTATATGAGAGGGTGAGAACTAAAGGGTGGAGCCCTTGGGTATCCCAATCTTGTGCCCATTGGGCACAATCATGCATCACAAAAAAGAAACACATACGCACGCACTGTGCCAAACTGGGTCGGGTTGGGCTGTGCCAAGCCAATTTTTTAAGAAAGATACTTTTGGTTCTATCCCATACTCAACACTTGAAAAGCGTATAAATAAAATCTAATTAATGTTTTAAAACGTTGCACACTAACTACATTAACCTTTATTACCATTTAGCCCTTAATGAGATTTACTAAGGGCTAAATGGCTCTCTTTTCCATCTCTATATAAATAGAGGAAGGGGTTATCTCGAAAATACATAATATAGAAACAGAGCAAACCTTTGCAGACATACAGTCTACTCTCTTCTTCTCTTCTTTTACTGTGTTTCTGCAACTTTTTCTATTTTAATTTCTTCTTCTTTTTGTCCTCTCCTCTCTCATCGATTGAAGTTCTTGCGATCTATAGTGATTAAGGTTCTTGATTCCGAATTCTATAGCGGTTTTATATTCATGGCCAAGGATCTCAACTCAAAGACTTCGGGCGTTGAACGAACTATCACGGAAATGATGATCTTTTGCATTGAAAAAACTCGGGAAGAAATTAAATAAAAAAAATAAACTTCATGTATGTAACATTGCCAAGTTGTACATTAGATAAAGAAATCTTGTAGTAAATTTATTTATTGTTTAAAGAAATCTCTGTATTGAAAATCTCTTCCTCCTATTTCAGTACAAGGGCAAAAGTCAAAAAAAAGAAAAGAAACAAGAACTAGTTCAAGGTTGTCAAGAACCTAGTTCAATCCTTGCTCTGAACTGGTTTAGGACTGGACGAGATCCTAAAAGGATGAGCCTCCCAAACAGGTCCAAAAGACCAAAATACATCCAAAAATCTCAAGTCTCCACAAAATCGAACTTTCTAAAACACCCCTCTTATGACTTTAGGAACTACCTTCAGGGCTAGACATCATTCTTGCTCAAATATGAGTTATTGAAGAAAATAAAAGGGATGAATTCACTTTGATAAGGACTCAACAAATTAAAATTTTTCTTAATCTAACTTCCCAATAAATAAAAAACCTTAACAATTAAGAGTCAATGAATTTGGATTCATGAGAAGAGATTTGGCATGGTTTATACACAGGTTGTCGACCTGGCGTAATCCTTCTCCTTTATTCGGGCTTGGGGAAGACACTGCACAGGTGGAGTTAACAATTAAGAGACATGTTAAAAAAAATTAGTTCAAAAAGTAATACATACTAAAAGGCAACTCGTAACATTTGACCAAAAAATTAGATCTCGATTTTTTGGGGAGGGCCCCCGTAGCTGTGTGACGTCATCACTCCCTTTGTTTGCTTGCTTTTTCAGATGTTTTTGATGTGACACAATATTACTGTTACTTATTGTTCTAATGCGACTAGAAGACTGGAAATCAAGGACCTCTATGACCACTATTATTCTTTCCAACCTTGGGCATGGATCAAAGCTCACAATCATTTTTCATATCATATGTTAAATTAACCTTATGTCCATTTCCTGACATTATTATATTCTATGTTTCATGAAGTTTCATCTTTCTTTAAATACTTGGTGTATTGTTCCTTCATTGTGTATATGGCTAAATTGAATGGTTAAATAACTTAAATGCCATTAATGCTTGTGCAATTGATATCTAAAACTTATCTTTTTCATTGCTTTTATATGCAGAATATGGGACAAGTCATCAATTGGGAAAGATTGGGGCTGGCATTCGTCTTTGTAAGTTGAAATTCATATGTTTGTTGACATGAGATTTGCTACAATTAATGGAGCAACTAAGTTTGATTTATCCTAAGATATTGGAATGGTTAGGAAAAACTTTTTGATACCATCTAAGTATCATCTAAAGAGGTTTGGTGGCATTAATGAGCAGGGGCAAGTATTAATCCCGACCTTCTGTTGGCTGTTTTTCTTCCTGCTCTTCTTTTCGAGAGTTCCTTTGCAATGGAAGTGCACCAGATAAAGGTGCGTCTTCTCTACTTTTTCTTACAACTCAAGAGCTAGAACATCCTAGTGATGTAATTTTGAATGTTAGAGAGGTTTGAGAATTAGTTCTCTTTCTCTCACTCGGTCATTTGTAACAAAAATCATACTCCAAATAAAACTAATGCTTACAACTTATGAGTTTTTTGTTTATAACTTAATTATGTACTTTCTTTGTTCACTGGCGTGGTTGTTGATGTTGAGAGATAGGATATCCCGATACTTCAACATGCTTTGTGTACTCATATCAAGACAATACAATACTGATACTAGTACTAAATACTGCATGGATACTTCTAAAATAAATTTTCTCATTTACTACATTACTATTGGTTATTTCAGAACTCCCAATAACTTCTATATTTGTTTGGGAAACAAAATATATAAATAGGATCTTGTTACAAATCTGACTATAAAAACTTTTGCAAGACTACAACTTTCATTACATGTAGCATAATAAAATAGCTTTGAAACTTATAAATCAAAGCATAGTATTGACAGATTGCATGGGATACACGCATTTGTATCCATGTCTTGGATTTTGGGAAAATAAAGAGTTGCATCCCCACTTAGGTTGTGATGATTATTAAACTATGTTTGAAATCTTGAACTCGAGTATAAAAGCTTTGGAGAGCAATACTGAAATACTGTCAATAATCGATGAATAAAAGAACCTCAAAATGAGACTTTATACACACAACACATAGAGTACCCAGTTAAAATTGATTTCTAGGGTTTCTAGGGTTAAGTTTCAAGGATGAAGATGAATACGAGAGAAAAGAGAGAAATTAGCTGAAAGAGGATGTCACGTGCTTAGGTCACAATGACTCCATAAATCCTATTTATATAAAGGGTTACAACCAAAAGACAAATATACCCCTCATGGGGGATATTTATAGAACTACCCCTATACAAGAGAAATATGTATTTCTACGTATCTAATAACACTCCCCCTCAAGTTGGTGCCTAGATATCTTTTGTGCCCAACTTGCATAAACATCTGTGAAGTTGCCAACTGGGAACTCCTTTGGTGAAGACATCTGCTACTTGCTTATCTGTCTTCACAAAGGGGGTGCAAACTTCTCCAGATACGATCTTCTCTGAATGAAATGACGATCCACTTCAATGTACTTGGCCCGATCATGTCGTACCGGATTATGAGCAATGTTGATAGCCGCCTTGTTGTCACAGTACAAGCTCATAGATCCCAAGATTGGAAAGCCAAGCTCAACAATACAATCTGGCAACTACTGGTTGCTTCTTGCTCCTCCAGGTAGCCAGATTGCCTCCCACAAAGGTGCAATTCCCTGAGGTAGATCTCCTGTCATCCTTGGCACCCACCCAATCTGCATCAGTACTCTACTCTCGTGTGGCCATTCTTCTGAAATAGGAGACCTCGGCCAGGGCCAGACTTGAGATATCTTAATATCCTATGTGCTGCCTCTAAGTGAATCTCCCTAGGAGAATGCATGTACTGACTGATAACACTGACTGCATAGGCAATGTCTGGACGAGTCAAGGAGAGGTAGATCAGTAGAATTTTAGGGTTTCAGGAAGAGAGGAGAAGAAGAGAGAAAAAGAAGAAGGGAAAGCATTGGAGAGTTAAATCTACCAACGTCCCACAATATTATTTATATTACTAGGTCAAAACAATTACACCCACATTAATATCTCCACCCACCATATATCTTATATTATATTCTCCCTCATACTGACAACACTCCCCCTCAAGTTGGTGCATGAATATTGATCATGCCTAACTTGTCCAAACAAGCCCGAAATTGAGCAACCGCAACACCTTTGGTGAGAACATCAGCCACTTGTTCTGACGTAGGCACGAATGGTGTACAGATTACTCCCGAAGTAACTTTCTCACGAATGAAATGTCTATCCACTTCGATGTGCTTTGTTCTATCATGTTGCACGAGATTATGTGCAATGCTTATGGCCGCCTTGTTGTCACAATATAACGACATAGATCCTTCAATCGGGAAACCTAGCTCCCTAAGTAAAATTTTGAGCCATAGTAGCTCACACAGACCATGGGCCATAGATCAGAATTCGGCTTCCGCACTTGACCGAGCTACCACTTGCTGCTTCTTGCTCCTCCAGGTTACTAGATTGCCTCCCACAAATGTGCAATAGCCTGAAGTAGACCGTCTATCATCTGGGCACCAGCCCAATCTGCATCAGTAAAGCCTTCAACCCTCGTATGCCCATGACGACGAAATAACAATCCCTTCCCTGGGGATGACTTCAAGTATCTCAAGATACGGTTAGTAGCTTCCAAGTGCGGTGTGCGAGGCGCGTGCATGTACTGGCTCACCACACTCACGGCATATGCAATATCCGGTCGTGTGTGAGCTAGGTAGATGAGGCATCCCACGAGTCTCTGAAAGCTACCCACATCCTCAAGGAGTTCTCCTGTATCCTGAAGTAAATCCAATACATATTTCCTCTGGCATATGTATATCCCCTCATTCGATCTTGCAACCTCAATGCCCAAGAAGTACTTTAAGGTGTCTAGATCCTTAATTTCAAATTCAGCTGCCAAGAAGTTCTTAAGTCTGGAAATTTCTGTTGCACAGTTCCCTGTGACAATAATGTCGTCCACATACACAATTAGGATAGTCGTAGTCCCCCCTACTCGTCTGATAAAGAGTGTGTGGTCTGCCTGACCCTGGTTGTATCCCAATTGTTTAACTGCTCCACTGAATCTTTCAAACCATGCTCTTGGTGACTGTTTCAAACCATACAGAGTTTTCTTCAACTTACACACTCTCTGCATGTCATCAGACACCCGGAATCCCGGAGGGGGGAGCATGTAAACTTCTTCCTTCAAGTCACCATGGAGGAATGCATTCTTAACATCGAGCTGTAGTAGTGGCCAGGACTGACTTGCTGCGAGTGAGAGAATAACCCGAATAGAGTTTAGTTTGGCTACAGGAGCGAATGTCTCCTTGTAATCAATACCATATGTCTGAGAATTGCCCTTAGCCACCAGCCGTGCCTTGTATCTATCCACAGATCCATCCGGTTTGCATTTCACTGTATAGACCCACTTACATCCAACCGGCTTCTTGCCCTGTGGTAACCGAACCAGTTCCCATGTGTTATTTTTTTCCAGTGCGTTCATTTCCTCAACCATCGCCTCCTTCCATCTGGGTTGTGCTAGAGCCTCTGTGACAGAAGAAGGAAGAGTAACAGAGGACAGGGAGGTAACAAAAGATTTGTAGGATGGTGATAAGTTATCATAGGAAACAAAATTAGCAATAGGGTGTTGAGTACAGGATCTCTTCCCTTTCCGAAGAGCAATAGGAAGATCAGAACTACTATCACATAAAGAAGGGGAAACCAAAGGGGAACCAAATGAGGAATTACCTGGATCCAGTGAGGAGGAGTCTTGACCTTGACATTCAGGAATGGTCTTTGTCTCCCTTACTCTACGACGAGTATAGACTTGCAGCTCCCCCTGCTTGCTAGTGTCTCTGTCATGCATAATAGTATCAATAACTGGATCATCTAATGTCACGGGCAAAGCAGGGGTCACATGCCGTTCCTCACACCAACTACTCTCCCCCTGAGGATCGGCAGGGCTAGCAGCGGAAAAAAAAGGAGCCGATTCTAGAAACGTGACATCCAAGTAACAAACCTCCTTCGTGTGGGAGGATGATAGCATTTATACCCCTTCGAACTTGAGGAGTACCCTAGGAACACACATTTAAGTGCTTTAGGGTCCAACTTTGTCCGATGAGGGCCAAGGATATGGACGTAACAAACACAGCCAAAGATTTTCGGAGGAACCGCAAATGGAGGACTAGAGGGACGAAGGAACTGAGAAGGCGTGTGGAACTGAAGAGACCGAGACGGCATACGGTTGATGAGAAAGGCAGCAAGAAGCACGGCATCAGACCAATAAGTTTTGGGAACATTGTACCACAAAAGGAGAGAACGAACCACTTCCAGTAGATGTCGATTTTTTCTTTCGGCCACCCCATTTTGTTGCGGGGTGAACACACATGAATTTTGATGCTCAATACCATGCTCTGCCAAGTACAACTTCAACCCCCCATACATGTACTCCCCCTTTGATCAGATCGGAGAACTTTTATACACTTTCCAAACTGGGTAAGGATTAGTTTGTGGAAGTTCTGGAAGATAGAAAACACTTCATCTTTAGATTTCATAACAAATATCCATGTGCACCTAGAGAAATCATCCACAAACGAGACAAAGTAGCGAAAACCAAAAATGGAAGTAACCGGGGACGGGCCCCAAACATCAGAATGAATCAAATAGAAAATAGCATTGCTTTTATTACCCCGTGGTGGGAAAACAGAACGAGTGTGCTTGGACAGAGCACACACTTCACAATGAAGTTCAGACAGCGATACAGACTGAAACAATGCAGGAAATAAGAGACGTAAATATGGAAAAGACACATGACCAAGACGAGCATGCCAAGACAGTAGCTGCTCCTTATTGAAACTATTATTCTGACTACGAGACTACAACGCTGCTGGAACTGTGGGAGACGCATCTAGGAGATAGAGACCATTCACTTCACGTCCAGTGCCAATCGTCCTCCTCGTGACCAAGTCCTGAAACACACAATGAGAAGGAAAGAAAGTGACACAACAATTCAGGGTTTTTGTGAGAGAGCTAATAGAAAGTAGGTTAGTATCAAACTTGGGAACATGAATGACAGAGGATAAAGAAATCTCAGATGTGGCTATGACACGACCTTTCCCAGAGACAGAGGAAAGGGTGCCATCTGCGATGCGGACTTTATCAGCCCCAGAATCCACAGAATAGGAAGAAAATAAGGTAGACATACCCGTCATATGCTCTGAAGCCCCCGAATCAATAATCCAGGGTGAGGAAGAAGTAGAGGCAGAAACATGATGGGCAGAACTGATGGTACCTGACTGGGCAAATGCAGAAGTGGCCGAAGGTCCATCCAAGTGGGCCATAAAGCGCCGTATATTCTCGAGCTCCTCTCGAGAAATAGTAACTGGTGGTGTGTCCGAGGAAGGGGATGGATCTGTAGGAGTATCCATAGCAACGCTGTGGGCAGTGGGAGGTGCGCGTGACGACGGCAGGGACGACTGCGGGGGTCGTCCAACAATATTTCAACATTTTTCTTTACTATGGCCCTTCTTGCCACACCCCTCACACATATGAAGACTCCAGCATTTATCTTGACTGTGGCCTTTCTTGCCACAATGAGCACAAGTAGGTGGAGGACCTTTAGGGCGATGTTTTGGTGGTTTCTGTGATGATGAAACTGCAGCCAGGGCAGACTTTTCATGTTTGGGAAGATGAGACATGACATCTCTGCGACTTTCTTCACTTTGAACATAGGCGTATACTTGGTTAAGCGAGGGTAAATCATCTTTACTGAGCAACTGGACACGGGCTAACTCGAAATCAGCATTCAAGCCAGCAAGGAACTCATATATCCTGTTCTGATCCACCAACGTGCGATATGCCTTACCATCTGTGGTACAGGCAGGGGTAAAAACTTGATAATAATCAAGCTCCTCCCACATGCTACAAAGCTTAGCAAAATACTCGGCCAAAGGCAAGTCTCCTTGACGAAGAGTGGCAATGCTCTGGCACAACTGATACACACGAGCAACATTCTTTTGCTGGGAATAGGTCTGAGATGCAGAGTCCCAGATCTCCTTTGCAGTAGTATGAAATAGGAATCCTCGACTGATGTGGGGCTCCATAGAGTTAAGAAGCCACGACATAATAGTCAAATTGCCCGATTCCCATTTCTCAAACTCGGGGTCATCCTCTTTAGGGGCCACTAGACGGCCAGTAAGATATCCTTGTTTTCCACGGCCACCAATAAACATCTTGGCAGCCCTAGACCATTCAAAATAATTTTTTCCAGCCAGCTTGATAGTGGTGATCTGCAACACAGGGTTTTCATATGGAGTAGGGGCTGAAACTGGGGAGCCGGTAGGCCTGGAGACCACATCTGAGGCTCCGGATGCATCTGACGTCGGCATAGCTGCGTTACAAACAACAAATAACAAACAAATAATAGAAAAAGACCACCCAATAAATAGCTACCACGATCTGAGACAAACCGGAGGCACAACGGAGATCGAAACGAGTCAAACGACTCAAGCCACGCTAACCAAGAGATCACGGAGTGATGGGATCATCCCAAAGTTCCAACAAAGCATCCAAGAAAGGATTAAAGGCATAGAGGAGCCAACCAACAGGGATTGAGGGTGTTCGTGATGCCCAATAAGGGCAAAAAAGTCGCCGGCGGTAATAATAAGGGGGAGAAATCGATCCCCCAGCCTCAATACTCCACCAAACTTGAAATAAATGGCATAGGCCTGTAGGTAATAATGGGAGGGACCAAAACGAAGCAGCAATCGAAGCCAAGAAGCTTTGAAAGAGGTCGCAAATCACCACGAACTGAAACGAGCCTGTTTTTCAATATTTTCGAATATCGGCCATAACATGCTCAAAAAAGGTCCAAAAAATTCCCAAAAAATCACCAAAATTCCTAGAAAAATGTCATCTACTGGAAGGTGAAGGTTTTGGAGATCTTGAGCACCCTGTCCATACAGCTGATGACGTCAGCCGTACGGCTCCATGACGTCAGGGATGACGTCAGCAATGTTGATCACCCCTTGAAGGTCTGAGGCGTGAGGAGATTCACCCCTGAAGTTTTTGTGCGGATTCGATTCGCTATGCTCTGATACCAAGTAGAATTTTAGGGTTTCAGGAAGAGAGGAGAAGAAGAGAGAAAAAGAAGAAGGGAAAGCGTTGGAGAGTTAAATCTACCAACGTCCCACAAAATTATTTATATTACTAGGTCAAAACAATTGCACCCACATTAATATCTCCACCCACCATATATCTTATATTATATTCTCCCTCATACTGACAACAAGATCAACCTTCCTACTAATCTTTGAAAGCTCCCCACATCCTGTAACGGTATGCTACTCGAGTCGGCTAACTGGTGGTTCTGCTCTATAAGTGTCTTCACTGGCTTAGCTCCTAGCTTGCCAGAGTCCTTCAATAGATCTAGGACGTACTTCCTTTGTGAGATGAAGATTCCTTGGCAACAAGATCAACCTTCCTACTAATCTTTGAAAGCTCCCCACATCCTGTAACGGTATGCTACTCGAGTCGGCTAACTGGTGGTTCTGCTCTATAAGTGTCTTCACTGGCTTAGCTCCTAGCTTGCCAGAGTCCTTCAATAGATCTAGGACGTACTTCCTTTGTGAGATGAAGATTCCTTGGCTGGATCTTACAACCTCTATGCCAAGAAAGTACTTGCGAAGCCCCAGATCTTTAGTCTCAAACTCCCCTGCTAAATGATTCTTTAGCTTGATCACTTCCTCTGCATCATTCCTTGTCAGAATGATGTCATCAACAGACAATGAGGGCCGTAGTGCTCTTTCCTAGATGCTTCACAAATAGGGTGCGATCAGCTTGGCTTCGAGTATATCCCAGCTTCTTCACTGCTAGAGTGAATCTCTCAAACCAAGCTCTGGGGGATTGCTTAAGCCCATAGAGGGCTTTCCTCAATCGACACACCTTGCTGCTATCCCCTGGGGGAGTGAACCTGGAGGAGGAACCATATAGACCTCTTCATGTAGATCACCATGAGGGAATGCATTCTTCACATACAGTTCAGGGTTTTAGTTAAAGCACTAACAGAAAGAAGGTTAGAAGTAAATCTAGGAGCATGCAAAACAGATGAAAGAAGCAACTTAGGAGAGGGAAGGATATTCCCTTTCCCAGACACAGAAGATAAGGCGCCATCAACTGTCTTCACCTTATCACGACCAGAACATATGGAATAATTGGAAAATAAAGAAGACATGCCCGTCATGTGTTCTGAAGCCCCTGAATCAATGATCCAAGTAGGACTGGATGATGGGAGAGACACATGATGAGCAGGTCTAGTGTTATCTGAATGGGCAAAGGAAGTGGATGATGTGGCAGAAGGACCACCAAGCTGTTGAAGCAATCGTCGAAGGCCTGCATACTCTGTGGCTAAACAACCACCAGGAGGAGCTGAAGGAAGAGGACTCGCCAGAGACTGTCCCTGAAAAGGAACAGGAGAATCCACACTGGCTGTATGAGCATTGGAGGAGGCTGGCTGGCTAGGGCGACCTTGTAGCTTCCAACACTTGGCACGCACATGCCCTAACTTGCCGCAGAAATCACACTTGGGCCTCTCTCTAGTCAAGGACTTCCCAGAAGAAGGTCCAGTAGGAGCATAAGTGGGAGCTGAGACAGGAGTCTGATAAGATGGACCTCTCTGAGGTTGCTGAGGCTGATAAGCAGGAGAATCAGCTAGCGTTGATCGCTCTGGGAGAAGATGCTCACTTTGAAGAGAGATCCGTCTACTCTCCTCACTCTGAAGATAGGCGTACACCTCACTGAGAGAGGGAAGATGCACCTTGCTACTCAAGATCTGAACACGAGCAAGCTCATAAGAAGGATTGAGGCCAGCAAGGAAATCAAAGATCCGGCCCTTCTCTATATATCGGCGAAAAGGAGCAATCTCTGTTGGATTAAGAGGTTGATAAGAGTAATAATGATCAAGCTTCTGCCACAAGGTACGAAGAGCAGTATAGTACTGAGAGAGACTTCTTCCCCTGCCGGAATTGGGAGATAGTCTGTCGCAGCTGAAATATCCGTCTAGTGTTCTGCTACTGTGAGTAGGTCTTCTCAGTAATCTCCCAGACCTCTTGTGCTGTGCGCATAAATAAGAAACTCTCACTGATATCAGGCTCCATAGAGTTGAGAAGCCATGACATGACAGTAAGATCATCTGCCTGCCATTGTCGATAAGAGGGATCGGTCTTGGAAGGCTCAACTGTATCCCCTGTAGTGTGCTCAAGTTTCCCACGACCTCCAATGAACAACCGTGCCGCCTGTGCCCATTGTAAGTAGTTCTTGCCGTCTAACTTCACTGAGGTGATTTGTAAACTGGGGTTCTCATAGGCCAAGTGATGCACCATAGAACTTCCAACGCCGATGGAGGGAACTTCCGTGCTCACTTCTGACCCTGATGGAGAAGCCAAGGAAGGTGCAGTAACCGAGGAAGGTGGAGGATCTGTCATGAAGAATTACGGCAAAAGAACTACTCTATAGGAGTGCCGGAATGTCACAACCAATCACCCGAGCGCCAGAACAAGGCTAAATCTGTCTCAATCACAGTAGATCCATAACTCAGACGGTCTGCACATACAATCAAACACTTGCCAAGCATAAATCAAGGAAGATGAGGCCAAATGAAGAGCAATCGGAGCCAAATACACACCAATCAAGCTATAGAAACCATGTGGCAGATTGTAGAAGACACATCTGACATCTGGAGATAGTGAATAAGAGTTGTGGAGGCTCACAACAAAGATCAAACACCTGTAAGACAGGTACTATAGCCACAACAATGCTGAAATCACACTAAAAAGCCGTCGGCGGTAATACTAGAGGAGAAAAATCATCACCGAAGCTTCAAAACTCTATCAAATTGAATGAGACTTGTCCCAATAGCTTACTATTATCCCTAGGGAGTAAATCGAACCAACAAAAGGGGCTAAGAAGGCCCGCAAGGATCAGGAGATCGAGTAGAAGAAAAAACCCTAAAACATGAGTCCGACTGTAAATGGCTTAATAAACCCCCCAAGATGATCTCTAATTTTTTTTTATATATCACCGTAATTCATAAAAAATGAAGATCTACCAGGTAGGAGAGAAATCAGAGGACCTCGATTTGCGTGTCCATACGACTGATGACGTAAGCCGTACGGCTTGATGACGTCAGCTTCACCCCGATGCTCCT
Source organism: Euptelea pleiosperma (assembly GCA_035048495.1). Taxonomy (NCBI): domain Eukaryota; kingdom Viridiplantae; phylum Streptophyta; class Magnoliopsida; order Ranunculales; family Eupteleaceae; genus Euptelea; species Euptelea pleiosperma. The sequence goes on from CM068543.1 coordinate 45,551,071, forward strand.
TCGATTGATCTATGGTTGTAAATCCCCCTTGTAATTGAGATTAATTGGCTCTGATACCAAGTTAAAATTGAGTTCTAGGGTTTCCAGGGTTAGGTTTCAAGGATGAAGATGAATAGGAGAGAGAAGAGAGAAATTAGCTGAAAGAGGATGTCCTGTGCTTAGGTCACAATGACTCCATAAATCTTATTTATATAAAGGGTTACAACCAAAAGACAAATATATCCCTCATGGGGGATATTTACAGAATTACCCCTATACAAGAGAAATACGTATTTTTACGTGTCTGATAACATACCCAAATTACCCCCCATGATTGTCATTTAAGCTTTGTTCCAACTTGTTGGGTTCAATTACAAAAATTGTTGTTTGAGCATTCGATTTTGTCTAGGGGCATATCTCATATTAATGAGTACAACATGAAATCATTTCACACTACCTCGATCCAAGTCCCTTTGAACCTTCATTATTTTATAGTTATTGAAGAAATGTCTTAATATATAAAAAGGTGTACAAGCGTTAGAAAAGAGAATTCCCTCTTTGTAAGAAAACCTCTATTATAATTTTATGTCACCTTTTGCTAAGGAATCTGCAATTTTGTTAGCGTCCCTTAGCTTATCCAAGAAGATAATAACCCAGCCTTTTACCAGTAGTCTAATATGGTTACTCACACTGACCAATCTCAAAGGACTATGCCCAATTTATTACATAGGAATATTCCATTTTTGACCTTCTCCCCTATTTAGAGCCTTCCATTTGCACCAAACAATCCTTACAGTTTTCATCAATGGCCTTCATTCCACATGACCAAATCATCTCAATCAGTCCCTTCATTTTATCATCTGTTAGAGCTACTCCTGGGTTCCCTTGGATGCACCCGTTTTTAACTTGGTCTTTCTTAGATTTCCATTTAGCCATGTTCATTTTGTGCATGTTGTCTGTTAATTGCCCAACATTTTGTGGCATAGGCTGCAACTCGGGCGGGTTGGGTCGGGTTGGAGGTCAACCCGAGCTTCAACACTTCGAGCCCGAGCTTGAGCCCAACCCGAGATCGGGTTTACATTTCCCAACCCAAGCCCAACCTGGTGAGGTACGTCGGGTTGGGCGATTATTCATATCTTTTTTTTGTACTGATGGTGAAGTGGGGGGGTAAATGATCTTTGTAGGTGGGGCTTGCAGAGCCTTCGTCCTCATCCTTCCAATAACCATGCCCTTCCAACCATTCAATCAAACTCACCTGCATCTCCTCATCACTATAAACCGCTCTTCCTTCAATCCCGGCCATGCTACCTAGCTGAATCAGATTGACAACCAGACTGAATGACAAAAATAATGGAACTTAAAACAAATCTATCTCTTCGAGGTCCAAAACTTGAACAATATGTGAACCATACTAATCCCTCTCGAATCAAATCCGAGAACCACCACTCCACCGATTGCTGATTCCCTGGGTACTTCAACGTTGAGACATCTTCGACCTGAGTATATTTTAGAGAATCACGAGCAATCGCCCACCCCATTTTCGATCGGAGTAGATTTTGGGAATTTTTGCACCATTTTTGCGGTTAGGGTTTGTAGAATTAGGGTTTTGCCATCATAGAGAAGGAAGAGAGGAGGTGGAAGACGAAGAAGAGTAGCTTTGGAAGTGATGTGCAACGCTTGGTTATAACGTGCTCATGGCTGACATAGTCGTCGGGGTTAGTTGATCTATCCGCTGTTGAGGCACAAGAGAGGAGGAAAGACGATGGGCATGGAGAACGACGTGCAGCGTGGCGTGCGGTGTGGCTAGGGAAACCTTAACCCTAACATTAGAAAGAGAAGGGGAGATTAGAAAGTTAAATACCTGAAAGTATTTGTTAGTGTGTATAACATGTATATGTGTGTGTGTATGTGTTATAGTTGGGCTGGCTCGGGTTGCTTGAGGCTTCAACCAAGCCCAACCCGATTTTGATCGGGTTTTCAAAAAGCAAGCCCGAGTATTGAACAAGCCAACCCAACCTGAGCCCAACATCGTGTTGAGCCCGCCCAAGTTGCATCCCTAAGTGTTGTTGTCCACCTACAAAAATTTTCCTCAAGTCTAATCTGTATGTGTTGGTCACATAATTAATTTCATGGGAATCCTCCTCAATCTCTCCCTCCTCAATTTTATCTTGAATATTTGGGCCTGGGTGCATGAATCCTTTGCCACAATAACTTTCTATTTAAGTGCATATCCATTGTAAATGCAAGGGCCTTCACATTATTTCTCACTACCTTTATCTATTGCCTCTTTGGCCTTCCTCTCATCTTTATAGATCCCTTTTCCTGCATTAGTATGCTTCTTATCATCAGTTCCGTCCAGTCTTTGTTTCATTGGGCTAAAACATCTAATATAATCCCCTTATTTTATTACCCAATGGAGATACTCCTAGTTTCCCTTAGCTGCACTTATTTCTGATTCTGTGTTTCCAAGTCTTGCTACTCATCCATCTTAACATCCTCATATCGGCTATTCTCATTCTATATACATGTTGTGTCACGCCCCAAGACCTGAATTCTAGAATCTAGGGGTGCGAACCAATGTATGCAGATCACATGTGGTGTACATTTAGTAAATCGTGATATAATTTTATTATTATTATTATTATTATTATTATTATTATTATTATTTAAAACTCTTACAACCATACGATCACATCAGAATTGAAACTTAATGACATTCCACAAGTTTAAAGCAAGGAAATAAATTCGATTTCGAGGTTTATTTCGACCAGTCTAAAAATGGAAATATTTCGTGGAAATATTTCGACCAGTGTGGAAATAATACATTTTTCGTGGAAATGATGGAAATAATGCGGAAATGATGGAAACATTATGGAAATGTTTGAGAAATGATGAAACAAGCATAAAAACACACTCATGAGATTTCAAACCATAATATACAACCATATGTAGTGTGGAAATGAATGACCATAATGGTCTATAATATGTCACGGCAAGTATCTTTAATAAGTCAAGGTTTAATTTAATATAGAACTATTATTTAATTGCTAATTATAAAAAAGTCATAAAGTAATATATTAACAAATCCGTATTCACTTACATTAATTTCTTAACATTATACGTAATTTTAGAAAACTTATTTACTATTAACTTATAACATTTATTTAATTTTTTATTTGAAAAAAAAAATTAGGGTTAATTTTTTTTGAATTTTTTTAACCAAACCAACTTGTAGAACGGGCTAAGTTATCCCACATATAATCAATTTATGCACAATTATAGATGTTTACATACTTAATTAGGTGCACCAAATTCCAATCAGGTGCACCAAATTTCAATCAGGTGCACCAAATTCTAAATTTTCACCCTAAACGATCTTCAATCCGTGCACAAATCTAGTGCAAATGCATCATAGATTCATAAATTTAATGAATTTACACCTAACCTATTTATTTGTAGCAAGAAATTTTATCCTTATGTATATTTTGAATTTGAAAAAACTCCCAAACGGGATTTGATTCTTCCTCACGATCAATCTACGAACTAAAAAATCTACAATGGATTGATCTTTTGTAAAAACAATATGTATGGAAAGGGGTTAAATGGATCAAATATGAGATTTATAGCAGTTTTGAGCTCAAGTGAGATGTTTCCTACCTACGATTGAAATGTTTCTAATGTTTCCATACATGTCGAAACATTTCGACTGAAATAATACATATTTACACTATCAATTGATCGAAATTTACTGTTCACGCGAAATATTTCGACATGAATGGAAATATTTCGAGAAATTTAACATTATTTCGACGTAAGTATTCTTTCCTGTCGGTAACCTAGAAAATGGAAATCTTTCGCGAAATATTTTGATAATTTCGTGAAATTTATTTCCTTGGTTTAAAGTAAATATTATAGTCCAAGTTCGAATACACAAGGGCAAAGATCAAACTAGTACATATAAAGACACGTAAGCATAAACAAAATATGCAGGCCCTCTCACCCATATGAAATACAAAATGAAACTCATCCAGAGAAGCTTTTCTCAATGTGATATCACTCTGCAAATCAATAGAATAAGTTGTTTGAGTTAGAAAGCTCAGTAAGTAACTAGTTATGTAGGTTGGAGTTCAAAGCTTAAATTAGAATATTAATGTATTCTATAACCATTCATGATAAGCACATTGCAGATTATTGTCTAATTATGTAGAATAAAGTTGCAATAGGATTTCACAAGAGATAGTTATTCATAAACCACTTCTTCCATTTCTTCACTTAAAACAATTATTGGATCTGATCAGAAGACAGTGACCAGTTAAGCTATTAGACTCTTCATAGGCGCTTTTGCTGCCATAAAGGCACCATCTAGGCACTTTTGCTACAGTGTATGGTCAAGACACTGTCGACCACAATGCACAGTGGTATACTTTCACCCTAAGGATTTGAATAACCCTAATTGCTCTTTAGGGCAGATACCCAGGATTCCCGAAGGAGTGCCTGCACTTTAGGGATTCTCGCCCGGGGTTCCCGAAGGAGTGCCCACACTTTCATGTGCAAAGAAAGTGGAAGTCCATTGACCATATCGTCATCCATTTTTGATTCCTTAGGGTAGTGTGGTGTGAATTTTTTTCGAGGTTTGGGCATGCAACGGGTGATGCTTGAAACTTGATCAGCCTTCTTTGTTGCTGGAAGGTTGTGGTTTTTAATTCCAATGGGTGGGCTTTATGAAATTTGATCACTTATGCACTGGAATGTTTGGTAGGAGCGAAATAACATAATTTTTTAGGACAAGTATGGGTCCTTGGAGGTGGTTTTAGAAAAGGCTAAGGTTTCCCTCTTCCTTTGGACCTTGAACTGTCCCTTAGCATCCTTCATTACAGCTGGGAATTTATTGTCTTTAATTAGTTGTGCTCATGGTTCAAAGATTGGTTCCGTCTCGGCTGAGTCGTCTCATTCTGGTAGGACCAAGACAATACATTGGGGATTGTATTGTCTCGTTCCGAAATCCAATTTAAGTACTAAAACCGGTTAATACATTATTTTCATGTTAAATTTGTCTTTTAAAACACATTTAAATGCCAAAACAAATTTATAGCTTAGTTAAACATTAAAAGATACTTTAATCGTATAGAGACAAATACTATTTTTACATTGTCTCGTTTTTCCATCAGCTTATTGAGACAACGAGGCGGAACAACATCTTAAATCTCGGTTGTGGTTAGGATCCTGTTCTTGTTTTGGTCCCTGTTTCATTTTGTAAATTATGATTGCATTGTGGTTTAATTTCATTATGTTTTCCCTATTTATATACTCACATTTACAAAAATAGGAGAAAGGAGAAGGAAGAAAACTAGAATCACAACTTGAGAAATCCTCCCTAGAAACAAAGAAAAAGCTCGAACTCCTACTTTCTTATTGATGAACTCTAACTCATTCACTTAAGCAGCCAAGGGCTTTCTTTATAGGGCTTGGGAGCTGGCTGATTTAGTATCAGAGGTCGTTTTCAAGTCTTCAACCAATTTCTGCCACATGTTACCATCTCATTGGCTCGAATATGCAACTTGCATAGCTTGCTGATGTGTCATCTTGCCATTGGTCCAGTCGGATTTCCAAATTGTTATTTTTTATTGTGCTTCCTCTAAACCCATGTGCTCTCATGATTGCATCACATGGATGAGCTGGCAATTTCTATTATAACTAACTCTAGAATCTGCGCAATCGGGTGTCTGCCCATTTGGGAGACTTCTCAATTGGTACCTTGCGCAATCGGGACCCTACTCAATTGGGACCTTAAATCGGATTGGCTATTTCTTTATTTTTTCCCTTTGACCTTTTGCATCTTCTTTATGTGTTTGGTAGACGGGTTTTGTGATCAATCACCACATTAATACCATAACAAGAAAGCCCCCTTGCTGTATGCATGCCAAGGTGGCACACCCAAGTGCGTACAACGAAACTCATACAACGAATTCTCTATTTTCATACATAGGGGAATGTATAGTCTCGTGCTACAAGCCTAATTTAAATAATACAAAGCTAAAAAATATTTGTAACCTAATTGAGCATTAAAAGATGATTTAGTTTTATCAAGAGATATATGGTTTCTTCAATTTTCATGTTCTGTTAGCTTACTGAGACAATGAAATGGAACATTTTAAATCTTGGGCGTTAGAGAAGGCGGGGCTTCAAGCACCGATGAATTGGAACTCCAACTTGAGAAACCCTAATAAGTGATGGAGCTATTTTTTTTTTTGATAAATGTGTGTATATTATAGACGGGAAACCCCAAAAATGAATATAAGACTGATATAAGACTGAATGTTCTGGCAATTCTCCTTTCTGTCTTTTATACTCACTTAAATCCCAGCAACTAAATAAAACTAAAATCCCCAGAATGTGATTATCCGCCAAAAAGCTGTAAAAACATGCAGTCTGATGGAGAAATGCATTCCTCATCCTTATTGCACTGTAAGGTGAACATCAGATTAACTATTCTCCTAGATTGCCTTGAACCAGGACTGAGCTACTCTTGTAGCCCAAAACAGGTTAACCTGTGACTCACTGTGAATTGAATTATGGTCTTGTAATTGATATTTTTGGTGTTGGCAAAGCTCTTTTTTGAAATTCTTTTATTATTCCTTGAACATCATACTGGATCTTTTGGTTTGTCTTGCTCAAGTACTTTAATGACCTGTAGATACTTGGTCACATATCTGGTGAGTGCCGAGTTTCGAGTTCTTAAGCCTTGGTTTGCGTTGCATTATGTTTTCTGCCTTGTGACTTCTGAATGTACTATTTTTTACCATGGATACCTCTTAATGGAATTGTTACCTGGTTGATGTATGTTGGTGATGGTTGATTTAATAGTTTTTCACATTGTGAGGAAGCTTGTAATTTATTTATTTATTTCTTTTTTTCCTTTGCAGAGATGCATGATGCAAATGCTTCTACTTGCTGGCCCAGGTGTTCTAATTTCGACCTTTTGTCTTGGATCTGCTTTGAAGGTATCCTTTGAACCCTGTTGTTTAGATCTAAGTTTCTGTGCTTTCTAATAATTTTTGCAATAAACATACTGCAGTTTGCTTTTCCATTTAACTGGAGCTGGAAAACATCGCTGTTGCTCGGGGGGCTTCTTAGTGCTACTGACCCTGTTGCTGTTGTGGCTTTGTTGAAAGAGCTTGGTGCGAGCAAAAAACTGAGTACAATAATTGAAGGAGAATCCTTGATGAATGATGGGTATTCATTTTGTTTCATTAGTTCTCCATTATTTCCTTCTGTACTGAATACTTGTTAAGGGATTATGTTCTTTTCAGGCATCATGAAATTTGTTGGTTGCTTAAATATAGTAGTCGTTTGACTAAGATGAGCTTTCTTATTTCACATCATCCTTTGCACATTTGGCTTCTGTAATTGAGTTCACTTTCTATTTCCAGGACAGCAATTGTGGTGTACCAGCTGTTCTATCAAATGGTCATTGGCCGGAGCTTTAGCGTGGGAGACATGGTCAAATTTCTCGTACGAGTTTCACTTGGAGCGTATGTCCCAGTGCCATTTTTTTATTTAATATGGACAGCAGAAACGTAATTTTGTTTATAAACTCTTTCCTTGGTCCAGTGTAGGAATTGGACTTGCTTTTGGAGTGGCATCTGTACTGTGGTTGCGGTTTATTTTCAATGACACAGTGATAGAGATTGCGCTGACACTTGCTGTGAGCTACATTTCTTACTTCACTGTAAGATTCTTTCCAAAGCTGTGATGCTTCATTCTAAATTTCAGTTAAAATGCATTTGGTACTGGTGTTTGATGTGGCTAACATGTAATCACTGTCATATTGGAACTTGTAAATTGAATATTAATTACCTCACATCACGTAAAAGAGGTCAGTACTTGATATGGTTCCTCATTTGAGACCTAAATGACAAGGAATGTTATGTGGAAAGGCTAGAGATGACCTTCAAACGATGTGATCTTTATTTGGTGGTAATGACCTTTAAAGCTGATACATAATTATGCTAAGAAAAGCTGACAAATGCTGGTATTGATCAATGTTTCGATGAGATTCTGCATACTTTTGGTTACATGATTGTACAAGCCTTATTTCCTTAAAATTCTAAAACTGGAATTGGGTGTTAAAGAAAATAAATGAAAATTCATGTCATGTAGTTCTGTTTCTGTTTATATGTTTTACTTTTTCTGAGACATTTTGTTGGTTTTTTTATGTAATCTCTAAGCCTTGTACTCCCAGAATTTTATTGGGAAAAACGAATAAATGTGTGGAGTTCTTTTTTTTGTATATTTGTCTTACCTTTTCTAATACATTTCAAGGTAGCACAGTCTTTCAATAAATATGTGAATACTTTTGTTTGCTTGTTTGTGCATAGCTTTTGTTGATTATTTATTTGACAAGAAGGAGGAAGATGGTCCTTTATCTGAAGAGGATCGTGCTAGGAGAGTCAATCTGAGGGCGGAGTACCAACATCTGGTGAAGATGGAGGAAATCATCTGGAAGCAAAAATCTAGGGCCAGGTGGTTAAAGGAGGGCGACAACAACAAATATTTTTCATAAGATGGCCAATGCACACAGAAGGAGTAACCATCTGGCCCATCTCCAGATTCATGGTGTCTCTTTGGAGGATAAGGATGCTATCAGAGAAGGAGTGGTGGGGTTTTACTCGCAGCTTTATTCTGGATCATCCACATACAGAGCTTCGTTGGATGGCCTCCACTTTGACAGCATTAGCAGGGAGGATAGGGAGAGGTTGGAGAGATTGTTTGAGGACGAAGAGGTTCTCAATGCCTTATCAGATATGGCATGAGACAAAGCTCCGGGACCAGATGGCTTCTCTCTAGCTTTTTCCAAGCAATGCTGGGACATAGTTGGCGTTGACTTCATGAAGGTGGTGCTAGAATTTCAATAGGCAAGGTTTTTGGGATTATTCTTCTAATAGAATGTTCATTGCTATGATCCCGAAGATTTAAGGGGTGAACGACATTGCTAACTTTAGACCCATTAGCATGGTGGGCAGTGTTTATATGATAATTGCTAAGTTGCTGGCTACGAGACTCCGTGGGGTGTTGTCTTCGGTTATATCTCCAGCGCAAGGGGCTTTTGTAAGTGGTTGACAAATTCTTGATGGGGTTGTTATTGCTAATGAGTGCATTGATACTAGAATCAAGCAAGGGGAGTCGGGGATTCTTTGTAAGATTGACATGGAAAAAGCCTATGACCACGTAGACTGGGACTTTCTGGACTATATGTTGGGGAGGATGGGATTTGGTGATAGGTGGAGGATGTGGATTGGAAAGTGCATTTTGACGGCTTCCTTCTCTATTATAGTTAATGGATCGCCGGGCAGCTACTTCAAGAGTTCTCGAGGCCTGAGGCAAGGGGACCCTTTATCCCCATTTCTATTTATTGTGATGGTGTAGGCGTTGGGGAGCATGATCACTCGAGCCGTTAGCATGGGTGAGATGGAAGGTTTCATCGTTGCCTAAGGGGTTTTGGCAATTTCTCATCTCCAGTTTGCGGACGATACTCTAGTCTTTCTTGGTCCAACGGTTCCTTAGATGAGATTCCTTAGGCGCCTCCTTGCCTTCTTTAAAGTGGTGTTAGGACTACGGGTGAACCTGACCAAAAGCAAGGTCTATGAGGTGGGAGAGGTGGAGAATATTTTGGGTTTGGCTGACACGCTTAACTGTCGTATTTGGGCCTTCCCTTAGGGGCGAAATACAGATCGAAGGCGCTGTGGGAGGCTGTTATAGAATGCTTCAGAAGAAGGCTTTTAGCGTGGAAATCCAAATGCCTTTCTAAAGGAGGCAAACTAGTTTTGATTAACAACACCCTATTTAGCCTACCTATTTATTATATGTCATTGTTTACGGTTCTGAGTAGTGTGACGCTTTCTCTGGAGAAGCTCATGAGAGATTTTTTGTGGCATGATAGGATAGACAATCGTAAGATTCACTTGGTGAATTGGAAGTTGGTGTGCAAGACCAAGAACAGAGGAGGATTAGGGATCAAGAGAGTTACGAATCAAGCTCTTTTGGGCAAGTTGCTCTGGAGGTTTGGTGAAGTGCTCACTAGCCCATGGAGGATGGCGATAGGAGGCAAGTATGGGATCTCTATTTTTGGGGTGAGAGAGCGGGAGAGACAAGAGCTCGTATGGATGCAGCGTCTGAAAGGTATTGTTAAGTTCTCCGAGGATTTTGATAGATGGATTCGGTATGCGGCAGGGGTGGGAGATAGAATCCGATTCTGGGAGGACATCTGGTGTGGTGAGGTACCTTTGAGTATGGACTTTCCAGAGCTCTATTCCCTCTCTGATAGGAAGAACTGGGCCATTCAAGATTGTGCTACTAGTAGTGGGGGAGGTCATGGGGTGGGACTTTGGCTTCAGGAGAAATCTTAATGATTGGGAGATTGAGCCCCTCTCTAGACTTCTCTCTCGTCTACATGATATCCACTTGTCCATCTTGGTACATGATAGACGGGTATGGATTTGGAATAAAGGTGGTTCTTTCTCGGTTCTATCCTTCTATGAATAAAGGGGTTGTGGAAGGAGAGGAACTGGCAAGTCTTTGACGGCAAAAGCGAAGAACTAGCTACGATTGTCCTCAACATCAAGGGGATGGTTTTCATATGGTAAAAAATATTTCGGAGTGTAGAGGCCTCTTTTTCGAGGACTTTGTTTTTAGAAGGGATGCTCTATATGCTCCAGGGATGGTTGATGTGTGGGAGTTTTCTTTTTGTTCTGTTTTGTGATTTGGGAGTTTTGCTTTGTGCAGGTCACCTCGACTTCAGTAGATTTTCTTTGTATTAGCTTGCGTTTTTCCTTTAATAAAGTTTCTTATAAAAAAAAAATTGAAAAGTGACAAACGTTCTTTCTTCTATTGGGATTTCCTAATTGTGTCGCACACTCATCAATTTGGATGGTATAAATGTTCACCAGCCCTTTTATTGTGCACAAACCAAAGTGCCCACTGTCTGGACAAATCCTAACCATTTGGATGCTTCCCTAAATAAAACACATGGGAAATTGTCCAAAATCAATAGGGCTACCAATTAAAAAAATATTGCATTTGTGGTCATCTATGTAACAAGGACACAAACACCTGTGTCAGTGTTCGACATGGATGCGGAGTGTCAAAACGCTGACCCCACAGGTCCAATACGTCAATACATCTGTATTGTTCATTGTATATACTGAAAGATATATCTTTAAATATTTTAGTCCATGTTAAGTATGCAATATATAAAGAATGTATTCAGATTAAGCTTATATACATTAAAATCACATAAACCATATACAAATAATAGCTGAAAAATAATTTTTTTGAATAAATTGAGATTTATTTGAAAAGGTGTGTCGGCATGTCCAACACGTGAACACGGCAAGGTGTCCAGCACGACAAATTCTTAGAAAACGAAGTGTCTTTGTTACATATGTGGTCATTAATCCAGGCTATCCAAATGTTAGGCCAACTCTTTTATTGGTTACAAATCAATGTTTGCATTGTTTATATGATCGTAACTATCCAAATAAGAGTTTGGTTTTAAAATTCAGCGAAATTAGACCGAAATTCGCTGAATTTTGAATCACCAAATTTAAGTGTATATGCAGTAAAAAAATTACAAAAATTCGCCAAAACTTTGCCGATTTAATTCGACAAAATTCAGCTACTTTCTCGAAGTTTAGCCTTTACAAATATTGCAAAAATTCGTCGAATTAATTCGTCGATTTGGAGAAGTTTTACCAAAATGTTGGTAAAACACATTGATTTTTAAGGATATGATAAAACAAGCATGATAAAACACTTATAATTTATTATATCATAAAAACAACTATTTAGAGCAACCCAAGCAAGATTAATATCGTTTCACTCATATTTTTCTTTTTTTAAGCAAGTACTACGATACTGAGTCATAAACTCATAAGCAGTACAACACGATTTTGCAATTTTTGTACAAAAAAGGCTAAACTCCAGAAATTAGCCGAAGATGATAAAACAAGCGTAATAAAACACACTGATTTTTAAGTATGTGATAAAACAAGCACTATAAAACATGTATAACTCACTTAAAAAAAAATCTAAATACTTTATATGCGTCAATATGAGAAACGATAGTAATCTTGCTTAGGTTGCTCTAAATGATTTATTTATGATATAATGAGTTATAAGTGTTTTATCATGCTTGTTTTATATTATATCATTGAAAATCAGTGTGTTTTACAAACATTTTGGCAAAAATTCTCCAAACTTCTTTAAGTTAGTGAATTTTTACAGAAATTCTCTATATCGAATTGAACTTCCCTGAATTAATTCCGAATTTTAACTAACCGAAGTTTAAGGCGAAGTCGAAGTTTAGAACCTTCATTTAGACATGATCCCAACTATCCAATTCATATTTCAATATTGCATAGGTTTGATGGTTTGTGTTTGAATAGGGCGAAATGAGCCATGGACCTACAATTTATTTGTTATATAACCTTGAATACTAATTATGACGTGAAAACCTACTTCGGAGATTTGTGGATGTGATAAATGATCCATGGACACCTGCAATCTATTTGTTATATAAGAGAGAAAGGAAACCATTTTATGATATGCTAAATTTGGTTTTAAAACCAGTAATCATCATTCATTAGTAATTGTCATGGCCCCATGGGTCTATGATGTTTCCTGATTTTTTACCTATATCTAAGCATTTAATGAGAGAAAAGGATAAAATCTACTTCATTGCTTGAAATCTGATATTCTAGTGTTTCTATCCTTCAATTTAAGTGAAGACCTTTGTTTTGCATGTCAATCTTTGGAAGGATCGTTTGTATCTAAGCATTTAATGAGAGAAAAATGAGAAAACCTACTTCATTGCCTGAAATCCAAAATCTGATATTTCGGTGTTTCTATGTTTCAGTTTAAGTGAAGAACTTTGTTTTGCCTGTCGATCTTTTGAAGGATCATCGGAAACCCAAACTTAAGGATTCGAAGAACATGTATGAATGAAAAAGGGCGGGATCAATGATGTTTTAAAATGTTCCCTTTTGCCCTTGATGTATCAATCTTAAATAACTAAGGCTTCTTGATTGATACACGTTCATATTGGAGCAATCAGACCTTGATAGACTTTTATTGGGTAATAAGAGGGAAAACTTTATGCAGAATATTTCTTCTTTGTTGAATTTTTGGCTTCAGGCAGGAGATAAAAACACGAAGTTATTCCATCTTTGTGTCAATGCAAGGAAAGGGACAAACTGTATTAGTAGGCATAGTGTGAAATTCTATGCTGGAGGATGACAGTTCTACCTCAAGATGTGGAGAATGAGGGGCATGCATGAACTGGCTAATGACATTGACAGGCAATATTTGGACGTGTGAGTGACAAATAGATGAGTCGCCCAACAAGTCGTTGGAACTATCCTGTATCAGTGACTGGATCCCCATCTACATGGTTCAATTTGTGTTGTTGCTCGATAGGAGTGTCAGCTAGTTTAGCTCCCAGATTACCAGACTCACATAGAAGGTGAAGAACATACTTTCTTTGTGAACTGAACACTCGTTGCTTAGATCTAGCAACCTTAGAACCCAGGAAGTATCTTAAGGATCCCAGATCCTTAATCTCAAACTCTGTCCCAGCGTATTTCTTTAGCCTGCAAACCTTATCAGGGTCATCACCCGTAACCACAATGTCATCCACAAACACAATAAGAGTGGTAGTACAAACTTGACTCCACTTAATGAATAGTGTGTGCTTGGCTTGACTCTGTGATTACCGCACCTAATTCACTGCATTACTAAATCTCTCAAACCAGGCTCGAAGTAACTGCTTGAGCCCATACAGAGCTTTCCTCAGCTTGCATACAAGTTCTTTGCCCCTAGTTAGGCTGAATCTAGGAGATGTTGTCACGTACACTTCTTCCTTTAGATCACCATGGAGGAATGCATTCTTCACATCCAACTGATGTAAAGGCCATAATAGGTTTCTGCTAGTGAGAGAAACTCGAACTAAATTCATCTTGGCTACTGGTGCAAAAGTCTCCTGGTAGTCAATGCCATATGTCTGTGTGAACCCTTTTCAACCACATGGGCCTTATACCTGTCAATACTTTAATCAGCTTTGTACTTTACTATGTATACCCATCTTGAAGCGTTGGCAAGATTCCTATATTATAGTGGAGGAGGTAGAAAGTCAGGTTTGGAAGAAGGATGGCAAAGGTCACTTTTCAGTGAAGTCTTTCCATGACATGTTGGCTGGTCTCTATGAAGAGAGGCATCCAAATGAGTCTATTTGGGGAAACCCAATCCTACATAGAGTGGAGGCTTTCTTATGGACGGTGGGACTTGATAAAATTTTAACAGTTGACCATCATATCTATATTATTACTTATAAAAGCACCGATATGAGAAAAACTGTTGATTGACTTAAATACCCATTTTCCCCCTTTTTATGACTATTATACCCTTTTCTACTACTACGGGACTTTCTTTTTCCCAGCACTTGAGACTTTCCTTCTCCCACAACTTTCTTTTCCCCCCTATAATTCAAAAAAATAGAAACCAGACTTTCCTTCTCACTTTAGAATTAATTTTTCTTCTTCTCTATAAATTTCTTTTAATGGATTGGTTAGGGTTTTGTGCAATCCCTCTCTACGTTCTGATTTACGTTGTTACACCTGCTCTTTGCTTGCCGTACGCCGTTTTCTACGAGACCGGAACTTCTCTGCTCTTTGGATTGTTATTAAGCCTCACTCAGGTACTTTTCTGATTCATGCAACCATATTTCGTTCCTATTCTGGTTCAAACGTTTTCGTTTAACCAATTATCCATGTTTTCAGTCCAACTATAATTGTCCACATTCAACACACTTGAACCTACTAGTTCATTGAAATATGGCTATCCCAAATAAGTGTGAGGACAGTGTCAACCATCTGTTTATTCATTGTAAGGAGGCTTGTGGTGTGGAGCTTTTTCCTCTCTCAGCTTGCTTTTCGATGGTCCTCCCCATGGATAGGGTGAACGTCTTTAATTCTTGGCCTAGTGGGGAGTACAGTCATAAGGGTTCGATCCTTTGGAAGATTCTTCTTTCAGCCATTTGTTGGGGTAATTGGAAGGAGCGTAACAATTGCATCTTTGAAGGTCAGAGTTGGGAGATGCCTATGTTATGCCATTATATTGGTAGTTTAATCATTGCCTGGGCATCTCCTTGAAGGAATTCAATAACATCTCCTATGTTGATTTTGTTGAGAAGTGTGAGTTGTTCTTTTTGAATATGTAGACCCCGGAAATTATCAGCTCAGGAGATTTTTTCTTTGTTCCTATTTTTGCTCTTCTTTTTAAAGGGAGCACTTTTCTCTAATGTTGTAATATTTTTCTCATTTATATAATCATCTTAGTTATTCTCCTTAGTCCTCAATTAAATTGTAAATGAACCAGAAACAACAAACTTTGATTGATTGCTTTCTTTGGGTAATTCATTTTTGTCCTTAACATATGAAAACCTAATCTACAATATTTGTTTGCTAGGCTCAAGATGGTGCTGACGTTTCAGGTGTCTTGACAGTTATGACTCTAGGGATGTAAGTTGAATTGGTGTGCAGAGTTTATTGAATTAGCTGTACAACATAAAATATATCTCTTAATACTATTCATGGACAGGTTTTATTCTGTAGTTGCTAGGACAGCGTTTAAGGGTGATAGCCTACAGAGCTTACATCATTTCTGGTATGGTTCTTATATTCTTATTTTACATAGAGTAGCCAGTAGATACAAGTGATCTATGGAGCTTCTCTTCTAGTTTTTGTTGATTTATTTCTTTCCAAGAAAAGAAGTGCGTGTTCATTGAGCTGATTAAGTTCCAATAGCTGGCATAGAATATACATTTTTAATGAACTTCTGTCATAACTGGATCATATTTATTGAATTACTGATTTACAATGTTATATGTTTGTCGCAAGCATGCATGGTTTAAAATTATGGAATATTTCGTAATGTTTCGTTTCGTTTCGTAAGAAAACCCATTTCGTAATGTTTCGGTTTGTTTCGCTGAGACAAACCGAGACAATCCGATACAATCCAAAAAAATAAAAATAAACAAAAAACATAATTTTGGAAATGTTTCGGGAATGTTTCGTAATGTTTCGGAAATTTCGTTTTTTCACCATTTTTTCAATGTTCCGTTTTGTTTCGGAGTTTGTCTCGGTTTTTCACTTGACCGAGACATTCCTCCTAAACGAAATTTTAAACCTTGCGTACACCCACCAACAACCAACAACCAACAACCAACAACCAACAACTAGCATGGTACTGAACCTTTTCTGCTTTATTAATATCTTGTTTGATATACATGTATCCCATCAATACAATTGAAGTACGTCCATTAGTATATTACATTTTCTTCAGTCTTTTTGAAATATGAACATTTTTGAATATTTTCTGCATCTCCTTTTTCAGGGAAATGGTTGCCTACATTGCTAATACTCTAATTTTCATCTTAAGGTAAGAACTTAATTTGGTTTTCCAGTTCATCTCATTATGGAGTGCATGTATTTGTTTTAAGAATCAAATTGACATATCATGCCATTTGTTGTGCGTAAATCCTACAATGCTTTTGACGAGAAAAAAAGACCAGTTTCTGCTTTGAGAATTCAACACATGCTACTCTTTTCTTTTTCTGGAAACTTATACAGAAGATTTGTTAGCACAATTCAACTCATCATCATTTTCCTAATGAATCATGAGTACTTCTCTTTAATGCAAACGAAGTAGAAAGTGCACAAAAGGCACCTTTTTTATTGAGGATACGAGATTTTGAACAACACAGGCCTCTGTTAGCCACTTTATTGTCTCTCTTTGATGCGTCTACTCTTACGATGTAGTTTGTGAGTAGTGGTAATTGAAGAACAAATGGTTACGGTTTTCTAATGAGAGTTATGGAGATTTGTTTTAGTGATTTTTCCAATGTGGACTTTTTTTTTGAGTGGGGAGGGGGAGAGACAAAAAAAAAAAAAAAAATTAAAGCAAGAGATGGGGGAAAATCTCCAACAAACCACGAATGAGGAATTCGTAAGAATAGCAAAAAACATTACACCCAACTAATTCCCGTAGATCTCAAAGTTCCCATTGAAAACAAAGTCTTCATCCTTGATGCCTTGAAACTCCACCAAAATAGAGGTCCAATGATTAGAAGTCTACCAATCGCCCTACACACCATCGGAGTATCCTTGGACAAGTCTTCAAAGATACTATGGTTTCATTTTTCCCAAATGCCCAAACAAAAGGCATATGGAAGAATCTTCCGTAAGAAATTACCCCTTACACCGATGGGCCAAGAAACAAAACCATCCAAGATATCCCTCAAGAAGGCAATATAGATATCAAAAGTGATAGAAAGGTCCCCACTATCTTGGCTATCATACAATGAAGGAACAAGTGATTGACAGCCTCCATGTCCTCCTTAAGCCGCAAACATTTGTTAGGAATAAGCATCTTCCGATGAATTAAATGGTCTATCATCTGGATCTTGTTTATAATTACCATCCAAATGAAAGCCTCTAGTCATTTAGGAAGTGGGTTTCCCGATATCCGCTCCATTGCAGGGCTTTCCCTTGATAATTTAGCTAACTGGTCGTATCAAGAACGAAGTAAAAAAATACCATTAATATTCTATTCCACATTCTACTACCTTTAGAATCCGATAAAATATGTGATGCTTCAATTTTGCATAGAAGATCAGTGCACTCATCCAATTCTCTTTGAAGAAGATTTCTTCAGAACACTGGACCTCAAACAATCTCATGGGTATATTTGATGAAACGTAAAGATGAAGTCTACTCATTATTCAAGAACTTCTATACGATGGTTCAGATCTAGTTTGGCAAAAAAAATCAAGGTTCTTCGGTCCGATAATGGTAGGGAAGTTGAATTAGTTGAATCTAGGATTAGGGCTTCAAGCAACGAAGAACAGAGAAGTGAGAGAGAGATAAGAGCAAATCTGGAAAGGGTTGGAGAGCATGTGTTGTCACACATGACTCTAAACTTCTTATAAATGTAAACTTTACATGGACTAAAATGCAGTTACAGTATAAAGGGGTCCCTTATAACATAAAGGGCACACCCTTATAACACTCCCCCTCAAGTTGGTGTAGATATCTATCATGCCCAACTTGTTGAGACACCGGTGCAGCTGATAACAAGGAACTCCCTTAGTGAAAATATCTGTTACTTGTTCGTTAACCTTCATAAAAGGAGTGCACACTTCCCCAAAAATAATCTTCTCTCTTATGAAGTGTCTATCTACTTCAATGTGCTTGGCTCGATCATTTTGAACAGGATTGTGAGCAATGCTAATTGTTGCCTTGTTATCACAATACAGATTTACTGAGCCAATAACAGGGAATCTTAGTTCAGCTACTAGGATCTTCAACCATAACATCTCGCATAAACCGTGCCATAGCTCGAAACTCAGCCTCTGCACTGGACCTAGCAAGCACAAGTTGCTTCTTGCTTCTTCATGATTGCCCCCAACAAAGGTGCAATACCCTGATGTGGATCGTCTATCATCTTTGGCACCTACCCAATCTGCATCAGTGTAAGACTCCACTTTCATGTAACCGTTCTACTTAAAGAGAAGTCCCCTACAAGGGGAAGATTTGAGATATCTCAAAATCATGTGGGTTGCCTCCAGGTGAGTCTCTCTAGGTGAGTCCATGTACTGGCTGATCACACTAACAACATATGCAATATCTGGCCTGGTCAAAGAGAAGTATATCAGTCTGCCAACTAATCGCTGAAAACTCCCAATATCCTTTAGTAACTCACCATTGGCCTCTCTCAACTTGTGATTTTGTTTTATAGGGGTGTGCATGTGTCTGGCCCCTAATTTTGCACTGTCTTTAAGAAGATCTAGAACTTACGTTCTTTGGTAATTGAAGATCCCATGACTTGATCTTGCAGTTGAATTTAAGATTAGGGTTCCAAGAGAAGAGAATCGAGAGAAGAGATTAGGGTTTGCTTGGAGAGCATGTGTAAAATACATGACTCCATACTATTCATATATTGTGAGGAAAAATACAATTGACAAGATGCCCTTACAAAATGTACAGGGTCCCTAACTACATAAGGGTACACCTGTTAACACTCCCTCTCAAGTTGGTGCGTAGATATCTATCATGCCCAACTTGCTAAGACATTGATGTAGTTGATGATTGGAGACTCCCTTTGTAAATACATTAGCTACTTGCTCTTTTTTTTTTGTAAGTAGCTACTTGCTCCTAAGTCTTCACGAATGGAGTACAAACCTCTCCAGATAGGATCTTTTCTCGTATGAAGTGTCTGGCCACTTCAATATGTTTTGCACGATCATGTTGGACTGGATTATGTGCTATACCGATGGCAGCCTTATTATCACAATAAAGGCTCAGTGGATCAGTAATAGGGAATCCTAACTTTGCAACTAAGATCCTTATCCACAACATCTTGCACAAGCCGTGAGCCCTTCTGCACTGGATCGAGCCATAACTGGCTGCTTCTTACTTCTCCATGTCACAAGGTTGCCCCCAACAAAGGTGTTATAACCGGATGTGGATCGCGCCATAACTGGTTGCTTCTTACTTCTCCATGTCACAAGGTTGCCCCCAACAAAGGTGTTATAACCGGATGTGGATCGCATATCATCTCTCTCTTCTCTTCTCTTAGAACCCTAATCTTAAATTCAACTGCTAGATCAATTTGACTGGATCTATTAACCCGATGATTTGAGCTTCTCGGCATTGATTGGATTGATACGAAACCCAAGACATCTACGCATCAACTGACTATCTGCAATTAACCAAAATTTACTAAATTGACTATAAAATACTATAGAGCAAGGTAGTTAAAGGTGCAAGGCGCACTTAAGGCGCTAGGACCTTTAGTGCCTGAGGCGCAAGGCGTGGCACACGCCTGATTGAAGCGAAGTGCAATATTAAAAATTATAATAAATATAAGAAATATAAAAAAATAAAGAAAAATAACAAAATAAGTAATCATTAGGCCATAAAACATAAAAGATAGCAAATGTCGTAAATCTCAAGTAACCCAAAAGCAGTTCTAGTTAACATTGTCATTATCTAAATACAAAATAAGTAATCAAAAAGCCATAAAACATAAAAGATAGAAAATGTTCAAAATTTCAAATAGCCCACAATTAGTTCTAATTAACATTGCCATCATTTAAAATATAATCATTAGCTTCATCCCATCATCATCAGATGTGTTAGCCTCAATATATTCTTCTTCTTCTATCTCCTCCGAATTGGCCTCTTACTCTTCCGGCTCCCTTATTAAAGCCCTTGCTCCTACTCTTGACCTTGATTGTGATCTAGTATTTGATGTTGATTCACCAACTCCAGCAGCTCTCGCAACAACACTCCATGTCAAGCTATCATTCTCAAACACCAATTCATCTTCTGCTACTCCACCTTCTGTTTCCATCTCCCAAGTAGTCATTCATTGTTTTCATCAATGAGATAGGTTCAATTGTATCTCTCCTATTATACCGATGTTTAATATAATAAGCCAAAGAACAAAAATTTTACAAAAAAACATGTATTTTAGTGAGGCGCGTGTCTGATGCGCCTGGAGCCTAATTTGAGGAGCACGCCTCGCCTTGACCTTCTAAGGCGCTTTAGGTTTGCCTTGCGCCTGAGGTGCGCGCCTTGACTACAGAGCTATAGAGCTACATTGTTAGTCCTAACACAGTGGTATATATACCCATCTTAGGGTAAATCAACGTGCAGAGCTCGTGGCGCAGTCTGTTTGGTCAAATTTCATACAGATTTTGCTACAAGCTTCCCAGAACACCTAAAATAGATCGAAACATCAGTCAAAACTCGAGAAGAATCTATCTACAAGTCTAAACTAAGTTTAATGGTCAACTACCATGATATGCGTATTCTATACTAGAATATTTTTAAATTACCAAGGTTTCACAATTGTTGCATGTGTAAGCATAGTGGGGAGTCTGTACACTATTTGTTGTTACATTGCGATGTTGCATGGGAGGTGTGTTTAGCATTCCTAAGGGAATTCCGGAGGAGTTGGGTTATTCCGGGATCGCTTCTGTATCTTCATCTGAGTTGGCGCCCTCCTTCTTTCTCTAAAAGAGGCTGTATCCTATGGAAATTACTCCCTTTCGCGATCTTGTGAGGGTTGTGGAAGGAAAGGAACCAGCAGATCTTCGAAGGCAAGAGCGAAGAATTGGCTTCGATCATCCTCAATATCATGGGCCTTGTATTCTTATGGGGCGAACAATCCAACAAATCCAACACTCCCTTGGTCGGTGTTTAGCTTTGTATAGGTCATCTCGACCTCACAAGCTACGCCTTTTGTTTTTCTCCTGATTTCAACAAGGGGGTGAATGAGTTAACAATCTCATGCTATATCTTTGTTCAATGTTTATCCGTTTATTGTTTCTTTTAATGTTTTAAAAGTGTTAAGTTTACTTTTTTTTCTTTGTTTTTGATAGGTTTACTTACCATAATAGACTGGAAGGAGCAACAAAATAGTCAATTGATCATATCAATGCATTTTTATGTTCTGTTATCTTTTGTTTAAAAAGTAGAAATAAGTTCCAATGATATTCTCATCTACTATAATGTCTTGTAAATAACATGGAACATGCATTTAATTGCTCTACTTTCTCATGCTTTTGCAGTGGAGTTGTTATAGCTGAAGGTGTTCTGCATAGTGATCATTTCAAGAATGATGGTAATCTTCAATATCACTTAAATTTCTCTAAAATTTTGATATATTTGTCCATACGCTTTACCTTGTTAGATTGGGTTGATATCTTTGTATGGAGCTTATAATGTTAGTAAGTTCATTAAATGTTTCAAGTTTGGACAATATGATATATTGATATATTCCTAAGATGCTTAAATGCAAAGTTTGTCACAATTTAAAGGATTGATTTAATGTTACCAGGACACTTCAAAATGGATGTCGTACTTGCGTCGGACATACCATTTTTTTACTTTAATTGCCGTGTCCAAGACGTATCCTAGCCGTGTCTCTGCCGTACTAGGGTAACATCGGATTTAATCAATTGAGTGGAGTCCTCTATCAAGCATATCTGATGAATTGCAGCAATGCATGATCCCGAGGAAACAAGTTCCTTGGATTGACCATAACACTAGAATACTTTGTTGTACAACGTGCAAGTTGCAACTAGACTCTTTTTTTAGAATTCTATATGTTAGTTTTCATAGTAATAGGGTTTGAGAGATGGAGAGAATTGAGAGAATGAGAGTTGGAGTTGAACTCCGTTGTTCGGCCTCCTCTTGTTATTATATATGTCCCACTTAAGTGGGTGTAACTAAAGAGTTTGAGAGATGGAGAGAATTGAGAGAATGAGAGTTGGAGTTGAACTCCGTTGTTCGGCCTCCTCTTGTTATAATATATGTCCCACTTAAGTGGGTTTAACTAAGAAGCTTTAGTTACACCCACCTATCACAATCACACACCCACACGTTACATAGAGAAACTCTAACACTCCCCCTCAAGCTGGAGCGTACATATCAGATATGCCCAGCTTGGTACACAAAGTAGAAAAAGAAGAACGAGGTAAGGACTTCGTCAACACATCACCCAATTGATTTGCGGAACTGAAATATGGTGTGGTGATTCGTTTGCTTTAAGTGGGTTTAACTAAGAAGCTTTAGTTACACCCACCTATCACAATCACACCCACACGTTACATAGAGAAACTCTAACACTCCCCCTCAAGCTGGAGCGTACATATCAGATATGCCCAGCTTGGTACACAAAGTAGAAAAAGAAGAACGAGGTAAGGACTTCGTCAACACATCACCCAATTGATTTGCGGAACTGAAATATGGTGTGGTGATTCGTTTGCTCAAGACCATGTCACAGATGAAGTGACAATCAACTTCGATATGCTTGGTTCTCTCATGGAAGACTGGGTTGCTGGCAATGTAACTGTCACAGTACATTGGCATAGGAGAAGGAACCACAAACCCCATTTCTTTAAGGACTGAACCCACACCATCTCACATGCCATGTGTGCCATAGCTCGGTACTCTGCTTCGGCACTGGAACGAGCAACAACACTTAGCTTCTTATTACACCAAGTAACAAGATTCCCACCACCAAACGTACAATAGCCTGAGTAGAGCAATGATCAGTGCGACTACTAGCCCAATCAGCATCAGAGAATCTAGTAACAGTCACAGACTTGGATGGGCGATACAACAATCCATTTCCCGGAGAACCTTTCAAATAACGCAATATACGGATAACGGCATCCCAATGGGGCTGTTGTGGGGCATGCATTAATTGACTAACCACCCCAGCAGAAAACGTGATGTCTGGACGCATAATCATAAGATAGATAAGCTTCCCAACCATTCGACGATATCGACCAGGATCCCCATAAACCTCCCCCTGTTCAGCATCGAGCTTAACCGTGGGATCCATAGGTATGCCAACTGGTTTGGAACTAAGGGTATTAGTCTCAGAGAGACGATCTAGCACATACTTGCGCTGCGAAAGTATGATGGTTGTCTTGGACTGAGCAACTTCAATGCCCAAAAAATACCGGAGGAGGCCAAAGTGCTTGGTATGAAATTGCTGTGACATAGGTTTTCAGATCAGATATGCCTCTAGAATCACTGCCAGTGATGCTGATATCATCCACATATACGATCAAACAAATAACCTCAGAAGACGATGTTTTGACAAACACGGAGTGATCAGACACGGAGCGAATGAACCCATAACACAGCACAACCGAACTGAATTTATCAAACCAGACACGCGGTGATTGTTTCAGTCCATAAATCACCTTTTTGAGGCGGCAAACTAATGAGAGTTGTTCGGAATGTATATATCCAGGCGGTTGCTCCATATACACCTCCTGTAAGTCACCATGTAAGAAGGCATTCTTGATGTCCCACTGGTACAGTGGCCAATCACAACATATGGCCACTGAAATAAGAACTCGAACAGAGTTCAAACGAGCAACCGAGGAGAAGGTCTCCAGATAATCCACACCAAACGTCTAAGTATAGCCCTTAGCAACCAAGTGCGCCTTAAGGCGCTCAACCGTACCATCAGGAAGAAATTTGATGGTAAACACTCAACGACAACCAACAGTCTTTTTTCCCGGAGGGAAGGAGCAAGAACCCAAGTATCATTCTTGGGAAGGGCAGCCATTTCATCCATAGCAAGTTTCCAACCAGGGGACATGAGTGCTTGCTTATAAGTGCTAGGGACAGAAACATCAAAGGTAGGAGATACACGGTGTAGAGATACAAAATCAGCAATGGGATGACGAGTGCAAGCACGAGTACCTTTCTGCAAGGCAATAGGCATATCAACATCAGATGGCGCAGCAAGAACCTCAGGTGAAGCAGGAGATTAGTCAAAGGCAGATGGAGCGGCAGACATACTTGGCCCATACAGAACAACTGCACGCGATGTAGTGCGTACATAAACACCTGATGGCATCTCCTGAAATAATAGGCCTAGGGAGAGGAGTAGTAGAGGGAGAAAGAAGCTCCCCCTGACGAAGAGACACAAGATCAGTGTCGTATGACGTGCCAAGATCCGAAAAGAATGGAGTAGACTCAAAAAAGGTGAGATCGGCACTGACATAGTATCGACGAGACGTTGTGCAATAACACCTATACCCTTTTTGAGTACGAGAGTAACCCAGAAAGATACACTTTGTCATGACCTGGACCAAGGACATGAACAAAGGACACACATCCAAAATCACGAGGAGAACACTAAACGGGGAGACATAATATAACAAGGAGAAAGGAGAAGTCCTAGCCAAAATAGAAGATGCCATACGATTAATGAGGTGACATGCAGTGAGAACAGCATCACCTCAATACGGCTTTGGTACATTCATTTGAAACATAAGTGTCGGAGCAATATCTAACAGATGTCGATGCTTACGCTCTGCACCACTATTTTGTTGGGAGTTATGAGCACACGATGTCTGATGGATAATGCCATGGTCATCACAAAATGTCTGAGTAGAATATCGCATGTATTCCAAAGCGTTATCAGACCAGATAATCTTGATCGGCATGCCAAATTGAACTGAGATCTCGTGATAGAAGGTGAACAAAGCACGAGGCAATTCAGAGCGATCCTTTAATAAAAACAGCCATGTCATACGAGAGTAATCATCCACAAAAGTCACAAAATAATGAAAACCAGATAAACTTTTTATTCGAGACGGACCCCAAATATCCGTGTCAAATGACTAGATTGACGACTATCAATGCGACTAGGTAAAGAACTATGGCGATGCTTGCCTAATTGACAAGCTTCACAATCTAAGACAGACGCAGGACTCAAGTGAGGGACAACTCGACGCAAATTAGACAAAGACGGATGACCTAAATGAAAATGCCACTGGAGAGGGGTCACGGAAGCGCTTAACGTAGAAACAGGACCAGTGGCCAAGTAATATAAGCCGTCTTTTTCATATCCCGAACCAATCACCTTCTTTGTCTGGAGGTCCTAAAAAACACAAGAAGTAGGAGAGGTCACAAAGCATTGTAAAGATTTTGTAAGCTGACTAACCGAAAGAAAATTATAGGGCAACCCAAGAACCTATGTAACCAGGACACGGACACGGGTGTCGGTGTTCGACACAGATACGAGGTGTCCGACATGGCAACATAAAAAATATGATACGTAGACACGTCCGTACATATATTAATTATAATATATTAATACATATGAATGCTTAAAATTATTAATAAAATAACAAAAAATAGAAAATTAAGCAGACAATATATATTAATTTATTATTGTATGGAGGTTGGAACACGCCAACCCACTTTTAGGAATCAATTTTATATTAAAAATTATTAAAATAAGGGGTGACACGGCCATAAGTGTCCAAATGTGTGTCGGGAAGTGTCGACATGCATGTCCAGGTGTTGAAGTGTCCGACACGGCAAAAAGCCCTAAAAGTGAAGTGTCATTGTTACATAGCCAGGTACAAATAAAGTGGAGGCTAAAGAAATAGATGGAGTAGGGTGAATATTTCCCTTCCCCAAAACTCGACGAGTGGAGCCATCAACAAACACAATATGATACCGAATAGACTGGAAATCAGAGAAGATGGAGGAAATACCAGACATATGAGCACTCGCCCCTGAATCGATAACCCAGGAGGAAGGAGTCTTGGCTGCCAGACACGCAGAGTTACCTGTATTAGCCATGGTGGCAGTAGGTGGCGCAGAGGAGCTGGCTGACAAAGACTGTAGCTGCTGAAGAATTAGGCCGAGCTCTGCAGAATACTCAGACGAGGAATCACCTGTGGGAGCGAAGGAGGCTCAAAAGATGGAAGAGAGGACTCGTCAAAGACCTGAGTAGCCCACGCAGGCTTGCCCCACTTGTCCCAACAAAACTGATCTGTATGACCCGAAATACCACAGTAAGAACACTTCATATCACCACGGCCACCACCATGCCCTCCACGAGTACCACGGCCTCGAAAACCACCACGGCTACGAGAGAACTCAGGAGGACCACTAGAGACCAATGCTGAGGATTCCTTGGGAGAAGGAATCACATGTCCAATAGAAGCACGCTGAAGGCGAGAAAAGGCATTGGCCGCTGTAGGGAGGGACTCACAAGCCAAATTCTGACCCTTAAGAACACTGTATTCAGGGTTCTGATTTGACAAAAACAAGGCTGCCTGAAATTCTTCACATTGACGTTTCTACTTATCCAGATCTGTAGTCAACGGCTGAAGTTCCTCCCACATACCGCAGAGAGAACTGTAATACTCACTAAGTGATTTATCGTCCTGTTTCGTGGTGAACATAGACTCAAATAAATCATAGATACGCGAAACGTTGCTCTCCTAGGAAGACATCTCATGAACTGCGTCCTAGATCTCCTTGGCTGTAAGGAGATAAATAACGTCGGAGGAAATAGAGGATTCCATACTGTTCCACAACCAAGTCATAACTAACGAATTTTCACACTGCCAATCTTCATACAATTTATCATCTTTTTTGGGAGGATCCTTGGTTAAATTCTTCAATTTTTTCTTGGCTGTCAGGAAAATGTTAACGGAGTGAGACCAGGGAAGATAGTTGGTGGCATTTAATTTTATAGACGTAATCTGAGCACCAATATTATCCCAAACAGGTGATCTGCCATCACCAGGACTAGTAGAAGAGCTTGAACCGGCCATCAGAAACTTCAAAAATACGTAACATCACCACAGAAACTCAGAAAAATCTGAAAATTGGAACACACATTTCCAGTATGATCCTACAGGGGGCGGCAAGCATAGAGGACCCTTCGGGGTCGCAGATTTTGAAAATTTTCATAACCCGTTTTTGTCTTGGCCGGGCAAAACTTTCGATCGGAGCTCAGAGAACTGTACTTGCTTCACATTGATGAGAAACAACAAAACCCGAAAAACCTCTCCCGGAGAGAAAACTGGAAAAACTGCACCGACGATCTTCAATCACACATACGGAGTCCCTTCAATCTCCAGATTGATGGAAACAAAACATAAACACACCCTAGATGCACATCTAGGTGTAAACAAACTTCAAACGACGAATCCTACCGGATTCATTTGTACCAGAAGAGATCTTTCTGTGAAATAAGTGTAAAGGAAAATAAGAAAAATAGATAAGAGGAAGAGAAGAAGAAGAAAAAAATCAGATTCTCTCTGATACCATGTTAGTTTTCATAGTATTAGGGTTTGAGAGAGGGAGAGAGATGGAGAGAATTGAGAGAATGAGAGTTGGAGTCGAACTCCGTTGTTCGGTCTCCTCTTGTTATTATATATATGTGTCCCACTTAAGTGGGTGTAACTAAGAAGCTTTAGTTACACCAATCTATCACAACCACACACCCACACGTTACATAGAGAAACTCTTAACACTATATTTATAAATAATAAAAG
The DNA here is from genome assembly GCA_035048495.1 of Euptelea pleiosperma. NCBI lineage: Eukaryota > Viridiplantae > Streptophyta > Magnoliopsida > Ranunculales > Eupteleaceae > Euptelea > Euptelea pleiosperma. The sequence goes on from CM068543.1 coordinate 45,578,999, forward strand.
TGGAGCAACAAAGGATCCTTTATACAAGAGGAACTCGCAAGTAAGACTTTTTAGCTGCATTATGTGTTTTGTAAATTTTCAACTTCTAATCCACTTTTCACAACGCTAGAAATGTCGAAATGACCTGATGTTTTGCAAGGATGATGTCAATAGTGAGGAGATCATTCTCATTCAGAATCAGCCCTTGACTTTTCTCCATGCGGGCCCCAAAATGGCTTTGCAAATGGGGTCAGTGTTTTAAAAGGCATGCCTCGAGGCTTAATCCTCAACCGATTTTTTTGATGCTTACACCTCAATCACGAGGCGTGAGGCGCAAGGCGCTGATTAGGCGTATTCCTCAACTGTGCACAGTAATGGGCTGGCTGAACCTTCCAAAAAATGAATTTTTATATTTTTCTTTTACTTTTTCCCCAAATCTCATCCCTAATGATTTTTAATGATTTAAATGACCTAAAGAAGATAGTATTAGCCATAGTTTTCCTCTTATTTGAGAGAACTCTCAAAGCTAAGCTATTTTGCCCTGGTTTTCTCAAATTGGGAGATTTTGTGATAATGCACCCATTCCTCGCTCGATTTCAATTCCATCACACTTCCTATGGATTCCTTGCGAAATGATGGTTCGAATACACAATTAAGTAAAGGATTACTTGAATATTAAGGTAAGAACTTGAAAAAAACATTTTTCCCTTTTTCTTAATTGCTATGATTATCTTATTTTAATGATGTTTTTAACTCTTGAATGTTGATTAATAGATATATCTAGTATTTGGCTAGAACTATCACCTTTTAAGGTAAATCACTAAAAAGATCTAACAAGTTTTGTTTTGTTTTTTGGTTTTTTTTATTTCTATGCTTGATTCTTTTGTCAAAAAAATATTATGAAATTTTTAGAGTACTTTAGAAGAAGAAAAAAAATTGAGGCTTACGCCTCATACAACCTTAAGGCTTACAGCTCGCATCAAGAAGGAAAACTACCTCATACATGCCTTGCACTTTTTAAAATCCTAAGAGGCGTGTTGAAATATCCGAAATTCTCCAAAATCAGCCCACATGGATCTTTTGGCATGGATGGGTTACTATCCTAATCCTATCAAATGTACACTAAATGTTAATGGTAAAATGGACAGTCAACTTGTAATCCACTTCTCTTAGGGCTAGAAATGTCGGAGTGGGCTGATTGTTGGTGAGGATTGTTATCATATACGTAGTTTACTGCGTATTTCTACATGTAAAGGGTAGTTCTATAAATACCTCTCAGTATGAGGGGTATACTTGTCCATGAAAGATGGTTTTCATATAAATAAGATTTATGGAGTCATGTGATCTAAGCATGACATCCTTTTCCTCTCTTCTCTCCTATCTTTGAAACCCTACACATAAACCTAACCCGAACCTTAAAACATCATTTCAACTTGGTATCAGAGCCTGATTCAAGATTTCTTGAAGGAGAATCAACCAGGGAACTTCCAGCAAGCTTCGGCCAGCCTGATGACGTCATTAGAGCTGTACGGTTGACGTCAGCAGCCTTACAGATAGGTGGGGTTGCAGCTTAGGGACCTCCCCTCTTGATAGAAGGGGATTTTTCGAGTTTTTTTTGGTGATTTTTGGCTAATTGTTTGAAGCCTCTATGATGGTGATTTTGCCCTTCTTCATCTGATATTCTAAAAAATAGTTTTTCTGATATGTGGATGAGTCTAATTTGTGAGAGGTTTGTTACCTGGGTTTGCTGCTTGAATTTGACCCACTATTATGGTAGCAACCTATTGCCACCAATCTAATGCATTTCTGTGACCTATTGAACATTTGGTGAAGAAAACTCCACCTAAAAATTATCGGCGGTGGCTTTTTTTTGGGTTTTTTGGGCTTCTACATTAAAACCAACCCTATTTGATGTTTGCTGGTTGATCTTTATGGGGTTTTGATCCACTTCTCTTTCGTCCTAGCCTTTGAGAGATGACTTTCCCTCTCAAGTGGCTTATTGCCCTATGTGTTGGTTTGCTGGGGCCCTATCTTGGGCTGTAAAAGCCCATAGTATATCTCAGTAAGGCTTTGGTGTGTATCTAGCTTTCTTCGATTGTTGTGTTCTTTATTTGTGTACTATGTCTACCAGAGGGAATCCTGGAGAGTCCACAGTGAGTACGGAGGCCACCTCTAGCGGTGTCGGAGGGTCTATGGTGCATCAAATGGCCTTGGAGAACCATGGATTAAAAATCACTACCGTGAAATTAGATGGGAAGAATTATTTAGAATAGTCATAGGCCACCAGAATGTTTATTGGAGGCCGTGGGAAGATGGGTCACATCACTGGTCGTGCTGTTGACCCTACGAATATCGAGGATCCTTTGTGTGGGTACCGTATTTTCTGGCAAATAATATCGAAAGATTGACACCTGGTATCGTCAAGCATGCGTGAATAAATGCGGCGAAGAAATCATTAGAGGCCACAACCAGTCCATTCCTGTCGCACGTCATCCATTAATTGAAGAACCACGTGTCAAATGGAGCGATCAAAAGGGAATATCTCGAGGCAGGATTCGTACCGGAACGCATTGAAGCTCTAGCAATTAATATGTTGGAAAAGCATTCAATGTTTCCCGACACATTAATTAGCAGCTTACTTGACGGGATTGACATTCAACTCAACCCAGCAAGATCAAACATTAGACTTGGTAGGAATGACGCACAACTCATCCCGACAAGTTCTACAGCATATTTGACGGGATTGACATTTAACTCAACCCGGCAAGATCAAACATCAGATTTGACAGGAGTAACATTAAACTCATCATGACAGTTCAACAATATACTTGACGGGAATGACGCACAGCTCATCCAGACAAAGTTCAACAATATAATTGACGGGAATGACTTTCAACTCATCCCGATAAGTTCAACAGCACGCTTGACGAGAGTGACCTTCTATCCATCCCGACAAGTATACAAAATTCTACGAACAAGATAAGTGTTCTAAACTACAACCAGGTTAATTATTGACTTATCTGTTATATGATTGCCATGTGGTGATTAGTTTGACTATTACACCCATTCCCGCATTCCCCTATTCGAATATCTGCCACGAGGAATGCCACCTCAGCCGTTTCAGATATAACTGAATGGGAGAAGTTGGGATCCAACAAGAAGAGACGATTTTATAACAGAATCTCTCCAGATTTGATTTAACTAACGAGAAGCGGACACGTAGAAGGTGAGTCACGCCAGTTCTGAGGGTATAAATACTCGACACTCAGAATTGAGAAAAGGATATTGCTCTGCGGATCTAGATAGTATAAACTCTGAATCATCTTTTCTATACTTCCTAAACCCTATTAGTACACCCTATACTGACTTGAGCGTCGGAGTGTTGTCAATAGGTAGGATCACGTTTCATCTGGAGATTATCTTATCATCTGCAGCGGAGAAAGTTCTGTTCTGAAGCATCAGATTCGTCAGATTATCATCGAGATACGAATCGTCTGACCTCGAAGATTGTGTGGGATAGATCTGATATTTTTCCCGCACATCTTTTGACGCCGCCTGTTGGAAACTGACTAGAAGTTTTCTGATCTAAGAGATATTTGATTCAGTCATGGTAGATACCAGGCGAATCGGATTTAGGAGTGGAAGAGATAGGAATCCCCCCAATGACCTCAGGGATACTATCACAGAGAGTAGAAGGGCTAGAGAACTCGATAGCCAACAAAAAGTCATCGCCCAATTGCAAGAAGAGAACGAGGAGTTGAAACAACGTATGGCGGCTCAACAGGCGGGAGACCATGTCTCCGAGAATATTGGAGTCAGTCGTCACCAGAAATCACAGCTTCGGATGGATAGATCCAATTCGGAAGAATCTGATTTACGTCATCCAAGGAGCAAGCGCAGGGAGTCTCATATCCCTCCACCTGAGAAGCGTCACAAGCCTGAGTCTTCTTATAAACGGAGCTCGGATCATATTCAACCAGAAACCAGAAGGCAAATCGTTGATCTGGTGGCTGAGATGATGGGAAGAAAAGAAACATTGGCCGATAAGATGACGACAATGGTGACGAGAACTCCCCGAGATTCTCGTTTCACAGAGAAAATCCAGGATTATCGCGTTCCCAGATCTTTCTCCTATCCAAAATTCTCCATCTTCACGGGAACTTCGGATCCCGTTAATCATGTTCTTCACTTTCGGAAAGCGATGACAATGTGGGAGTTCCACGACGAACTTCTATGTCGGATGTTTCCATCGGCTCTAAGCGATGATGCCCTCATCCGGTTCAACCAGCTAGCCCCTCGATCTATTACCGACTTCACTGAGTTGAGCACTCTTTTTATCACCCGGTATTCATGTAACCGGTTGCATAAAAATGACGTGGACGTATTATTCAATATACGTTGTGGACAAAAGGAGACGTACGGGATTTCACTAAAAGATTCTGTACCTTGACGACCACAGTGGAAGACTGTGATGACAAGCATGCAGTCACGGCTTTTCGGAAAGCATTGCCCACTGGTTCTGGACTATACATGTCCTTGACCAAGAATAGGCCAGTCAATATGGAGGCCTTGTTCCTTTGAGTTGAAAAGTTCTCCAAACTCGAAGACGACACACTCCAATATGGTCAAGGGACAACCGTATCCGTACTTGAGGTGAAGGCTGCCGGACCTAGCAAGTCATTGAAGGGTAAGCAGAAGGTTGTCGCCAAAGCAATACCAACAGAGGTTCCCGGGAAGGAGACCGAGAAGTCGAGAGGCTTAGATCGGTATCCTCGCCGAGAGAAGAGGATATTCACAGCCTTGAATAAAGCACATAGTTAGATCCTCGATCTAATTAAAAACGAGAGATATCTCCAATTTCCCCGACCAATGAAGCCAGATTTGAAGGGAGATAGAGATAAGACAAAATTCTGTGCCTTCCATCAGGAAGCAGGGGATATAACCGATAAATGCTGGGCGCTGCGACACAAACTTGAGGACCTGATCAACCAGGGCTACTTGCAACAGTATATTGCTCGCATCGATGGAGCAATAACTGAAGCCGAGGTTCCCAAGAAAGACAAAGCCCATGTTAACCAGCAAGAACGCGGGTTAATTATTGACATAATCCACGGAGGAGGACACCAGATGACTTGTGGAGAGTCAGAGAAGCAAGATAGGATCAAAATCAGGAAGGTGGAGCACCCGAGAGAGGTCCTAAACTTGACGACGAGTCCTAGACTAACGGACGCCGTAGAAATGATGGAGAGCACGGATGCGGCCATCTTCTTTTTCGACAAAGATCTTGTCGGAGTAGATCAACCGCATTTAGATGCGTTGGTTCTCATCTTGCCCGTGGGAAATTTTGAACTAAAGCGACTACTGATAGATCCCGGTAGCTCAGCTGATATTCTTTTCGTAGATGCTTTCAAGAAAATGGGATTTCACCCATCCAATCTAATCCAGAGTAATACTCCGTTGATCGGATTCAGTGGCTAGAAGGAGTACGCACTCGGCAAGGTTGTTCTATCAGAAAAGACGGGACCGATCACATCAATGGTAGAATTTTTGGTTCTGGATACCCCGTCTCCCTACAACGGCATTTTGGGACGGGGATGGATACACGAAGTCAAGGGCGTACCATCAACATTCCATCAATTATTCCTTTTCCCAATTGATCACGGGATAATGGAATTGAACGGAGACCAAGTTGTCTCGAAAAGGTGTTACGCTACCGCCCTCCGACCTAAAAGTTCTCTTGGTTGGGAGGGTCCTCAAGGAGAAGGAACTTCATCAGTGTTTGCTGATCAATAGCAACCAGAGCGCATCCTGGCAAGTTTAGAGCAGACTGCGCCTAGTTGGGAAGAGGACAAGATATATCAGGAATCTAGCAGTGTTCCTACAATAGAGGCAACTGAGCAGATAAACCTTGGAAATGAGAATGATCCGAAGTACACTTTTATTGGAGCCAACCTTTCTATTGAAGAGAAAGAATCCTTCATTGGTTTTTTGAAATCTTATATGGACGTCTTTGCACGGTCTTTTAGCGATATGTCAGGTATTCCTCCCGACATCTCTTGTCATAAATTAAAGGTAGATAACAAATATTTACCTGTGAAACAACGACCTCGGAGAATTGCTCCTGAGAAACAAAAAGCTGTCTAAAAAGAGATCGACAAACTTTTGGCTGCCGGTTTCATCCGAGAAGTCAGTGATGCTCGATGGTTAGCCAACATAGCGGCAGTACCAAAGAAGAATGGGAAGATCAGGGTTTGTATTGACTTCACCCATTTGAACAAAGCATGCCCCAAGGATCCATATCCTTTGCCAAGAATTGATCAACTGGTTGATGCCACATCGGGGTATGAAATCTTATCCTTCATGGATGAATATTCGGGGTATAACCAGATTCCATTATACGAGCCAGATCAAGAGATGACTGCCCTCACGATTGATAGAGGGGTCTTCTGCTACAAAGTGATGCCTTTCGGCCTCAAGAACGCAGGAGCAACCTATCAGCGTCTGGTTAATAGGATGTTCCATGATATGATCGGTGTAACAATAGAGGTCTATATAGACGATATGATGGTGGAGACAAGATCTCAGGATCTTTATCTGGGAAATCTTGGGAAAACTTTCGATCATCTACGAGAGTATCAAATGAAGTTGAACCCTGCCAAATGCGTCTTCAGGGTAGCATCGAGCAAATTCTTAGGGTATCTGATCATACGACGTGGCATCGAAGCAAATCCTGAACAGATCAGAGCTTTAACTGAAATGCCTTTATCACGGAATCGGAAGGAGGTCCAGAAGTTAACCAGGAGAATTGCTGCATTGAACCGCTTCATAGCGAGGTCCTCAGATAAATGCAGACCTTTATTCAGGCTCTTGAAGAAAAATGGAAGGTTCGACTGGACAGAAGAGTGTGATGAGGCTTTCTAGGAATGGAAGGTATACCTCTCGCAACCTCCTATCCTCTCTAAACCCGACCAAGGGGAGCCACTTGGCCTATATCTTGCTACAACAGATGAATCTATCAGTATCGTCCTCTGCCGTGAGCTTGACCAAGAAGAACGGCTAGTATATTTTACCAACAAAACACTTATTTGGGCAGAAACCAGATATGCCACCATCGAAAAAGCTGCCTTAGCCCTCATCTACACTTCTCGGTGTCTGAAGCCTTATTTTGAAGGAAGGAATGTCACGGTCTATACAGAGCATCCATTGAAATCCATACTTGGGAAGATCGATTTATCGGGAAGAATGGCAAAATGGGCCATTTATTTGGCTCAGTACGACATTGAGTTTTCCCCGAGAACTTCAGAGAAAGGACATGCATTGGCCAGCTTCTTGACCGATTTTCCAGTACAAAATGTGGCAGATACTGGGGGCGAAGACAGAGAAATCCTTCATCTCCCAGAGATGCCCGAAATCATAAAACGAGAAACGGGATGGAGATTGTTCACAGACGGATCGGCCAGCGAGAATGGATCCGGAATATGTATCGTCTTGGTAACACCTGAGAACACAAGATTGAAGAAATCTATCAAACTCGGGTTCGTGGCATCCAATAACGAGGCAGAGTACGAAGCCGTGGTCGTAGGACTTTAAACAGTCCTAGATCTCGAGATCAAGGATATCACTGTGTACACTGACTCACAGCTAGTAGTCAGCCAGTATGTCGGGACATATCAAGCCAGCGATGAACGAATGTCAGCTTACCTTGAGATTGTCCAACAGTTAACTAGACGATTTGACAGTGTGGAAATTCGACAATTGCCTCGAATGGAGAATCGACATGCAAATGCCTTGGCTTATTTATCCACCATGTTGGGAAACACTGAATCTCGAAACATACCAGTTGATTATCAAGAACTCCCAAGCATTCATATGCCTATTGGGATATACTTGGCCCCAATCGAAATTAATTCCTGCACGAGCTGGATTGATGACTTTCGAAGATATCTACAGAATGGAGACCTCCCGTCCAATAGAGATGCTGTAAAAAGAATTCAGAGGCTCGGGAGAAGATACACTATGATAGGCTAAGATTTATATAGAAAATCAGCATTGGGGCCTCTCTTCAAATGCCTTACCCCTAGTGAATCCCTACGAATCCTCCAAGAAATACACGCCGGGGAATGTGGAAATCACTCGGGGGCGAAGACCTTAGCCCATAAAGCCATCAGTCAGGGCTACTTTTGGCAGCATATGCAGAAAGATGCCAAGCAACTCGTCAAGACTTGTGAGAAGTGTCGGAAATATTCTCCTTTCATCAAAGTCCCAGTTGAAGAATTGCATCTGGTGTTTAGTTCATGTCCATTTGCGAAGTGGGGTTTGGATATCATGGGTCCATTCCTAACAGTACCAGGGAATGTCAGATTCCTACTAGTTACTACTGACTTCTTCACCAAGTGGATAGAAGCAGTTCCACTGGTTCAAGTACAAATTTCCCACGTTAGAAGATTCTTATGGGAAAAGATTGTGTGCCGCTTCGGTATTCCGGAAGAAATCGTCACTGATAATAGAGCCCAGTTTGCCGCCACGGAAATCAAAGTCTTCTGTCAGACTCTCAACATGAAATGGTTATCCGCACCAAGATATCCTCAAAGCAATGGACTCGCTGAGAGGGCAACTCGAGTCATACTCGAAAACTTGAAGAAGAGGCTTGATCAGGCCAAAGGAAAATGGGCTAAGGAATTACTAGGAGTATTATGGGCATATCGAACAATGCCTTGTCGCATCACGGGAGAATCACCATCTTCCTTAGCTTACGGATCTGAAGCTGTCATACCAACTGAAGTCATAGTCCCGACTTCTCGTACTCAGGCTGTTGAAACGGGTCAAAACGACGAGATATTGGCCCGAGATTTAGATTTACTCGAAGAAGGGCCGGAACAAGCTATTGTCAGGTTGGCGAATTATCAACAAATGATCAAACGATCGTACGACCGACGAGTGAGACGAAGAACTTTCAAAGTCGGTGACCTGGTGCTCAGGAAAGTATTTGATAACACCAGAGAAGTCGGCAGTGGCAAATTAGGTGCTAACTGGGAAGGACCTTATCTTATTGACAGAATTAGACAGAATGGATCATACTATTTGAAAACCAAGGATGGAGATGTATTCGAGAGGCCGTGGAACGCATTTAATATGCGTATCTTCTATCAATAAAGTCGATCTCAACTTTCTTATACAAGATGTGTCGTTTCTTATTACAAAAGACCTAACCGGGAATCTTAAGTTCTTATACATCATGGCTTGTTGCCTTGATAAGAACTTAAGTATACAGACCGGAAGGCCGGGATGCTCTAAATATTCTAAGTCATGCGACTAGAGTTAACGAGATTCCCGACAAATTAAAATCTAAGAGACCTAGCCGGGAGTTTTGAGTTCATATACATCATGGCTTATTGCCTTGATAAGAACTTAAGTATACAAACCGGAAGGCCGGGATGATCTAAATATTCTAAGTCATGCGAATAGAATTAACGAGATTCCCGATAAATCTAAGAGACCTAACCGGGAGTCTTGAGTTCTTATACATCATGGCTTATTGCCTTGATAAGAACTTAAGTATACAAACCGGAAGGCCGGGATGATCTAATATTCCAAGTCATGCGACTAGAATTAACGAGATTCCTGACAATTCTAAGAGACCTAGCCAGGAATTTTGAGTTCTTATACATCATGGTTTATTGTCTTGATAAGAACTTAAGTATACGAACCAGAAGGCCGGGATAATCTAAATATTCTGAGTCATACGATCAGAATTAACAAGATTCCCGACAAAACAATTACAAATCAATCTAATGATCATTTCATTTCCAAAAGAGCCATATCGGCATCTACAATTGGTACAAGTACATCATCAGCAAGGAAAACAAGAGTAAAATAGAAAGAAAAGGTTAAGATTTTTGATCGCCTGCCGGCTGAATATCAGAAATCACATTTTCACCCCTTTGGGGTACAGATGGACCGAGAGATGATTGGTCAGAAAGAGGAGTCTCAGAAACAGCAGGAGCACTTGACTAGGCCAATATAACATCAGCAGAGAAGACAAGTCCGGTTGACGGGATCGCATCGGGGGTTTTCTCGGAGGACTGTCCATCTAACGGCATAGATGATGGGGCTTTATCTTCAACATCTCCCCTGTCATCTTCAACATCGTCTAACTTGAGATCAGCCTGACACTTAGCATAGCCGTCCAGAAACCCTTTCTGGTAACTTTCACCTTGTAGTTCATCAGAGGCTTGCTTCGTCTCATCCCTGTCAATCGTCATCTTTTCTAACTCATCTCTGAGTTGATCTGCAATCTGGCAACATCCCGCTCCTTCCTTCTCTAGTCTCTCATTTTCAGCATGGGCTTTGCCTAAACAATCCTTGGCTGTCTTTTGTAGAATTAGAGCCTGAGTCTCTATCTCCTCCATTTGAGCTTTCGTCCGAGCCACCTCAAGAGACTGGAAGGCAGATTGGAGTTCCTCCTCACGAGATTTCAACGAAGCTTCCATCAGCAGCCTTCTTGCGGAGTTCACCAAATCCCGAGGCAAGCTCAGTATGGTAATCCCGTAGCCCGACATAGGCGTGAATACTTTGCAGATTTGGAAAACAGAATCAGAAGTTGAATACAGAATAGAGAAGATACAAAAACAGTAAATATTACCTCAAGGAGGGAATGACTGAGAACTTCATCAGGCACGCTCGGGGTGGTCAAGTCTGCATAACGAAGTCTGTCCTTGGGAAGACAGATCCGATCAAACTTCACGGCCACCCCGGGGTCTGCAATCGAACTCTCCTCTGAGATAGCCTTCTAGTTGTCCAGACGTCCAGCCGAGATGACGTACGGTTCCTCCCCCGAATATTCGTGACGAAATACAATAAGATGCTTTCTCCGGTAAGCAGACTTCTTCAGAACCCATTTATCAACCATGTCAAAAGAAGTCCCACGTTGAAACAAATTGAGAAGAACATGTCTCTCACCTGTAGAAGCCACCGCCTCGAGTGTTTCAAGTCTTGCGGGTGGTGGTGAAATTAGGACAGGGGGTGAAGATGTCAACGGTGGAGCACAGGAATCAGGAAGAGGCTCAAACCCTGGAGGTGAGATAGGTACCGGAAGAGAAGGGATAATATTCACGGGTGAAGAAGAGGTGGTTGATGTAGTAGCCGAGATAGTTGGCACAGGACTACTAACGCCAGCAGAACTGATAGATGCCGTGAAGTCTGTCTCCAAGCCCTGGGCTAGTTTTCTCTTCTTCTGCCTGGGAACAGGTATCTCCGGCATTGTGAATTGGGCTTCATGCCTGTATGGACACGTCTCTTTGTTATGACATCGATGGATGCAACATTAAATGAAAAGGGCGACGGTCAAGTGACTGATGGAAGATGCAATGGTCAGGAATCTACAGTAAATTATCAACGGTCAAGATCTTTTTCAGAAGACGATAACATCTTCTCGATCTCCTAAAAAAGGAGGGTGATGTTAGTACCGTATTTTCTGGCAAATAATATGGTAACACGTGTCACTGTCGTGGCACGTGCGAGGTACGAAAGATTGACACCTGGTATCGTCCAACATGCGTGAATAAATGCGGCGAAGAAATCTTTAGAGGCCATAACCGGTCTATTCCTAGCGCACGTCATCCATTAATTGAAGAACCATGTGTCAAATGGAGTGATCAAAAGGGAATATCTCGGGGCAGGATTAGTAACAGAATGTATTGAAGCTCTAGCAATTAATATGTTGGAAAAGCATTCAATATTTCCCGACACATTAATTAGCAGCGTACTTGACGCGATCGACATCAACTCAACCCGGCAAGATCAAACATCAGACTTGGCAGGAATGACGCACAACTCATCCCGACAAGTTCTACAGCATATTTGACGAGATTGACATTTAACTCAACCCGGCAAGATCAAAAATCAGATTTGACAGGGGTAACATTAAACTCATCATGACAAGTTCAACAGTATACTTGACAGGAACGACGCACAGCTCATCCAGATAAAGTTCAACAATATAATTGACGGGAATGACTTTCAACTTATCCCGATAAGTTCAACAGCACACTTGACGGGAGTGACCTTCTATCCATCCCGACAAATATACAAAATTCTATGAACAAGATAAGTGTTCTAAACTACAACCAGGTTAATTATTGACTTATCTGTTATATGATTGCCACGTGGTGATTAGTTTGACTATTACACCCATTCCCGTGTTCTCTCATTCGAATATTTGCCATGAGGAATGCCACCTCAGCCGTTTCAGATATAACTAAATGGGAGAAGTTAGGATCCAACAAGAAGAGACGGTTTTATAACAGAATCTCTCCAGATCGGATCTAACTAACGAGAAGCGGACACGTAGAAGGTGAGTCACGCCAGTTCTGAGGGTATAAATACGCGACACTTAGAACTGAGAAAAGGATCTTGCTCTGCGGATCCAGATAGTATAAACTTTGAATCATCTTTTCTATACTTCCTAAACCCTGTTAGTACACCCTATACTGACTTGAGCGTCGGAGTGTTGTCAACAGGTACGACTACGTTTCATCCGGAGATTATCCTATCATCCGCAGCGGAGAAAGAAGTTCTGTCCTGAAGCATTAGATTCGCCGGATCATCATTGAGATACGAATCATCTGACCTCGAAAATTGTGTGGGATAGATCTGATATTTTTCCCCTACACTTTGTATGAGAAATGGGAGACTAAGAACCTCACAGTCATGTCTTGGCTCCTTAACTCCATGTAGCCTCATATCAGTTGGGGATTCTTGTTCTTGCGCATTGCCCACGAGATTTGAGAAACTGCTCGCAAGACATTCTTAGCAGTAGAACATCGGTCAGGCTTTTTAGTTGAAGCAGAGTATCTCCCGTCACCATCAGGGAGAATAGTCCCTTTTTCGATTACTTTGCCACTTTTCGAAGCATGTGGGACGAGTTGGACTATTACCACGCCTTCCATTAAACTGGTGCAGATAATATCACCAATTATTAAAAGTATGTGGAAAAGAGTCGGATATTTGCATTCCTTTTTGGGCTCAATTCTAGTTACAAGCTACCTAGAGTACAGATCTTGAGTCACCGGGTGGATCTGCCATCTCTCGATGAGGTGCATTCGTATGTCCAGAGTAAGGAAAGTTGACAGAGTGCTATGGCTCCTCATCCACCTCCAGAGCGAGATACCCTTGTCACATATGTTTCTACTATTCCTATTCCCTCTTCTGTGGCTGAAGAGTTGGGGCATCCTAGATGGAGAGCTACTATGGTAGAAGCATGGTTTAAAATTTCGGAATGTTTCGTTCGTTTCGTAAGGAAACCGACATATGTTTCGTTTCGGAATGTTTCGAGACAAACCGAGACAATCTCGAGACAATCCGATACAATCCAAAATAAATAAAAAATATAATTTAATGATTTTGAAAATATTTCGTAATGTTTCAGACATGTTTCGGAAATGTTTCGGAAATTTTGTTTTTTCACCATTTTTTCAATATTTCGTGAATGTTTCGTTTCGTTTCGGAGTTTGTCTCGGTTTTTCACTTGACCGAGACATTCCTCCGAAACGAAATTTTAAACGTTGGGTAGAAGAGATGAATGCCTAAGACAAGAATCAAACATGGGAGCTAGTGGACTTGTCAAGAGACAAGAAACCCTGTTGGTTGCAGATGAGTGTTCATTGTTAAATACAAGGCAGATGGGTCAGTTGAGAAGTACAAGGCTAGGTTGGTAGCCAAGGGGTACACCAAGACCAATGGGATTGATTACGTGGAGACTTTTGCACCAGTAGAGAAAATGAACTCCATAAGGGTGTTGCTGTCCTTAGCAGCAAACCAGACATGGCCGTTGCATCAGTTAGATGTGAAGAATGCATTCCTGCATGGTGACTTCCATGAAGAGGTGTACATGGTTCCTCTACCCGGTTTCATCTCATTAGGGGAAGTTGGTAAGGTGTGTAGACTGAGAAAGGCTCTCAGTCTACATAAGTGTGCCTTATAATACATCAACGCGTGTTGTAACCTGCGATTTTGTGTGTCTTACGATTCTCAGGGGGTATGCTAAGTATTGTGATGCACGCTTCGGTGTACATTTCGACCCCGATGCATATCGTGAGTCGCAGCCGTTAGTGCAACCAAACACACGTTTTTGGGCCATGGTGCGCACATTAGCCCCAATACGCGCGCGTTCGAAAAAATCGAACAGGGCCTAAATAGTCTCTGAGAGCCTGGTTTGAGAGATTCACTTTGGCAGTGAAGAAGCCGGACTATACTTAGAGCCAAGTTGATCACACTCTGTTTGTTAAGGATTAGGAGAAAAATACTAATGCCCTTATTGTCTACGTTGATGACATCATTCTTACTGGAATGATGCAACAGGGTGGCTAAGCTAAAAGGTCATCTTGCAAAAGAATTCGAGACCAAAGATCTAGGACCTCTCAAGTACTTTTTGGGCATAGAGGTTGCAAGATCCAGCCAAGGGATCTTTATCTCTCAGAGAAAGTATGTCCTAAACTTGCTACGAGATTCTGGGAAGCTGGGAGCGAAGCCAGCAGAGACTCCTATAGAACAGAATCACAAGTTGGGTGATGATGGTGATGAACTTCTTGAGGATGTAGGGAGTTTTCAGAGACTAGTTGGTAGATTGATCTATCTCTCCCTAACTAGAGTAGACATTGCATATGTCGTGAGTGTTATCAGTCAGTACGTGCACTCACCTAGGGACATTCACTTAGAAGCAGCTCACAAGACTTTTGAGGTATCTTAAGTCTGCCCCGGGTAGAGGCATACTCTTGAAGAAGAATGGTCACATGAGGATAGAGTCCTATACTGATGCAAACTGGGCAAGTGCCAAAGATGACAGGAGATCTACCTCAGGCTATTGCATCCTTGTCGGGGGTAATTTGGTTACTTGGAGGAGCAAGAAACAACATGTGGTTGCTAGATCTAGTGCAAAGGCAGAATTCAGGGCAATAGCCCATGGTCTGTGTGAAATGCTGTGGTTGAAAATTCTAGTAGCCGAACTAGGATTCCCTGTCTCAAGCTAAGTCAGCATGTATTGTGACAACAAAGCTGCTATTAGTATTGCTCACATTCCTATTCAACATGATCGGGCCAAGCATATTGAAGTGGATCGCCACTTCATCAGCGAGAAGATTGTCTGTGCGGAGGTGCGCACCCCTTTCGTGCAGACAGAAGAGCAAGTTGCCGATGTGTTTACTAAGAGAGTTCCTAGTTGGCAACTTCACAAGTGTCTTAGCAAGTTGGGATGAGAGATATCTATGCACCAACTTGAGGGGGAGTGTTATCATATTCGTAGTTTATTGTGTATTTCTACATGTAAAGGGTAGTTCTGTAAATACCTCTCAATATGAGGGGTATACTTGTCTATGTAAGATGGTTTTCATATAAATAGGATTTATAGTCATGTGACCTAAGCATGACATCCTTTTCCTCTCATCTCTCTCTTCTCTCCTTCAATCTTTGAAACCCTAGACCTAGACCTAAACCTAACCCTAACCCTAAAACATCATCTCAACCAGGATGATCTCCTGTGTCTAACTGTTCGTTGCTCTCTATTCTCAAATCATTTGAATGTGTTTTCTTTTGGTTATTTGGATTCATTGCATCTATTTTCTGAACAAACAAATAAGTGTTGAAAGTAATTATTTTGTGAACTTTTTCAGGAAAGAAAATTTTGAAACTGTCAACTTTGTTTGTATAGAAGTCACAAGTTGTTGAATGTTAGGTTGTGAATGTTCAACGTTTAAGAATATGTTTGCTTATTATTTTACTTTTTATTTGTTTTTTTCCAGGAACTTCATGGGGCTATCTTATTCTCCTCTATGTATTTGTTCAAATCTCTCGCATAATAGTTGTGGGAATATTGTATCCATCTCTACGATATTTTGGTTATGGCTTGGACTGGAAGGAAGCAACTATTCTTGTTTGGTCAGGTTTGCGGGGGGCTGTGGCATTGTCACTATCACTATCGGTTAAAGCAAGTTCTGCTCATATTTGTTTGCCAACTTTTATTTTACAGATAATGCAGTGCAAAAGTAGTCTTAAAATTTTTGTTATGAATGCCTGTGAAATATCTTGACATTTGAGTGCTTATATATTTGTTTGACTAAAATTTTGTTTTGAGATAAATATATGCTTCTATGGTGTAATAGTTTTGGCTTTATTGTTTACTCACTTTTAGTAGCAACAGTTTTTTGAGGATCACAATTTCAATGATCAGAGTTGTATGTTATCATGAGACCTGGATATTTTTTTTCATATGAAGGTCCATATAGTTGCAAAGTTATCTTTGCATCTCTTGACTTGACATATCATGATGCAATTGTAGTTCATCGCCTAACTGCTATCTAAGAACGGAGCCCTCAATGATATGTGAAGTTTTGAACCACTTAACATTGGGTATGAGATGAGAATGCCTGAAAGCTCCTGTGTGAATTTGAATAATCCAATGTGAACAAACTGATATTCCCTTCTTATTACTACGAGAAGTCCTACAAGGGGGTGAATAGCACTATTTAAAAATTCTTTGTTGATTAACCTACGAAGTAAGATTACCACAAATGAATCACACACCAATGCCATTACCACAAAGCAATTAAGAGCATACAACCGCGTAGGAAGAACTAAGGTAGAGAGAAAGATAACAAACCACAAGACAATATATTTATAGTGATTCGGTGTATCCACACCTACGTCCTCCCTCCAAAGCTCAAACTGAGCTAATTACTATTTATTCAATCAATCAAGTATTACAACTTATACGATTGAAAGAATAAGGTTGGAAATCCACCAATGAAGCACAAAGGAGAATCCTCTCAAGGCAAGGGAATCCACCCAAGCTCAAACAAGTTGAGATTGACTCAACTCAATTGCGACTCCTCCCAATGAGTCCTAGGAGCTCCAATTAAGTATGATATTTGATAGAAAAGATCAAATGCCCCTTATATAGGCTGATATACAATAAATCAACTAACCTCTCAAGATGTGCAAGCATGATTTAAAATTATGTAATATTTCGTACGGAACAGTGTGGAATTTAAGAGAACTTTGTTTCATTTCGCTTCGTAATGTTTCAGATTCTTTCATAATGTTTCTGTTTGTTTCACAGAGACAAATTGAGACATTACGATGCAATCCAATACAATAAAAAAAAAATAGAAAAAAACACGATTTCATGATTTTGGGAATGTGTCGTAATGTTCGGAATGTTTCACCCGTTTCGTCATTTTTTCAATATCTCGGGAATGTTTTGTTTTGTTTTGGAGTTTGTCTCGGTTTTTCACTTGACCGAGACATTCCTTCGAAACGAGAATTTAAACTATGTGCAAGTGTGAGAGATGGTGAAGCTTTTTGGGGAAGCTTCTCCAAGCTTAAACACAGCTTCTAGGATGACAACCTTCTCTTGAAGCAGATTGGTAAGGCTTGATACGGATTTTATTAGTGAGTTTGCAAGCCAAGAAAGTCTCCAAGGGTTTTACTTGTGTGAATGTACCCAAGGAGAGTAGGGCCTTAATGAATTTATATTTTGGGAGCTTGGGAATCAAGGATTTTACTTTCAAAAGAGTTGAAAACCAAATTGGGGAAGAACCCAAACATTTAAAGCAAGTCTAGTCCTTTCCAACGATCAAATTTTTTACCGTTGGGGCAGCGCGGTCGATTGCCTAGGTAGGTCGGTCGACCAACCTCCCAAACTCCAAAGAGATATCTTGGGTGGTCAACCGACCTTTTCACGCCCACAACTTGGGTCAAGCACATCTGATGCCAACACAGATCCTGAGGCGCGATCTGGGAACATATTCACAATTACACCATAAATAAATGTAGTGCCAATTGATAAAACATGAGCCATCTAATCATTAAATTAAAATTGAATATCCAAATAGTCGCAAATTCTAAAATAAAGTAACCAATGGCTGAATTTAAATACACCCAAGCCTCGCTGCACAAATCTCAAATAAAACTAGTCTAAAGTAGCACAAGTGCTAACTAAGTCAAATTATGTGTACAACTCTTACTATCTGTGTTGAGCTGAAAATAAGAAATCCCACGAAGGGTGAGTTCAATCGACTCGCAAGTAAATAAAAATTACATTAAGCCCCCCCCCCCCCCCCCCGGTGCACAAGTGTAGGTGCATATAACAACATGCTAATAATATCCTCATTAATAACTAATACAAGAATATAGCTTAAAAGGATATACACAATATCGTAATAGATCCACTAAGGATGCACGTTAAAGAAATCCACTAAGGATATCTGCAACATCGATCTCATTCCATCACCCACATACAATTATAGAAACATACATTAAGGATACATCTAAGCTACATCTACAATTAACCATGCAAACAATTATTAACAGACACAACTTGATTCTAACAGACATGTATCTTGACTCTTATAACGGTGCACGTGACTAACAATGGGTATCTACGCCCGATGGATAACCTGGAGGTCAAACATATCTCACTTGAGGCGCCCTCACAATTTAGACATTGAACATATCTCACCCAAGGATCTATCTTCAAAAATCGAATGAATCTCACACTTAAACAAACCCAAGATAGAAGTACTTCACTCCCATTGGAAGACTCAATGCTACTAGCATGCTAATCATCAACTAATGATAATCCCAATACTCAGACAATCATACATAATGATAAGCAATAGACATCAACTAATGATAATCAAAATAACTTCGATGTTCATACATAATGAAAGTCTACGGGTAACATTTGAGAAATAGTTACAATGTCTACAACCATGTTAATCTTATCTATAACATGTTATACACATCCAAAATTATAGCAAGGGTGATTTTTAGTGTTTACATGCAAAATGAGGTGAGCACCTACTAACCCGAGTATCAAATAGATCTGGGACCCGAAGTTCTGACGTTCTATGCAATACACATCCAAAACTATAGCAAAAGGGTGATTTTTAGTGCTTACACGCAAACTGAGGTGAGTACCTACTAACCCGAGTATCAAATAGATCTGGGACCCGAAGTTCTAATGTTCTGCCAAGGTCGTTTGAACGAAATGTGCAACTCGTTTGAATGACTTCGATTTCGTTTGAATGAACACGAACTCGTTCGAACAACTTATTGTGGACAGAAACCCGCGAGCCAGAATTCCAACATTTGCTAATAATTCTCCTGAACTCCAAAAATAGAAACAAAGATATTTTGGAAAATAGATCGAACATAGAATCCATGAAGAATACAGAGAAAAAATACTAAGGTTCGGAACCCCAATCAAAACCCATCTCGAAACCCAAACCCCAGGAGAAAACTCCATTTTTCACAGAGAAAGCGTTAGGATAGTTACAAAACCCTAACTAATGCTTCTAATCATACCAAGATATCACGAAATCATTGCAAGTATACCATATAATGAAGAATAAAACATGGGATCAATCCAAAACATCATATACCATTGAAGAGAAGGTATAAAAACACTCGAAAGCACAACATATCATAGAGAAAGCAAAGAAATCATGGAAGAAATCACCATCTACCCTAAACATGCTTTCTAATCTATATACATACATCAAAACAATCAAATGAGCATAGGAACAAAATGGATAATGTAGAATTTACTTGCATGTTACTCGTAGTAGTACAAACACGCGAGATCCAATGCAATCCAAAGGGTCTTCAAAAACCCTTGCTCTAGAGAGTGAGAGAGAAAATATAGAGGAAGTTGAGAATTAGGTTTAGAGATTAGTGAAAATTGAAAAGTGATTTTCGTTACTTTCACTTAGGTTTTCACAGCTATTTCTCTTCTTCTCTCTTTAATCTTCCTCTACTGGTTACAACCTAAATCACAACATCTACTCCCAAACACTTTGAAATACCTTTTTTTTTTTATAATTAGTATCATTAAAAAAGGGACGAATCCCAAAAGTAACAAAAGAAGGCAGGTCCCCCTCTCTACCCAGCAAACTCAGGGGATACAGAAGACCAAAGAAACAACAAGGCTTTAAATTTCAAAATCATATATGGAGTTGAGGCTCCTTCCCTTAAAAAATCCTAGCATTCCTTTCCCTTCCAAATAGCCGACATCAATGCAAACGAAGGATTTGCCACAGGAGTCGCCATTTACCGGAAAATATGATATGGCCAAAATGACCTAGTGGCACCCATCAATCGACAACAAGAGGTGCTGTATAGCCTAGGAGATCAAAAATCGCAAAAGGGGGGCGAAATACCTCGTCAGTGGTAGAGGGGGCAAAATCCCATGAAGAGGACTTCAAAAAAATCTCAAAAAATAACCAAAATTCCTGTAAAATCGAGATATACTAGGAGAGGTTGTTCTCGGAGGATCTCGAGACGTGTCTGTATGGCTGCTGATGTCAGCCATACGGCCCTGGTGATGTCAGCATGATGTCAGCCTCTTAGAGGGTGGACGATGAACAGCAACGGTTGCCGGAGAAGAAGGATTGATCACTACTCTGATAAAAAACTTGTTCTTATACCAAGTGGTAAATTAGGGTTCACATGGCGAAGAGGAGAAGAGGATCGTTGGAGAGCATAAACTCTACCATACGTCCCACTATTATTATTTATATCCATAGGGTAAATAACTTACACCCACTTCACAAATTACACCCACCATATAGCTTATATCACCTGGACAACATTTACTGTTGTGTGGATTACTAAACAATTTAGATTTTTGTTTCTTATTCATTTAGTTATAGATGGTTTTCTTTTTCTTTCACTCTTGGGTATGTTAGCTCTTTTGGGTGTGCTAATTATTTGTATTTGCGTATGTAGGATTTTTGCTTGAGCATTGAGAGTTCCTATTTTTTTAAAAGTTCCTTTTCTCTGTGTACTTATCTTACCAATTCAAGTTTCTTTTAATATTCAATTCTCTTTTGAGCTTCTATTTTCTTTTGGATTACCGTTTTCCTTTGATATTTAACTTTTCTTCTTAGAACATTATGCTCAAATTTCATGTGCGATTTGTTTCTACAATAACGGCACATGATTTCAGATTTAGCTGGTTCTTCCTTTTGGGTTTAAGTGGGTTTAGCCTTTACAAACACAGTTTTTGAGGTTGAGGGTCTTAAGTTATCATATGTATAAGTATAACCTAACCCTTTTTTATGCTTGTTCATTCTTCTAATAGTTATAATATTTTCTAATTTATGTTTCCTTAGGAGATGTTTCGAATTAGGTTTTCATTTTTTATTCTTGATATTGAGTTTTAACTGTTCAAGCTCATCTTGGAGAGTTCTCTTACTTTTAGTGATCATTTTCTTTTCTTTTCTTTTTCTTCAGTCTTCCAGTTCTCTTTGACTTCACATATTTCAGTTTTTAGAGAGGTTTTCTCATTTAGAGTTTGTTAATTTCACCTTTTTGCTTACTACAAACTTTTTCTAGTTTTATACTTTCATCATATTTTTTGTTATAAGCTTCTTGGATATCTTCTTCAATTTCCTCTTCATTACTTAATGCTTTTTTATCTTTAGATTCATTAACATTTTCCAATTCATTTAATTGAGATGTTTCATTGATGATTGCTATTACCATTAGGTCTCTTAACATTTGATGAATCTTCATTTTTTTTTTATAAGTGTGTATATTTCATTAAAAAGGGGAAAATGCCAAAAAAGACAAAGTAAAAGGCGAAACTAACTCCTTAAAGAGGGAGGAAGTTGTTGTCAGGTGTACCCTTTATGTTATAAGGGACCCTGTACATATTGTAAGGGCATTCTTGTCCATAGTATTTTCCTCATGTATAATGAAGAGTAGGGAGTCATGTAATTTACACATGCTCTCAAGAAAACCCTAATCTCTTTCTCTTCTTCTTTTCTTCTCCTGGAACCCTAATCCTAAATTCAATTGAAGTTCCCCAAGTAATTCGTCCGAACTATATATGGCATTTACACTAAAATTTGAAGTATCCGACACGGATACGGCACCCATTTTGAAGTATCCGGGTAACATAGATTGTCACTATCCCATGTAGCATTCATTGCTTTAGTTTCTCCTTTCTTTTTCTTATTAGCACATGCACTTGCTATATGACCATAACATCTACATTTGTAGTACTGAATTTCATATTTAAAGTATCTTCCTTCTTAAACTTTTCATTCTTTTGAAAAATTTTCTTACCTTTCTTTCCAAAGTTTCGTTTGTTCTTGTTGATTAATTTTCAAAACCTTTTGGCTGTTAAGGCAACTTCTTCTTTTAGGTCATTTTACTCATCAGAGTCTTCTTCTTCTGTAGCTTGTTTCTTTGAGGTTTTAAGAGCGGTCCCTTTCTTCTTAATGGGTTGTATCTTAAGTTCAAATGTTTGAATTGACTCTAATAATTCTTCAAGTTTAATGTGGTCTACATTCTTGCTTTCTTCTATAGCAATTATTTAGGGTAGAACCTTTTAGATAATGATGTCAAGATTTTCCTAACAATCTTAGGTTCCAGATTGCTTCACCAAGTCCCCACATGAAAATATCACCGACTTTGTTATAAAATTCAGTGAATGTTTCATTATCATCCATCCTAATTGTTTCAAATTGAGTGATGAGCATGAAGTTCCCTCGGTATTGATACAAAAAGACCTAGAGGGGTAGGGGGGGTGAATAGGTCTATTTAAAATAACCATAAGTTGATTACTAATATGCACGAATATATATAAACAATCAGCTTAAGACAGTAAAGAGAGATAGAGACAAACAATCCACAACACAAGATGTATAATGGTTCGGTGTTGCAACACCTACATCCACTCTCTAAAAGCTCCAACGAGCTATCAGTTTTTCAATTCAATATTTAAGCAACCTTACAATATTGAATAGGCTAAAGGACCCTGTCTCGATCGCAATCGATATAGACAGAGTAAGGTTGCAACCAAACTCCAGCTCAGTCAAGATTCTACTTGACTCGAGCAGCACAACAGTATTTAAGATGATGTATGTCAAATAGAGAATTTCCTTAGAGAAACTCTCAACTACCAAACAAAGTTACCTCCTAATCGAGATTGAAGACGAATGAAGCTTCGATGTTGTTGAAGATCAAACGAAGCTGCTACCCAGAATCGCAGCTCAGACCAATCACCCAAATTGCTCTACACCCGAAGAGCATAGACCACCAAAGCCGATCTCCCACAAGGCTAGCAAGCCAAACCACCAGAGCAAGCACGAAGGCCAGGGAGTTAGAACAATTCTCTCGAAGATGAAGAACTCAAGAGAAGGCTGAGTGAATTGGTAAGTAAACAGTGAAGGGGTATTTATAGTTGAGGGGGAATAGATTCGCGGGCTCGTGATTCGAGGTTTTCCCAGACCAGTCGATTGGTCATTTCCCACCGGTCGCCCGGTCTGACAGATAGTCAGAACTAGGTTCCCTCTTAAGGGGGGTTCCTTATGATATGGTGGGGGGCTTCAAATATGTCTGAGTGGACTTCCTGGGGTTTTCCAAAGTCTACGATTCTTCAGTCCCCGCTATGCATCAAGGTTCGTCTCTTTGTCGTTATCGGAATCATCTAGACATGCTTTCCCAAGACTAAGGAAGAAAATCGATATCGGTTACATAAATACCCAAGGTTGTTCTAGAATTGAAAAGGTTTAAAATTTCGTTTCGAATGAATGTCTAGGTCAAGTGAAAAACTGAGACAAACTTTGAAACGAAGCGAAATTTCCCGAAACATTGAAAAAATGGTGAAAAACAAAATTTCTGAAACAATACGTAACATTTCGAAATATTTCAGAAATCATGAAATCATATTTTTTATTTTTTTTTATTGTATCGGATTGTCCCGGCGAAATAAACCGAAACATTGCAAAACGAAACATGTGAATGTTTCGTTTCGGTTTTCTTACAAAACGAAATGGAACATATGAAACATTCCAAAATTTTAAACCATGTTTGTAGTTTAGATAGTTTAAGAGAACTTTTACCTTCATATGTAGTTTCTAAAATATCCCAAGCTTGTTTAGCAGTTTCACATGCAAGAATGCGTTTCAATTTTTCAAGAGATAGAACACTATATATGGCATTTAAAGCTTTATTGTTAGCATTACAAGCATATTTTTCAAATATTGTCCAATTAGATTTACTTTTTATTTTAGTAATAGCAATGCCACTATTGGTAACTACTTCCATAGGAGAGTTTCATCCCACTTCACCGCTTCTCAGTAAGGTTCCCACCAAGGAATTTATAATATTATCAGATGATGAGCCATCCCAATCAGTATCTGTATAGCCCTCAACACGTACAGGACCATTCATTTGGTATAATAGACCACAATCAAGAACTCCCTTGAGATATCTCAAAACACGAATCACAGCCTTCCAATGTGGAATTCGAGGCTCTTGCATAAATTGACATACCACACTAACATCAAAAGAAATATCCGGTTTTGTGACGGTGAGGTAATTAATCTTGCTGACCAGTCTTTGATACCGTCTAAGATTATCAAACAATTCTCCCCGATCAACAATAAGTTTCACATTAGGATCCATTAGAGTGTTTACTTTTTGAGTTCCTAATAAACTAGTATCCTCAATTAAATCTAGAACATATTTTCGTTGAGACAAATTAATTCCAGCCTTTGACCGTGCAACTTCAATACCCAGACATTAATTTCGTTGACAGTGTTTACTTTTAGTGTGAATTTGTACGTGAAGAAACTGCCTTAAATTCCCTATATCCTTGATGTCGTTACCTATAATCACAATGTCATCAACATAGACAACCAAAACGATCTTCCCAACCATAGAACTTTGACTAACTACAAAGTGGTCTGATTGACATCTTCTCAAACCAAACTAAAGTACAACTTCACTGAACCTACCAGACCAAGCCCGATGCGATTGTTTCAATCCATATATAGCCTTCTATAATTTACACACCCTAGAAGACTCCCCATGGGCAACAAATCATGGTGGTTGCTCTATATAACCCTCATCATCCAACCATGAAGGAATGCATTTTTTATGTCTAACTGGTACATGGACCATTGCGCATTAGAGGCAAGAGAGATGGTGATATGAACTGAAGATATTTTAGCCACTATAGAAAACGTCTCAGCATAGCCAATGCCATAGGTTTGAGAATAACCTTCGGCAATAAGACGAGCCTTAAACCTGTCTACAGATCCATCACGAAGATGTTTGATGGTATACACCCAACAATAACCTAGAGCCTGCTTACCTGAAGGGAGAGATGTAAGGTCCCAGTACCATTGTGATGAAGAGCATCGATTTCATCTTGCATTGCTTTCCTCTAAACATAATGTGACATAGCATCTTGAAGATTAGTAGGAACTGAGATAGAGGAAAGAGAGGGGACAAACGTACAAAACACGGGGACAAATGAGAAACACATTGAGAAATAGGATGCGAAGTGCACACATGTTTATTATGAAGGGCAATGGTATGATCTGGTGTGGGAGACGGATTTGCAGACGTGAAAGATGGCAAAGGGTGTCATGCAAATCATGGGCGGCCCGTCAATACATGGCAAGGCAGGCCCGTAGCACTTTTTGGATTATTTTTCTGTCAAATAATGTAGCGCCTACCTCCCAATGTATTGATGGATGGCCCTCGATTTGCGTGATGCCTTTGTATAAAGCAATGCTTGAGGCAAATATTTTCCCATGTTTATCTCCTCTTAGTAGATGATCTTTACTTACGACCAAAAAGACTATTTTACCTTTTAAATAAGTTAGTCAAAGGGTGTCACGCAAATCATGGGCGGCCCATCAACACATGGAGAGGAAGGCCCATAGCACTTTTTGGATTATTTTTCTGTCAAATAATGTAGTGCCCACCTCCCAAAGTATTGATGGATGGCCCTCAATTTGCATGATGCCTTTGCATTAAGCAATGCTTGAGGCGAATATTTTCCCATGTTTATCTCCTCTTAGTAGATGATATTTAGGAACAAAAAGACTATGCTACCCTTTAAATCTATCATGTTTCTTAGAAAAGTGGGGTTATAACTATAAACAAAACTGTTTGGAAGGTCACTTCGCTTTATATTAGTATGGATAAGTAATTAAAAAGAAGTGAATTTTAGAGAAAGGCAAATCACAAGATAGTACAAAATTATAAGTTATCAAGTAATAAAAGAAACAAAAAACAGAGGGTCCCACTCTATAAACAATTAACACTTGTCTTGATGCATGCAGTTTATGCATTTTGAAAGCAAAATCAAGATGGAAACATTTGTATGTACTATGTACCAACGTCTGTATCGACAACTGTGCCAGTGTCGATGCTTGGACCATTTGTATTGGTGTCCCATGTATCATAGGTTCTTGTGTTTATTATTTTTGTGAGAAGTAAAATGTGATTTTAGGGTTGCTGATATATACATCCAAAGATTAATATGATTTGAGATCAACTTAGTCTTACATGAATTTTATGGGTGCTGCCCTCTGTTACTATACATGTCCTGTACATTTCTTGCTTCTGCAATTATTTGTATCATTAGCATCAAAACAATACATGCTTTTATTGTCTAATCATTGTAATGCATATTCGATGCCAAACTCTAATTTTGCTCCTGATTAGTCTTTCTGTTTTCTTATCATTTCAGCGTGCTAGTGACAGCTCATTTTACATCAGCCATGAAACAGGAACTCTGGTATGTCGTTGCGCATGATTTTAATTTTCAGTATTTGCAATATGACTATGATATCTGTAATCAATGAATTGGTATCGAAACCTGAAATTGATCTGTATCTATACATCGGTATGGTAATTAAAATTTTCACTCCTACAGTTTGTTTTCTTCACTGGTGGGATCGTATTCTTGACGCTCATTGTGAATGGATCTACTACACAGTTTATTTTGCATTATTTGGATATGAATAAGTTATCAGCGGCGAAGGTGAGATTACTATTAATTTCTTGAATACTTTGGTCTAGATTACATGCCTTGTACTACGTCAAAATTTTGCTTAGTTGAAATTTCTATTTTGCTTTTCAATGTATCTCATTTGGCCAAGGTCCTTATCTCCATTACAATTGAGAGACAAATGAAAAGCATCTCAAGTAGTAAGAATGTTAACAATGAAGTAGCAATAGGGTTTAGTTAATATATTTCTAGAACATAAAAACAACAAAGTAGCATATGAGGAATGTAAAGTTATCTCGGTGTCCAACTGAGGATATGTTTCTAGTCATCCACTGTATATGTACACTGGTATTTAAAGCAAATTATAGTGTTGAATGAAACTTGTCTCTCTTGAAGTGGAAAATTGCTGTAAGTCTTTGGGAACATTGTAAAAAATTTAGAAACAATTTCAACATAATGGAAACCATAAGAAACATGCACTGATATTTTACGGAATGATAAAAAAAAGCATGAAAGCACAATAGAAACCAAAACTCATTATACTTCCAAAAACAATCATTAGGAATAAGAGAAGAAAGATCATTAGAAAGTGGTACATTTCATACAAGGTGAGTTTTATCTGCTTGAACTTCTGCCTACAACAAAATTCGCGATGGATCATTTGATAAATAGAAAGAAATATGTCCAATATGTGCTTCATGTGTAGGTTGTTTGGCGATTAGTGGATGACGTTATTTCTATATTGCCAGTTCACTAGCGAGGTGTGGTGCTATTTCTTTTAGATATTTAGTATCTCTTGGATTTGCTCACATAGTGTTTTAAAGATATCTCAGGTTGTACTTGAGGCCTTTACCTCTTGTGGTCGTAGCTTTTGTGAATGTTTCCTTTCGCCACTTGGCTAAATAGCCATATTTTTGAGGGAAAGGTGGTGGATCTTCATTCTGCCATTTTGAAGATTAAAATCCTTACTAAACTTTTGGTCTTCCGATCTCAAGGAGTTGAAGGGGTTATGTTTTGAAGATTTTATATTTAGATGGTGTGAATCTGTATTAGGACTTGGCTAGCCTAGCTGGGGTGTCTTTTGTTTTCTCTATAAGTGAGGCTCTTCCTCTCCTAATTTTCTTCTTCCCTCCTTGTATAGTGTGGTTCTCCTGTTTCTTTAATGTGTACACATTTACTTATCCAAAAAAGAAAGAAAGTGGTACATGCTCACCTATATATTTAAGACTAAGGTGGCGTTTGGTAAATTAAGTTATCAAATCTAAAAGCTTAAAATGCTTAAGATCTGGTAGATTAACGACTTATGTCTGAATTAGGTTGTTTGGAGAAGGTCTTAAGTCTTAAAATTAAGTCAAGGGCATTGTGGGTATTTTAAAATATTTATTAGGATACTTTCGTAAGTTTTTAAAAGAGAAAGCTTTGAAAAACGGGCATTGTTGGTATTAAAAAAGAATCTAGGAATCTTTTTTAAAGATTCATTCACTTACTGCAATAAGTGAAGGTTGGGTTTCTTTTTACTTATCACTTTTTTTCCTTGAGTTTGGTGATAAGTGCTGAAATTAAGTCGTATACCAAACACAACTTAATCACCAAAATCACTTAATTTCAGCTGAATCAGACTTCAGGTCTGAAAAAAGTTTTACCAAACGCCACCTAAGAGTTAGACTTGTTGTAAATAAGGTTGTAACCAGTAGATGATGGTTGTAGAGAGAAGAGGGAAAAAGTGTAATGGAGGCGGAAGGTGGAGAAAGAGATTAGGGTTAGAAAGAAGTTGTGGGAAGAGGAGAGAATGACTTGTTAATTCATTTTCTCTCACACACTATATATATATATGATGGGGAGAACCCCTATAAAAGAATAGCACTATTCACGTGATACTATTCACACAGCACTATTCACGTGAATAGTGAAAACCCAAAAAGAACCCCACGTGGGAAGTGGGACGCAGCCCACTTGAGACACCCACGTGGGTGTATTACATAAATTCCAACACTCCCCCTCAAGCTGGTGCGAAGATATCCATCATGCCCAGCTTGCCAGTAAAGGTATGAAGAATAGACTTGTTCACCCCCTTTGTGAGTATGTCGGCAACCTGCTCCCGTGTTCTCACATACGGAGTACAAATCAATCCTTGTTGAAGTTTCTCTTTGACGAAGTGACGATCAACTTCAATATGCTTGGTCCTATCGTGCTGGACTGGGTTGTGAGCAATGTTGATGGCGGCTTTGTTGTCACAGTAGAGGCTCATCGGCTCTGTTACCTGGAGTCTCAGTTCCTCAAGCATTGTCCTCAACCAAAGGAGTTCGCACACATCATGTGCCATAAAGCGAAATTCTGCCTCTGCACTGGATCGAGCTATAACTGGCTGATTCTTACTTCGCCAAGAGACAAGGTTTCCTCAAACAAGGGTATAGTATCCTGACGTAGACTGACGATCAGTAACTGAACCTGCCCAATCCGTGTTAGTATATGCTTCCACTCTAAAGTGTCAATGTAGCCCAAACAGTATTCCACGACCCGGAGAGCCCTTGAGGTACCGAAGAACTCAGTGAGCTGCCTCAAGATGTAATGACCGTGGTGCATGCATAAAGTGACTGATAACACTAATAGTGTAAGCAATATCTGGACGGGTGTGTGCCAAGTAGATCAGCCTGCCAACCAATCGCTGAAACATAGCGACATCCTCAAGGGTGTCACCCTCCTCAGAATTCAGCCAATGGTTCTGATCAATTGGAGTCTCTATTGGTCGTGCACCCAAATACCCAATCTCATCCAGAGCGTCCAATACATACTTCCGTTGAGAGATGAAGATACCCTTCTGAGACCGAGGGATTTGTCATCACCTAAGCTCTTGATAGCATCCAAAACTTCTTCCTCAACAATTGGCCTTTCCAACCACTCACTATGCACTTGAGTAATGCTATCCATAGGGAGATCTTTTACAGTCGGCTTGATGCACTTGGGCTTAAAGTCGTGGAATAAAACTAAATAATGTTATCCCTAATTGCCTCTTCTTCCTCGATTAGAGACCCATCCACTCTAAGTTTGGAAACATTGCTCCTCCTGACATTCGCAATCTGGTGGAAAAATTGGGAGTCTCCATTCCCTTCCTTTAACCATCCGACCCTAGATTTTTGACGCCAACTGATCTCATCAAACAACCCCACTTGAGGAACTCTTTTTTAGCCTCTACTCTCCTCCCCTGCTCTGAAATCACCCACCTTCTTCAATACCGTCTAAAACCACTCTCTTCTAAGAGCACATCCATTTTATTGTCCACATAGCCAAAAACTTCATTGCTCCATTCTTTAAGTTTACCCTTAAGAGCCTTCAACTTCTTTATAAAAACAGAGCCAACTTTGCCAACAAAATGGAAAGACTCCATGCCTGTGAAGTTAGGTTCTTGCAGCCACATGTTCTCAAATCTAAAAAGAGAAGGTCTTCTGACAATGCTACCACACCCCAACAAGAACGGGTTGTGGATAGATGCCAATTTAGGAAGAATTTCTTGAGTTGCGCCCATAGTTAATCGAATCCAACTATCTGTAACCAAGAATCTGTCTAATCTAGACATAGTTTGCCATTCCTATTTCCAAGACCAAGTGAATGAAGCACCTTTGAAGGGGAGATCCGTAAGACAATGTCTACCAATTAAAGCTTCAAACTCCTCCATGGTTTCCGTCATCCAACTACCCCCTTTCTTCTCTAAGGAAAATCGGATAACATTAAAGTTGCCACCCACACACCATGGAAGACCCCACCTCCCTTGAATGATATCAAATTCCTTCCAAAAATCATCTCTAAATCTCTTGATGGTAGAGCCATAAACCCCTGTAATGACCCATAGCAAATTGTCTTCAAAGCATTTACAAACAATAGAAACAGAAAATTCCCCAATAAAACTTTCCTCTATTTTAGCCTTCGATTGGTTCCAAACCATGAAAATCCCTCCCGTTGTACCAGTAGCCGGTAAAGAAAGCCAACAAAAATCCATGTTACCCCATAGATTGTCCACTACCTTGTAATTCAAGACTTCCATCTTGGTTTCTTGAAAAACAGTTATGCCCACCCCCCATTTCCAAATAAAATTTTTACATGTCACCCTTTTGTTCTTGTTTCCCAACCCCTTCACATTCCAACACAAAATGTTCAAAATCATAAAAAAAAAAACTATGATTGTACCATCCCTCTCCCCTTACTTTTGTTGCTCCTTCCCCTATACCTTCGACAACAAATTGGATTCCGATAGGTGCTGAACTTCCCTAGAAAGTTTAGACATCCTGATGACTATATAGGGAAGCCCATCTTCTGGTCCCATCACTTATCTGACTGGCCCTTCTACTTCCACTAGAAACTACCCCTTGACACACACCATCGTCCTGGATAGGATTCGACACCAACTGACCCCCCAAGATGTCTGTATCTGAAACTTTTCTTGTTCTAACTTTTGGTTCCTCTAATCAAGCTCGATGGTAGTGATCAGCTTCAGAATCTCCTCATACCCATTGTAGGACAGTCCCAAGAAGCTATCCCTCACCTTGCAGAGCACCCAACTCGACACCTCTGAGTTTTCTAGCTCAACTGCCTCATCCTCCAATCTGTCTTCTCCCTTATCATAATCCAAAAGATAATCCACATTGACAGCCAAAGATAATCTGGATTTTTGGTAACCCGATCAAAATGGGTTGGGCTAGGGTTGAGGCTCGACCCAACCCGAGCCCGACATACAAACTACATATATGTATTAGTATACCGACAAATAGCCACACTCCATTTTGGCAAATGCAGCAACCCATGGGTGTTTGTCCTTAAAAACTACAACTCTTGTCTGAGATTACAAAATGTCCTTGAAACTACGTTTTGGCATTTTATGTGATCGGTTAATATTGAAAATATAATGTTTTCTTTGAAGATTGTTTTTGGTTATTTATTTACTAACTTTTATCATGCATTTGAGTTAATAAAATTTTCCCATATCATGTTTTCTTTTATGAGGTATTGGAAATAAAGCTATTATTTAATGGTTAGCATAACGGTTATTGTATTGATGATTAATAAATTATTTTAATATGAAAAAAAAATTAACAATCTTTGGAATCAACAAAAAAATTAAGAAATTGACCAACCCGACTAACCCGACCCAACCCTATCGGGTTGGGTTAGGGTTGGAAAATCTAGGCCCGACCTTGGGTTGGGTTGGGTTAGGGTTCACAGCCTTTAAGGTTGGGTTGGGCTAGGGTTGACCTCCAACCCGACCCAACCCACCCGAGTTGTAGCCCTAATGCTGCATAGCCTTGCCTTCAGTACGCCGCACACTCCTATCGGCTGCAAAAGACACGTGGCCCCGTCGATCGAGTGGGTCTGAAGGTATTACCTGTTTGGTTCGACGATGAGCCTTCTCTATGGTAATACATTTGTCGCGGTCACAACATCTTACTTCTACCCACCCCTCCTCCTCAACCAACACGTGGTTCTTTCCTGCTTTGTCTACAAATCTCGAATGATATTCCCTCTCCACCTCATCGTCATCTTCCTACCACTTCTCCTTCCTCGCGTTTTTTCCGCTTGCAAATCGAGACTTCTCGGAGCCAATGGCAAGCCTGGCCATGTTGTCGCTTGCTCCTTCCCTAGCGGACATTTCGGTATCCCTCGGCACTCTAATCAGCTCTGGCAATCATTTTGGCCAGATCCTCGCAGTATTCACCAGTCCTTCGTACAAGAGATTCAACCTCACAAGCAACACCGTCCTTGTTTTAACCTGAAGTCTGATCCATTCCACGCATGATAAGCTTTCAGAGGTTGCGTCTGTTCTTACAAACAATCCCAGAGGTCGCCAAGTGCTTTGAAGACCAAAGAGCTCCAAAAATGTAGCGGCACACCAAAAACCCTCAGCCACACCTGATCAACCTCCTTCCTAAAAACAGGGCTACCGGCTCTCTTGCTCCACACGTCCAAGTAATGGAAGGCCTCCCCATCATTCTCTTCCCTTGAGAATTTTAAGCACAACCTGCTCCGACGGGAGTATAAACAAGAATAAGTCGTTACACATAGCTTTCACCCAAAGAAGCTCCTCTCATGGTGATATCACTTTGCAAATCAATAGAATAAGTTGAGTGAGATAGAAAGCTTAGTAAATAACTACTCATGTAAGTTGTCTAACTACATAGAATATAGTTTTAGTAGGATTTCATAAGAGATAATTATTCATAAATCACTTCTTACATTTCTTCACTTAAAACCGAGGAAATAAATTCACGAAATTACCGAAATATTTCTATTTTCTATGTTACTGACAGGAAAGAATACTTACGTCGAAATAATGTTAAATTTCCCGAAATATTTCCATTCATGTCGAAATATTTCGCTTGACCAGTAAATTTCGATCAATTGACAGTGTAAATATGTATTATTTCGGTCGAAATGTTTCGACATGTATGGAAACATTTCTATCGTAGGTAGGAAACATCTCATTTGAGCTCAAAACTGCTATAAACCTCATATTTGATCCATTTAACCTCTTTTCATACATTTTGTTTATACAAAAGATCAATCCATTGTAGATTTTTTTGGTTCGTGGATTGATCGTGAGGACGAATCAAATCCCGTTTGGGAGTTTTTTCAGATTTGAAATATACATAAGGATAAAATTTCTTGCTACAAATAAATAGGTTAGGTGTAAATTCATTAAATTTATGAATATATGATGCATTTACAATAGATTTGTACATGGATTGAAGATTGTTTAAGGTGAAAATTTGGAATTTGGGAAAAACCCCAATTTCATTGGTTTTTACCTTAAACATCCATGATTGTGCATAAATTGATTATATGTTGCATAACTTAGCCTGTTCTACAAGTTGGTTGCGTTAAAAAAAATTCAAAAAAAATTAACCCTAAATTTTTTTTTCAAATAAAAAATTAAACGTTCAAAAAAATTAAATAAATGTTATAAGTTAATAGTAAATAGGTTTTCTAAAATTACATATAATGTTAAGAAATTAATGTAAGTGAATAAGGATTTGTTAATATATTACTTTATGACTTTTTTATAATTAGCAATTAAATAATAGTTATATAATTAAATTAAACCTTGACTAATTAAAGATGTTTGTCGCGACATATTACAGATCATTACGGTCATTCATTTCCACACTACATATGGTTGTTGTATATTATGGCTTGAAAGCTTCTAAGTGTGTTTTTATGCTTGTTTCATCATTTCCCAAACTTTCCACAAACATTTCCACAATATTTCCATCATTTCCGCATTATTTCCATCATTTCCACGAAAAATGTATTATTTCCACACTGGTCGAAATATTTCCATTTTTAAACTGGTCGAAATAAACCTCGAAACCGAAATTTATTTCCTTGCTTAAAACAATTATCGAATCTTATCAGAACACAGTGACCAGTTAAGCTATTAGACTCTTCATACTGCTTTTGTTGTAGTGCACTGTAAAGGCATTATCCAACCGCTTTTGCTATAGTGTACAATTAAGACACTATCGACCACAAGTGCATAGGGGTGTTTGGGGTCTTTCATTGTAGGGATTTGAGTGGTCCTAATTGCTCTTTAGGGC
The DNA here is from genome assembly GCA_035048495.1 of Euptelea pleiosperma. Classification (NCBI taxonomy): domain Eukaryota; kingdom Viridiplantae; phylum Streptophyta; class Magnoliopsida; order Ranunculales; family Eupteleaceae; genus Euptelea; species Euptelea pleiosperma. Next base: position 45,613,373 of record CM068543.1, read on the forward strand.
AGATACCTAGGCATCCTGAAGGGGTGCCCTCACTTTAGGGATTCTCACCTGGGGGTCTCGAAGGGGTGCCCACTATAAGATATTATGATATCTCCATGGATTAAAAACACTTCCCATTCTCCTTTTTTCTCTCAAAAATCATATTTTTTTATAACATAGGTGTCCCCACCCCCTTTGGAAGTAGGCCTAATCCCTACGGATACGCCCAACCACCACAAAGAAGTGTATCGGGTAAATCGCGGGGTTTTATTCCCTTTGAAGACTCGATCTCACGACCTTGGGGAGCACACCCAAGTCGCTCAACTAGGGTTGTCTCAATGCAAGTTGAGGCCTAAGGCGAAAACTCCATAGAAGGCCTTTTTTATATTTAACATATTAATATATATGATATTAATTAAATAGTTACTCTATATATAGTAGAAAATCTTATTTAACAACTATTCATGATAATCAAAAGCTTTGGAAAAAATTTAGATGTAGGGACTCCCGTAGTCCCGTTGCAGTCCATGCAAAGGACTCTTGCGGCCCTACATAGATCATTTTTTTGGGCCTAATGACTGCGCAGATGTTCAGCCCACCTATTGGTGGATAAACACTAAAAATCAGCTCGATTGATGATTTCTAGCCATTGGATTTATAACCCAAAAAACATGCTTGAATCCAATGGCTCGAATCAATCCTAAAAAGTACTAAAATATATGACTAGAGGTAACCAATCAAATTGATTTTTGGTTTGTATAGCCAACAAGTGGTGGGCTAAACATCCATGTGGTTAGTGGGCCGAGGCCTTCTCTCACCTGAGGCCTAAGGCCTCGCCTTATGGCCTTATGGTAGAGATGGCCTGCACTCAACCACTACTCCACCACCCCGGGTGGTCACAAAATCATATATCATAGTCATGATTCGAGAATAAATTTATATCTCATTCATAACTATCACTTGTTAATTTCACATGTCATATATTCAATTGATTCATAAACATAAATCATAACATGATTATATCATAAATGAAAATTTTATTCAAAATTGGATAGACTGAATCATGCATTTGTTGAGAGTCATATAGCATATTTTCTTTACCAAAACTAGAAGGTAACATGAATATAATTTTCAAAAAGTTTTCCTAAAAATAATAGAATTTTTCTTGAATTTCCTACTATATTTTTATGAACTTTCTACTATTTAAAATAAAAATAACATTTATAAATAAAATAAAATTATAAATAATAAATAAATAAACAAAATAAATAACTAACTACTACCCTGAAATATGCAAAAAACTAAAATCCTCAAACTTCGTGTTGCACATATCTCAAAGCAGTGGACCCCACCACTCAGATATTACTTAAATCCCAATGGACCTCCTGATTATTTTCAGGAATTTTCTAGAATTTCTTTTACTATAAAGGGTGTTTTTGCAATTATATCTTACCTCGGGCTAGATAGCAAATACCCAAAACTAATGAATAGTTAAGGTATAAGGGTGTATTTATAAGTGTTCAAAACCCATATATTTTCATCCACAACCCATGTGAACTAAATTTTTACAAAAGATTTGTTAATATACATCAAATGCGTTATAATAAATTGTTACAATGACCTAACATGCGGTCCAGATTTAAAATGCAATAACTTTCTATTTGCAAGTCTGATTTTGACAAACTTGATATCGTCAGAAAACTATCGTCGAGATCTTGAAAATGACATACATATGAAATTTAAAGTATTATAAAAACTTTACTATACTACCCCTAGAGATTGGTTACATAAAAAAAAATTCTGAGACTTCCTAGTTGTGTGCTCGTAGCAAGGTATTTATAGTGATTTATATGTCAAACATGAAAATCCTTTGTGGACACTACTTATTAAAATACTTTATACTTAAAGCCTTCTTCTCAAGTCATGACACACTTCTAATCTCTAGCATAAAATTTTTAAGCCCCTTTAATAAAAATATAAAACCTTACATGACCACTAAAATGGTAACATGACATACTTAAGCCTAAAAGACTAAAATAACCCTCAACTTAATTATTGGAATGGTCAATATTCATGATATAAGACAATCTGCTTTTCGGCTTGATTTTTGTTATGTGAAATCTCCGTCCTTGGTTGGAATTTTTTGAAACATCTAGTTCATCATTTTGACTAGCTTTTGGTAAAATTTCATGATCGAATTATTCGTATTCTTCTCACAAAGACTCCTTAAATCTAGATGATATCCCAAGATGTGCTTTAGAATATGTTCATCAAATATCTCTCCGGTTGGAGGAAACTCATCCCCAAGTTTGGAACATAGTGCATCACCTTTCTAAGTTGTTAAGTTTACAACATTAAAAGTATTTGAAATGCCCATGTCCACTAGTAACTCCAATTGATGAGAATTTTTACCAATCTGCTTTAATACATGAAATCTTTCCTGTTTTAAATACACCCATACCGAGTCTCCCAATTGATATTCATGAGGTTGATGATGTCTATTAGTGGCTACTAGTGGAGGAACACATGCGATTTTTGTCTTTCCTCATTTTGAACATAAGAGTACACAGTATTCAAAGGAGGATGAGGGTCTCTGTTCAAGATCTAGATTTTAACCATCTCGAACTCAGGATTAAGTCTGGATAAGAATTGAAATACCCGGCAAGTCTCAACATGCTTGTTAAACTGCTCACAATCTTTGGTACTCTCCCACTAGAAAGGTTGATAGTGGTCTAACTCCTCCCACATACTGCGTAGCGTAGATAAATAATTGGACATTGTCTTCTCCACCTACTTCAAATGAGAGATATTCTACTCCAACTAGTAAACTCTAGCACTATTCTGAGCATAAAAATATGTCTGGGCAATTGACTCCCAAATTTGTTGTGCAGTCATCAGAAATAAGTACCCTCTACTGATCTGAGGTTGCATCGAATGCAATAGCCATGACATAACCAAAGAATTTTTAGCATCCTATTGATCATACTTAGGATCTGTGATACGTGGTTGTGTCAGTTTCTCATTTAGATAATCCGCCTTTCTTCTTCCATGAATGGCCAACTTTGTAGACGGAGTCCATTCTAAATAATTTGTACCATCAAGTTTTACCGTTGGGATCTGAAGGTTTGGATTATCATCTCTGACAATTGATAATCCAAATCCAGTGTCTATAGATAGCAGTAGATGACTATCCTGAAGGTACTTTTGACTTAACTTCGGTATTTCTACTCAGAAATTCTAGATCGCAAGATAATTACCCGGAAAAAAAAGGAAAACAACACATACCTTAACTTGAAGGTTCAATTACTGCATCAAAACACCCAAACTCATGGATTTGGGTTACGACAGCCTGGACATGGGCTGTTACAGCCAAACGAGAGCTTGAATAAGCACGAACGGAGCCCGGAGGACCTTAAAGGTCTCTTCTTTGTTGGAGAGAAGCACCCAGAGGCAGTTTAAGGGGGTGGGGGAGCCCTAGAACCCTATATCAGGGGGGTGCGACAACTCTAGAGAAGACTTCTCTGGTTTTGAGGGGGTGCCAGCCCTAGAGAAGATTTCTCTAGGGTTTTGAGATCTCCTGCTTTGACACCAAGATAAACTAGAAGATCTAGTAGAACTAGAAGAAGAGAAGAAGAAAAAAGTTGAGAGAAGAGAGAAAAAGATATGCGGAGAAGAATGAGGAACGATTCCCCTCTCAATGGTATTTATGTTATAGTTCAAGTGTTGGGCCCAAACAACTTGAGCACATATAAAGACATGATAACATTTTTTACCACTGTCTCATTCCGTTTTGATCGAGACATCTAGTTCCGTCAACTTACCAAGACGTTGAATGAAACTAATATTTTAAACGTCGGTTGTATTGCATGTATTAATCTGAAAGTATTTCACATTGCCTTTGGGAACTAAATGAATCTTTACAACCAGTTGGATTGTTCAGCAGTGGAGAAATCCTCCTCATTGTAGGCAGCTAGTTTACAAGGGTGGATTTCATTTGTTCAGTTTATTGTATTGTTACACTGTTCATGTTCCTGTTCCACATATCGTCTCTCAGTTTTATTTTGAGGTGTGTATTAACTTCTAAAAAGATCATTATTTGACATTTATGATGTTTACCATTTATGATGTTTTTAGAATTCCACCGAAATTTTGAAATTTCAGTTTAAGCCTGGGACATAACCTACATCAAAATTCGAATTTAACTTCTAAATTCTTTATCTACATTGCATATTTGCAAGGTAATATATTTCTTTTATTTCACGAAATATTTCCATTTCAACAGAGGTTCATGGGAAAGATACCATAAAAGTCGAATTTGCATTATTTCAATCGTGAAATGAACATAAAATGTCAATGAATAATAAAACTGCATTATTTGACTCTTAATATTTGAACCGAAAGAAATATTCTGATACAAACACAGTAAACCCTTCTAAATTTGACTTCTTTTTTGGCAAACCTTTCATTCATTAACCCATCTTTGTCATGAAACAACCATTTCACTTTGATTATATGTTTGAAAAAACTCCTCATATCGATGGTGGAGTGGATCAAAGTGAAATTTGGGGTTTTGAAATTTTCATAGTAAAAATGTTCAGTTGAACTCAAATTTGTGTAGTTTCTTGTTAGGAATAAAATTTTGGAGGTGTAAATGCATCAGAGCTATGATTGATACATTTTCATTGTATTTGTGCACATTTTAAGGATTTTTAAGGTGAAAAATTCTGAAACATGAGGAAAACCCCAATTTCCTTTATTTACACCGTAAATCTCCATGGTTGTGCTTGTGCATGAATGAATTAATGTTGTTCACTTAGCCCATGGTCATTGTGAAAATATACTTTTCCTTCTCCAGTTTCCTTTAGTATTTATCTACATCTGATGACAGACACGGATATTGGACTATACAAGATACGAAATGATGAACAAGGCGCTAGATGCTTTTGGCAATCTTGGAGATGATGAAGAACTAGGACCTGCTGATTTGCCCACAGTGAAAAGATATATTGCATGCTTGAATTACCTGGAAGGTGGGCAAGTGCGCTCTCACTGTGAATCGGAAAGTAGGAATAATCTGGATCCTATGAATTTAAAAGATATACGAGTACGCCTTTTAAATGGTAAGTCCATCTACAGTGCTGTAGAGATATCCCCCCCCCCATTCTATATTTGATCACTGTTGTATTGCAACTGAAGGCATGTGGCAAAATCAGTAAAAGTTGCATGTGACATTTCTTAAGCATTTGTAACTCATGCATATTGAGCCATAGTGTTCTGTTGTTTAATACTTTGGTGGAGTGGTCACAGTTCCAGCAGTATACCTGTTCTTCCCTCCAAATATCATTGACATATTTACATGTGTATTCTTTTTTTTAATATTACTATGTTAACCTTAATGAATTACAGGATCTTACAGTCCATTATGTTTTTTTGTCATAACTGTTCTTTGAGTAGTTTACTTGCTAAACCTGTTAATTTTACAGCATTACGCTTTAACTTCTGGGGTCCCACTGATTGAAAATTTAAACTCTTAAGTATAATCACCATGATAAGGTTTTCGACTGTGAGGCTATCATTTTGAAGATCAAGGCCATGATATACTTTCACATGAGTGGAGGAATTCAAAGGCATTCGTTTTGATCATTTTGTACTTAGTTTTTCTGATATTACCTTGGGGAACCCTTAGTGTGGGGGAAATCCCCTTTTGTATAAGGTTTTCGACTGTGAGGCTATCATTTTGAAGATCAAGGCCATGATATACTTTCACATGAGTGGAGGAATTCAAAGGCATTCGTTTTGATCATTTTGTACTTAGTTTTTCTGATATTACCTTGGGGAACCCTTAGTGTGGGGGAAATCCCCTTTTGTACTTCTTTTATAGGGCAGTAGGCAAGGATTAAAATTTCATTTCGGAGGAATGTCTCGGTCAAGTGAAAAATCGAGGCAAACTCTGAAACGAAACGAAACGAAAACATTGAAAAAATGGTGAAACAACAAAATTTCCGAAACATTACGTAACATTCCAAAACATTACGAAGTATTCTGAAATATTCCCAAATTCATGAAATCAATTTTGTTTTTTTTTGGATTGTATTGTATTGTCTCAGTTTGTCTCATCGAAACAAATCGAAACATTATGAAACGAAACGTACAAAACATTGCATGTTTCCTTTCGGTTCTCTTACGAAATGAAACAAAACATTCCGAGATTTAAACCATGACAGTAGGTGAGGTTCTCCCTCCCCTGCTGCGCCTTCCCCTTGTACAATTCCTTTTGTTAATAAAATTTTCTAATCGAAAAAAAAATCGCCATTGTGTAATATAGACTAGGCAACATCATAAGTGTTGTAGTAACAGGACTACCCTGCTTTCAAATTTCAATAGTAAAGGCCTCTACCAAACATGGGGGACGTAGTCTTTTCAACCCAAACATCCAACTTCTACACCCCATCTAGAAGATTTCCTAGGCCAAAAGTTAGTACCTCCAACAATCTTAACTATCTGACTAATTGGTTCTTTTTCGGCAAGAAACACAAGGGTGTAAATCTTAAAAAGGTTAATCTATTGAATCTTCCAATTTGTATGGGTAAAGTCATTTGATCATAGTGATTTTCAGTTTAAGAGGTCTCCCACGTGGGGTTCACACATTAGATAGACTAGGTTGATAAGATGTGTGAGAATGTAAGAAATGAGAGATTGCAGAGAAGAAAGAGAGAAGAGAGAGAGGAACGAACTTGTATGGTTCGGCCTTTTCTGTCCTATATATATATATATATATATATATTGTACAGAGTGTTAGGCCCACTTACATAAATAAGACTTAAGTGAACTGTGGGCGCACATACTAAACATAATAAAGACAAATAAATAAAGAAAACAAGAACGTAATCCCCCTCAAACTGGAGAATACATATCATAAATGCCCAACATGGCACATAAAGATGAAAAAGAACTAGATAATGCCTTAGTAAAGATGTCGCCAACTGATTCTCAGACTTGATGTAGGGGGGTAGCATATGCTTGCTCAACTCCATATCACGAAAAAAAATGGCAGTCAACCTCAATATGCTCTGTTCACTAATGAAACACAAGATTACTAACAATAAAGGTCGTCGCTTGATTGTCATAATACATAGGCATAGGAGTACAAACATCGACACCTATCTCCCGAAGAAGAGATTGAACCCATAACATCTCACATGCAGTATGAGCCATGGTTCTATATTCAGTCTCCATACTCGAACGAGCCACAACATTCTACTTTTTGTTACGTCAGGTCAACAAGATACCACCAACGAAAGCACAATAACCAAATGTGGACCTACGATTAGTATGGTTGCTAATCTAATCAGCATCAGAAAACCCAATAACAGATAACTTCTTCCATGGTCAATACAATAGTCCCTTACCCGGGGAACTCTTAAGATATCGGAGAATATGAGAAATTGCATCCCAATGTGGCTGGCATGGGGCATGCATAAACTGACTGACTAACCCAACAATAAAGGTAATATATGGACGAGTAACAGTAAAGTAAATCAACTTTCCAACCAACCAACGATAACGACCTAGATCAGCATCAACTCTCCCTATTCAGCATCCAACTTGGCATTAGAGTTCATGGGAATATAAAGGGGCTTGGAACCCAACATACCAATCTTAGACAAGTGATCCAACACATACTTCCGCTGAGACAAGGTAATACCTTCCTTGAATTGAGAACCTCAAGGCCAAGAAAACGAAGAAGACCCAAATCCTTAGTATGGAAGTATTTTTGCAGGTGGCCTTTAATGCAACAATCCCACGATTGTCACTCTTAATGACGATAATATCATCCACGTACACCATAAGAATAATCACACACAAAGTAGTCCGACGAATAAACACAGAATGATCAGAGGTAGAGCGTTGAAAACCATACTAAATCACAATGGTACAGAACTTGTCAAACTAGGCACGTGGCAACTTTTTTAAGCCATAGATAGCTTTCTGCAGTCTACAAATCATATCAGACTTACCAGGGACCAAGGTTTAAAATTTCGGAATGTTTCATATATTTCGTTTCGTTTCGTAAGGAAACCGAAACGAAACATTCAATCACATTGAATGTTTCGTATATTTCGTAATGTTTCGGTTTGTTTCGCCGAGACAAACCGAGACAATCCGATACAATTCAAAAAGATAAAAATAAATAAAAAATATAATTTAATGATTTTGAAAATATTTCGTAATGTTTTGGGAATGTTTCGGAAATGTTTCGTAATTTTTTGGAAATGTTTCGGAAATTTCGTTTTTTCACTATTTTTTCAATGTTTCGTTTCGTTTCGGTGTTTGTCTCGATTTTTCACTTGACCGAGACATTCCTCCGAAACGAAATTTTAAACCTTGCTAGGGACAACATACCAAGTGGCCGCTACATATAAACCTCTTCCTACAAGTCCCCATGCAGGAAGACATTTTTTATTTTGAATTGATATAAAAGCCAATCACAAGACACTGTTACAGATAATAAAACATAGACAGAATTAAGCCATGCCACTAGGGAAAAGTCTCAAAATAATCCACACCAAAGGTTTGGGTAACCTTTGGCAACCAAACGTGTCTTAAGATGATCAATAGAACCATCTAGATGATACTTGATGGTGTACACCCATCTACAACCCAAAATCTACTTTCCTAGTGGAAGTGTGGTAAAATCCCAAGTCTGAATCTGACGAAGAGCACACATCTCATCCATGGCTTATTTCCAACTAGAAGAAAAGGCCTGTTTGTAAGATGTTAGAATGAAAACAACAGAGATTGAAAGTGTAAAGGTACGAATTGATGGAGAAACACAATGAAACGCGACTAAGTTGGCAGTGAGCTGCTGAGTGCAAGATCGTGTACCTTTCCGTAAAGCAATAGGGATGTTGGGAAAGAAACTCTTAGTCAAAGTCGGTTTTTGATGTGGGGTCATAAGAGCAACAGTCGTACCTTGCTTGGAACGACGATAATAAACCTGCGAAGGAGCATTTGTAACAACTAGTAGTGTAAGATTGAGAGTAGAGGGCAAAGGGAGCTCTTCCTGACTAGCAGATGCGAGGTTTGAATCAAATAGTTGCCCAAGTAGATGAAAAACAATGGGGTAGTTTCAAAGAAAGTGACATCAGCTCTGACAAAATTGCGATGGGAAACTGGACACTAACAACGATATCCTTAGAGTTCGGGAATAACCTTGAAAGATACACTTTTGGTTGTACGAGGTGAAAGTTTGTAGTGGTCAAGACCAAACACATGGATAAAGGAGACATCCAAACACCCGAGGTGGTAAACTAAAAGAAGACGCATCACGATATAAGAACGAGAACGGAGTATGACCTTCCAAAACTGACGATGGCATGCGGTTGATAAGGTAGCAAGCTGTGAGAACAGCATCAACCCAATAAGATTTGGAACATTCATATGGAACTGAGTGTGTGAGCCACATCCAATACATGTTGATGTTTGTGTTCAGCAACACCATTTTGTTGTGAGATGTGCACATGAGGTTTGATGAATAATACCATGTTCTAAACAAAAATCTTGGAGAGTAGTTTGCATATTTTCAAGAGCATTGTTAAAACACAAAACATGAATTGGCTTGCCAAACTGAATAGAAATTTCTTTACAAACGATGATAAATGGACGAAGTTATTCTGAGTGATCTTTTAATAAAAATAACCATGTCATTCTGGGAAAGTCATCAACAAAAATAATAAAGTAATGAAAACCCGACAAACTTATTATTTTTATAGGACTCTAGATGTCTGTGTGGACTGTGGGGGAAAAATATCTGATCTTATCCCACACAATCTTCGAGGTTAAGACGACTCGTATCTTGAGGTAGATCAATCTGATTTGAATGAATCTGAAGCCTTAGGACATAGATTCCTCCTTGCTGCGGATGATAATATAATCTCTCCCAGGGTGGCGGTGGTCTACCTGTTGACAACACTCCGACGCTTAAGTCAGCGAATGTTCAGTCCTTTCAAGATAAAACACGCAGAACTTAAGATAAAAAAGGTAAAAGAGTATCGATTCTGGATCTGGAGATCAAGATCCTTTTTCCAGTTCTGGAAGTAGTATATTAATAGCTTGTCAATGATCTGACTCATTCCCCACGTGTCCACTTCTCATAGATCAGATCCAATCATGGAAGAGTCTGTTTGATACAACCTCTTCTAGTTGGATCTGAACTTACTTCATTCAGTTAAATCTGGAATAGCTTATGTGGCAGCTTACGTGGCAGATATTTGAATGAAAAAGTGGCGGGAATTATAGTAATGATTAGATCTATTGCCAAGTGCTACTCTTGTATAGATGCTAACGTGTAATTAGTCTATTGATTTAAGATACTCATCTGGTTGTGGATTTTGATGTCGTTACTTGTCGGGAAAGATTGAATGCTCTGTCCATCAAGTATATAATGAAGAACATGACGGGAAAGGTTGAATTCCTTGACCGTCAAGTATAAAATGAAGAACATGACGGGAAGGGTTGAATGCCTTGACCGTCAAGTATATAGTGAAGAACATGACGGGAAGGGATGAATGCCTTGACTGTCACGTATATAGTGAAGAACGTGACGGGAAGGGTTGAATGCCTTGACCGTCAAGTATATAGTGAAGAATAGGACGGGAAGGGTTCAATGCCTAGACCGTCAAGTATATAATGAAGGACTTGCCGGGAACGGTTGAATGCATTGACTGTTAAGTATATAGTGAATGACTTGCCGAGAAGGGTCGAATGACTTGACCGACAAATTTATTGCTAAACTAAATGCATTAAGTTACTTGCCTTTCCCGAGATGTATTTCCTCGGACGTTTTATCAGACACGTGGCTCTTTGATGCGTCTGACATACTGTTGAAAAGTTGATGGCTGTCTTTGGCGAGTCTTGTCAGCTAATTTATTCACGGGTGCTTCGAGGTGCCAGGTGTCGGTTTCGGCATACCGCACATGCTGTGACAGGGACACGTGTAATCATCTGATAGATTGGAAAATACGGTACCCACATGGACTACATCAAAAAGACTCGACTTACAACTCTCTAGACGGCGTGGAAAAGAACTATGGTGATGCTTGCCCAATTGGCAGACTTGACATTCTAAAACACATTGGACTCAACTTAGGTATAACTTGACGCAACTTAGAAAGAGATGTATGTCCCAAGCGAAGATGCCACTAAAGAAGAGAAACACTTGCATTCAAGGCAAATGTTGAAGCTAATTCACCCGGATCCAAATAATAGAGATTGTTCATTTCATGACCCGAACCAATCACCTTCTTCGTCGTGAGGTTCTGAAACACATAAGAAGATGGTGAAAAGGTTACGAAACACTGCAAAGACTTGGTAAGTTGACTAACAGACAATGGATTAAATGGAAAATCTGGAACATACAACGTAGAGGCTAAAGGAGTAAACTCAGTCGGTTACTAGGTTGAATATCACATTTCCCAAGTACTATACGAGTAGAGCCATCAGCTAACACTATGAGATTTAGATGATTGAAAATTAGAAAATATGGATGTATACAAGACATATGAGCCATTGGCTCCCGGATCAATGATCCAAGATGATGGAGATTTGGAAACCAAACGCATAAGTAGAATTTTAGGGTTTCAGGAAGAGAGGAGAAGAAGAGAGAAAAAGAAGGGAAAGCGTTAGAGAGTTAAATCTACCAACGTCCCACAATATTATTTATATTACTAGGTCAAAACAATTACACCCACATTAATATCTCCACCCACCATATATCTTATATTATATTCTCCCTCATACTGACAACACTCCCCCTCAAGTTGGTACATGAATATCGATCATGCCTAACTTGTCCAAACAAGCCCGAAATTGAGCAACCGCAACACCTTTGGTGAGAACATCAGCCACTTGTTCTGACGTAGGCACGAATGGTGTACAGATTACTCCCGAAGTAACTTTCTCGTGAATGAAATGTCTATCCACTTCGATGTGCTTTGTTCTATCATGTTGCACGGGATTATGTGCAATGCTTATGGCCGCCTTGTTGTCACAATATAACGACATAGATCCTTCAATTGGGAAACCTAACTCCCTAAGTAAAATTTTGAGCCATAGTAGCTCACACAGACCATGGGCCATAGATCGGAATTCGGCTTCCGCACTTGACCGAGCTACCACTTGCTGCTTCTTGCTCCTCTAGGTTACTAGATTGCTTCCCACAAATGTGCAATAGCCTGAAGTAGACCGTCTATCATCTTGGGCACCAGCCCAATCTGCATCAGTAAAGCCTTCAACCCTCGTATGCCCATGACGACGAAATAACAATCCCTTCCTTGGGGATGACTTCAAGTATCTCAAGATACGGTTAGTAGCTTCCAAGTGCAGTGTGCAAGGCGCGTGCATGTACTGGCTCACCACACTCACGGCATATGCAATATCCGGTCGTGTGTGAGCTAGGTAGATGAGGCGTCCCACGAGTCTCTGAAAGCTACCCACATCCTCAAGGAGTTCTCCTGATTGACTATCTAGCTGATGGTTTGCTTCAATCGGGGTATCAACAGGTCGAGCCCCCAACATGCCTGTATCCTGAAGTAAATCCAATACATATTTCCTCTGGCATATGTATATCCCCTCATTCGATCTTGCAACCTCAATGCCCAAGAAGTACTTTAAGGTGCCTAGATTCTTAATTTCAAATTCAGCTGCCAAGAAGCTCTTAAGTCTGGAAATTTCTGTTGCACAGTTCCCTGTGACAATAATGTTGTCCACATACACAATTAGGATAGTCGTAGTCCCCCCTACTCGTCTGATAAAGAGTGTGTGGTCTGCTTGACCCTGGTTGTATCCCAATTGTTTAACTGCTCCACTGAATCTTTCAAACCATGCTCTTGGTGACTGTTTCAAACCATACAGAGTTTTCTTCAACTTACACACTCTCTGCATGTCATCAGACACCCGGAACCCCGGAGGGGGGAGCATGTAAACTTCTTCCTTCAAGTCACCATGGAGGAATGCATTCTTAACATCGAGCTGTAGTAGTGGCTAGGATTGACTTGCTGCGAGTGAGAGAATAACCCGAATAGAGGTTAGTTTGGCTACAGGAGCGAATGTCTCCTTGTAGTCAATACCATATGTCTGAGAATAGCCCTTAGCCACCAGCCGTGCCTTGTATCTATCCACAGATCTATCCGGTTTGCATTTCACTGTATAGACCCACTTACATCCAACCGGCTTCTTGCCCTGTGGTAACCGAACCAGTTCCCATGTGTTATTTTTTTCTAGTGCGTTCATTTCCTCAACCATCGCCTCCTTCCATCTGGGTTGTGCTAGAGCCTCTGTGACAGAAGAAGGAAGAGTAACAGAGGACAGGGAGGTAACAAAAGATTTGTAGGATGGTGATAAGTTATCATAGGAAACAAAATTAGCAATAGGGTGTTGAGTACAGGATCTCTTCCCTTTCTGAAGAGCAATAGGAAGATCAGAACTACTATCACATAAAGAAGGGGAAACCAAAGGGGAACCAAATGAGGAATTACCTGGATCCAGTGAGGAGGAGTCTTGACTTTGACATTCAGGAATGGTCTTTGTCTCCCTTACTCTACGACGAGTATAGACTTGCAGCTCCCCCTGCTTGCTAGTGTCTCTGTCATGCATAATAGTATCAATAACTGGATCATCTAATGTCACGGGCAAAGCAGGGGTCACATGCCGTTCCTCACACCAACTACTCTCCCCCTGAGGATCGACAGGGCTAGCAGCGGAAAAAAAAGGAGCCGATTCTAGAAAAGTGACATCCATAGTAACAAACCTCCTTCGTGTGGGAGGATGATAGCATTTATACCCCTTCGAGCTTGAGGAGTACCCTAGGAACACACATTTAAGTGCTTTAGGGTCCAACTTTGTCCGATGAGGGCCAAGGATATGGACGTAACAAACACAGCCAAAGATTTTCGGAGGAACCGCAAATAGAGGACTAGAGGGACGAAGGAACTGAAAGGAGTGTGGAACTGAAGAGACCGAGATGGCATACGGTTGATGAGGAAGGCGGCAAGAAGCACGGCATCAGACCAATAAGTTTTGGGAACATTGTACCACAAAAGGAGAGAACGAACCACTTCTAGTAGATGCCGATTTTTTCTTTCGGCCACCCCATTTTGTTGTGGGGTGAACACACATGAATTTTGATGCTCAATACCATGCTCTGCCAAGTACAACTTCAACCCCCCATACATGTACTCCCCCCCTTGATCAGATCGGAGAACTTTTATACACTTTCCAAACTGGGTAAGGATTAGTTTGCGGAAGTTCTAGAAGATAGAAAACACTTCATCTTTAGATTTCATAACAAATATCCATGTGCACCTAGAGAAATCATCCACAAACGAGACAAAGTAGCGATAACCAAAAATGGAAGTAACCGGGGACGGGCCCCAAACATCAGAATGAATCAAATCAAAAATAGCATTACTTTTATTACCCCGTGGTGAGAAAACAGAATGAGTGTGCTTGGACAGAGCACACACTTCACAATGAAGTTCAGACAGCGATACAGACTGAAACAATGCAGGAAATAAGAGACGTAAATATGGAAAAGACACATGACCAAGACGGGCATGCCAAGACAGTAGCTGCTCCTTATGGAAACTATTATTATGACTACGAGACTACAACGCTGCTGGAACTGTGGGAGACGCATCCAGGAGATAGAGACCATTCACTTCACGTCCAGTGCCAATCATCCTCCTCGTGACCAAGTCCTGAAACACACAATGAGAAGGAAAGAAAGTGACAACAATTCAGGGTTTTTGTGAGAGAGCTAACAGAAAGCAGGTTAGTATCAAACTTGGGAACATGAAGGATAGAGGATAAAGAAATCTCAGATGTGGCTATGACACGACCTTTCCCAGAGACAGAGGAAAGGGTGCCATCTGCGATGCGGACTTTATCAGCCCCAGAACCCACAGAATAGGAAGAAAATAAGGTAGACATACCCGTCATATGCTCTGAAGCCCCCGAATCAATAATCCAGGGTGAGGAAGAAGTAGAGGCGGAAACATGATGGGCAGAACTGATGGTACCTGACTGGGCAAATGCAGAAGTGGTCGAAGGTCCATCCAAGTGGGCCATAAAGCGCCGTATATTCTCGAGCTCCTCTCGAGGAATAGTAATTGGTGGTGTGTCCGAGGAAGGGGATGGATCTGTAGGAGTATCCATAGCAACGCTGTGGGCAGTGGGAGGTGCGCGTGATGACGGCAGGGACGACTGCGGGGGTCGTCCAACAATATTCCAACATTCTTCTTTACTATGGCCCTTCTTGCCACACCCCTCACACATATGAAGACTCCAGCATTTATCTTGACTGTGGCCTTTCTTGTCACAATGAGCACAAGTAGGTGGAGGACCTTTAGGGCGATGCTGTGGTGGTTTCTGTGATGATGAAACTGCAGCCAGGGCAGACTTTTCATGTTTGGGAAGAGGAGACATGACATCTCTGCGACTTTCTTCACTTTGAACATAGGCGTATACTTGGTTAAGCGAGGGTAAATCATCTTTACTGAGCAACTGGACACGGGCTAACTCGAAATCAGCATTCAAGCCAGCAAGGAACTCATATATCCTATTCTGATCCACCAACGTGCGATATGCCTTACGATCCGTGGTACAGGCAGGGGTAAAAACTTGATAATAATCAAGTTCCTCCCACATGCTACGAAGCTTAGCAAAATACTCGGCTAAAGGCAAGTCTCCTTGACGAAGAGTGGCAATGCTCTGGCGCAACTGATACACACGAGCAACATTCTTTTGCTGGGAATAGGTCTGAGATGCAGAGTCCCAGATCTCCTTTACAGTAGTATGAAATAGGAATCATCGACTGATGTGGGGCTCCATAGAGTTAAGAAGCCACGACATAACAGTCAAATTGCCCGATTCCCATTTCTCAAACTCGGGGTCATCCTCTTTAGGGGCCACTAGACGGCCAGTAAGATATCCTTGTTTTCCACGGCCATCAATAAACATCTTGGCAGCCCTAGACCATTCCAAATAATTTTTTCCAGCCAGCTTGATAGTGGTGATCTGCAACACAGGGTTTTCATATGGAGTAGGGGCTGAAACTGGGGGGCCAGTAGGCCTGGAGACCACATCTGAGGCTCCGGATGCATCTGACGTCAGCATAGCTGCGTCACAAACAACAAATAACAAGCAAATAATAGAAAAAGACCACCCAATAAACAGCTACCACGATCTGAGACAAACCGGAGGCACAACGGAGATCGAAACGAGTCAAACGACTCAAGCCACGCTAACCAAGAGATCACGGAGTGATGGGATCATCCCAAAGTTCCAACAAAGCATCCAAGAAAGGATTAAAGGCATAGGGGAGCCAACCAACAGGGATTGAGGGTGTTCGTGATGCCCAATAAGAGCAAAAAAGTCGCCGGCGGTAATAATAAGGGGGAGAAATCGATCCCCCAGCCTCAATACTCCACCAAACTTGAAATAAATGGCATAGGCCTGTAGGTAAAATTGGGAGGGACCAAAACGAAGCAGCAATCGAAGCCAAGAAGCTTTGAAAGAGGTCGCAAATCACCACGAACTGAAACGAGCCTATTTTTCAATATTTTCGAATATCAGCCATAACATGCTCAAAAAAGGTCCAAAAAATTCTCAAAAAATCACCAAAATTCCTAGAAAAATGTCATCTACTGGAAGGTAAAGGTTTTGGAGATCTTGAGCACCCTGTCCATACAGTTGATGACGTCAGCCGTACGGCTCCATGACGTCAGCGATGACGTCAGCAATGTTGATCACCCCTTGAAGGTCTGAGGCGTGAGGAGATTCACCCCTGAAGTTTTTGTGCAGATTCGATTCGTTATGCTCTGATACCAAGTAGAATTTTAGGGTTTCAAGAAGAGAGGAGAAGAAGAGAGAAAAAGAAGGGAAAGCGTTGGAGAGTTAAATCTACCAACGTCCCACAATATTATTTATATTACTAGGTCAAAACAATTACACCCACATTAATATCTCCTCCCACCATATATCTTATATTATATTCTCCTTCATACTAACAACATAAGATTACCTGTATTGGCCAAACTGGCCATAGACTGACAGGAACCAGTGGTAAGAGAGTTCAACTTTTGGAGGTGCTGGCAAAGTTGAGCAGTATACTCCTTGCAAGACACTGAATTAGAAGGTGCACCACTAGAGAGGGGCTGGAAAGAAGCCTCTATCGTAGGCTGAGAAAACTCATCGGATGCTTGATTTGTCCAAGTGTGCTTACCTCACTTGTCCCAACAATAATCCTCTGTATGGCCAGTCATACCACAATAACTACACTTCAAGTCACCTCACCCCCCATGGCCTCCATGATCACCACGTCCTCTATTTCCAACACGACCACCACAACAACAAGAATTCTTAGAACGGCCACTAGAAACCATTGCTGAATTTTCCTATAGTAGAAGACAATCCCAATAGATGCATGTTGAAGATGGGAATAGGCATTAGCTGCACGACACGAGGAAGAGACTTACTCGTCAGAATCTTCCCCTTAATAGCATAGTTTGGATTCAGACAAGAAAGAAAGATGGCACCTGAAATTCCTCCCGTTAGTGCTTCTAAAGCTGAGTCGGTGGTAATTGTTTGATAAATCTAAAGTTCTTCCCACATTGAAATTCTGATATTCGTAGGATGCAATAGCTAGAGGGGGGTGAATAGGTATATTTAAAAAAAAATACAAAACCTAATCATTATGGTCGTAGTCCAGGGATCTAATTGCATGCATACAATCCTACGATGATTGATTAAAATAGATTTGATTAATATAACCGATTGAGATTATGTATCTCAGAAGATATAGTTAATACTAACTTGTTCAGTTTAATCTAAACAATATAATGTGGAAAACAAATCAACACGTGATTGTTAACTAAGAATCCCATCCGAGAAAAACCTCGGGACTACGTCCAGATGTGAAAGAATCACTGTGAACAAGTTAACACGAGTACAGAAATTACCCACGCAATAACGTTCCCACAATTCTACCGACTCGAATCACTCAAGTCCACTATCGCTGCATCCGCCTTCTTGACTCTCCAGACATCGAATCCCACGGGCAACTTCTTCATGATGCTCGATCACACAACAATTCAGTCTAGCCATGATTCCCAGCACTCAAATCACACGAGCATATACGAGCTATGGTGGTTACAAACTCCACCAAGAACTTGTAATGGATCGATGGTGTTTTTAGCTAGATCAACAACTTAGAGGATATACTTATACTAGGGTTTGAAAACACAAGCCTTTTTAGATTTAAAACCACTTCTAATTCTTAGGTTTTTGTACTGTAAAGTTGTATATATAGTAGAAACAAAACCTACCCAAAAACGGAAGGTAGTTTAGCCAAAAAATGTAACTTAACGAACTCTCGAATCAAAATTTCACACAGTTTGATCGATTGGTCTGTTGGTTCGATTGATCGGGGACAACAGGCATTGTCCAATCAATTTAGGTAGAACTATTGTTTTAACAAAATTGTTCTCCGATCGATTGAGTACTGGGTCCAATCGATAAAAGGCCAATTTTCACGGAAATTGCAATCAGCTCAAAAATGCACTCCAATCGATCGGCTGTCTCCTCCGATCGATGGAAGCTCATAGTTTTCAAACAGAAAACTTTGTTCGGTTGTTTCCTTTTTTAGGAACGAAAACCAAGATTCTTTAAGCACTTAGAGATTTATATTTATTATTTTACCACCTAGTAATTAGGGTATGTAAGTCACCATCCTAAGTATGATCGAATACCGAAGCTTTTATTCTTTGTCAAACTTTCGAACCTTGATGCTTCTTGAATCTTTGGCAGGCTTGAGTGGTGTAAACCATGAACACTCACACAACCTAACCAACACACTAAGGAAGACTCGAACTCATTTTGTTAGACGAAATTTGCCAACACAAAAATATGGATCTTACAATCTCCCCCTTTTGCAATTCTATGGCAAAACCAGACATGCAAAGGAAAATAACCAGAATTGAAGTACCCTCCCTTACATGAGTCACTCACTCACATATTCTCTTGGTTGTCAAGATTAGGATAATATCTACTATCAATTTGGATATTAGATTAGATTTGTTAAGATTAGTTTTTATCTTTAGAGCTTGTTATCTTTATATAAACCTTTGATTAGGGTCAATGTAATGCATCCAGTTTATCAATGAAATCTAAATTTCCTATCAATGCTATCAGATGAGAAATGAGTGCACCATCACAACATCTCCAAATATGTGAAATCTAGGGCTAAATAACTTAGGTTTAAGGTTTCTCTTAAATTAGAGCAAGAAGATGGTAAAAACCATCTCCTTTTAAAGTTTTCTAAGCATTAAGAATTGTTAAGAGGGATATTTTGCGGTAAAAACAAAAACAAAATAAAAAGTATAATTTTTAATGGTTTGGATAGGTCCATTACTATGCATAGTCGAGGCTTACGTCTTGACTGCACCTTGCACTTCACACCTTGAGGTTTACGCCTTAGCTGGAGGAGGATTAAGCCTCTGACAATCCATTTGAGGCTTAAGCCTCAAGGCACAACCTGAACGCCTCGCCTCGAGGCATACGCCTCACACGCCTAGAGGTGCGCTTTTCAAAACACTGGTTACCATTTCAATTGGAGTTGACTAAAGCTGGCATATTTATAAAGATCTCTTAAAAACTGATTACCTGATTTGTTGTGCACCTAGTTTAATTTAAGTAAACAGTGCCGTAAAAAAATTCTGGATTCGCTGAGCATCTTTTCTGTAGATTGGACCATTTTTTTCAGACTTGATATAGGTGGATTCCTGTTTCTGCTCAGGACATCTTAATCTCTTCAATATTCCATATAATTACAGGTGTTTATATTTTTTGCCTTTTTCTTTTTTCCAAATTCTATAATTCTTGAACTTGAATGTTTCACAAGATTTCACTCTGTGAAACAATTACAGAGTAGTGCTACCTGCTAATAAGATATTGTATTTCAAGACAGCAGCTGATGATATTTTGTATCCAGTTGGGACTGATTATATTTGTGCAATTCAGAACTTACTCTCCATCTGATGCTCTAGTGACTAACTCTACTAACATCACTACTGACATTTGAAACATTTTCCATATAAGGTGTTCAAGCTGCTTACTGGGGGATGCTAGAAGAAGGAAGGATAGTCCAAACAACTGCAAATATTTTGATGCAGTCAGTTGATGAAGCAATTGATTTGGTTTCTGATGAGTTATGCGACTGGAAAGGTCTAAATGCCCATGTTCATTTTCCAAGTTATTATAGGTTCCTACAGATGAGCTGTCCACAAAAGTGGGTCACATATTTCATAGTGGAAAGATTAGAATCAGCATGTTACATATGTGCTGCATTTCTCCGTGCTCACAGAATTGCAAGGAGGCAACTGCATGAGTTTATTGGTATTGATCTTCCTTGAGAGCCTGGATTATCTTGTGTTTTTTCTGTTTGATCGTTTGTTTGTTTGTTTTGTTGGTTAACTTTGCATATGATCTCTTGTGACCTTGTTTTGTTACAATACCTTGCATTGCATACCGGAATAGATTCTACGGAAGGAAATCGATATTTTTAAAGTTTTATGCAGTTGCAATAGGGTAGGAAAACTGAAACTGTTTTTTAAATAAGAAACTCTCAAAACCTATACATAGTAGATATGGGGCATGTTTTGCTGTGGGATTAGGTCTGGCCATCCAGATCTGATACAGTACCTTCTGATTTTGATTTTCTTGTTTGTCTGTACTGATATTAGCAAATTGGACTTGTGCTGCCTGTTGTGCTTTTTTGTCCTTTTTTGGTCAACTTTGGTTCCTGTGGAGGGCGGTCTGCCCACTTGACTCGTATAGGGCTGGAAACAGTGGCGGAGCCAGGATTTTGCTCAAGGGGGGGCACAACATAGTATACTAAGGGAAGACTCGTGTACTTTCACCTTACACGTGGCACACAATTAGAGATCAATGACCGTATGGACGTTTAGCCCATCTGTAGCTGAACCTACAGATTAGTAATTTCTATCCGTTGGATTAGAGGATTTTTCATTCTTTGTTTTCATCCGTGGATTTTGAGCGTTATAGAGGGTACTCAGATCTAGAGGTTAAAAATCCCTAATCATGCTGATTTTGTTAATAAGTCTACCTAGGGATGAGCCAAACATCCATGCGGTTGGTGACCTCTAATAATGTTCCACGTGGCTCACACTGTGGTCTCGCATCAACCTTGACGATGGATTTCCATCATTGAAGTTCTGCTCCCTAATAATAGGAAAGATACGGTTAAGAAGGACAAAAACTTTGGTGTTTACTATATTTTATATGGGCTTCAAACTGCACCTAAAAATGCCACGTGGCACACTCTTAGAGATTTATGATCATATGGATGTTTGCAAAATCACTAGGTGGACTCATAGACCAAAGATCAGTTTGATTAGTGTTTTCTAGGCATTGAATCTTAGTACCCAAAGTATTTTTTTAATCCTCGGTTGAAATTCAACTAATTAAAAACATTCAAATCCAATAGCTAGAAACCATCAATCTGGATCATCTTTTGTCTACAGGTCCATATAGGGATGTTTAAAACATCTGTAGTGTATTGGATCTCTTGCAGTATTCCACGTGGTATTTATAGGTGGTGCTCAAATATTTTCAGGTTGAAGTCTTTGGACAGCAAAATTTTTTTAAGCCCCGGGTTTGAACCGGTTTGATTTAAGGGTCGGGCCCCGTTGACAGATATAAAATGACAGGGACACAATATAAGCCACGCGGCACACTCTTACAGGACTTTGACCGTATGGATGTTTGTCCTATCCCATGGTGGACCAACAAACCAAAAATCAGCCTGATCAGTGATTTATAGGCTTTGGATTGGACTTATTTTCATGGGCTGATCTCAACTGTGGGAATTTGAGTAGTATTTGAGGTACAAAGATTCAACACTTATAAATCACTAATCAGGTTGATTTTTGGTTTGTAGGTCCACTATGGGATAGGACAAACATCCATACGGTCAGAGTCCTGTAATAGTATGTCACGTGGCTTATATTGTGTCCCTGTCATTTTACCAGTAATTTTATATGTGTCAACGGAGCCCAACCCTTGATTTAATGCGTTCACATTTAAAAAAGACATAAAGACTATAATACCCCTATTAATATAAATAATTCAAAAAGAAGAATAGATGGTTGGTGAGACGGTTCACTTGAGTGGATTAAAATGTGAAGGGGGGGCATTTAAACTATATTTAAGGGTAGTTTTGAAAAATCAACATGTTTTTTTAGAGGATTTTGGAAGTTGAGGGGGGGCATGTGCCCCCTCTGGCCCCTTACTGGCTCCGCCGCTGGCTGGAAAGGACTGTGTTCATACATGCCCATAAGGACCCAATTGCAACCCTATGTGACGAGAACACGGAATTTTTAGGGTTTTATGCTGTGTTCGACATGTGTCGACACGGATACGCGTGTTGTCACATATTGACACATCATGATACTTACAAAAGTGCCATCCGTTATTTAAATGAGTTTTATTTTTATTTTTTAAAAGAGGGTTGTTATGTTCCATCCTCTGTACAGTACTTTGTTAAGTTGTTAAACAGCTATAGTTGTTTGATAGTCTTCCCTCTTATAAATCTATCTATATTTGTTATGTTATTGCATAGCTTCATGGCATAAGAAATTTTCTCTTTTACTTTTCATATATTTCTTTCCTTATTTATATATAAAAACTTTTGGTTTAATTATATATAAAATATTTTATTTTATTACATGTGTACAGACGTATCTGCGATTCGGGCTTCTTAAAGGCTTCATATTAGACACATTAGATCTATGTAAGACTTACATTGGCTTCTTATTATATAGGTTGTTCTACAATATCATTGCACTATATTTTATTTAGGACTATTGTGCTGTCTGCTTTGTATGTGAAGAATATATAAAGTCATGTTACACACCAGGCTTATTTTTAGTGTGCAGGTTCACTACGGCGTGGGCCAAAATATTCATGGAATCAATACCACAATAGTGTGCCATGTGGAAATTTTTTGGTGCAACTAACATGCAAGATAGATATTAGCGATCAATACCTTAGACTATTAAATTTTGAGATATATTTCAACCAGCCTGGAAATGGAAATATCTCGACAAGTGTGGAAATAATACAAATTTCTTGGAAAAATGGAAATATTATTTGAATGGTCAAGGTATTATGGAAATTTTTGTTAAAACTAATAGGAAATGATAAACAAGCATAAAACATACTCATAGAGTCATAAGCCATCAAATTACATAAATAACCATATGGAATGTGGAAATGAATGTCAACAACGTTCTGTTATATGCTGATGTAGATATCTAAAAGCTTGATAGTTAAAAACAACTATAACCATTAAATCATGTCACATTTATGTACATTGTACCAAAATAGAACTATGCCGACAATAGCAAATGAGCACTTTTGACATTATAACAGTCACGACCAAAGAATTATGTCATGGTTATTTCATATGTTTCATATCATATTGTTTCTGCTTTCTACATAATGATATTTGTCAAAGCAATCGTATCTTTTTTCTTAAACATGATCTCCCTTCTCTCTAGGTGACAGTGCCTCTGCTGTCATTGATGAAAGTGAGAAAGAAGGAGAGGAAGCAAGAAATTTTTTGGAATATGTTCGCGTTACATTCCCCCAGGTTTGCAATTTGTAACAGCCTTATTGGGCATTCTGATTATCAGTTGTGCTTAGGCATGCATCAGTATGACTATCATGTTTGCTGTAATATTTTAGTTTTTCACTCACTATTCTGATTTAGGGAGAACACATTATGGGCTTAGTTTTCTTGGATTGCTGTGTCTTTGTGCTTGGTATTGGATGAATTTGACTATTGAGAAAAATTTCAGGTTTTGCGTGTTGTGAAAACAAGACAAGTAACATATTCAATGCTAAAGCATTTGAGTGATTATGTGCAAAATCTTGAGAAGGTTGGATTATTGGAAGAGAAAGAGATGCTTCACCTTCATGATGCTGTGCAGGTAGGTTGAGATGATAATATATTAATTTAATTTTCCTACTTTTTAGTTTATACAACATGTTTTTCGTAATTCATACTGAAATATTATTTCAATTCACATGCCAGACTGACTTAAAAAAACTTCTAAGAAATCCCCCCTTGGTAAAGATGCCAAAGATAAGTGATTTGTTAAGTGCACATCCTTTGCTGGGAGTTCTTCCTTCTATGGTCCCTGAGCCTCTTGAAAGTTCCACAAAAGAAATGGTGAAACTATGTGGCGTAACCCTCTACAGAGAGGGATCCAAGCCAAATGCAATATGTCTTATTTCAAATGGAGTGGTTAAGGTAACGAAATCTAGACATGAGTTACAATATATAAGTTGCTATACTCTTATCAGAGTTTGCCTGTGAACGTCTCAAATTAGAAATTTCTCTCTTCTATGCAGTGGGCAAGTAAGAGTTTGAGAAACAAGCATTCATTGCATCCAACGTTTTCTCATGGAAGTACATTAGGCCTGTATGAAGTACTAACTGGAAGGCCTTACATCTGTGACATGATTACAGATTCTGTTGTGCACTGTTTCTATGTTGAAACTGGAAAGATACTTTCAGTGCTAAGATCAGATCCTGCAATAGAAGATTTCTTGTGGCAGGTATAGTTATAATGGTATTTAATGATCATGTCCACCTGTGAAAACATTAATCTCTCTATTTTCTGGATCATTGTTTCAGAAGGCTCTTCAGGTTTATGCCTTGGATGAGGCTTCCTCAAAACGCTCTGACGCAAAAATCTTGTGAGGCATACATCTCATCCACTGAGGCTTTGAAAAAAGTTTAAGCATCACAACTTTACACCTTTTAATGCCTCATGTCAGAGGCGTGCACTTCACATGCATATGCCGGTCTTGGCAATTTTAGGCTGCTGCACCTTTAAAAATTAAATCTATTTATTTATTTATTTTCACCTCTAACCCTTAGATAACAGTATGCTGTTCTAATTTTTAAATAACAGCAGCAAAAACCAATATTTCTCCATATCGAATAGATTAATTTTTCTTAAATTTCTCTGTTTCATTGTGCTCATCTTTATTTAGTTTTTTTTTCTTTTGTTCATTTAAAATGTGTGCCCAGAAGGCATACGCCCACCCCTTGAGGTTAATGCCTCACACTTTGGGCTATTGAAGTGCCTCACCCCACTCCTCCACATTTAAAAACATTGCTCTGGATATCAACTTCCTATGAGGTCAAAGTAGATTAAAGAGAATTTATAGGGCAGATAAATCTTTTTTTTTATAAGTAAAATGATATAAAAAAAAGGGAGAAAACCCCACTGAATACATACAAGGGAGACACCTTAAGGGACAGAAGTCATGCAATATTAAGATCTACAGTATGTTGACATTTGACAAAATGACATTTCGTCTATTGTACAGTCTTAATTAACCCTGTATTGATCCAAGTGAACTACTAAAATGCTAAATTTGCTAGTTCAGTTGATATAAAAAAAGAAAAAAAAAGTTGGCTATATAGCATGGATATAACAGTCTTTTTTAATCCCCTTATAAATGATTGTCATGTTGAAAATACTTTTTCTCATAATTTGTCCTCCTTTTGCAGGAAAGTGCTATAGTCATTGCCAAACTCTTGCTTCCTCAAATATTTGAGAAAATGGCAATGCAAGAGTTGAGGGCTCTTGTTGTGGAACGGTCAATGATGAACATATATTTAAGGGGAGAAACTTTAGAGATATCACATCATTCCATTGGGTTTTTATTAGATGGATTTATAAAAACCCAAGATGTCCAAGAACTAATTACATCTCCGGCAGTACTGTTGCCCTCGTATGGAGATCTAGGCTTTCTCAGTTTAGAAACATCAGGTATCTAGAATGCTTTATATCTTATAAAATTATATATCCACCTATTCGGATTTATTTTATTAACTTGCTATTTCTCATGTTAATGGTACACATGATTTTGCCAAGACATAGCATGAGTCTAAGACTTCTTTCAAACATATTCATATATTATTTTGCTAGATTATATTACATTTGGTTTAGCAATTTAAATAGAAGCGTGAACGATAAGGTTATATGTTATAAAATAACCAGAAATATTATTACCTTTTTCCTTGAATCCCAACTTACCTACCAAAAAGAAAAAGAAAATTATACAATGAAATCCAAAAATATTGTCACAGAGCAGCATAAAGTGATTGAGACTTAGATGGTCGAAGGTTGCAGACTTTCCAAATGGCGTTGACACATCAAAAGGAGAAAACTACACTTGAATTCTGGGATAGAATGTGACTTATAGCAGAATAACTAGTCCTTTAAGTATTATGAAACTTCTCAACAACAAATGGTCCCACCATTGTAAGACAGCTTTTAAGCTCTAAAATATGTACACTAACACCCTCGTTTGGAGAGTCAATGATCTCAGCACTTTCTTTTTATCGTGTCAACTAAAAAATCCCGTGGTTGGAAACTAGCAAATATGAAAGTCCATTTTAATTTGTTCATTGTGAGTCTTATGTGAGGAAAAATATACCTGTAGAGATGAAATACCAAGCTGAATTTCAACTATGCTACCATGATCTTTCAAAATCCTTAAGGTACCTTTATTAACATGACATGACATGAGTATGAGTATGGGATCCGTGTCGGATATGGCTCAGTAAAAAAATTATAAACCACGACATTTGTGTTATCAGATACGTATTTGGTACGTATATATTGTATTTTGGGTATTATATAAATACCCCTTGATGTGAGGGGTAAACTTGTCCTTTTGTTTGTGGTCTTTTATATAAAGGGTCGCTCTATGGGCACCCACGTCTTTAAGCTGGGCACCCCACTTGGACCAAAGTACCCCCCCTTCAGCAGGGCACCCACCCCTTCCCGTCCCTTCTCCTTCTCTCTCTACTATAACTCTCTCCCCCCCCCCCCACTCTCTCTCTACTGTAACTCCCCCCTCTCTCTCTCTCTCTACTCTTAACTCTTCCCCATCTCTCTCTCACTCTACCCTCTCACTATCCCCCTCTCCCTCTCTCTACTGTAACTCTCCCCCTCTCTCTCTCACTCTACCCTCTCACTCCCCCCCCTCTCTCTCTCTCCCTCTCTCTCTCTCTCTCTGGCTTTTAGCCTCCACGGTGCTGCACTACCGTGGGGGCTATGTAGCCCACGGTCAGGCTGGCCGTGGTCTACATAGTCCCAAGGCAATTCAGCGCTGTGGGGGCTAAAAACTCGGAGAGAGAGAGAGAGAGAGAGGGGGGGGGAGGGGAGAGTTACAGTAGAGAGAAGGAGAAGGGACGGGACGGGGAAGGGGTGGGTGCCCGGCTGAAGGAGGGGTATTTTGGTCCAAATGGGGTTGCCCAGCTTAAAGACATGGGTGCCCGTAAAGCGAACCTTATATAAATAAGATTTATGCACTCATGGTGACCTAATCACATGACCTCCTTTCTTCTCTCTTCTCTATCCTCTCTCCTGTGAAGCCCTAAACCTTACACTAATTCTCCAATTCAACTTGGTATCAGAGCTATTTTTTCTTGATCTACAACTGGAGATCACCAGAGTTATGACGTCATCATGCCGTACGGACATGTTTTTCGAGGTCTGTTGAAAACTTTCCCCATAGATAGATCTTGATTTTTCCTTATTTGTAGCATTTTTTGTGGATTTTTGGATCTTTTTGGATGATCTTAAGACCCTTCTTCGAAAATCGATTTTAATGGTTTTGTGACCTAGCCACAAATCTAATCTCACGGGGTTTTCTTGCCCGAGTTTGTTGCTTGGATTTGGTTCCTTACTATTGTAGGAACCTATTGAATCCATCCATGTACAGATCCATGGAGGATTGAAGGTTCGGTGAAGATTTTGTCACCTCTATATTATCGTCGGCGACTTTTCTGGGCTTATTGGGCTGCGACTTCAGCCTAACAGCATCCCTTCTTTTTTCAGCTTGTTGATAGTTTTTTGGCACATTTGAGAGGATTCTTGGGTTCTACTTAGGGCTGCAACTTGGGCGGGTTGAGTCGGGTTGGAGGTCAACCCTAACCTCGACCTTCAACACTCCCAGCCTGAGCCCGAACCCAACCCGAAGCCGGGCCTGAGAATTGCAGCCCGAGCCCAACCCGATTGGGTTGATCGGTTTGGTCGGGTTTGGAGCTATTTTACCTTAAGAAAAAAAAACCATACCAGATTTGGAAATCCTAGCGGTGGTGGCTCGACAGGCAAAAGCGGTGGTGGTGGTAGCAAGCGCAGGCGGTGGAAGCGGCGCAACCACTTGTGGCGGTGGAAGCATCGCAGGCGAAGGTGGCATGGCTGGGTAGGCGGTGGCAGCACATCAGCGTGGAGAGAGGAGGGAGGGTGTAGAGAGGAGGGAGAAAGGAGGGAGAGAGAGAGATGAGGGAGGAGGGGGAGGGTGGAGAGATGAGAGAGATAGTAAGAAAATGAGAGACGAGAGGGAGAGATTAGGGTTTTAGTATTATAAGAGGTGATAGAGATGGGCTCGGGTTGGGCTTCGCCTCAGCCCGAGCCCAACCCAATTTTGATCGGGCTTTAGATAATTAGGCCTGAGCCCGAGCACTGAATGGTTCAGCCCAACCCGAGCCCGAAGTCGGGTTGAGCCCGCCTAAGTTGCAGCCCTAGTTCTACTTGATTACCGGGACTTCTTCGGATTTTTTTGGGGGCCTCGGTTAGGTTTTTAGCCGTTTTTTGCCATTGGTTTGACCTTCAGCACCTCTCATATCTCTATCGTGGTTGTTTGTGACATCACGGTGCTGCTCTATTGTTGATTTGGCCTTAGTTCTTACTTATTGTGTGTTTTATTGGCACTCCATTGACTTGTTTCATTATGGAAAAACAGTCACCGCCTATGGAAAAACAGCCACCACCCTCGGACACTCCCGCAAAGTCAGAGATGAGCACGGAAGTTTTCCCAAGTGGGGTTGGAGGGCCTATGGTGCATCATCTAGCCTACAAGAACCCGAGCTTACAGATTACATCAGTGAAATTAGACGGCAAGAACTATGACATCCTTTCTTGTGTTTACATAAATCAGATTTATGGAGTCATTGTGACCAAATCACAATGCCATCCTTTCTCTCTCTCTTCTCTCTTCTTCCTTCTCTCTTCTCTAAATCTAACCCTAATTGAAGAATTCAACTCTCCCAACTGATGTAATTATGACACTCCAATAAGAATTTGGTGAGTATTTTTCAGAAGTAAACTTTACAAAATACTCAGGAAGCCAAAGTGATTTTAATTTTCTTTTGAGAAAAGATTCTCATAAGCATGGTTCAAATCTAGAGTTCTGATTAACACGTTTGAACCAACTTGTTGGAACAATTGATTTGAGGCAGGAGAAAATGTGAACTGTACCATAAATAGCTAAAGCTATTGGTTGATGACAGGTGTCAAGGCTGCAAGTTTCTGTCATCAAGGATCCTCGTATCAGATTGAGTCAAGAGCAAGGGTAATTAATTTTGACATGGCAGCATTTGAGGATGATGGGGGGCTCCAAAGAAGGCCGGCTTCATGGGTCTCGCATTCAATTGACCTCCAAAATAGAGAACATAGTGGTCTAATGAGTTGGCCCGAACCTTTGTACAAACCAAGACAACATCATCAGCACTCTGAGGGAACTGATCAACAAGCAAACAGTTTATCTGCAAGAGCAATGCAGCTGAGCATCTTTGGCAGCATGGTTTGTTCAACTTGTGAATTGGAATTTACTTTGACATTCAGTATTTGCTGTTCTTTTGAACTAATTGTTTGGTTGTCTGAATCACAAGACGAATAACATCCGTAGGCGTATGCCAAGGAGATCTCAACATGAGCCATTGCACAGCCTGTCATATCCAACTGTTCCATCGGGGAGAATACATGATCGTCCACTTGTTTCTGCCCAATCAGAAGGAGCTGCTAGCCAAAGCCTTAGAGCAAAAGAGTTCACTAGACCAAACTTTAATCCCCCACAACCAAGTGGAAGCAAGAAAAAGAGTCGTGTCCAAGATGATTCAAGCGATGAATCGGATTACGACGATGAACTCATTGTGAGAATTGATTCCCCAAGTGGGCTTTCTTTTCGCCAGGCTTCATGAAGTTTGTTTCATCCACATCCCGAAGGTTTACGATCATATTATCTGTTGTTACTGAAGATGCTTAGCATGTTCTCTCGTGTATAAAACTATAAGAATTAAATAAAATGACCTCTGAAAATCAGGGCCTTGTTCCTACTATTTGAGACCAACTACACAAATCTTGTTCCATCATTATATTCTCTGAAGCCATATCTTCCATTAAAACATTTATCTTCAATTCTCACTTCACAGGAGTCAGTGGGCAAACCCTAGCATGGGCTTGAAACAACAGATCAGGATTTATGTGAAAGTTTTGCACTGGCTGACAACCTGAAATGACCCTCCTTCCAGCTTGGTTCTGGCAATGCAGAGTGAATAAATAAAATAAATGTAAATCTTTTATTTGTTGAAATTATCTTATTACTTATCAGAAGAACGAGTTCATTTTATCATTATCATTACTGTTGCTTGCATTCCCCTCTGGCAGGAATACAAATAGTGTTAAAAAGTCAAAAATTTCTGAGGTAAATCTTGAAAATGCTTCCTATTTCATGAACATGGGTACAGGTTCTGCATCAGATGTGTCTCTCAACCATAAAGGACTACTACATATCAAAGAATGTTTTACATTAAAAAGTAATTCTAGCAGGGGACCAGTTGTTTTGGGGCAACATTCAAAAACATCTTCCCTGGAGTGGCAGAACTTTCTTTACACATGACAGCTGAGGTGCCAGGGGTGTCGTGTCGAGGCATTTTGCCACCTCCACATCCCCCCATAAGGCAAAGTTCTCGTTCAATAGCACTCGGCGCTGAGTAAAAAAAGGGTGTGTTTCTTTTTGCCTTTAATCTGTCTACTAGTGTTCACTTACTCATGCTCTGCACAGGCAGGAATGAATCAAGATTTTAAACATGCCTACAAGTAGGCTGTTCAGTTACCAAGTGGTCTATTACACGATTTTAAACATGGTTTACCATTTAACCGGCTAATCAAACAGACAGTCTAGTCGGGTTTCTATAAAAAAAATTTTAAATATAACTGAAAAAATTATGCCTTGTCATTTCAATTGCAAATTGCATTTTTTTTTTATAAGGATGTCCTTGGTGTTGTGCCACGAATCAGCCAAATGGGTGGTCATATTCTCCAATTGCTGGTTCAGTCAGTGACTGTTGGCCGCAGATTCCCTCAAAGAGAAAACGGCCTGAAATAAAATAAAATAAAGGGAATTTTTGACATACCCCCCCATGTTATCTTTAAAATGACATACCCCCCACAATTTGAAAAAGCTGACATACCCCCCCTATGACTTAGTCCACTGTCATTTGACCAGTGTTGACCCGAGTTGACTACCTATTTTCTATAAAAGGACGAAAGTGCCCTTGTCTTCAACCTTAGAACAAGGGTTTGGGTTTAGGCCAAAATCCATACCCCAAATCAAACATGAAAAGAGGAGATTAAAGATAAAAATTAAAACCTATGTTGGTAAACTTGAGTTTTTTTTTTTTGTTGTTTCTTGACGAATTAAACAGATTGAGAAGAAAAAACTCCAAAAAAATAAACAAAACTCATGAAGGAATGAGATTTCTTTTTATGAATTTTATTGTAGAATGAAATTTTAAAATTGAGAGAACCCATCTTTACAAAATCCACATCTCAAAAGTTTAAAATATAAATTGCTTGTCTTGTTTTTCATTTTTGTTAACCTTGGGTTTTAAATTATTGCCGGAGTGGTGGCCAGCCGACCATGAGACTCCGGTGGGTTGGTCACCGGTGATGGGCGGCCAACCCATTGGAATCTCTTGGCCGGCCATCCCCATAGCCGTTTGATTTGGGTTTTGGGTTTTGGCCCAAACCCTTGTTCCAAGCTTGAAGACAAGGGCATTTTTGCCATTTAATACAAAATTGTATTTTGTCACCTCGGGTCAACACTGATCAAATGACAGTAGATCAAGTCATAGGGGGGTATGTCAGCTTTTTTAAATTGTGGGGGGGGGGGGGGGGGGGGGGGGTATGTCAAAAATTCCCTAAAATAAAATAAAAATGACAACTATACCCTATTGCACGTGATTGGTTGGGGGCATGAAAATGAGCTAGTGTGCAAGTGGTCGCTAAGACTTTGCAAATTCCTTAAAGAAATGGATGCAAGCATGTGCAGCCCAAAAACTGTGGCAAGTCAGTGCATTAAATTAGCTCAATTTTTTCTCTCCCGAAAAATAATAATAATCATAATAACAACAATAACAATTTTTTCGTTAGTGTTTTATTTTTATTATTTATTTATAAAAATAGAAAAAAAGAAGAGAACACAATAAATTTATAATAAAATAAAAAATAGAGAAGAAAAATGAATTAAAAAAAAAAAACACAATTCAATCAATAATAAAAATAGAAGCACAATATGAGTTAATTGATGAATAATGTATTATACATGTTTTTCAATAAAATAAACCATTGCATTCATTTGCAATGCATTATCAACCAAAAATTTAAAAGAAAAAAAAAACAAATATGGTAAAAAGAGAAGCTTTTCTCTTTTACAATCTCATAATTCTACTAAAATAAATACAAAACTAGTAAAAAAGCTGGAAACAATATGAAACTTTATGAATCTTAAAAAAGAAAAATAATAATAATACAAAATACTCTGGAGGAAATACCTATTCAAAATCCTTTTTTAATTTTATGTGATTTGTTCATCCTCTTCCAATTGCTAAATGGAACCCTCCTCAATGAGAAATACTGCCTTCCACCCCACTTCCACTATCACATCATTCACCAACTCGTTGGTTCAAATATTCAGAAAACCTTCCCATGAAGGCAAACTTGTCAATACCCATGTATTTCACACATGTCCAAACACGTGATTCAAAAATAATTCTTTCTCTAGTATTTTCTTTATTGAAATCACCGATCAAATGATTTGCATTATCCTTTCCTTGTTTGGTGTTTAGCTTTGTGTAGTTCACCTCGACCCCATTAGCAACTACAAGAAATTTGCCCTATAGCAACGGACTTTTAGCGACGGCCAGACAAACCAGTCGCTATATGCATATTTAGCAGATTTCTCTCATCGGGTATGTACTAGGCCTTTATTACTTTATTTGTCTAGCACTTCTATTATTCTCAACTCCAATTAATTATATACTCTTATTTACTTGGCCTTCTTTCTTTCATAAGCTCTTGAACCTATTCTCATATTCATTTTTTATTTTATATAGCACCCATATAGTGAGAGGAAAAATTCAGTGTCTAGGGTACTTCAAACATGAAGTCACTTCTCCCAAAATTTCACGAGACTTGATCAAATCCAAAGGCTAGAAATTACCAATTAAGCCAATACTTTGGTGTTTAGGTCAACCAAACATTCCTAGTGTTAGTGAGTCCGAAAGAGTGTGCCATGTAGCATTTTTAGGAGAGTGGAGGTTACTTTCAAACTTTTTTAAACCAATAGCTGGCTAGCTCTATTAGGGTTACTTGTCTGAGTCAACCATAAATGATTAAATTTTTACAGTATTTTTATGATACAAAAATATAAAACTATATTTTTCCATTAAGGCGACCGACCAAGGAGATCTCTTATGGCAAAATACGATCTAATTAATTCTCATGTGTGCTGCAAGACTTTTATCTGTAATAGCCTAGATATGGGAGTTTTTGTGGTTGAACAACATGGATGCATGCATAAATTAAACTTTACTAGGACTTTATTACAAAGTAATACTGTTAGTTTAATGTTCAATGATGTTATTGTTTCTAATCATATTCAATTGCTTTGAATAGGATTAGTGTTATGCTAATTCACACTTTTTTTATTAATCATAATTCACACTTTCAGTAAACTTTCTAGATATTGGATTGAATTTTTATTTTTATTTTTGTCTTAATTTTTTATGTTCTTAGTTATTAATTGTTAATTTATCTTAACTTTATGTTGTATATACATGTGAATTATGCATATACACACGTATCATGCATATATATGCATTAAACCTTAGATCTCCCATTCAAGTATCCCTTTGTGACAATTATGTGGCTTATCACCTATTTAGGATAGATTAGTTGTAAACTATAGCGTTTGGTTCTTATTTGAGACTAAATTCAAGTGAACTTTTTTGTCTTTTTTTATGATAAGGCGTAATTGTTTGTTGTTGATTTTTGAATTGTCCCTTTGGACAGTTTGGGAATGCATAATTTCTAGTACAGTCAGTAGTTAAAGTGTTTATTTTCATTTGTAGGACAGTTTCAGCGAGCATTTCTCTTGTTCTCTGGGTATATATTTAGATAATGTGACTTGTTTGCCCCTAGTCTAAGTTGTGTACTTAGAGAACTATGGGGAAATGCTACCAGAATTTTCTTCAAATAGAAATAACCACTTGACTATTGAGTGTACCAAATACTATGCATTCCTAAATATGATAGGATCAGCCCACCCTTTAGAGATGAGATAAGAAACATGATGAATGCACATTTGAGTTGTGTATGACAATGTGCTTAATTTTGGCTGAATGTGGCGTCGTTTTGAAGGAGATATGCCGATGAATAAAAGTTGGGTTAGGAAGCCAAGAAATAGCCCTGAGTATCTAAACGGAGTAGAACAATTCTTCGAATTTGCGTTTTCTCGTTCAGAGTATGAAGAAGATCAAGTGTCCATGTAAAAAATGTTGTCATGTATTCCAAAAGGATCAACTAGAAGTATATTGTGACCTAGTATTGATTGAGATAATACCGGATTATATTGTCTGGTTGTATCAGTGGGAGTATGATAATGAATATATGAGTGATGAGGCTGAAGATGATGATATGCAAGGAATATTACAAGATGCATATGGAATGATGAACTTTGATCGAAGAGGAGAATGAATCGAATGAGATTGGATCGACTGAGCCAAATCCAGAATCGAATAAATTTAACAAATTGTTAAAGGATGCCGAGATTGAACTGTACTTAGGTTGCACAAAAATTTTAAAACTATCTTTTATTGTACGGTTGTTACATTTGAAGTGTCTTAACAGATGGAGTAACAAATCATTCGACATATTGCTTGAGTTGTTGAAGGAAGCACTTCCTATTGGTGAAACGTTGCCCAAGAATCATTATGAATCTAGAAAGATCATTCGGGATCTTGGCATGCATTATACGAAGATAGATGCATGCCCGAATGATTGCATGCTATACTGGAAGGAGCAGGAGACCACAACTGAATGTGTCGTATGTGGTGAGTCCATGTGGAAACCGATTACATAAATGGTTTGTATATAAAAATAAATA
Source organism: Euptelea pleiosperma (assembly GCA_035048495.1). Classification (NCBI taxonomy): domain Eukaryota; kingdom Viridiplantae; phylum Streptophyta; class Magnoliopsida; order Ranunculales; family Eupteleaceae; genus Euptelea; species Euptelea pleiosperma. The sequence goes on from CM068543.1 coordinate 45,648,746, forward strand.
AAACATAATATTTACCAACGGTTCTAGCTCTCAGTAGAAAGCCTTTGTAGCGACGGTCTTTTTCTGGCCGTCGTTGTAAAGTCGATATACTGAAGGGCGAGACCGTCGGTGCATGGGTTTTTCCATGGAACTGTATGGTGAGAACTGAATTTTTGCGATGGCCATTTGTGACCGTCAGTAATACCTTTTATCGACATTTTTAGCGACAAATTTAGACCCTATACCGACAGCCTCCAGCCGTCGCTGAAATCCTTTTTCCTGTAGTGAGCTTCACTCTTTTGTTTTAATTTTCTGGCTTTGCCTTTAATAAAGTATACACTCATAAAAAAAATCATTTATTCAATAATGTGCAACTCATGATTTTTCAAACATCCCCCTTAAGTTAAAATTTAAAAAGAAAAAAAAAACATAGAAGGTAAAAAGAGAAATTTGCACCTATTCATTTCCCCTTTCCCTTTGACAAGAAAAACCATGGAGAAGCTTTTCTCTTTTACAATCTCAAAATTCTACAAAAAAAAAATCTACAAAACTAGTAAACAATTTAAACTTTAAATGAATCTAAACAAAAAAAAAAAAAAAAATCATACTAAGTACAAAAAATAAAAAACATTACTTTGGACAGTGACGGAGCTAGGATTTTGTTGGCGGATGGGGGGACAAACTAAAATGGCATTATAGCAAAGTCAAAAAACTTTAAGAGTTTCCAGAATTAAATCCCCCTCAATGAGAACCATGGTTCGAAGTCTCGGTTGATCCCGTTCTGGATTGGGCAATTCGGATCAAGAGCGGAAGCCACCAACCTGAATGCAGCCAGGGTCATCTCGTTGATCTAAACGATATTTAGGCAATTTGGATCGTTCAAAATTTAAATTTCAAATTTTCCATAAAATTTATAATGTAAATAAAGAATGTTTTTTAATCAAATTATTTTTAGAAAATAATGGTCGTTATTTTTGTTGTAACGGAAAAAATAAAGGCCATTATTTTCTGAGCGTTACGTTACATAACGTAATGGAGGAGGTCTGAATCTGTTATAATGGCCTTTTTTAAACCATGGGCCAAACATCCATACGATTATTAGTCTCTAAGAGTGCCACGTAGCCCACACAGTTGTTCGTCCTCAACTTTGACCATCATCAAACTTCTGCTCTACTTGAGGGAAGCCCGTGTCATAAACTACCCCGGGTTTGGCTTTATATATATACTAGGGGACGCCACGCGCGATGCACATGCACCTTACGCATGGCAGTACCTTACACGTGGCACACTCTTAGAAACCAATGACCATACAGATGGTTGGCCATCACTATAGTTAGACTTACACACCATAATTCGTCATGATTAGTAATTTTTATCCGTTGGATTAGTCTTTTTCATGGTTATTTTTAACTATGGATTTCAAGCAGTATTTTGGGTACCTAGATTCAATGATTAAATCATTAATCACGCCGATTTTTGTTATGTAAGTGCATCTAGGGATGGGCCAAACAATCATACGGTCAGTAGCCTCTAATAGTGTCCCATGTGGCTCACATTGTGAGTCCATCAACTTTGATGATGGACACCATCATCAAACTTTTCTAGGAACAGAGTTCAGGCCACGTAGGCATTCAATAAATGCTTTAAGAACATCTCCAATCCTATCCTAAACTCTCTTCCCTTACCTAATATAGGGTGAAAACATAAAAAAAAAAAACCATCTCCAACCCTACCCTAAAGTTCACCCTATTTTAGGGTAACCTCAAATCTTACCCTAAAGTTAAGGTGGGATTTAGGGTGAGATTTTAAAAACTTGTTCCCCATTCTCTTCCCCCTTTTCTATTAATTCCACTGAATGTCTTCTCCATCTTTTCACTTAATATCACATTTGTCCCTTTCTTATAATTTTTGACATTTTCTCTCTTTTTATTGGTTCTTTTATTTACGAAAGGATAGAGTTTAGGGTGGACCATTGGAGAGCTTTCCAAGTTTTAGGTAAGGGGGAGTATTTTCTACCCCACTTTAAATGTTTAGGGTAGGGTAGGGTTGGAGATGCTCTCACAGTTGAGTTGAAATGTGAAAATGTCGAATGACCCAAGCACCCTTATAAAGTAAAAATTTCAAAAAGTGATCAAAGAAGCAATATTTGTCAATTTAAAGAATTTGAGGGTAATATTAAGAATAATAATTTTTATTTTTTTAATAAGATAGTAGTATTAAATGAGTAGGGCGACGTGTGCTCAGGCCGTCTCGATACAAGTTGAGGCCTAAGGCGAAAACTCTATATACATCCTTTTTATATTTAATATATTAATATATATGATACTAATTAAAAAGTTAAACTCCATATTATTGGAAATATTTTTATAAAAACTATTCTTGATAAGATGCAGAGGACCCCAGTGCAGTTGATGCAGAGCACTCTCGTGGCCCTACATAGATCATTTTAGGGCCCAATGATTGCGTGTATGTTCAGCTAACCCACCTATTAGTGGATAGACACACTAAAAATCAGTTTGATTGATGATTGCTAGCCATTGGATTTACTACCCAAAAACATGTTTGAATACGACTAGAATCATGTCCTAAAAAGTACTAAAATCCATGGCTAGAGGTAATCAATTAGGTTGATTTTTGGTTTGTATATTCAATAAGGGGTGGGGTGGGCTAAAAATTCATGTGGTTAGTGGGACCTGGGCTGGGTGCCTTCTCTCACCAAGAGGCCTTAGGCGACCGCATTAATGGCCCTTAAGGTAGAGCCGGCCCTGGGTGTGTTGACAGAGACAACGTGTTCTTTGACGCCAAAAAAGACCAAAGAGCCCCTTCTATGCGAATAGTTTAAAGCACACAAAAGAAGCAAAACAAATATATTTAGGTTTGGCGTGAGGCAGGCGGGAAAGGCCTTTGTTCATTAATAAGTAGAATATATTAATAAGTATATATATACTATTATACTATTATACTGTTATAAAGCGATAGTGCCACCCATGTGACACAATTAAAATCCTCTCTACTTTCAAAGGCCTCTATTCTAAACTCTAAAGACAAAACTTGGGTTGGAGTACGCCGCCCGGTTCAAGATGTCCAGCTAGCACGTCCACATCCCTCATCAATGAGGATGAGGGACAATAATATAAGCCACATGGCACATTCTTATTGACTACCGACCGAATGGATGTTTGTCCCATCCCTAGGTGGACCTATATACTAAATATCAACCTGTTTAGTGATTTCAAACCTTTAGATCTGAATACCCATGTAATGCTCAACATCTACGGTTAAAAATCAACCTGTGAAAACGACTCCAATCAAATCCTTGAAAATACTTAAAAGGTTGAGTTTTTGCATGTAGGCCCATGAGTGTGCTGTGTGTAAGATGTTGCCACGTGTAAGGTGACATGCATCCCACGTGGCATTCCCCCTAGTATATATATAATGATTGAGATGGGTCATTATAGCAAGTGACCAAAAAATGGATTCTTAATTAGAATAAGATACTGGTTACCGGGAATCCCATAAGTGCTATTCCACGTGTTATATTCGATTGGTTTTAGATAGGATCAAAGTTGTCTTTCTATATAATAAGTTTCTCACGTGGGAGGGAGGGGGAAGCTCTTATTCTATATTTCTCTGGTCAAATCTCTGTAACAGAAGATGAAGAAGAGCAAAGCCCAAAGAGGCAAAGCTTCTCATAGCCATGGCGATGGCCATGGCCATTGTTTCTTTCTCTTACTCTCTTTCTTTCTCTCTATTTCAACCACAACAGCAACCACACAAACTCCTTACAGAGATCCCGGTGTTCCGATCGAAGACCGAGTCTCTAACCTCCTCTCTCTCATGACATTGCCGGAGAAGATCGGCCAGATGACCCAAATTGACCGCTCCATCGCCTCTCCAGACGTTCTTCGGGACCTTTTCATCGGTTTGTAGTTCTTTCGTGGTTTCTTCTTGTTGTTGAATTTCAAGAAACCTCCCAAGAAGAGAGATAAATGGGTCTTCTCCGATTGTTTCAGGTAGCATATTGAACGGTGGAGATAGCGCACTACCGCCCGACGCGACGCCGTCGATGTGGGCGGACATGATCGATGGGTTCCAGAATTCAGCCATGTCGACGAGGCTTGGTATTCCGATTATTTACGGCACTGATGCTGTTCATGGACTCAACAGCGTCTTCGGCGCGACTGTCTTCCCCCACAACATCGGCCTCGGAGCTGCAAGGTCGGTCTCTCTCTCTCTCTCTCTACGATTCTTGGTGACGTGGCCAATCCTGATTTTGTCATCTTGTGTAATCTCTGCTTTAAGGGATGAGAATTTGATGGTGAGGATCGGAAGAGCGACTGCTTTGGAGGTTCGGGCCACCGGGATTCCGTACGCTTTCGCTCCTTGCATTGCTGTATGTAATTTGTACAAGAGTTTTGTTACATTTATTTTTTTAGGGTAATTTGGTCATATGTAAGAAGGGCATTTTGGTGATTTCAGGTGTGTAGGGATCCCAGGTGGGGCCGGTGCTATGAAAGTTACAGTGAAGACACGGAGATCGTGCGAAGCATGGCCAAGATCATTTTAGGACTACAAGGTTCCCCTCCACGTAATCACACCAAGGGTTACCCTTTCGTTGCTGGAGGGTAAGAGAAATAAAAGCTTAGAGATCTTGGGGTCCATGATTAAGTGGGACCAAGCAATATTTAAATCGTGATGTAACAAGTCATACCTGACGCTTTTTGGTGTGAGGAAGCGTGATTATTGTTACTCACCGCCGCCATCCGGGCCCACCGACGGTGCGTAACATAGTTTTAAAAACGGCCGTCTAAACGGTAACGCCCCAAGCCCGTTTCCGTTAAAACTGTTTAAACACGTTTTATCGATTTTGAATAAAACGATCGTTTTTTTGTTTTAATGGCCATTAAAATCGTTTAAACAGCCGTTTAATTCTGAAAAATTTTGTGGAAAAAAAACGGCCGGTTAAATCCGTTAAATTCCATTTTTTTTTTAAATTTTCAAATTTCAAGATTTGAATTTCAGTGCCATTTCTTTCGTTTTTTCCGTTAAAATCGTTTAAACCGTTAAGATCCGTTTAATTATATTTTTTCCATTTTTGCCCCTGACTGTTCAATCGTTTAAACGGTTTAAACAGTAACGCCCCAGCCCGTTTAACCGTTAAAACGGCCTCCTTTAAACCGTGATTTAACCCACCCCTTGGTAGACATTCATACCAAAAATCAGCTTGTTTGATGTTTTTAGCCATTGGTTTTACTGCTAAAAAGTTGAATCCAATGGCTAAAATGCTGCCTTAAAAACTACTAAAATTTAATGGCTTGAAATTACCAATCAAGGTGATTTTTGGTGTGTATATCCACGAAGGGGTGGTCTGAACCATGGTTTTAAAAACGGCTGTTTAAACGTTTTTAACGGCCGTTTAAAAGGTAACGCCCTAAACACGTTTTCGTTAAAACCGTTTAAACACGTTTTACATTTTTTTGTTTTAACGGCCCTTAAAATTGTTTAAACAGCCGTTTAATTCTGAAAATTTTGTGAAAAAAAGCCGTTAAATTCCGTTTTTTTTTCATTTATTTTTGAATTTCAAAATTTGAATTTCAGCGCCATTTTTTCCGTTAAAACCCATTAAAATCCGTTTATTTCCGTTAAATTCCGTTTTTTTTTCATTTTTGCCCCTGGCCATTTCAATCCGTTTTAACGGTAACGCCCCCAGTCCGTTTAACCGTTAAAACAGCCTCCTTTAAGGAAAAAGATGTAACAAGGTATGCCTGAAACTGTTCATTTGCGGAAGCTGCAAATTTTGGTAGTCACCGCTGCTGCCATCTAGGCCGACTGACCGCTTGGATGTTTATCTCACCCCTTGGTGGATATACATACCAAAAATCACCTTGATTGGTAATCTATAACCATTAGATTTTAACACTTTTTTGCACCGTTTAAGGCATTCTTATAGCCGTTGAATACAACCATCTTTTGAGTACTAAAACCAACGGCTAAAAATCATTAAGCAAGCTGATTTTTTGTATAAATGTCTATTAAAGGGTGGGCTAAACATCCATGCGGTCGGTGGGCCCAGATGGCAGTGGCGACTACCAAAAATGCCGCTTCCGCAAATGAAAAGATCTCAGGTATACCTTGTTACATCACGACCCCTCCTTTAAACCTGTCACTCTGAACATCTATGCGGTCAGTGGGCCCAGATGGAAGCGGTGAGTATTTTTCCTTAAATTTTTCATTTTTTAAGAAAAATTAGGTCCCTTGTGATTGATGTAATAGCCTAATAGGCGACCAACTCGAAGTTGATCAGTCAATTCTTGATTGAGAATATAATTTTTTTAAATTCAGTCGTTTTCGCCACGTTGATTAGGTGGTAGCTTTGTCATGTAGGTAGTTGTGGGACCCATTTTAAAATGGGTCGGGCTCCGTTGACAGATATAAAATGACAAGGACACAATATAAGCCACGTGGCACCCTGTTACAGTACTCTGACCGTATGGATGTTTGTCCTATCCAATGGTGGACCTACAAACCAAAAATCAGCCTGATTAGTGATTTATAGGCATTGGATTGGACTTATTTTCATGGGCTGATCTCAACTGTGGGAATTTGAGTAGTATCTGAGGTACAAAGATGCAACACTTCTAAAGCACTAATCAGGCTGATTTTTGGTTGTTTGTCCACCATGGGATAGGACAAAGATCCGTACGGTCAGAGTCATGTAACAGTGTGCCACCTGGCTTATATTGTGTTCCTGTCATTTTCGTGTCACTCTATATCTGTCAACGGAGCCCGACCCTTTTAAAATATGGTGGGGTACAAGTTCTTGTGGATATGATTTGTGAATTGATCAGGGGGACAAGGAATGTAGTGGGGTGCGCAAAACACTACACAGGGGACGGAGGGACAGAAGGAGGGGTGAACGAGAACAACACGGTGGTGACCTACCCTGAGCTCTACCATGTACACATGAGGCCTTACGTGGACGCGCTATCCATGGGTGTATCTACGGTCATGGCCTCCTACTCCAGCTGGAACGGCATCAAGATGCACACCAATCCCTACCTTCTCAGTCGCGTTCTCAAACAAGAGATGGGTTTCCAGGTACATAGACAAGAAGTGGTGGAACCCAACATCTCATTTTGGGCCCACCCTAGATTGGTCAATGGGTCGGGTACCAGTATATCCCAATTCCCGACCCAAAAAATTGTGGATCGGTTCTGAAAAATAGACCTAGACCCGGCCAAATCGATCAGGGGTTTGTGTGTAGGGTGTCTTACACGTTTAACCAAACAGAATCAGAACAGAGAAAACACCGGTTCCACATTTATAGGAACAGACTAGAAAATAACCGGATCCGAACCGAAAATAATGGTTCCAGTTCTGGGTAGTTTGATATGGACCCAAACCGATAGGAGCCTGAACTGAACCGATATACAGATAGTGTTAAAATTGTAATATTATGAAGATTGGAATCAATATACCCAGAACCAGAACTGGAACCAAATAATCGGTTCTGACTCCGGATCCATCATTTTGAGAACTGGGAACCAATAAGAACCAGCAATATTAGTTCGGGTTCTGGGTACCTTAGGAAAACGAACCGGAACCCACCCGTTGACACCCATATTTGTGTGTGTTTTATTTGATGGCTTTTGCACCCCTTGCCTTTATTTAAAATGACATTTTTGTCCTCAATAGACTTTGTGCGTTTTGTATGTGGTGTTGATACAGGGATTTCTGATATCGGACTGGGAAGGGATTGATCGGGTTACAAGTCCTCCAGGATCAAATTACAAGGAGAGTGTGAGGGCAGCGATCAATGCTGGCATCGACATGGTCATGGTTCCTTACAAATACCAAAACTTCATCACAGATTTGACGGACCTCGTGTTGTCCGGTCAGGTGCCAATTGCTAGGATCGACAATGCGGTCAGGAGGATACTGAGGGTCAAGTTCGTAGCCGGACTGTTTGAACGGCCCATGGCAGACAGGTCGCTCCTCCGGTGGGTAGGACACGAGGTGAGTCCAATTCTTCAGCATTACTGTTGTTCATGGGTGAGGGCATTTTTGTCATTTCACAGTATAAATTTCTAAAGGTGTGTTTGGGTCTCAGAAACATAGAGAATTGGCGAGAGAAGCGGTTAGGAAGAGCCTTGTTTTGTTGAAGAACGGAAAGGGTGGGAAGAAGATGCTCCCTTTGAGCAAGAAAGCCCCTAAAATTCTTGTTGCTGGAACCCATGCAAACGATATTGGTAACCAATGTGGGGGCTGGACCATAACGTGGGCCGGAAATGCAGGAAACATCACCATAGGTAATATATACATATAATTATGGTATTAAAAAAATACTTCTAACGCCGTTATGACGGTAATGATTTAACCTCATTACCGTCATAAAAAAAAATTGTTAAAAAAAACCTGTCATTTATGTTATTTTCGTTAATTTTCCAATTATAAAATTTACCGAAAAATTGAAATTTACATTTTGTATTTTAGATTCATTTTTCCCGTTTTTTTTCCTGTGCTATAACGGAAAAAACAGTAACGCCCCCAATCTGTTACAACGTCCCATTTTAAACCTTGGTTTGATGTACAGACCAAAAGTAAACTCTATTGATGATTTATAGCCGTTGGATTTACCACGCAAAAAACATGCTTAATCCAACGGCTAAAATCAATCATGAAAAGTACTAATACCTATGACTAAAGATAACAAATTCGGTTGATATTTGGTAACTGGTTTGTATATCCAACAAGGGGTGGGCCCAAACAAATATGCGTTCTTACTAGGCCTATGAACAGGAACAACAATCCTAGAAGGAATCAATAGGGCAGTCAGCAAGCGAACCCAAGTGGTGTTCAAAGAGAAACCAGACCAGCAATTCTTCGAGGAGAACGGGGATTTCTCTTATGCGATCGTGGTCGTAGGCGAACCTCCGTACGTGGAGACTTTAGGAGATAGCAAGGAGCTCACGCTACCGCTCGATGGCGTGGAGACGATCAGGAACGTATGTGGCAAGGTGAAATGCCTAGTGATCATCGTATCGGGTAGGCCGTTGGTCATAGAGCCATACGTGGGCGTAATGGAGGCACTGGTAGCAGCTTGGCTACCGGGGAGTGAAGCAGGGAAGGGAATAGCGGACGTTATCTTTGGAGATTATGATTTCCATGGAAGACTTTCAAGAACTTGGTTCCGTCAAGTCGATCAGCTGCCGATGAATTTGGGGGACCCACATTATGATCCGCTTTATCCATTTGGTTTCGGCCTCAGTATGAATGTTACATCACGGAAAAGGCCTCGTGTTATTTCCTCTTCTTCATCTTCATCTTCATCGTCTTCGTCAATTATTTGACATTTCAAATCAATGGATTAGATTTCATTAAGAATTGGGTGTACAGGGGATAAAGGGATGATGGTGTTGTACGCTGAGAAAACTCAGGTATAGAAGATATGTGATGTGCCAGCAATGTAAGCATTTTTAAATTGAGAAAATAAAAAAAAGTATAGAATAAGTGTAGTAGTGATGTAAAAGCATTATAGGGGCACTGTAGCATTATTGTAGCCACGTGGAGAGGCATGCGTGGGAGAGCAGTTGGATGCCTTTTTTCAAAGGTCGTGATGTAACAAGGTATACCTGAGATCTTTTCATTTGCGGAAGCGGCATTTTTGGTAGTCACCGCTGCCATCTGGGCCCACGGACCGCATGGATGTTTAGCCCACCCCTTAATAGACATTCATACCAAAAATCAGATTGTTTAATGATTTTTAGCCGTTGGTTTTAGTACTCAAAAAATGGTTGCATTCAACGGCCTGTAAGAACGCTTTAAAAAGAGTTCAAAAGTGCTAAAATTTAATGGTTATAGATTACCAGTCAGGAAGATTTTTGATGTGTATATCCACCAAGTGGTGGGATAAACATCCATGCAGTCAGTGGGCCCAGATGGCAGTGGTGACTGGTGACTACCAAAAATGCCGCTTCCGCAAATGAAAAGATCTCAGGTATACCTTGTTACATCACGACCCTTTTCAAAATGCAATGTGGGCCGGTGCAATAGTTCTATAAATTAAGGTTCGAAATCACTAATCAAGCTGAATTTTGGTATGTAGGTCCCACCTAGGGATGGGACAAATTAAACATTATCCACAAGGTCCGTGGCCTCTAAGAATATGCCAAGTGGCTCAATTGCCGTCAAAGCTCTACTCATCCCCAATCAAATAAAGTTGTCCCATCTAATGCCCCTGTTTCGGGATCTAGTCTCCTGATGTGGACCTCAAATCTACTCGCAGTTTCACGTGTCCGACACCACGGTGTTTATCACTTACAATTAAAAAAAAGAAAAAAAAATGACACGGGGGACATGACAATACAGGTGTTTATCATTTATCATTAAAAAAAGAAAAAGAAAATAGAAAGTGACACGGAGGACATGACAGTAGTATCAATCCAAACCATTAGATGGTCTTTGTTATGAATCCCGACACCATCAGCGGTCTGGACATACGAATTGACGACATTTAGGGATGATGGTAATCCGATCATGTTGAGTTTTCGACCTAAGAGATGTACGTAGGACCCACTGAATATGTTGGGATACTACCCATTACTTGTGCTCGATATGAGGTCCCACCCTTTGATGGTCTCAACCTTAACATCTGAATTGGGTCATTGTAGCCGTAAGATTTGAAGATTAATCTTTAGGTAATTGAGAAGACTGTATATTATTAAAAATACAATTAAACAAGTCGACGATGTACCACACATACTATTAAAGGGAGATCTCTAAGATCTCAAGTGAAATAAGAAAAAAAAAAAAAAACAGAAAATGAATGCAGAAACAAGTAGATACAACCAAAACAAGAAGCCCCACCCAACCCACTAACCACTCCCCATAAAGTCCACCCACATACATAAAGACCATGTCACCAAAAGAGACGCCTCTCATCTCAGGAACCTGTAAGGGTGATGGAGCGAGCCTATACTGTTTTATCCGATTTTATCTTAAGAATCCTATTGAAAAAACTTTACTTTTTAAAAACCCCTTTGGCCCTACATACTTGTTCTTTCTACAAAATTATTAAAATTGGAATCATCGACTTTGTATAATGTTCTATCATATTTTTAAAACAATGTTTGTTGGAAAAATAGTTCTGAAACTTCGTGATAGAACATTTTTGCCTTAACAATTAGCAGACTGTGGGTCAAATAGCCTCTTAGGTCACCCTATTTCGATCTAATTCGACCGAGTTATGATTTTACAAAGTTTAGATGTTACTGTTTTTCTACATGTTCAAATTCGAGATTTTTTAATTGTTTAATATTAGTGGTTGACTATACCTTTGACCTTAGGTTTACCAAATTTGACCTTGGACCTTTAGGTGGTGTTTGGCCTTGGGTTTGACCCACATGAACTTTCATAGGTGGTTTGACCCATAAGTGCATTTCAACCCTCATCCCCTAACCTTGGGTATCTAGGTCGACCCATAGATCATGTGGGTTGGATGACCCATTGATAGTGGATTGGGCCGAGCTATAGATCATGGATCTTGGATTTGGGGCATGACTACGACATTTAATACATGCTACCATATTATCTGATAGGAGACAACTTCATCACAATCATTTACGCAACGGAAACATTTTTCTAAATGAATCATTGCTTTGATTTTCTTATCTTTCTATATTTCATAGAGTAGGTCACTTGCTATTTTTATCCTTGTAATTCTCTACTTAAACACTAAGACAGTAAGGGTTTTTTCGGTAACCCGTAATTGAGCTAGAATTGGATTTGTGATTCTTGGAATCATAAATCTCTGTGTTTGCGAGGACCGAATTCCAAGAATTATATTTTCAATTTTGAAATTTTTCCAGAATTAGAAGTTTTAGAGGGGAGAAGAAACTTCTAATTTCTGAACTTCTATTTCCGGGATTGGTGTCTTGTATTGGCTGTTTTTTAACCGTTGGATCGATGCCTTCTATATTTTGATTTTTAACCATGGGATATATAGCATATTAGTTGGGGTACGAAGATCCAAGTTGAGAGATACCTAATCAATCTAATTTTAGTTTGTAAGTCCAGCTATGGATGTTACTAACCGTTGGATTGGTGTCTTTTATGAGTTAATTTTTAATGGTGGGATATCTAGCATTAGTTGGGGTACAAAAATCCAAAGTTTATAAATAACCAATCAGCCGTATTTTTAGTATATAGGTCCACCCAGGGATAGAATAAATATCCATATGGTATTAGTGATTTGTAACCATTAGATTTGTGTCTTTTTATGGGTTATTTTTTAACCATGGGATGTCTAGCATGATTTGGGGTACTCAAATCTAAAGGTTAGAAATAACTAATCAGCCTATTTTTAGTATGTAGGTCCACCTAGGGATGAGACAAACATCAATACTGTCTATTGTCTCTAATAGTGTACCGCATGGCTCATTATGTGGTTCATCATCAATGTCGATGCTGAACATTCGTATTTGTTAAATCATGTGTTACATAGGCTTTAGCCAATGAGATTTTGACACAGATTAAGTATGGTAAAAAAATTATCAAAATAAATTTATTATTTTTAAATTTTTTTTCTTTACATTAACATCGATAACACTAACTGGCAGATGACAAAAAAAAATAACAGTCGTTATAACATAGAGTTAATAAAATGATATTTCTCTTATGTAGATAGAAAATTCAATTACTTTAGATATCCAAACAGCTAAAATTAGAATTTGTTGGGAATTCCAAGTAAATTCCATGGTGCAACCAAAGACAAGAAATTTCAATCCTTGATATTCAAATTCTCAGAAATCACAAATTTTGAAATTCTATTTTCAATTCCAAATCTATGTCTAGTTACCAAAGAGACCCTCAATGTTGTGATCTACCCAAAATTATCAATAAATTTTGTTTTGCATTAGATTTGCCCCAGTGCTTTTGTAATTTTCTTGAACAATTGAACTTGTTTGATACATTCATACGTTAGGCATCCTCATTTGTTGTAGGGTTGTAATATGCTATTGTGGATTCACAAGTGCATTCAGACATGCCATAAAGTCAAGAAATCCATAAAGGGTGCAAGTGATTGGCCAAGAGATGAGAAACATGATCTTATATATCAATCATTGATGGAAATGACTGAAAGATGATTTTTCACATTTCAAGAAATGATAGATTAAGAAAAACAGAAGAAAATTGATTAATATTTCCTTATAGTTTAGGTTCCATCTATTTTATCTATATTATTATAAAGCCAAAACTTGGGTTGGGCGACTTTTGAGGGCTTCACAAAAGTCTCACCTATAAATGCCACACAAAAGACAAAAAAGTTAAAAAAGTAAAAACTTTCTCTTCAAAAAATGTTCTTATTATCTTAATTAAAATTTTTTGAAGAATTACCGTATCGTCCGTAGTGTGCGTGTGCGTCTTATGGTTCGAAAACAGCCATAGAAAAAATTAGAGGACCATTTGATCGTGCTTTTGCAAATGAAAGATCAAAAAGTCTCTTTGAAGACAGACATTTGCTTCAACGTGTACTAGTGGACGAAAATGCCCTTGTCCATCGCAGGGTAGACGACCTCGTGTTCTACGCCCTCTGCACCTCAGTTTTTGCCTTGCAACAAGTGAAATGAATTACAAGTTACATCCATTTTCATGTCTGAAGACTTTGAACTGAAGAAAGAAGAACAGAAGAAAACAGAGAAGAAAAGAAGAAAACTAGGAGGAAGAAGAGAAACGTCTCTTCTTTTTGTGCTCTCGATCACTTGTGCTACCAACCTCTTAGGGTTTCTGTTTATATAACCTAGGGTTCTGTAGTTTTGTTATGTAACCTAAGGTTCAAAAGTTTTGTTGAAAGATTTAGTTTTTCTATAATGTCGGTTAGGGTTTTGAATTATTTTTTGATGCTAACTAATAGTATTTCATTTTTCTTTCTTTCTTTCTTTTGCTGATTTAGGGGCTTGATTGCTTCAAGAGAAATTTTTTTTTGTGATTAATGTGTGTTTCGTTTGAAAACTTTAAATTATGTGATTGTTTAACTTAAGTATTTTGATATATGCCAATTTGATTTTAACTTCGAATTTGGTACTTTTCTGTGTAAATTTTTAGATTTTAGGTTTCTATTGTTGGGTTTTATCTTTTATACTAGTCAATTGAATTTCTAAGTGGGTTTTTTTATTGAATTTAGAGTGTATCAGTAAATTTGAACTAACATAAGTTGTTATTATTGAAATCGATGTTGTGTTCTCATTGGTGGAATGCCGAATTATGTGTAATGTTTCTGGTTCCACGTGTTTATGTTGGTGATACCCCTCTATCCTTTTGAATCTAATATGTGTTCTCAGTTCTCTAATAAAGTGAGGATTCATTTTAGTCATTTTCTGTTTGTTAGTGTAATTCCTTATTATTCTGATTTTTTCAATCTTATGGAGCTAAGCATGTATTCCTTTGGCACTCTTGAACTGTTTTGCATTCCTTTGGCACACTCGATATATTTAAATTAATTGTTGAGTGTTTCTATTTCCGCTGAGTCTCCTAATGTGGCCCCAAATAAAAGGCAGGACTTCTTATCTGGGATAGTCCTAGGTAAGAAGTTCTGCCTTTTATTTGATATATTTAATTTTTGAAACTGGTAGTCTATATACTAATTTCTTAAAAAATGTTACTGACAAAGAGACTATAAACTTAGTGAAACAATCTTTGCGCTCATGTCTTGCAAGGGTTAGTAAACTTGGTGATCTCATATTATCTTAATGTAAATAAAAAAAAACTCAATTATTTAGTAAGTGAACAATGTTTATCACTTGAAGTTTTATTTTCATGGGTTTATTTATAATCTGAAAGTAATTAATGTTTATATGAACAATATCTCATATTAGGAAGCAACAAGTTGATATGGATGGTATTTAGACATCTATAAATAAATGAACCTGCAGGGTCCTAATGCTTATCATGCCCATCTAATATGGCTTCAAATAAAAGGTAGGATTTCTTATATAGTCATTGGTAAGAAGTCCTACCTTTTTATTTTTTAGTATTTGATTTTTGAAACTGGTAGTCCATATACCTTTGGTAGATACTATTATGAAATATTACAAAGAAAAAAGTCATATTATATTTTTCTCTCTAACAGACATAATAATAGAAGGAAGAAAAAACCAATTAGGGCCAAGAGACCCCTCCATCTTATTCAATCAAACAAAACATATTACAGAAAATATATGGGCAGGACAAGTAAGTATATCTTATTATGAGTACATGTGTATATCTTAGTTAGGTTGTAACCTTAATTGTTAATTTTATGTTCTTGTTATTGTAAGTAAGACCCCATATCCATTCAAACAACGATAACAAGGCCACAAGAATGTGGAGGCTGAATGAGCATCAAGAGAGGATGGTAAAAATGGCTGGATTTGACTATCTATGAAGGATATGTCATTTCCAGATGGATTCTCACTTATTGACTGCCCTGGCGGATCGGTGGGACCTTGAAACCAACAACTTCTGCATGCTGCACTACGAGATGACAATCACTTTAGAAGATGTGTCGCTCATCTTAGGACTGAGTCCTGTAGGAAAAGCTGTTGTTGGATACACACCGAGAAATGCATATGAATGGCTAAAGCTGTATATCGGACGTGCCCCGACTAAAAAATCGAATATGGTTAAAGGATCTTGTGTCAGCTTGACTTGGTTAAGAGAAGAATTCTCTAGGGTGCCAGTGGAGGCAGGTCCCCAAGAGATACAACACTGTACCCCGGCTTACATTTTATATATTCTTAGCTCGACCTTATTTTTCGAGCCCGGGTCATATCTAGTCAATACCATGTACTTGCCCTTAATTGATGATTTACGACGTGTAAGGAGTATGTTTGGGGAGCTACTACCTTAGCATACTTGTACAAGTCCCTCAGGAAGAGTGTGTTGAAGCATCAAAGGAACCTTGGAGGGCCTATGACATTGCTCACGGTAAGTATACTTTTATGTATACATTAAAGTATATAATAAAGTGTTGTGATTAATGTATCATTTATTCAATATATGTAATGTTGGACTTTTGAAAGACTCTCTATTGGTCGACCCCTACGTAGGCATCAACGTTGGGTGTTTCCATTGGCTTACAAGTGGGTCTAGAGAAGTCAGAATGATGATCATCACCATAATTATGCTGCTCTCCGAGGGGTACTAGATGACATGGATGATGACTTTGTAAGTTAGACTCTTGTTTAGATTAAGTTTTTCTTTATTAGGTATGCTTGGTTATTATATTACGTTATTGATATTTGATGATTTTGCATAGGTTGATTGGCGGCTCTATGACTCATTGACTCGTACTCTTATCCTGCATGAGATTGGAACAGTTGTTGGCCATGCACATACGGACTTAGCTAATTCACTTCAATACGGCAGAGATGCAATTGCCGGATAGAGTCATGAGACAGTTCGGTCTTCAGCAGGGCATACTTCAACCACCACCACGTTATGCTAGGATCTTTCGGGTGAGGGAAAATAAAAATTATACCAAGGAACTAATGGTTCAGGTGGGTATGTGGATGGACTTCTGCAATGATAATTTGCATATGGTGGATGGACCCCTCCATCATGGTACCACTTCCCTGGAGTATGCAAGATGGTACTCAGCAATTAGTATCCCCCATATCCGTCCAATCTCTGTCTCAGAAGTAGTACAACATGTGGATGTAAGTTATTCCATAATGGTGTTTTTACTGTGAAATACAATTTTTACTCCATTCTCTAAATTAATAGGTATATATTAATGCAGACATTGTGTGTGCACCGATACGTGGAATTAGTGCAACCATATATTGCAGATGCTATTCTCTTACGGCTAAAGCTGAATTCTAGATCTTAAATGAGCAATTGACAAGAAGTGCTCCAAATGGAGATAAGGTGGATGGAGGGAGTCATCGTGAGCCATCTATGCTGGGCATAGTATTCATCTTGGTGTTCGAGCAATTAAATTTTATATTCTATTTTGGTGTAATTTGGTTGAATTAGTTGCACTATTGTGTTTGAACACAAATAAATTTGATTTAAAAATAGGAAGTCGACCTCCAGATCGGTTTATAATTTTTTAAACTCTAGTGGGACGTTTCATTCTCGGAGGAAGCAAATTTGATAAACCAATCTCAGAATCATCACTTATGACACTATCTACATTTAACGAAGGCATGTCATGTCACGCCCCAGACTCGGGCACCCGGATCCGACACGAATGCTTGAAAAAATACTCGTTTACCCAAGATCCAAGGTGTGATAAAAATAAAAAAAATAAAATACTCTAAAATAATTTTTAAAAATGATCATAATTCATAATATATTAAAATAAAAATCTTTTGTAAAGACGTTTTTGCTAAAAATTCTGTTTGATAGGCTTTTTGAATTAACTTTTCAAAATTTAAGCGGGTATGCGTAAAATTTTCAAAAAATATAATTTTAATAAAAAATTATTTTATTAATTATTTATAATTAAAAACTAATTTTAAGCATCTTTTGTGAAGGCACTTTGCCTAAAAACGTCATTTACTACTTTATTTTAGTAATTCAACTCAAAAATCTACCATAATAATAATAATACCCAGATAATACGTAAAAATAATTATAAGTACCGTACATCAATAAAAACTAATGCATTAGTTAAGAATTCATAACCATATATCTAAAGGGTTAAATTAAAGTATCTAGGAAGTCAAATATTAATCATCCACATGATCTTAACATTAAACAAAACTTTTAAATAATAGACAATGCGAGTCTTTAACAAATAAGCCTATAAAAATAATATAAATAAAAATTATCTAGAGTCTCGCATTGATCTCATCAATATTTTCATATTGCCCTTCAATCTTTCCATGCTATTATCACCCTCATCAAGTACATCAACTCCGAAATTCACACCGTCCTCAATTAAGTCTGAAATATTTAGTAAATACCATGAGCCAAAGCCTAATAGATAATTCACTGTATACCACATATATATGACAGATAATATCGTATATTATAATTCAAAAATCATGACATATTCAATACATAAAAGATAATATAAACTAGTACCATCAACCAAGAATAATAAATATTTTTCACAATTAGCCCAATATTATTATTTTCATACGATTATAATTATAACCCAATCTCGGGTCTCCTTCTCCTTCCTACGCCGGGAGTAGCCAAAAGACTCTTCTGTAGGAGTTTGGGGTCTTTCACCCTAGAGCTCTAGGCCCTTTTTAAAATTTATTTCCGCGGGTATCCATTAGGATCACACCCGAACTAATACTTCAATATTATCCAAAATCATTTTCTATAACCTTTTTTTTTTCTGGTACACCTGCCGATCCGATCAAATCCGAATCACAATAATATTCACAACATCATCAATTAAGCACATACATATAACATGATTAATAAAGTAAAATAAGGGAGATTATCTATTAAATATGTAAGTGTACCTACCTTGTTCGTTGATCTTCATCAGTACTTGAATCAATGGTGAAAAAGTAACCACAAATGTCTTTATCGATTGTCATTAACTGAAGTTGGGATTCGAGTATGTCGAACGTCTAGATAATAGAAATATTTTTGTCTCAAGAGGTGATGTCAAATGGTGAGACGTTATGGTGTTTTTAGGGCTTCGAAAGTTCTTTTCTAATAGAGGTGCTTCGATGGAGGAAGATGGAGAGAGAGATGAGAGGAATATTAATTAGAGTGATGGTTTAGGGTTTGTAATTTTTCTCAAGCTCCCAATGCTTTATTAACTAGGTTTAGAAAGTATGGTTTCTAATTTTAAGTGATTTTCGTAACTTTAAAAGGGGTGAATTTTATAACTCACTAAAAGGTCTATTTTAAGATGAATATGGGCTAAAATAGGTCTAAGGCCTATGGGTATTAAGTAGGCTTCATTTTAGATTATTATTAAGTCTAAAATGCCTCTAAATTGGCCCTACGGGTCCACCCAACAAGTGTAACTCACTAATTAGTTATTATAACTATACCATTTATAGACCACAATAGAAATATAGTTAATTATCATTCAAAATAAATTGTAAAAAAGAAATTAAGGAATAAATTTAACTTTTTAGAATTAATTTACTCAAAATTCATAAAAAAAAGTTCAGAGTATTACATGTCATATGTGTATAGTGGTTTAATCGATTCTGCATACATTCGATCTTGTGTTTCCTTCCGATGACAATCATCTACATAAGCGTACACTGCCGAATGAACTCTCTACAATGCTGCACACGCATGCATGCACGGTAACCCAGTAAGAGTCCAACTGTTACACGTGCAACTATGTGTCTGTAAATTTATTGAATGATAGACTAGCCCCCGACGAACCTCATACTCGTATGTAGATGACTGGAGTGCCTCACAATGCACACTATGATTTAAATTTTTTCGTAATTTCAATTCAACTAAGTCACCAACTTCTGTTTTCCACACCTCTATTTTGCGCCTGTGCATGAGATCCATTGCTTGTGCACGTATGGTATTTACTAAGGCCATGATGGACAAGTCTTGTGCTCCTAAAATCCACTTGTTGTAGACTCTGCATGATTTGATGTTAACATGTTGTAACGTCTTACAGGGAACTTCACATTAACCTAGTGCTCAAGAGCTTGAGCTAACACCCAGTCATGTGCTTCGGGTAAAACTCTTTGAATATCATCCAATGCCTTCTTGTAGTCCATTTCTAACTTTGAGTATGCAATTCGCCTAAGAGCATCTTTCAAGAATGTCTTTACTTTTACAAACAACTGAAATCCCTTCAAAAACCCCAAGAAGTTCTCTGACAAATGACGAAAGCAATGTGTATGTAGAATATTTCTATAAACCTCTTCTACAGCATGAAGGATGTTAGGATTCCTATCTGACACAAATATTATATCTTTGGCATAATTGAGGGCTTCCTTCAGGCTGGTAAGAAACCACTTCCAATCCTCATAAGTCTCTAAACCAACAACTGCAAAGGCGACAGGGAATATACCGTTACCAGCATCAGTCACAGTTGCCGCAGGCAAGGTTTCTTTGTACATACATTTTAAGAATGTTCCATCAATGAACAATATGGGTCGACAACCTGCTCTGAATTCTTATAGTGACGCATGAAATACAATAAAAAGTTGTTTGAATCGAGAGTCTTCAGTTTTAATCATGTGTGCCACACTTCCTAGGTTTTACTCCATTATCTTTTAACAAAATCATGGGAATTGTTTGTACAAATCTATCGCAGCCCTATGAATTTCTTCATTCGCAGCCTCTTTACCCCATCAGGCTTATTTGTAAGACACGGAAAGGTCATATCCTCGAAAGAAGTCTCGTACAATCTCTTTAGGCTGGTATCTAGGAATGTCACAGACTTTCTCTTCGATTACACTTGCTATCATCTTCTTTGAAGTTCGTAACTTCGTCATCATTGTGTCATCGACTGAGTGTGAGTGCAAGTTGTCGTATTTGTAAATGATGAATTGATCTACCCCACGTACACTACAAGCAAATAGCTTCCATCCATATCCATCCACATTACACTTCGCCTTCACTCGTTCCTTGTTATTCTTTATGAAGGCATATGCAAATCAATGTGCTATAGAAAATTTGTTCAACTCTAATCTAAAATGAGCAACGTTATGGAAGATTTGACCAACTCCTGTAATGTTATCCTCCCATAAGTTGCTCACGAGTTTTTCAATTCCACGAACATTTACGGAAGACTGGCTAGCACTGCCGACTGATAAGTTGGGTGGTGTAATGATTGCACTTGCATTGCAGAACAAATATAAGACGTATGGTCAAAATCATTATTAAATTGGTTAATATCACAAATCGTATATAATGTTCAAATTTACCTTATAGACTGTTGGAAAATCTCTAGATTCTCATCTTCTTGTAGTACATATACAAATGATGTCGTATCGTTGAATTTAATCAAATTTTGCAAGTTGATCTCATCCCTTAAACTAATCAAAACCGAACTGTGATATCTCGTGGAATACTTAAGGACTGTTTAATTCGGGTCAATGTTCAACTTCTTACAAATGTTTGCAACAAAATCTTCAAATTTTGTTTCCTTATTGAGGCAAATACCTACAGTACTACCACCCTCATACAGAATAGCACCATCTGACATTTGACAAAGACAACCTCCGAAATGACACTAACATAATATCTCCTTTCTAATGCTTGATGACATTATTGCACTAGAAACAATAAATTGGTCATTGATCATAATAAGTATACATAGTTTACCATTACAATATAGTCGTTACATTATAGTACTACCACCCTCATACTGAATAACACCACTTGTCACCCATGTTAGCGAAATTTTGAATGAAAATAGTACTGATAAAACCACTTTCATTATAGTTGTTACTGGTATAACCACATGTCACCTATGTTTGTGAAAATTTTAATGCAAATGGTACTAGTTTAACCATTTCAACAACTTGTTACCCATGTTAGTTACAATTTGAATAGAAATGGTACTAGGTTTAACCATTTCAACTACTTGTTATTCATGTTAGTTAAAATTTGAATGAAAATAATACTGATAAAATTAATTTCATGAAAATGTTATTAGTTTAACCAATTTCAACAACTTCTTACCCATGTTAATTAAGCTTTGAATGCAAATAGTACTGGTAAAACCAGTTTCGTGAAAATGGTACTAGTTTAACCATTTCAACCACTTGTTATCCATGGTAGTTAAAATTTAAATGACAATGGTACTGGTATAATCAATTTCGTGAAAATGGTACTAGTTTAACCATTTCAACCACTTGTTACCCATGTTAGTTAAAATTTGAATGAAAATGGTACTGGTAAAACCAATTTCATAAAAATGTAATTTGTTTAACCAATCTCAACAACTTCTCACTCATGTTAGTTAAAATTTGAATGAAAATGGTACTGGTAAAACCGATTTCATGAAAATGATACTAGTTTAACCATTTCAATCACTTGTCACCCAGATTAGTTACAATTTAAATGAAAATGGTACTAGTATAACCAATTTTATGCAAATAGTACTAGTTCACGAAATTGGTTATGCGTTCACCAGTTTCATGAACATGCAGCTTGTACTAACACGGCACTGGTTGATACAGCTGGTAATCATACAAGTAACATGAGGACAGATGAATGGGATGAAATGAGAGGATGAAATGGAGACATTAAGAGGAAATAACTTGCGTATGGATAATGAAATGATGATATAAAGAGAAAATAGTAGCTAAAATGGTGAAAACAAAGTCAAATGAGAAGACACGAGAACATACCTTAGCTTGCTTCGATAGCTACCTTCAGTGGTTGATGTAGCTTTCTTCGTCTCTCCTTAGCTTGCGTACGTGTAATGGAGTGACGAAATAATAAGAAAAACCTTTTAATGAGAATGGCATGGAAAGCTATGGAGCTTGCACTACCAACTTGTAAATGGCGTGGAAGATGGAGCAAAGTTCAGAAAATAGAGGGAATGGAGGGAAGTTCAGGAAACAGAGGGAATTGAGGAAATAGAGGGAATGGAGGGAAGTTCAGCAAATGGAGTGACATGACGAGTGACTGATGTACGTAAAGTTCATCGGCCACCCTCATGTCAAGCTTACAATACAGACGCATGCTTGAGGGTAGTATGGGTATTTCTTAAATATTTGGATGGTAAATGAAAGAAAGGTCTAAATGGTCCAACGTTTTGACTAATGTGTCCATACTTTTTTCACGGGTACTTATCGGTCCGTATTTTTATAAAAAAGGATTGTACGGTAATTTTTCCTTAAAATTTTTACTTCTTTCAAGGAATTTTAGTCTATACGTGACTTTTAGGGGTAATTTAGTCTTTAAACACTTTTTTTTTCTTCGATCTTAGCAGTACGTCAATTGATCATCTCCCCATCTGTCATCATGAATTCCTTCCTTCGAAAAAATATTTGTGATGGACCACAGTATGTACCACGTGGCACTCTATTACCGTAAGTATGTTTGGAACATCCCTAGGTGATGTACATAATAAAGATAGGCCTGATTAGTGATTCTAACCTTTGGATCGGAGTACTCCAAATAATGCTCGAAATCGACACTTAAAAATAAATCATGAAACATACTCTAATACAATGGATAGAAATTACTCATCCCGATGAATTTTGGTATATAGGTCTATCTAGGGATGGGTCAAACATCCATACGGTTAGTAGTCTCTAAGAATGTGCCACGTGGCTCATAATATGGTCCATCGTAGATGTTTGTAAAAAACAAAAGTTAATGAAATGTACCGTACATACTCTCATTATTTTAAGAATAATGATCACACGCGGTCCAAGGGCCATGAACATTATGGTGGTGTGGTTTTGTCATTAGCCAAATAACGCTCAAAATCTACGGTTAAAAACAAACCATGAAAAAGACTCTAATCCAATGGATAGAAATTAGTTATCAGGATAAATTTTTGTATGTAGCTCCAACTAGGGACGGACCAAACATCTATACGGTGAGTGATCTCTTAAGCATGTTCCATGTGTAAGGTGCATCGTTAAGAAAAAAAGAAAAGAATTAGTCAAACCAAGATGCTTAAGAGTTAAGTTAGGTAAGAGTTGACTTTCAAATATAGTTGAGCCTATTGTCCAGCTCAGACAGATTAATTTGGTCAGGCTGTATGCTCATTAAGGGACTGTCACCTCTACTCTAGGTTTGGCCAGGCAAACCCACTATTCTTTTTTAGTAAAACTTTGATGACAGGGTCTGTCATATATGAACTACGTGGCACGCTTAGAGGTCTCTGACCGTATGGACCTACAAACCAAAAATCAGCCCGATTAGTGATTTCTAAGCATTGAATTGGTATTATTTTCATGGATTGATTTTAACAGTGTGAATTTGAGCATTACTTGAGTTCCAAAGATCCAAAGGTTTGAAATCACTAATCAAGCTGATTTTTCGTTTGTTGGTCCTCCTAGGGATTATAAACATCCATACGGTCAAAGTCCTCTAAGAGTGCCACATGGCTCATATTGAGCCCTGTCATTGGCTTCTTCGATGATAGGGCCCTGTCATCAAAGTTTTACTCTTTTTTTTGTAAGGAGGAGTGTACCAGTATTGAAATAAGAGTCAATCTAGAGGTACACCCATTTCTTACATCCAATCATTACACTCGATAGTACAGTCCACATGGTTAATGGTGTCAGAATTGATTGATTTTTGGTGATGATGATCAACACGAGAACAACGTACTGTGTGGTTGGATTCTCTAACATGTTCTAGATGTGGGCTGCACCACGGGATGTAAGAAATGGGTGCATCGCTAGATAAACTCTTGAAATAGGGTCAGGATCGGAGGACAACCATTTGGCATACCCACATAGAAGATGAATCAATGGCTGATTTTTTGTGAGAATGATCTCTATGGTGAGGAGATCATCCTCACAAAAAAGTTTCAAATCATTCTGATATTCGTAGACTGGTTTAGAAGTTGAAGAATTATGGACTATCGATTTTTACCATGGAACTTGAAAACCACATTTGATGGAGTTCGAAATTTCAGAATGATTTTTGTTGGGGTGATCTATATGGTGAGGATGGTACCAAAAATCGGACATTGATTCATCTTCTATGTGGGTACGCCAAAATCGGTCAAAATTTGTTGTCAAAAATGGTTGTCCCCCGATCCTGACGCCTTGAAATAATACAAATGGTTTTATTGACGGAGTCCGGCCATATAAAACCCTGAAAAATTTTAGATACAGAGGACTTTGGATGCAGACAATGGAGGGGACTCACTTGGTCCTACATAGTCCATTTTCTTGGGCCCACTAACCACATTGATGACTAGCAAACCGTTCATTAAAACATACATACCAAAAATCAACTTGATTGATTATCTCTAGCCATAGATTTTAGTACCTTTTTAAGATTAATTTTAGTCGTTGGATTCAATCATATTTTTTTTGTACTAAATCTAACAACTAGAAATCATCAATCAAACTGATTTTAAGTTTGTTTATGCACCAATGAGTGGGCTAATCCATGGTTTTAAAAACGACCGTTTAAACGGTAATGCCCCAAGCCCGTTTCCGTTAAAACCGTTTAAACATGTTTTATCGGTTTTGAAAAAAACGGCCGTTTTTTTGTTTTAACGGCCGTTAAAATCGTTTAAACAGCTGTTTAATTCTGAAAATTTTGTGAAAAAAACAGCCGTTAAATCCATTTAATTCCATTAAAATCCGTTTTATTTCAGTTACAATCCGTTAAATTCCATTTTTTTTTTATTTTCAAATTTCAAAATTTGAATTTCAGCGCCATTTTTTCTGTTTTTTTCCGTTAAAATCGTTAAAATCCGTTTAATTCCATTTTTTCCCATTTTTGCCCCTGGCCGTTCCAATCCGTTTAAACGGTTTAAACGGTAACGCCCCTACTCCGTTTAACCGTTACCGTTTAAACGCCTCCTTTAAACCTTGGGCTAAACATCCATGGGGCAGTGGGCCATGAGAGTCCTCTGCATCTAAAATCTTTCCACCAACCCTATATTTTCGCAGAGTAGTATAGTTTATATTCCCTAGTAAGTTGACTCCATTTCCGTACACCAACCCATTATAATATTTCTGAATCAATAAACGCTTAGAAAATACATTTTTAAACGAAAGCAAATTAATAATATAAAAAAAAACCCATAAAATGGCTCTCTTCTCCTTCTTGATCATCCATTTTGATAGATTTGAGCAAACATGAACAAGAGAAGATTGGGATTGTTATTGGGTATAAGCTCAGAGAGAGAGAGAGCATGTAATGCAACAGTGAATGAGTTCATCGGATTCTCACATAGCTTAGTGAGACAGAGAACTGAAACAAAGGGGAGAGGTTTGTTTCTTCTTCCAAAAACCAAAGAGATCTCGCACTATATGCTTGATAACTCGCCCTCTCTTCGGAACAGCATCATAAGAGTAAGAGCTGAAACGAAGAGATGAGGTTCGCTTCTTCACACTATACAACGCTCGCATAATATCCATCAGAACTCGCCCTCTCTTCGGAACCACACCAGAGAAGGTACTAAGCTTGAGTTTGGACTTGGAATTGAGCCTGGTGGCAGCCTCCATCGAGATGTAGTAATGGTATGAGTTAGTTTGCCGACAAATATCCATGGCTGAGCTTATTATATGCCTCGATCCCGCGTGAGTGCCGCGTTGGAAGTTTGGAACTATTAGCAGTGAGAGAGAGAGAGATACAGCCCCTCGGACATTCGAAACCCAAATACGCGTTTTAACTTTTAACTACCAATGACTGTTTCAACTGAGCTCCTCACTCATATCGAGAAAAAATTTCAATGTGGACCTTGTCCAATGTGGACCTTGTCCACCCCAAGGCACATTCTTTAAGTGAACCAACACATCAAAATCAACTTGATTGGTGATTTATAGCCACCTGGATTCAAGTTTCTTTTTATACGGCTAGAAATCACCAATCAAGCTATTTTTGGTGATACTAAAGCGATAGTGATGCAGGACATTTAACCAATACTCCCCAAAAGCCGCAACTGTTGGTAGCATGAGATTAAATTCCTTTATCTCATAGGATCTATCTAGGTTCTCGGTTGACACGACCCCTCGTGGGCCCATATCACACAGGCCACCCCACCCCGAATGTGCCCCATATTACAGAGGCTGCCCCACTTGAGCCCGGTGTGAAAATGCCTCTGCATCAATTACCCCCGGTGAGGAGACTCGAACACGAGACCTCCCGCTCTGATACCACTTTGATGCAGGATATTTAACCAATACTCCCCAAAAGCCGCGACTGTTGGTAGCGTGAGATTAAATTCCTTTATCTCATAGAATCTATCTAGGTTCTCGGTCGACACGACTCCTCGTGGGCCCATATCACACAGGCCACCCCACCCCGAGTGTGCTCCATATTACACAGGCTGCCCCACTCGAGCCCGGTGTGAAAATGCCCCTACATTAGATAGCTTCACAGTCATAGGGTCAGTGGACTCCAAAGAGATAGCCATCGATTCGAGCATTTTTATCTGGTGATTTTAGCCGTTGGTTTCTTCCTCGGTCTCTCTTTTCCCTTTTTTGAGGCGAATAGAGAACAGATCCAATCCTTAGGTGGTTGATTTTGTGTTTTTGTTTTTGCTTGTTTCTTTTATATAACATGGTTTACACACAAAAAAAGGAGATTATTGCTACCGTTCTTTGTTGAGAACAAAAGATCACCAAAAAAGGGAATAGATTGACCTCCTCTTTATTTTTACAAGAGTAACAAAAAAACTCTAGAACCAGAGTACTCAAATACTTCTCACTCACAAAAAACAAAAAACAAAAAACAAAAAAGATGGCCTTAAATAGAAGTCGTAAACTTGAAACCAATAACAAGATTTGACCTTATAATGAATGGACCAGCTTAATCTGCGAACAAGGGTGGGTGGTGCAATGAACCCTCTGGCAACTATAGTAGGGGGGCAGATGTCACACCCCGGTCCAGGAATCGACCCACTACTTGACCTGCTATCCACTGGTTGTCCCAAAATTTTCATTAATTAGGTCCAATAAATTAATTAAGTAAAAAATTGATCATCTAAGTCAGTAAAAATCAAAATTCGACAAAAATCCGTCTAATTAAAATTAAAACATACTGGATATCAGTCTTAAAATTACCAAAACTAGTCCAACCTATGTTCATTCAAAAATTCATAACTCTCATATTCGATGTTCGAATCAGACGTACCATATCAATTGATCCAAACCCATTGATCTAACGGACTACAAACAGAAACCTGTTTGGATAGTCCGAAGTATACAAATCATCCAAATGTCCAACTAGGGTGATTCTACTTGGGTCTGAAAGATAACTTCAAACCCTAAAATGTTCATATTTTACAAAAACGTAAAATATAAAAAGATGTGGTCTGATTTTAAATTCCAATAGGGAAAACCTTGTGGTGATAGTTGAAAAATAACCGGTCTATTCTCTTTAATCAGAAATACCTAGAATGGAGGGGTGATTAGGTTATTCAAAAATCAATCTAACCTATCACAAGTTTACTGGTCAAGGTAAGGTAATAAACTCGCATGCCTTAGTTGATTGATAAAAATGATTATCACAACCGACTCAAATTATAAAAAGATATGGTCTGATTTTAAATTTCAATAGGGAAAACCTTGTGGTGATAGTTGAAAAATAACCGGTCCGTTTTCTTTAATCAGAATACTTGAAGGGAGTGATGATTAGGTTATTCAAAAATTAATCTAACCTATCACAAGTTTACTAGTCAAGGTAAGGTGATAAACTCGCATGCTTTAGTTGATTAATAAAAAGGAGTATCACAACCGATTCAAATTAAATATACCTCCGTGGTATATTATATTTTCGTCATTTAATCTAATCAATAGATTTAGTAGAACAACAATCAAACATCCACAAGACAAAGAGTTTTAGTGTGGAAACCTTAGCCAAGGAAAACCACAGGACTACGTCCAGACGGAAAGTATCACTAACTGGAAAGTTAAACGAAAGAAAGGTTACCTACACAGCACCGTTACAAATGCAGCTTCTAACCTTAGCCAAGGCCTACTGCCGATGCGTCCACGTCCTTTGAATCAACGCTACGAATCCACACGCGCCCTCTTAGCCAAGAAGCCTTGTCCGCTTGTTTAGTTTGGTACTCCCCAAACCTACCTTTGATCAACCACTCTGATGTTAATTCTCAACTCTCTAGCCTTTGCTGAAGGTAAAGGATTCAGTACACCCTGAACCCTAAGCTGCTCAAATAGTGTTGAGACGCACTGGTACTCTCAAACTACTAGCTCAAGTTTCTATGTGGAAGACCTAAGCTTAGTAAGAGATCAAGCTTTTGGCTCTGATCTTGAAGAGAAAAAGCTCACAAGATATTTATGAGAACTAAAGGCTTTTTGCTCTTCTAATGGATACTCTTGATAAATAAAACTTTCTTCTCTGTATTCTAAAGTGTAGAAGTGTCTTTTGTAAAGCCAGAGAGAAGTTATATATATAGAATTCGTAGCCTAGTCTATTTAGAAAGTGGGATGAGTGGAAACTAGAATTTTGGATCTGAGAAAGACTCAATCTGTGTGAAGTCCAATCGATTATACTCTGGGTCCAATCGATTGGGCTAAGTCCAATCAATTGTATTTTGGGTCCAATCGATTGGTCTTGTACGGATGGGTTTTTCCTTCGTAAATCCAATCGATTGTACATAGTCCAATCGATCAGACTTAAATAAGTTTCTGTCCCGTAAGCTCCAATCGATTTCACAGAGGTCTCCAATCGATTGGGCTTTGTCCAATCGATTGGCCTAAATAGTCCAATAGATCGGACTTTTTCAAAAGTCAATAAAATTGACTTAGACTCGGGTTTGTCCATTAACTAGGTTTGACTATTATATTTTATTCATTTTAAACATATTCCTATGGCCACTAAGTCACTTACCTTCATAAGTGAGTGTACACGATCTATAACCGACAAACAGGCAGTTACTCAGATGACTCATGTCATCAACCGCATGATCCTTGCTGTTTGTCTTCTAGTCTTCACGTAAGTCATGCCCCGAACTTCAGCACCCGAACTCGACACATGGATCAACCCATTTACCCAAAATCTAGGGTGTGATAAAAATAAAAAATATTAAATGCACACGAAATAATTCTTAAAATTACTATAATTCCTTATAAATCAAAACAAGAAACTTTTGTAAATACTATTTTGTTAATTCAACCGTTTGATATGTTTTTCAAATTAAATTTTCGCGATTTAACGGTACAATACCAAAAATAAAAGTTAAATTTATTTTTCACTAAAACAATTGGTTATGATCTCTATAATTACTTAGAATTTATATTAAACAACTTTTGTAAAAGCACTTAAGTCAAACATTCATTTGATAGTGTTTTGAGCAATATTTTTTGCGATTTGGCAAAGAACGGCTACTTTTTTGTCAAAATTCAAATAACATCAAAAAATTAATTCATTAAAGAGTTTTGTTCTATAAATAAAGATGAACAACTTTAATAAATGAACTTTTATTAAAATATAATATTTTATAATTGTTTCGATCATTTTACAACTATCCGCAGTTCCTAAAAGTGACCGACAAAACTCAATTGGTTAATTATTTTTTGACTTAATCGCATGATTCGGGAGTCAATTCAAAACTAAATCTAACAAATGATATATGCATTTCATAGTACTCAAAATTTATGATTTTTCTATCAAATAATATAGTATATGTTTTATTTTAAAAATTGAAGAAAAAGTGAAACAAAATCAGAAATTACTAAAAATATGTAACTGATAACTAGTCAGTAAAATGGGTCTACAAGATAGCTCTGATTGAATTAAGTGACCAACCATATATTTCTGGAAAGCTAACTCGAAGCCCCACGTGTTTTGTGTTTAGGTAAAAGATAGATATCCATTGTATATAAGTCAAAAACTCAGTCAAAATGGATTAATATGTGCTGTTTGTACATGATAGCAACTACAGTGTTAACTTTGTCGAGTTCCATAGAATAGAAAATACCACATTAAATTCTGAAACAATTCTGTAAAATACTATAATCCGTTATAAAACAAACTCCTTTAGAATTGTATTATTGCAATATTGATGGAATATTTGATGAATATTTTCGTATAGGACTTCGGATAAATCCGAGTAACCAATTTTTTTGCAAAAATACCAAAACGTGAATTAAACTATTTCCATTAATCTCAATATGAACAATTAGTTATAAACTCTATATTACAATCAATTATTTTAAAATAAAATATTATATTCATTTCTTCAAATTTCTTTCATCATTCAGTTCTACTTCATCTAATGTATTTTTCTCAACAGGATCAACAAAGCCTGAAATGGTGGTGGTAGGAGTGAGCCAAACGCTCACTATATTTTTCACAATACTTTGAATTCAATTGGGCCAGCAACGATAACATGCAAGGACTGAAGACATGATGTGATGGTAAAATATGAGCGATGGACTGATGCATGCACATTTTAAGGATCGTCTTTTCTAAAGATGTTGAACTGATATGGTGGGCCAACAAGTGCGATGAAGAAAAATAGTGGGCCGGCATATGATAACATAGCAAAATGTGTACCTTGAAGGTTGACCACATAGGAATGGTAAGTCACATGAGAAATGGGACATGTGAAGTTATTGACAAAAGAGGAAAGGCTTTGGCCAATCCCTAAATGGCTTATGTGGCACAATAGACAAACAAGTGCTAGATATTGTTAAATGGATGGGTTGGCTAACAAAGGGAATAATTTTACACCAAAAGAGGAAGTGGACAGCATAAAAAAATTAGTGGTGAATGCATGGACTACCATACATGTGACACATGAGATAGTTTCCCATGTAAGTGAGAGGTGGCTGGACGGTGGCTAGATTTTTATATTCAAAGGATTCTCCAAAAGAAGAAAAAAGTTGATCAGCATGCATGGAAATAAATGAATAGGTGAGAGTGTTCTGGAATGGAGATAGTTATCCTATCCCTTGTCTAGGTATACCTGTGTAGAATAGGTCTTTCTCAGTGTAGACTGAGAAAATGACAATAAGTGCTCTAAGCAGCCCTGCAAAAGCATGTAATTGAGCAGGGAGGAATTGAAGCTTCTCAGTAAAAATTGAGAGGAGAGGAGAAGGGGATTCTCTGACCATGGTTAGCAGAGCCGCATACTCATTGAGTTTAGCAGGAAGGTATCTAAATGGAGCAGACTCCTACAGATCAATAATTCCAAAATTATCGGACTCCGAGATGTAGTCAAACTCAAAGTGTTCTTGACACTAGGAGAATTTTTCCTCGTGAGAGTCCAAAAGTAGACTCTCTATGGCACACGAGTTATTGACAATATCGATGTACGTTGGATGTTGAAAATTAGTAATCTCTTCCTGGAGGTTGTCAAATGCTATTGACATGTCATCGTTCCCACACCCGATGTGTGCATCAGCGATAATGAGGATCGGTGGGGCCAAGATAACTAGGACTACACTATCTAGACATGGCTCAACGGTAGGAATGTCTACATCCATTGCAGAGATAGAATTATCTAAGTTTCTCTGTGTTCGGTTCAGAAGTGGTTGCTTGTAAGGGCACCATAGATGTAGACGGGTTTATCACTCTTGTGGCACACTTCAGTGGAGGTCACGAACGCTAGATTTCGGACAGTTGAGATCCTACGATCAAGACAAAGCTCAGTGTCATGAAGATCTACTTCAGGGTCCAGGTTGGAAGCTTCAGAGGTATAGTAAAGAATAGGCTTATCTCGGAGAGGTTCAAGAGTTGATGCTTGTAAGGGTATCGATAATGGAGACACTTGCTTATAAAAGTTTTGGCTCGTTCTAGTGGTGGTAACAATTTCTATTTCATCCTGCCAATTCTAGTATTGGGTCCAAGGTAGCGAATCCTCCTTATAGATGATGGTAATGCCATCCCCCTCTGGATAAGCGATAAGTTGACTGTGGCCATTGACTTTGATATTCGCTCAAAAGTGCTTATTTTAAGCAATTATCCTTTTAGCGTTATCGCACTCTCCTACGTAAAACTGCTCTATTTATCCACTTTTCTACGTAAGAGTCTCTTCTATAGCGTAGAACACACTTTTGTGAATGAAATTGTATATTTGTATGCATTAAACACATTCTTAGAAGTCTAAATATTAAGCCGTTCTGATTAAGTCTCATTACGTACTTTTTCTATCGCGGGAAACCCGAGTGGACCATTTTGATGGAATGCGGGCCCACAATCAACCTCTAGAACCAATAATCAAAGCTTAAATAGCCAGTGGGCTTAGGCAAGAAGATATAGACCAAGTACGGGAAGAGTTAGAGGATTGAAAAGCTTGAGAGACGACCAAGAGAGAAGGAGAAACAAGCCCCCCCAATGAAGAGACTAAGGAGATTAAAGCTCAACCAACTAACACAAGATGAAGACCTGTTCAGTTGGTAGAGCCTGCAGAAGACCATGTCAAAGATCAGGGTTCAAGACCTCTGCTAGCATTTTCTCTTTATTTATTTTGTAATATTTTCTCTCTCCTCTCTCAAAATCCTCTTTCTCTCTCTACTTTCAATATTAATCATCCGATCCTCTCCCTTCCCGCAGTAACTCTACCTTACGGCCTACCATGGCTAATTTCCACCATCCAATGATCCCGATCCTAATGCTCACATATCCTACACTAATCAGATCATGAGATCAACCGTTCCTAGCCAGATCATTCATCAATCGTCGGATCATCTGCCAAATGATCAAATCATTCATCATTAGAACCTCCAATCTTATAACCTCTTAATCTAAAATCATCTGATCTGATCTGACGGTCAGAAATTTGGCATTGATAAGGGTCTACTGTAATGCTGGCCCATTGGCCACTTACCAATGGCCTAATCGATGAAACCTCACCTATCCTTCAAGCCCACGGCTTATGGCCTGCTCGAGGGCCCACCATCCCTCGGGCCAACCCATGTAATGACCCACGGCCCTCAAAACTATCAATCTTTACGTGGACCCCACTCATGATTCCATGTGGATCCCACTTGGAAGTTATCCCACGGTTTCTAAAACCGTAGGAGAGAGAATATCTTCTCTCTCCATTCTATAATGGTGGACGGTTTTCACTATGGAAACCATCCCTATTATATTTCCCTTTCTCTCTCCTAGATCCCCTCCCACTTATCCCTAGCCTTAGATTGAAATCCAACGGTTTGGGTTGTTTCTCAAAAAAACAAAACCCTAGACTTTTAAAGGATGGAAATAGCACGATCTGGGTTGGTCCCCTCCCCCATCTCTTTCTTTCCCACGTTCCTAAAGATTAACCCACGTTCTCATCCTCCTTCTCATTCTTCTTCTTCTTCTTTCACTTCTTCTTCTTGAGTTCATTTTTGTTGCAGGTACAAGGGCAAGCTCTGATCATTCCCTTCTCGTGGACTGTTCTTGCTGGGCGAACCAGCAAGAACGAACTGCTGTCTCCGGCAGACTGCAACTCCAGCAAGACAAGCAGGTTTGCAAATCTTTCTTCTTCTTCTTCTTCTTATTCTTCTTCTTCTTCTTCTTCTTCTTCTTCTTCTTCTTCATCTTCTTCTTCTTCTTCTTAACTTCTTTGCATCGGTGCTTGCAAGCAGCACCACAGGAACACCGCCTGTACCTTCCTCTTGCTGGAGTTGCAACCTGCAACTCCGGTGAACTCCATTAAGACCGTCCATCTCCCCTTCTTCCTCTCCCTTTCCTTCTCTTCTTTCTTCTTCTTCTCTATCGCCCCTGCATCTCCTTATCTTCTCCTTCTTCTCTTCTTAAAACCCCCTAGCTTCAAACCCAGCAACCCTTTCCACCATTTGCTCCTCCCCACGCAGGACTGGTGAACCAGTCCGGCAAGCTCCATTAAAGCCGCCACCTGTGGCTGTTCTTCCACGGCCTGCACACCATTGGATCTTCTCCAGCAACCTCTCATGTGTTTCTCCATGCTGTGCACTGCTGCTACCAACACCGTGCAACTCCATCGTCATCTTTTTGCTTTGCAGTTGCTGGTGTTGCACCAGAGCACCACCGCCCTCCTTCTTCTTCTCTCTTTTCTGATCACCAGCGCACCTCCTGTGCATACCGCCTAGAGCTCCACCACAACTTCACCACCCCTTCCCTTCTCCTTCATCACCTCATCAACCTACAACACCTATCCATCCTTAGAGGAACCCACGAGCTCATCCCTCTAGCCGATGCCTTGCAAGCTGGTTTATGTGGGATCGAACATCACCACCGGTACTCTTCTCCACCACATGCAAATCTTCTTCAAGCATCACAAAGGGTACCAACTCTTGGGCCGAACAACTCCTGTGACGGGTTAGTATGTCAAGGGTAAACCATTCTCTCTCTCCATGTTCATCTATTTTTCTCTCTCTCTATCCTCTTGTTTCTCTCTCTAGAATCTTTAGGTTTTCACTATTTCTCTCCTCATTCTCTCTCTACCTTTTCTCTTTCTACTTTTCTTTTTCTCTCTCTAGCAATTCCCATCTCTTTAGTCTCTTTCTCTCTTTAAAAATCTCATTCTCTACCTTTTTCTCTCTCATCTATCTTAGTTCTCTTTATTGCTTTCTAGTTGATTGTGTTTTACTATAGTTTAAATTTCATTCAAGCATTGTAATGGATTTTGATGTGATAAGAGTTGAATTAGTCATTTGTATTTGTCTTTTAATAAAGGGATAATTAGAATGATATCTCTCCAAAAGCATGTTTTAATCATAATTTCTCCACCATTCTCATCTCTCCACAATTTTTCATAGAATTTTCTGTGGGAAAATCCATCATTTTATGTTCTTGATTTGCGCAAATTAACCCCGAGTGCGGATCGACATCCGACACAAATCCCTATGCTAGAATCTTTGAATTTTACTGGATAATCTCGGATCAATTTACAAATGTGTTGAAATTAGGGTTTCCGATCCGACGACACGAAAAAACCCTACTTTCAGACTTTCACACTCTCAGACTCTAACTAATCTAGACGGTGGTCCAACCTCTCCATGGAATGTTGTTGTTAGATGATATACTGAGAGAAAAAGTCTTCTAGGCTAGGTTTAACAGCAGACTGTGGCGGTTCAACTAAGGGAAGCTGTGGTGCCAACTCTTAATAGTAGTCTAAATGATTATGACAATGGTAGGCCAGAAGTGAGTCTCAGACTGGCTGCTGACGCTGGGAATCCTGATGGATCCACTGTTGACCAAAATATTCAGTCTTTGGATTTGGCTGGTACTGCGACTGCGAGTATTGCCAGTCATACTCTCCATTGGGTTGATGAAACCCGAAAGGATAATTATCTTGCGAAAGTGGCTGTTGGAGAAAAGACTGTTCCCAATCAAAGCTATGGTGACTCCTATTGTCCGGATGATAAGTGTTATCATCGGAAGTCTACATTGGAGATGGAATGTACTGAAAGTACAGACATCTTGCTTGACAGGAGGGTAATATCCTAGAGACTGAGAATTGTGCATAGGTTGTTGGACCGAGACAGCAAGGGCGAAGACCGATTTGGTAAGTTCCTAAATTAGGGATTGTAGCTCGGGGTCACCCTTTGCCTCACATCCCATAGAAGTCCGTTGGACTGGAGTGTTACTACTGCACACAGAATTGGTATTCCACTGCTGGGAGTTTTCACCTAGTTCTCCTAAGAAAATGTAGGCTTCTGTTGGAGTCTTGTGCATGAATCTGCCTTGGCACATCAACTCTAGCAGAGTTCTGGTCTCATCAGTGAGTCATTTATAGAACGTGTAGACTAGACTCCCTTTGTCAAAATTATGATGGAGACATTTAATGAGAGTGTTTTGGAACTTATCCCATGCTTCATGAAATCTCTCATTCGACCTTTGTCGAAAGTCGTGGATGATTTGCTTCATCTCGTTCGTCCTTGACATGGGGTAAAATTTGAATACAAACTTTCGAGCTAGTTCTTCCCATGTGGTAATGGAATTTTCAGGCAAAGAATAAAACCAATCAGCGGCTCTATCTTTCATAGAGAAGGAAAAAAGTCTCAATTTGACACTCTCGTCATCAAGGTGTTGAAGTTTGAAGAGAGTGCAGATGTTTAAAAACTGCCTTAGATGAGTGTACGGGTCATCTCTTAGAAGACCATGAAAGGTAGGCGACAATTGTACTATGTGCGGTTGGATTTCGAACTGAACCGCCGTCGTGGGTGGAAGTACAATACAAGTGGGTGGGTTTGCAGAGATAGGCGCGTACATCTCAATGAGTGGTCGTTCAGCCGCCAGTTCTATGAATGTAGTTTCTCTGGGAGATGAGGGGAGGGTAGGAGATAGAGTAGGTGAAGATAACAGTGAAGAATCTAGAATATTAGACTGACTCTCAGATCGAATCAATCTACTGTTGGATCTAGTCCACACGAGCATATGCTTGAAAAAACAAGCCGTAAACTCGACAAAAAGTTGCTAGAAGAGAACACTAACCTGAAGTAGACTATATGATGCACAAGGAGCAAACATAATAACTCTATTTCTAAAACAATCAAGATATATTAAGGGATTTCTTGTTAATATGTGGGCTGAGGTATATTATGACAGTGGGCGGATCACTGGTTTATTTTGTTATCCGTTGGACTAACTGTTTGTACTCATGGGTTCTCATCAGGCTACACTCTTCAAAGCGAATCCTTTAGTACTAACTCTAGTCAACAACAAGACAATCCGAAGCCTAAACAGATGTGCGGCACAACGACTGGCTTAAATACATCCCAGACTAACTAGATTGGTCAAGTGTTTAAGAAGAGTGTTCCCTCGGGTTAAGCTAGGGTTGGTGCGTGTTCCTAATCCGACACTAAGCTAATCTGACAGACAATCAAGGAGGTCACTTACGAGCTCGGTATACTTGAGTTGTAGGGACCTATGGGTGTGTTAGATAACAGGGACTCGCACTCATGGACTTAATCGACTTGATCTTTGAAGGAGTCGCTTTATGTGGAGTTTTCTTCGAACACCAATCTAATTGGGCTCTACTTCTTGATTGATTTTAATTCTTGGCTGTGGGTGCACAAAAGCTGGAATGACGAGGTGAGTAATGAAATCCCACCAATTTCAAGTTAGAGCTGGGTTTGCTCTTTAATGTATTTTTTTACGGCCAATCCAAGCAGTTTCGATAATGTTTGCAAAAGCAAATAAACATTAATCGGCACAGTGCTTGCACAATGATCAAGATAGCATTCAAGGCGATGTGTAGAAACTTACCTGCCCATTGGCTATGCACGGGGTCTCCTCCGTGAGATAGGGAGGGGTATCCAAATGGGCTTGGGCCCGACTCCACCTCTTTGAGCTTTCGCTTCCTACTCACTTGGTAATCGCAATCCGCAATCACGTTAGTCCACAATGGTTTATGGTATTGAGTTGGAAGGTATACCGCCTTTGGGGTTTCAAGAAACACGCAATGATTTAGGGCAGGTATTGTGAATTAGT
The DNA here is from genome assembly GCA_035048495.1 of Euptelea pleiosperma. NCBI lineage: Eukaryota > Viridiplantae > Streptophyta > Magnoliopsida > Ranunculales > Eupteleaceae > Euptelea > Euptelea pleiosperma. The sequence goes on from CM068543.1 coordinate 45,686,681, forward strand.
TCCAATTAGGGTTTGAAATTCAACTTTAGCTATTCCCGAATTAAGGTTCGGAAATATCTACTTTTGAATTACCCAGAGTTGGAAACCTTCCAAAATTAAACAAATAACCAATTGTGATCTAACTAGAAATAGCAGAATGGAAATCTAACCCTGATATTTTTTGTGTGTTTATTTTTAATTAACTAATCTAGCAGTTATTCTAAAAAGAGAGAAAATAAATCCCTAAGTTATTACAACTTTACACTCGGCCGTCCGAGGCATTAAAATAATAAGTGAATAATGGGAAAAAAATAAAATAGAAAGTTTTCGATTTAGATCGGATCTTCAAGATTAAGCAGCTTTCCGAATTCCTGTTCGTCTTTTGTAATCCCGTCAACTGAGCGGCAATGACGCCATTTGAAATTAGGGTTTTTCCGTGTCGTTAGATCGGAAACCCTTGTATTTCAACAATATTTATAATTTCTCCGAATTGGTTCACTTAATATACAAAAATGCAGACTTACACAGTGGCTCGTGTCAGATATCGTCCGCACTCGGGGTTAGGGCAAATATTTAAACAATAATAACAGAAATCTGCTAAAAATGATGGAATGGTGAGAATGGTGGATAAGTGATTGAAATTTAAAACAATAGTTTTGATGAGACTTTTATCAGCTAATTAATATAAATCAAATAGAATGACAATACAATAAGAAAATTTCAACTAATTTTATTAATTGCTCAAAGTGCTTACAAAAATTAAATCAAATAAAGAAAACATCAACTTAGAAAGCAAATAACTAAAATGAATTTCGAAAACAATTTAGAGAGAGAAAATCAAGAGAGAGAAAGTGAAAGAAATAACCAAATTCTAGAGAGAGAATGAGATAGTTTTAGAGAGAGAAATGATTAAAGACCTAGAGAGAGAAAGTGAGAAAAATTAAGTAGAAATAGAAAGAGATGGAGAGAGAATGGAAGAAATTCTAGAGAATTCTAGAGAGAGAAAATTTAGAGATAGATGAAAGACGGATACCTCAAACTTACCGAGATTGGATTGGCCGGAGTAGATTGGCCCTTGAGAATGGTGATGTATGGAGAGTGCAGCCTGTCCTTCAACACTAGCAGGTGAACATAGTTGCAATCCGGCAAACAGAAGTGATAATGCTTGCTGGAGTGCCAAATGTCCAGCAAGTTATGAAGGTCAACTTGCAAGTCGTAAGTAAGCATGACTTGGCCAAAATGAAGATGGTGGAAGAGAGCGCACCAGCCAATAGAAGTTTGCTGCCAAGTAGGTGAGGAGAAGGAAAAGGAGGGCAACATGGTGGATACTCGGACTGGTGGTGAAGAGGATAGCACGGCCTATGAGAGGCCGTGATTGGTTGCTGGATGCCGGCCAAAGGTGGTTGTGCACCAGTCCAGCAATGCACAGGTGGTGTGATTGCTGGTGGTAGATGAGCACGCCCAAGAGGAAAGGACAGACCTGCTTCTCCAGCAGGTTGTTCCTAGGTGAGGGAGAATTGGTTTCCTGCTAGAGACCGAAGCAGCAAGGATGGTGGAAAACTTGCAGGCGTTCCCAACTCAGTTGCAGCACTAGGGAAGGAAGGAGAGGCTGAAGAAGAACGGCCTGCAACGCAGTTGCAAGCATTGGTCTTTGTGGGAGCTGAAACGGTATGGATAGAAGGATGAGAGAGGGGCAAGGCGGTGCTCAGGTGGTTGTAAAAATGTCCAGCAAGGGCGTTGATAGAGGTAGCAGGTGGAGGGAGTGAGGTGCAGGTTGGAGAAGACGGTCTGCAAGTGTGTGCAGACCATGTTCTTGAGAGGAAATCCCGACCGTAGGTGGAGGAGACTTGTTCTCACGGTGGAGGCAGCCGGTTGTGACCGGAGTTGCAGACCTGCAACTCCGGTGAGGGAGAAAACGAAGGTGAAGGCGAAGAAAAAGAAGAAGAAGAAGAAGAAATGAGGGCGGACTGGTGCTTGCTGCAGATCTTGATGCAGGCAGCACTGTGGATGCGTGGTGAAAATGAATAGGACCTGCTGGTTGCAGGTCTTGGTGAAGAGGACGGTGCTGTGGTGGCTTGGGAGGAAGATATGTAGGGTAGCTACTGCCAGCAACTGAAAGTTGCAATTGTGGTGCTCTAAACCATGAAAGAACAGGTGGAAGGTGAAGACGGACTGGTATGATTTGAACACGGTGGTGCCAGCAGTGGGTTCAGGCGGTGGCTGCTGTAGGTTGCAGGAGCAACCGTTGTTGCTGGTTCTGTCCAAGATGCAGGGGTTTGCAGACGGGCGGAGCAAAAGTGGAGTTGCAGGTCTACCCCGTAGGTGTGTACGAGCAGCACTGTGAGCTAACGGCCATGAGAGGCAAGCTTTCGGTTTTCAGATTTGCAGCAGCTTGCGCCGGCCGGAGTTGCAGGTTGCAACTCCGGTGAGGAAACAACTAAAGAAGAAGAAGAAGAAGAAGAAGAAGAAGAAGAAGAGGAGGAGGAGGCGGAGCTGGAATTAATGGTGTAGAATGCAGATTCCGGCGAGCTTCTCGCCGGAATCAATGGTGACTGGCTGAAAGGAAAGTTTGTAGGCCGTTAGACCGGCAAACCTTGAAGAATTCGGCAAGAGAAGATGAGGAATGTGCAGCACGAACAGCCAGCAAGGGGCAGAGAATGGTGGTTGCTGTGGTGGAGCAAAACGGTGGTGAAAGTGCTGGTTTCTAGCGACCTTCTCGCCGGAATCAATGGAGAAGAAGAAGGCTGTGCTTGGTGGAGATAGTCGGCTGCTCAAGAGGATGTGGGAGAGAGAAAATAGAGGGATAGAGAAAGACATATAACGTGGGGGAAGGAACCAAAAAGAAACCCAGGTTTCTTTTTCTCTTATAAAGGAAGAGAGAAACGGTTGAAGTTAAGTTTGGGATTGGTGAGAAGTGGTCAAGGTTGACCACTTCCCCTGTTAACTTGAATGTGGGCTTGAATGCGGGCTTGTGAGAGCCCGTAAGTTTGTGGGCCGCTAATGAGTGGTCCATAGAGTAGTGGGCTATCATTAAAGGCCTTGGCCATATGATGAATGACATATGTCGGCCAGTGGATGTGTGGCCCAAGGAATAGGTGGTCATGTAGGTTAATGGGCATGAGCTTGGGTCATGGGCTTGAGTCATGGGCCAAGATAGATAGAGAGAGAAATAGAAGCGAGGTGAGAGAAAAATACAAAAATAATAACATTAGAGGGTTTTGAACCCTAGTCTTCTTTATTCTCTCTCGTCCGCTCTACCAATTAGTCAAACTTATATACTACTACAAAAATTCAAAAAGATCTCACTTATAAAAATTAGAAAGTTCTCGAGTAGTAGAAAATTGGGATAAAAAGCTTGGCATGCAAAATTATATGACTTTTTATCCCAGTTTAATGAATAATCGTGATAGAAAACTTTCTACTTCACTTATTCAAAAAACCGATATGGAAAATCTACCTATCTATTTCGGTTTTTAATAAAATGACAGGGACATATTTTTTATTTTTAAAAAAAACTGATAAGAAACCTTTATTTATCGATTTTTAGGAAATGAGTTTAAAACCCGACCTTTTGAGAGCCCGACTCCATCTCTTAAACACCATGCCTTAAAAAATTTCTTACTTTCTCAATCTTCCTCCTCTCTCAGTTGACTCTCTTGTCATCACCCTATCAACATCTCCGGTGTCTCTCTCTCGTCGTTGCTATCGCCGCACCGCACCCGTTGTCTTTGTGGATAACTATCTCCCCCCTCTCGTTATCTCACCTCCTTCCTTGACTCATTCTAGTCTCATTCTTATTTTAGTTTTAGGGTTTCTTTGAAGATAACAACAGAGTGTTCGAGTGCGGGTTCAAGCCCTAATTTACCATGTTCGATCAAGCTTTGTTCATAGGGCAGAATTGACGCCAACGCCGACAATAACTACTAGAGCTGTTGTCTTGTCCGTCTACATCTAGGTATGTAGATGCAAAGAACACTTAAAATTTTGTGGTGTGGGTTTTTACTTTGGCCTTCAAATTTGTTAATGAAAAATCTTCCATTCCACGGTTTAGGATTTTTTACATTCAGATTTATCTACGGTAACTGTTCCCCTTTCGATAGGGTTTTTGATGTCATTTGATTCTTTTCTAGTCGGTTTAGGGTACGTGTTTTGATTGTTATTGTTTATTCTTTATCTATTATGTCTGGTGATATAGACTAGGGAAGCTTTTCTGTTTAACTAAGATTCATGGGGTTTCTTTGTTTTCTTCTGATGCTTGAGTGATTTAGATTAATGGGTTCTCTTTGATTTGCTCTTCTCAATGTTGGAGCATTTCATATTTATGTATTTATTGGTTCTTATTTGTTTTAGCTTTATCTAGCTGTTAAGAATGATTTTTCCCCTTAATTGTTTTTGTGGCATCTGGAATGATTTAGATTGATGGGGGTGTCTCTGTAGCACTTAAAACACCATTTAGTTTGTTATGTATTTTTCAGTATTTTTGCTGGTTTGCATGATTTAGATTCATGTTGTTGAGCAATCTATGTTCATGTGGTTTGTCGATGCTTTGTTAACTTGTTATTTCTGTAGGCTAGGGCAGTTTCAAAATGCCCGTAGGCATCTTTGTTTTACTAGGCAACAGCCAAATCCTATTGAGTTGCAGGTAGTGGAAAGGCATCTAACCAGATGCATTGATGAACGGAAGATTGGTGATTGGAAGAGTGCATTGAGGGAAGGTGATGTTGCCATATATTGCTGCCAAAGCAACGTCTTCTCCTCAGGTAAAACTCTGGGTCCAATTTTGATCTCAGTCTAAGCATTTTATTTAGATTTAGAGAGAAGAAATACAAGATGGCCGAATTTGGTTGGAATGGAATTTATAGCTCTTTGCTTGTAGAGTAGGAGCTCTTTTGAAGTTCCATCAACTTGAGGATGCAGACTAACATACCCAAATTTGAACCATATCCCCCCTCCTGTTCACAGACCAAAGTTCTTTGGAATGCTCTCTGAATCCTACCTCTTCTTTGTTCGAGCTAAGGTTGAGATGGCATTGGGAAAGTGAGCTCAAAAAAATATGAAGTTCCATGCGATAAATAGCTAAAGTTTTTAGGGTGAGTGAGAATGGATGATGGATATCTTGTAGGTTTGAGAATGTAGTTACGATTGCTGAGAAGACTGGTCAGATTGATCCCCAAAACATTAAATTTGCGGTGATGATGAACAATGTGAGGTTGGTTGAAAGTAGGGTTTTTCCGTGTTGTTAGATCGGAAACCCTAATTCCAACACATTTTTAAGTTGATCCGCTTATCCTACAAAATATGGAGATATTGTATAGGGATTCGTGTCGGATGTCGATCCGCACTCGGGATTAGCCGGATTAGCACAATAAAGAACACATAAAATGATAGATTTTTATCAGAAATTGATACTAAGGAAAATGGAGGGGTGAGAATGATGATAAATGCTCGATTTTAAAACTTCTTTTGACGATTTTAAAGAGAGAATTTTTCACACGTAATAAACACATAAAGAAATAACAAACTAGAAAATGCAAAATATCATTCTTATTAATTATCAAAGGTTCCTTACAATTATCAACTAAAATTAAGCAAAAGAAAGAAACTACAAAACAATAAAAAGACTAAACTAGATAGAGAAGTAAGAGAGATGAGAGAGAAAGTGAAAGAAAAGTAGAGAGAAATTAGTTTTAGAGAGAGAGAGATCTAACTTAGAGACATCTAGAGAGAGAAAACTAGATAGGGAGAAGAAGGAGAACGCTCACCATGGTATCTTACCGAAGTGGTGAGCCAGATATCAGCCATGGATGAGTGAGTGAGGTTGAACCGCCAAAGGTGGACCGACATGTTGTTGCTTGGTGGTTCTCCAGCCAAGAATGGTGGTGATGAGTGGTGCGTGATGGAGTGTTGCAGCGGCAACAAGTAAAAGGGTGAAACCGTGAGGAGCACACCGGCAGGTGGCAAGAAAAATGATGAGAGGAGGTGCTACCGGAGTTGGAGAAGAAGGAGGGAGATGGCAGACTTGTGAGCAGCGTGGTGGAGAAGACGATCTCCACCGATGTTGCCCCATAGGTGGTGGTTCTTAGCAACGAGGAGGCGTCTTTGGAGGAGAGAAAACGGTGGCTGGTGGTGTTACGGGGATACCCTGTTGGAGATGGCGGAGGAGCAGGAGTAGAGGGGGGCGCTGACGGCCGGAGTTCTGTAACTCCGGCCGGAGAAGAAGAAAGGAAGATGAAAAAGTGAAGAAGGAGAAGCAAGGGAAGGGGGAGAAAGAAGAACAGAAGAAGAAGAAGAAGAATATAAAGAAGAAGGAGAGGAACCTACTGTGAAAGGAGTTGCAGGTCTGCAACTCCTTCGATGATGGAGTTGCAGACGGTGGAGGGATGGAGGACTGTAAAAGAGGAGGACAGATCTGCAGATGCAAATCTATTTCGTAGGCCAACCTGCGAGCTATTGGTTTGTGCGGCACCTAGCAGCACTTAGGGACCGGTGTTGTTGCCTGCAACACCGTTCTTGATGAGCAGTGGTGTGTGGCTGCAAGGAGATGTCTCCGCAACAAGGTGAAGATGCTGGTTGTGAGGCGCACAGTCCCCTCGCGTTGAGGGAGAGAGAGAGAGGTATGTGGGAGAGAATGGCAGCAAGGAGATGGTGGAGGAGCTCTTGATCGGCCTGGAGTTGTAGCCTGCAACTCCGGCAACAACTTGGTGAAGATGAAGAAGATGAAAAAGAAGAAGAAGAAAGGAGGAGGAAGATGGGGCCAAAGAAGAAGGGAAAATGTGGGGCAGGGTAAAGGGGAAGGATTAGAAGAGATTGGAGGGGGATTAGGGTTCAAACGAACCCTTCTCCTTCCCCTTTTAAAGCTCCCTATTTCCTTTAATGGAAATAGGGTATTTTTCAAAAATAAAAAATAAAAAAAATAATTGTTTTTTTTTAAGTAAAACCCTACTTTTTTTTGGGAAATTTCCCCATTTAGTGGACCCCTCATTTTTTAAAATTTAATTGAAATTATTTTGAAATTCATGGGGTCCACTAAATGGTCGGACAGCGGGTCGATGATGATGGGCCCGGCTACTGGCCCACATGGAATGATGATGTCCATCGTCTCACAAGATGATGTGACAGACAATCTGATGGCGATCGGATGGATGGTGACTTGATTGGGACCCAGATTGGTAGATCGACAGATCTAGAGAGATCGAACGGTCCTGTGGAAGATCCAACGGTCCGATTGAAGATCCAACGGTCAGAAAACTAAGGGAGATGAGACAGAGCCAATGGGCAGGAGTTCTGGGGTTAGGTCAGTAGATTCGAGGATTGAGAGATGAAGAGAGAGAGAATAAGGAGAGATGAGAGAGAAAATATTAGAAAATGGAGATAAAAGTATTGGCAGAGGGTCTGGAACCCTGGTCTTCATTGTGAGCATCCTCACGCTTCTCTAGTAGAGTAGACTATCATTCTTTGCTGACTCATGTAGCTTTAAACGCTTTGGTCCGTCTCTTGGTCATTGGCTCTCCTGCTCTCTTCGTTCTTTGGGCCGGCTTTTTGGTCCTCTTATTCAGCCCATATTTGGTCCATATCTTCTAATCATAGCATGTGGGCTCTTTAAGCTTTGATAATGGGCTTTCCTGATCGATGTGGGCTCGCAAGTCTCGAGAATTGTCCCATCGGGTTTCCTGCGACAGAAGAAGCGCGTAATGAGACTTTATCAGAACGACTCAATGTCTAGACTTCCGAAAATGTGTTTAATGCATGCAAATATACCATTTCGTCCAGAAAAGTGTGTTCTACGCAACAAAAGAGACTCTTACGTAGAAAAGTAGATAAATAGAACATTTTAACGTAGGAGAGTGTGAAAACGCTTAGAAGATAACAGTGAAAAATATGCACTTTTAAGCGAATATCATTGGTGGCAAAAGCCCATGCCCGGGGTAATGATCTCTTCAATTCCGACAAGTTTGCTGAAGCTTGCTCTGCTTATGGGGAAGGCCTGAAGTTCGATCGTCCAACTCTGTTCTCTATTGCAATAGAGCAGCTTGCTGGTCTAAGCTTGGACAATGGGAGAGATCTGTCGAAGACTGTAATCAGGCTCTCAAGATCCAACCAAATTACACCAAGGCACTTCTTCGACAGGCTGCATCCAATGGCAAGGTGAATTGGATTTTCTATTATTTCCTTTATCTCCATTTTCTTCTTTGCATCTTGTAGGAATTCAGAATTTTATGGGTAAAACTGATTAATTATTGGCATATAGTCTAGTGGATTATAGCTTGAACGGTGGGTTGAATCTGTGAGAGATTACGAAGTCTTGGCATATTTTTTGTATGTAGGTCCAGCTAGGTTTTGCAACCTGGGTTAGCAACATTTGGGCCAATATGGGTGATCCTCCCAAGGAAATAGCTTAAAATTTTACATTTTCAATGTTTAATACTCCTCAGGCTTTGCTCAAAGGTGCCAGGAACATGGGTGAAAAGGTATAGCTCTTTTGTGATTGTTTAATCAGTTCTTTGGTGGACTTCCTACATTTTGGTTGATAGATGACTTTGGAGGACTTGTGATAGATTGAGCCTATGTTGAAATCCCCAGAATCTGCTTTAAAGAGTAACAGAATATTGAACAACATTTTTTTTAAACCATGAGACAAACTATCTGCAATGCCAAAGGCAAACCTACTCAAATAACTCATAGTTCTTTAGCTACTGTATTTGTGGAATGAACAATGTTGAGGGTAAATCCACCCAATTTTCCCTCGATCATTTGTCTTCTAATTTGTTTGCAATTCTTATAGCGTTGTTTAAGTTGGACTGTGAGTGCATGCTGAATTTTATTCTTTGTTGTGAATAAGTCATCATCATCATCATTGTCATCATCATCACACGCCGTATGCCAACAACAATGGATGCCATATTTTACAGCAGGAATGTAACAACCCCTCTTCGAGGATACCATAAAAGCCAGAGTTTGTGAGACGCATTTTGGATGTGAAAGATAATACAAGTTCATTTTAAATTCGGGTTTTCTTACATTGAGTATCAGATTCATCGTATAATCGGAAAACCTATTTGAAAAAGAGATTCATGTGTAACATGTGCTGAGTATTAGGTGTTGTAATGACTAACAATTAGATATTGAGAACTATTTTTTGATCATGTTTGTGCATGTATGCAGCTACGTACAATTAAGAACAGTTTAATGCAAGGTTAAGTCACTGAGAATATTTGTTCATAGATGTAGGTCAGTGAAATTGCTTAGTCGCAGACCTTCTTGGTCCATAAGACTGATCTCTTATTTGGGCAGTTATTGATCAAGCCTTCAGTTCTGATTTCCATGGCCACAATTGTTTTTGTGACCCATACATGTTACATGAGATGAATGTTGTAAGTCTGCACAATTTGATTATGTTTTAGTAAAATTTGTTGCTTGTGGTATATTGTATAACTTGTATTTAAATACCAATATTTATGTTTGGAGATGAGAATTAATAGTAATTATTTAACAACATCCTTGCACTAAAGGAGCACGTATTCTAAGATCTTTTCCAGGTTATAAATTTATCGTATTTGTGGTTGCAATCATCTAATGTACAATCTCTTAATCTCCCCTTATTGTTAGAAGAATGGAATTGATTTGGGATTTATATCATTCGAAATTATTTGGGTAAGCAAATCTATTTGGTGGTATCCATAAACAGAATTTCGTGTCTATCCTCATTGTACTTTTATTCTAAATTTTTTATGCTTACAATCCAGTCAGAATTAAACTGATTGCAGCCAATCAAGGAAGCTGCACTTGGTAAAACTCCAACCATTGCCTTCTGTGATGCTGATTCACCAGTGAGATATGTTGACATTGGGATCCCTGCCAATAATAAGGGGAAGCATAGTATTGGCTGTCTATTTTGGTTGTTGACGAGGATGGTTCTGCAGATGTGTGGCACTATTCTTCCTGGGCAGAAATGGGATGTGATGGTAATTACATTCCTGTTTCATTTTTGTGCAATGCTGTTTGTGAATGGAATTAATAATTCCAATGATTTTTGTAAGTTGTAACTATACCTTTTTTAATCATGGTATTTTATTGTACCTTTGCTATGTGCAGGTGGATTTATTTTTTTTACAAGGAACCTGAGCAGGCCAAGGAACAGGAAGAAAACGATGTCATTGCTGCCCCTAATTATGGAGTCACAGATTACACATCAGCTGCTCTCAGTCTTCCTGGTGATCAATGGTTTGCTTCAATTGCTTTAATGTCTTAAGGCCTTAATGTCTTTCGCCACGATAATTATGGTAAATATGATTAACTCAAACTTTATCTTTTAAAATCTTTTTGTACCATACTTGTTTTTATCTTCAAACATGCAAGATACTTGACAATCAACTTCCTTCTCCAGTAAAACATGGCCCCAAAAAAGAAGAAGAGGAAGAAGAAGATCATCCCCGCGTCCAAAGCTTCTGAATCTCGCCTGTTTAATCTTTCTGCTAATATCAAAGAGAATTTTATTGGAGCAGCAGAACTAAGCAAATTAAGGAGATGGTGTTTCCACATTTGAATTTATTTGTATTGGAGTTGTAGCTTTGTTGAATTTTTTTATCGTTGACACTTTTGTATTCACTTAAGCTTAGATGGATTCTTTTACTATTATTGAATTGGATTTGTGTCCTTATCTTGTGACCACAAAATTATCTTGTAATGATAAAAATATTAATTAACAAAATATTTAAATTATGATTCCCTTCTTGGCATTATTTATTGAATTTGGTTCTTTTTAGGTTATGATATTATTCTAAGTTTATTATATGAAAATATGCAGAACAAGATTATTAAAAAAAATAAAAATGACAAACAATAATGCACCGAATGCATTGTTTATTGATCTCAGTTTCATGGAAAATCAAAAACTAAAGTATTAAGAGATCTCGAATAACCGATAACTAAAGTATTAATAGATCTCAGTTTCTAAATAAAATCGATAACGAAAGTTACTATAGATCTTGGTTTTTTAGATAACTGAGTACTAAAGTATTAAGATATCTCGGTTTTTAAGTAAAACCGTTAACAAAAGTTACTATAAATATCTGTCTTTAGATAACTGAGAACTAAAGTATTAAGATATCTCAGTTTTTGAATAAAACTGATAACATAAGTTACAATAGATCTCGGTTGTCTAAACAACTGATAACAAAAGTATTAAGATATCTCGATTTTTGAATAAAACTGAGATATAAAGTTACTATGGATCTCAGTTTTTTAGACAACCGAGAACTAAAGTATTACAAGATCTCAGTTTTTCATGGAACCGAGATCTATAATGGTAAAAAATCTCAGTTTTTATGAACCTAAAGAGTTCGATTTGAAAAAATCGAGATCAAAAGTTTAAGAAAAGACATCGGTGGCAAAGATATCGATTTTTGTGGAAGTCAAAAACCGATATGAAAAATGTTTTATCCTAGTCTTTAACCGGGATCTTTCCTGATTTTTGTTGCAAGGATATATCCTTTGATGTCAATTGATGCGGCCTTTAACACCTTATTCCTTCTCTTGGTCTCCAGCTATTCTTTTCTCTCTTAGTCCTTGTTCTGGCTCTATGATCATCTAGCTTTGCCCGTACATGTCTTATATCTTTTTATCCTACCCTGCTAGCTCTTTAAGCTTGGATAGAAGTCTTCTGTGATTGATCGTAGGCCCGCCAGTCCTTGAGAATCGCCCGATAGGGTCTCCTACAAGTGAAAAAACGCGTAATGAGATTCAATTAAAACGGCTTGATACTGGACTATCCGAAATGCGTATATTTCATGCAAATAGTCGATTTTCGTCTAAAGAATGTATTCTACGCAATGGAGAAAACTCTTACTTGAAAAAGTCAACGAAAAGACAAGTTTTACGTAGGAGAATGCGACATCGCTATAAGGATAATAGCTTAAAATAAGGACAAGGAATACACAGATTTGTTCAGGTGAAGCTCTCATAAATTCTAAATCTTTAGACTCAAAAGTTGATAATCAAATGATGGGCCAAAGTGCGCCTAAACTCGCAGAAAAGATCGATTCAAAATGAGATCCATAAATGGTGGGGTCGATCGTATATTTTGACCGATCGACTGGACTTCGGTCGGCCGCACAATGTGTCCAGTCAACTGCTTAGGTCAGAACAAGAAAAGCTTGTACAGAGGGGTCCGGTCAACCACACCTTTTGACCGGTCAGAGTCAAAAGACTCCGGTTAGCCGCTCAAAGTGGTCGGTCGACCGGTCCTCGCAGACCTCTGAAAAATTCTAAATATTTTATTATAACTATCCTATTGACATAGGATAGCTTCTAAACAATACCAAAAGAACAGGGAGTCATCTAAGGTTTAATTTTGATCCGCTGGCAAACACGCGGTGTACCCTTAGATGTACTCAAATATCCGTAACACGAGATTCTTGATAGTTGAACGTCCGTAGAGTGAGAACGTACTTTTGATCATTTGCTTTAAATCTTCATGGTTGAGCTTTGACTTTGTCTTTAGTTGAGCTTGAATACTTGGGTTGTTGTTCTTCATCTTTAAGTCTTCTTTGAGTTGATGAAGTCCACTTGGTCTTCAATGCTTCAGCCTTTAGCAAACTTCCAACTTAGCGATATAATATACAAAAGAGCTAAAAGTTCATTGGATTGACAATCGAGACTTTTCAATCTCCCCATTTGTCGATGCCAGGACAAAAACAAAAACTACCCAATTATATTACAAGTTTTGCCCAAATAATCAATAACTCCCCATAAGTACAAAAACTATCCAAAAATTAAATGATCAAAAGGAGGTCAAGGGAGTAGCAGAGAAGCTCACGAATATTACCAAAATTCCTGTAACCTGTTGCTACAACAACATCAACTTGACAAAATAATCTTAGACAAAAACATCTCATTAGTATATTAGTCCAACAATACCAAAAACGTCTTCTCAGTACATTAGTCCAATAAATCCAAAATATACCAAGAACCAAGATTTTATGACAAGTTGTTCATTTAAACCAATAGGTAAACAAGTGTATTAAATTCCTAAAATACCATCAAATATTTCCATAAAAATTATTCATCATTCATACCACTATATAAAATTTTTTTATCATTCTATATAAAAATTATTCATCATTAATACCACTATATAATTGATTTCTCCCCCTTTTTGTCATATATTGACAAAGGGAAGAACTCCAACCTATGATAATAAAAATATCATAATGAAGCAAAATATCATCAAACAGATAAATAAAGATAATCCCATCACAAAAAATATCAAACTACCATTCCATCCAAATGCGTAAAAATGGTCATCAGGCGACCCAAATATCCAAAATGACAAATATCTCAAGGTCACAAGTATTGACCATAAAAACACACAAAATACCAAAGTATCAAATAAAATATACCAATAGTATCAAATAATACATCCCAAAAGAAAATGTACTACTAATCTAAACAAAGAGCAACCATGCTCTACTCATCGCAGTCATCATCCTCATCAGCGTCTTCATCATCTTCTTCATCTTCTTCTTCTTCTTCTTCATCTTCTTCATCTTCGTCTTTGTCTTCATCTCCAACTACAGAAGGTACAGTGGTCTCCTCAGGTGATGAATCTGGATAGTCAAGATGTTAAGACCTAAGGAAAGAAGTCATACGCTGCTGTCATCAAGAAAATTTGTCGATCGACGCACAAAGATCGTCCAATTTAAACGAAAGACCTGCAATGGATGTAAAGATAGAAGAACAACGAGATACAGAACTCGAGGCAGAATTAGAAATAGAAGAATCACCTACTAGTAGCTTGCTAAAAGTGGCTTGATTAATATGTGAGATTTAATGGAATGTTTCATCTGAGTCAAGAATAAAAACTTTGAAATGACTCAGAATTTTAGAAACCAAAATGCTGAGTGGCAAAGAACACTTGCGATTTTCAATCGCCAAATTATCTACCATGAGATGAAAAATAATAGATGGACCACAGAGACGAGTGCCTTGAGAGAGCAATGCAAAATATACTGAATGTATGGTCTGATCTCACTTCAATGTCCCGCCTTTAGGACCAAATTATAAGAGAAAATCAGCCCTAGCAAATGGTACATGGGAAATAATTCTCGAGTAGCCAAATCAGAATTTCACTGAACTACATTCCCACAAATGGCTTTAGAAATAGCCTTTTTGTTCTTTAAGGGCAGTGAATGGGGGAAAACACCTCCATTAGGGACACGATGAAGATCAGAAACTTTAGAGATCAAGGAAAGAGTAATCTTGATCTTAACTCCCCTGACTTCAAAATAGAGGTAGGGACCTTCTGGATCATGATTATTCAGATCGTAATAAAACATCCTGACTAATTCAGGATAAGCAACTCCAGAAATTGAAAGAAGTTTAAACCAACCTACCGAATTTAGAAAACTAGGGACTCCAGTCATGGTCACTTCCTTCTCGATTACCCCACGCTCCACAGCAACATCTCTTTTAACATAGGTCTTCAGAAACTAGCCCTAGCCATGGGATTGATGAAGAGACTAAGAGGATAAGGATCACTAGAAGATGATTCACATCTTGCTCTTTTCCCTTGTGGAGCCATTAGAAGAAAACCAAAGATTTTTTACCAAAAAATTGGGTAATGGTGAATGTAGAAATCTCTAGCAAGAGATTAGAGTTTGGGGAATATAAGGTTTCTCAAATAGAATGGGAGACTACAAAGGAGATTTTTAGGGTTCCAAATGACCCAAAATCGACATGAGGCAATTTATAACTGGGGCGGCGGACCAGACATGGGTCAACCCGCCCACGAAACCGAATAGAGTTCCAGGTGCGAGGTGCGGTCGATCGGTAATAATGTTCGGTCCACTGGACCTTTTGTTCGGTCAGCAACCCAAAAAAATTTCTTCGGTCGGCCAGACAATTGCCCCAGTCGACCAATGTCACGCCCCGAATCTGGGCACCCAAATCAAATCCGAATGCTTATGGATCAACCCATTTACCCAAGATCCAATGTATGATAAAAGTAAAATGTTCTAAAAAAATAAAGAAAACACCAAGATCATCGTCGTAATTGATGAAGAACAATTCAGCTCCAATAGTCGAAATAATGTAGAAGCGTAAACAAGTTATTATAGTGAAATAACCAAAGTCAAAATCGAAGTCAAACTTTTAATTTTTGTCAAAATCACTAATTAGGGTCTCTATAATTATCTAGAATTTATATCAAACATCTTTTGTGAAAGCACTTAAGCCAAAAACACTCGTTTAAGATAATTTTGAAATTTAATTTCTGCGGTTAAAAAAAAAACGGGTCAACTTTTGGTCAGAATTCAAAGTATTTCGAAAAATTATTTTCTTCATGGTTTTTATTCAAAAAATCATAAGAAACAACTTTAACAAAGGAACTTCAGCCAAAAATTACTTTTTATAATTCCTTTAGTGGTTTTACAATTCTTCGTTGTTCTCTAAAAGTGATCGGCAAAACTCAATTGGTTAATTATTTTCTGACTTAGTCGTATGATTCGGGGGTCAATTTAAAATGAAATCCAACAAGTGATATGTGAATTTAATAGTGCTCAAAATTTATGATTTTTCTATCAAATAATAAAATATAGGTTCTGTTTTACAAATTAAAGAAAAAGTCAAAATAAAATCATAAATTATTAAAAATTCGTAACTGACAGTCAGTCAGTGAAAATGGTTTATAGGACAGCTCCGATTGAATTTGATGACCCAATATATATTTCTAAAAATATAACTCGAAGACCCACGTATTTTATGCTAAGCCAAAAAGATAAATTTCCACTATAAGTAGGCCAAAAACTCAGTCGAAGTTGACTGTTATGTTCTGTTTCGACTGGACAACAACTATGACGTTCACTTTGAAGAGTTCCACAGAACATAAAATATTAAATTAAATTCTAAAAATATTTTGTAAAATATCAAAACCAGTTCATAAACAAACCTTTTTGGAATCATATTATTTGAATATCAAGATAATATTTAATGAATATTCTCATCCAGGACGTTGGGTAAATCCGAGAAATCCAAAAATTTAGAAAAAATGCCAAAACGTCAATTAAAATATTTTGATCAATCCCAACATGAACAAATCATCTTTGAACATATATAAACTAAGAAAAATAAAATAAAGCAATCTTAATTTTTAAACTCCATCTCGTCAATGATGTCTTCACCGTCAATGGTTCATCTTCATTTCCTTTTATGAAATCTGAAATTTTGTTCGGTATAAACCGTGAGCTTTTGCCTAGTACATTCCACAGGATAATCATATGTTTGTAGTTCATTTAATTTAAATAAATGCATAGATAAAGAGTACATGGGTACATGATTGAAGATAAAAAATACGATGAAGATAATGATAATGATGATGATCCGATTGAATGAACCCAAAAAATCTTTTTCACACACTCTTGTTTTTTTACAAGTCCAACCCGTAGGTTCCTCTATAGGGGTTTAGCGTTTTTCACCCTAGGGCACCGAGCCCTTGTTAATTCTTTAGGGTTCTTCTGGGCCGTAGAGCCTATGCGCACTCCCAGCTAAATCAAATCCTTCGGGCCGCAGAGCCTATGCGCACTCTGTCTAATACCATACTTCTAGACCGCAGAGCCTATGCGCACTCCCGTCTAACACCCAACCCAAATGAGAATGTCTCATTATGATGATGAACAACATAATCATTTAGCAAAATAATCAAAAGCACAATCTACTAAGATCTAAACTCATAAAATCATATAACAAGTGTTTAAACTAAATGAATCACAAGCTAGAAGAGAATATCCGTACCTATCTAGTTCTAGAACTTAAAACTAGAACTTAGAACTAGAACCTCCCAAAAACAATAAGAACTCTAAAGAGTTTAGAGAGCTCAAGAGAATTAGTGAATTGATATGAGGGCGGGGGTCCTATTTATAATAGTTCATGGGGAAAAACCTCCAAATATGAGCTTTATTATTTTAGCAAGTATATTTAAAACTTTCTATTTTGTTTTAAAATGATTCTTTCAAGAGATTTTATTTTAATTGATTTTCGTCACATTAAAAGGGGTGATTTTTATAACCCACTAAGGCCTCGTTTGGGAGTGCAGTTTATAAGCTATATGCTAGCTTATAGCAATTGCGGACCGCCATAAGCAGTTTCTTGACTTTTAACAAAAAAAAAGTAGCCTTTCAAAACTGTTTTAAAACTAGAACTTAGAATTAGAACCTCCCAAAAATAATAAGAACTCTAGAGAGTTTAGAGAGCTCAAGAGAATTAGTGAATTGATATGAGGGCGGGGGTCCTATTTATAATAGTTCATGGGGAAAAACTTCCAAATATGAGCTTTATTATTTTAGCAAGTATATTTAAAACTTTCTATTTTGTTTTAAAATGATTCTTTCAAGAGATTTTATTTTAATTGATTTTCATCACATTAAAATTGGTGATTTTTATAACCCACTAAGGCCTCGTTTGGGAGTGCAGTTTATAAGCTATATGCTAGCTTATAGCAATTGTGGACTGCCATAAGCAGTTTCTTGACTTTTAACAAAAAAAAAGTAGCCTTTCAAAACCGTTTTAAGCCACAAAAAGGCAAAACACAGAAGTCGTTTCAATTCAAAATGGCTTTTGCATTTTGCATTTTGCATTTTGTGTTTGTGGACCTTGTATTTTAATGAAGTGTCTTTACCAATTTATCCCTTCTAAAATGTTAAAAATTATAAAATAACATTGTCTTCTCCGACAAAAAGAAAAAGCCCTAATGAGAGAGCCATCGCAGTCTCTATCTTCTCCCTGCATCTCTCTACACCACTCGTTGCCGTCTCAATCTTTCTTCACCAACATGGTCACTCTCTCTTCACCAACATTGTAAGTGCAATATCTGTTTCGTTTTTGTTTTTGTAAGTTGCTTTCAGTTTTATCTCTGTATTATGTGCACGTAGCAGTGATTTCTCTAGTTCTTATCCTTAGATGTGCCATTTACAAAGGGAATCAATTCCGCACGATTTTCTTTAGAGACAAAAAAAGAAACAGAGCTTATAACCCCATTTCATTTCGTCTCTCATTAGTTTTAAGTCTTGAATCTATTTTTTTTTCTTTTTTTTTCTTCTGTAATCTTTCTGTCTTCTGGATATTTAAAGATGCACACAGTAAGGCACACAATGTCCTCTGTATTAATTGGTCATTCTGAATATTGCCATGTGGTACTTTTTCAGAACCATTGATCCCAGGAATGTTTGGCCTACACTTTTGTGAACCTATACGCCCAGAAATCAGTCTGATAAGCGTTTCTTATTCATTGGATTCTAGCATTATTTTCATCATGGGCTTGTATCTAATGTTTTCACCCATGATCCTATTCACAAAATAGATAGTGCTCTGTTTTGTATTCAAACTCTTGGATGGGGTCTTTCCTTTGAGGGGTCTTTTTTTGTTAAATTTTTTCTCTTGTATGTTTTCTTTTGTTGCTGGTTGGTCTTCCATGGTTTGTAATATTTTTGGTAGCTTCTCTATGAGAGATTAAGTGTGTGAACGGTTTGTGTGTTTACAGAAGATAGTGCAGTACGAACCATTGAAAAGGATCTCTACAAAGAAAGATATGGAGCACCCCCTACTTTGATGATCTAGATAAAGCTCCTCTATAAAATGCATGACTAATCCCTGCTAACGATAATTTGGGTTCTAATGCTTGCTCGGGTGATTTGTGGCAAGTTTACAGAAGTTCCTTTGTGGATTTCACTTGATTTTCTCATGCATAGTTGTGTTATGTTGACAGTGTTTTGAGAAGGTTGATTATTCCAAATCAATGAAAATCTGGTTTGTTGTGTCAAAAGGTAAAGTTTGGTCTCCCCCTTAAGTCGTCCTGCATTTCACTCCCAATTGGCCATAGTCCACTCCACAATTAGATCAAAGGTTTGCAGCGTTAAGATTTTGGCTTGATCTTTTGAATAGATGGAATATATTAAAACTACTATTTTATGCCACATGGCAGATGCCTATTGGGTTGAAAATTGGGTTGAAAATGTTTGGCCATACTTCTAATCTGGATGAGTTGTCCAGAGTAGCAACACAACAGAAATGGGATTCTTCTTGCCACCCATACCAATATCAATACACATGGGCTGCCATATACATTGAAGAGGATTGGAGCCCCAGATATCATTTTTCATCAACAACAACAAGAATGAACATTATTGAAGGATAAGACTATCAGGATATGCATTGTTGCTCCCTTTTTTCCCCATATGAACAAAATTGTCTACATTGTTATTTTTTTTTAGATTCTTTGCAACGCATACAAAGTGATCGGAGTTACATTTCCGTATTATCATTTGCAATGCATTATGGCATCATCATCCACATAAATAACCTCTAAAAATTGATGAAATACCAATAGACGGTTTGATGCATGGCCATTGGATAAGTTGATATAGAAATATGGTACGAAGGAAAACCATCAAGACACCAGCCACATGAAGAAGGTTGTCCAAATGGTAACTGAAACTGAAGCGAAAGCATAGCTCCATAGCATGATAACAGAACATTCACTCTCACCAGTCCCAAACAACTGGGTAATGGTGCCTGCCAGACTCAAGAACAACTAAGATGAGAAACAGATAATTAAGTTAAATGTGTACCCTTAACAAGAAGGTAATATATCATAGTTCAATGCATCGATCAAAAATATGTATAAAAAAATGCATCGATCGAAAATAATAAATTGATTAAAATAATGCATTGATCAACTTTAGCCAATAATAACTTCTAGGGTGTCATTTATGTCAATTTCATTATTTAAGGGGTACAAAAGTCATTTGAAAAGTTATTCCATGAAAAATTACTTTTTCTCATTATATAACCAAATGCCGTAATAATGTTTTTTCTTAAAATAAGCATGTTCTGATGGGGTGAGCCAAACACCCAAAATTACTTAAATTAAGTTATTTACAAAAATGTGTTTTCTGAGAAGCACTTATTTTCAGTAAACCACAATCCCAAACGCAATCTAAAAGGTTTATTTTAAGATGGGTATGGGCTAAAAATGGGCCTAAGGCCTATGGGTATTAAGTAGACTTTAAATAAGATTATTTTTTGGCCTAAAAGATCTCTAAATTGGCCCGAAAGGCCTGCCCCAAATAAATAAACTCAATCAACATGCAAACAAGCAATAACAACAAAACTTACCAACGATTACTCATTAAATTTATAAAAGACAATAAAAATTATTTAAAATATTTTTAATTTAAAGTTCTTTTAAAAATGTTATATTTTTTTTGTAAAATATCAAAATGTGCTAAGAATCCCGAATGCCCTAATGGTGACAACATATTGATTAAAAATGCCTATGTGACATTCGTTATTTAAAAATATTATTATTTTTAAAATAACTCCTCATTTAAAATTATGATCTTAGTTAATTAAGTTGGTTATCCATTACACAAAATGTCCCTACATTACTACAGTACAAGTACAAATGTATGAAAATCGATTCTAGTGTCATTATAATGAAATTTCTTACGTGTCATGATATAATGTTTTGACTAAATTCTCGAATTTATTTCTACGTGACATTATAGCATGTTGTAGATAAAGAATAAGGTTTGAAAAAAATTCAGGATGCCAATTTTTACTATTTTATAGTTAATTTAAACTAATACCCCTGAATAAAAGTTTAGGGTATTACAACCAAACTTCGCAAAATTTATTTTCAAAAACCCAAACATCTCGACATTTTCTTCGGTCGGCCGATCATTTTCTTAAGTCGACCCGAACTTCGTAAATGTCATACCAGAAACCCAAAAATCTCAAAAAAACAACTCACCAAATAAACAATTATATTTTAATATCACAAAATATTTATATAATCATAGTGATATGATAATAATTTTAAAAAAATTATAACCAATCAATAACAATAATAATTTCACAAAATAATTAATTAACCATTATTTTAAATGATTAGTTAATTAGACTAACTAAAATACTGAAGATAAGATATTCAATATGACTTCAAAGACTTTAGTTAGTACCAAACGAAATTTATCAATGTGACAAACTCCAATAGATTTCTTCAGATATTTATATCTGGCGAATTTAAAGGTTTGGTCAAAATATCTGCAAGTTGAATTTATATGTTCATACTCTAATGAAATTATCTGTTCTTCAACCAACTCTCTAATAAAGTGATGTCTAATATCAATGTACTTGGTTCTAGGGTACTGTACGGAATTTTTAGAAATACAAATAGTACTCGTGTTATCACAAAATAAGTTCATAGATCCCTGATCAATTCCATAATCCAAAATCATTTGTTTTATCCAAAATAACTGAGCATAGCAACTACCAGCGGCAATGTATTTTGCTTCAACAGTAGACAAAGATATAGCATTCTGTTTCTTGTTGTGCCAAGCTACCAAACATCAACATTTTTTGCCCAGTCAACATCTGAATAACCAGCAATTTCACTATTAGTCTCAAGAGGATACTAGAGACCGTATTCAATGATACCACTAACATACTTAATGATTCTTTTAACAACCGAGAGATGAGATTCTTTTGGGTCAGATTGATGCCTAACACAAGCTCCTGTAAGATAGAGAAAACTACCAATCATGCTCCTATAAACAGTTTGATCAACCAATTTTTCAGTCAAATCCTTTGTAAGTTTAATACTAGTGCTCATGGGAGTGTGTGAAGATTTAGATGATTCTAGGCCAAATTTTTTAATTAATTCTTTAGAATATTTAGATTGGAAAAAAAAGATTCTATTTTCTAATTGTTTAACTTGAAGTCTTAAAAAGAAATTCAGTTCACCTTTCATGCTCATCTCAAATTCAGATTTCATAGTTTGAGCAAATTCTAAAGCATACTTTTTAGTGGTTTAGCCAAAGACAATATCATCAATATATATCTAGGATATTAACACTCCATTATTTTTTTTCTTGATAAATAATATTTTATCAATAGTTTCTCTTGTAAATCTATTTTCCAACAGAAATTGAGTTAATCTTTCATACCACTAGAAGAAAATGTGGATTTAGCGATGAACTTTTACCGACGGCCACCTAAAATCGTTGCTATTGTACATTATAGCGATGGTCACATATCGAACCGTCCGTGTAAAAGTTAGCGGGAAGTGTTGGTGGGAAACTAAAGATTTTATAGCGACAGCCAGACTATTGACCATCGCTGTAAATGGCTTTTATCGACAGTCAGATGTTTTCCGTCGCTATAAAATACTTTTACCGACGGCCAGGTGGCCGTCGCTACCTGGCCGTCGCTAAATATCTAGTATAAATAAAAAAAAAGTTTCAATTTTTTCATTCCTTTTCTTCTTCTCATCCCGCGAAGCCCTAAACCCCTCCCCTTTTACCATCCCTGCTTGGTGGTCCCTCCGTCGTGCAACGCCGCTGCTCTTCCACCGTTCACCGTTGCTCCACCACCATGCACTGTGCTTCTCCACCGCCCAACCGCTGCTACTCCACCGCATGTCGCCGTGCACTGCTACTCCATTGCCCCACCGCCCCTTCGCCGTGCGCTACTTCTCTGCCACGCCACCTGTGAGTTTTCTCACACCCCTTCTCTCTTTAAACCTTTGGATCTTTTTCTTTTTTTTAGGGGTCGGGTTCCGGTGAACAACATTTTTGACCAACACCTTGGTTCCCTCATAGATGATGAATCAATGGCTTATTTTGGGTGAAGATGATCTATATGGTGAGGAGATCATCCTCACAAAAAATCAAATCATTATGATATTCATAGACTTGTTTAGAAGTTGAAGAATTATGGACCGTCGATTTTTACCATGTAACTTGAAAACCACATTTAACGGGGTTAGAAATTTCAGCATGGGCTGATTTTTTGTTGGGGTTATCTATATGGTGAGGAGATCATCCTCACCAAAAATCAGCCATTAATTCATCCTCTATGAGGGTACACCAAGGGCTGTTCTTTGATACATACTTCTGTATCAAAATTTTGATGCAGAAGTCCCTCAAATTGCAACGTGGTAGACTTGTTCGAGCCCACTTGCACCTTGAATATTGGGCCCACACTATGATAGACCTATACACCAAAAATCAGCATGATTGGTGATTTCTAGCTGTAGGATTTCAGCACTTTTTCATCCTGGGCTTTATGAACAAGCCTATGAGTTTGTTCCAAGGCCATGATGAAATTGTGTTCAAATCCAATGGCTAGGAATAACTAATCACACTGATTTTTGGTGTGTGGGTCCATCAAGGTGTGGGCCAAACATTCAGGGAGGCAGTGAACCCTAAAGACTCTACTACGTGGTAAATTGAGGGGCCTCATAAATGTTGGTCATAAGTCAGCATCATAGATTTTTCCGTACACCAAGGTGTTGGCCATAAATGTTGGTCATTGGAACCCGGCCCTTATTTTTTTGTGGTATAAACAAAAATCAACTTGATTGATTATCTCTAGCCATAGATTTAGTACTTTTTAGGAAATGATTCTAGCCGTTGTATTCAAACATGTTTTTTGGGTTGTCACCCCTTTTGGGTAATCAATTAAGCTGATTTTTAGTGTGTTTATCCACCAATAGGTGGGCTGAACATCCACGCAGTCATTGGGCCCAAAAAATGATCTATGTAATGTTAAAACATTAGTCAAATGATGGTTAAACTAGGTCAAGGTGGGTAAAGGTAAAGTTTGAAAGTATAAAGGGGTATTAATAATTACTTCCATGGATATGCACACCAAAAATTGTTTCGATTGGTAATATATAACCTTTAGATTTTAATGCTTTTTAATATGTGATTCTAGCAGTTGGATTCGACCATTCTTTTGAGTACTAAAATCATTGGCTAAAATTCATCAAACAAGCTGAGTTTTAGTATGAATGTCTAGCAAATGGTGGGCTAAATATCCATGCGATCAGTGGACCCAGATGGCAGCGGGTAGTAGAAAAAAGGTGATAGCTTACGCCAAAAGCTTGAGCTAGATACAATTGGTTACATTGTGACCCATACATATATATAAAAGGGATGCAGTTCTCTATGATTTTTCTTATTTATATTATTGATGTATTTCTCTTTCCCCCTCCCAACTCAGGTTGAACTCCTCAATCAAATTGAAACTTTTGCACTCACCATTCTTGTTATATCATACGTGTTAGACACTTAGTGGATGAATTTTTGTAATGCCCTGACCTATACCAGGGTCAACTTCGTAAATTTCCAAATATATTTGACTTTTTCAAACTTTGACTGTAACCCTTCCATGAATTCGTTGTTATATTTATAAATTTAGTTATGTATTTCAGAGACTTGCCAGTACTGATTCCTTAGGTCATTTCCATGCATTTCCAAAATAACTAGTACATCGTACTTCACGTAATGTCAGCATTGTGCACCCTCCTAATTCTATAGAGTACACACTAGGAGCATTAGAGTTGCATGCACCTCTACAATATTCACTGTATAGTATACTAGCTTTTATATAGCAAGATAAACATACCTAAGACTAGTCAATCATATTCTAGATAAGAACATACACCTAATGGATGGATGTGTATCGATACAGGAATTAATTGAATAGAGAGCGCAAGCCCCACTGGCCTACACACCACCTCAGCCCTCATGGTTTTCTTTAATGTCTAATGAATCTAATGTTATTTAAATGTTGAACACGGTTCGGTTATTACAGATCTTATTGAATTGAATGCATGGAGTCTATTGGGTTATATTACTTTGAATGTTATCATTTTATGCATGTGAGGTGGACACATGGTCGTTAGTACATTGAATGTGGGCTGAGTTGTGAATGGATACATGTCATACCATAGACCAGCCAGCACGGTTTGGATAGTGTTCAAGCCAAAAACTTCCCACAATGGGTTGACTTGGACACTATGCAAACCAGTGTTGATGTTATCTCCTACCCAAAAGGACCTTGAATCGTGACCGGATATTAATGGTCTGATGAATATCCAGATCATGATGGTGTGATCTGAACTTCGAGTGAAGTAAGCATTGTTGGTCTTTAGATTCAGATCTGGACTTAATTTATGAAGTAGATCCTGTGAGTATGTTCCATACCCAGCCAAACCCGATTGGACTTAACTTAAGGGTACACCGGACTGATCTTGTTTTGGACGGGTCCTGACCGTAAGAAATGGGCGTCGTAACTGATGATACGTCATCTTTCGATCAAGTGGATAGACAAGCCGATTGTCGGGTGCATGCCGAATGAACCGTTTGTAACGCTTGAAACCGGAAGGGGAATTTTTGTTATACATGTATCATATCCGATATTAACCGTTGGTTTAGGACAGATCTGTCCATTCGTTGTAGTGCTGGACGTGATGCCCCTACAGCAAATGGGAAACACATATATGGAAACCTGATGTGGTTACTTAGTGTTTTGAATACTTCGGCTTGTAGTAAACCTCTGTGGCTATTCCTAGTTTGGACGGTACGTTAGGACTGATCATCATGAACGGTCAACTAACTAAGTTATAAAAGTCATGGACCTAGTGAAAAAAAAAGGGAAAAGAAAAAAAATATATATATTTGCCAAGGGACTCTCGGGTTAGTGACTTACCTATCCTTCACATGCTTAGGTTGATTTAAAGCGTGAACCTTGACATTATCTTGAGTATTTTAATTCCCTCAGATTTGCATGCTTGTACTTGCTGTGAATTTGTTGAACGTTGTTGTTTAATTTGTGAAGTTGGACAATGCCCTTCTGGAGAAGGATGTCCGATACAAGTCCATTGGAAGATTACAATAGTTATAGTATAGTACCTCGTGCTGGGGTGCGTGGACATTTGGGATTCTTAATAGAATCGAAAATTCAAGAACACGTATTAGTGAAAAGTATAAAAAGATTGAGAAGCGAAGCGCTCGTAGGAGGAAGTCCACACGACATAACCACGGGAGGATCAAGAAGCAAGATCGATGACCTTGATTTATAGTCAATTGCAAGTAATGATCCTAACCGTAAAACATGAGGAGGAAACGGTACCGAACCCAGGACTGGAGAACATACTACGAGAATATGATGGAGACTCCGAAGAGAGATATATCTTATCACCACCATCGGAATGTTCGCTAATTTGTAGGCCGATGAATCACTAACGTTGCTTGGAATTTTACTTAATTATTTTACAAGGATAAAAGAGAAGACTTATGTTTATGCACTATGTTGAACTGGATCAATGGATGGTATGAACTCTGTTTCTATGAGCACTAGTGTAGTGTGAAGATGTCGTGGTATGCATACTTCGCCAACTACTTGAAGACTAGAAGACAGAGACAGCAAGAATCAGACGATTGACGACAGAAGTCATCTGAGTAACTGCTTATTTGTCAGTTAAAGATCGTGTACGCTCAATTGGGAAGGTAAGTGACTTAGTGGCCATAGGAATTTGTTAAAATAAATAAAATATAATGGTCAAACCTAGTCATTGGACTGACCCGAATCTGAGTCAAGAAATTGATTATTGGGATAATCCAATCGATTGGACACTTATCCCCAATGGATCGGACATGGCCCAATCGATTGGAGACTCTGTAAAATAGATTGGAGTCTTTAGGACAAAAATTTATTTGAGTCAAATCGATTGGAGACTTTGTGAAATCGATTGGAGCCTTCGGGACAGAAACTTATTTGAGTCAAATTGATTGGAGACCTCTGTGTAATCGATTGGAGCCTTCGGAATAGGAATCTTATTGAGCCCAATCGATTGGACACTTATCCCCAATTGATTGGACATGGCCCAATCGATTGAACCCAATGTACAATCGATTGGACTATGCACAAAATCAGTCATTTTCAAATCCAAAATTCTTGGTTCCATTATCCCACGTTCTATAAGTCTTAGGGTCATGAGATTCTATAAATACAACCCTTCTATGCCTTCTCTAAACACACACAAAGACACATAGTGACTCAATCTTCAAGAGAGAGAAGAAAATGTTTTATTTATTAGAGTGTCCATTCGAAGACTAATAAGCTTGTTTCCATTCACATCTTGTGAGCTTGTTCTCTTCTTGATCAAAGCCAAGTGCTTGATCCATTACTCAGCTTAGGTCTTCCACTTCTATATTCAACCTAGTAACCTGAGTGTACCAGTGTGACTCAACATCAATTGAGCAACCTAGGGTTCAGGGTGTATTGAATCCTTCACCTTTTGTAAAGGCGGGAGTGTTGAGAATTAAGATCGGAGGAGCCGATCGATGATAAGTTTGGGGTGTACCAAACTGAACAAGCAGACAAGGCTTCTTAACTGGAAGGGCGCACGTGGATTCGTAGCATTGATTCAAAGGACGTGGACGGATCGGCAGTAGGCCTTGGCTAAGGTTGGAAGCTATATTTGCAATGGTGTTGTGTAGGTAACCTTTGTTTATTTAACTTTTCAGTTAGCGATACTTTCCATCTGAACATGGTCTCGTGGGTTTTCATTGGCTAAGGTTTTCACGTAAAAATCTCTTGTCTTATGTGATTGTTTGTTTGTATTTCGCAATTTATCTTGATTAGATCAAACGACGAAAAGAAAATATACTACGGAGGTATATTCAATTTAAATCGGTTGTGATAGTCTTTTATCAAACAACTAAGGCATGCGATTTTGTTTCCCTACCATAGACCAATAAAACTATGTAGGTATAATTAATTTTAAATACCTAATCAACCCCCCCTTCTAGGTATATTGGATTAAAGAGAATGGACCGGTGTAATTTCAATTGGTATTAGAGCGGGTTATTCTATAAAAGGTTTAATCACCTGAATTTAGATTCCTACGAAATCATTCTTTTCATTTATAAAGATGCCTAAAGAATGGTTCACTGTTAATAGTCGTAGTGACTCAGACAGTGAAGATCAAGGCGATCTTTACACTACTTATCAAGAGCTATATAAAGAAAGCTTTAGACTGACCAAAGCAAATAAGAAATTGACTAATAGAATTGAATTTCTTGACTCTGAAAATTCTTCTTGTACACTAGACAATAATGAATTATCTATGCTAGTTGGTCAGCTTAGGGAAGAGAAAAAATCTCTTCAAGAAAGAAACAAGTTCTTGGAATGCGAGTTTCAAACTTGTACGATGCTAAAATGTCTTTAGAAAGTGAGCATAAAAAATATGAAACTATTTTTAGACAGCATGAAGAAAAGAAAGCTAGCCTTCAAAACAAAGTTCAATTTCTTGAAACTGATTATCAGGAATGTTTGGAGAAGAGGAAGTCACTTAAACTTGAACTAGTTCAACTGAAAAAAGACTTACCCTATATTTTCCAAAGCATTGAGAAATTAAATAAGATTCTAAGTGTGAGACAAAGATGTGGAGACAAGCGAGGACTTGGATATGTTGATAATGCTGATACCCCATCGTCTTTAGGAACTAAATTTGTAAAAGCCAAAGCTCCTTCCATACCACAGGTTGATCAACCTAGACCCAGACCAATTATGCATGCGCCTGTTTGTAATTACAATAGGGGTAAAGGTCACCTGAGTAAAAATTGTTTCCAAAAGATGAGAGATACCACGGTTCCTCCCAAGAGAAAATCATATGGGAACCAAAGAGATCTACTCCATAAAATGATAGTCTTACATCAAAAGTCAGATGCCTTGAGAAGAGAGATTGCAAATCTTATGAAACTCAAGAGCACCCAAACTCAAAGGGCTCAGAATAAGAGGACAAATAAAAAGAAAAATGTCGATCCTCCTTCACCACCTAAACAAATGGCAAAGAAAAAGAACTCACCTATAAGGTATAAGACCGTTTGGGTGAGAAAGGAATGACCGATAAATCTAGATTCTATTTGTAGTAAATTTCTTATGAAGTCTAGTGGCACTTGTCCCATTGATTGAATAATTGTGGTTCTTTACACTCTTCTCTATTTTATGATTGTATATCTTTTGTGAGTTGGGTGTGTAGTTTTGTTTTAGGATTTTGTTTTCTTCATAGTTTTCTATTTGTTTTTGATATTTGCTTATTTGCATTGTTTTGAGTTCATCAATTCAAAAACAAAAATAGAAAATTTGAAAATAAAAAATTTTGTGTCTTGTTAGGATTTTGTTTTAGAGTTGTGCATTGCATAATTGATTTTAGTATGATGGGCATTGACTCTAGAAAATCCTAGAACCAAGACTTGACACAAGGTAAATTGAGACTAGATCATTGTAGAAAATTCTAAAAAATTTAGAAGGTTAGTCTATTTTACTAATTCACAGTTAGTGGATGTTCATAAGTTTTAACTTGTTATTCACATGCACACTGACTAACACTGGTTGGGATTGGATTTGATAGAGCTAACAAATTTAGTACTCTATGGGAATCAGGAATAAACTTCTACTTTTCATGACTTCAAATTAGTTGTGTTCTTGCTTTCAGTTGATTTTAAAATTGTAATATAATCGACTGTTAGTTTCTTTGTGTGATAGTTCTCTAGGGAAAGAGCTACCTCAAGTGGATGTAGTAAAATCTGTATGGCCCTAATCTATATAAAAATCTGATTACTTAATGTTGCAAAGGATACCATACCGATCAAGTGCGAAAGGTACCAAACCGACTAAGTGTCAAAAGATGAGAACTTGAAAAATTGAAATTCTGATAAAACAAGTGAGTAAGAAATAGTCATGTTTGCTACAAAAGTAATGTAAAATCACATTAATAAATACACTTGTATATAAAGAGTTAGTGAGAACCTATTAGCTCTAATGAGGATTTCATGATTAGATATAAGATACCTCCAAATTTTTAGTAAAGTATTTAGATTTTTACTAATATCTGTCTTGTTTCCTTAGAAATGGAAAGTCATATCACAGTACACCCAAGTGAAAGAAATTGAAAATTCAACTAAAGTGTACTAGTTTGACTGACTGGCTCTGATAAATAGCCTAAATTGTCTACAATTGAACTACTCGAGATTAAACTGAGTAGTTAAGTCTAAAATCCTAAGTTTGATATTTGTTAGTGCCAATCATATTGAAACTCATTATGTATTGCATTTGACTTGATTTTTCATGAATTTTAGCATAGTTCAAATTTGAATTTTATTCGAATTGATCTGATTTGAGTTCTGTGAGTTGTAAATCTTTTCAGAGATGATTTAAAATTTTAAAATTCATTTGAAATAGATTTATGATTGGTTAGATGGTTTCACCAAAATTTAAACCATTGATGTATTTAGACTATACGTCATGCTTATCTTCTAGTCTTCATACTTGTTATTATGTTGCACTATGCACTTGTTCTTCATGATGACATTCATTGCATGCTTATTATTTGCTTATATTTCTATATCTTTGTCAATCTATGACAAAAAGGGAGAGAGAAAATCATAGCGGTAAAAATAAGTTGACGTATGAGATAGGGGAGAAAAATTTTGCATTATTTTTTCAATTTCTCTACTTGTGATGTGCATAATTAACTCACTACATTTTAATAATGTATTGATTGCCGATGATGTTACATGGTATGTATTGTTGGTAGAATGTGCAGGGAACAGATCAAAAGTCATTCCATTATATTTGTTTGATTATCTCCGAGAGAGTGTGAGATAGTGAGTAAATCATGTAAGAGGGTGGGATTGTATTTTTTATTTTTTACCTTCTATATGATTAAATATTTTTTGTCACAGAATTGCCAAAGGGGGAGATTGTAAGGAATATTTTCATATTCAATTTGGCAAAGATTCCATTTGACATAAAAATATTCTTATAACCGTTCCTACGAGCACTAGTGTAGTGTGGAGATGTCCTGGTATGCATACTTCGCCGACTACTTGAAGACTAGAAGACAGAGACAGCAAGAATTAAACGATTGATGACAGGAGTCATCTGAGCAACTGCCCATTTGTCAGTTAAAAATCGTGTACGCTCGATTAGGAAGGTAAGTGACTTAGTAGCCATAGGAATTGGTTAAAATGAATAAAATATAATTGTCAAACCTAGTCATTGGACTGACCCGAGTCTGAGTCAAAAAATTGACTATTGGGATAGTCCAATCGATTGGAGACTCCGTGAAATCAATTGGAGCCTACGGGACAGAAACTTATTCGAGTCAAATCGATTAGAGACTCTGTGAAATCGATTGGAGCCTTTGAGACAGAAACTTATTTGAGTCAAATCGATTGGAGACCTCTGTGTAATCGATTGGAGCCTTCAGAACATGAATCTTATTGAGCCCAATCGATTGGACCATGCACAGAATCGATCATTTTCAGATCTGAAATTCTTTGTTCCATTATCCCACGTTCTGCGCGACTCAGGGTCATGGAATTCTATAAATACAACCCTTCTATGACTTCTCTAAACACACACAGAGACACAGAGTGACTCAATCTTCAAGAGAGAGAAGAAAAGGTTTTATTTATTAAAATATCTATTCGAAGAATAATAAACTTGTTTCCCATTCACATCTTGTGAGCTTATTCTCTTCTTGATCAAAGCCAAGTGCTTGATCCATTACTCAACTTAGGTCTTCCACTTCTATATTCAACCTAGTAGCCTGAGTGTACCAGTGTGACTCAACATCAATTGAGCAACCTAGGGTTCAGGGTGTACTGAATCATTCACCTTTTGTAAAGACGGGAGTATTGAGAATTAAGATCGGAGGAGCCGATCGACGGTAGGTTTGGGGTGTACCAAGCTGAACAAGCGGACAAGGCTTCTTGGCTGGAACGGACTGGTGTAATTTCACAATGAGGGAATAATCTTATTTTAATCATAGCTTGATTGCGGGTACGGATTGAACCATGGGTTTTCGGGTCAGATCCAGCACCTGAAATTGGGTCGTGACAAATGGTGCATTTTATATTCTTCTCTTGCTCATGTAATTTGGATCTGAATCTGGGTTCAAGAAATATCTCTTGGGTCCTTAGGTGTAAGAAAAGTAGAAGTGTTGACGTTAATTGGAAAGGAAGAATGATCTCAAGGGTGGACTATTTATTTTTTTGGCTGAATATCCTTTATTTTTAGCATAGTTTAGTTGATAAATTTTCTTTAGTTAATGTTGTATATTATGTGAATGGTGCATACACATACATCATACATATACATGCATTGAACCTTAGATTTCCCGTTTAAGAATCACTATGTGACAATTTTTGTGTCTTATCACTTTTTGAGACATTAGTTGTAAACTATGACATTTGGTTCTCATTTGAGACTAAATTTATGTGAACAACTTTTTGTCTTATTTGTGATGAGGTTCCAAAATTGTCTATTGTTGATTCGTGAATTGTCCCTTTTGGAAAGTTTGGGAATGCATAATCTCTGGTACAGTCAATAGCTAAAGTGGTTATTTCTATTTGAAGGACAGTTTTGGCAAGCATTCCTCTTGTTCTCTAAGTACATATTTAGACAAGGTGGCATGTTTACCCCTAGTTTAAATCATGTACTTGGAGAACTATAGGAAAATACTGCCAAATTTTTCTTTAAATGAAAATAATCACTTGGCTATTGAGTGTAACAAAGATTATGCATTCTTGAATGGGATAGGATCAACCCACCCATTAGAGAGGAGATAAGATGCATGATACTTGAGTTATGTATGACAATGTGTTTAATTTCGATTGAAGGTAACGTTGCTTTGAAAGAGATATGCCGATAGATAAAAGTCGGGTTGGAAAGCCAAGAAATAGCCCCGAGTATCTAGCCGGAGTAGGACAATTCTTGGATTTTGCATTTTCTCATTCAAAGTTTGGGGACAAAATCCAGTGTCCATGTAAAATAGAACTTTGGTTAGGAATCTATAGTGGGTTATAGGTTTGAGAATTTTTAAGGTTTTGACTTAACTTGATTTTGGAACCTCGAAGCCCAAATCGGGCAAACGAGGTTCTTATCATCCGAAACCTCGATATAACAAGTCTAATATGTTGAAATAAACTTGTTGGAAGAGACGGGATAAAAAAAAGAGCTTTGGTTAGGAATCTATAGTGGGTTGTAGGTTTAGGAATTTCAAAGTTTTGACTTAACTTAATTTTGGAACCTCGACGCCCAAATCGAGCAAACGAGGTCTTTATCACCCGAAACTTCTTTTAACATGTCTAATATGTCGAAACAAATGTGTTGAAAGAGGCGTGGCAAAAAATAGAGCTTTGGTTTGGAATTTGTAGTGGGTTGTAGGTTTGGGAATTTCAAGATTTTTACTTAACGTGATTTTGGAACCTCGACGCCCAAATCAGGCAAACGAGGTCCTTATCACCCGAAACCTCTTCTAACATGTCTAATATGTTGAAACAAATGTGTTGGAAAAGACGTGGCAAAAATAGAGCTTTGGTTTAGAATCTGTAGTGGGTCGTAGGTTTGGGAATTTCAAAATTTTAACTTAACTTGATTTTGGAACCACGATGCCCAAATCAGACAAATGATGTCCTTATCACTCGAAACTTCTTTGAACACGTTTAATATGATGAAACAAACTTGTTTGAAGAGACGGGGCAAAAGACAATTTTGGTTGGAATTTGTAGTGGGTTATAGATTTAAGTTTATAATTCTTTTTGTTTAAAATGAGTCTTAACATTTCATATTCTAATCATTTTATTATTTGTTTTATAGGGACTAGATGCTAATTGCCCTGACTTGATGCTGATTGGTCTGGCTAAATGGTGATTGATCTATCTTCTTCTCCTACTAGTGTCTTTTTTGTTGTTTTGAACTGTCAATGTGGAATTCGAAATAGTGAATATTGTAATATATTTTTAGATATTGAATACATGTTTTCATGAAAATGAAGCAAGTATTACAGGAGATATTGAATATTAAATGTTACCATAGGAATTAAGAGGATATATATAGGTTACATGTACTACAAATTATAAAAGGTATTAAAAAAATGTAAATAAAAAAAGTTTCAAAGCTTTTACCGACGGCCATTGACTGTCGCTATAGGTGATGTATAGCAACGGAAAACACCAACTGTCAGTATATGTCAATTTACCAATGGCAGCTCAAAACATTTGTTAAAATATTTATCGATGGCCACTACCGTCGCTATAAATCATAAATAGCGACGGTCACATATGACCATCGAAAAAGGTAATGTATAGCGACGATAGTGGCCGTCGGTAAAATATTCATTTCGTCACTACATATAGCTTAGACAACAAAATTATATTAGCGGGAAGGACTTTATACAGAAGGCCATTCCAGAATTGGCCGTTGCTAAAGGTTTTATTGACGAATGTTCTACCGATGCCTGCCGACGGCCATCTTGACCGTCGATAAATCTTATACCGACGACATTATATCTTTTACCGACAGTCTCTAGCTATCGATAAAACCTTTTTTTGTTGTAGTGTACCAAGCTTTTGGTGCTTGTTTCAACCCATATAAGGCTTTCTTAAGCCTATAAACATGATTACTTTTATGAGGGTCATCAAATCCCTTAGATTGTTCTACGTAAACTTCTTCTTTCAGAATCCCATTTAGGAAGGCACTCTTAACATCCATTTGATAGAGTTTAAATTTTAAAACACAAGCTAATGCTAAGAGAACCCTAATAGATTCTAGTCTAGCCACTAGGGCAAAAGTCTGATCAAAATCAATCCCTTCAACTTGTGAGTATCCTTGAGCCACTAATCTAGCTTTGTTTTTAGTTATCACTTCGTTCTAATCAAGTTTATTCTTATATATCCATTTAGTTCCTATCACATTTTTATTCAAAGGTCTAGGGGTTAGAATCCAAACATTATTTTTCTTAAATTGATTTAACTCTTCTTGCATAGCATTTATCCAGTGTTCATCTAGAAGAACTTTTTAATATTTCTTAGTTAGACCTTAGAGGTAAAGCATAAATGACTAGATATATTTTCCAACTGTCTTCTCGTACTACACCACTATCCTTGTTTCCAATAATTTCTAAACTAGGATGATCTTTAATGTATTTAGATTCTTTAGGTTTATCTTGGGTGTGGATACTAGATTCACCTTTTTCAAAATTATTAGGTTCTTTAATCTCATCTAAATTATCAATCATTTCTAAAGATTCATCATTAATGACTATATTTACTGATTTTTATATGGTTGATGTTCTTTTGTTAAAGATCCTATAGGCTCTACTCGTGGTGGAATAACTTAAAAAAATACCTTCATCGCTTTTATAATCAAATTTTCCAAGATTTTATCTCTAAGCACGTAGCATATACTACCAAAAATCCTAAAATAGTTTACATTAGGTTTGATTCTATTCTAAATTTCATAGGCTGTCTGCAAGGTTCCTGTCATTAAATAAACACAATTGATCGTATAACATGCAATATTAATTGCTTCAACCCACAAACTTCCCGTAAGATTTTTACTAGTAAACATAACTCTACCAATTTCCACAAGAGTCATGCTTCTTTTCAACAGCATCATTCTGCTGAGGTGTCTTGGCTGTAGAAAATTCATCATTAATTTCATTTTTCTCACAATATTCATCAAACTTGTGATTATCAAATTCTCCACCATTGTCACTTCTAATCCTAAGTATAGACAAACCTTTCTCATTATGTACCATTTTACAGATTTTCATGAGTTCTTCAAAAGTTTCCGATATTTATCTAAGAAAAGCTACCGAAGTAAATCTGGAAAAATCATCAACAACGGTCAAGAAATATTTTTTTCTACCAAGACTTTCTAGTCTATTAGGTCCAAATAAGTCCAAGTGTAACAGTTCTAGAATTCTAGAGGTTCAAATATTTTTAACCTTTTTGTATGGGTTTCTAACTTGTTTTTCTTTTAGGCAAGACCCACAAATAGTTTGATAATTCTTATTAAATTTTGGGATTCCTCTAATTAATTCTTTCTTACTGATCTTGGCTAAGTCTATAAAGTTTGTGTCATAGACATTGGTACCAAAGTTCAATTTCATTTGCTTGTGTATTGTCGTTGCACTTAATCGAATCACCAGTCTTAATGACATATCAATTATCAATATTTCTACCTTGGTAGAATTTATGTTTATGATTTCACATTTTCTTTTGAGAACTTGCATAAATGATCTTTGTCACAAATCTGACTAATACTAATAAAGTTATGCTTTAGACCATCTACATACAATACATTGTCAATCTTAGGTATTCCTTGACCTTAAATAGTCCGTCTACCAATTATTTTAAAATTATTACCATCACCAAATATAACCTCACCATCATGACATTCAAAAAAAAAAAACATAAATGAGATCTTTCTTCAGTCATGTGTCTAGAGCATCCACTATTCAGTTAAAAGTTTCATTTGCAATTAAAGCAATATGAATAACCAAACATTTTTCAACAAATTTTTATTTCATCTTTTTATAGGAATTTTCTCAATACTTTTCTTGTTGAACTGAATTGAGAGTTATTAAAAAAAATTTATGGTTCTAGCTTTACCATTTCAATATGCTATCTTCTTAAGCAATTCATTCTGTTTGTTTAGTTTTCTAGTTTCTTCCAAAATTTGTAGATTTTTTATTCTCTCATTTTCTTCCTTTATCTTTAGAAATTCTAACTTCTTTTTAAGAACAAGATAGTTATATTTCTTATGTCCAAAATGTCTACAATAATGACAAACAATATTCAATTTTTTAGATTGTTCATTTTGGATTAATCCATAGTAGCTTTTACAAACACAGTTTTGGAATTCAAATTTTTTGAAGATTTTCTAATGTAACTAAGTCCTCTCCTATCATGGTTTGCTTTTCACATGGTTAGTAGATTTTTGATTCTAGAATTTTCTTGAGTAATATTTCTAATTAAGGTTGCATTCTTGACTTCAAGTTACTCTCTTTCAAGACTTAATTTTTCAATTTCATCTTCAAGTTCTTATTCTCTGCTCAAAGTTTGTGATACTTCATCTTCTTTATCCTTCACAGTTTGATATAAATTTTCTAATTCAACTTTTTATGAAGCATTTTCACAACATAATTCAATATTTTCCTTTTTTAAAGTATCACAAGATTTTGCCAAAGTTAGGCTTTCTTTATACAAATTGTTAAATACATTCTGAATATTTTCTTCACCTTCATCATCACTTAAGTTAGTTTTATTATCAATTTCAACATTCTTAGAGTGACAATTAAGATTAGCAATAGTCGTTAAGGCTCTAACATTAGATGATTCTCCGTTATCATTGGATGTGTTCGTTTCCGTATCAAATTCATCACTATGCATGTCACAAGCAACAGCCTTCATAGCTTTAGTTTCTCATTTCTTAACATTGTTAGGACAGTCGGTAGAGATATGACCAAACCCCCTACATTTATAACATTGTATTTCATCTTTGTTGTTCTCTCTCTCTTTATATTTATCAAATTTTTCAAAATGTTTCATGTTCCTTTGTGCGAAATTTTTCTTATCTTTTTTTTTAAAACACTTTCAGAATTTCTTAGCAAAAAGAGTAACTTCATCATCAATGTGATTAGACTCATCAAAGTCAGTTTCTTCTCTTAATTGCTTCTTAGAGGTTTTGAGGTTTTTAGAGCTAATCCTTTTTTCTTAGGTGTATGAAGCTTAAGTTCAAATGTTTGGATTGATCCAATTAATTTTTCTAGTTTTATTAAATCAATATTTTTACTTTCTTTAATAGCTGTTATTTTATGGTGAAACCTATCATGCAAAGATCTCAGAATTTTCCTAATAATTTTTGGTTCAGGGATAGCTCCACCAAGACCCCACATAGAATAATTATTTCACTCAATTTAGTGTAGTAATCTATGAAACTTTCATCCTCATTCATTCTTATGATTTCAAACTGTGCTATGGGCATTTGAAGTTTTGATAGTTTAACAGAGTTTGTCCCTTCATTGGTCATCTCCAAAAATGTCAAATGCTTGTTTTGAAGTCTCACAAGCAATAATTCTATTAAATTCGTCAATATATAAAGCATAGTGTATTGCATTCAATGATCGATTATTATATTGGTATGCTTCTTTACCTGCCATACTCCATTCTCTTTTTAAGTTTAATAAAAATGGTAGTTGACTCACCAATAGTAGGGGATGTCCATCCCAATTCCACTGATTCCCAAATTCATTCATCAAAAGATTTCTTAAAACTTATTATTCTAGCCTTCCAATAGGCATAATTACTACCATTGAATAGAGGAGGTCTAGACACAAAGAATCCCTTTTGACTTATGATTATTCAAATGGAACTAAGGATCACACTTGGGTTGTTAAGCCCTTCACAATGTGACACGCTCTGATACCAATTGAAATTCTCTTTTAATTACTACGTAAAGTCCTAGAGGGGGGTGAATAGGATAATTTTTAATTTCTCTACAAATTTTATATGGATTAAAAATTAATGATCACACAAGGCAGAAAATTATCAAACAACCAAATTAATAAACATCCACAGAACAATATATGGGTAAATATCTAAGATAAGGTATGCAAACATTCACAATCACATGAGACACAAATATATAGTGGTTCGGCGACTCCGCACCTACGTCCACTGTCAATACTCAACACGAGTAATATTATATTATCTCAATCATGCATTAAACATATCCAATTGAAATAAATAATCAAATAACTAAAATAGCACTTAGTTTCAATCTAACGAGAATCACTTATTGCTCACCGAAAGAGTCAGCTGAAAGTAGGGTTTTTTCGCGTAATTGGATTCGAAAACCCTAGAATCAACACATTTGTAATTTATTTGATTTTATTCCTGCAAAATTAAGCATTCTTGCACAGTGAAAAGTCGGATGTCGATCCGCACTCAGGATTAGTTGGGTTAGCGCAAATTTGAACATGAAATTATGGAATTTCTCAAGAAATAATGGCGGGATGAGAATGGTGATAATGGGATTTAAAACTTGTGTTCTTTTGAGATTATCATAGACTACTTAAGACGATAGTGAAGGAGAAATTCAGATATAACAAGACTAAAATCAAACTTATTTATTAATCTGAAGAAGTAACTTACATGCTTTTAATCCAAACTAATTTCTTCAAATATAAATTAAACAATGAACATTCAAAAGAAAAGACTAATCTAGAGAGAGAGAGGGAGAACCTAGAGAGAGAAAGTGGTAAGATTATGAGCATAGTGAGAGAAAACTACCTTGGGAAGCGATGTGTGTTGCTGCCCAAGTGAACTGTAGCAACGTGACAAGAGGGGATGATTCATGGGAGAAATCAGTCTGTGATCGCAAGTTGGATCGGGCCATGGTGATGCATTCTATGATGTGGCAGACTTACCAGTTCATGGAGAAGAGTACAGGCAGGCGGTTGCGAGGAGGAGCATGTGGTGCACTTGCTTGCTGTGGTGTTGTGGTTCGCCCAAGAGAACCAAAAAAAATAACGGCTTGCAAAGATGTTGCAGGCCATGAAAATGTTGAAGATGGCAGGAGTTTAGAGGCTGTGGTGGAAGAGCGGTTGTGTGAAGGTGAAGGTAGATGGTGGAGGTGATCGTGAAGGGTAGGGGTTTGCCAGAAAGAGTGGTGGTGACGGCTGCCAACAGAAATGGTGCTATGTGAGGGCGGAGGTGGTTGGTGTTGCAATTTTGCAACACCAAAAATGGTGAAGAGTAGCAGTTCGGTGGCTGTTATAGCAGCTTGGAGCGAGGAAGGAATGGGGGTCCAATCTGATGAAGAAATGGGCGGAACCAGTCGTGGATGGTGCTGGCTGTGTTGTGGTTCAGTTGGTGGTGATTGGAGGCAGCAAAGTGATGTAGGTCGCAAGTTTGCTACCTACCGCCTCCTCCTCCTTCTCTCCGCTTTTGTCTCCCTTTTTTATGTTTTTTTTGTTTCTAGGAAGAGAGAGGGGCCGTGCAGACGGGGTGAATAGGTGATGGAGTTTCTTGCTGGTTCATCCAGCAAGAAAGATCATTCCGGCTTAGGAGATGAGCAACTTTTTGAAAAACAAAAATGGAAGAGGTGAGGGGCGGCTGGAGTTTTTGGTAGAGGCGTGAATGGGAGCGGAAGAGATGAGAAATGGGATGGGGCGTAGGGTTAGAGAACTTGAGAGAGAGGTGTAAGTGAGAGATGATCCTCCTTTTATATTAGGGTTGAATAGGTTTTTTTTTTTTAAAACATGGAGAAGGGGAGCCATTAGATCATTAGGGATTGAGGGATAGGTAGAGGTTGGGAAGGGAAGTGGATGACGTGGAGAGTTTAGGCTTTCCCATGAGCCTCACAATGGACCCCACCTTTAATTTTGTTTTTAACACTCTTGGAGACACCTACATCATCCACCGTCCACACCATCTTCTTTTAATCATTTTCTTCAAGTCTAACATTGGCTACTCTCTAGCTAATTCCACCATTCAGCAACCTTAAGTGGCTCATGCATTTTAGCAACTTGATTCAGCCACCTGCCACCTCATCTTTTCATGTAATGCAGCTACCATGTACATGCACACACGCCGCAAGTGGATTATATTTTGAAGCAGCTGGGTGCCTGGCCCACAATTTGACACGTCTAATCACACATACGAATCCCCATTTCGAACCCAAACCCACGGTTCCCATATTTTCTTGTTGTGTTACCTTCACACTTCAGCCGTCGTTTAAGTAGACTACCACCATCGAACCTTTGATCAGAATCGTTAATTCTATTCTTCGGTATCTTGGTCCATGTGATGTGTTGGCTCATCAACTTGGCCCTACTCGTAAGGTTTCCCCATGTATAGACACCCATTCTTCTTAATGGTCCAACTATTTCTTTGCAATGCCACATCCTTCCTCAAGTTCTTCTAGTCCATACTATGTACAATTCGAGAACTGTCTAATTCGATCTAGCGCATAAGTTCACTAATTTGGTCCCGGGGGTTCGACAACTTGGTGGTCTATAATTTGGAGATCATCGCGCGCACGCGTCTTTGGTCTGGTAATTTGTTATGGTCTAACCCTTGATCCACGTCCATCGGTCAGACTTTTAGATCTAACTTAGCTTGTACTTGGCCCATATCTTCGTGTCATCGCATGTTGGCTCTCTACGCTTTGACATTGGGCTTCTGTGATCAATCGTGGCCTGCAAGTCTCGGGAATCGTCCGATCGGGTTTCCTACAATAATGACAAGCGCGTTATAAGACTTAATCAAAACGGTTTAATATCTAGACTTCCGAAACTGTGTTTAATTCATGCAATAGCCTATTTTATTCAGAAAAGTGTGTTCTATGCAATGGAGGAAACTCTTACATAGAAAAGTTGATAAATATGGCAATTTTACATAGAAGAGTGTGATAACGCTAGAAGGATAATTGCTTAAGATAAGCACTTTTGAACGAATATCATAACCCCGAACCAGTATATTGCCAATCCTTGGCAATTAGTCGTGCGAAAAAAATGCGCTTAAAAGGGCTAGGCACATGCTGCACACTTTTTCTCATTAACTCAGAGAAAACTCCATTTTGTCAAATTTGAAGGATGCATGAAAATAGTTACAAGCTAGCAAATAGTTGGAAGATTTTAGCAAGACTACAAACTGATAATCAGGACCCAGAATAGTCAAACTCAATATGTGTGTGTGTGCTTACCATTATCATCATCCTGTAGTGAAGATTTCTAGATTTTCCTCTAAGATTTTATGCCTCGACTTCAAATCTCACTTGTGGGTCACTCAAAAATAAATCACTCCAAAATGATTTTTCTATTTTTCTCTCAAGTGATATATGAGGAGATAGGTTGATAAAAGTGGACAAATATCTCAAATATATTATTATGAAGGAATGACTATAGAAATTCAGAAGATCTCATGATCAGAATATCATATCGCTTGGTAACGTCAGATCAAACTCTATAGGTTCTCTTTTCTCTATTCTCCACATTCTATGATTGTGCTAGCCTAGAATCAAATAGAGCTTTATTAGGTTGTATTTGAGGCTTGGGATAGGTTTAGAAAAACAATGATACACAAGGATTCAAAATTCTGAGAGGATATCTCAACTTTTTCTTTGCAACTTGTCCCGAGGGTATAGTATCATTTTTCCTTTCTTTTCCTCTTTCTTATTTTTCTCTTTTTCTGATATTTTTGAGACAGCTCAATATATTTTTCTACTTTCTTTTCAGCTTTCATTTTTCAGTTGCATTTTCTTTTCAGCGTGAGCTCCACTTGTTTTCCTTCTTTTTTTTCTGATTTTCCTTTCAGGGTGTACCCATACCAATCACTTTTTTTTTATATCCTCCTCAGAAGTAGGGTAATGTATTTCTTGTTCTAGCTTGGTTCTTGGTGAAAGTAGAGTTTTCTTTCGCGTCGTTGGTTATGAAAACCCTAGAATCAACAAGATTTGTAATTTATCAGAGATTTCCTGCAAAATTAAGAGATTCTAGCATAGGGATTCGTGTCGGATGTCGATCCGCACTCGGGGTTAGTTTACGCAATTCAAGAACATAAAATGACGAATTTTTCCTAAAAATTGAGGGAGGGGTGAGACTGGTGGGTTGATTTAAAACATTTTCAGTGATTTTTGGAGAGAAAATTATCAAACTACGAAGTAGATCAACAAACATTCAAAGAAGATTGAGAGAGAACCACAACATGATAATAAAACTAAATTTCAATAAAATTCATTCATATATTTGAAATGCCTACAAAAGTTGAACAACCATAAGAAAAATTATCTAAAAAGCAATATAAAAGAGAAACTACGCTAGAGAGAGAAAGAAAGATTTTTAGAGAGAGAGAATGCTACCATTAACTAAAATGTAATTATCGAACTTCTTTTATTAATTGATCAAAAGTATTACAAACTTGAATCAAACATTAAAAACTACGAGGAAACGAATCTTACTCAAGCTACAAAGCATATAAAAAGAAACTAGAGAGAGAAAGTAAAAAAGATCTAGAGAGAGACTATGTCCTAAAAAGAAAGTTCACCGTTAGATCTCACCTTCGGATGGAGTGCAATGGAAGAGTTGCTAGCAACATGGCAGCAAGGAGCTGTGGATTGAGGGAGGCGGAGCACACAACACCCATGAAGGTACCAGCAGCTTATGGATGAGGACGTGGTGATTCATGATAGAACTTGCAGGCTGCACGGCTTGGGGATGATGTGAGTCATGCGATAAATGAAGGCTGCAAATGGGTGGCTGCTTGGTTGTTCGGGCAGCAAAACGGTGGTAATAAGTTGGAGATGCAATGGAGGCAGCAACCAAAGCGCACAACCTGCAACTAGGTGATGGATGGTGCTCCAAAGGAGTGGCGGTCATGCTTGCTAGTGTGCTTCGCAAAGGAGGAACAACACCTGCTGATGTTTGTAGCAGACCTGTTGGAGAGAGAAAGCGGCAAGGAGTTGCAGTGTGGTGGTGGTGGTGGTCGTCCAAACGGCGGTTGTTGCTTGGAGAGACGGTTTGGGGTTGTAAGCACACCTGCAAGTGGTGGCTGGGAGGTCGCACAGCAGCAAGAGATTTTTTTTGTACGTTGCAAACCAGCAACGTGAGATGGAGATCAAGATGTGGTGGAGTCTTTTGGCAGCGAACTGCCGTTGGAAGATGTGGAGATGGGGGGCGGCTGCAAGCAGAGGGATGGCTTGGCAACAGCCAAGGTGAAGGGAGGAGGCAGCAAGCTGTAGTAGGCAGTGGTGATGGGGGCGGCAGTAATGGAAGCTGCTGCTCCATTGCAAGAGGATGGCGAGGTCGTTAATGGAGGGGTAAGGGGTGGCCAGCCAGAGAAGGCAGCAACGATGAGGGTTAGGAGGTGCTGCTGGTGTTGATGTGGTGCTGCAAGAGGCGCTGATGCGATGGCGACCGGAGTTGCAGCCTGCAACTCCGGTGAGGACGTGAAGAGGAACAAGAAAAAAAACAAGAAGAAGAAGACAGATGAGAGAAGAAGAAGAAGAAGAAGAAGAAGAAGAAGAAGAAGAAGAGGAGGAGGAAGCCTTACCAGACGGCCGGAGTTGCCTCCGGCGAAGATATGAAGAAGATGAAGAAGAGGACGAAGAGAAAGAAGAAAAAGAAGGAGAAGGAGGAGAGGAAAAGGTCGGGAACAGTTATGGGGAAGGAACAGTTATGCTAAGTTTTACATCTTCAGCCAGACATGATGGGGATATATCAAGTATCCCCAACCAGGTTAAAACTCATGGAAACTGAGTGAATCTACAGTCTTCCTGATACCTAAGGTGGAATGGAGATAGTTATCCTATCCCTTGTCTAAGTATACCTGTGTAGAATAGGTCTTTCTCAGTGTAGACTGAGAGAAGGACAGTAAGTACTCTAAGCAGCCCTATAAAAGCAAGGAGTTGAGCTAGGAGGGATCGAAGCTTCTCAGTAAAGACTGAGAGGAGAATAGTAGTGGGTTCTCTGACCATAATTAGTAGAGCCGCAAACTCATTGAGTTTAGCGGGAAGGTATCTGAATGGAGCAAACTCTGGCAGATCAGTAATACCATAATTGTCTGACTCCGAGATGAAGTTAGGCTCAAAGTGTTCTTGACACTGGGATAATGTTTCCTCGGGAGAGTCCTGAATTAGACTCTC
This sequence comes from Euptelea pleiosperma, assembly GCA_035048495.1. Lineage (NCBI taxonomy): Eukaryota > Viridiplantae > Streptophyta > Magnoliopsida > Ranunculales > Eupteleaceae > Euptelea > Euptelea pleiosperma. Next base: position 45,731,000 of record CM068543.1, read on the forward strand.
TACGGCACATGGGTCATCGACAGTATCGACGTAGGGGGGCGGGTAAAAACTGTTGACCTCATCCTCGAGGTTTCCTAATGCGATAGGGATGTTCCAATCCCTGCAGTCAATGTGTTCATCCTCGGTGGGGAACGGTAGGTCCAGAACAACTGGAGTCCCATTTTCTAGATATGGCTTAATGGTAGCAATGTCTGCATCAAGTGCAGAGGTAGAATCATCAGAGATAGAGATGGACATGGGTATCTCTGTGCTCAGAAGTCTGTGCTTTTAGGGGCACCATAGATGGAGACACGGGGTCATCACTATTATGGCTTACTCGAAAGGTGGTGGGGACATGTAAGTCTAGGCCAATTGGGATCTTGTGATCTAGACACAGCTCAGTGGCAGGAATATCACATCCATGGTCTGAGTTAGAGGCAACAGAGGTATAATGAAGAATAGGCGTCTCTGGGAGAGGTTCAGGATTTGTTGCTTTTAAAGGCATCGAAGATGGATACACTGGCTCCTCAATAGTCTGGCTCGATCTAGGGGTAGGTACAACTTCTATTTCATCTTGGCAATTCTGGTACTTGGTCCAATTGTGCGACTCCTCATTATAGACAGTGGCCATGTCACTCTCCTCAGGATAGGCTATTGGTGGGCTAGTGAAGTTGACTTTCTCTCTCTCATTTTCTAATTTAACTACGTTGCTCCAAGCTCTCCATAAATTGCTGGTGCTGTTGCTCTAGGCGTTGCATGGAATGCTGGTGCTGTTGCTGGGTTATGAATTGAGAGAGAAGGTCTTCGAGACTAGGTTTAGGGGTAGACAAAGGTAGGTCAGCTAAGGGAAGCGGAGGTACTAACTCTTGATTGTAGTCCGACTAAGTCTGAAAGTTGTAAGGCAAAATGGAGTCTTGGACTAGCTGTTGACTCTGGAAATCCTGAGGGGCCCACTGTTGATCAGAATAGTCATTCTGTGGATATGGCTGGTATTGCGGCTTTGAGTAGAGGCAATCATACTCTCTATTGGGTTGATGAAACCTGGAAAGATAGTTATCATGCGGCAGTTGCTGCGGGAGAGGAGACTGTTCCCAACCAAAGTTATGGTGACTCCTATTATCCAGATAATAAGTGTTGTCATAGGAGGTCTGCATCGGAGATTGAAATGTACGGAAGCTACAGACCTCTTTCTGGATTATGACAATGGGCGGACCACTAGTTTATCTTTTAACCGCCGGACTAACTGTCACGCCCCGAATCCGGATACCCTGATACGACCCAAAAATCCATGGATCGATCCGTACCCGAACCCAAAGGTGATCCATGAATGTCCCCTAGTGGTCCAATTAGGTCAATTAGACTACTAAGGTTCATTCGAAAACCCACTAAGTAAAAAAAAGAGTCTAGATGTAGAAAACAAATAATTAAAATAATTCATAACTCAAACAATTCAATCAATCAACTAAATATGGAGAGAAGGAGGTGAGAACATGCTCTCAATCAAAGGCTTACATGCCCGTGAAAATAAATAACAAATGTTTAGAACAATCAAAATCAAGTCTTCTAAAGTGTGGGATCGACTCCCAAATCCTAGCCGATCTCCTCGAATGCGTCGGAGTCTTTTGCCTCAAAATCATCTCACATATCCGGCTCCTCAAAATCTGAAAATGGTATCGGTGTAGCACCGTGAGTCGAGGCCCAGTAATACAACAGTGTGCATGGTATGATATCATACTATAAAAATTTTTAACCAAGGTATGCATCTCAATCATATAATAAGAATGACATGAATATGATGTGAATGCAAGTGAGTACAGGATGCCAATGCAACTAGTACCCATAACCACATAAGGTCTCCATCTCCTTCCCGCACTGGGAGCGGTCTCATTGACCCATCTGCAGAATATAATAACGTCTGGGGCCTTTCACCCTAGGGTACCGAACCTGATTAATTGATAAAACCAATATAACGTATATAATATACTTCAACCCCGTTCTCTTATGCACCCCTTATATGAAATGACGTGATGATCATGGTATGACAACAAGATAGTACAAGGCTACATGGCATAAGCACACATGTATTTAACATTTAAATAAGAATACAAAATGAAACATGATCATCAAAAGTGGTAACATAGGAACGAATTATGGTTAACCATGAATACCATGTAACAATCACAGAAGGTACGATCAACACGGATGAACAATATAAGTGGAAATCACGAGACAATCCAACACATCATTGCCGAACCCTATGAGGGATCCATGACACAAGGTCGAACCCTAAAGAGGGATCTAAGACACTTGGCCGAACCCTATGAGGGATCCAAGACACATGGGTGGGATCCCCATGCATACAAGTATAGGTCGAACTATCTAGGTATAATAGTCAATAAGACATAATCAAATATCACAATCAACATCGATGAATAATATAAGTGAAAATCGCAAGAGAATCCAACACGCCATGGCCGAACTCTATGAGAGATCCATGACACAAGGTCGAACCCTAAAGAGGGATCCAAGACACATGGGTGGGATCCCCTTGTATACAGGTATAGGTTAAACCATCTAGGGTTTAGTCAAACAACGAGGTTAAAACCTTAATAGTTAATAATCATGACCGAACCACGAACAATTAATAGGTTTTTTACAAAAAAAATATACTGCATTATAAAAATCATAACTAAATAAATATGAATTAGAAAAATATAAACTCAATGGATTTAAAAACTAGATTCACAGAGGTTTTAGGAAAAATAAATAGAAAAATATTCAGATTCAAAATATAGGTCAAAACTCTTAATTAATTGGGCTGGATAGAATCTGGGATACAGAAAAGTCTCGCACATTGTAAAAGTTATAACTAAATAAATAATTATTAGAAAAATACAAACTCAATTAATTTAAAAACTAAAATCATATAAGTATCTATGAAAAATAATTAAAAAAATATTTAGATTAAAAATATAGATCGAAATCTCAAGTGAAATGAACCGTATAAAATCTGAAATTCTGAGTTTTATAGAAAAGTCCAGCACGTTTGAAAAATCATAACTTAATCAATACAAATCAAAAAAATACAAACTCAAAGGTTCTAGAAACTAAATTGATAGAGGTATCTGTGAAAAATAATTATAAAAATATTTAGGTTAAAAATATAGATCGAAATCTCAAGTGAAGTGGACCATGTAAAATCTGAAATTCTGGATTTTTTGGTAAAGTCAAATAATTTAGAAAAATTATAACTTAATCAATAAAAATTTGAAAAATACAAACTCAAAGGTTCTAGAAACTAGATTTATAGAGGTATCTATGAAAAATAATTAGAAAAATATTTAGGTTAAAAATATAGATCAAAATCCCAAGTGAAGTGGACCGTGTAAAATCTAAAATTCTAGATTTTTTAGTAAAGTCCAACAACTTAGAAAAATCATAACTTAATCAATACAAATCAGAAAAATACAAACTAAACGGTTTTGGAAAATAGATTCAAAGAGATATTTAGAAAAAATAATTATAAAAATATTTAAATTATAAAAATATAATGAAAATGATAAAGAACATAATCATCCGTTATAGGTACAAAATAGACCATGGCCCAACCCATCATGGTGGCCCAAAATAAAGATCAACCCAATAAGAATAAAATAAATATTGTTGAAATTAATTTATAATGAGTATCAACCATTATCTAATGAAAGAGAAACAAAATCTTGAAGAAAAATAAGTATATGATGGATCAAGCGCACTTACCTTAAGGTTTCTTGAACTTTAATGAAAATCAAAAGTTCTTTCAAATTTGAAAGTCGTCGGATCGTCCTCTCCTCGGAGTATGTTCTTCTAATCGGAGTCTCCGTCAATTCTCTCTTCTTGCTCGAGTGCGATCGGTGCCCAGATGAAGGTTTAATGGAGCTTGCTCTATTCTTCAATGGAGTTGGGTTTGTGAAAGCTTCCAAAGTTTTAGGATTTTCATAAATAGGTTTAGGGAAGGATTAGGGTTTCTATTTTGTTGAAATTCGTAACTAGCAAAGGGATAACTTTTTCAACCCTCAAAAACTCTTATTTTACACTACGAATGGGTTAGAAATGGGCCCAAGGCCCATATACATCAATAGGCTTCATTTAAGAATATTATTAAGCCCAAAAGACTTCTAGATTGGCCATACGGCCCCACCCAACAATCATAACACAAATAATTATAAATTAATTCAATCAAACTCTATTATATAATTTAAAAGTCCATACAATAAGGTATTGACACATGTCACACAATCAAATCATAAAAATGTTCAAAACCCTAGAAAAGTGTCAAATGACATTGGAATGACCCAAAAGTGATTTGCGGATCCCACGCTTATTAAATAAATAAAATATAATTAAATATTATTTTTTAAAAATATGCGAATGGTAGGAAGTTCAAAAATTATAAAAATACTATTTTTGTCAAAATCTCCCAAAATCTTCGACTAGAGTTTTTATGTCTCAGAAAAGCTTCCAAATTTCACAGGTAAGTTGATAAGGATAAAATAGGAATATTTTTGGAGTCTCGGGCCCATAAAATAATTTTTTTATAAAAGTTCTAGAATGTTAGCTGGGGAAAGAAAAAGTCCCCTGCAAATTATGGTTCATTATATTTAATAAGAAATTTAGCCCTAAAGAGCGAGTTTCAAAAATAGCATGTTTTTCAAAATTGTCAGAATTAAACCAAATTAAATACACATACTCAAGCATGATATTAAACTATAAAAACAATAATAGAAGTCCGAAAAAGGTTTAGATTTTCATTATTAGGTGAATTTACCATAATACCCTAGAACGAAAGTTCAGGGTATTACACTAACTGTTTGTACTCATGGGTTCTCACCAAGCTACACTCTTCAGAGCGAATCCTTTAGTACTAACTCTAGTCAACAACAAGACAATCCGAAACCTAGATAGATGTGCGACATAATGGCTGACTTAAATACGTCCCAGACTAACTAGATTGGTCAAGCATTTAAGAAGAGTGTTCCCTCGGGTTAAGCTAGGGTTGGTGCGTGTTCCTAACCCAACAAATAACAGACCAATCAAAGAAGCAGGAATGCCACTAACGAGCTCGGTATACTTAAGTAATAGGGACCTATGGGTGTTTTAGACAACAGGGACCCGTGCTCGTGGACTTATTCGACCTGGGATGGATGGAAAGACTTGTGGAGGGGTGTCCTAGAACATCGATCAATTTTGGCTCTAGCTCTTGATTCTTTTTATTAGAGATGGATCTTGGGGATCAACTGCAGTTGGAGTGATGAGGTGGGTGATGAAATCTCACTAGTTTTAGAAGGAGCTGGGTCTGCTCGATTAATGTTCAATTATAAACGACCACGCCATGCAAGTCGAATAATATATATGCAAAAGCAAATAGACAAGCGGCAATGATGCACCCAATAACACTGTATCGCACTCAAGGTGAGGATAGGGACTTACCTCCCATGGGCCATGTCATGGGGTCACCTCAGTGGGATAGGGAGGGGTATCCAAATGGGCTTGGGCCCGAGTCCACCTCTTTGAGCTTTCACTCCCTACCAACTCTTGGATCGTGTTCCTGCACTCAATAGTTAGATCGGGTATAGGGTTGTGGGATATGTATTGGAAGGTTTGACTGGCTATTAGGGTTTCACGAAGCACGTATTAGTTTTAGTCGGTATTAGAGTTGTTTCCAATTATGGTTTGAAGTTGAAAAGAGAAAGTTCCGAATCTTGGGATTCGGAACTTTCTCTTTTCAAACTTTCTCAGATAAGGAAACCTTCCAAATAAGGTGAAGATTTGAAATCCCATCTATTTTGAAAATTTTTCAAATTAAGAAAATCTTTTCAAATTAGAATATCTCCTATTTTAGAATTTTCCAAAATTAGAAAATATCTATAAATAGAATTTCTCCAAAATTGGAATTTCCTACAAATAAAAACCCTAATTTTGAGACTCATTTATTTTTGGAAACTATCCAAAAATAGCAAAACCTAGAATCTATCTAAAAATAGTAAGAAATGAAAACCCTAATTTTTTTAATTTTTAATTTTTGATTTTTGATTTTTTGTATTTTTCACTTAATCTAGGGTTTCTAACAAAACCCTAGAACAAGATCTAGCAATTATTTGGAAAGCAGTAAAATTCCTAAATTATTACAAATTGCACTCAGTCTTCCGAGGCATTAAAAATAGTATTTAAAATACTACTAAAAATATATAAAAAAATTATGGAAAGTTTCCAAGTTTGAGCTTTCCGCTTTTAGCAACTTTCCGATTCTGACATCTACATCCTTTTTTGCACTACCGGTCACCCAAGCGGCAACGGCGCCATTTGAAAGTAGGGTTTTTCCGCATCATTGGATTCTAAAATTCTAGAATCAACACATTTGTAATTTATCCAATTTTATTTCTGCAAAATTAAGCATTCTTGCACAGTGGAAAGTCGGATGTCGATTCGCACTCGGGATTAGTCGGGTTAGCGCCAATTTGAACATGAAATGATGGAATTTCTCAAGAAATAATGGCGGGATGAGAATGGTGATAATGGGATTTAAAACCTGTTTTCTTTTGAGATTATCACAGACTACTTAAGACAATAGTGAAGGAGAAATTCAGATATAACAAGACTAAAACCAAACTTATTTATTAATCTGAAGAAGTAACTTACATGCTTTTAATCCAAACTAATTTCTTCAAATATAAATTAAACAATGAACATTCAAAAGAAAAGACTAATTTAGAGAGAGAGAGGGAGAACCTAGAGAGAGAAAGTGGTAAGATTATGAGCATAGTGAGAGAAAACTACCTTGGGAAACGATGTGTGTTGCTGCCCAAGTGAACTGCAGCAACGTGACAAGAGGGGATGATTCATGGGAGAAATCAGTCCATGATCGCAAGTTGGATCGGGCCATGGTGATGCATGCTATGATGTGGCAGACTTACCACTTCATGGAGGAGAGTATAGGTAGGCGGTTGCGAGGAAGAGCATGTGGTGCACTTGCTGGCTGTGGTGGTGTGGTTCGCCCAAGAGAACCAAAAAAAATAACGGCCTGTAGTTCGCTCAAGATAACCAAAAAAAGTAACGGCCTGCAAAGATGTTGTAGGCCGTGAAAATGTTTAAGGTGGCAGGGGTTTAGAGGCTGTGGTGGAAGAGCGGTGGTGTGACGGTGAAGGTAGATGGTGGAGGCGATGGTGAAGGGTAGGGGTTTGCCAGAAAGAGTGGTGGTGACGGCTACCAACAGAAACGATGCTATGTGAGGGCAGAGGTGGTTGGTGTTGCAATTTTGCAACACCAAAAATGGTGAAGAGTAGCAGTTCGGTGGCTGTTGCAGTGGCTTGGAGCGAGGAAGGAATGGGGGTCTGATCTGATGAAGGAATGGGCAGAACCTGTCGTGGATGGTGCTGGCTGTGTTGTGGTTCAGTTGGTGGTGATTGGAGGCGACAAAGTGATGCAGGTCGCAGGTTTGCTACCTACCACCTCCTCCTTCTCTCCTCGTTTATCTCCTTTTTTTTCTATTTATTTTTGTTTCTAGGAAGAGAGAGGGGTGGTGCAGACGGGGTGAATAGGTGATGGAGTTTCTTGCTGGTTCGGCCAACAAGAAAGATAGATCATTCCGGCTTAGGAGATGAGCAGCTTTTTGAAAAACAAAAATGGAAGAGGTGAGGGGCGGTTGGAGTTTTTGGTAGAGGCGTGAATGGGAGTAGAAGAGATGAGAAATGGGATGGGGCGTAGGGTTAGAGAACTTGAGAGAGAGGCGTAAGTGAGAGATGATCCTCCTTTTATATTAGGGTTGAATAGGTTTTTTTTTTTTAAAAGCATGGAGAAGGGGAGCCATTAGATCATTAGGGATTGAGGGATAGGTAGAGGTTGGGAAGGGAAGTGGATGACATGGAGAGTTGACGCTTTCCCATGAGCCTCACAATGGACCCCACCTTTTATAATTTTGTTTTTAACACTCTTGGAGACACCTCCATCATCCACCGTCCACACCATCTTCTTTTAATCATTTTCTTCAGGTCTAACATGTGGCTACTCTCTAGCTAATTCCACCATTCAGCAACCTTAAGTGGCTCATGCATTTTAGCAACTTGATTCAGTCACCTACCACCTCATCCTTTCATGTAATGCAGCTACCATGTACGTGCACACACGCCGCAAGTGGATTATATTTTGAAGCAGCTGGGTGCTCGGCCCATAATTCAACAAGTCTAATCACGCATACGAATCCCCATTTCGAACCCAAACCCACGATTCCCATATGTTCTTGTTGTGTTACCTTCACACTTCAACCGCCGTTTAAGTAGACTACCACCATCGAACCTTTGATCAGAATCGTTAATTCTATTCTTCGGTATCTTGGCCCATGTGACATGTTGGCTCATCAACTTGGCCCTACTCGTAAGGTTTCCCCATGTATCGTCACCCATTCTTCTTAATGGTCCAACTATTTCTTTGCAATGCCACATCCTTCCTCAAGTTCTGCTAGTCTATACTTTGTACAATTTGAGAACTATCTGATTCGGTCTAGCGCATAAGTTCACTAATTTGGTCCCAGGGGTTTGACAACTTGGTGGTCTATAATTGGGAGATCATCGCGCACATGCGTCTTTGGTTTGGTAATTTGTTATGGTCTAACCCTTGATCCACGTCCATCGGTCTGACTTTTCAATCTAACTTAGCTCGTACTTGGCCCATATCTTCGTGTCATCGCCTGTTGGCTCTCTACGCTTAGACATTGGGCTTCTGTGATCAATCGTGGCCTACAAGTCTCGGGAATCGTCTGATCGGGTTTCCTGCAATAACGACAAGCGCATTATAAGACTTAATCAAAACGGTTTAATATCTAGACTTCCGAGAATGTGTTTAAGTAATCCAAATAGCCCATTTTATCCAGAAAAGTGTATTCTACGCAATGAAGGAAACTCTTACATAGAAAAGTTGATAAATATGGCAGTTTTACATAGGAGAGTGTGATAACGCTAGAAGGATAATTGCTTAAGATAAGCACTTTTGAGCGAATATAATCAGCCTACGCCAGTAGTCTATTTAGAGAAACTCTTTTATCAGAGATCTACAATCATAAACTCAGTTAGATGAATCATCACTCATCCACCAATCACAAATATTCAATTTTGGTAAATTTTGAATTATATCTAAAAGATTTGATCATAGAGACACTTATCTTTAGACGAATACGATCAAATGGAAAATTCTTGGAGAAGAATTCGCTTTAGAGACACTCTGCTAAGGGTAATCCTTTTCTTGAAAGAAGATGCTTGCAGAAAATAAGAGCTAATAGTCCCTTCAAACACTTAAAGCCTTCACAAGGAATATATGAATTTGCTTAGGTGGCGCTCAATTCCAAATCTCTGGACTTAAAGGATGTTAATAGAAGGATGAGAGTTTAGAGATCTCTCGATTGGGTTCATTCTTATAAGGGGAGAAGGCTCTAATTTATAATTCAGTCTCTACTCAAGAGAAATGAATTGAAAATAGCCATTTGAAGGGCCAAAGTGAGCCTAAACTGGCATAAAAGATCGAGTCAAAATGAGATCCGGAAAGGGTGGGGTTGACCACACATTTTGACTAGTTGACTGGACTCCAGTCAGCTGCACAACATGTCTGATTGACTGCTTAGGTTAGAACAAGAAAAACTTGTACAGAGGGGTCCGGTCGACTGCACCTTTTGACCGGTCAGCTGTTCAATGTGGTCCATCGGCCAGTCCTCGTAGACCTCCAAAAAATTTCAAATATTTTATTATAACTATCCTATGTCAATAGGATAGCTTCCAAATGATACCAAAAGAACAGAGAGTCATCTAAGGTTTAATTTTGATCCGCTATCAAACTCACAGCGTACCTTTTTATGTACTAAAATATCCGCAACATGAGATTCTTGATAGTTGAACGTTCATAGAGTGAGAACGTACTTTTGATCATTTGCTCTTCATGGTTGAGCTTTGACTCTGTCTTTAGTTGAGCTTGAACACTTGGGCTGTTGTTCTTTATCTTTAAGTCTTCTTTGAGTTGATGAAGTCCACTTGATATTCAATGCTTTAGTCTTCAATAAACTTCTAACTTAGCGATATAATATACAGAAGAACTAAAAGTTCATGGGATTGACAACCGAGACTTTTCAAAACTCACCATCTTCGTTAGGTACTAAGTTTGTTAAAGCTAGTGTCTAATCTAAACCTCAAGTGGCTCTACCTAATGTCCTAAACACTCACCTAAGTGTCATTCATGTGGTGTGAAGGGTCACTTGATGTTTGAATGTTTCAAAAAGAAGGAAAATCTCAAAAGCAACCTAGAAAGGCTTAATAATAAAATTCATGTCTTGTTTAAAAAATTCAATGCCATAAATAAAGCAATTTCAAGACTTTCTAATGGAAAATTTAAATGTATGAAAAGAGTAGGCAATACCGACAAAATTCATTCTATATACCCTCAGTAAAAATTAAAAATCACCTTTGAGGTACTAGACCTTTTGGGTGAGAAAGGACGATCTGAGGTACATGATGATTCACACTGCCTCCAAGGCCTTTAAGAATAGCCAATGATATTTAAAAAGTGGTTGTTCTTGGCATATGACAAGAGACAAATCCATGTTCTGTAAAGTTGAGGATCATAAAGGACGGTAGTGTGAATTTTGGGGATTGTAGTGTTGCACAAGTCGTTGTTCATGCTGTAAAGAATATTTTCATATTCTAGTTTGGTATATATTCTGTTTGACATAAAACATACATATAACTGTTCCTACGAGTGATAGTGTGGCTTTGATGATGTCGTGGTACAAATACTTCATTGACTACATGAAGACTAAAAGACAAAGACTGCAAGAATCAAACGGTTGACGACTGAGTCATCTAAGTAACTGTTATTTGTCTGTTAAAGATCATTTCCACTCGCATAGGAAGGTAATTAAGTAACTTAGTGGCCATATGAATAGTATTTTTAAGATAAAATATATTGGCTAAAACTTCTCACAGGATAGACCCAGGTCAAGGCCATATGCTAGAGCCTTAAATTTGACTAAGTACCCAATTAATGGGACATCAGACATGAGAAGAATCCAGTAGTGTTATTTGTTATCTATGACACTTTTCAAGAAATATTGATGGTGTTGAATGGAGAACATATTTTCAATATAGAGATCTAGGATCAGCACCTCCTTTACGTTCATGCGGACATTGTTTGAAAATAGATGGATGTTTAACCCACCCCTTGTTGGATATACAAGCCAAAAATCAACTTGATTGGTTATCTTTAGCCATAGATTTTAGTACTTTTCAGGATTGAATCAAGTCACTGGATTCAAGCATTTTTTTCAGAGTTCACAGTCTGCCAGGGACAAAAGCTATAAAGTCCAAAGGAATGCATAGATCTTCCATTTTGTTAATTAATAAAAGCAAAAACAAAAACAGAGAGAGAGAGAGAAAGAAAGAGAGAGAGAGCGAGAGAGAGGCTGGTTTAGCATCCAAAAGCAGAGCATCTATGGTGTGTTTGTCAACAATTAACTAGAGTAGAATTTTTTAGGCCCAATAAACTTACATCCCCTTCTAACACTCTTTGTTGATGAAGCACTTGTCTCAAAGACTATCCTTTACCAAGAACAACATAATCATTGAAAGATTCCCCTAGAAGAACTTTAGAAGGGATTATTTTCTTGGGTTCATGATGGTTTTCGAGTTGAACTAATTAATTTGTTAAGGATAACCATTTGTAGGCATGGACCTGTGATTTTGAAGGACATACCCTTCGTGCAATGATTGCAGAACTCCTTGGATTTTTTGAAAAAAATAAAAATGCAGGCTTCAAGATCGTCTATAGTTTTGAAAACTCCAACCAGGCATTATGCCTCATTTCAACTTGCGGCTTGTTAATACAATACCTGGATCTAATCAAACCCTAAATCTATTTCACACCGAGAAATAAACATGTCGGTACGATGGGAAAGGGAGAGAGAGGGACAGATAGGGTACCTGTGTCAGTATTCCACCTCGTCTTTAAACCTCTGTCGAACTGCATTCCTCCATCTGCTAATTAAAAGCCTCTGTGCGCAAGAACAATAAGAATTTAAGAAAGAGATTAGGGTTAGGGTTGGAGAGGAAAGAGATTTGGATTTCATGAGATTTGGATTTAGGGAGAAGAACTCACTAGAGACGGAGGAGAGGTGGAGTTGTGGAGAAGTAGTCGTGGAGGAGAAATATTTTGAAGTGGCGAAATTTTTCCAACAGCGATCATGCGCCAATTGAGCGCACGCCACATATACCTTGATTTTGGGATTTGGTTTTAAAAACTTTTTATGGTAATATATCGTGTGCGATCATTGGCACATGATTGTCGCTTCAAAAATCCCACCGCTTCAAAAAAAAAATCTCATCGTGGATAGACATATTACAACGAAATCGTTATGTTTCGACGACGAGCTTGACCTATTGCGTTGGGAATACATCAATTTTTTTTCCTTAAAACTAATGGCAACGGACGTTTGCACAACGCAATAGATCAAGACCGTTGCATATTTGCAAGGGATATAGCCCCTTGCGGAAGGTCAAGTAGGGCCGTTGCGCAGGCCATTTTTCTTGTAGTAATGAACCAATTCACAGGGATATCCCTCCTAGCGTTGCAGTAAGGGAACAACCATATGAGAGCCCCAGTTATTGATTAGAGGGAGTTTTGCCCTTATTTTGGGTTGGCCTACGAGCCAACTATCCTATGTAGCCTTTGTTGATTGTCATGCTTGTCGCTTTTTGATTGGCTTGTGTGACGCTTTTTTTATTGGCCTGTGTACCGCTTTTTTGATTGGCCTACGTGCCGCTTTTTTGATTGGCCCATGTGCCCTTATGTCAAGATAGAATGCAAATATCAATACAAGTAGCGAAAAAAACGTTTGTCTACTTTATGAATGTTATCCGTGTATGGAAGCCAATGTTTGCAAAAGTATGGTTGATAGTGTGCATTTCTGATTACATATGAGTCCAAGGGAATGTAGTTGATGGGTATGGATAGTAGTATGCAACGCAAGATATAATTTTTTTTTTAACAAATGCATTAAAAAAAAATTGGCCTTCCCGACGCTGACCTATTATGGCTGGCATATGGGCCACGACCAGGCCAACCGTGGGCACCAGTGCGTCCACGATTGTGCTAACCATGGTCCCTATGCCAACCACGACTGTTTTAACAAAATGTGAATTTCTTGATACAAATACTACAAACGTCATAAGTTATCGAAAGGCTCGCAAGCCTTAAACAAACACATTGAAAAGATAAAAACTCTTCCTCTCATTGCCTTCTGCTTTATGATTGCTCATTGCCCTTCCTCCTGCTTGACCTATCCCTTGCATTCCTAATAGTTGAACTCTCGCCAGCATCAAGATCTTCAAGAAGTGATTTGAGTTGTCTAGTTCTCTCTTTGAGGGTCTCAACCGAACAATCTTCAGTATCGTCAAGCATCCTCAATGCTCGATTTCTAGTTGCAACTTATATACAATAAACATTGTTAAGTTGAGAACAATGTTCACATGGGTTAAAAATTATTGAAATCCTTACCCAATCATCATTTATGGGTGTCCTTTGTCTCCGTGGATCGTACCAACTTCTATTCTTTGGGTTCTAGACGAGAATATGAGAAATCCTACGAAACTAAGGTAGATATATCTTTACAATCCCATAGATTAACAACCCTTCGACCCCATCGCTTCACATGTAATAGTGATCAAGCCATTACTCACAATATTGATCCAACAAGTGGTACACCACTATATACTGGGAGGTGATGCTTCCTCGAATGGCTCGAACGAGCATCAATCGTTCAGGAGGGATGGATTGAACATGTCCAAACAGTTGGAGAACCTGATTAGGGTGATAGGATTCAACAACTTCAAAGCAGGAGTACTTGCTTCCCCTTATGTATTTTTAGCACATCGTGTTTGATGTATTGTACCTACAAGCAGCAATAAAAAGACAACAAAATAATAAATAAAAACTTTTCTAACCACTTGGTTGAATATACACACATTGCAAATATTACAAAAAATATGGACATTTTAGGGAAACAAACACAGTCATTTTTGACATTTTAGCAATAAATATTGTGAAATAACGCTAAAATGATCACCTTTGACATTTTCACAAGCACGTGGTGTGCAACAAAGACAAACAACACCTTCGTAAAAATCATTGGTGGAGAAAAATATATAAATGATACAAATACAACTTACCATCTTCGTTTGATGCTTTGGTACAATGATTGCAACGATCGATTGGCGGAGCCCTTGTCTCGGTTCTTCAAGATCGCCAAAGTGCGTATGGAGAATGGATTTCTGTCAAAGAAGAAGGGTGCTTCGGTTTGAAGAAGTAAGAAGGTGCCTTGGTACTTCGGTTAGTGGTAATGAGGAAGAAGAGGGGTTCACGATGATGGAGGACGGAGAAGAGGTCTCGGTTGATGGAGAAGCACACCCCTTCTCACAGTTTCTCTTCTTTTGAAGGTGGGTGGCTTTGTAAGAAAATTAGAAGGTGGTGTGGCTTTGTAAAAAAAGGGAATTTTTGACATACCCCCCCATGTTATTATGAAAGTTTGACATACCCCCCACAATTTGAAAAAGTTTACATACCCTCCTATGACTCGGTCCATTGTCATTTGACCAGTGTTGACTCGAGTTAACTACCAAATTTTGTATTAAATGACAGAAACGCACTTGTCTTCACCTTTGGGACAAGGGTTTGGGCTAAAACCTAAACCCCAAATCGAACTGCTATGGACGACGACCAGCCAAGAGACTCCAATGGGTTGGCTGCCCATCACTGGAGACCAACCCACTGGGGTCTCATGGCCGGCCGGCCACTACTCCAGCGACAACTTAAAACTCAGTTTTAAAGAAAAAATAAAAATAAAGCGTACAATTATATTTCTAAAAATTTCATTAATAAAAATGAAAAACAAGAATAAGAGCAATTTAGATTTTGGAAAGATGGGTTCTCTCAATTTTAAGAAGAAATCACATTCCCTCGAGAGTTTTTTCTATTTTTATGGTTTTTTATTTTCAATCTTTGCTTAATTCATAGAAATAAAAAAAAATAAAAAAATCTCAAATTTACCAACAATGGTTTTTATTTTTATTTTTATTTTTATTTTTAATCTCCTCTTTTCATGTTTGATTTGGGGTTTGGGTTTTGGCCCAAACCCAAACCCTTGTTCTAAGGTTGAAGACAAGGGCATTTTTGTGCATTAATACAAAATTTGGTAGTCAACTCGGGTCAACACTGGTCAAATGACAGTGGTCCGAGTCATAAGGGGTATGTCAAATTTTAAACATAAGCCCCGAAAAAAACCTGGTGGGTGGGTTCATAATGTGGGTGGTTTAAAACAAATCGTGCGTGGCAATATCCCGACCCTATTTTTATCTACTCGCGCGAGTAGGGTAAGCATTTCTCTTCATTTCTTTATGCTTTCTTCCTTCAGAGTCCTACCAAAGAAGAAAGCAGAGGAAGGGGTCCGTGATCCAAAGTTCTTCTATATCGAACCCTAGCGCCATAGAGAAGGTGATGGTGGTCGGTCGTGGCCGGTTAGCGGCCGGGGACAGGTGAAATTGGCTCCCAGGCGGCGAGATGTTGTCAGAAGCGGCCGGCGATCGTAACGGTGGCGACCGTGATCGCAACGGCAACATCTCCTTCTCATTTCACAGGTTTTCTTTCTTAATTGGGTGATTTTTTTCAATTTAGTGTGTTTTCCTACTTACTAGCATGTCAGGGGACGTCCTCCTTAGGTCTAAGACATTTGGATGGTCCTCGAGATTCACAGCACACACACCCCCCGAGGACCAGCGATGGTTGGGATCCTAGGGAAGGCAGTCCGCCTTAGGTGGGCGCTAACAATTTCCCTTTGATAGAACTGTAAGTGCACCTTTATCACCCATGAAATGTACTGATGCAGCAGTGTGTGTTCAAATTTCAAAAATGTGTACAAAATACAAATTTTTGTTTTTTAATTCATGTTGCAATTGTTTCAATTTTTCAGGTGTGTTTTGGTAGGTGAGTTGTCACTAAGGAACAATTAGTTTGTCTAGTTTTTCTAGACAAATTTTGAGATTTCTCTCCATGAATATAGATCTCGAACGTCGTCCGGGAGAAGGCGATATGGATGAGCAAGGGAGGGATCCCACCATAGCAAAAGATGACGTTGAAGAACCTAGTGGCGGTGTATATAAGGTGGTGGATGGTGGAGATGATAATGTGAATGGTGGGGATAGAATGGATGTGAATGTGAACTCTCCCATGAGGGATTCTTCCACTGTTGTTGTTTTTGAAGGAGGTGGCGATGCAAACGTAGAGCCCCTTGAGGGTATGGAGTTTGAATCTCATGAGAAAGCTTTTGAATTCTACAAAGAGTATGCCAGGCGTGAGGGGTTCGGTGTCTCCAAAAGAAATAGCCGTCGTTCAAGGAAATCTTATAAATTTATTGATGCGAAATTTGCGTGTTGTAGATATGGAATCAAACAAGCAAGTGAAAAAGTGAGCAATCCAAGGCCTACTGCAAAGATAGATTGTAAGGCGGCTATGCATGTGAAGAGAAGGACGGATGGAATATGGTATGTACATTCTTTTATTAAAGAGCATAACCACGAGCTTCTGCGAGAGCAAGTGCATTATTTTCGATGCCATAGGGGTACCAATCCAAACAAGGAGAAGATCCGCAACTCACATGCTGTGGGAGGACAAATGGGTGAGATCAATTCTGCAACCCCCATACAATTTGGTGGATATAAAAATGTTCCGTGTCTTGAGGAGGACATCAGAAACGCGCTTGATAAAGGACGACTGGCTCCAGAAGTAGGAGATGCACAAGCTATGCATGAGTTTTTCATGCATATGCAGGAAGAGAACCCCAATTTCTTTTATGCATTGGATTTGAATGAAAACCAACATCTGAAAAATGTCTTCTGGGTTGATGCCAAGGGTAGGCATGATTATATTGATTTTGGCGATGTTGTTTCTTTTGATACTACATATGTCACAAACACGTATAAAATGCCAATTGCTCCATTTGTAGGAGTGAACCATCATGGGCAGTTCATGTTGCTTGGATGTGCATTAATTGCAGATGTGACTACATCAACATTTGTTTGGCTATTGAAGACATGGCTTAGAGCAATGGGTGGACAAGCTCCAAAAGCGATAATTACTGACCAAGACAAGGCCATAAAAGAAGCTGTTGCAGAGGTGTTCCCAGATTCCAAACATCGTTTTTGTTTGTGGCATATTACAAGAAAGATCCCCGATAAGCTTGGTCATGTAACCAAGCGACATGAAAATTTTATGGTTAAATTTAATAAATGCATCTACAGGTCATGTACAGATGAGGAGTTTGAAAAAAGATGGTGCAAAATGGTTGATAGATTTGAACTCAGAGAGGATGAATGGATTCAGTCATTGTATGAAGACCGCAAACAATGGGTGCCATCTTATATGAGAGATACATTTTTTGCTGGGATGTCTACATTGCAACGTAGTGAAAGTATACACTCTTTCTTTGACAAGTATGTGACGAGAAAAACCACTTTGAAAGAGTTT
The DNA here is from genome assembly GCA_035048495.1 of Euptelea pleiosperma. NCBI lineage: Eukaryota > Viridiplantae > Streptophyta > Magnoliopsida > Ranunculales > Eupteleaceae > Euptelea > Euptelea pleiosperma. The sequence goes on from CM068543.1 coordinate 45,748,565, forward strand.
GTTGAGCAATATGAAGTAGCTTTACATGATAGGTGTGAAAAAGAAGCCCAGGCAGATTTTGAATCGTGGCAGACAATTCCGCCCTTGAAGTCTCCATCACCCTATGAAAAACAAATGTCATCCGTGTACACAAGAGAATTATTTAAGAAATTCCAAGTTGAAGTTATGGGAGCACATGCATGTCATCCTATAAAAGAAAAAGAAGATGGGGCAAACGTAGCATTTAGGGTGACAGACTTGGAGCAGCAACATGACTTTTCAGTGACATGGAACGAAACAGAATTGAATGTTTCATGTTCGTGTCTTACGTTTGAATTCAAAGGCTTTCTCTGTAGACATGCAATGATTGTTCTCCAATTTTCAGGTGTGTTCAACATCCCATCCCAGTATATATTGAAACGATGGACAAAGGATGCAAAGAATAGGCATACATTAAGTCAAAGATCTAATACAGTGCAATCTAGGGCTCAACGCTACAATGATCTTTGTAAACGAGCTATTAAATTAGCAGAAGAAGGTTCATTATCTCAAGAGAGCTACAATGCTGCATTGCACGCACTAGAAGAAGGAATTAAAAAATGTGTGGCTGAGAATGACTCTATTAAGAGTACTGCAAAGCCCAGATCATCAACAGCTCATAGCCTTCACAACATCGAAGAAAAGAAACAGAGTGATAGTGTGACTCCTATAGCAGGGGTGCTTGATCCTCAAGTCACCAAGAGAAAAGGGGGCCTTAAGAGAATACTACCTCGAATAGAGAAGACAAATAAAAAAAGACCAGATGAAAAGACAAATGTCAGTTGGAATTTGATGGTTTTATATGTATGTTGTATTGTGTTGTGCTTGTGGGCTATTTTAACTGAATATTTTTTTTATACTGAAGATACAGTTACAGCAAGAAGTACAAAGTGTTGGCATGCGAGAGACCTTACAAGGGACGGTATGATATACTATACTATGATCATGATGTATTTAATTATGTACATCTAAGTATTATATATTTTAATTGCCATTTTTTTTCACATTGGGGTTTTCACTTACATTGGAATCTAGCTCAATAACTATTAATTAGTCAATATGACACTCAATATAGTTTTCAAGAGATGGTATTTGGAGTTAAGTTAGGATCAAAATGTCTCCGTATATTGTAATTAATGAGATCCTAAATTGGGTTTAATACTTACTATAGGGACAAGCGGAATCAAGAGCACCAATGGTTGATAGTTATTATGGCACTCAAGAGAGCTTGCAAGGGATGGTATGACATACTATACTCATGACCATGGTGAATGTGGCTATATGATTTAATTACTATATTTTAGATGACAGCAAATCTAAATTAGCTTTTTATACTTATTGTAGGGACAATGGGGCCCTAGAGCACCAATTATTAATAGTTGTTATGGCACTCAAGATGGTTTGCAAGTGATGGTATGGCATAGTTTAGCAAGGATGATTATGTATTCGTTAGGAACTTTGGACATGTGATCTGATTTCTAATATATTTTCATTAATGAAAAGTGGGTTTTATACTTACCATAGGGACAATGGGAGTCAAGAGCACCAGCAGTTGGTGGTTATTATGGAACTCAAGGGAACTTGCAATCAATGGTATGTCATGTTATATTTATGAGCGTGAAGAATTTAATATTTTATCTTATTATGTTACATTTAGTTTTCACACTTAGATATGATCATGATGTATTGGCTTAGAACTTGGGTTATGTGCATCTCATCTCTTTATACTTCTAAAGAATGATATCCTAAAGTGGGTTTCAAATCATAGGGACAATCTGGGGCAAGAGCACCAAATGTTGATAGTTATTATGGCAATCAGGAGAGCTTGTGAGGGATGGTATGTCATTTTATACTTATGATCATGATAGGTTGAATATAATATATTTAAATGTCAATATTTTTTAAATTGGGGTCCACAGTCAATGTGGGGGCAATTGGACTCTAGAGCAAGTGAATAGCAACTTTTAGTGGTTGTTACAACACAAAAAATTAATTTACAACAGATGGTAATGAAGTTGTGAATTTTTCTTGATTATCTGCATTTCCCTGACTTGTAACATACTAGTGGGTGGCCCGTGCCCTTGGCACTCTCCGACAAAGCATTTGCCAAAATCGGGTGTGAGTGGCTGAGATCCACCGCCCATTTGGGAAATAAGATCTCGGCCCTTCTTTGTTGAAACCTATAAGAGGGGGTATAAGTGGGGAGACAACTTCCCTGTTTTGTTATATAGATAAAAACCAAATGAATCTAAAAACCTTAACAAAATAGGACAATATAGGCAATTGATGGACCTCCAGAATCCACTCAAAGTGTATATATTAGAAGAAGACCTAAGATATCAAAAAAGGTGTTAATAGAACTTAATTACATCATCGAATATGATTTACATACATCTCTTTAATTTAGAATCTCCATTTCATAAGTTTCAAAATCAACGTTAATGGTTAGATGGGCTAGAAAATTTAAAAAAAAGGACGTTTCTCATACTTTAAGAGATACCAATGATGGTATTAATAGAAACTTTTTGTTATATAGGTAATTCTCTTTCTTAATTTTTTTGCTATTTTCTTATCTATGAAAAATTAAAAACAAATTCGACCTAAATGATAATAAATTCAAGATCGAAAGCATGAATAATGGACAAACTGCAAACCTCAACATTTTCATGCCAACTACTTCACTCTCTACAACACCCATCCATGCTTCCATTTCTTGATTGCTCCCCCGATTTCGCATCTTTATTGTGAATGGTACTTTAGAATGTCCTCTTGAGATGGTTCATTAGGAATGCAACACTCGAAAAAGTTGCACCATTTAGATGACATGCCGTCCTATATTTAGAGCGTAGAGCATAGAATCACCCCTCATTTACAGTGCCTTATTCCAACTATTCGAGGATGGCATCAGGTGTAAAATTTCGTTCTTTCTTTTTTACGGTAAGCTAATGGAACGAGAAGTCTCGAGTCTTTACTGAGACGAAACAAGACATTGGAAAAAAACCCAACATGTCTCATGAATCCTATTTCGCCATTCAACTTTATTTAAAGCTCTTCAAATCATTTCTTACTACCTCTATCTATGTCATTCTCGATCTTCTTTTCTCTTGCTTAGGGCCTCCAACGTGCACTAAAGCACTCATTCCACTGATGCCATTGTTGGTCCTTGAAGTACATTCCCAAACAATCTCAAATGACTTTTCCTTATTTATCTCCCAATGTGACTATTCCTAGATTTTTTTTTGAATAAATTTGTTTATGATTTTGTCTTTCATAGTTTTTTCACTCATCCATCTCAACATCATCTCTAGCACACTCATTCTATAAACGTGTTTCATAGTGGAAGCGATTGTTTTGAGGTATCTCCTACCCATCAATTTTATTAGTGCCTCGTCTCTGTGTGTCCTTACCAAAGTTGCACTTCATACACTGTCTTGGATTTGACCTATTTTAAAGCCCTTGGACTCCAATGCATGCCTGTACAGTTCTAATTTTGTATTTACCCCCTCTTTACTCTCATCAACCAAAATTATATCATATGTTAATAACATACACTAAGGGACCTCCTTTGAATATGAGCAGTTACTTCGTCCTTAATTAGAGAAAAAGATATTTGATATGGCAGATCCTTAGTATAAACATACTTTGATTGGTAATTCATTTGCCTCCACCATAGTTGTTCTCGCTCTAGTCACCACTTCCTCATACATGTTCTCAATGAAGTCAATATACCCCGCTTGGGACTTCTTTCTTTCCCCATACCCACCAAATTAACTCTTTTTAAGAACTCTAATATGTTTCCTTTAAGTTGATAATGAACATATGGAGATATTCTTCCTTTGTTCTCTGAACATCTCTGTCATTTGTCTAGTAAAAAGATCACCTCGATAGTTAACCTTCTTGGCATAAAACCATATTCATTCTCCAATATCCTTATTTTTTGTCTTAATCTTTGCTCCATCACTATCTCCCATAGTGTTATAGTTTGGCTCATTAGCTCAAACCTATATAACAAGGACGCTCCAATTTTTAGAAGTCGTCAATGTTGGACCCGTGTTGCACTCACGTATTATATGCCTGCATTCGTCAAACAAAATAGGGTTGGTGTGTTTCATTCTCCATACTCTACTTGATTAAGTAAAACATAACTATAATTGTTTGATAATCTTACCTCATATAAATATATTAATAAAAAGTTTAATGAATAGCTAGGGTATGATTTTTTTTTTACATTTTTTAAAATTATTTTCATATTTTGTTAATTTTAATTAATTATTGAGTAACAAAATAAGATCACAAATAGTTGATAAAATAATTAGATTTTATTTTCACTATCATTGATGCATGCATTTGTTGTCCTATAGATTAACTAATTATTTTTATATTATTTAATTTTTATATTTTAAAAATAGTTAATTTTTTTTAATTACGAAAATATTATGAATAGGTGATTAAACCATTAGATTTATGAATAGGGGTGTAAATGGGTTGGGCTTATGCCTGACTTGGGTTTTGGTAAATTTTGAATAGGCTTGTGTTCGAGGCCCGTCTGTTACAATTCAAATTAAGGTTCAAAACTTCTCATGGTTTTGTTGCTTGCACTCCTATTATGATCACTAATTATAAAAAAATTTAAATGATGAGGATTGGCCATTAGATGTCAGTTTTACTAAAAATTAAATATGCATATATTTATAAAATGTGGTTGTGTATATTAAATCATTGGTGTAGATTCTTCGATATGTACATGCTTACTTGGATTCCACAATGGAAACTTAGAGCCACGTAGAGTACCTAAAGGTAGGGTAACGATGCATAGTCAGCACTTGGATAACTTAAGAGATATAAGATTGGAGGTCGAGAGATAAGCCCGCAAGGCATGATCTTAGGTTGGATGACATTACCGTAAGGAGCCGTGAAGGCGCCTCGTCGACATCATCCCTTTGTCGACATGAAGCGTCGACGCATAGACGTACATGTGGGATTGACATACTGAACACGAATGAGCAACCAACACATGTGACCAACCAATATGGTTATAAGTGCCATGTCACTTCCACATGGGACGAGGGTATTTTGGTCATTGCACCTCTTAGAACTGAGTCTATATAAATACCCCCACAAAGAAAGGAAGAGGGGGGGGGGGGGGGGGGCACTTTCTTTCTTTCCTCTCCACATCTAGCTACCCTAATCTCTTATGTTCTCTCGATCTGGCAAAGATGGAACCTGAACGGCTAATGACTTAGCTTAGGCGAGTCTCCTGAGACACCTTTCCCTGCTCACCAGACATCTATCACTTGCCTTATCCTTCGACACTTACATTAGGTAAGATGCTTTTGGCATTTATTTACTTAGATGCCACTATTTTGAGTAACTATATAATTTTGGTTCTCAAAGTCTCAATGTTTTAGCAACTCCGTGTATGTAACATATGTTGAGGATTATAGATTTTGTAGTTGTTACTAACTTCTTCCCCATTGTGACTTGGCTAGGGAAGGTTGTCGTTCTTCTCCCTCTTTAGATCTTGCTGAGGTTAGTTAGGGACACCTTCAAGAGTTGGTCTTCTTATGCATTTTCCTCTTTAGGATGGATGCTATGGAGGTCTCTTCTTTCGCGGAATTTTGGGGCCTACCAAACAAAAGGAATTATAGGGTCTTCGAAGACAGAGAAACAGGTAGGAGAGGTCCAATATCAAAGCTCTCATGTTTCTTTGGTTCGAAATTTTTAAAGAGCGCCAAAGGGCTTCTTTTTGAGGACTTTGTATTTAAATGGGGATCCTATTATGTATAAGTTTGACTGCCTTGTATCTTTTTCTTTTGTCCCTTGTTCTCTTAGGCGAGCCTTCTTGTCCTAATTTTGGGTTTTGTTTTTTAATAACATCTGTACTTAAAAAAAAGGAGGGAGCTTTAGGGTTTTAGCACTTCCCATAATACCAATGCGTTTTTTACCTGAATGCAATAATTCCTTAAACTTCCATATCTTGCAAATTTCTGCAAAAATTCTTTTTAACTTACCTTAAACTTCGACCAAACCTTAGTAAATTTTGAATTGAGAATGTTAAAATTTCCCATAATGCGTCGATAAACACATTTTGTCCCATGTTGAGCATTGAATTCAAATACTTCATTGCTTCATTATCTGAATAGAGAACAAACTTCATTGGATCAAATAATGTCTTCAATGGTGAAACACTTGGACTATGCCATAGATGTTTTTAAATCATTTACCAAATAATATCTTTTTAGATATTTCAACTTCTCACTAAAACAACAAGCTTTGTAACTTTGACTTCAAACACCTTGCATAAATTTTGGTACAACAAGGATAGGCTTTGGTGTTTTCTTTTTAATCATGCAACTTTTTTCCATTGTGGGATTCCACTCAAAATATTATGGAAAAATTACTTTTAAGTCCATATTTACAAAAATACCGACCATTTAGTCCCCTTTACAAAACTATGGACACTTTGGTTTAATTTTCTGCCCATTAAGGCCTTTCTTTTGAAATGCCCATACTACCCTCTAGCTAATATCAGTTTGAATTGATAGTATCATTTGATTTGAGGTTTGACTGACGACACAGTACCGTACGTTAGTTTTGTCCAGCTCCTTCCCTCTATTTTCTTGCTCTTGACCTTTTTCCCTCAATTTCCTTCTTCCACTTTCATGATGTATGTATTTGTTTACAGTTTGAGTATTGAGCTCAACTTAGTTGAAACACTAACACAGTTAGACTACAATGAAACGACGGAGAAAATGCATCTCAACGAAGAACCCATGTAACAATGTTGGAAACCGAACAATTTTTTTTTCTATACCTGTTGAACCAGTACCATTTTCATGAAATCTGTATTCGTTTTCAATTTGAGTATTGAGCACAACTTAGTTGAATCACTAACAAAATTAGATGTTAATTAAGAGAATATGGGAAAATGCACAACGAAGAGGAACCCCTGTAACAATAGTAAATCAAACAAAATTCTGTCAAAGGAATCGTTCAACTTGAACGGAGTATCGTTCTGTGATTTGAGAAGGAATTAAGAGGGGATTACTATTCACAGCACTATTCACGTGACACTATTCACGCAGCACTATGGTATGATTTGGGTTTTCTTACATAATAAATTGACTAAAAAAGAAATAGAGATGGATGAAGAGAAGAGAATAAGAGATAGAGAAAGAGATAGGGATAGAAAGATACCTTCGGCTTCGCACCGAATTAGCTTGGCTTCGCACCAAGAGATGATGGCTTCACACCACAAGAAAGATTTCTCAAAGAGATTTCTATTTCTTCATTCATTATTTTTCATTATCAAAATCAAAGGGTACATCACCTTTTGTAAGACTCCCTACTTGAATTTTTCAAATTCTAATCTAATTGAAATTAGAAACTCCTAATACAAATCAACTATTGCAATCAATAATAAAAATTCTAAATAGAAATAAAATCTAATTTCAATTGAAAATCCTAATTAAATAAAAACAAATCTTCGTGGGGTCCACTTATCTAAAAATAGTAAAATAAGAATTTACTATAAATAGTAAAAATGGGATTGACTATAAATAGTAATTTCCATATTTACTATAAATAGTAAAAACGAGATCTACTATAAATAGTAAGTCCATTTGCTTGACTGGCATAGATTCGGTGTAACGTGGACTATCGTAGTAGAATGCTCCCGCATCACAGTACTATTTTCACGATTTTGTTTTCAGTTCGAATACTAAACCTTAAAATTTACAAGCAAAGCTTCATCTCTCTGACTGTTTTTATTTTATAAGACATGTTTAAAACTCCGTTTCACTCTCAATACCTTATCTATTTCTCTAACCTATTTTTTTAAGTCGGTATTTTATTTCAAGTTTGAGTATTGAGCTCAAACTGGTTGAACCAACACCATTTTAATTTCAGTGAATTAGTTGAACTAGTAACAATGGTGAAACGGATGTCAAAAGTTTTTGAAAGGAATTAATTCTTCAAGCGTCGTAAACGAGGAATTGTACCAGTGTCAGTCAAGGATAAGGATAAGGGCATTGTCGTCTTTTCATTCTGATTTAAAATATATTTAATAGTAAAAGTAACCTAAGAAGACTTATTGGTCAGTCTTTTGATAAAGCAATATTAATCAGAACCAAAAAATTTCCTACGGCTTGAATGGTCGAGTCGTGCGTACACTACAGACGTTTTGGTATTTTTCGCAAATATTATTGTTGTTGCAATCGGTAGCTTGCTAAAAGGCAAGTTATTTTTATAAGCTTTTGGGTATAAAAAGACAAAAATGCCCATTGGGTGAATGTTCAAGCTCCCTTCATGTGCCCAAGGACTCATGTTTATTGGCTTATGGGATAAGAAGAGAAAAAAATGCCCTTCTTGATGTAGCTGTCCCTCGCTGACATTGACTCTTGTCAAGGGCCAGGTGACATCCCATATGTTAATGTATGAGCTTTGACAGTAGACAGTGCCACCTCAACAAGGAGACCTCTAGAAGGCCATCTCTAAAAGGTGACCCTAGAAGGCTACCATAGAATGCAACCGTTAGAACACACTTACTTTAGCTAAGATTTTAGAAGGTGTGGCCTTGAGCTTAGAAGTTATTGGCTTGCGAGACGAATTTCCTTGGCATCAAAACCATAGATCTTTATATTTCTCTACTTTGATTGTGTTTCCCATCTCACTTGTGGCGAGTCAATGTGGCATACATGTGGACTTATGCGATTTGCAACATCTATAATAGTCCACACGTGGCAAGGAGAATGTATATAGTCTTTGAGGCATGTATAAATGGTCAAATGATGGTGACACTTTTGCTATGACAAAAGCCCCTTTAGATATAAACGAGCCTTAACTCAAGTGCCATGAAGGAAATTTTATTGGTTTAGTTTTTGATGGCACTTTGAAGATAGTTAGACTTCTCTTTCCTGTAGAGAAAAAGTTCCCGCCTTGCACGAGCTGCGACCTCTTCTTCTAGTTGAAGAAGCTTGTTATCATTTCTCCATCCCAACATCTTCACCTAATCAAGTTCTTATTACCCAAGTCAGCAATGATCCACCCTTTAGAGGACGTGGCAGAGGGCTCACCAACACCAACTGGACTATTAATGATCCTTCCTAAGAATCATTTTCTCATGGGATACTTTGAGCTCATCAAAATGGACGTGGAACTTCAAGCTTGTGCCAGATTTGTGGCAAACCTGATCATCTTACTGTTCGATGTTCTATGCGTTACAATCTAGCCTTCATGAATGCTCTCTAGATCTCATGTGTGCCTTAGAGTAAGTTCGTGGGTTTTTTTTGATAAATATAATATTGTATTGAAAAGGCAAAAGCCAAAATGAACTACAAGGGAACCAGCTCTAGAGATCGAGGTGACTTACTAAAGACTGAAACCAAGCAAAAAAGAAAAGCAAAGACAATAAAATGATACACCGACATCAATAATCCCTAGAGCACAATAGGTCCCATCTAAAGAGAGTCTTCAAGGAAAAGCCCCCCTCTACACTCCAAGAGCATCTTCGACCACAAAAACATCGATCCCTTAATATTAAAGACAATTGATTGCATATTTTGACTCTTTCCTTTAAAGATTCTCTGATTTCTCTACCTCCAAAGACCCCAAATGATCGCAAAAGGTAGCATCCGCCAAAGAATATTCCTTCTATCCAACTGAACAGAAGATCCATGAATGAGCTTGGCACTACCCAACTCATCTCGAACTCTATAAGAAAGGAAGACCAAACCACCCTAGCTACATTGCAATGTAAATTGACAGATTCCCCATGATGCTTGCACATCGCACAATAGTCAATGATAATGATCTTTCTAGAGATCAAGTGATCCATTGTCAATATCTTCTCCAACGAGGCTAACCAAGTAAAGAACTCAATCTTGGTAGGACTTTAGAGCTCCATACCAATGAGACTGGGTATCTAATACCTATAGAATCGTCTAAACCCTCGTGGGTTTTAGTCCCTAGGTTATCGTCTTAGCGTAGTGTGAGCTCTAGATATGTGCCATGTAGGCGAGAAAACGGGCCCAAGCAAGTAGATCTATGTTGACGAAGTAGATGTCTCAAGGTGAAGCCCAATAAAGTGGTCGGGGTGGAGCCTGTGTTGACGAAGTACCAACTCATGGATTGGTCTCCTAATCGATTAGCCTCAAAATCAAGTCTCGGCAAATATTCTTCTTGTTTTTTGGAGGGGTGTGTGTGTGAAAAGGGTTTGATGTTTGAATTTGAAAGACAACCTAAAAAGTTAGGTAAAAAAATGAAAAACTAGTTTCACTCGTAGAGTTAACTTATTCGAGACAAACGATTTATTTTAACCCCTTTAAAGACAAGTCATTGTGATTCCCAAATCACAGTTGATTCTTGCATTGGGTCAAACATCATGAATTGGATCCTCAATCCAACTCAAGATTGTGCGATCCATTGAACCATGGTGTTAACGAAGTAGTTGTCTCAAGGTGAAGCTCATATTGACGAAGTGCCATGTATGGCAAGATAGTTGTCTCATGGCAGAGCCTTTATTGACAAAGTAGTCATCTCAAGGCGAAGCCTGTATTGACAAAGTGCCATGTATAATGAGATGGTTGTCTCAAGGTAGAGCTCGTTTTGATACTATAGTGTTGTTGTGGCATTATGATGGTGCCATGTTATGGATGACATTTGTGTCCGGGCTCAACACTATTTATCTTATGTTGTAAATTGTTAGCATCTACAATTCGATGTAATATTGTCCATGTGCAACGATAGGGTGAAAAAATTAAAAGGACGAGGCGACACGTTAGTGGAGAGATCCCGACAAAATCCTTTGTCATCTCCCTTTAAAGACCCAAAGAAAAGTAACTGTACTAGGGGAGTTTGTCTTCCTGCAAGTACTCGACATGGGATTTGCATGAGGATGTAGCAGGGAGGTACGCAGTTGTAAGGCTCATAGCCACAAAGTTTGTAGTTGTGAAGCTTGTTGTCAGGGCGTACCCTTTATGTTATAAGGGACCCCTTTATATTGTAAGGGCATTTTGGTCCATGTAAAGTTTTTATATAACTAAGAAGTTTGGGGTCATGTGTGATACACATGTGCTCTCTTCTCTCTCTCTTCTTCCTTGCTTGAAACCCTAACCCTAAATTCAACTTGGTATCAAAGCCACACCTTTCCATCACTCTAGAAGCAATCACGCCAGTCGGAGCAAATCAAAGGGACATCAAGAAGTTATTGATGCCATATCGATGTTAGCAGCCATACGGACACCTAGAGCTAGAGCTCTACCTCTGGAAGGAGCACATTTTTCCGGATTTAATGGTGATTTTTTCAGATTTTTTTGGGGCCTTTTTCATGGACTTATGTGAGATATTTTGGGATTTAAGGTGATTTTTGTTTTTTTGCTTTCTTGATCTTCCGATCTGTGAGGCCTTTTTTGCCTCTGCTTGTTGCTTGCTTTTAGCTCCCTATTTTCCAAAACAAACCCCACTCCAATTTGTGGAGTTTTGAGGTGCTGGAGTCCAAAACTCTGTGGTTGCGACTTGGGTGTTACCCTATCACAAAGGGTTGTAGGGTTTGTTTTGGGCTTCTAAACTGTTTTTTCAGTCCATTTCCATCGTTGGGGTGTTTTTGGAGATGGATTGACCCTTCAAAGCCTAATCAGTGTTTCTCTTTCACTTGTTTGGGTCTATTTTGGGTTCTAAACCCTTGTGGAGTACTTATTTCCGGTTGCTAAGGGTTCGTGTGTGTACTACGAACTTCATATTGTTTTTTTGTTGATATTGGTTCATCATGTCTACTGGTGGGAATATCGGAGGATCCACCACGAGTATAGAGGCCACCGCGAGCAATGTTGGGGGCCCATAGTGACTCAAATAGGATTCAAGAATCCCGGATTGCCAATTACTTCCGTCAAGTTAGATGGGAAGAACTACCTGGAGTGGTCTCAAGCTGCCAAGATGTATATCGAGGGCCGTGGAAAGTTAGGGTACATCATTGGCCGGATTGTTGAGCCGAAGATACCAGATGACCCATTGTTTGAGAAGTGGGAGACCGAGAACCTCACAGTTATGTCTTGGCTCTTCAACTCTATGCAGCCTCATATTAGTCAGGGTTTCTTGTTCTTGCATACAACCAAAGAGATTTGGGACACGACTTGTCAGACGTATTCCCAACAACAGAATTTGGCTAAGGCTTTTTTAGCTTCGACAATATCTCTCACCTCCAACAAGGGGAACGACCCCTATCTTAGTATTTTGCTACGCTTTGGAGCATGTGGGAGGAGCTGGATCACTATCACACCTATTAGCATGACTGCACTAGCACCCTCTGCGTCATCAAGTACTAGAAACTGGTTGAGGAAACATAGTTCTTTGAGTTTCTAGCAGGGCTCAACTTGGAGTATGAGTTAGCTTGGATTTAGATCCTTAGCCATGACATGCTTCCCTCTCTTAGTCACATGTACTCCTATGTTCAGAGTGAGGAGAGTTGACGAAGTGTCATGGCACCAATTTCAGTCCCAGCTCGATCTACCCTCGTGTCTGCACCAGCTCTGCAACACTCACAGAAGAACCGTCCCTTTACTCTCGTGGCATCATTTGCTCCTTCCTCTACTAGGAAGTTTTCTGATCGAGCAGGGCCCAAATGTGACTATTGTGGCTGTATTGGACACGTGAAGGCTAAGTGTTGGGAATTGCACGGTCGTCCACCTCGTTCAGTGGCTCATGCGGCTCATAGTGTCACCATAGAGACTCCTGTTAGCGCATCTCCAGACATCTCCACTTAGCCGTCTCTGCCTGTGACTACTCAGAGTTCCTCTCCTTCTATGTTAGTCCAGCCGGCAGAGATAAAAAACCTATGCCGATTCCTTGCTCAGCTCGAAAGTCCTTCTGGAACTTCCACCTCTTCCTTTGCCCAATCAGGTTCCATTCACATTGCCCATCACGTGTTTATTTCTTCGTCCAGTTCCACTTGGGTCATTGATTCATGAGCCTCCGACCACATGATGGGTAAGTCCTTGTCTTCGTATTCTGTGTGTTCGGGTAGAGATAAAGTTAAAAGGTGCCGGTGGTGTTCTATCTCCTGTAGCTGGGAAAGGGACTGCTATCCCTCTTTCCAAGTTTCTTATCCCTTGTTTTACATGTTCTGAAGTTCACTTCAAATTTATTATCTGTTAGTGCCCTTACCAGATGCTTGAATTATAGTGCTACATTCTTCCCTTTTTCGTGTCTTTCAGGACCTAGATACGAGGAGGACGATCAGTATTGGACATGAGGCGAATGGCCTCTACCTTTTGGATGAACAACCCATTGAGTCTCCCACAACACTGTAGTTTCATCGGAGTAGTTGTCGACTCAGTTTGGAGTCTGTTTTGTGTTAGCATGCCCGTCTTGGTCATATCTCTTTTCAATATTTGAAACTTTTATTTCATGCTTTGTTTACTTCTCTGCACATATGCCTGACTTGCATTGTGAAACTTGTGAGCTCGTTAAACATTCTCGGGGAAATCGTAGTTCTTTCTTTTTTGATATTGTGCATTTTGATGTTTGGGGCCCTATTCCTATTCTTCTCTTGGCTTTCGATATTTTGTTAGCTTTGTTGATGATCACACCAGTACCTGGACCTATCTCATGAAAACCAAAGACGAGGTGTATTCCATCTTTCAACATTTTCATAAGATGATCCAGACAAAATTTGGTGCTCATATCAAGGTTTTCCGCACTGATTAGGAGGGCAAATATATGTATGGTGGCCTTCAACACTACCTATCTGAACATGGGATTCTTCATCAAAATTCCTGTAGATATACTCCTGAGCAAAATTGTGTTGTTGAAAGGAAGAATCACCATCTCTTAGAGGTAGACCATCTCTTAGAGGTAGCCAAGTCTCCTTCTTGGTAGCAATATGCTAAATTGTTTTGGTCTGATGCTGTTCTCACTGTTGCATTTGTTATTACTCGCATGTCGTCACGCATCTTGCACCTTAATACTTCTTATCAGTTCCTTAGTCCCGATTCCTCGTTTGCTGTACCTCCTCTTGTGTTTGGTTGTGATGTTTTGTTCACATTTTGGGTCCCAACTGCACTAAGTTGGATCCCAAGGCTCTCAACTGCGTCTTTCTTGGTTATTCCCCTCCACAAAGGATATAAGTGTTTCCACACTCCTTTTGGGAAGCGGTTTACCTCTATGGATGTAACTTTTCACGAGTCTACTTTCTTTTTTTCCCCTGCCTCTCTCTAGGGGGTAGAATAGAAGTGATGAAGAGAGGCTTTCTTCCTCTTCTAAAGTTCCTCTCCCTGGTACTCCGTCACCTCCCATTCTTCTGGTCGAACCTAACCGAACTACTATGGGATTTGATGGTAGTCCTGGTGGTGCTCAAGGGAAACTTAAAGTCTATTGTAGAAGAGAGAAAGCTACAGCTGATCCATGTCCAATGGTACCAATTGTACCATTCTAGGACCCAGGTAATCATTTACCCTCTGAGAGCCTATTGTACCTTTGCCCTTACTGCCTGCTACTGATGATCTTCATATTGCTCTTAGAAAGGGTACGAGGAGCTGTACTCAACACCCTTTAAGCAACTTGTTTCGTACGAGTCTTTATTTCCATCCTACAGGTCCTTTGTTACTTCGTTGTCTACCGCTCATACCTTCATCTGTGTTAGAGGGGTTTTAGCACCCTAAGTGGAAGTATGACATGGTTAAGGAGATGCGGGCCTTAGAAAAGAATCAGACTTGGGAATTGGTGGATTTGCCTAGAGGAAAAAAACCAATAGGATGCAGATGGGTGTACGCCGTCAAATACAAGGCAGATGGGTCTGTTGAGAAGTATAAGGCAAGACTGGTAGCAAAAGGATACTCACAGACATATGGCATTGACTATGTGGAGACATTTGCTCTAGTGGCAAAGAGGAACTCCATACGGGTCTGCTCACATCTCTTGCTACTAATTAGTTGTGGCATCTACATCAGTTGGATGTGAAGAATGCATTCCTTTATGGAGACCTACAAGAGAGGTGTACATGGTTCCTCCCTCAGGATTCACACTAGTAGAAGATGGTAACACAGTGTGTAGACTGAAGAAGTCCCTGTAGGGGCTAAAGCAGTCTCCTAGAGTGTGGTTTGAAAGGTTCACCTAGGCAGTGAAGAACTTAAGCTACACCCAAAGCCAAGCTGATTACACTTTGTTCGTGAAGCACAATGGGAAGAGCACCACTGCTCTCATTGTCTATGCGAATGACATTGTGACTGGGAATGATGGTAAAGAAGTTATAAGTTGAAGAGGCATCTTGCTAGCGAGTTGGAGACGAAAGATCTATGACCCCTAAAGTACTTTCTAGCCATATAGGTTGCAAGATTAAGTTAGGGGATCTTCATCTCTCAAAGGAAGTACGTCCTAGATCTGCTTAAAGACTTTGGAAAATTAAGGGCCAGGCCTATGGACACTCGTATAGAGCAGAATCACAAGTTGGGTAAGGCAAGGGGTGAGTTACTAAAAGATGTTGCGAGTTTTCAGCGATTAGTAGGGAGATTGATTTATCTCTCCCTGACTAGACCAGATATTGCATATGTTGTCAGCGTGATTAGCCATTATATGTACTTACCTAGGGACATCCACTTGGAGGCAGCACACAGGGTTTTGAGGTGTCTCAAATCTACACCTGACAGGGCTCTTCTTTTCAAGAAAATGGTCACATGAGAGTAGAATCGTATATTGATGTAGACTGGGCAGGTGCCAAGGATGATAGGAGATCCACTTTAGGGTATTGCACATTTGTTGGGGGCAACCTTGTGACTTAGAGAAGTAAGAAGCAACTTGTGGTTGCTAGGTCTAGTGGAGGATGAGTTTCGAGCTATGGCTCACGGCTTATGTGAGATGCTATGGTTTTAGATCCTAGTAGTTGAATTAAGATTCCCTGTATTGGCTCGGTAAGTCTGTACTGTGATAACAAGGCAGCAACCAGTATTGCCCACAATCCAGTTCAGCATAATCGAGCAAAGCATATTGAAGTGGTTAGACACTTCATAAGAGAGAAGATTGTTTATGGGGAAGTGTGCACTCCTTTTATGAAGACTGATGGGCAAGTAGCAAATGTTTTCACTAAGGGAGTCATCGGTCATCAGCTACATCCATGTCTCAATAAGTTGGGCATGATAGATATCTACGCGCCAACTTGATGGGAGTGTTGTCTGGGTGTACTCTTTATGTTATAAGGGACCCCTTTATATTGTAAGCATTTTGGTCCGTGTAAAGTTTTTATATAAATAAGAAGTTTAGAGTCACATGCTCTCTTCTCCCTTTCTCCCTTCCTCTTTTTCCTTGCTTGAAACCCTAACCCTAAATTCAACTAAGCTTATAGCCATGAGCATGGTGCTTTGAAGCATAGTGCCATGGCTTTGAGGCACAGTGACACATGGGCCCATCATACGTTAGCTTATGTCAAAATGTTGACCACTCGTTTTTAATACCTTAGAGTACCCAACTAACCGCGCAAAATACTAGTGCAATTGTA
Organism: Euptelea pleiosperma; assembly: GCA_035048495.1. Lineage (NCBI taxonomy): Eukaryota > Viridiplantae > Streptophyta > Magnoliopsida > Ranunculales > Eupteleaceae > Euptelea > Euptelea pleiosperma. The sequence continues at coordinate 45,765,066 of CM068543.1, forward strand.
ATGTGCATGTCTCTGGTGGGCCCTCTTTTGGTTTTGGTGGCATGTTGAGTTGGGTGTTGGAGGTTCGAGCTATCTTTTCCACCTCTGTTTGCCTTGAAGTGAATTGTGGAAAAGAGGCTTGTGTAGGGTGGAGAGGAGTTTCTACAAGCAGGTCCTCCCTTTGGTTTCTTCTTTTCATATGGATAGAGGTGTAGTAGTGTAGTGGCATGGGGGAAAATTGTTATCAACTTTAGGTGGGCCCCACATGTTGCCTCCTGCAATAATAAAAGACGGAAACATGTTTGAGTGGTCATGGGGCGTTTGAGAGAGGCAAAGATAAGGTACTTTGAGAGAGCCCACACCTTCTCTTGTTTTTGGGGTATGGTCTGAGCTAGGGCAGTTGTCCTTGAAGCCTTGAAATGTAGCTGTGGAATGGGATGTCAGTATGGCGAAGAAGCAAGGCAGCTGGGGTATGACTTGGGACAGCATCGGCATTGAATCTGACCACTAGAGAGATCTTTGCTAGGTTGCTACCACAGTGAATTACACCAAGGAGTCGAATTGGTAACAGACAAGATGGAGATTTCAGCATCTGTCATGTCCGTTGCTAAGGACTAACAGGTGGTAGATGAACTTGAACTGTAGGATTGGTTTTCAAATTGGAAAAGTGGATCAAGCAGGCAACATACTAATCCTTTGGATCATTACTTGACCGCAAAACCATTATTGTGTCCTTTATCAATAACGAAGCAGCTGCACCCCAACCATGATTACTTGTCAAAAGTGTGATGGTATGGCGCCTTATGCTGCTACTGGCGCTCAATATGTTGTGCTCCAAGAGGTGCTTGCTGTTGATGTGTGTCATACACCTTTAAAATGGCATCTACTTTGATGTTCTTAATAATGTGTTTTATGTGTTGATGCATGCGGAATGGCGCAACACGCTCTTGGACCTTTGTTATCAACTGCTTGTGCGACATCGAGCAACAGTTAGTGGTTTATGATGTTGCTTTGAGATATGTGAGAGAGAAATGCAATTAGACAGGTGCCTTTGCTATGTCAAAGTAGCTTTCTATGACTCTTGACTGGCTAATTGGATGTTAAAATGGTGGAGCTATTTAAGATGTCCTTTGACTTGACCGACGTAAGTAGATATATATAGAGCTTCACTTCACTTCCCCTCGCCTCGCCTCTCCATCTTTTCCTTTTTTCTTTTCGGTTTTTTTGAGTGCATGGCGTTATGAGGTGATGGGTCCTTTCTTTTTGTAACCGTGACTGCTTAGATGGAGGAAAACTTTTATTCCCCTTCATCCTATTTAAGTGGAGAAGATGCCTTTTTCTATATCTGAACTCAACTGAAGTTCGCTTTGAGCTCTGAGGGGGTGTTAATACGCGTCTATGTTTCTTAGTGCCACCATCCCAGTCAATGACTTGTGGGCTAAAGTCCTTTTGCTGGTCTTTTCATCTCTCTCTTCGTTTGCTCTTTCAAATCCTAGCAAAGTTCGTGAAACCAGATTCTATTTGACATATTCACAATTTCCTCTCTTGATTCTTTGACATCTAAAAATTCGCTATTTGAGTTGCCTATTTTCAAGTTCATTAGCAATAGATTTGTAGTTGCAGCTAGTTGTCAAAAGATGAAACTCAATTAAACCAAGGGAGCGAAGGGTGAACTTGGTGACCTTTTGATGCAGGGCGGGCACGGGTTCTGCGATTGGATAGGGGTTTTGGTTAAATCGCTCCCACCGGTTTGAAGGAATCACTCATTCGGAAAGAATCACTCTACTTCCGGGTTTGAAGGATTCACTCCTTTGGGAAGAATTACTCCTTCGTTCTAGGCATCTCACCCAGCAAATTTGGAAATCACTCCCTAAAGAAAATAAATCTTCATTCAACTAAATAATCTCCATCTTTGGGGTCAACTAATTATGAACTGAAACAATCATAATTAACTTCCAAAAAATGAAATTCTTAATTAAAATTAAACATATATTAAGCTACTTTTGTGGGGTTTACTGACTTAGATTGTCTTCATTGATTTGGTGTAGCTCGGGACCATTGACATGATGCTCCTGCATCAAACCCTCCTGGTTGGAAAAAATTCGGCCTTGAATTTAACTCCATCTTGCAAAAAATCGGTGGTTTGCGAAACTCCGACGAGAAAAATATGATCAAAAGGTAGCTTTTCCACATGATCATCAATGGTGGCTACAATGGGGCTACTTTGGTGGCCATGTTTTTTTCTTTTTTGCGAATTGTTCTAACACCGATCGACAGTAGTAAACGTTGGCGATGTGAAATTCGGCTTTGATACCAAATTTGATGTAGGACGGGCATGAGTTCTACTATCGGATAGGGATTTTGGTAAAATTGCTCATCCAAGTTTGAAAGAATCACTCTGTCGGGAAGAATCACTCTTCTGGGTTCGAAAGAATCACTCTTCCATTCCAAGCATCTCACCTATCAAAATTGGAAATCACTCCCAAAAGAAAATTAATATTCATTAACCTAAATAATCTCCATCGCATACATGAATGATAAGAAAATGTAGATGCTCCAAATTGCATAGGTCCATGTTTATGCAACATGGACTTGCCACGAGTGAGATGGCAAACACAATCAGCATGCGAGAATACAAAGGTCTAACATTTCACAAGGAGGTGCCTTCTTACATCTTAGCTGAAGGCAATGCCTTCAAAGGGTCTCCTTCTACAGTAGGCCTTCTAAAGTGGCCTTCTAGGGGACGCAGTATGCGAGTCGCCTCCAAGAGATGCCGAGGTGGCACTGTCAATTGTTAAGGGCCTTATACTGATGTATGGAATTTCACCTCTCTCTCTCTCTCTCTCTCTCTCTCTCTCTCTCTCTTGTCTCCTTGCTCGCTAGTGCAAGTGTGCCCAGATGGCTCAGTCACCCTTCTACCTTACGTGGCACTTCTTCCTAAGATTCCGTACTAAAACATTTGGCGACTCTGCTGGGGAGGTGACATGCACTAGCAGACCGAGAGATGACAATGACGAGGACAGCAGATAATCTCTCCACATTCATGCTTCATGGCAACGTGCTTGCGGTCTCATATTTTGTGCCCCATGTCTCTTCATTTCTTCACAGCTTCATGTGTCTCATGTATCGTTTGCACTTTGTATCCACAATAATGCATGTTGTATCAAGGCATCATCACTCAACTACGTGCTCCATGCTGTCATGACCATCAATCTCATGACATTGTGCTTCACGGTTCCTCCTAACAGAACACACTTACTATATTCAAAATGTCACACTCTTAGTCTTAGAAGACTCCAGAGGGTCACAAAAGGCAACAAAACTAACACTGCTGCAATACACATTGAGGGCTATACGTGTGTTAGAAGAATGAATCTCAAGACAGATACAGTCAATGCCATCATTGTGTGGTAAGCAACAACACACCTCTCTTACAGACGGTGTGGCCCATATGTTAATGCAATTCCCTAGGCACCTTGCCACTCGCTGTGCAACAGTCCAAACCAATAAGGTGCTACCTTGTATAAAGGCACCAGCATATCCAGTGGCCCCAACCACCAAAAATAAAAAGAAAGAAAGAAAGAGGGGTGGGGACCGGTCAACTCAATACGACTGAAGAAAACAATGAAAGGGTTTTGAAAAAATCCTTGTCTTCTAGATACCTTGCCATTGCTGTTGAAGTTGACAATGGTGATTGCCATCACCGTCGCTATCATATTGAGACTGCTAGTCCCAAATCTCTTTCTCCTTTGCATTGCTCAAAGGAGCAGTGCCACTTGCCATGCATCAATCCAAACCAGTGTTATTAGACGATTTACGATTTGAATCCTACGTTTCAGATCAATCTTAACCCCAGACAATTTGAGTCTTATGTTTGAATCTCATTACGTAAAAGTCCTACGATTTCTATGTGAATCTTACAATTTGATTATGATTCATGACTTGAATTTTACGATTTGAATAAAAACATGGTGCACATTTTCAAGTGAAAACATTGACTCCAATGTTTGTACTTCAGGTTTTTCCTAAACTTTAAACACTACAAAAGAGGAATTAGTAGGTGTTTTTACTGGTTAAACAAATTTATATCATGTTTCTTGCTACGCCTTTCCACAAATATAAAATTATTTGAACATAGTTCTACAATCAACCATTACTTTATTTACTTTTATTGTTCCTCATTATTATTTCAACTTAAAAGGGCACTTAAAGATTAAAAAAGAAGTGAATAAAGTACTCCTAAGTGGTTCGGGTTAGGGAGAAGGAAACACATAAGCTTTTTATACGGAGTATAGATAAGGGGATCATCTGTAAACTATTTTTTCTATCTTGACTCCCTTTCAAGGTATTAAGTTGATTTTTCTCTGAAGTAAGAAACATAAATTTACAAATTCTTGCAACACAATGATTGTAGGAAACATTTTCAATAAAGTGTTTTCCACATAAACACCACTTACTCTAAAAATTAGCAACCTTATCCTCGAATTATTTTCTAGTCAAATTGGCACCCTTTAATTTGATTCGTTGTATGTATGACATCGTTCTATTTAATCTCTTGGCATCCTTATCCTCAAATTATTCTCTAGTCAAATTGGAACCAAAATTATTGCTCTTCTTATTGTACTAAAATATTTGGTTACATTTCAAGTATTTGAGATTGAGTTTTGCATTACTTTTCTTTCTTTTACATTGTTGCTTTATTTGTTTTGTGCTTCAATTTATTGTGGATTGGAACAGATTTGTTTAATTATTGATTTCTTTAGGGTGGGATTCTGTACTTCTCATTTATCTTTTATCTGTTTATTTGCAATATTGTCATTTAATTTAATTTGTTGTTAAAAAATGAAAGTTTAATAAATTTATATGGTGTGGTCTTTTACTTTGGCTACAAAAAATGTTAATCGTCTAAATATCTTCTTTTGACTGACTTGAGTTGCCAATAGTGAGATGCATTTTTCTTGAATTATGACTAATGGAGGAATTCGTATGGACTGGATTTAGATGGATGGATCAGTGAGATGTGCACTCAAACTTGTTCTTTATGAAATTCACATGTATAGTGTAAATTAATATCCTCTTTGGTCCTTTTCCACTGCTAATATTACCAAATTTTGCGTTTCACTTGTATTTTCTATTGCTCCAATAATATTGTTGTTGTCAATGTTTTGTGTTTTTAATATCTTTTTCCCTTTTTTGTTAAATGATAAATTGTCAATTTTGTCTCTAAGATTTTAAGGATTTTCTATATCTTTTATAGAGGAATGGATGATCACAAGTTGGGAGGATCTAGTGATGGCCAAAAATGAGAAGTTGAAAGTTGCTAACCAGTATCAAGAAAAGGAGAGTAAGAACAAGATGCCATGTCTTCCTGCCGAGATACTCAATATCCTTGTTAGGCTTCCTGTCAACTCACAATATGGAGGCATGTTGTATGCAAGCAATGGTGTAACCCTAATATTTGATCCTCTTTTCATTGGTGCTCACCTGCTTCCTTCAGAGTCCGGGTTAAATCATTTGAGGAGAGAGCACCCCAGACAACAGAGTGGTTCGACTTAATCTCATGGAGATGATATATGGGAAAATAGCAATACGGGATATTTGAATGCGAGTTGTAACAGTTTAGTATTGCCAGAATACACAAAACAACAAAGGCTCGTTGTTTATGCGTCGTAACCCCAATCAGATGTCTTAGCCACCATCCATTTTACGGGGTTTCAGTTGTACTGCTCTAGTGGTTAACGAATCGGACATTATGTAGATGTAACCTTTATACAAAATCTCATGTATATAACATTTGCACTCTTTTAGGAGCACACACTCTTCTACATGGAGTCAGATGTATTGGCTATTTAATCATTCCCCTTTTGCTTGTTTTCAGCCGGACTGTAAGAAGTTGTGCTACAGAAGATTTTGTGCAGAAATAAAAACAGAACTATAGATACAAATGGGCAGGGTCAGACAAATCCAGAATCCGTCCTGGCGTGAGCCGTACCTACGGACCTGTTTGTGTGGTAGCGAGTGTTTTTCATGCAAGCTCGAGGGTAGATCGTTGAACTGTATGCAGTTGCTAATGTTTGTGTGCATGAGGTGCAGGGTTATTGAGGAAAGGGGGTTAGCTTTGTAACAGCATTTGTGTTGTCGGTCATCCGTTATTGTACCGTTATCGAGGTTCTTTTGAAAAACAATAAAATAAAATATTTTGACCTTTTTCCCCTTTTTACTCATGTGACCAGTTACAATAGCCGTTATTATGGACATAACGGTAACGTTAAGTGTGCTACAAACTTATAACTGATCATTTAAAACCTTGGACCCAACAAGTAAATAAAGACGTGAAATCCACAAGCATGACCAGGCACGTGCGGCTGGTTGAAGTATCACCTCACTCTGCCCCTCTTTCAATTCAATAGATCATTGCCCACAATGGTTGAAAGCAGGAAAATTTTCTTTCAAAGAGTGCAATCGTTCCATGCAGCATCTTGGGATGGTATTAGTGTTACGCTTCGTTCCTAGGAGTCCAAGACCTGATCACCTGCGATCCATGGGCTAACTTGAAACCCAAGGTCAAAGTGTGAAGATTAAAAGGGTAATTATGTCATTTCACAGTTATTAAAACTAGGGAAATTTTAGTCGCACCCCACAATAATTGAGGGCACCCGAAACCCTTGATTTTTTTTAACTTTTTTTAATTCCGGTAATGCCCTATTATGCCAAGGCATTTTTTAGAATTTTTTTACGGAGCCGGTCACAACCCACAGTAGGAACCACATTGCACACTCTTCTTGGACGCTGACCGCATGGATGTTTGACCAGTCCCTGGTGGACCTGCAAACCAATAATCAGCCTGATCAGTGAATTCTAAGCGTTGGATTGAAGTAAGTTTCATGGGTTGATTTTGACCGTAGGAATTTGAGCATTATTTGGGTGCAAAGATCCAAAGGTTGTAAATCACTAATCAGGCTGATTTTTGGTTTGCAGGTCCACCGAAGAACTGGCCAAACATCCATATGGTCAGCGCCCTTCAATAGTGTGCCACGTGGCTCGTATTGTGGGTTCCCGTTGTGATTTAAGTTTTACTCGTTTGCTAGAGTGCCTGTGTGGTGCATTCAATAGGTCGGGTGCCCTCACAAATTTTGAAATAAAAGATGGGGTGCATTCAACAGGTCGGGTGACCTCACATTTTTGTGGGGTGCGACCAATTTTTCCCTTAAAACTACCGTTCACAATCACAAAATGTGGTCAATGTAAGACAATTCCTTAATCAAAGGGCCATTAGTCAAAATCAAAATCAAAGTAAAATGTCAAACCTTAAGAAAAATCCTTTAATTAAATCTAAGCTAATATTTAAAAAAGTATGAAAATTAGGAATTTTTTCACTTTGGACAGAACAATATATTTAAGTTTAAAAATGCATAATATAATCAATTTAAATCCGATTTAAGCAGAACTTAACTTTCTGGAAAGAAAATAGAAAGTAGATTTGAAATAAAATAATAATGAAAATTCTCTAGAACTCATACAGTCTAAGGGATACCCAAACAAAACCCTACGTACTTTTAGTTAGAATTTGAATCGTTTAGTTTTACAAAAAATAATTTTATCTTTTTAAAATACTCAATGAAAATGGATGAATCCAAGTTTGCTAGAACCCAAACAGGATGAGAGTTCCAGAGATAATTTTTTTTTTTTTTTAAATTAGGTAACGCCTCTTTTTGTAGACAGATGTCATCCTTCATGTTTTTAGGATGTGTAGTCAATTGTCGATGCACCTGGATAAAATGAGCAAAAAAATAGCAATTTTTTTTTTTTTTTATCTTTTTAAATATTGAATGAAAATGGATGAATCCAAGTTTGCTAGAACCCAAACAAGATAGAGGGTTGTAGTGATAATTTAAAAAAAAAAAAAAAAATTCTGCGGTAACATGCCTCTGTTTGTAGACAGATGTCATCCTTCATGTTTTCAAGACTAGTGGGTGCCCCGTGCCATCGGCACTCCCCGACAAAGGATTTGCCACAATCAGGTGAGTGGCGGAGATCCACCGTCCATTTGGGGGAGGATTAGATCTCGGCCCTTTTTTGTTGATGCTTATAAGAGGAGGTATAAGTAGGGAGACAACCAATGTGTTTTGTTATATAGAATAGTAAATGGCCTATGCCCACAGCACTCTCTGACTAAAGTGTTTGCAAAAATTGGGTGCCTTGGGCACTCAAACGGTATAACGGACTGGGGTGTTACCGTTTTTTCCATTATAATGGATTGTAACGCATAGAGGGAGAAATGGAAAAATAACAGAAATAACAAAAAAGAACGGTGTTGAAATTTAAATTTTGAATAAATTGAGGTCAAATGAGGCGGATTGAGTGGCTGAAATCTAACCGTCCACATTAGGTCCATGGATTTGATCTCAACCACTCTTTATCTAACCGTCCACATTAGATGGATGAATAAGATAAGAGAATACAACTGAGTTGTCTTGTTATATGCGTGGGTGGCCCGTGCCCGTGGTACTTTCCGACAAAGTGTTTGTCAAAATCGGTTGGGAGTTAATCTCAGCCATCGATATGAAGCATAGTGGATCTCAGCCACTCATTATTGAAGCCATATAAGATAAGAGGGGTATAAGACAACCACTGTCACTTGTTATATAGATAGTGGGTGGCCCGTGCCCACGGCACTCTCCAACAAAGCCTTTGTCAAAATTGGGTGTGAATGGTTGAGATCCACCATTTATTTGGGGGATAAGATCTCAGCCCTTCTTTGTCAAAATAGATAAGAGGGGGTATAAGTGGGGAGACAACTTCCCGTTTTGTTATATAGATGTACAGTCAACTGTGGGTGCATCTTGATAAAATGAGCAAAATAATAGCAATCAATCTCTAAAAAAATTGAAAATATTTAAATAGGAATCTCTGTGTTGTCTAACTAATGTAGCTGGTTTCACCTCAATTGGAGTTTTACAGAAAAAAGTTATGATGATTTTGGTCGTGACTGTAAAAAGAATTTTAGAAGAAAAAAATCAAATAAAATTATCAAATCCTAAAAAAATTAAATCCGAATTTCATGAAATTATACTAAATTAAATCTAACCATCATCCATCATGAACCTAAATCAAACCAATATCTCTAAACATGTTCCAACAAATATAAAGTGTATTCCAACCCTAAAATATAATTAATCTAAAATAAATTACTGAAAATCTTCTCCAATAAGCACCTAAAAACCCGGTTCATGTTCGTATTTATACCAAATTTGAAAGATAGTAAGTTGGGTGAGTTATCAGGCATACAACGTCATACTACCTCATAATCGATAAAAACAAACATGATTTCAAAAGATATAGTTAGCACTAAAAGATAAACTTTAGCATATAACCAATAAACTCGAAAATAGTGAATCGAAGATCATAGGTAATCCAACCATTAGATCTATCCATGAATACATGCTTGATATATATTAACCAATCTATCTAATTTCTACCATTTTCATTAAGAGCTCTTGTCTAAGGATAGTTGCCCTTGTTAACTCCACTACGAGGATCCAATGGGGGTTTAGGGTCTTGCACCCAAGGGCACTGGGCCTTACCTTGTTAGGGCTGCAACTTGGATGGGCTCAACCTGACGTTGGGCTAGCCCCTTCAACACTCAGGCTCTACTCGAGCCTTATTTTAGATAACCTAATCAAAATTGGGTTGGGCTCGGGTTGAGACGAGGAAACCTGACCCAAATCGAACCTGATAACACACATAATAGGTAAGGTTGCCTGATCTCTCCTCTCCCCTTTCTCTCTCTCAAACGCTCCCTACCTTGCCTTCTCTCTCTCTCTCTCTCTCTCAAACCTAACTGCCCCTTCCCCTACCATTAAATTAAGCCCATGCAAAATGGTGCAACCTTTATGAAAACTTCAATATTCAAAGCACAAAGACTGAGAGGTTAAGAAATAGAGGTGTCTCTCTGAGATCTCTAATGGCGTACCTAAATTTGTGGTTCAATCTGAGATGGCGCTCTTCTGTTTATCGCTATGGCCGCACCTTTCTTCTCTACACCTTTCCAACTTTGTGTACCAGGTACTCTCAACTACCCCCTCTAAAGGTAGAGCATGCTACCTTATGGTCAATCTCCGAGAATTTAAATCCTTTTGATGATGTTAATCTGCACACCCTAGACTAGCAATATAAATGTCCGAGTCCTAGGGATCTTGTCCAATCAAGGAAAGTTTCTAAAACTAATGTAGAGTGCAGATCTCGGGTTATATCCAACCCAAATTATGATGTAGCGCTAGCGCTTATCTAGCGCAAGTTCTGAGTGATACATCAAGAGTAGACTTGAGTCCATCCTGACTTGCTCTTAGTTCTTTATGCTCTTATGTTTACACAACTGTCTTTAGCTTGGATATGCTAGCTTCACACCTTAGTATCTTATGTTGCCTCGACCATGTCACCTCTGCACCTGTTGTTCAACGCAAGCAAACATTTCAATTTTTGTAATTCACAATATATAGTTCAACATAAAAACAATAGTGAGCTCAACTCCTTAGGTTAGCTCAGGAAAATATTCTTAGTTTGGTAAAGGAGCCTAATTAGCTCAGCATCCACTTTACCCCGCTACTTAAATATTTTCCAATCCAAGTCTAGATCATATTTTAGTACTTAGGATTAGCTCAAGCCTAGATCTTGGCCTAGTGCATGCTTAGCGTTATCTCAAGGCTAACTTATGGTTCAACACTTAAAGGTTTCTTGGAGCCTTCTTGTTGCTCCACTTTAGTGTTGAGCAGACGTACCAAACTTCGGTACTAATTTGCATGTCTTGATCAGGGAATGTCTTCCTCCTCGGGTAGGCTAAACCTTTCCTTCCAAAGGGGGCGAAGACGCACAATACGTGGGCCAACTGCTCTGAAGAGTAGGGAACGACATAGTAGCTTAAGGATCATGTGCATCCATGTGCGGAGCTGAGGGAAGGTCTGACAGAGTTGTCCAAGGGCTTTGACGTACCAAAATGGGGCTCTCCAAAGCTGATGGGAGATCTACTGAGCCAAGATGAACTTCATTGGGCTCTCCTATATGCTCAAATAAGCTTTGTTGAGAGTTTAGAATACCTTCAGAAGTGGTGCATTCAATCTATCACATGTACGTGTACAATTCATATTGTGCAGAATTATGCACCCACATATAATGTGGGGAAGACAATTTTTTGACACATATAATGAGTTGAAGTCTGATTTTTGGTGAGAATGATCTCTTCACCATAATGATCATTCTCATAAGAAATCAACTCTTTCTAAACTTCTAATCTTATTCAATTTAGACTAAAAGTTAACGATGGAAATAAACGATCTAGAATGTTTTCAACTTGGATTCTACTTTTGATAAGAATTCAAATCTCGGAATCGGAATGAAGTGAGGATGATCTCCATGTTGAGGAAATTATCGTAAATAAAAATCAGACCTTAACTCATTTTCATGTGGGCCCCACTACAGTGTGTCATTATATGGGCTGGAATAAAGTTACTAATGCGTTAATTTTGACTTATAAGATGACACACGGTCGTGGGGATCAAATGCAGATGAGTTAAGGCTGATTTTTTGTTTTAAAATTTCTAACTCTATCAAATATGGTCATAAATTTAATGGTGAAAATGGATGGCCCAAATTGTTTTGACTTGCAATCCACTTTTCATAAGGCTAAAAATATTAGAATGATCGCATTTTTTATGAGGTTGATATCCATGTTGAGAAGAATATCATCATCACCAAAAATCAGCCCTTAACTTATCTGCATGTGGGCCCTACATCTATGAGCCACAAGTATAGATTACTTTGCAACATTCAAGTATAGAAGCACAAGTAATTAATATAAAATTAACTAGTAATCTAAGAAATAATTAGCATTATTTCCTTAATAAACAATAATTTGAAATTTTTGAAGGAATAGAGCATCGATATATATTTACCGAACAACAAATGCATGTTGACCATCTACCTCAACTCATAATATTACTTGGTGCTTTCAAGCAAGGTTTAAAAGGGGCCATTATAATGGACTGGGGGCATTTTTCCGTTATAACGGATTGTAACTCCCAGGGGCAAAATTGAAAAAAAGGGAAAAGAATGGACCTAAAATTCAAAATTCAAAATTTGAATTTCAAATTTTCAATAAAATTTGTAATGGAAAAAATGGGATTTTTTTAACAATTTTTTTTCAGAAAATAACGGTCGTTATTATTTTTGTTATAACGGAAAAGAACGACCGTAACTTGGGGAATTTTCGATACCCCGTCAATTTCTCCTCTCCCCCCTTTCTCTTATTTCCCCTCCACAATTTATGAAAATTTTTAATTGGCCCGTGGGCCCATTGAAATCTCTTATCACCCCCAACCCCCCAAAATGATAAACACGAAAGGGTAATTTGGAAGGGTTTTGCAATTTCGGTGAAATCGCCATACGTCACTCTTCCTTTCCCCATCCACCCTCATCACACCGCCAACCCCATTTTCTCTTCAGCGTCGCCGGTGGCCCTCTTTCTCCGTCGTTGTCGGAGAGTGAAGGCACCTCTCGTTGCGCATGTACTCGTCAGTCCCAACAATGCTTCACTGTTTAGACTATTAAGTCCAAACAGTGAATGATTGTCTGGACTTCGCAGTCCGAACAATCAATTCAAAGACCATGACCGAGACTATACGAGAAAAAAAAAAACCCGATGTATCGTTTCGGCGAGATTACTATAAATTCTTGTTAGAATGGTTTCGAAAATGAAGTTAGAATGATTTTGTCGATAAAAAAATTGAATTCATCAAATACATACATCCATTGAATCTTCCATGATTGTTTTATTCAAAAGTTCCCAACGAGAGTTGTAAAAGATGTAGAATACAACCCTAGAATCTTTTAGGTAATCTCCTTTTGCTTTTTCAATAGTCTCCCTTGCTTCCTCCCGTGCTCTAACTATTTTGAACTTTAGAGGGGATGAGTAGAAATAGAAATGGGTTAATTAGAGAAACAAAGGGGGTAAAGTTGGTATTTTATATATCGTGTGGAGGGAGGATAAAAAAAATACGGGGTATCCAAAATTCGCTCCGTGAGCATTAAAACAGTACATAACATAACGAGGGAGGTCTGAATCCACTATAACGGCTGTATTTTTGTTATAATGGCCGTCTTTTAAACTATGCTTTCAAGTGTGTTACATTGAACAGGCATACCATCCCCTACATCCAAACACACCCTTCAAAACGAAAAGGAAAAAAAAAAATTTATGATTGGCATTTATGCGTATCCTAAATTACACAAGCAACAGGTGCAAATGTCCCTACATCCAACACCAAATGATTGAATTGGCATGGCATCTCTAATCATTCCTCCACGTCTGCACTGCACAAGTATTTTACATTTGCTGCCAAGCTTTCCATTAATGGTGATTTCTTCAATATTTTATCTTTATTTATATAAAGTAGACTTTTCCATTTTTATGTTTGGTGGACTGGAGAGCTACCTTAACTAAGAGGCAACAGTACACTCTGGTGGACACCACAGGCTTCAATTCCTGCAAAGGCTGTACTTTTACACATGACAGCTTAAATAGCAGAAAACTCCATATAAGGCCTATATATATATATTAATTTAAAAATCGAACTCTCTATATAACAGAAAATTTTATTTAACGACTATTCAAGATAATCAAAAGCTATGGAAAAATGTAGATGCAGAGGACTCCCGTCTCGTTGCAGTCCATGCAGAGGACTTTTGCGGCCCTACATAAATCATTATTTGGGCCTGATGACTGCATGGGTGTTCAGCCCACTATTGGTGGATAAACATAGTAAAATTCATCTTGATTGATGATTTCTAGCCATTGGATTTACTACCCAAAGAACATATATGCTTGAATCCAATGGTTAGAACCAATCTTAAAAAGTACTAAAATCTATGGCTAAAGATAACCAATCAGGTTGGTTTTTGGTTTGTATATCCAATAAGGAGTGGGCTAAACATCTGTATGGTTAGTGGGCTGTGGGCCTCCTCTCACCTGGGGCCTAAGGCGCGTGACCACCTTAATGGCCTTATGGTAGAGACGGCCCTGCCTTTGCTATAACAATTCAGAGTGGAAAATACGGTATGGAAAATATTTGAGTATAATCTGGTTTGTCATTAAAAAATGTGTTAAAAGTTTCAGCAAAAATAATTTAGAAATAAAATAAAAAAAAAGTAAAATATTGTCAATTTCTGTCTTTGTCTTATAAAATAATTAGTGGTTGCCCCGTGCCCACGGCACTCCCCAAGATCCACCATCCACTTGTGGATAAGATCTCAGCCATCTATATATGAAGCCTATAAGAGGGGGAGACAACTGAGTTGATTTGATACATAGATTTTTCATGTTCATAACTGAATAATTTGAAAAAGTTCATAAATCATGTTAAAAAATATGTGAATTTTTTCCTAAAGTTTTGAATAGGACGTCGGTTCGTTTTTTTTTCTTTTTAAATAATGTTTACCATTCGCGAATTAATTTACTATAAGATATGAAGTCTGCAGTGTCAGCCCAGGCTTCCTTTTGGTTCCCTAAAATAATTATCCCCCTCGACGGTTAAATGGCAATAAATCAACTATCCCTCAAACGGGCAATCAACGGTCCCCACCAAAACATATATAAAGGAACATGACATCATTGTGATGATATGCATCACGTGGTACTATATTATCATACTATTGGGCCTACAACATCATTAGCCTTCTTTATAATCTCTTGTTCAGGGTTTGTAGTCGAAGCACGATCACAGAGACCATATTCACGATTTTTCACAATGAGTTTTTCCTCAAACCACCAACATAGGAACCATATTCATCATTGTTCATTAAATCTAAGAAGGCATCAGAACCATGACAAGTGGCACTTAACTATAGGTGGCAGGATTACTGGATCAAAAAATTGCAAGGTCAAAAATTTTCTCCAGTGGGAGCAGCTGATGTGTGGGATATGGAGTGGTGACTCGTTATTTATTCTCTAGTATCCTTTGAACTTTCAAACGCGGGACTAGATATGACGCCAACCGTGCTGTGTGTCCGGGAAGGCTTGGGTAAGCGTGCACAACCATAGGACTAGTCCCATCACCAATGTGTGTGGGGATACCTGTGTTATCAAAAACAAAAAAAAAAGATGTGATGCCAAATTACGGGCGCAAATTTTTTTGGACGTTTTCCTTAAGTTATAGCCAAATTATTTGGCGCAAAATTATAGCCAATGGCAATATCTTCCATAATACTTTACCCCTTGTCGATATAGAAATAAAATTTCAACTCACCAATACTTCCCCTATGTTTTTCAGACAAACCCATTCCATGCCTATGTGAGAAAGAAAGAACAACCAAACCTATCTGACAAACTCACAATGGACAAGAAGTAGATGGTTAGGGCTTTCTCCGTTAGCCTTACACATAACACAAAAGTTTACTAATATCTACTTCCTAGTGATCAAATTATCAACAGTAAGCAATTTATTCAAAATAGCTACCCACGTGAAGAAACACATTTTTTTAATAAGACTAGGGATTTCCAAAATTTGGACCATGGAAAGTGGGATAGTGTAGGGGTTGAGGAGGATGCCAAAACTTCATAAACGTTCGGACCGTGTTTTCTTCTAGTACCATCTTCTCATGTACTCAGTTTTCTTTTGTACACCATTCTCTCTTATCATCTTCATCTTCATCTTCTCCCATCCTTTTCATAAGCTAATGAGGATCTTATTTATAGAATTTCAGTAATACAGTCTTACACAAAACATGGGTTGGTAATGACGCGGGCTTCAAATGACATCTCCATAATTTTAAAAATACTTATATCTTTTCTATTAATTTCCTTTGAATCTATTTACTTAGTAGATGTTTTTCTTTTTTTTTTTTGCCTTTCAACAGAGGTTCTTTTTTATGGGAATTTTTGACATACCCCCCCATGTCATTTTGAAAACTTGACATACCCCCCCATGATTTGAAAAAGCTGACATACCCCCTATGACTCGGTCCACTGTTATTTGACCAGTATTGACCTATTTGACTACCAAATTCTGTATTAATGGACAAAAGTACCCTTGTCTTGAACCTTAGAACAAGGGTTTGGGTTTGGGCCAATACCCAAACCCCAAATCAAATATGAAAAGAGGAGATTAAAAATAAAAATCATTCTTGGTAAACCTGAGATTTTTTGTTTGTTTTTCTTTTTATTTTTATGAATTAAACAAAGATTGAAAATAAAAAACCATAAAAATAGATAAAACTTACGAGAGAATGCGATTACTTTTAAAAATTCAAAGAACAAATCTTTCCAAAATCCATGTCTCAAAAGCTTAAAATCTAAATTGCTCTTATTCTGATTTTTCATTTTAGTTACTGAATTTTTTAGAAATATAATTGTATGCTTTTTTTTTTTTTTTTCAAAACCTTGAGTTTTAAATTATTGCTGGAGTATGGCTTGGTCGTCCTCCACATCCGTTCGATTTGGGGTTTAGGTTTTAGCCCAAACCCTTATTCCAAAGTTGAAGACAAGAGCGTTTCTGTCATTTAATATAAAATTTGGTGGTCAACACTGGTCAAATGACAGTAAACCGAGTCATAGGGGGGTATGTCAAAAATTCCCCTTTTTTATTTTGGTTTCCAAAGGACATACGTTGCCTCTGTCCCCTCGTTCAATGCAACAATCCAAAAGATAAAAAAAAGTATAAAATTCTACCACATAAAGGACAGCAATGTACGGATGTTTGGTCCATTTCTAGGTGAACCTACGTACAAAAATCAACCTAATTAGTGATTTCTAACCTTTGGATCTGAGTACCCAACCATGCCATTCAGTGATTTTAAATTTTTGGATCTTTGTACTCAAAATAATGCTCAATATCTGCAGTGAAAAATCAACCCATGATAATTATTCCAATCGAATGCTCAGAAATCACTAATCAGGCTGACTTTTTGCATGTAGGTCTACCTAAGGATGGGCCAAACATTTATATTGCTAGTGATTTTCTTTAAGACTGTGCCACGTGTAAGGTACTGCCACATGTGCAATGCAGGTGGCGTCCCTAGTAAAGATAGAAAGTATTAGATGTTGTATCATTCAACATATACATAAAAATTGAGAAATATTAAACTAATAAATAATTTTCGATGTTTTTCCTGAACATCAAAAGTTTTCTCATAGACAAGACTAATGGTTGTCCTTGGAGAGAACAAATGGATCTTGACCATCTATTTCAACTGATATAAGTTTACTTGGGGCGCGTTTGATTGCCAAGTAGGAAAATTGCATTTTCCTTGGGAAAACACAATCGCCCATTGTTAGATATGGCCATTTTCCCTACTAAGCCTGGAATTTATTTCCATCCAGATAAGTGAGAATTCATTTCTCACATGATTGAATATGTACGTGTTCTCAGTTGCAATCAATCAGCCATTTAAGGCATTTCCCAGATGTATTTTCTCGGAAAAATTTGCTGTGCAACCAAACACGCCCTTAATGATTTCAAGTGTTAGATTGAAGAGGCAGGCCTACCCCTACATCCAAACACACCCTGAATAAAAGAATAAAAATAATGATTTGCATTTATGCAGATTCTAAAATACACAAACAGCAGGTGCTAGTTTCCCTACTTCCATTACCAAATGATTGAATTGGCATGGCATCTCTAATCATGCATTCACATGTGTAGATCTGCTGCCACTCTTTCCATTAATGGTAATATCTTCAATATTTCATCTTTCTTTATATAAAGTAGACATCTCCTTCTTTGTGTTTGCTGGATACCCAAACTAAGAGGCACTGTACTCTGGTGGACACCACAGGCTTCAATTCCTGCAAAGGGTACACTTTTTACATGTGACAGCTGAAATAGTGGATCCAAAGGTGTTCACTTGTTGAACGATCTCCATTAGTCCAATAAACAGAGAAATGATCACAACCCTATGGATCTCTCAGATAATTCTAAAAATGGTCCGGGTGAACCAAAATCAAGGTGTGGAATGTATTTTCGTAAATTAAGCAAATTGAAGCACAATTCGTGGGGTACGACTAAAATTTCCCAAACACGTACATAAAGGAGCATTGACATCATAAGCTTCACATGGTACTCGATCATATTAGAACAGGGGCTACAACATCATTGGGCCTTATTTATGGTCTCCTACACATGGGTTGGAGGTTTAATGGGTCCATAGCCACAATGATTTTACTCAAAACCATGAACATAGTGACCATATTCATATTTTTCAGAGGGAGGATCTCTTCAAAGTTCAAACTACCAACACAGGGACCATATTCATGATTGTTCATATTAAATCTAAGACGACAAACTGAACCTGTGAGCTCAAGGTTGCAGGCGACAACGTCAACCAATTGAGTCATGGGCTCGAGCCGATTACATGTTTGGTGTTGCTACCGGCTGATCGAGCTTGTTTTTCTCTCTTCGCAGGGTTGCATCTAGGCGGCAATATTTTTTGCATGATACTTTTTCTAGATAGCCAACGGGATTATATGAAGGTCAAACTCGAACACTTTCCATCTCTCATGATTGAAAGAAAATGCTAGGACCAATGGTTGATCAGAAGTAGTCCATAGATTGTGATCGAATGGTTACAATCAAGGTTTAAAGGAGGCCGTTTTAATGGTTTAACGGATTGAAACGGTCAGGGGCAAAAATGGAAGAAAAATGGAAAAAAAAAAGGAATTTAACGGAAAAAAATGGCGCTGAAATTCAAAATTTGAAATTTGAAAATAAAAAAGAAAAAGAATTAAACGGCTGTTAAAATGATTTTAATGGCTGTTAAAACAAAAACCGTCCGTTAAATTCAAAAGCGTTTAACGTGTTTAAACGGAAACAGGCTTGGGGCATTACTGTTTAAACGCCGTTAAAACCGTTTGACGGCATCAGATTTTATATATCTTAGAATGTCCCCTGGGTACGTAGTAGGGTATGTATCACATTCTTTTGGAGAATCATAAAAATTATGATAAATGATAATCCCTTAAGAAGCTTAATTTTAGATCAGACGGTCACTATTTCCAACCAAGACTGAAATATCTTAATTGCTTGCTTTGGGCTTATCTTATTGATTCTCCTATTTGTCGATGATGTAATGATTCGTAACAAGTTTCCGGTTGAAAAAGTATAGAATAAAACTATAATTGGCGGACAGTGTCACAAATTTCCATTTTTGTACGTGGCTGCAGCTCGGCCTCTGTAACCGTACCCATGGGCCATGGCCGAGAACCATAGACAGAAATAAATGTTTATAGGGATCATATAAGGAAGCATGGGGCAGACGATAACCAATCAGGATATTTTTGGTGTGTAGATCCACCTAGGGATGGACAAGCATGTATATGGTCTATTGTGTTAGGTGTCTTGTATTCTACACGGATGTTACTGTTTATTAAAGTCACAACTTTATATTTGTCCAATTCAATTCCAATTCCGTGCTGAGCTGGATGGAGGGTTGCAGGGGGGCAGCACGCCCCTTGCCCGGGTCCAAGGGCGATACCCTAGCTCTGCTAGAGCCAATGGCATTTTTTGTCTATACAAGTCTGTACACTTTTATATATAACCCTATATATATAGGGTCGGGTTCAGTGACCAACAGTTTTGACCAACATTTTTTACCAACACCTTGGTGTACCCTCATAGAAGATGAATCAATGGCTGGTTTTTGGCGAGGACGTACGATCTCTATGGTGAGGAGATCATCCTCACAAAAATTCAAATCATTCCGATATTCATAGACTGGTTTAGAAGTTGAAGAATTATGGACCGTCGATTTTCACCGTGTAACTTGAAAACCACATTTAACGGGGTTAAAAATTTCAATTGGTTGATTTTTTATTGGGGTTATCTATATGGTGAGGAGATTATCCTGAAAAAACAGATGAATTATTATAACCCTAATTCTTTAGAGATACTGAAAGAGCTCTTCTCACCCTGGACATAGGTACAGAGCATAGCCACATAATTAACCTTGCTATGTCCGAGTGATTGATCTTTTCGATTTCTTTATATTTGTTAGTTCATGGATGGTCGATTTTCAACACAGTCAGTAGTCTCAGAGCTATTTACCTGGTGCATTTTTACGCGACCCACGATACTACAAGCGAGCGACCCACAGTACTACAAAGCGATCCACTTCGTAAAAAAAAAAATGGTAGATCTCCTAGATGTTTGCCACGTGTCTTATATGAAGATCATTTAATTACTAGAACTGCAAATAGATGTATTACTTATATATTTATACGTAAAAATACATTTACATGATGATGAGCAAGCAAGAAACACCAAAAACATAACTTAAGAAAAGATAAGCAATCTTCTTCAACCTCTTGTCCTGATAATGGTCACAGTGCCTCTTCCCTGCGTGTGAATTCTAGTGAGAGCCACCACAGCTTTCCCCGACGGGCCGATTCCACCCGCCGATACACATGGATGGAACGCCAAGTCACCGACAGGGTGTCGAACAGGCCTCGTCGGCCGCATGAGTATCCTCTCGTTAATTTCATTGAGGGTCACGTCCCCTTCGATCCCTCCCGGCTTTACGACATCAAATGGGTAAGCCACTTTCTTATTCCTTCCAGGACCACCCTCTGGATAATAACAACAAACCATGAACAAAGAAACATAAAGCAAAAGAAAAAGGGAAGAAAGATCGAGAGACACAAATGACTCTACTATGGACTTTTGATTCAAAAGCAAGGTCTTGATAATTTAGAAATATACTTGAAACTGAGGCGTCTTTTTCATCTGGGTCCTTGGTCAGTGAGTCCACATGGAAGGAAGATGAAGAAGAAAGATTTTCATGTTGCTCTGGTTCTCTTGTTTTCATATCCGTTGGAGTGGTAGATCCGTTGCTGATGTCGTTCCACAAAGAGTTCAAAGGACTGTCATCTGAGATCAGAACAAAGCCTTAGCTTTAGTTATGGTGATCCTTACATTTGCTGTTTCATCCTGGATTTTTCAATTCACTCCCTAGTTTAATTAGCTGAATTAGCTAAACATCCAGCATTTTCAATTTATTGGAGTTTACCCCTTTTGCTTGGGTCTTTTGTAGTTGTAAAATGACCAAAATGCCAATCAAAACTTCAAAATTAGAGTAGCAATTGATGTGGATTTGATGCATAACTTTGCTAACAAATATGCTCACATTGGTCACTAAGCCTGTACACTCTTGACACCTACCCATGGCAATCCTTGTTTTAAATTTTAGAAGTTTAAATTAATTTAGAAAACAATCTTGTCAGGGTTATCACTTATCATGGGTACTTGTCAAGGGTATACACTTTAGTGACCGAGATATGTCACTAAAGCAAGTGACCAAAAGTGGACTCGTGTTTCATGGGCACTTTGGTTATTTAGTAAATATATGGTCAAAGATATCGACAGGAGTCAAAGGGTGAGATGCCAATAAATTGAAAATGTTGGATCTATTGCTAATTTTGCTAATTAACTAGGGATTAATGTAAATATCGCTTTTATATCTTCGTCAAAAGGCATCAGCATCATCATCGTCGTCACCGCCAATTTTGGCGACTATTTTGTGTCAGCCATATAAATCCTGTTCATTAAATGAATGGGTTGGAATAAGCTTGAACCTATGGATCAGAATTCCCCAAATTATTTGCCTAAAGTTCTACACCGACTTCCCATCAGGTATAACCTTCCTTTTTCTTCGAGGCTTGGGACCAGCAATGCAATGGACTCATTTTTTTGAACTTCTCGCACGAATTCTTTGGCGTGTATTTGAGAATCCAACAACCATCGTTGGATTATTGAAATCCACGGCGCCGAGAGCACGAGTCCCTGATCCCAACCCGTCACGAAAAAATCCGGACCAATTTGTGAAACTTGACCAGTTCAATTAATGTTTTTTTTTTTTTTTTTAAACATTAGTGATGAGAGAGTGAGAAGATGGGAGAGAAATTTAAAAAAAATTAGGTAGTGTAGAGTGTAGTGTGTAGACAATTTCTCGCTAACGACAATGATGGGGACATCATCCTACTCTAATCAATCACAAGAATACAGAAGTGAATAAAAATCAATGAAATTGACATGGGAATATATCCAATATGATTTTTCTACATATCTACTCACATTATTCGAAAAATAAAGCTGATGATCTTATGATCGTACGATTCCAAAAATAATCTTGGTGGTGAGGATTTGCCTACCCCACCAAATGGAGAGAGAGAGAGAGAGAGGGAGAGAGAGAGAGAGAAGAGAAGAAGAAGAAGAAGAAGAAGAAGAAGAAGAAGAAGAAGAAGAAGGAAGGTGGGATTTATGGGATTTACCTGGAATAAAATTATAATTTTGTGTCAACGAGCTAAAATTCTCAAATGGGTCTCCTTGATCATCCGAATTCCAGCAATTCTGTTGCATAAGACGATGGATTATGCATATCATCAGTGTTATCTGTCTCTCTACAAAGAAGATAGAGAAATTATCAAAACAGAGATCAAACCTGCGAGTATGCAGGCATTTGATCAGGAGGGTAAGACAACATCCGACGTCTCTTGCAGCGATTGCTCCACTCAGTAATGGCATCTTGGAGATACCCAGTCGACAAGTCCGATGAGAAGGGAGCCTCCATTACTTCTACACAACACACGAGTGCCTATGAATTAGATTAAAAAAAAAGAAGTAAATAAAAAGAAAACAAACAAACAAACAAGAAAGAAGGATACCCAGAGACATGTCTGCGTTGAAAACTCCAAAGCTATGAAGATCCCAATCTATGGAAGACAGGTAGGAGCACAGATTGCTATCGTACTCCATCTTGGGAGCAGCTCTCTCCTCAATTCTCCAATCCCAAATGGCCTTGGATTTTGTTACACCTTATAAAACAAAGTGTAACAAAATCCTAACCGTCCAACCAATGGGTGGACTACCCTTTGAAGGATTGCGATTGAAAGTATTGAATGATCAGTGAGGATAAAAAAAAATAGAGTGATCAATAAATAAGGGGCGCTTTTGAAAAAGAAGTATTG
This sequence comes from Euptelea pleiosperma, assembly GCA_035048495.1. Classification (NCBI taxonomy): domain Eukaryota; kingdom Viridiplantae; phylum Streptophyta; class Magnoliopsida; order Ranunculales; family Eupteleaceae; genus Euptelea; species Euptelea pleiosperma. The sequence goes on from CM068543.1 coordinate 45,788,050, forward strand.
GAAGAAGTGTGAGAAGAAGAAGTCAGTCAAGAAGATAGAAAAAGAGATGTTGGCTTTTGCTTCTTTTTCGTGATTCGTGTGACTTTGATTTTCCTCCCAATTTTTAATTCTTGTGGAGAGATTTGCAGTTTTGCACTATGGGACTGAATAATTGTGATGTAAGATATTATAACAAATATTATAAAGGACAGGTAAAATGGTGGACGAAATTCAAATTCTTGCTTTTTCTTTATTGTGGTTTTTTTTTTCTCGACTGGGCAGGTGAGTAGTAGCTAAACAGAACTTTTGGGCTTTTCTGATTTTCTCTTAGAATGGGGTAGACTTTTTTCCCTCTCATGTTTCTGTGGGACCCTGTTCCACGTCTGAGTTTGAGCTTTAAGTGATACTGGAGGTGTGATCACATATGTCCCCCACTAACCCGGCATGCTGATGTGGCACATTACTATGATTCCAGTTGTTCAAGGTTTGAGGGTTTGTTTGGCTGCAGGGTTATTAGCTTTGTCATCCTGACATTTTATAATAGATGTGGATAATCGTCTCTCTCCGTCACTTGAGCCTTTTCTTTGATGCAGAAGTCCCTCAAATTGCCATGTAGTATACTCTTTCAGGCCCACTGGTCCCCCGAGTGTTTGGCACATATTTTGGTGGACCTACACATCAAAAATCAGTCTGATTGGTGATTTCTAGCCGTAGGATTCGAGCAGTTTTTCATCATGCATGGGTTTCATGTTGTTCCAAGTCCATGATGAAAAAGTGCTAAATCCAATGACTAGAAATCACCAATCAGATTGATTTTTTGATGTGTAAGTCCACCAAGGTGTGGGCCAAACATTTAGGGGGCAAGTGTGCCTGAAAGAGTGTACTACATGGCAATTTAGAGGACTCCTGCATCAAAATTTTGATACAGATTTCTGTATCATAGTTGATCAGTGATTTCTAGCCATTATATTTAAGCGTTTTTCGTCATGGGCTTCATGAACAGGCCTATAAATGGGTTGAATACCCAAGAGGAAAATTGCTCAAATCCCACGGATGAGTCACCAATCAAGCTGATTTTTGTTTTGTAGGTCCACCAAGGGAGGGCCAAACATTCATGGGGAGAGGGATGTATCAAACTTTTGAAACAACTTTCCCTATCAAAAATTTCTTCAGGACAACATAGTAAAGCCTTTAAAATTTAAGAGGGCAAGGTCTCTTCTAGTGGCTGTTTGGGAAATTTCTGTATGGTAAGTGAAGTCTTTTCAGTGTTTCATAGATACAAGGGAAAATTTATTTGCACCCCACAAATTGAGAAAAGCACCGAGTAAATCTTCGCTGACCGCCGACAGTTGGAGCCACATGGAACACTTTTAGAGGACGGTGACCGTATAGATGTTTTGCCAATCCCTAGATAGGTCTAGAAACTAAAAATCAGCCTGATTGGTGATTTCAAACCTTTGGATCCTTGTACCCCAATAATGGACAATTAATAATGCTCATATTCCTACCGTTAAAATCAATCAATGAAAATGGCTCCAATCCATCGCTTAGAAATCACTTATCAGGCAGTTTTTGGTTTGTAGGCCCATCTAGGGATTGGCCAAACATCCATACAGTCAGTGTCCTCTAAAAGCGTACCATGTGGCTCCTACTGTGGGCGGCATCGTAGGCAGTCAGCAAAGATTTACTCGGGGTGCTTTCTCAATTTGTGGGGTACGTTGACTCGTGCTTTTGTGCCTCAAAATGACTCATGGATGTGGAGCCCTCATCCAGACGTTTTTTTTTTTGTAATCCAAATCATATATTAAGAAAGGGAACCAACTCCACCTTCTTGGACAAAAAGAGATGCCAGCCAAGGAGGGGGAGAAGACCACATAATAGAATCAACCAAAGTAGAAGCCTTAGAGGCGATAGCATCAGCTAAACTATTACATTCACGATAACAGAAAACAAAAGAAACTTCCAAAAAGGAGTTAGCTAAGAAGAGGATATCCACACCAATAGTTGTCGAGTTCCAACCCAATAAATACTTCTTACGAGCTAAGTATTCCATCAAAAAGAGATTGTCAGACTCAACTACCAGATGAGAAAAACCCACTGCAGCCACCTGTTCTATACCCCATTTCAACGCTTTTGCTTTTGCCTCTTCCGCAGATACAACCCTTTCTTGGCGACCACCTGCCAGAATAAAACAATAAGCTGAGTCTTTAATGATAAAGCTAATCACAGCCTTATAATTATGAACATCCCACGCCCCATCGGAATTCACTTTTATCCACCCCGGTAGAGGAGGTTTCCATTTAGGCTTGGGAAACGGATGAAGCATTAGATGAGGGAGGAAGAATAAATGAATTGATTGATTTGAGCAAGTCCAGATAGATATTAACTTTCTTTTAGACCCTTTGAGTCTTGACGATGAGATAGATATTAAGAATGCATATGAGGGTAGTCTATTCTCTACAGATGATGAAGAAGAGAGGTGGTTTGGCTTCATACTAGTAATGGTCAGTTTTCCATCAGTTCTGCTTTTAGTAAGTTCAGAGCTCAAAATCAGCCTTAGCCTCTTGCGAAATGGGTGTGGCACAAAGATGTGCCTACCAAGATTGGGGTCTTCGTATGGAAGCTTGTTCAAGGTGTCAAACCGGTTGACTCAGTTATCTAGAAGAATTTTGTGAATATTGACTCCAGATGCAATTATTGTTCCTCTCCTAACACTGAGAACCTTGTGCACCTTTTTGTGAGTAGTGACCTTGCCAAAGCCATTTGGGAGCCTTTCAATATTATTTTTAATATTAATGTTGAGAACTGTATGGGGATTGGATCTCTTCTGCAAAGATGGTTTACTGTTACGTCCAAGAAATCTCAGTTGGGTATCCTTTTCCTAATCACCACATTGGTTATTCTTTGGGAGATTTGGTTGGAAAGAAATAAACGCAAATATGAGGGGAGGAGTAATAATGTCATATTTACCCGGAACAAGGTCTGGAATTGGATCAGAGATATAACTCTATAATTAAGTTCTCCTACGAAGTCTAATGAGCCGCATCTTAAGCCTATACTTGAGAAGCTTAATTTGAGGGAGTACAGTATTCGTATTAAAAGGGCTAAAATAGTTTATTGGAATAAGCCTAATGGTGCTGATGTAGCTCTGAATGTGGATGGGGCATCTTCTAATCATAAGCTGGCTAGTGGTGGAGGTGTCGTTAGAGACTCGACTGGTAATTTTCTCGTGGCATTTCATTCATTTTATGGCAAAGGCACAAATAATTTAGCTGAATTAAGAGCTACCCTTGATGGGTTGAACATTTGCAAGAAGGTCGGCATACATAAAGTCAATATTAAGTCTGATTCAAAGTTAGAGGTGTCTTGGATCACCAACACGGTCCCTGTTCCCTCGCATTTGAAATCTTGGTGGTATAAGATCATGAACACTCTAAAAGATTTTGATTACTCTATTGATCATATTTATAGGGAGTCTAATGCGGCTGCTGATTATATGGCTTTTGAAGGTCTCCAAGCTAGATCTTATAAGGAATTTAACTAGAGCATCCCACATAGACTAGTTGGCTTTATTCCTCTGGATAAGATTGGCACCCCTTATATTAGAGTTTAGGTTTTCATTATTTTGTTGCCCGGCTCTCATGCATCATTTTCTTTTTTTTTCAATAGTTAGCCTTTTAGCCTTTTGATGGGTAAGGTGCATGCATCCCCCCCTATCTAGGTGTACTTTTGATTTTTATCAATAAAGTTATCCCCCCCCCAACAAAAAAAAAAAAAAAGGCGTTCATTTTTGGTGATGAAAATTTTCTCAACATGTATATCATCAGACCATTCACATTTGTGGCCTTGTCAAAAGTGGACTCCAAGTTGAATTTTTTTGCATCGTCCATTATTACAGTTAAATTTAGGTCCATATTTGATAGGGTTAAAAGTTTTAGAAATTGTCAATTTTTGATAAGGATGAATTCCATGGCCCGGCCCTTAACTCATCTGCATGTGTTCTCCACGACTGCATGTCATTTTATTAGTCAACAAGCTAGCATTAGTAACTTTATCCATATGGCGTCTCTGGCTTGCTCGAAATGAATCTATCCATTCCAATTTTCATCCAAATCTTTCTTCTATCCCGGCCTCAGCTTCATCTTTTATCCCCTCTCTCCCCTCTTCCAAACCTGCATCATCTCCCCACCCTCAATCTTGGTTGCCCCCCTCAGGTTGGGTGAAGCTTAACACGGATATTTCTTGGAAAAAAGTTTCTCAAAAAGTTGGTTTGGATTTTATTATTCGCAATTTTTTTGTCTCTTTGGTGTTAGTAGGTGGGAGTCCTGCCAGAACAAGTTCAGCAAAGGAATCAAAGGCGAAAGCTATCCTAAGTAGCCTACTTGTTGCTCGACGCACAAATCTAAATTATATTTTGGTAGAGTCAAATGTCTGGTAGGAGTTCTCCAAAATGGTTCCTCTGAGGATGGGATGTCATGCCCTAGATTTTGAATACACAAATCCCGAGGCGTGTGCCACGTGTCCTGAATCCAACGCCTAAATTCAAGACACGCAAGGCAATTCTTGCTCGTACATCAATCAGAGTTACGAAAATCAGAGTAAATTTTTTATTTTTTCAAAACTTGCGGAAGTGCAAACCTACTGGACGTACGACTATGTTCGGACCATCAATTTGAACTGATCAATACTAAGACAAGATATGAACTAGAACTTGGTTTTCAATAATTCGTTTTGTATTGTTTAGATTCTCAACTAATTATTTCTACAGGGTTATGAAATCTTTTTGATATGGTGATCCAACTCTTGGATTGTGAGTAAAGACGGAGCCATGATTTTGCTCGGGGAGGGGGGCACAATTTACTATACTAAGGGACGGCACGTGTACATGCACGTTACATGTGGCACGCACTTAAAGATCACTAACCGTATGAATGTTTGGCCCATCCCTAGGTGAACCTACATACCAAATTCAATAATATATTTCTATCCATTGGATTAGAGTCTTTTTCATGGTTTGTTTTCAACCATGGATTTTGAGCATTATTTGGGGTACTCAGATCTAGATGTTAGAAATCATTAAACATGCTGACTTTTGTTATATAAGTCTACCTAAGGACTGGCCAAACATCCATACAGTTGGTGAACTCTAATAGTGTGCCACGTTGCTCACACTATGGTATGTCATCAACGTTGATGATAAATTTCTATTATTTTTTGCTCCTTAGTAATGGTGAAAGCTATGGTTGAGAGAGATAATATTTTTGATGTTTGGTCATTTTTATAGAGGCGTCAAGCCACACCTAAAAGGAATACGTAGGGTCATGGATCTCTAGCAATCTTCCACGTGGCATTTATAGTATAGGTGCTCAATATTTTTCAGCCGAGACATCAAAATTTTTAATGCACAGGTCTGAACTTATTTGATTTAAGGAACATGCTCGAAGGACCCCCTTTTTCTGACCCCCCCCCCCCCCCCCTAGGGAGTTGGAGTCGGTGGTGTGGATGATCTCCTCACCATATAGATGACCCACCAAAAAATCAGTCCATTCTGAAATTTCTAGCCCCATCAAATGTGGTTTTCAAGTTACATGGTAAAAATAAACGGTCCATAATTCTTCAACTTCTAAACCAGTCTACGAATATTGGAATGATTTGAATTTTTGTGAGGATGATCTCCTCACCATAGAGATCATCCTCACCAAAAATCAGCTGTTGATTCATCTTCTAAGTGGGTCTGCCAAATGGTTGTCGCCCGATCCCGATCTTATATTAAATATTAAAAGGCCTCATATGGAGTTTTCGCCTTAGTCCTCAACTTGCATCGAGACGGCCCTGTTTGTGTCGACTGTGTTTTTGTTATATCCAGACAACTTGGGGCTGTTTGGATCTACTACAAAATGTGGTTGGTGTAATTTTTCAAGGGTAGCTCTATGGGCGCCCACCTTTTTCGGCTGGGCACCAACATTTGATGGGCACCCACGCCAATTAGAGGGTCCCTGTTTGGGCACCCCATTTTGCTAGGCACCCATATTAAAATCCAAAACAAATTTCTGACTTTGACTCTTGGCCGTGGGTGCCATGGTGGCCACGGTAGTTCTAGGCCGTGGAGGCAAAAAAATAAAAAGCGGACTTGCTGCATATTGTCCATCATTTTGTGGGAGTATAGGGTGCTCCAAACCACCACTCTACCATCACCACCACTCCAACACCACCACCAACACCACCACCACTCCAACATCACCACCACTCCAACACCACCATTAATTCCACCATCACCACCACCAACACGGTGGCTGGGGTGCCCAGCTTACCTACGGCGGAGAGATAGAGAGAGATGTACCTACGGCGACAGCGTCCTCCTCCTCTTCTTCTTCCTCCTTCCTTCTTCTTCTTCTTCTCTTCTTTTTTCAGTGTGGGTGCCCAAACAAAACTGTAAAGGATGGAAAAGGGCAATTTGGTCCTCAAAAATTAGTTTATTTTGTGGGTGCCCGACTTAAAGAGGTGGGTGCCCGTAGAGCGACCCATTTTTCCATCGCTGAACTCTGTTTTGGGGTATCTATTCATTTGGATGTTCTACTATACAGTAAGGCCCTGCTTGGTTCAATGGAAATCAGATGCAATGCACTCACTTGCCACAGCTTTGGATGTTCTGCTATACAATATATTTTTTTTTCCAGTAATTAATGATCGTTTATTTTCGTTATAGCGGAAAATAACGGTATAAACCATGGTTCAAACCAATGTTTAAATGAGGCCGTTTTAACGGTGTAATGGACTGGGGGTTACCGTTAAAACGGATTGAAACATCTAGGGGCAAAAATGGGAAAAAAATCAGAATTTAATGGGTTTTTACGATTTTAAAGGATTTCTAAGCGTTCGATTGAAGTTATTTTCATGGGTTGATTTTAACCGTAGGAATTTGAGCATTATTGAGCGTTATTTGGGTGCAAATATCCAAAGGTTGTAAATCACTAATCAAACTAATTTTTGGTTTGCAGGTCCCCACCGAGGGACTGGTCAAACATCCATACGGTCAGCATCCACTAAGAGTGTGCCACGTGGCTTTTATTGTGCGTTGTGAAAGAAGCTTTTGTCACAACGTTGTGATAGAGATTTTAGTCGTGGTTTTAAAAACGGCCGTTTAAATGGTAACGCCCCAAGCCCGTTTCCGTTAAAACCGTTTAAACATAATTTTATCGGTTTTGAAAAAATGGTCTCGGTTTTGAAAAAAACGACCGTTTTTTTGTTTTAACGGCCGTTAAAATCGTTTAAACAGCCGTTCAATCTAAAAAAATTTGTCAAAAAAAACGGCCGTTAAATCCGTTTAAATTTTGTTAAATTCCATTTTTTTTTTTAATTTTCAAATTTCAAAATTTGAATTTCAGCACCATTTTTTCTATTTTTTTCCGTTAAAATCTGTTAAAACATGTTAAAATCCGTTAAATTCTATTTTTCCCAATTTTTCCATTTTTGCCCCTGGCCGTTTCAATCCGTTAAAACAGCCATTTAAACGATTTTTTAAACAGTAACGCCCCCAGTCCGTTTAACTGTTAAAACGGCCTTCCTTCTTTTTTCTTTTTTTTGGTGAACCAAACTATATATTAAGAACTAGGAGAAAAACATATATCTCCCTCTTTTGAACAAAAAGGAAACAACCATGAGGGAGGACAAGTCCAAACAAAAGAAGAAGTCCAACTAATAGCCTTAGAGGCTATATAATCCGCTAAGCTATTACATTCCCGAAAATAGAAAATAAAATTAACAGCTGATAGAGATTCAGCCAAAAAGAGAATATCAGCATCGATAGATGAAGAAGACCACCCCAAAAAGGAACTACCACATGAAAGTTGATCTACCAAAAAAAGATCATCCGATTCCTTAATAACTCGGTTGCAACCCGCAAGAACAGCCTGTTCAAGTCCCCATTTTAACGCTTTTGCTTCTGCCTCTTTGGATGAACAAGCCGTATCGTGACATCCTCCTGCCATGATAAAAGAATTAGTAGAGTCACGAATGATGAATCCCAAGCTTGCAGTATTGGTAGAGGCATTCCAAAAGGCATCTGTATTGACTTTAACCCAGCCAAGAGGAGGGGATTGCCAATGGACAGAAGCCCGAATTAAATCAGTGGAGCGTGACACTGCAGGTAGAATATAAGAGCTAACAAATTTTAACATTGTCAAGGGGTTCATGTTGGAGGGGGAGAACACTATCTCATTTCGGTGAAGCCAAATGCGCCAAAGTAATGCACAAAATAGACTGGCTTGATAGGAATCCTCTTCAGATTTGCTACATGAGAGTGTCAGGATATTTAAGAACCAATCATGCATTGAGCTATCGTCCATAGCTGATATGTGTAGGCCTAAGGATGAGGCAAACCAGATTTTTGCCAATGTTGGACAAAGGAGGAGAGCATGAGTAACTGTTTCCAGGGGAGCATTACACCTAGAACATGAAGGATTGATGTGGGAAATACGATGATTAAGAAGTGCTACAGTAGGAAGAATTCCCCGGAAAAGTTTCCACATAAACATTTGGCAACGATAGGGCACCCTAAGTTTCCAGATAGCAGTCCATTGATTGTTGGAGAGGTGGAATCCCATGTCGGATGTGGAAGTATATGGCAAGCATGTATAAGCTGATTTTGTTAAAAAACGACCTTTCTTATAGAGAGACCAAAACCAACGATCCTCAAATCCATTAATGCTAAGGCGTAACTGTTGGATAGCCTCGCCTTCATCTCAAGTAAAAGTAGCACGGATCAGTGGGCAATTCCAAGTTCTATTTGGTTGAATAAGGTCCTTTACCCGTCGGAGATAGCAATTTGGAGGGCGAATAGGGCTAAAGAGATGGGCTTGTCGATCAAGGAGTACGCCTTTGTTCATAGGGAGATCTAAGACTCTTGCCTTCAATCATTCCTTGGATCGCATTCGGCATAATATTTCGGGTTGGAAAGGCCGTACATTATCGCTGGCTGGGAAATCCACCCTTATCAAGAGTCAAGCATCAGTCATTCCGGTCTACATCATGTCTTCCTTCCTCCTCCCAAAAACGCTCTGCAACAAAATGGATTCATGTCTCATCAATTTTGGTGGAATGGCAGATCAAACCCATAATTCACTACACATTACAAATTGGAACTCAATCTGTGTTCCTCAAGCAAAAGGAGGCCTTGGATTTCGAACCTTCTATAAAGCCAATCTTGTGCTTCTCGTTAAGAACATTTGGCGTATTCTTTCTGATCCAAACTCTCTTATTGCTCAAATTTTAAAAGGGAAGTACTTCCCCAATTGCTCCATTCTGGAGGCTGTTTCCAAACCTGACGACCATTGGGTTTGGAAAAGCTTTCTTAAAGCTCGTGATATTTACAAACCTTTCTTTGTCAAACTTATTGGGACTGGACATTCTACGGATATTTGGAAGTATTGCTCCTTGAGGGACATATTCTTGATTCTCAAAATAAAGGACAAGGCTCTTTTCTGTCGCCGATGTAAGTTGGGGCTGAACGTTAACCCAGATTTGTCAAAGTCAATTTCTTGTCCTGAATTGGAGCAAAATGTGTTGAGAAGATCCTTTATGATGCGAGCTTCTACCAAGTTAGCCCGACAAAAGATGAAGCAGTCGTCGGCAAAGAGGAGATGGGTAATGGGTGGGCTATTCTTTGCAATTCTGATCCCATGAATTCGGTTCAAGCATTCTTCTTGTGCAAAGCTCTGTGATAACACTTCGGTAAACAAAATAAAGAGGAAGGGTGATAAAGGGTCGCCTTGCCGCAATCCTCTGGAAGATGTAAAGAAACCAAAGGTGAAACCATTGAGGAGAATTGAGAAGGAGGGGGAAGATATGCATTGCCAAATCCAGTTGATCCAAATATCAACAAATCCCAGAGCTTGCATAGTATGACGTACAAATGACCATTCGATGTGGTCATAAGTCTTGGCTAGATCAATCTTAATTGCCATGAGAGCCTTGGAGCCTTTCTTTTTCTCAATGTGATGTAAGATTTCCTGAGCTAAGACTGTATTGTCAGAGATGTGACGCCCGGAAATAAAAGCTACTTGGTTGGGGGAGATAAGATGGTCCATAATCTGTTTTAGACGCCCGGTTAGGACTTTGGAAATAATTTTATATGCCACATCGCAAAGACTGATAGGCCGATATTGAGAGATCGACTCAGGGCCTGAAATCTTGGGAATAAGAGCTAAGTTGGTGTGGTTAATGGCTGCCAAAGAGTAAGCATTGCAGAAAAAATCTTTAACCATTCGGAAAATGTCAGACTTGATCTCTTCCCAAAATTGTTGATAAAAGATACTGATAAAACCATCAGACCCAGGAGCCTTATGTGGTCCAATGTTAAATACAACCTCTTTAACTTCCTCCATAGACGGTGGAGCCGTCAACAACATGTTGTCTTCCTCAGTGACCCAAACGGGGAGCAAAGAAGACAGGAAGGTTTGATTATCAGGTTTAGAGGAAGCGAAAAGATTACTGAAGAACTGAGTAAAAGCTTGTTCGACCGTGGCCCTATTTGTTTGCCAAACATGATCAGAATCTTTAATACTGAAAATTTTGTTCTTGCGACGCCGAATAATTGTGGAAAGGTGAAAAAATTTCGTGTTACGATCTCCCTCCTTTAACCAGATCGCTCTAAATTTTTCCCTCCAAAGCATTTCTTCCTAGATTAGAGCCTGATCCAATTGTGCAGTTAGGGAGGTATCGGCATCAAGATTGGGGGAAGCGGGAGGAGTGCATTGGGCAGCCTGAAGACTCGCTTTCAAGCAACGAACTTCGTCATGAATATTTCCTAATTTATCTCTATTCCAATTCTTCAATTTATGCTCCGTGGATCTGAGGCGATGGGTAACACTGACAATCGGGGGGCCAATCGACGGGGGAGACCACGTAGTATGAACAATATTCTGACATTCAATTTCAGAGGCCCACATAGATAAGAAGTAAAAAGGTTTGGGGAGCTTGGGGTGATCAGGAGAAGAGTTAATCAAAATAGGACAGTGATCAGATCCATATGAGATCAAATGTTCAACCGAAGCATCAGGGAACAATTGTCTCCATCCAATATTAGCAATGGCTTTATCTAAGTGAACCATAACATTGGCCAATCATTTTCTTTTGTTGGTCCATGTATAAGGGGAGCCAGAATAACCCAGATCAGTGAAGTCAAAAGAGTCCATGAATTCAAGATGGGCATGATTGAAAGGTTTACTTTTGGAAGACCCTCCCTTTTTTTCCTAAAGAGCAGAAATGTCATTAAAATCTCCAGCTATAAGCCATAGAGAATTAATAGTGAGTCCAAATGAAGCAAGATCCCTCCACAAGATTTGTCGGTGTTGAGTGCGGGGGTCTCCATAAATGAGAGAGAGGGTCCAAGGAGTAGAGAAGGGTTCCGAGAGGACTCTGAGATGAATACCCCTAGGAGTAATGCATAGGGGTTCCATAGATATACCTTCTTTTCAGGCTGTCCATAGGCCCCCGCTACAGCCTTCAACTGGTTCAATACAAAAATTTGAAAATCCCAGTTTTCGAATTAACTTGGCACATTTCTGATAAGTGGCTTTGGATTCTGAAATAAAAATACAATTTGGGTCGAGAGCCTGAATATGGGTTTTCATCGCCTTAACTGTCATGGGTTTCCCACTCCCACGGTAGTTCTAGGCAAGGATCAACATCTAAAGCCTGGGGGTGGTATTGGGCCTGCCACCTTCACCCTTTTATTGGGAGCAAAATAAAAATGATCACCTGAAAATACCCTATCTGATGAAGCCAGACAAGAAGGCCATACCTCTTTGTTGCAGTTATGATCAGATCGTAGTGCAAGATGAGAGGAGATGTCGGAGATGCCATAATCAAGGACTGGTCGAAGACATTTCTTTCCCTGGACAGGTGCTGGAGGGGAGGCCCCACTAGTTGCCTTAGCTTCTTCAGGAGTGATACGAACTGGAGGCATGGATCCTGATGTGGCATGCTCCAATATTGAATCATGAGGGGGACTGAGGGCAGCGATTAAAACTTCTGTAGGAATGGTCAAGGTGTCTTGCAAATGTTCATGGCCCACAACAAGGCTCCAAATAACAGAGTTCCCCTCCAAGGGAGATGTAGTTGAAGTAGGTAGGAGGCTTGTAGGTGGATCTAGGTTGGAGGACATGGATAAAGGAGAGTGGTGAGAGATGTGAGAAGAAGAGGGGGTAGTGGTTGTTTGTGGGTGAAGGTAAGATGGGGGGATGGGATTGTCGACCGTAGAAACAAAGGAGGGTTTAATGGGGATAGCATTTTTGGAAGGGTAAGGTAAAATCTCAGGAGTGACGAGTACGGTCTCTTGTTCAAAATTAAGGTCAAACGAAGGGGCTGTATGGGAGAGAACTGATGTACTTGAGTTGGGGGCCACGAGATTAGAAAAGTTTTCTGAGATGACGACATCTGCCAGGAGAATAGAACGAAGAATATGCTGGGGGAGAGGCCCTTCGGCTGTATCACTCAGAAAGTATGGTAATTCACTTCCATCAAATAATTTAAACCAATGTTTTTAAACCTATACCAGACATCGAACTAACGAACTAAGTGGTTCAAATAGTTGGTCAGATAGATGATCAATCTTGGTTTTCCCGAGTTTTGATTAAAAAATAAATAAGATTTGAACTTTCAAGTTGATGTTAACTGGGAACATTTTAGGCACCAGGGTTGTTGGTTCACTGGTTCAACAAGTCTGTCTTGAAAAACATTGAAGATTAACTAAAGGCACTTGGGTCACCTACTAGACCGACTCCCTAAATGTTGACAAGAAGAGTTATCAATTGCTCTCATTTGTAGATATTTTAGATCAAACCAAAAATGCTTGGAGTAGATCATGCATCAATTCGAAGTTGTCGACACTCTAACCATTCTCCCTTTGTTGTCAAAAGATCAAGCCTCAATTGGTCAAGTTTCAACCAATGTTTTAAAAATTAGACTGGACCGACGGTCCGACAAGATTTTCATAAAATATCGGTCCGGGTCATGAGGAACCTAAAATTTGAAGAGAACATGCATTTTTTTCAAAACCAGTGGTTCAACTGTCAAACCAATTGATCCAACCATTCTTATGCACCATTTGAAATATGAATCCCTACATATGAAATCTTAAAATTTGGGGATTTTATCCTCGGTCAAAGAAAATATCTTAGCCCTGTACTAAGTACTTATTATTATCAGATGTGTATTTTATACGTATTAGGTTACTATGTAAATACCCCTTGATGTGAGGGGTATATTTATCTTTTCTTTTTCCCTTTCATATAAATAAGATTTACGGAGTCATTGTAACCTAAGCACAATTGACATCCTTTCTCCTCTCTCTTCTTTATCTCTTTTCTTTCACAAACCTAACCCTAACCCTAATTCAACAATTATTCAACTTGGTATCAAAGCTATCTGCCGTCGAGGCTTACCAAAGGATTTTTTGATACAAACCAGAGGCAACCTGACACTCGCTGATGTCATCAGACCACATGTTGACATCATCAACTCCATGGACACAAAAATTGAGGTTTATTGAAACCTTCACCATTTGATAGAAGATTTTTTCTTATTCTTTTATTAATTTGGAGAATTTTTTAGACCCATTTGAGGGGTTTTTTGGTTGATCTTCAAGATTTTTACAAAAAACTCAGTTTGTAAACCAGCTCCTTTTTCGAACCCTTAATGGACCTTTTCGGGGACTTTGCTGCTTCGATCTAGTCCCCACCAATCTAACTACATGTAGGTACCTCACTCGAACCATTTCATCGAGTTTTGGGGACTGTGGGAAGTTTTCTCCCTCAAGTACTTACCACCGACGACTTCTTTGTCCTCTATGACCATCAGCTTGGTTAAGAAACTCCTAAAATCACCTCAAACCTGTCATACAGTGGTGTGTTGGTTATAGGAAGTTGTTTTGCCTCTATACAGTACTTCTCTTGTTGATCTGGCTCCTTATACCTATTTTTTTTTTCAAGGTTCATATGGGTGTTTTTTATTCCCATCCTTTGTTTAGTCCTTTTGCTTGTAACTTGGGAGACTACTAGGGTCCTACATGCATATTAGGACCTATTCAGATGTTTTATTGGCCTTCAATGCCGATTTTTAGCCCTTTCTGGATCTAGATCTAATCTTCAGCCCTATATTGTTATTAGTTCTTTCGGCATAGTTCTTTATGGCAGATCCTCCACCTCTTGTGGTTACTCCGCCTTCCTTGGTTTCTCCTTCCTCGTCCGAAGTGAGCATGAAAACTCCCTCCACTAGTATTGTAGGCCCTACGGTGCATCACTTGGTATATGAGAACCCCAGTTTACAGATCACCTTAGTGAAGTTAGATAGCAAGAATTACTTACGCTGGGCCCAGGCTGCATGATTGTTCATCGGGGGCCACGGAAAACTTGGTCACTCTACAGGGGATACAGTTGAGCGCCCCAGGACTGATCCCTTGTATCGATAGTAGGAGACAGATGATCTTACTGTTATGTCATGGCTCCTCAACTCTATGGAGTCGGACATCAGCCAGTGTTTCTTATTCATGTGTACAACTCGAGAGGTTTGAGAGATTACACGGAAGACCTACTCATAGCAGTAGAATGCTGGAAGGGCATTTCAGTTGAGGCAGAGTATCTCCCATTTTAGATAAGGGGAGAACTCCCTTTCTCAGTACTATACCGCTATTCGCACCATGTGGCAGGAGCTCGATCATTACTATTCTTATCAACCTCTTCATCTAGGAGAACAAGCTCCCTATCAACGGTATATGGAGAAGGGTCAGATTTTTTATTTCCTTACTGGACTCAATCCATCTTATGAGCTTGCTCGTGTTCAGATCTTGAGCAGTAGGATGGATCTTCCCTCTCTTAGCTAGGTGTATGCATATCTTCAGAGCAAGGAGAGCCACCAGTTTTCCCTCCAGGATGAGCATCCAGTCTCCGAGTGATCAGCTCTTGCCAGTTCTTTTACTCCTCCTACCTTCCAACATCAATAGTCACAGAAGGGTCGCCCTTCTCAGCCTTCTACGGCTGTGTCTTATGTTCTTACCAGTACGACTTCAGGGAAGTCTTCTTCGAGGGAAAGGCCCAAGTGCGATTATTGTGGTAAGTTGGGGCATATGAGAGATAGGTGCTGGAAGCTTTATGGTCGCCTTAACCAGCCAGGATCCTCTAGAGCCCATACTGCTCAGGTGGATGCTCTTGTGCCTCTTCAAGATTCACAGCCTAGTCCTTTGGTAGCTCCTGCTAGTATTTCTACTATAGAGATTACTGTTCTCCGACAGTTGCTGAGTCAGCTGGACGATCCTTCTGCCACCCCTTCGACCTCCTTTGTCCAGTCAAGTAACATTAGACCTGTCCATCATGTGTCCATATCCTTTCCTAGTTCTCCTTGGATCATTGATTCAAGGGCTTCAGAACATATGACGGGTATGTACGTCTTCCCTTTTTCCACATACTCTATTTGTTCTGGTAGGGATAAGGTTAAAACTACAGATGGTACCTTATCTTCTATCTCTGGGAAATGAAATATTCTTCCTTTCCCTCATTTACTTTTTTCCTTTGTTTTGCATGTTCCTACTTTTACTTCTAACCTATTATCTGTAAGCTCCCTTACCCGTCAGCTAATAGTGTGACTTTTTTCCCTTCCTCCTGTGCCTTTCAGGATCTGAAAACGAGGAATACGATTGGCACTGGACGTGAAGCTGATGGCCTCTATCTTCTGGATGGACATATCTCTGAGTCCACAGCACTATAGTCTCATAGTAGTCTTAGTAGTAGTTTATCTTCTGTTCTATGTTGGCATGCCCGTCTGGGGCATGTCTCTTTTTAGTACTTGAAACACTTATTTCCTGCTTTGTTTAATTCTGTTTCTTTTTTTGAGTTACACTGTGAGACGTGTGAGCTCTCCAAACATTGTAGATCTACTTATCCATTTAGCGATAATAAAAGCACCAGTTCTTTTGATATTGTGCATTCTGATGTGTGGGGTCCTTCCTCTGTTACCTCTATTTTTGGCTTCTGCTACTTTGTTATTTTCTTTGATGACCATACACGGTGTACTTGAGTGTATCTCATGAAAACCAAAGATGAAGTTCATTCTATCTTCAAGGGTTTTCATAAGATGATCCACACATAGTATGGCGCCTCCATCAAGGTCGTCCGATCTGACCAAGGTGGAGTGTACATGTTTGGAGGTCTCCAGCAGTGCTTTTTTTATCATGGGATTTGCCATCAGAATTCCTACAGCTACACCCCTCAGTAGAATGGTGTGGCTGAACACAAAATACGTCATCTGACAGAGGTCGCTTGATCTATTTTGATTGGTGCCCATGTTCCAAGCTCCTATTGGCCCATGCTGTTTTGACCGCTACTTACCTAACTAATTGGATGCCTTCACGTGCTCTCCACTTCCAGTCTCCCAACTAATTGGATGCCTTCATCTGACAGAGGTCGCTCGATCTATTTTGATTGGTGCCCATGTCCCAAGCTCCTATTGGCCCATGTTGTTTTGGCCGCTGCTTACCTAACTAATTGGATGCCTTCACGTGCTCTCCACTTCCAATCTCCGATCCAGGTCTTTTCTCCTAGCTCGTCTTTATTCCTTATCACACCTCGCATCTTTGGGTGTGTTTGCTTTGTTCACATTCTGGGTCCACATCGTAACAAGTTAGATCCTAAAGCTCTTAAGTGTGTCTTCCTTGATTACTTTTCTTCTCATAAGGGGTACAAGTGTTATCATCCCTCAACAGGCAAGAACTATATTTTCATGGATGTCACATTTCGCGAGGAGACATTCTTTTTCTCTCCTACCTCTCTTCAGGGGAAGAGAAGTAGTGAAGAGAGGTCTGATCTTTGTCATCTTCTTACTGTATCTATGACAGGCAAGAACTATGTTTCCATGGATGTCACATTTCACGAGGAGACATTCTTTTTCTCCCCTACCTCTCTTCAGGGGGAGAGAAGTAGTGAAGAGAGGTCTGATCTTTGTCCTCTTCCTACTGTATCTATGACTCCTCCATTCCCGTTGGTTGTTGAGCAACCTACTCAGCCTATTATGGTGTCTGATAGTGCTCTTAGAACACAAGGGGAGCTTTAAGTCTATCGTAGAAGAGGGAAGGCCATTGCAAATCCGGTACCAGTAGTTCCATCCTCGAATCCAGGTAACATATCTTCCATCTCTATTCTTGTCATTTCTTCTTCCACTGATGTGTGTCCTCGTGATCTTCCCATTGCTTTATGGAAGAGTACTCGTAGTTGAACTCAACATCCCTTGAGCAACCTTGTCTCCTACGATGACTTATCTCCTTTTTACAAGGCGTTCATTACTTCTATGGACACTATTCTTATTCTCACTTCTATGGTAGAAGGATTGGCACATCCTAGATGGAAAACCGCTATGGTCGAGGAGATGCATGCCTTAGACAAAAATAAGATGTGGGAGCTTGTTGATTTGCCAAGAGGTAAGAAGCCAGTTGGTGCAGATGGGTATTCACAGTAAAGTATCAGGTAGATGGGTCAGTTGAGAAGTACAAGGCTAGATTGGTAGCCAAGGGGTATACTCAGACCTACGGGATTGACTACGTGGAGACCTTTGCACCTATGGCGAAAATGAACTCCATCAAGGTGTTATTGTCTTTAGCAGCAAACCAAACATGACCTTTGCATCAGTTGGATGTAAAAAATGATTTCCTTCATAGCGATCTACATGAAGAAGTCTATATGGTACCTCCTCTAGGATTCAGCCCCTTAGGGGATGACAGCAAGGTGTGTCGATTGAGAAAAGCCCTCTACGAGATTAAGCAGTCTCCCTGAGCTTGGTTTGAGAGGTTCACTCTAGCAGGAAAGAAGCTGGGGTATACTCAAAGCTAAGCTGATCACACCCTATTTGTGAAACATCTAAGGAAGAGCACTACTGCCCTCATCATTTATGTGGATGACATCATTCTGACAGAGAATGATGCAAAAGAGGTGACCATGCTAAAGAACCATCTGGTAGGAAAATTTGAGACTAAGGATCTGGAGCTTCTCAAGTACTTTCTCGGCATAGAGATTACAAGATCCAGTCAAGGGATCTTCATCTCACAACGGAAGTACGTCCTAGACCTATTACAGGACTCTAGCAAGCTGGGAGCTAAGCTAGTTGAGACTCTCATAGAACAAAACCACCAGTTAGCCGACACGAGTAGTACGCCTTTATCTGATGTGAGGGGTTTTCAGAGACTGGTTGGGAGGTTGATCTATCTCTCATTAACTCGACTAGACATTGCCTATGAGGTCAGCATTATCAGCCAGTACATGCATTCTCCTAGGAAGATCTATAGAGAGACAACACACATGATTCTGAGATATCTCAAGTCTGCCCCTAACAAAGGCCTTCTCTTCCAAAAGAATGACCACATGAGAGTTGAGTGATATACTGATGTAGACTGGGCAGGTGCCAAGGATGATATGCAATCTACTTCAGGCTATTGCACCTTTATTAGGGGCAATTTAGTTACTTGGAGAAGCAAAAAGCAACTTCTTGTTGCAAGACCCAGTGCAGGGGCAAAATTCAGGACAATTGCACATGGCTTGTGCGAGATGCTCTGGTTGAAAATGTTGGTTGATGAGCTTTGTTTTCCAGTCACGAGGTCGGTGAGCTTGTATTGCGACAATAAGGCTACTATTAGTATTGCTCATTACCCGGTACAGCATGATCGGGCCAAGCATATTGAAGTAGATCGTCACTTCATAAGGGAGAAGATCATATCTAGAGAAGTCTGCACTCCATTTGTGAAGACCGATGAGCAAGTAGCAAATGTCATCACTAAAGGAGTTCCCAGTTGGCAGCTTCACAGATGTTTATGCAAGTTGGGCATACGAGATATCTGCACCAACTTGAGGGGAGTGTTATTAGATGCGTATTTTATACATATTGGGTTACTATATAAATACCCCTTGATGTGAGGGGTATACTTATCTTTTCTTTTTTCCTTTCATATAAATAAGATTTATAGAGTCATTGTGACCTAAGCACAATTGACATCATTTCTCCTCTCTTTTCTATCTCTTCTCTTCCACAAACCTAACGCTAACCCTAATTTAACAATTATTCAACTCCTACTACTCAACACTCAACATAATTACTCGTCTCCCGCCAAACCCACGAGACGAAGAGTGATGAATGGTGTATAAAAGAGAGAAGGGTTGTCTCTCCATAATCAATAGAGATCTCAAAACCAAGTGCCAGGGTATCAGAATTGAGCATGGTTTTCAAATTTTGGAGAATTTCTACAAAATTCTAACTAAATCTTCAAGATTTTGTATTATAGTTCTATGCAAAATAAGAAACGAATTTCCTGTTATAAAAAAAAAAAAAAATTTCTTTCGTTCTTGAATCTTAATCTTAAACGTATATTTTTTGGAGAAAGAAAAATAAGTGCGGGACTTCAAATTTTTCACAGACCAATTTCTTTAATTATCTCATATATTTTGAATATCTCTTAATGATATATTTTTATATTATTTAATAAATACAAACCGGTCAGACCATATCGAACCATGGTCTGACCGCGGTCCGACCAATTTGTCAAAATTTTGGTTCGATCACCGGTTCAGTTTTAAGACATTGCTTTCAACATAAGATCTCGCCCAAGGTATAAAAGGGACCGTTATAACATCACAACGGGTTGGTAAATTTACTATTATGATGTTATAACGAGCATTAGAATGGGCCAAAGAACAGTCAAAATTCAGTTACTCATTTACCGAATAGCGTATTGTCATGTTCATAATGCCAAACGAGTTGTGAACTTTTTAAAAAACTATGATCTCACCTCAATGACTTGCCTGATCAAGGTAAGGATTGCACTCCATGTCTGTATAATCCCACACAACTCAATAGGATGAAGAACGATCTACATTGTGCGAGTGGCAGATCAAGCTCTGACGTGTGCAATGCAATATCAACTAGAATTATATTTCTATCTGTTACATAAAGAGATGTTGAAATTCAGTATTCCTTCAAATCTGAAGTCCCTGCAGAGTTCCTGAGATCAGCTTGTTGTGAGCAATCCAAAATGTTGGCGATAGATCACCGATTTATTACTTTAAATACTTCTCACCGTAATGAACTTAAGATAGAAGCATACTGATCCAATGTGGATGGACAGATACTGACCCCATCAGTCATAAAGCATGCCAACCTCCATACGCTGGGCATGGGGTATCCCCAAAGCAGGCAGCGCAGACCTGCAATTACTGTGTAGAACTTCATAAAATGAGAGCATGATCTTATCAAACCAGCTAGTATTCATACCTATATGAAACCTTGTCTTCCCTTGAACATGAACGACTCCTGCCAGTTTCGCTTGCTCCAACTCCAAAATCTCTTCTTCAATTGACATAGGAATGGATGATAGACAGACTGAGATCTTCTGTATGTGGGCCTGTAAAGCATCAGTAACTTGACTTATGAAGTTGTCTCCTTCATGATTGAGGGAATCTGCGTATCCGTACTGAATCACACAACCGTACACTCCTTTCAGGCCCAAGTTCTTGATGACAATCCTCTCATTTTTAGGCACTTTAGCAACCAAGGAATATTGGAGGGTGGTGAAAACAGTGACTTTATGCAAGGACCTCATGTTCTTTATGTAATGCCCAAGAATTGGATTAAGTCCATCCTGGACGTTGCTGTAGAAGAAGCACAAGCCGGGAACTCTCTGGATTTCTGGGTTGTCCAAGAGCATGCCAAGTCTGTCTAAGGTAATCTTATAGGTCTTCTCATACTCTATCTTTCTCTGCCTCCCATAAAACCAGCTAAACATAATGAAGGCAAGGACGATGGAAATGGCAAATGGAACCCATCCACCCTCTGGGATCTTAGTGAAGACAGCACTTACATAAACTCCTTCCATAAGGAAAAATGTGACAAAGTAAAGTGCAACGAGAACAAGTGGGGTTCTCCATATCATGGCCATGACCAGTGTCAGTAATATGGTGGTTATGAGCATAACTAGACTAACCACGACACCTACAAATGAGAACTTACAAATTAGTAGCTGGCAGGACCATAATCACCCAAGTAATTCAGCTAGGAGAAAACCAAAGGTACTGAATGGTCCAACAGCAAGCAGGTGCTGGTGGTAAACATACAGGGAGAGGGAGGGGGATGCAAAAAGGAATGGGTCCCATCAAGGAGAACACCTTTGGCCACCTGTTTCCAAATTCCAACCATTGAGAAGAATGTGATATATCTGATGGTTATGATCTGGTCATGTTGATATTCAATGTAGGAAGCCTTCAAATGGTGGAGCAACCCCCACCCCCCCAAATAATGTAGACATTGTATACCAGTATGTCATTGGTAGAGATTCCTTAGGGTCCCAATGGGTACCTTGGATTTCTTCTACTAAATGCAATCTACGTAAAACAAGGAAAGGTTCTGGATATAATTAGTTTACCATACCAAAAGCATTTCCGAGATCTTTTCCATCTCCAAAAACAAGAATAACAGCAACACAGAGAACCATGAGGATGTAGTTGATTTCTGGGGAATAAACTTCGCCTTCCTTGTGTGGAGAGGTATGCACCACCTTAACCCGAGGGAAATAGTCCAGAACCACTGATTGCTTGATAATGGAAAACGTGGCAGATATTAATGATTGGCTAGCAACAATTGCTGCCAGCGTGGCTACAATGAACATCGGCCAGTAGATGGTAGTGGGTATAAACTTGTAAAACCCGTCATCGTGATCATTAGGGTACTTGATCAGATATGCTGTCTGGCCCGCATATGTCAGGACCAGCGAAGGATATATGGTGAACAAAAACGCTATCTGTGAAAAAGGGGAAGAAAGTAAGAAGGTCTCATTACACCAATGGTCCCATTGGAGATCTAATAAACATTGCTGTAGTATAATTTACCTGAATTGAACTCCTATTGAAATGACCAAGATCTGCAAATAGCGCTTCTGCACCTGAATATGACAGATATCAAAGGTTATGATGGTGCATATCATGGAGTTGTATTTTTTATATTGTGAGGCAACAAAATGTAGACATTGAAGACCAAATCAGCGCATGAAGATGATCCTAACCATATGGTATATGGACTTCTTTCTCGAATGTCGATTGGACAGTCCCAAAAAAGGAGGATTTATCAGATGGCTAGGATCATCCAATCAAAATGGTTTTGGAGTTATGGCCAATCTAAGAGGTGACCAACCTTATGGATTTTCTGGACCAGCCTGCATGTGCACCAAGTGAACAGAAAATGAACTAGGAAATACAAAACAGAGCAGTGCATAGTTAAACACCACCTCTTCAAGGAATCTTAACACTCATTTCATATTTCTATACTTTCAGCTCCATTCATGAACCAGATGAAATAGTTTTCTCATATACTAGAAGAAAACAGAAAGTGGACAAGAAAGTAATAAGAGTTTAAACAATTATAATGGATAAATCAGTGAATGAAAATGAAAATGAAAAAGGAAGATTAGATGATGAATAATGAAAATAAAGACAAGAAAAAAAAACAAGTCTTTCTTTCTTTTATTTCATTGAAACTTTTCCTAGTACCGTCTTATCCAATGTTGTCAAAACACCTAGCTGTACTGAAATGTTTTGACCCACCTTGCTACCCAGGACACCTAGTGGAGCATCCAGTGACTAAGCTTTTCTCAAATATATAGGATTAGGATATTTGACACACCTTATTGTAACACACCATTTGACATACCTATGTGGGGCCCACACAGATTATTCAAGCTCGGGAGTCGGGTGTTTGTGAGGATTATCTACTCACCATGAAGATTATCCTCACCAAAACTTAGCCCTTGGATCGTATCCATGTGGGCCCCACATAGGCATGTCACCCACCCACACACACACACACACAGACACATACACATAATGTATATGGGTTGGGTTATTTTGACACGCCTGTGTGGGCCCCACATGGAGAAAAGTTAAGGGATGATTATTGGTGAGGATGCTCCCCATCACAAAAGCCATCTTCACAAAAAATATGCCTATTCTGAAACTTCTAATCCTATCAAAGGGCACTTAAAGCTAACAGTGAAATGGACACTGGACAGTCCAGAAATTTTAACTTGCAATCCACTTTTCATAGAGTTAGAAATGTCGAAATGGGCTGATTTTTAGCAAGGCTGATCGTCATGGTGAATTGTTCTCACAAAAAGTCAGCCCTTAACTCATCTCCATGTGGGCTCCGCATAGGTGTGTCAAATTTACTATATATATAGGTCCCCTTATTCTGACACGTAAAATAACATGCCTTTGTAGGGCCCACATGGCAATGAATTAAGGGCTGACTTTTTGTCAGGATGATCATCTCACCATGGAGACCATATTTACGAAAGATCAGCCCATTCTGAAACTTCTAACTCTATCAAAAGTGCACTTAACGGAAAAATGTACGCTCCAGAATTTTTCAACTTGTAACCTTTCATAGTGCTCAAAATGAGCCGATTCTCCGAAAATCAGCCCATAACTCATCTCCATGTGGTCTGCACAAAGGAGGGTCATTTCTGAACCTATATATAGGGTCAGGTTCGTTTGACAGGCCTAATGCCTTATAGGGCTCACATGGAGAGGAGTTAAGGGCGGAATATTGGGGGGATGATCTCCATGGAGAGAAGATCATCTTCAGAAAAATCAGCCCTTAACTCATCTTAATGTGGGCCCCACAAGGGCATGTCAAATGGTGTGTCATTTTAGGCATATCAACATAACCTGACCCATATATACAAGTGGATCATTCATACACGCTTTTTTTTTTTGAGTTAATGAATGAAAAATGGTAGTGGGGCCAACATAGAGATGAATTAATTGCTTATTTTTGGTGAGGACGATTTCCACACCAACATAAATCATCACTTGACTCATCTCCATGTGGGGCCCACAATCATGTGTTTAAAAAAAAAAAAGCCAAAGGCATTGATGAAAATTTCCCCATTTTTTTGTATCCATGAAGACAATTGGCTTTCAGCATGCAACGTACCTGTGATGCAAAGGACGGTACCACCAAGCAACAGCCAGCCTTCCTTTCCATTTCTTAGGAAGAACCGTAATATGTAGTGTGGAGATAAGGCCTTGAATATACTCGGGTAATGACGTATGATGCTATATATGCCCACCATCGGAGTAGTTAAAGTCCAGGCACCCATGATAGGAGAGAAGAGGAAACTCACTCGTGAAGTACCAAACTTTTGTAGCAGAAACAAAGCAATCAAAACTATTGCGGAAAGAACTTCAACGAGAGCTGCAAAGTTAGAAATTTACATACTCATAAACCGGAAGAGATAGGTTTTTTTCATCACTCACTGACACTGACATTAGGCCAAAGGCTTATCTTAATAATTCATTTTTCTTGTTTCCCATGAGTTTTTTTCTTTGTTTTTGCATTTTAACATCGTCAGTTATGTTACCCAGACACTTGAAACTGCATGCAGCACCCATGTCGGACACTTAGTTTTAAGTGTAAATGCCGTGTCCATGATGTATCCTAGCCATACCCGGGTAACATATTACTTAAATCAACTGTATTTTTTATAACATAAATAAGTTACAGTTAGAGCGATCTTATTCCATTTAGTAAATGTTATAGAAGGCTGTTAGACATCAAACCAATAAATGTGTTGTCCTTCAACCATTTAACTGATAGACACTCATTGGATGGACCTTAGCGCAAAATTCACACTACCGGATGATTAGCCCTCTAATCAGTAGCTTGATTCTGGATCATTATTAAATCTATGGAAACAGTCACTGAAAATAGTTCCATGCTTTGAGGATTATGATCATCGGATTCAGGTACTTTTAAGGCTATGACCCATCCAATAGGTGGCCCATTGAAGGAATTGATCAGGTTGACGGCACATGTACCTATAGAGAACAATACCCTTTTATTAAATGGAAGAATTTTTTCATTAAATTCCTCCTTCCTAAAATAAGATATCCTCAAATATTATTCTATAACTGTAACAACTTGTTGGGTTTTCATGGTTCTCCTGACACTAACATGTATTCCTTTACTGTAAGTTAGGCAGATCTGCATTTTAATGCTTACATTTACTAACAGATGGAAAAGGCGCTCTTAATCCATTCATTGCCGATAACACTGTGAAACAAATTCAAATATTAGAAGAAAAATAAACTGCGAAATTAAAGAATTTATACACCACCCTAATTGGATGAGCTATTACTTGCTCAGTAGCAAACCTGAAATTGCGGGAGTAAGTATGCCATCACCAATTAGCATGCACATTCCTAGCATTGAAACAAAAAGTAATACCCTTCTTGCAACCAGACTTTGTTCAAAGAATTTTACCAGCCGACTTTGTTTTCCAGTGCCTCTATACTGGCTAGAATGACGAAGGTTTCGGTTTGGATCCATGCGTTTGGAAGAAAGAATACCAATATTTGCATGCCTACAAAGTAATGAATATAAGGCAAAAGTGCCACCTGTAATTTATCATTTCAAACCCTTATCAATAATCAAGCACAGAAACTTGTATCAAGAAACTCATATGTTGCAAAGTTGACATCACAAAATAAATCCTTTCCGCACTTGCTAACCATTGTATCGGGCTCTCAGCCCTTAACAAGAACAAACATAAAATTTGCTTATTCTGTCGAGCAAATACATCAAATATTAAATCACAAAAGCACCTCAACTAAAAAAACAAACTACTCATTATGCAGCTATTAGCACACGCCTTTATATTTCAACTCTCAAAGTGTAATTTCTTAATACAGCCCCCTCAAGAATCTTCTTTATTTTATTTTTTAATCTTTTTCGTCCCAAAGTCCGTACCTTTTGATAACTCGATATGATTGGATTGTCCAACACGATCACCATTTGGGATCCTTCTCTCCTTCCCTCTTGCTATAATACTTGAGGTAAAAGTTAATTTGGATGATCTGGATCTTTCAACTTTAAGTCAACTTTTCATGAGGTTATGAATGTCAGAATGACTTTTTTTTTATGAGGATGATCTCCACGATATTGACAACTGACTGTACAGTTATGGTTATCAAACAAGATCTAGATAAAGGCCCTAGCAACAGGAATAAGAATATTATGTGCGTGTATTAATGCATATGAATACATATACGTTGTCTGCATGTGTTTGATATATGAGTGTATATACATATATACACACCTGAACATACACACTGTAGACAATGAAGAGATGTCCCATGAAGTACTAGAATACCCTTATAGAATGAGTTAAGTATAATTTTAAGATTTCGTGGATAATTTTCAAACTCTTCATCATGGTAGAGACTTTGAACCCTTCCATTCCTAACTTGCTATTGAAAAGTTGAATTCGCCAAGCCAAAGAGATTTGGTAAGTAAATCTGCCATCTGGTCAGTACTTCTGATGATAAGGAAAAGTGTCTTGCCAGTTCCTTTGGACACTCTTGTGTGTAGAGATCAACCCTCGACACATGGCTGGCTATATACCATGTGAGTTGTACAACCTGATATTGGGCCATAATGTTTCTGGATTGTATTCAATTCAGATGGCCAATACACAGTATTAATGCTTCTGACATCCTCAGAGAAGCTCTCAACAATTTTGACTACTGGGAAGTTATTCATGTTTGGAGAGAATAGAACAAAGGTGTGGATGCCTCATTTATTTCACATATTTTGTATCCTAACGATTTCCCTAGCAAGTTATTGACCATTTGTCTGTGGACGCCAGAGGTTGTAAGTACCAAATTAGTAAACACACAAACATATATAGATAGATAGATATAGACACACCTATTTGGCTTGCCTATATGGGGCCCACATGGAGATGAGTCAAAGACTAACTTTTGGTGTGAATGATCTCTGTACAATACTTATCAAAAAAAAAAATTGATCTCTGCACAATGAAGATCATCCTCACAGAAAATCTGCCCATTCTGACATTATAAGTTGCAAAAAGTTTTCACCGTCTATTTCACCATTAATCTATTTTTGATATGGTTAGGAAGTTCGAAAAGGTTATTTTTTGTGAGGATGGCCACCATGATGAGGAGATGATCCTCACAAAAAATCAGCCATTGACTCATCTCCATGTGGACGCAACACAAACATGTCAAAATGTCCCATCCCATATTATATATGGGTCAGGCTATTTTGACATGCCTATGCAGGGCCCACATGGAGATGAGTTAAGGGCTAATTTCTTGTAAGGATTTCTAACCCTATCAAATGGACTTAGAGTTAATGCGAAATGGAGGGTCCAAATATTTTCAACTTGCAATCCACTAGAAAACTTGAGATAATGCAGCTAAACAACTACAAAATTGTCATGTGGTTAAGACCCTACTATAATTGGGTAAAGTAAACCTACAACACATCAAGCAACATAGTTCAATAATTTCTTTAAATAAAGTTGAGCAACAGCATGCTCTCAGAGAAGCTCAGTTTCACGAGACAAGAAGGTTTAACATGTTAACAAGTCAATCAAAAACTCAGCAAAGTCATATTGACTACAAGACTTTGTGGTGATTAGGGTCAAGTTTCAGGTTAAGTTCATTTTTTCAATGTATCCAAAAGATAACTCAAGAAAATCTCTTTGCCAAATTTTCCAAGGACACACGGATATTCGTACTTGAAGCCACACAAACCCATTGGTACCCCCTTTGCCTGTCCAAAATTCATATGCTGATGAATTTGGGAATCTATTAACATACTTGTGGCAGAATACAGTTTTCCCCTGTCTTGATCCTAACATTAGCTTGATTCAATCTATGAAAAAGAACTAGGGGAATCCCAAATCATACTGGCCTATGAAAAATAGGCAAGGGAAGCTCAAGCACATCAAGCAACATAGTGTGACACTTCTTTTACACAAAATGAAGCAATGATTTGCTAGGAAAGTGGAATCCACTAGACCACACAACAGGGTTTAAACAGTTAACAAGTCAAATAGAAACTCAGCAAAGAAAAGCCCCACACTTCCGGAGTTCCAGTCAAAAGATAAAGTAGCCCCCTTCCGCTTTTGAACTTGACATGTCATGGTCGCCTGCCCACAGGATCAAACCCAGAGTCAAAGTAGATTCCATTTTAGTGTCTTGGCTTAATGGTGATTAGTGTCAAGTTTCAGCTTCACTTCATATTATCAAAAGTTCAAAACCCAAAAGAAAACTGAAGAAAAGTTCTTTGCGCAAGTTTTTCAAGGTTATAAGGGATTTATATTTTGAAGCCACCCAAAACATTTGTCTGCCCACAATTCACCCCATTTCGATGAATTGTACCAATCTCTTATTATCAACTTATTTTTGGTGTAATGCCGTGATTGGAGAATGCAACTCTCAACAGTTCCATCGAGTCTCGCCCAAACCCTTCTACTACTAATTTGCCTGCCCAACCAAAATTGGACATATAAAGTTGGACAAAAGACTTTGCAATCTCATATTGCCAACAAAAGATGAAAATTCATCCAACAAGTGGAAAACAATGACCCCTGGTGGTATTTTGAAGGTCAAGTCTCTTTTGTACTAAGAAGATTTCAAAAATATATCATGATATCTTGGTAAATAAGGTACCTAAAAGTAGGATTGTCTATAAAGGTACATCATGGAAAAGGTTAAGAGCTCAGCTGGATGAAATCTTCCATCACTTAGCCACAAGAATACTGTAGTCTGTAGATAGAAGGTTACAGGATCAAGAGTGAAGGCTACAATGATGGAGCAAGAGTAAAGATATGATGATTTGAGTGATTTACCAGAATAAGAGTAAAGATAAAAGAAAAATAAATAAGATTTGAGTCTAGATACACTTTTTTTTGTTTAACTAAAAGGTGATGTACATGTATGTGTTGTATATGATTATATACGTATAAACATATATCCATACACACATTTATAATAATTTACAAAATGATATGAGCTAAAGACTACTAAGAGATGTCCCATGAACAAGAATAGCCTCATACAATGGGTAAAGTACATGCAGAAGCAGCACAACATATCAAAGAACAAAATTTCATACTCCCCCTCGAGGCAAAGAATTAAGACCCTGCCACCCCAAGCTTGAAATGAAAAGTTGAGATTTTTCAAGCCAAGTACATGTACCAGCTAGTCAGTACTTCTACGAAGAAGTGTATTGACGGTGTCCTTGTACAATCAGTGTAAATGTCAAGCTCTACAACCTGATTTGGGCCCTAATGATCTAATATTCCTTGAATTGAGATGCAACATACACACCTTACATAACATAATTTGATCCCCTAGATAGTTAAATTCCGTCATATGGCCAAAAACCCTAAAATAATGGGGTAAACTAAAACTGGACCACATCAGACAACTTAGCTTCACTATTTTCTCACACAAATGGAGCAACAATTTGCATCTAGGAAAGCTCAAATCCCACTAGACTACATGGTGAGGTTTAAAGTTAAACATCGCAGCCAGGTTGCTTTGACTTGATGGTGATTAGAATTGAACGTTACATTCACTTCATATTATAAAACATGAACAAAAACACAAAAGTTGAAGAGTGCATAAAGAATACAAGGTATCTTATATTCTGAATCTGCAAAATCTCTTCAGTAAACCCCATTAACCAATCCAAAATTCACTCTGTGTTGTTGAATTTGCAACTCTTATCATCAAACTATTTGTGGCAGGATAGTGTGATCGGAGAATCCACCTGTCTATAATTCCATCACAGTCTCAGTCCCAAACACTAGCATGATTCATTAATTCTACAAAAAAGAGCCATGGAAGTCACCCTATTATTCAAAGTAAATCATAAGCTTGAACAGAGCATCAGAAAGCATTCTCAACTCTATTTCTATTTGAAAATGCAATTAGTATCACATTATTGTATAAAAAATACAGAGAATCAAATGTCAATCTTTATTTGGATCATTAAGTTATGAATGGTTTGTCTTGACTTGGAAAAGATGATTAAGAAGCCCATGAGAATGACCACATATAACTTACCACGAACAAGGGGATCATACAATAACTCCCCAAAAGTACATATCAAAAAAGAAATACAAGAAATCGAAACAAGATTCCGGAAATGGAAATCAAAGTTACCTACAAGAACGACTTGGAACCATATAATATATCATACAAAAATGCAACTTTAGGGTCAAGTTACGAACTGGGGAAGTAAATTCTACAAAACCCACAAATGAGGCCAATAAGAGATCCACAAAAGAGGCCAATAGCCTCCTCTGTTATTGGCCTAAACTAGAGAAATAACTCATGAAACAAATTATGCTTCAGAAGGAATAGCTTAATGGTTCATTCTACTCAAATAACAATCATTATTTGCCAATTTATTTATCAATAACAGCAGAACGAGACATTGACCAAACACAATGTATTTAGAAACTCAATTACAAGACAAACAAATGGTATTTCAACTTACACCAATTGAGCAAGAATCAGATTTTGGGAGGATGTATGGTGTGATGATCGGCCGCTCATGGAAGTGTTTCCGCGTCTATATTCTTTATCTCAAAGAAAACCAATTCATTGTCTCAATTTGGATCCATAATGATCTGGAGGAATTCTGGGATTTAGATCTCAGGAGAAACCTCCTAGAATGGGAAAAGGATCAGCTGGCATCCCTAATGGATCACTTGCAGTCTTACGTAGTCTCACCCTCGGATGGGTCCATTCCAAATCTGGGAACTTTTCGGTGAAATCTTTCTATGAGTCCTTAGTCAGCATTCTCACCTCACAGCCACCCTTGTACTTGTGCCCAAAATTCTGGAAAGCCAAAGTGCCATCTAAAATTAAATTCTTTGCATGGACCTCCTCCCTAAACAAGATTCTTACTACGGAAAATTTGATTGCATGAAAGTGGATTCTGGTTAATTTCTGTACTATGTGTAAATCCAATGGGAAAAATACAGATCACTTACTCTTGCATTGTAATTTTGCTATACAAATATGGTCACACTTTCTGGTGCAGGTGGGTATCTCTTGGGTTATGCCAGAGAAAATCAGGATGTTGCTGGGAGGTTGACCAAAGATTGGGCTGTCGGATAGGGGAAAAACTATATGGAGGATGATACCGTATGCAGTCATATGGGGATTGTGGTGGGAAAGACATAGAAGGATATTTAGAAGAGAAGAAGGCACACTTCAGGATACAATAATTAGCATCAAGGCTTCCCTTTACAGTTGGGGAAGTATCTCACATGAGATGAGGGGTTGTTTCTTTTTTGAAATGGTGTTTAGATTCGAAGCTTTGTTGTGTAGATAGTTTTGTTTGTTATCTTCCTTTTCTGTTTTCTTCTCCTTTTGTACTTTGAGATCTTCTCGATTTCCTTCTTTTATCAAATCTCTTTGACTTATCAAAAAAAAAAAATAATAATAACGCTGAAATCTGATACACAGTGAACAGAATTTACACCAGTTTTGAGACGTTATTGTTTTTCAAAGTTAAGGGACACATTTTTTTTTTTCTTACTTTTTCCCCTCAATACTTTCTTGCTTCAAGGAAACTGACTATATAGCAAAATATGTGTAACCTTGAACAATTGCTTGTTGTTTAGATAACATGAGATTTCCAAGTGTGTTTATTCCCATTATTCCTCCAAGATAAACACTAGATAAACTCTCATCAATATTTAACCTATTCAATCAGAATTTGGAGAGCCATAGCCTCGCCCAGAAACAGATCCAATTTAAGGTTTGGATTCAGTGCCAAGCGCAAATCCATTTCCAAAGGTAAGGGTGAAGGCAAGAGTGGAGTCCCTAGTTCCATATCCAGGAGCAGAACACAAAGCCATCCCTCTACCCAAACATCCCCTAACTCCATCACCATCCATTTTCTACAATTAAGGATTTTCCAATCAAAACCAATACTAAAGGGTATTTTGAAATATCAAAATCAATTATGGAATTGGAGAGGTTACTGTTCTTATAATGACCCTATTTCTAGCAATATTATCGTAGACTTTTTATAATACTTTGAACATTATATGTATGCCATTTTAAAGGTCTCAACAATAGCTTTCTATCGGTATCAAGTTCGTCCAAATCGGACGTGCGAGTCAAAAGTTATTGTGTTTAGTTCTGGGCAACATTTTAAGTTTTTATTAAAATTCAAAAAAATAAAAAAGAGACAATTTTTAAAATTTTAGTCCCACATCGGTTAAAAATAAAAAGTTCTGAGTTCCCAACCTCTATAAATACAAGGCCATGCCTTTAGAAAATTACATCAATTTGGGTATTTGCATTCTAACCCCTGAGGTAAGAATATTTGCAAAAAAGTCCCTCAACTAGAAGAAATTCTAGAAAATTCCCAAGAATTCCTGAAAATATTCAGGAGGTCCTTTGAAAAGTTTTTTTTTTGTGGGGCCTACTGCCTCGAGATACGCGCTACCTCGAGATTCGCATCGTACGAGGTTCAAAGATTTTGGGATTCTAGCGTATTCACTGGTAAGTACATAGTTATTTATTTTATGCCTTTATTTATTTAATTAATTAATTATTATTTATTTATTTATTTATTATTTATTTATTTATTTATTTATAAATATTATTTTTATTTTTATTTTTTATTTTTTTTAAATAGTAGAAAATTCACAGAATATTGTAGAAAAATTCTAGAAAATTCTATTATTTTTGGGGAAAATGTCTGAAAATGCTATTCTTGTTATCTGTTAAATTTTAGCAAGGAAAAATCCCAATTCTTGTATTTTCCACATAAAATGTGTAAATGCATTGATAATTTCTTGTAATCTTAAAAGCATGAAATTATGATAGATGAGGACATGTGTAATCTATTTAGTTGGATGAAGTCATGCTCAAATTCATTTAAAATGAGATATATGCGTTTTTCATCCGTTTTATGTATTCGTTTTCTAAGATATTAATAGGGCTTAAATGTTCTTATTTTTAGTTTCAAAATGCAAAAATAGGAATGCTATGCATGTAAAGATGTTTCTACAAACATTATTATTTTATGCATATAAATACGATTGATGACATGAATAAGAACGTGATTGGGAATGTGGAATATCAGATTAGTTGGAATCAGGCGTTGTCTCATTTCTTCGAGACCCCTTGGGGTTTTAGTCCCCTAAAGCATCAGGCGTTGTCTTATTTCCTTAAGACCCCTTGGGGTTCCAGTCCCCTAAAGAAGAGGCGTTGTCTCATTCATAAGACCCCTCAGGTATTTATACCTAAAAGAAAATTAGGGAATCCGGAGAGATGATACCTAATGAAACAATTAGTGTGCACATTAGGGAGTTTACTTGTGGACTAGAAGTGTTGACATCGTACACTAGGACCGATGGAATGTTGGTACGAAATACATCAGAATTGATAGTTTGACTTTATAGAAATGGTCACGGGTATTCCGATAAGAGAAAGGTTGACTATTATATGAAAAGACTTCATTGTATTCGAAGTTATACGTAAGTAATTGATGGAGAGTTGAGTTTTATCGAATTAAATGTGAAATACATTTGCAAATTGTATTCGTTTTAAAATAAACAAAAGTCGCTGATTTAAGTGGATTTTACGCATGAGGAATGTACTTACTGGGCCCTAGCTCATCGTTTCAAAATGTTTTGTTTTCAGGAAATGATAAGGGGAAGTTGGACTGATGCTTCCAGCATTTCTGTTGATAGACTTGTGCTTTTGACGATGTTATATTTTGTTTAATTCTTCTATCTTGTAGAAGGATACATGAGTTATGTAGGTCCTTTGACCGTTTAGTAACATGTATTTGGGAGTACGATATATATACAATGTTTTCTTTTGGATGGGCATATTACGGTTTTGTTTGAAGTAAGACATCCTCTAACATTATTAATCTGTCAATGAAGTGCGTTTCGTCTTATGAATTGTTTAAACAAAATGAAAAAAAAATTATCCGGTGTATTTCCGATGCATCGTGATACCAGTTTTGTTTAACTGTGCGTTTGTATGATCAGATCACGCCTCAAGATACGAGAAAGGTCGATATGACCTAATATCGGATTTGGGGGCGTGACAGCTTGGTATCAGAGCTTTAGGTTACAAGTCCTCGGAAACATAGTACCTTAGCCAAATTGAATAATACATTTTCATCAAAGCATATATTAATTAAGATCATAATACAACCTTACGAATGAAGAACTAACAAGATAAAGAACATCATAATACGATTCCTTGTTATTTTTAAAACTATTTATTGTGCACGTCCCTAACTCGTCCTTTTGTTATAAAGGCAATGAGAAGTGGAAGAGGCAGAGGTAAGAATACCTCACGTACGCCTATTCCAGAGGTAGGTGCGGAGGCTCAGTTAGCCGGCGTTTACACGGCTTTGGGTCATATCACTGCTGCCTTGGACCGGCATGTTCAGGAGGTTCGTCCCGAGCCAGCTCGTGCTCGTCCGGACGATAGTTTGCGAGAGTTCCAACGACTACGAGCGTCGGAGTTCAGAGGTCTTCCTGAACCAATGGAAGCCGAGGGGTGGTTACGTGAGATAGATAGGATTTTTCGGGCTATGAGATGCCCTGAGGACCGTAAGGTGGAGTTGGCCACCTTTATGTTGAAGGGCGATGCTATGACTTGGTGGGACATGGTGCGTTCCGTGAGAGACGATGTGGTCCTCACATGGGAAGAGTTTAGGGGACTATTTCTGGAGAAGTACTTCCCCGTTTCTGTCCGAGATCAGCTCGAGGCAGACTTCTTGGCCCTCGAGCAGGGTTCCATGACTGTGGCACAGTATGTGACCCAGTTTGATCGTTTGGCAGCTTATGCACCACACATCATCTCGACAGAGGAGAGAAAGGCGAAGAGATTTCAGGCGGGCCTCAAGTCTGGAATTAGGAGGATGATTGTGGGTCAGTTGATTCATGTGTATGCCACCACCGTAGAGATGGCATTGGCGCTGGAGAAGGATACCAGCGATTTCCTGAAGGATCGTACAGATCCTAAGGGAAAGGGTCGAGTTGCACCTACTGCTCCCCAGAGATATTCGGATTCAGCTAAGAAGCCGAAGTTATCTGTTCCTACCATTGCTGCATACCCGATCAACTCCGCCCCTCCTAATCAGATTGTGCGAGCAGATAGGCGTTGTTACAGCTGCAATGGTGTAGGACACTTACAGAGGCACTGCCCTCGTGCACCATATCAGAAGCCTGCGGGCAATACTCAGAGGCCGAATATACCGGGGCGAGTCTTTGCCATTACACGGCAGGATGCGAGTGCATCCAAGAATGTGGTAGAAGGTACTCTTCTGATCTCACACTTGTATGCTAAAGTGTTGATTGATTCGGGTTCTACCCATTCTTTTGTATCTATTACATTTGCATATGCTTTAGGCTTTGAATTCGAGTCATTAGATTTTACGCTTACTGTATCTACACCTCTAGGAGGGAACTGTATTGTAGATCAAATGTGTAAGAATTGTTTGATTCGGATAGGAGATCATGATTTGATTGCTGACTTGATCCTATTAGAGATGACGGATGTGGACGTTATTCTTGGGATGGACTGGCTGTCAGCATATCATGCGACAGTGGATTGTTATGCGAAGAGGGTGACGTTCCAGATACCGGGACAGTCTCCTTTTCAGTTTGTGGGTGCAAAATTATCACCCCATGCATCAGTAGTATCGGCCTTACGTGTTTATAAGAAACGTCGGGCCGATTGTACTAGTTTCCTTGCCTTTCTAGAGGGGGAAGAGAGCAAGAGGGTACAAATGGAGCAGATTCCTGTAGTTAGTGAGTTCAAGGATATCTTTCCAGAGGAACTACCAGGATTGCCTCCAAAGAGAGAAGTTGAGTTTTCCATTGAGCTTATGCCAGGGACTTCACCTATTTCTAAGGCGCCATACAGAATGGCACCTGCAGAGCTCAAGGAACTGAAGGTTCAGGTGGAAGACTTAGGAACTAAAGGCTTCATAAGACCAAGTGTCTCCCCTTGGGGCGCTCCGGTCCTGTTCGTGAAGAAGAAAGACGGTTCCCTGAGGATGTGCATCGACTACAGACAAATCAACAAGGTCACGACGAAGAATAAATACCCTTTGCCGCGGATTGATGATCTGTTTGACCAGTTGAGGGGAGCCCATTACTTTTCGAAGATAGACTTGAGGTCTGGGTATCATCAGCTCAGAGTGAAAGATGAGGATATCTCGAAGACGGCATTTCAGACACGGTATGGCCATTATGAATTTCTAGTCATGCCATTCGGATTGACGAATGCTCCAGCCGCATTCATGGATCTGATGAACCGGATCTTCCGATTGTACCTCGATCAGTTCATCATTGTCTTTATTGATGATATCCTGATCTACTCACGGACTCAAGAACAGCATGAGCAGCATCTGCGACTAGCCCTACAGACGTTGAGAGATCATCGACTCTATGCCAAGTTCAGTAAATGTGAATTCTGGCAAGAAGATGTAAAGTTCTTGGGTCATGTTATTTCCGGGGAGGGAATCTCAGTTGATCCGTCGAAGGTTGAAGCAGTGTTGAACTGGGAGCCGCCGAGCAGTGTTACTGAAATTCGGAGTTTCCTGGGTTTGGCGGGCTACTATCGGAGGTTCATTGATGGATTCTCTAGCATTGCTACCCCGATGACACGCCTCACACGGAAGGGTGTAAAGTTCGAGTGGGACGAGAAGTGTTCTTCTGCCTTCGAAGAGCTGAAGACTCGTCTAACTACTTCACCTGTTCTGACAATTCCGTCTGATGAGGGGGGCTTTGTCATTTACAGTGATGCATCATTGAAGGGACTAGGTTGTGTCTTGATGCAGAATGGGAAGGTGATCGCTTATGCTTCGAGACAGTTGAAGATTCATGAGCAGAATTACCCTACCCACGACCTTGAGCTTGCAGCAGTTGTCTTTGCGCTCAAGATTTGGCGTCATTACCTCTACGGCGAGAAGTTCGAGCTTTATTCTGATCACAAGAGCTTGAAATACATTTTCACTCAAAGGGAGCTGAACATGAGGCAGAGACGATGGATGGAGTTCCTGAAGGACTATGACTTCACTCTCCAGTACCACCCAGGCAAGGCCAATGTTGTGGCAGATGCACTAAGCCGAAAACAGAGTGGGACTATATTTTGCCTTTTGGGCCAGGAGGTAGAATGGCCGGATGTTGAGGGGGACCGTGAACCTCAGATTTCGACACAGTACCCCAAGATCCTTGTCTCACACTTAGTGGTCGAACCCTCTTTGATTAGAAGGATTATAGAGGCACAGCATGGGAAGGGAGGGTCTGATGCCGTCCGCCATACTATCTCGAAGGAGGAGTGGACTTTACACTCAGATGGCAGTCTAAGGTACCGTGAGAGGTTGTGGGTACCTGAAGACAACGATGACCTGAAACGGGAGATTCTCGATGAGGCTCACTGTACTCGTTACACAATACATCCAGGCAGCTCTAAGATGTACCAAGACTTACGTAGGCAGTTTTGGTGGAATAACATGAAGAGGGAGATTGCTCAATATGTGTCGAGATGCCTAACATGTCAGCAGATCAAGGTAGAGCATCAGAAACCATGAGGCACCCTGCAACCTCTACCTATCCCAGAGTGGAAGTGGGATAATGTGTCAATGGATTTTGTGATGGGTCTACCTAAGACTCGTCAAAACCATGACTCCATTTGAGTAATCGTGGACAGATTGACGAAGTCTGCTCATTTCTTGGCTGTCAGAGCTACTCACAGTGTCGATAATCTGAGCAGATTGTACGTCAAAGAGATCGTCAAACTACACGGTATCCCAGTCTCCATTGTGTCAGATAGAGATCCGAAGTTCACCTCGAAGTTCTGGAAGAGTTTTCAGAGTGCCTTCGGGACAAAGTTGAATTTTAGTTCAGCTTTTCACCCTCAAACAGATGGGCAAACAGAGCGAGTGAATCAAATCTTAGAAGATTTACTCAGAGCTTGTATAATGGACTTTAAGGGCAGTTGGGAGGATCACTTGCCGCTTGTGGAGTTCGCATACAATAATAGCCATCAGTCGAGCATCGGCATGGCACCCTATGAGGCTCTGTACGGAAGGCCTTGTAGATCTCCAGTGTGTTGGGCAGAAGTCGGAGAGAGAAGCTTGCTTGGTCCTGAGGTGGTGCAGGAGACCACTGAGAAGATCGGGATCATTCGAGAACGTCTCCTTGCGGCGCAGAGTCGGCAAAAGTCTTATGCTAATCTGCATCGCCGTAAGCTTGAGTTCTCCATCGGCGACCATGTCTTCTTGAAGGTATCGCCAGTCAGAGGAGTGATGAGGTTCAGCAAGAAAGGGAAGCTAGCACCGAGGTTCATTGGACCTTTCTTGGTCCTTGATAGGATTGGTGAGGTTGCCTATCGCTTAGCTTTGCCTACTCAGTTGGCCGGAGTTCACGACGTCTTCCATGTCTCGATGCTTCGCAAGTATGAGCCGGATCCATCTCACGTGCTTGATTGGAAGTCTTTAGAGCTCCGAGAGGATGTTTCATATGTTGAACAACCTGTCTGTATCCTTGCCACGAAAGAACAAGTGTTGCGCACTAAAGTGATCCCCTTAGTGAAGGTGTTGTGGCAACACCACAACATTGAGGATGCCTCTTGGGAACTGGAGGCTGACGTCAGAGAGAAGTATCCACATTTGTTCTCGGATTAGGCATGTCTAATTTCGAGGACGAAATTCCTTATAAGGAGGGTAGGATGTAATGACCCTATTTCTAGCAATATTATCGTAGACTTTTTATAATACTTTGAACATTATATGTATGCCATTTTAAAGGTCTCAACAATAGCTTTCTATCGGTATCAAGTTCGTCCAAATCGGACATGCGAGTCAAAAGTTATTGTGTTTAGTTCTGGGCAACATTTTAAGTTTTTATTAAAATTCAAAAAAATAAAAAAGAGACAATTTTCAAAATTTTAGTCCCACATCGGTTAAAAATAAAAAGTTCTGAGTTCCCAACCTCTATAAATACAAGGCCATGCCTTTAGAAAATTACATCAATTTGGGTATTTGCATTCTAACCCCTGAGGTAAGAATATTTGCAAAAAAGTCCCTCAACTAGAAGAAATTCTAGAAAATTCCCAGGAATTCCTGAAAATATTCAGGAGGTCCTTTGAAAAGTTTTTTTTTTGTGGGGCCTACTGCCTCGAGATACGCGCTACCTCGAGATTCGCATCGTACGAGGTTCAAAGATTTTGGGATTCTAGCGTATTCACTGGAAAGTACATAGTTATTTATTTTATGCCTTTATTTATTTAATTAATTAATTATTTAATTAATTAATTATTATTTATTTATTTATTTATTATTTATTTATTTATTTATTTATAAATATTATTTTTATTTTTATTTTTTATTTTTTTTAAATAGTAGAAAATTCACAGAATATTGTAGAAAAATTCTAGAAAATTCTATTATTTTTGGGGAAAATGTTTGAAAATGCTATTCTTGTTATCTGTTAAATTTTAGCAAGGAAAAATCCCAATTCTTGTATTTTCCACATAAAATGTGTAAATGCATTGATAATTTCTTGTAATCTTAAAAGCATGAAATTATGATAGATGAGGACATGTGTAATCTATTTAGTTGGATGAAGTCATGCTCAAATTCATTTAAAATGAGATATATGCGTTTTTCATCCGTTTTATGTATTCGTTTTCTAAGATATTAATAGGGCTTAAATGTTCTTATTTTTAGTTTCAAAATGCAAAAATAGGAATGCTATGCATGTAAAGATGTTTCTACAAACATTATTATTTTATGCATATAAATACGATTGATGACATGAATAAGAACGTGATTGGGAATGTGGAAT
This sequence comes from Euptelea pleiosperma, assembly GCA_035048495.1. NCBI lineage: Eukaryota > Viridiplantae > Streptophyta > Magnoliopsida > Ranunculales > Eupteleaceae > Euptelea > Euptelea pleiosperma. The sequence goes on from CM068543.1 coordinate 45,827,774, forward strand.
ATCAGATTAGTTGGAATCAGGCGTTGTCTCATTTCTTCGAGACCCCTTGGGGTTTTAGTCCCCTAAAGCATCAGGCGTTGTCTTATTTCCTTAAGACCCCTTGGGGTTCCAGTCCCCTAAAGAAGAGGCGTTGTCTCATTCATAAGACCCCTCGGGTATTTATACCTAAAAGAAAATTAGGGAATCCGGAGAGATGATACCTAATGAAACAATTAGTGTGCACATTAGGGAGTTTACTTGTGGACTAGAAGTGTTGACATCGTACACTAGGACCGATGGAATGTTGGTACGAAATACATCAGAATTGATAGTTTGACTTTATAGAAATGGTCACGGGTATTCCGATAAGAGAAAGGTTGACTATTATATGAAAAGACTTCATTGTATTCGAAGTTATACGTAAGTAATTGATGGAGAGTTGAGTTTTATCGAATTACATGTGAAATACATTTGCAAATTGTATTCGTTTTAAAATAAACAAAAGTCGCTGATTTAAGTGGATTTTACGCATGAGGAATGTACTTACTGGGCCCTAGCTCATCGTTTCAAAATGTTTTGTTTTCAGGAAAGGATAAGGGGAAGTTGGACTGATGCTTCCAGCATTTCTGTTGATAGACTTGTGCTTTTGACGATGTTATATTTTGTTTAATTCTTCTATCTTGTAGAAGGATACATGAGTTATGTAGGTCCTTTGACCGTTTAGTAACATGTATTTGGGAGTACGATATATATACAATGTTTTCTTTTGGATAGGCATATTACGGTTTTGTTTGAAGTAAGACATCCTCTAACATTATTAATGTGTCAATGAAGTGCGTTTCGTCTTATGAATTGTTTAAACAAAATGAAAAAAAAATTATCCGGTGTATTTCCGCTGCATCGTGATACCAGTTTTGTTTAACTGTGCGTTTGTATGATCAGATCGCGCCTCAAGATACGAGAAAGGTCGATATGACCTAATATCAAATTTGGGGGCGTGACAGTTCTTGTACACCAAGTGAAGATTATACAATAATACTGTTGTAAGTGTAAACTGATAAATTTTCAGTTTTTAAAGATGAAGTACATTTTTTACTTTGTTCCCCCCGTATACCTTCTCCATTCAAGGAAACTGACTACTTAGCAGAATACATGTATCCTCAAAAGATCACCAATTTTGGAGATAATGTAGGATTTCAAAGTGTGCTTATCCCTCCAAGCAAAACACTAGACTAGATAAACTCTTATCTTGATTGAGCCTATCTAAAGCAAATCTATCCATGTACCCAAACAACTGCTAACTCCCTTGCCATCCATTCATTACCATTAATAATTTTCCCCTCAAAACCAAACATTTTTAAGGGGTTTTTTTTTTTTTTGAAGTTTCAATATCAATTTTGGAATTTGAGAGGCTACTGGTAATGTACATTAGATTATGAGAACAAACATGGTGGACAAGAATTTCATCCCTTTTGAGAGAATGTTTGATTTTACAGGATATGATCTGAAAGGTATTACTATACCTGAAATCACCTAAACAAAACACGTCTGAAACCGGAAAAATGAAAAACAGAGAGAAAGAAAAACAGAAATTAAATCGAAACGCAAAGATAAAGAGCAATGAGATACCTTCACCCTGATCGTCAGCTTTAAGAGCGATGCAGACATACTTGACGACACCAATTAGAGTGAGAGTCCAGAACATGATACTGTAGATTCCCAAGTAGTCATCCTCATTAGGATATTTCAAGTGCATCGAAGGGTAAACATAAAGAGGGGAAGTAACAAGGCCACCAAAGACAACTCCTAGAGTCCTATAAGCAAGAAACAAAGTCCTCCAACGACCATTCCGCCCCTGATCATCCAAACAACAAAAAAATGGAAACTTTAATTGATAATTTCAAAAACCCAACTCAAATCCATCAAAAAATCACAAACCCAAATGAGAAAAACAGAAGTGCAGTAATCCAAATAACATTAAAAGCCATTACTGTCGTTTCAAGAGAAAAACAAGCGTTTCCACACACAGAGAGAGAAACACATCGATGAATAGAAACATGAAGAACTAAACATACCCAATTCAAGCCCATGAAAAAAAAACTGGCAGAGAGAGAGAGAGAGAGAACCAAGATGGGGAAAACTAACTCATACCCATAAGAAATAATCAAGTAAAAACAGCAAAACAGAGAAAGACAGAGAGATACACAGGAAGAATGAGAAAAATGACTGAAGGATTTTGTTTTGCTAGCTTACGTTCGCCTCTTCTATTGAATGAGTTGAAGCGGTACGGCTGTGACAACCGTTTGAACTTGAAGTGGATTCGACAACTATTTCAGAGAGAGGAATCGGTGAGTTAGATGTGGCGAGTTGGAGATCCATGTACTGTTATGTGTGCTCTTCTCTCTTCAGACGAACTCAAATGAACAAAAATGGTGGCAAAGACCAGAGACAGAACGAAACCTGTAGTTTTCTCCCTGCAACTCTGAAAATGTTCGAAATTCGAACGAGAGAGAGAGAGAGGACTAAAACTTCTATCACAGGAAATTGTAAATCACACAATCACAAGCCAATGAGTTCTCGGCACGTACACAAGTGCTTGTAAAACGTACACATGTGCTTTGAGGTGTACGTGCCGAGAACTCATTGGCTGTGATTTGCAATCCGATTGTGACAGAAGTTTTGTCGTATATGGTTCGCACCTAGAACCTGGGATCAAGCAGGTGGGACCCAACAAAAGGTTATCAGCCGAAATGGTTTTGTAGGTTGTCACCCTAGAGTCCTAGACTCCCTAATGTTTTTTGGCTCAGGCTCCAGTTACCGCCCTAAAATGACAGGCTCCGGTTACAGGACACAATATGAGCCATGTGGCACACTCTTAGAGGACTCTGACCGTATGGATGTTTGGCCAATCCCTAAGTTGACTTACGAAAAAAAATCAGTCTGATTAGTGATTTATAAGCGTTGGATTGGACTTGTTTTCATGGGTTAATCTCAACTGGGAAATTTGAGCAGTATTTGAGGTAGAAAGATCCAATAACTAGAAATCACTAATAAAGCTGATTTTTGGTTTCTTGGTCCAACTAGGGATTGGCCAAACATCCATACGGTCAGAGTCCTCTAATAGTGTGCCAAATGGCTGATATTATATCCTGTAACTGGAGCCTGTCATTTTAGGGTGGTAACTATAGCCCGACCCTTTTTTTTTTGGTAATCATCCCTAATGTTTACCTTGTGGAAAGCTGACTAGAAGATCACTAAAAATCCAAGTTAAGGACAGCCATTCAAGTTTGGGTCGGGCTCCGTTGACAGCCCTAAAATGACAGGATTTCTGTACATATGTGCAACATGGCACACTCTTAAGAGGACTCTGACCGTATGGATGTTTGGCCAATCCCTAAGTGGACGTACAAACCACAATTCAGCTCGATTAGTGATTTCTAGGCATTGGATCTTTGTACCTCAAATACTACTATAATTCCCACAGTTGAGATCAACCCATGAAACTAAGTCCAATCCAACGTCTCAAAATCACTAATCAGGCTGAATTTTGGTTTGTAGGTCCACCTAGTGGTTGGCCAAACATTCATACGGTCAAATCCTCCAAGAGCATGCCACGTAGCATATATTGTGTCCTGTACAAAGTCCTGTCATTTTAGGGCTGTAAACGGAGCCTGACCCTTCAAGTTTTTGGATTAAAAAAGGGTCGTCGTGTAACAAGTTATAACTGACTTTTTTTGGCGTTGGCTAGCGCATTTTTGTCCGGGCCCACTGAACACATGGATGTGTAGCCCACCAGCCCACCACTTGGTAGACATTTGAACCAAAAATAACCCACCGATTGTGTTCATCGTGCCTGTTAAAAGTCACTCTATCTAATATCAAAATTACTCCTGAAAAGTGTGAAACACACCCACTCAAACATAAAAGGAGATCAAATCGAAAACCAATAAGAACATGGCTTGTGACAGAATCTTGTACCTGAACCCGGTGACTCACTTTTTTTAACTTAATCGGAAAGAGTACCGAAACATCAGCAAACTACACCCGGGGCCTAAGTGCTAAGGTTATTCTAGTCGAAGTACCTAGGAGCGCAATGAAGTTTTCAGAACTTTTAATGATGGGGTAAGTAGGAGAACTTTTAATTAATAATTTTTCTTTTGCAAAAAATGAATTTTGATACCAAATAATAATTAGGGTCACGTTGATGTCATGGGGCACTCTTAGAGACCACTAACCATATGGATATTTGGCCCAACCCGCCTGCTAAACAAATTTACTCTTTTGTAATTTATTTAATGGATATATACGTCATGCATCAATCAGTGTTTTAATATAGAATGCTTATATCATAATATAGCAGGTAACCAGGATTTGTAGCTCCAGACCGTAATACACAGTATCATACCAATGAGCATAGAGGTCGTGTGCTTTAAAATAATAAAGAGTTGTTCAAATAAACCACACGCGTCACTTATAAATGCAATCAAGAGGTTTTGGAGTACTTAAGAAGCGATGGCCATTGTTATCAACCAATATTTTCTACTCATTCAAAACACAAGTGGAGATATCCATGACTTGTTTTTGTACTACATATCCATGTAATGGGGGTTGAACCAAATGATCAATTACTTGAGAAACTTGATCAATAACTTCAAGCATCTATAGAAGAGGCGGATGATGCACCAAATACTTCAAATTTAATACACGAAATACGTTTAGGGCAGAACAAGCTCGATGGGTCCAATTCAGGGAGAATATGGCTTGACAGATGTTCAATGATTTTTGACATAAGAGAAATAACCCCTCAACCACATTTTGAATTTGCTTTTATTATTTACGTGTTTTTATGTTAAATGTTTACAAGACAATTTTCAAATTAGACATTGTGTCTTGAATCTATTTGTTTCATTTACATGTTCTTATATTATATGTTGCAAGGCATTGAGATGTTAGATAATATATTTTTGTAATATGTTCCATCTAATTATTTGGAGCAAGGTTTAAAGGAGGCCGTTTTAACGGTTAAACGGACTGGGGGCGTTACCGTTTAAACAGCCATTAAAACAGATTGAAACGGCTAGGGGCAAAAATGAAAAAAAAATAGAATTTAAGTGATTTTAACGGGTTTTAACAGTTTTAAGGATTTTAACGGAAAAAAAATAGAAAAAATGGCGCTGAAATTCAAATTTTGAAATTTGAAAAGAAATAAAATGGAATTTAACGGAATTAAACAAATTTTAACAGAATTAAACGGATTTAACGGCTGTTTTTTTCCACAAAATTTTCAGAATTAAATAGCTGTTTAAACGATTTTAACGGCCGTTTTTTCAAAACCGATAAAACATGTTTAAACGGTTTTAACGGAAACGAGCTTGAGGCGTTACCGTTTAAACAGCCGTTAAAATCGTTTAAACGGCCGTTTTTAAAACCATGATTTGGAGTATTGTCGTTTATTCATTTGTTCATCTAATTGTCTTGTTTACATAGGAATGAATAGTGAATTTCAATTAAAAGAGAGCAAATGAAAAAAAGAAACAACTTAACTGGAATGCTACTATGGATGCTAGTTTGATTGAGGCATTAGTTAAGTCATATAGACGGTGGAGCAAATTGGGATGAATCTATATGGGATGTGGTACAAAAACTGTCTATAAATCCCACCATCAATGAAATTGCTTGATGTAATCTGCATGTACCCATGTTATCAATGAAAGACACACACAATACTTTTGCCACGATTTGATTGTTAACATGGTATCAATCACCAGGTTCAAACAATAATCGGTCATCCTTTCACTTTTTTGTTTGTTTTTCCTAACCATGGATGCTACCGACTCTTCCATGACTCCTTCTGATTTGCCCACTATACCTTTATTTCTTCATCACTCAGACAACCCTGGTCATGTCCAGTATTAGAGAATACATTGTAATAAAGTTTGTCAAATACACCATATCATCTTTGACGTATCTCATTACTTATTCTCTAGGTTATTAAGATTTGGATGAATAAATAAGGATTATATTTGATTGAGAGATTATAGGATTTCCTTCCTATTGGACTCTTGTAATGTTCTATCAATTAAGATTAGATTTGATTGAGAGATTATAGAAGTCCAATCCTATTGGATTCTTGTAATGCTCTATATAAGAGCTTTGAATAGGTCTATGTAATTATCAAAAGCTATTCAATAAACTTAAGCTTCTACATCCCGATCTCTCAAAAACTCACACGAGACAACTATGCCACATGGTCTTGTGCGATGCGGATGGCTCTTATGGCCAAACAAAACTTTGGCTTCATTGCTACTATCGTCTCCTTGGCTTCCCTACAAAGCAATCTCCAACTTGATACAAGGACCAATACTCTTCCAGCATAGTTGCGGTTAGGGGTGTAAATTTGGCCCGCAGCTCGACCTAGGCTTGGCCCGGCCCAACCCGCTATGGATCCTAGCCAGGCTTGTTAGAGTTGGGCCTGTGGCCTGGCCCGTGAAGAGAGCTTTGTGGGCTGGGCTGGGCCTCATGGCCCGCGAAGAGAGCAATCAGGCATTTTTTTGTGTGTATATCCACCAAGGAGTGGGGTAAATATCCATGCGGTTGGTGGACCCAAGAAATGCATTAAGTAGGGCCACGAGTGTCTTCTTCATCCATGGCATCCAAAAAACATGCTTGAATCAATTGACTAGAAGATTTTTGGTAGGTCCCTGGATCAACTCGAGGAAAATTTTTCTAGAACTTTGTTCTCTACGCTAACGAATTGCCTTTGCACCTAGTAAAAAAAAGAGTAAAACTTGGCTGACTGTCGATGGTCAGTGAAACCGCTGACCACCCACTATATGAGCCACATGGCATACTCTTAGAGGACGCTGACCATATGAATTTTTGGACAATCCCTAGGTAAACTTACAAACCAAAAATCAGCCTGATTAGTGATTTCAAACCTTTGGATCCTTGTACCCCAAATAATGGTCAATAATGCTCAAATTCACACGGTTAAAATCAACACATAAAAATGACTCCAATCCAAAGCTTAGAAATCACTGATCAGGTTGATTTATGGTTTGTAGGTCCTCCTAAGAATTGACCAAACATCCATACAGTTGGTGTCCTCTAAAAATGCACCACGTGGCTTAAATTGTGGGTGGTCAACTGCTTCTTTGACTGTCGATGGTCAGCAAAGTTTTGCTAAAAAAAACATGCCCAGGGCAATTTTTTCCGACGGGGCTGTTGGGTATATAGAAACTTGCCACATGACATATTCTTTAAGGCAAACTGATCCATGAATGATTGGATGGTGATGGTAGCCATTGGATTCGAGTTAGGGGTACTCAGAATAGCTAAAGATCACCAATCAGGCTGATTATTGGCAGATCAATCAGGGGTGGGCCAATCAATCATCGGTCAATTGTGCCAAGTGGCCTTTTATTATGCACCCCATTGTTAAAAATTAACCCATGAAATCGACTCCAATTCAACGCTTAGACATCGCTAATCAGTCTAATTTTTGGTCTCTATGTCCATATGTAGGTTGGCCAAACATCCAAACGGTCAATGTCCTCTAAGAGTGTGCCACGTGGCCCATACTGTGGCCTGATAAGGATAAAAATATTTCAGTCCATGTAGGGTTGGCCAAACATCGAAACGGTCAGTGTCCTCTAAGAGTGTGCCACGTGGCTCATACTGTGGCCCGATTAGGATAAAAAAAATTCAGTCCATGTAGGGTTGGCCAAACATCCAAATAGTCAGTGACCTCTAAGAGTGTGCCACGTGGCTTATACTATGGCCCGATAAGGATAAAAAAAATTCCCTATTCGAAGTCCTCCTCCCAAAATGTCTAACACGTAGAGAAAATTTTTGAAGCAGTGGAATTTTGAAGCAGCGAAGCAGTGGCCAATCACATGGTGCCACAATCGCTGTTGCTTTTGTACAAACCGAGAAAGGCCTTTTGAACAGGCGATTGTGGCGCCATGTGGGCCACTGCTTCGCTGCTTCAAAATTCCACTACTTCAAAAAATTTCTCAGCTAATTTATCCACCGCGAGCATAGCTGCATAGGGAGGCTACTTTTTACTGCGTTTGGCAACACAAAAAAAAAATAACTTGTTTACTTTTAAAAGTCAAAAGTTAAAAAGTTAGTTTGAATGTGTTTCATATTTTAACTTTTGAAAAGTTAAAAACTAACTTAAACTGAATCTAAGTTTTTATGCTTTTAACTTTTAAGAGAATTACTTCTCAAAAATTAAAACACCTTGACGCTTTTAATTTCTACTACTTTTCTTGAGGTAAAAAAAATCAACTAGAAACTTCTGTAGTAGAGCTGAGGGAACCCCTTTTATCTGACCCCTCTCGGGAGTCTTGTTAACTGACCCCTTTTTCGCTTGAAAGGGTTTCGCTTCAGTCGAAAAGTACTGGCCCTACTGTGAGGGATAAAATCGGGTTTGCCGTCCGATCTCCGATCCTCCCACACAAGCAATAATCACAAATTAATCAAATAATAAATTAAATTAAATTAAATGCATAAATCAAAAACACAACATAGTACGTACGTGGTTCGTCGCCAGGACTCTTGCCGACGACTACGTCTACGGGAGGCCAGCAATGGCCAATCATCACTATCAAAATCATATGTAATATATATTGATGCCTGCATCTCTCTCTCTCTAGCTTCTCTCTTTCTCTTCTCTCTGTAGATTCTCTCTTTCTTACTCTAGCTTCTCTAGAGTTTCTCGCCAAAAGTGTGAACCCCCTTTTTCTCTACAAATTCTTATCTTTATATATTTTCCCCTCCACCATGTGTTGACCCAAGAGGGTCTCAAGGGTTTTGGGGAGTGACATAATACTTCGCGATGTATCGGTCCAGATACGTAGTATTTTACCATTTTTATGTATCTACACCTACCTAACCCATTTTTCTAGGCCAATTGTTTAATCGACCCTTTAGTGGATATACACACACCAAAAATCAACTTGATTGTTTATTCCTATATGTTGGATATTCTATCCAAAAAAATGCTTGAATCCAATGACTAGAATCACTCATAGAAAGTGCAAAATCTTACATCTACAGGTAATCAATTATCAAGTTGATTTTTTTGGTATGTATATGCACCAAGGAGTGGGCTAAACATCCATACAGTCAGTGGGCCCATAAACACGGGCTACATAGGAATACTTTAGTTCATTGTACTTGCAATATTTTGGGTATTTCATAGGTGCATGATGCATGTCAGTTAGTCGAGTGATGGTTAAACCATGGTTTAAAATAACGTCATTTAAATAGTTTTAATGGCAAACGCCCCAAGCCCGTTACATTAAAAACCGTTTTGACGTTTAGAAAATAACGGCCGTCTTTTTGTTTTATCGGCTGTTAAAAATGAAAAAAAAATTGTGGAAAAAAACAGCCGTTAATTCCGTTAAAATCCATTATTTTTTTGTTAAAATTCATTATCTTTCTGTTCAATTCCATTTTTTCGTTATTTTAAATTTTGAATGTCAGCGCCATTTTTTCATTTTTTTAAAATTCGTTAAATTCCATTTGTTATATTTTTGCCCTTGTCCGTTACAATCCATTTTAATGGCCGTTTTAATGGTTTTAACGGTAACGCCCCCAGTCCATTTTACCGTTAAAACGGCCTCTTTTAAACCTTGGGTTAAACTAGGTCAAGGGGCGGTAATCCTAAAGTTTGAAAGTATATTACATTCCAATTTTAGGGTGGTTACTAAAATACTCAAGAAAAAAAAACACGCGGTAGTCTGGTGAGAAAATTTTGCCTGAGTTTTTTTTCGGCTAGGTTGATAGGCAAATAGAATTGGTCAGTGATTTTAACCATTGGATTGAATTTTGTTTTTTTGGTACTCAGATGGAATGGCTAAAGATCATCAATCAGTCTGATTGTTGTTGTGTAGGTCAATCAAGGTGTGGGCCAATCATTCATGGTCAGTTGGCTCCAACGAATGTGCCAAGTGGCCTTTCTTTAAGTGCCCATAAGAAAAATCCCACTCAAATTTAAAATTTAATTATAAAAGCATTAAAAGTGAAAAAAGTGAAAAAAGAGAAGAGAAAATATCTATTTTGCCAAGTGGTGGAATCCTATTTGGTTGAAACTTGACCCAAGTAAGGAGATATTGAGCTGGCAAAGCATGAGAACCCCTTTGATCTGCCATCTTAGCAGCCACGTGTGAATAAAACCCCGGTCCTCCAGTGAAGTTTGGTGCAGCGTAGCTCTAGAAAACCCATCCTGCACCGTAGTGGTCTCTCTTAAGTCTAATCTCTCTCGTCGACCAAAATTTGAAATCCAACTCTTTACCTTACCATCAGAACTCCAAGTAGAAATCTTTCACAGATGGTTCTCCAAACACATAAAAAAAATATTGAACGACCATATATGCTTTAAGCAGGTCGAAGCATGTAAAAGTAAGTAAGAAAAATACCTTGAAGTCTTATAAAGTTTTAGTCCAATGTAAGCAAGTATGACTAGGCCCAGTCAAGTAAGTGTCCTGTAAGATCTCCATTTATTTATATATTAGTGTGTTTATGTGTGTTAACATCTATCTTCCGCATCAGCCGCATTATGCCCCGCATAGCATCCGCTATCATCATCATCCATGTTTAGATCTGCATCTTCATCTAAGTTAAATTTATTGTATGAAATAGAATATCTCCCTGAATCGTTTTCAATGAGCATTCAATGGTGGATAAGATGTTTGCATGCTTTTAAGTCTGTAAATGGTTGCAGACTAGATTTGTCTTGAGAAAAGTCAAGGAAGCATAAATTTCATTATGTATGGATTCGCGCGTGTACTAATAGAAGTGAACCAACAATTTCACGTTTGTTTTCGGGCGTGGATTTCGATAATCCAACGGTGGTTGTTCTTTGGCAATAGTGAATGTCAGCTTAGTAGCATAACCACAGTTGGATTCACATCAAAATCCACTCCCAATAACAAACGTGTACACCCTAGAACAAACGTGAACTTGTTGGTTTACTTTTGTTGGTCCCAAGGCCGAAGTGTGAATGCTCAGTAGTGTTCCGACTAAGAAATCAAAGAAAAATAAAATAAAAAGATACTTATAAAAATATAATTACCATTTTATGACATTAACTCAAAATTATTTTTAAATTGATTGCAATACCCCTATGTCTTCAAACTCCTAATATCAGTTCCGGTTCGGGTATCGTACCCAAAAACAAACCTTTTATGATGTAACGATTCCAGAGCCAATATATATCTAATTCTCCCATCAAGTATCGGGTACCCGTGTGCTTTATAAAAAAAATGTTAAAAATATATATAAATAAAATAATTTTCATTCAAATTTTCTAAAAAATTTGACATCTTTAACACTTACAGGTCGGTTCTGGTTCTGGTTCTGGTTCGGTACAAATACTGAACCGGAACCTATTACATGCCTTGTATAACTACCATTTTACAACATTTACCCTGATTTTTTTTTCAAATAAACTGCAATAATCCCATGTCTTCAAACTGCTCTGAATGCAAAGGGTGTAAATAGATCAGTCCATGTTCGGGTATCAAGCTACCCAAAAGCGAACTTATTGAATCGGTTTTGGTTCCTAAAGTGGATCAAGAACCAGAACTAATAAATATTTTGTTTCTCCCATCAGGTATAACTATCAGGTACCCGTGTGCTGTATAAAAAATGGTAAAAAAAATATATAAATATAATAATTATCATACAAATCTTTAATATTACGACAAATGTGGATTTAGTTTCAATCCAGATACTACTATATCAAGAACAAGTACCTATTCCATGGTTTGGCTTGATTTTGGATCTTATGGGTTTGATTATGAAATAACTAGTCCCCAAAATGGGGTTGGCAATGGATCGGATCAACCCGGAGATCCGATCCGATCCTATCCGAAAAAACCAGGTCCGGAATCGTATTTTTTGCTATCGGATCAGTACCAAATTACAAATTGTGGATCTGATCTCTTTTATTCTTAAATTTTATTTAACTTTAAATTCACCGCCCGTTGAAAAAGGCATAGAATTGTAAGCTTAGTCTCAGAGAACAATGGCATTGATACCATTATAAGGAATGGAATTATTGATAAACTTGGATGGTTACATTAAACCTAATCAAGGTTTATATAAGAAAATAAAATCCTAAATATAGAAATTAATCGTAACAAATATAATCTAGGGCTTTTTTGCTTGTCCCCCTTACTTTAAAATTGATGCAATTTGCATCTCACTCAATGTTTCTAAAATATTTGCGTCTCACCCCTTGAGTAACGGTCATTATAGTCATTTAAAAAATATAGAGCTGTCCATCTGGAGACCGTTAATGGGCTTCTATGGTCAACAATGTTGACCATGGTCAAAGGGTGATTAACCCACGAAAATAAGTCCAATCCAACGCCCATAAATCACTAATCAGGCTGATTTTTGGTTTGTAGGTTCACATAGGGATGGCCAAACATCCATACGGTCAGAGTCCTCTAAGAGTGCCACGTGGCTCATATTGTGTCCTGTAACCGGAGCCTGTCATTTTAGGGCGGTAACTAGAGCCTGAGCCGTTTTTGAAAACCTTGAAATAACACATTTTTCAAGGGACATCCAACCGCATTGACAATCTTTGTATACTTTTAAGTCTATAGATTACATGTACATTTTTCAAGGTCGGATCAGTAGTAAAATACTATAGATCACATGGATTAGTTACTGACAATGTTTGCATACTTTCAAGTATGCAAATGGTTGCATACTGATTTGTCCTCTACTCTCTCTCAACCTCCTACTGACATGTAAAGAGGTGACATAACAACACATATCAGTTGAAACAAAGTCCAACTCTTATCTCATTGTTCAAGAAGATACGACTGTGGTTGTGGTGGTGTTGGGTAATTTGCCTAGTGCCCCCATCAATCAAAAAGTTTCATTCAAAAGAATTGACCAAGACACCATAGAATAGACACCATTAGATCCAAGCCCATGATGTAAAGAATGCTTGAATCCAATGGATAAGAGACACCTATCAAGCTGATTTTTTGGGTGGAAAGATCCAAAGGTTGTAAACCATTAATCAAGCTGATTTTTGGTTTGCAGGTCCACTTAGGGACTGGCCAAACATCCATACAGTCAGCATCCACTAAGATTGTGCCACATGGCTTGTAACAACCCAAGGTAGTGAAGTGTGATGCTCAGCATCATCTAGAAGACTTTTCCTTGTTAGTTACTGATCTTTAGAATTAGTACCAGTAATTTCTAGTATTTTTCTCAGGATTTTCAATGTGTGTCAAATGTTCTCTATCTTTTAGTAACACTCCATGAACTTGTGATCTTTCAATCCGTCCAATCAGATCGAAAATCAATAACTCATTGACCCGCTTTTGACCCTAAAACTTTTCGATTGTATTTTAATACCATCGATCTCTTTTATCGAATTAACCATTACAACTTATTAAGTTGTGCACTAATGCATGTAACCAAAACCTTATCTTGTTGATCACCCCCATATTCACCAAGTTAGGCCCACATCTTCTTGACCCAACCAAACTTAACTATTTTCTGATTTATTTTCTCCAAGTTAAATGTCAAAATTGTAACCCGACAAAAGTGAATTGGAGTATATTTTCTTTGGTCCTCATTCATCCGATTAGATTTGAAATCAATAATATGCAAGTCTCACTCTTTGGACCCAGACCTCCGTACTATTTTGCAATGTACCGTGTCACGCTGAATCACTTGTCTCGTCTTATTATGTTGTTTCAGCTACACCTTAGCAATTCTATTAGTTGTAACACTTGTGGCAATTGTTCCATGCAAAGAGACATTTGTCTCTTGCCATGGAAATTACAAGAGTACCCGTTTTATTAATAAAATAAACTTTCTTTTCATTTGTTTACTCCACGTATGAGGGAAAGAATGGAGTTTTGGAAAAAAAGAAGTTGAAGAAGGGATTAGGAATGGAGTTTTCAGGTAGGTTGGTCTAAAATTTGCTTACATGATTTCATCTATTAGATTTATAGCTTAAATTTCATCTATAAATTGTATAAATTTCAGTTAGTTTAAAGCAAATTTCAACACTTTGATATACAAATTTCCGTCCCTGTTTTGTCCAAGTTTCACTCTATCTTCTGCACACAAAAATTCAGTATATAAATGACCCATCTTGCTGCTCATATATCATCTATTCCACAATTCAAACTAAACTCATGTTACAATCCTTAAAAGTAGTCAGAAACATGGACATTTTCAGCCACTGGTTACAACCAATTTCAGTCTGAAAATAGGTGTAATTACAGCCCTTAAAATCAACTCTTTTAATCACTAAAACCCATCCAAACATCTACCCAAATCTGACCTAAACACTCCCTGCTATCAGCCTCAATAGCAGCCCAAAATACCACCATTTTTCATTTAAAAAATAAACTCAAAACAGGGGATGCGCCCCATCTATTTACAGACCTGAAAATAGGTTCAAAACCGGACTCAAAAGGCATCCAATCCAATCAAAATCCATACTAAAACCTGGACCTATTACCACCAACAAGATTTGAATAAAAAACCCCATAAATCTCACCAAAAACTAATCAATATTTTGCCTAAAACCATGACTGCGCCCCACCTGTTGCAGTCCCCAAGACTCAACCCATTTAACTCCCAACCCGAACCAATATCATGCCTCTAACATGGCCCCAAAACCGACCCATACCCACCCAAATCAGGCTGTGCATCAACCCTGCAAAATAGAGAAGACGTTAGCATAAGAAAGGAAAAGAGTAAAAATAAAAATAAAAGAAACCAAAGAATAAACAGACAAAAGTGAGTTGGGTTTAAAGAAAGGCCTACAAATCACCGAAGTTAAGGAAAAGCCCATAGGGTGACCCACTTGAGAAATTAGGAAAATAAATAATATAATAATAAAATAATGTACTTTTGTTAATAAGTACATTTTTGTCAATATAACCATTTTAATTATAGTTTGGTCATCATGACCCTATTAGGAGTATTTGAATAATTTAAAAAGGAATTTTGGTAACTTAAAACCCAATAGGGATTAGGATAACTTAGTAATTTATAACTAAAAATTTGGTTAATTTTGACTTAAGTTGAACTGCATTTGATCGATTTTAACTAGTTTGACCCAATTTGGTCGATAGTTGACCAATACACAAATTTTGGCCATTGGCTGACTAGCGTGGACACGGATTGATTAGACCTAATTTAGGTTAATCTAGTTAGATCCATATTATAAGGACTTGTCATAAATGGATTAAATTTAGTCAGAATAGGTAGCTTGACCATATCCGACAGATTGACCAAATTAGCTAGGTTGACCAAGTTTGACTTAGATTCACCAAACTAAGTTAGGTTGACTAGATTTGTCTTAGCTTGACGACTTTGACTAGGGTTAATTACAACCAACTAATAAGGGCTTCACTTGACTTCAATTTTATAATTTTAATAAAATACGAAAATGATTAATTAAGTAGGTTCAATAAGCAACTATTGAACTTGGATTAACTAGTTTGACTGGATGACAGATCGATTAGTTTTACCAGTTCGATTAGGAAGATCTTATTGATTAGTTGACCAGTTAGACTTAGGCTGACTATAATATGGCTAGTCTAATCAGTCTACTAGGATAACAAAAGTTCTTAATTGACTAGTTTGACTAGGCTGGACTAGGTTGATTAGTTAACCAGTTTTGCTAGGTTTAACTATATTAGTTGATTAGTTTGACTTGGGTTGACTATAACGACTAGTCTACCAGTCTACTAAGTTGACTAGTTGGCTAGTTAGATCAGACTGAGTAGTTAACCAGTTTAACTAAGGTTGACTATGTTGATTAGTGACTGGTCGAATTAGGATGGAACTAAATGAATTAGTTAACCAACGGATTAGTTGAACAGACTTGACCTATGTTGACTAGACTTGTTAGTGTTATCTAAATGTTAATTAGTTGATCGAAATAAACCTTATTTGACTTAAATTAGTATCATTTAAAATGAGTAAGACTATATAAGTTTCATCTAGTTTGATCTTAGGCATTGTTTTAGTCTTAGGGTTTTACTCATTTTAATAGATCTATAATGAACTTAGGGTTTAGTCTTTTACTTTAATTGATGTTTTTTTTATCTCTTTGCATTTTGTCATTAATCACGAAGGATGAGTTGTACAACAATAAAAGCATGCATAGACTGAGATTTCAAACATCAGAGCTATTTTGGAAGGCCTTTGAGCCATTGATGTTGGAGCTGAACCAGCAAAATAGCAAGTTGCACTTGTAGTCATTAGAAGATTTTTTGGATTAGCGTTGTAAGGTGGGTGGCTTCTTATCCTCTTAATAATCTTCTCATATTTATTTTAAAATCTTGCAAATTTATGCATATTCTTGTATGACTGGACTTATGAATTTATAAATTAAGTTAGAAAACCTAATTATTTTCTAGAACTTATAATTTCTTATTATCGAGTTTTTGGAAGGGGAATCTTCGAAAGTCAAAAGTATTTTGAAAATTTTTTATAGAAACAACTCGCTTTATTTCATTTAATGAAAGAAAAGAGTGACTGTACGTGGTTTGATATGGATTGTGAGTGAATATGGGACAGGAGTTCCCAGTTGATTGAAATATGTGGTACGTGAAGTCCCAATTAGTGGGTGATGGTGATAGACCGCTCGAGACTTAGAACTTAGTTAACGGGTGATGGTGATAGATCGCCCGGGACTTAGAACTTGATTATAGATAGATTGGGTGATGGTGATAGACCGCCCGATATGTTTTGGATGATAAGTGTCACATGAGCTTCAACGTGTAATAATCCGTATGAGGGAAGTTGGTCTCAAGACGACGGAACATATAAGATGTGACAGGGAATTCAACACACATATTTGTATGCAAAGGTTTTTCTGAAAGAGAAAGAAAGTTATGTTGATTAAAAATCGTTAATTATTATTTATATTATATAATATATCACTAGGTGATCTGAAAAAGATCAATTGAACTCTTGTAAGAATAGTTTGATGCTATTTTCCTGAGGTGACGAATTGTTCTAAGATATGACTAATGATTTTTGTCTCCTAGGTAGTGTGGCTATCTTTACGACTTGAATCATTATTCAAATCAAGAAGTTCCATTTCTCTTTTCTAGATTACCATCTTTGTAGTGGTATGATATTCGCTTAAAAGTGCTTATTTTAAGCCATTATCCTTCAGCGTTATCGCACTCTCTACGTAAAACTTCCATATTTATCTACTTTTCTACGTAAGAGTCTCTTTAATTGCGTAGAACACACTTTTCTAGACGAAATAGTATATTTGCATGAATTAAACACATTTCTGGAAGTCTAGATATGAAGCTATTTTGATTAAGTCTTATTACGCGCTTCTCGTTATTGTAGGAAACCCGATCGGGCTATTCTCGAGACTTACAGGCCCACGATCAACCATAGAAGCCTAATATCAAAGCTTAAGGAGCCAACAGGTTATGACAAGAAGATACCGGCCAAGTACGAGTCAAGTCAGAGGATTGTAGAGTATGCATAAAGAACTAAGAGAGAGGCAAAGCTGAAGACCAAGAGACGGACCAAAGTGATTCAAAGCCGCACCAACTAACATAATGACATAAAATGATGGCTTACGTGATTGGTGAAGCCGACTGAAGATTACATTGAAGATCAGGATTCAAGATCCTCTGCCAGCTCTTTTGTCTTTATTTTGTATTATTTTCTCTGTCCTCTCCCCTAATTCTCTCTCATCTCTCTTCCATCTCTCTAACTGCCCACATCTCACCACCTGATCATCCATTTGACCATCCAATCTGTCATCCTAACCCTCCGATCTCCATCATATAACCTCTGATATCCTCTCCTCTAGCTCTATTCCATCTCACATAGCTTTTTCACCATTAGATCCTCCATCGGACCATTAGATCATCCTTCGGACCGTTGGATCTTTGTAGATTTGACAGTTCGCCAATCTTGGGCCCGACCCAATCATCATCCCTCAATCTTCATTCATCTAATCATGTGGCCCCAAGGCCTTCAATGGTGGCCCACACCGTCGTCACCAAATCAAGCTCACATCAAACGGCCCATTAAGCTCGCGGCCTTGAGTAGCCCACGATCCCACTCAATCAAATCCTATGGCCATCATGGCAAGTGAGTGCATTGCATCCAACGGCCACCATCTCAACTAATGATCCTCATATCCGATGGCCTTCATCTATCACACCTCCTTTCCATGCTAACCATTATCACCTCCATAGGGCCCACAGTCTTCACTCAAAGCCTATGACCTCTTTGGCCAGCTAATAATAAACCCATGCATAGAACAAGTCTCAATTTGACTTGTTCTTAAGCATTTAGCCTGGCCCATTAACCTTGAAGCCCATGGCCCCATTCATTTTGAAGCCCATGGCTTCATTAACACAAGCCTAGCCCTTGACCTCTTCTCACTAATCTCTCTCTCTAACTAATTCCACCTCTCTCTCTATTTAACCTACGACTCCCACTCCCATTCTGGTTGGCTGGTTTTGAAAACCTTATGCTCCTCCTCCAAAAAAACACAACTGTTGTCTCTCCCCCTTTGGCCTTAGAGAGAGAAGCTGCGTGAGCTCCTCCTCCTTGGAATCTCGTTGGACCTCCTCTTCCTCCCCTTCTTCTTCTCCTCAACATGCTCCTCCATGCCAGTGCGCCTGCCCCTCCATTAAGGACGTGTAACTTAGGCAGGTCCGTCCGTCTTCTCCACTGTAGGGCACCACCACGCCTCCTCCAAAACCATATGCAGACCTCCACTTGATAAGCACTGCGACCTGCAACTCAGAGTTGTAGATCTGCATGACCGTCTTCTGCCCTGCCCCTTCTCCTTGCTGCCCCTTCTTCTTCTTCTTTTTCTCCCTGTTCGACCACTGGAGTTGCAGAACTCCAGTCATCTTCCTCTCCCCTCCTTCACGCCGGAGTTGCAGGTCTGCAACTCCGGTCACCTGCACACCAACACCAGCTCACCTGCTGATGTGCCTTCCTCCTTGCCAGCAAACCACCATGTTGCTCCCTGCTCCACCGGACTGGTGCATTAACGCCTGCAAGTTTATGGCCTGCACCCTTGCAAGCCGTTAACTTCTCCTCAAGCCTTCTTCACCTCTTAACGACTTGCTCCTCCCCTTTGTAGTCCGTTCTCCACACCAGCAAGGCACCCCCTTCATACACTTCTTCACCGTTTACATCACGGTGTGGGAGTGCTTCTGCAACTTCCGGCAGGCGCCATTAACACTGGCGATGGAGTGTTCGACCCGCCAGAGTTTCTGCACCACCCCTAAACCTGTGAGCTAACGGCTTGCAACCATAGCAGGCCGTTATCCCCTTCTCATCTCACCTCTCCCAACCGTCCAAGAAAAGAGAGAAGGAAGCTTCTCTTCTTGTAGTTGTTGTCCCTCCGTGCTACCTTCCATTGCAGACTCCTTTCGGTCTGCAGCACCTCAACGTTCTGAGCTACCAGTAGCAGCCACCATTAACGTACATCCACAAGGTCCTCTCTTTCTGCCACAACAACCACCATTGTTGTTGGTCTCCGAACCATCAAGCCTCCCATGTCGCAGGTCAGATCTGCAACTCCTTCCCCACACAGCTGTGGGCTCCGCCCCATTTTATCCACCATGCCAGATCAGCACCTCCACCTTGCTGGTCTACGTTTACAATTCCAGCTGTTCAACCTTCACAAAGGGTGCTGCACTCCTCAAGCTTGGGACGTCACACAGCACCGTCTTCATCATTCCACAACCTGTGGAATGCACCGTCCTTTTGGTGGAGGCCTACAACCAGCAGATCCAATCCTTCTCACAAACAGTTGTTGCCTCCATCATCCAGTGGATCGTCCTCTACACCAGCAAGCACACCTGCTACACGCTAGCCAAAATCCTCTCCAAAATGGTGGATCTTCTCCACCTCTCTAAAATCATTGGTAGCTCTCTTTGGAGCCACCACGAGCCTCCCCAATCTCCTCCTCTTGCTGGACCTGTTTCCAAACACCATTCAACATGTGGTGCAAGCCAGCAACCATCGTGGAGATCTCCTTTTCTTCACGGTCAAACCTGCAATTCATGGTGCTCAGTCCACAACTCCAAGCTCCTCATGCGACACGTACTGCTATACAAGTTACATTTTGCAGATAATCGGATTTTATAAATATTGTTGAAGTTAGGGTTTCCGAATTGACGACACGGAAAAACCGTACTTTCATGATACATCTTGAAAGTCTAGATTTGATAGAGGTTTACATTACATGCCTTGATGAGGTGATAGACGTGAAGGGTATGGTTCACCAGTCCCTGAATAGTTTAATGATCCTTGAAATGTCTACAGACATCGAACGATTGACCATCGTTGTTCTTTTGACCTGTGTATTCAGTGTCGTGATTAAAGGCCTTCTCCTGAGCCTAAATTCACGGGCTTGTAGTGTCTCTTCACACGCAGCGGCAAATATCCGTCCGACCACAAATCAGGATACTAACAGTGGGGTTCCACACTGGTTCAGTATTGGGACAAAAGAAATGATTGCTAGACTAGGGCTGATACTAGTCGTGACCTCTTCACTCTAAGATGAATAGACTACCCGCCTTGTGTTGTTATTAGTTGGTGATGAGTGAGATATAGATGTTATTGATATAATGTTTAAATGCTATTTGATTTCTAATTTTATTAGTATGTTTTAAATTCTGTCATTTATTGCTAAATAAAATTGTTTAGTTTGAATTTTCGTTCTTGTACTTTTATTTGTTTCAAAATAAAATGTATTTTATTGTTATATTATTTTGTATTTATGATGATTGTTTTAAGGATACTTGGTTACCTGCGAGCTTTTTCAAAAAAGCTCACACCCCCCCAGTTCTCTTGCAGAGATGAACCTATGGACTTATTCAGGCTTATTTTGAAGTATAGTCTAGCTGCAGTGAAACAGATTTCAGGTTATGAACTCATGATTATGTATGTATTTATATTTAGATTCTTGTTTAGAAGTATATATCATTAACTTCATACATTATCTCTATTGTATAATGTCGAGTAGGTCTACACTTTCGTATTATATAAAAAAAAAATTCCTTGAAATTAATAACTTGGATTAGATGTGAGAGTGAGTACGCTTTGAGTGCCTTAGATTCAGGACACGTGGCTAACACCTCGTGATTCGTGTGGTCCGAATTTAGGGCGTTACATGGCTCGTCTTGTGCATTGTTACAGAAGCTTATGTCACAACGCTGTGATAGAAGTTTTACTCGATGGTGTAGTGTGTGACATAAGTTTTCCTCGATTGTGCAGTGTGCCATATTTTTGTGCATATTTAATTAAAAGACAAAAGATTACACAAAATCAAAATCAAAACTTAAAATCGTACAATCTCTATTTCTTTTTGTCTCAAAGCAATGCAAAGAGCAAACATCATATCTCTCATTAAGAGCTGAAGATATCGTTGCTATCAACATATTTTACAAAGGAATAAAAAGCAAAGCATCTTATAGAAACAAAAACGTATGTATTACTTACAGGTAGGTGAAGAATGAGATGACAACGAGCACTGATGGAAGTGATCCGACGACGGGAGAGAGGCAGGAGAAGATGGAAGCAACAACGAATAGCTCTTCATTAGGGTTTTCTTTTTTTTTTTTGTTGAAGAAGAAAATAGAGGGTTAGGTATTTTGATAGGTTGGAAGGGGTAAAAAGGGAAAGAAATCTTACTCAAAATTACGGTGCGCAAATGCAAAATGCAAAAGCCATTATATAAACGACTTTTGCGTTTTGCTTTTTTTTGGATTAACACAATTTGGAAACACTGCTTTTTGTTTTTTGCCAAATGCCCCAAAATTGCTTATAGCAGTCCGCAACCTCTATAAGCCAGCATTTAGCTTAAGTACCGCACTCCCAAATGCAGCCTAATGGGTGGTATGAGATAAGTTATGAACTTGTTTTATTTTATGATTGATGGACAAGACTTATCACTGATGTGTTGGATAGTGTTAGAAGTGATAAAAATCCAATAGTTGAGATAAGTTTTGCCTTTTCCAACTAAGGAGTGGTATATAAAAAGTTATAAACTTATTTTGTCTTGTCGTTGATGGACAAGACTTCTCACTAATGTGTTGGATAGAGTGTAGGAAGTGATAAGAATCAAATAGCGGATATGAGTTCTGCCTTTTCCATCTAAGGGGTGGTATAAGAGAAGTTATGAACTTGTTTTGTCTTGTAGTTGATGGACAAGACTTCTCACGGATGTGTTCGATAGAGTGTATGAAGTGATAAAACATTAATGGTAGAGATGAGTTCTGCATTTTGAAATTTCATCGGTCCGTTCTCTTTAACTCAATATACCTAGAAGGGGGGTTGATTAGGTATTTAAAATTAATTATACCTACACAGTTTTATTAGACGAAGGTAAGAGAATAAATTGCATGCCTTAGTTGTTTGATAAAAGATTATTACAACCGACTCAAATCGAATATACCTCCGTGGTATATTTTCTTTTCGTCTTTTGATCTAATCAGGATAGATTGCAGAATACAAACAATCACACAAAATAAGAGATTTATACGTGAAAACCTTAGCCAAGGAAAAACCACAGGATCACGTCCATACGGAAAGTATCATTAACTGAAAGGTTAAACGAAACAAAGGTTACCTACGCAGCACCGTTGCAAATACAGCTTCCAACCTTAGTCAATGCCTACTGTCGATGCGTCCACGTCATCTGAATTAATGCTACGAATCCGCGTGTGCCCTTCTAGCCAAGAAGCCTTATCCGCTTGTTCATTTTGGTACACCCCAAACTTACCGTTGATCGGCTCCTCCGATCTTATTTCTCAACACTCCGCCTTTGCAAAAGGCGAAGGATTCAGTACACCCTGAACCCTAAGTTGCTCAAAAGGTGTTGAGTCACATTGGTACACTCAGGCTACTAGGTTGAATATAGAAGTAGAAAACCTAAGCTGAGAAAAGGATCAAGCTCTTGGCTTTGATCAAGAAGAGAACAAGCTCATAAGATGTGAATGGAAAATAAGCTTCTTACTCTTCGAATATACACTCTAATAAATATAACCTTTACTTCTCTCTCTTCAAGATTGAGTCACTCTATGTCTCTGTGTGTATTTAGAGAAGGCATAAAAGGGTTCTATTTATAGAATTCTAAGACCCTGAGTCATGTGGAACGTGGGATAATAGAACCAAGAATTTTGGATATGAGAAAGACCAATTCTGCTCAAGGTCCAATCGATTGGGCCATGTCCAATCGATTGGACTCAATAAGATTTCTGTTCTGAAGGCACCAATCGATTGTACAGGGTTCTCCAATCAATTTGACTCATATAACTTTCTGTCCCGAAGGCTCCAATTGATTTCACAGAGTCTCCAATCGATTGTGCTCATATAGATTTCTGTCCCGAAGGCTCCAATCGATTTCACAGAGTCTCCAATCGATTGTGCTCAAATAGATTTCTGTATTGTAGTCTCCAATCGATTACATAGTGTCTCCAATCGATTGGGCTTAAATGAGTTTCTGCATCGTAGTCTCCAATCGATTACACAGTGTCTCTAATCGATTGGGCTATGTCCAATCGATTGGACTATCCCATTAGTCAATATAGTTGACTTAGACTCAGGTTTGCCTAATGACTAAGTTTGACCATTATATTTTATTCATTTTAAACAATTCCTGTGGCCACTAAGTCACTTACCTTCCTAATCAAGCGTACACGATCGTCAACTGACAAATCGGCAGTTACTCAGATGACTCGTGTCGTTAACTGTCTGATTCTTGCTGTCTATGTCTTTTAGTCTTCACATAGTTGGCGAAGTATGCGTACCACGACATCTTCACACTACACTAGTGCTCGTAGGAACGGTTATAAGAATATTTTTATGTCAAACGAATCTTTGCCAAATTGAATATGAAAATATTCTTTACATATTTTTATCTAAGGAAATGTATGAGAGAAATTATGAACTTATTTTGTCTTATGGTTGATGGACAAGACTTCTCACTGATGTGCTGGGTAGAGTAGGAAGTAATAAAAATCTAATGGTAGAGATGAGTTCTTCTTTTTACATCTAAGGGGTGTTATGAGAAAAATTATGAACTTGTTTTATCTTATGGTTGATGGACAAGTCTACTCACTGATGTGTTGGATAGAGTGTTGGAAGTGATAATTAAGAATCAAATGGTGGTAATGAGTTATGCCTTTTCCATCTAAGAAGTGGTATGAAAGTTGTTATTAACTTATTTTGTCTTGTGGTGATGTACATGTCATGGCCCAGTCGGTGCACCACGCCAGAGTTACTAGGTGGCATGATAGATGGGTGCATGAGTTTAGTCCCACATCGGATAGGGAAGCGTCCGGAGCTGGGCTATAAGGGCGAGCCGGACCTAAACTAATTGGAGACCTTTTGGGCATGCCATAGGGCACGTATCAAGAACAAAATCGTGAGGGGGATGACCCCAAAGGAGACAATATCTGACTAGTGCGTGCCCGGGGTGTTATAGTACAATACTTCTCACTGATGTGTTTGATAAAGTGTAAGAAGTGATAAGAATCAACTTGTGGAAATGAGTTCTGCATTTTCCATCTAAAGGGTGGTACGAGAGAAGTTATGAACTTGTTTTGTCTTGTGGTTGATGGACAAGACTTATCACTAATATGTTGGATAGAGTATAGGAAGTGATAATTAAGAATCCAATGGTGGATATGAGTTTTGCCTTTTCATTTACGAGGTGGTATGACAGAAGTTATAAACTTATTTTGTCTTGTTGTTGATGCACGAGACTTCTTACTGATGTGTTGGATAGAGTGTAGGAAGTGATAAGAATTCAATGGTGAAG
The DNA here is from genome assembly GCA_035048495.1 of Euptelea pleiosperma. NCBI lineage: Eukaryota > Viridiplantae > Streptophyta > Magnoliopsida > Ranunculales > Eupteleaceae > Euptelea > Euptelea pleiosperma. The sequence goes on from CM068543.1 coordinate 45,852,582, forward strand.
ATGGATTCTGCATTTTCCATCTAAGGGGTGGTATGAGAGAAGTTATGAACTTGTTTTGTGTTGTAGTTGATGGACAAGACTTCTAACTGATGTGTTGGATAGAATGTGGGAAGTGATAAAAATCAAATGGTGGAGATGAGTTCTGCATTTTCCATCTAAGGGGTGGTATGAGAGAAGTTATGAACTTGTTTTGTGTTGTAGTTGATGGACAAGACTTCTAACTGATAGAATGTGGGAAGTGATAAAAATCAAGTGGTGGAGATGAGTTCTGCATTTTTCATCTAAGAGGTGGTATGAGAGAAATTATGAACTTGTTTTATTTTGTACTTGATGGACAAGACTTTTCACAGATGTGTTAGCTAGAGTGTAGAAAATGATAATTAAGAATCAATGGTGTAGACGAGTTCTACCTTTTTTTTTTCATTTAAGGAGTGGTATGAAAGAAGTTATGATCTTATTTTGTCTTGTAGTTGATGGACAAGACTTCTTATTGATGTGTTGGATAGAGTGTAGGAAGTGATTAGAATCCAATAGTGGAGATGAGTTCTGCCTTTTTAATCTTAAGGGTGATATGATAGAAATTATGAACTTATTTTGTCTTATGGTTGATGGACAAGACTTCTTGCTGATGTATTGGATAGAGTGTAGGAAATGATAAAAATCTAAGGAGAGAGATGAGTTCTGCTTTTTCCATCTAAGGGGTGGTATGAGAGAAATTATGAACTTGTTTTGTCTTGTGGTTGATATACAAGACTTCTCACTGATGTGTTGGATAGAGTGTTGGAAGTGATAATTAAGAATATAATGGTGAAGATGAGTTCTGCATTTTCCATCTAAGGAGTGGTATGAAAGTTGTTATAAACATATTTTGGCTTGTAATTGATAGACAAGCCTTCTCACTGATGTATTGGATAGAGTGTAGGAAGTGATAAGTATCAAATGGTGGAAATGGGTTCTGCCTTTTTCATCTAAGGGGTGGTATAAGAAAAGTTATGAACTTATTTTATCTTGTGGTTGATGGACAAGACTTTTCACTGATGTGTTGGATAGAGTAAAGGAAGTGATAAAAATCTAATAGTAGAGATGAGTTCTGCCTTTTCCATCTAAGTAGTGATATGAAAGAAGTTATGAACTTATTTTGTCTTGTACTTGATGGATAAGATTTTTCACTGATGTGTTAGATAAAGTCTAGGAAGTGATAAGAATCTAATGGTAAAGATGAGTTCTGCCTTTTCCATCTAAGAGGTGGTATGAGAGAAGTTAAGAACTTGTTTTGTCTGTAGTTGATGGACAAGTCTTTTCACTAATGTGTTGTATAGAATGTAGGAAGTGATAAAAATCAAATAGTAGAGACGAGTTCTGCCTTTTCCATCTAAATGGTGGTATGAGAGAAATTATGAACTTGTTTTATCTTGTGGTTGATGGACAAGACTTCTTACTGATGTATTGGATAGAGTGTAAGAAGTGATAAAAATTCAGTGGTAGAGATGAGTTATGCCTTTTCCATCTAAGGGGTAGTATGAAATAAGTTATGAACTTGTTTTATCTTGAGGTTGATGGACAAGAATTTTTACTGATGTGTTTGTTGAAAATAATAATAATCTAATGGTAGATATGAGTTCTGCCTTTTTCATCTAAGGGGTAGTATGAGAGAAATTATGAACCTGTTTTGTCTTGTAGTTGATGGATAAGTCTTCTCACTGATGTGTTGGATAGAGTGTATGAAGTGATAATTAATAATCTAATGGTGGAGATGAGTTCTACCTTTTCCATGTAAGGAGTGGTATGAAAGAAGTTATAAACTTATTTTGTCTTGTGGTTGATGGAAAAGATTTCTAACTGATGTGTTGGATAGATTGTAGGTAGTGATAAGAATCCAATGGTGTACAATAATTAATTTTGAATGGATAAAATATATAATTTAAATAAATATAATTTTTTTATAATTTAGTGGATCTAATTGTATAGAATCGGGTTCGGAACTCTATTCTATTTATCGAATCAGTTCCAGATCACGATTATGTGATCTGATATCTTCAGATCGGATCCGGATCGACATATTTTTTAATCGGATCGGATTCGAATCAATAGGGGTGTCAACGATTCGATTCATGAGGTGGCCTAACAGTTCCGATTTTCTAAATGATAGACCCGAAACTAGAACCCATTATTTGGTTCATGCCAGTTACATTTTTGGGCGTATATTGGTTCCAATCTTGATAATATAAATTTTTTACACTATATGTCTACATCGATTCCGGTTCCTATAGGTTCGGTTTCGATTCATATCGGTTTGATTCCCAAAAATGTGGAACCAGGAATCGGTGTTTTTGGTTCCGGTTAAACGGATAAAATTGACACCCCTAAGCCCTAATTAATATATAACAAAAAATATTTTTTTTAAATATACATTAAAGATATTAAATATTAGTCGCGTTTGGAAGGTATCGACGATACCTTATTAATGGTACCAATTTTTAAGAAAATGGATTTATATATTAAAAGTTATATTAATTGTATTAAAATATACTTCAAAACTTAAAAGGATACATTCGATATCATATTGTACGTAAATGAAATTAAAAGGGTAATGTGAAATTTACAAATTATGAATAGTAATGGAGACGTTTTATACAGACCCACGAGGGGTCTCTAGATATACACTCTGAAAATGTGTTCTCTATTTTAGAGACCCCATTTGGCGTACGGTTGCAGCATCTCCACTCTCCAAAATGGAGATATAACATTTGGTTGGAGATGCTTTTAGTATGGCCGTTGATAGAGACACTTGGTGGGTAATTTTTTTAATATATTTTATTTCTAAATAACTAGAATGCTCATGTTCGGCGTCCACCCAGAATTAGTACAACTGCATTTTATGAGCGTTTGTCAAGCGTGCATCACTTTGATACTAAAAGTTTATGGTCATTTTGGTCCTCTGCGTGTTTGATTCAACAATCCATCTAGCAGACAGGGCATAGAATAGAAGAAGCATATGACTCCTTCATGCATGCTCCACTTGGCTAGGGGGATATAGCTCAATTGGTAGAGCTCCGCATAACCGACAAACTGCACATCTATATAAAAAAACAGGGAAGTTGTCTCCCCACTTATACCCCCTCTTATCTGTTTCAAGAAAGAAGGGCCGAGATCTTATCCCCTAAATGGATGGTGGATCTCAGCCACTCACACCTGATTTTGGCAAATGCTTTGATGGAGAGTGTCGAGGGCACGGACCACCCACTATCAATATAACAAGTGACTGTGGTTTTCTTATACCCCCTCTTATCTTATATGGCTTCAATAATGAGTGGCTGAGATCCACTATGCTTCATATTAATGGCTGAGATTAACTCCCACTCGATTTTGACAAACACTTGGTCGGAAAGTGCCGCAAGCACGGGCCACCCACGCATATAACAAAACAACTCAGTTGTATTCTCTTATCTTATCCATCCATCTAATGTGGACGGTTAGATAAAGAGTGGTTGAGATCAAATCTATCGATCTAATGTGGACGGTTAGATTTCAGCCACTCAATCCGCCTCATTTGACATCAATTTATTCAAAATTTGAATTTCAACACTGTTATTTTTTGTTATTTCTGTTATTTTTCCATTTCTCCCTCTGTGCGTTACAATCCGTTATAACAGCCGTTATAATGAAAAAACGGTAATGCCCCAGTCTATCATACTGTTTGAGTGCCGAAGGCACCCAATTTTTGCAAGCGCTTGTCGGAGAGTGCCGCGGGCACAGGGCCATTTACTAGTCTATATAATAAAACAGGAAAATTGTCTTCCATCTTATCCGGCTTCATAAAGGATGGCCGAGATCTTATCCCCCAACTGGACAGTGGATCTCAGCCATTCACACCCAATTTTGACAAACACTGTATCGGAGAGTGCCGTGGGCACAGACCACCCACTAGTAAAGTAAAAGAGAAACTAAAAAAGCCCAGATGGTTTAAAAAAATTGAAATAGCATAACCAACATGAGTAAGTATGGGAACCTGAAAGTAGGAGAGACCATAGTCAGTGGCCCTGCATTGGATTGTTAAGATCATTCAATCTGTACTGCTGATTGATGGTCAATAGACAGCTACCTTATGCGTTGGACGGCTAATGGTCCACATGTTAGTGAACCTCTGCATACCCACATGCTTGGCCAGTTATTCTAGGCTTAGCCATTGGATTTGAGTGTTTTCTTTTAGGTACACTGATAGGGAGAGAACATTCCCTGTTCCAAGTTCCCCGACCAAATGTCTGACACATACTCTTGTTTACCACTCTTAACCAACTAACCAATGGCTTAACATGGTTTGGGTTAAGGCCTTGGGTACGCGTCACACATTTGGGAGGAAGACTTCAAAGTTTGAAGTCCCCAGTACACAGCGAATCTTTTCGATAGAACTTTGCTTACCTAGCACACAGACTTTTCTAAAGGGTCGGGCTCAAAAAACTGAGCTATATACGGCCACGAGAGACCTCGTCATCATGTAAAATTTCCCTCACCTCTTATTCGATAATGTTTTGTAATAGTCAGAACACAGTGTGAACGCTCAGCAGTGTTCCCACCAAGAAATCAAAGAAAGAAAGAAAAAAATGGTATGACGGACTGGGGACATTACTGTTTTTTCCGTTATAACGGATCGTAACGCACGGGCAAAAACAGACAATAATGGGAAAAATTGAAAATAATGGAAATAAAAAAAATTAAGAAAAATAATGGCGCCAAAATTTAAAATATTTAATACCTTTTAACGGAAATTAACATGAATCAAATGAACCGAAATCGCGCGTATCTATATGGACCTGTACCATAACATCAATGCGAGTGTTGGATAGAGTGTAGGAAGTGATAAACATCCGTACGATTACTAAGATGAGATCACTTCCAGTATGGCTTTGCTCATTGAAATCAATGGCCCCTTTTCTTATGGTGCCTCATTTATGTCCTCAACAATTCCTAACGAAAAATAACGGAAACAACAGACATTTTTTAATAATTTTTTTTTCAAAAAATAAGGGTCTTTATTTTTGTTATAAAGGAAAATAAAGGCGATTAAATAAAAAATAACAGCTATTATTTTTTGAGTGTTAAAACGGTACATATCGTAACGGGGGAGATCTGAATCCGTTATAACGGCCGTTATTTTCATTATAACAGCCATTTTTTTAAACCATCGGTACAAATTGATAGCCCTAATTTATAGAGCTAAAAAATTATGAAAGTTGCAGCAACATGCCTTAAACATCAAGGGTATAATGGTCACAACGACTTTAAAATGAGGGTAAATAAGTCAATTTATATACAACAAATAAAAATTAAACCCTGGTGTCCGCGGTGGCTCCTTCGCCCACGAAAATTTGAAACCCACCTCTCTTCCTTACCAGGAAAGAAAAGCTCTCTACCTTCGCAGTTAAGAAAGTCCAACGACCAAGTCATGAAGCATAAATTGGTGAAAAGACATTATTTACATAGTGCTCAACAGGTTTAAAAGGGGCCGTTATAACGGTATAACGGACTGGGGTCGGTACCATCTTTTCCGTTACAATGAATTATAATGCCCAGGGCAAAAATGACAATAAATTGGAAAATAGCGAGAGAAAAAAAAAACGGCCTTAAAATTCAAAATTTAAATAAAATTTGTAATAGAAAATAACGGAAATAACAGAAAATAACGGTTTGTTATTTTTGTTATAACAAAATAACAGTGTATAACAAAACGGGAGAGGTCTGAATCCGTTATCGTTATAACGGATGTTTTCTAAACCCTGGTCTTATTAGATTCGAATCCTGCAAAATCCAGTAAAAATCTATTTCCTAGATTCTCATTTTCGGCCTTTTATAGTGTTCACACAGTGTGAACGCTGGCTGGCGTACCATTTTACCACATTAACCCTGCTTGTTTTCAAATTGACTCCAATACCCCTGTGTCTCAATGTATCAGTTCGGGATCGGGTATCAAGCTACCCAAAACCAGAACCTGCTATACATGTCGGTTCGGGTTCGGTCCAGATACTAGTGTATCAAGAACCGGAACCTATTACATGCTTTAACTCGATTTCAGGTCTCGTGGGGTTCGGTTCTGAAACAGCTAGTCCCAAAACCGAAATAATTTGGACTGATACTATAAAAAGCAAGTTTTAAAAGGGCCGTTATAACGGTATAACAGTCTGGAGGCATTACCGTTTTTTTTCCATTGTAACGGCCGTTATAACAAATTGTAACACTCAAGGCAAAAACGGAAAATGATGGAAATAACGGAAAGTAACGGTGCCAAAATTGAAAAATCAAAATTTGAATTTCAAATTTTTGATAAAATAATGAAAAATAAGAGCATTTTTGCAAAAAAAAAAATCCCAAAAATAACAGTCGTTACTTTTATTATAATGAAAAATTAACAAAAAATAATGACATTTCTGAGCATTAAAACGGTACATAACGTAACGGGGGAGGTCCGAATCCGTTATAACGGCTGTTTTTTAAAACAAGCTATCAAGTATCGGTATTCGGTACAAATTGATACTCCTTAATTTATCAAAAAATCTTGAAAGTGGCAGCAACATGCCTCGGACATAGAGTCACAACTACCTTAAAACCGAGGGTAAAAGCGTAAAAGAGCTAATTTAAATTTAAAAAAAAAATAGAAGGAAAAAAAGAAAGAACAGATGCTTTCGCCGGTCAATAGACTCGATACAGAATTACGAAATCCAGAGCGCGGGAGACAGAGAGAAAAGGTGAAGGATGGGGGTGAATTAGGAATTTAGGACACGGTTGAGTCGTGTACCAACTACCAAACCGTGTTTAGGGTTTTACAAGATGATTCGGAGTTGAGATGGGATGGGGTTGTGGTTTGGTCGTCTCCTCCTCCTCCTCCTCCACCCTCTCCCCTTATTAATCCCAAAACTCACACACGCTTCTTAGTTCTTACTCGTCTACACCTAACGCGGTGCATCCCTGCATCTCTCACATATATAAACTGTACGTCGGTGGCTTCTTCTCACCGACCTACAACCTTCTAAGCACCTTCACACGTTACAACAGCTCTTCACTCGCAGACAAAGATGACGGCAGTAACAGCACCGACCCAGAGTACTACGGCTGGACTATCCTTCAGTGACCGACGTGCCGCAATTATTGGCGGTGCTGGTGGCTCAACACCTCGTTTGATCCCCAACAGAGGTGGAATTCTGATTGGCATTCTGGGGAAGGCTTTCTCGACTCTCTGTTGTTGCAAACGGAAAAGACGCGCTTCTCGCTCTTCAACTGTTTCCCCCTCCTGTCCCTCTGATTGATTCTTTAGTATGGACGGATCTTAGACGGACATCCGATTCTCTGTCTCAGAGACGGATGTTTTGGGGTTTGGGTGGTGGAGATTTGAGAATTGAGTAGCAATCGAAGGGTTTATTGGTAACTTCCATGTAGTGGGACATAGGCTTTTTTTTAAAATTTTTACATTTTTTTATTTTGATTTTTCATCCTCTGGTTTTTTTGGGAGAGATGTTGAAGTTCATTTGTAATAGTGCAAAGATCAGACGGTGAAGATCATCTAATTCGCAATTTTGGGTTTATTAGATGCTGTTTCTTTGTTGTAGTCGATCTAGATAATTTATTAATTAACGGTTCTTTTTAATAAGGATATAGTACTATTCTTCTTAAATTACTATTGTTAGTATTTTATCATTTCTCTTTTAGGCCAAAAATAGATCGCCACGCGTCCCTGTGACCCTCTCCATTCTCTCTCTTCTTATTTTTCTTCTTCTTCTTCCTTTTGCCCCTTCTATGAATCAAGGCAAACCAGGCGATTGATGGGTTCCTTCGCTGCGAACATGAATACCTGTAGACGGTTGATGGGAACAGACCGTGGCCCCCGATGGCATCGATGCCTTCGTTGCTGGCGTCGATGGTGAGAGATTCTCTGGCCATGTGGTGGATGTATTCAGACTATTTAAGATCAAGGAAGAATCGAAGTTCAAAATCGGCTTCAAGGGTTTTTTTTTTTTTTTTTTTGAATTTTTTTCCAGTTATTGTGTTAGTGGATGGTAGAGGAGGCGGTGGTGCTAAGGGTGTCGAATTTGCAGAAGAGGAGGAGAGAGACGACGGAGCGGAATTTTTTGGGTCGTGATGTAAGAAGGAATTTTTGTTGTCGGCGACTCGCCGGTACCATCCGGGCCCACTGATCGCAATAATGTTTAGCCCACCCCTTGCTGGACATTCATACAAAAATCAGCTTTGTCCGATTTGATTTTTTAGCCGTTGGTTTTAGTACTAAAAAAAGGTTAGATCAAACAGCTAGAATCATACCTTAAAAAGTACTAAATCTATCCGCTGGAGATTACCAATCACGGTGATTTTGGTGTATATATCCACATAGACGTGGGCTAAACATCCATGCGGTGAATGGGCCCAGAGGGCAGCGGTGAGTAACAAAAATGGCGATACATGACGCCAGAAAGCGTCAGGTATACCCTGTTACATCTTTTTCCTTTATTTTTTATTTAATTTACCTTTGACTGGAGATGGTGCCATGGCGACGCGTGACCATCTCTCTGATTGTTGTCCGGGGTCACCTGTCGTTGGACATTTAAAGCGTCCAACACCAATAAGATTATGAAACGTGTATCAAGAGTTGCTAGCTGGTGCAGCGGGGCTCTTCTTTTGTAGGACACGCATACCTTATCCGATCCACCCTTTACCCTCTGATGCGATCCTCCAAGCCAAAATTTTAGTCCTTTTAACTTTATCTAATCTTCGAGCTAGACCGTTCGATAAGTGGAATAACTCAGGGCTAAATACCATGTACCAAGATCAAACGGAGTGAATCAACTCCCATTATACTTGATGATCAAACAAAAATAGGTACGGTCAAAATTTCTAGAAGACTTAGAGTAAAACTTGCCTGACCACCGACCCACCCATAATATGAGCCACGTGGTACACTGTTAGAGGACGCTGTCAGAATGGATGTTTCGCCAATCCTTAAGTGGACCTACAAACCAAAAATCAGCTTGATTAGTGATTTCAAACCTTTGGATCTTTGTACCCAATGTACCCAAACATCTATATAGTCAGTGTCAACTGTCCACTAAGTAATTTCCAAGCGACTTACATTGTCGGTAGTCAGGTAGCTACCTGACTGTAGGTACCCTATTTTCCGAGACGCTACGACAATGCCAAGTGTCACTTAATTAGGCACATTTGCCGAACAGAGGCACGTGGACTTCCGTATGTCGCGGACCATCTCGGCCCCAATTCCGACATTCATACCTCCTTGCCGACACCATCCCACTATATACAAGGTATGCCGGGGCAGAGCCCTAATAACACCTAAGCAAAATAGCGGCCGACACAGTGCGACCAAAGCATTAGGCTAGTCGGAACAGGGCAGTTGTCCATTCTAATCGGAACAGTTGCCGACACTGTCCGACTAAAGCATAAGGCTAGTCAGGACAAGGCAGCTATTCGTCCAAATCAGAGGGGCCGACTGTCTTTTGCCCGAATAACTACCGACATTGTCCGACTAATGAATTGGGCTAGTCGGAACAAGAGTATCGATATTTTACCTTATCTGAACACCTGACGGCACTGTCCGATTTAAAAATGCTTCACATCGGAGCAAACAATGGCCGACCAGCCGAATAAAAGCTGGTCATCCGAAGCTGACAATAGCAAGTGTCAGAACGCTCGGATGAAGCATTCCCCTCAGATCAAGAAGCATAACGGAAAACTATTATCAAGAAACGATGGTTGTAGGCTCCCCAACAAATGACGTGCTCCTTGTTGGGGACCCTATAAAGAGGAAGTAAGATCGAGTGGAAAGGGGATCGAAAAATCAGCACGGGAGAAACCAAACAAGACAGGTATCAGGAACCAGACCTAAAGTATTCTGATCCATCCTGACTTGAGCGTCGGAGTGTGATTTGTAGGTACTATGGCGACCGAAGATGCGAAGGCGTTCGCCAAGGGAAAAAGAGCGGAAGAAAAGGAGCAAGCCGGCAGATCCGACAAGATTCTCGGAGGCAGAACCAATCACGCAGGGAGGATCGCCTACCAATCACCAATCCGTATCCTCGGGGATCGTGCGGGTAAAAGAACAAAATTTTTCCTCCACATCTTCTGGCGCCGTTTGTGGGAACTCACACATAACCCTCGACCAAAGGAAACGGAATGGTGAACACATGACGAACAGAGTTGAACAGCAAAGAAGCCGGCCGCATCAGAGACCTCCGGGACACCATCTCAGAGGGGAGAAGGGCATGGGAAGAACAGATGGACCAACAAGAGCTGGTCGTCAGGTTACAAGAAGAGAACATGCGACTGAGGAGGCGCCTAGAAAAGCGGCCGGTCGATAACGACCAGGTGTCTATTAATATGGCATCCAGACATACCGGACTAGAAAGGTCACAGGGGCATAGCCATAGCAACAGGGGAACCACGTCGGGAGAATCCAACCAAGCGCACAGAAACTCCCAGGGGACGGCCCGAACAGGAAACTATCCTACGGACTCGAAGGCAGCACCACCAAAGCTACCAAGAAGAGAACCGTTGCAGGAGCGGATTAATAAAGTCCAATAAGATGAGGAACTGGCCCAAGGAGAACTCAATAAGGCAACAACATTGCCTGTAGAACAGTCGGCGTCACATCTAGTGACCCATGAACAATTGGCAGGTCTCCTTGGCAAGAAGGAGACGCTCGCGGACCGAAGGACGGCAATTGCAACACGAATGCCAATAGATTCCCCATTCGTCGAGAGCGTCTAGCAGTACCGGGCACCCTCGTCTTTCTCTTATCCGAAATTCTCGACTTTCACTGGGGTGTTGGACCCTGTGAATCACGTCCTACGGTTCCGGAAGGCAATGATAATGTGGGAATTCGACGACCACTTGATATGTCGAATGTTCCCATCCACACTGAGCGAGGAGGCACTCATCTGGTTCAACTGATCGCCCCCCAGGTCGGTGTATGATTTTTCGGGTTTAAGCTCACTGTTTATTTCCAAGTATTCTTGCAACAGGCTCCACCGAAAAGACGTCGACGTCCTATTCGACGTAAAGAAGGATAAAAAAGAAACTGTGCGGGACTTCACGAAAGTGTTCCGCAACGTCATGATCACAGTGGAGGACTATGACAACAAACGTGTAGTCATGGCATACAGAAAGGCCCTGCCGATAGAGTCCGGACTCTACCGGTCGCTTACAAAGAACCTCCCGTCGGAACTCGATGCCTTGTTTTCAAGGGCCGAGAAGTACGTCAGGCTGGAAGACGACACACTACGCCACACCAAGAAGGCCGACACGATCTGGGGAGTTGAGAAGCCCCCTCCAGAAGAAGAAAAAGAGAAGAAGAAAAAGTTTGAAGGCCGGACCGGCAAGAAACCGCAGTCATGGGACGACTGCACCTACACGCTTCTGACCATTCCCCTAGAGGAAGCCTTGGAACTGATCAAGGACTTAGTGCAGTGGCCTCGACCCATGAACCCGGAGACAGCAACAACACAGGACAGGAACAAGTACTGCGCTTTTCACATGGACCACGGACATGAGACAAACAAGTGTTATGTCCTCAAGAATCGCATAGAGGACCTAATCGGCGAAGGCCACCTGGGCCAATACATCCGACAAGCAGAAGATGTCGCGAAACGAGCCAATAATGGTCCCAAAAAGGGAGCTAACAAAGTAGCGATGCCGGCCATGATCATCGATGTGATCCATGGCGGCCCGAGCAGAATGACAAACCAAGAACTAGAGAGGCAGGATCGAATCAGCTCACGGCAGGTTGAACAGCTCCGGGAGGTCCTAAACATCACGCAAGGGCCAAGGTTCTCCAGGGTCGTCGAGGGTGCCCCGGAGGGCACGATCACCTTCTCGAACATGGACCTGGATGGGTTGGACCTGCCTCATTCAGACGCACTACTACTAACACTTTCCATCGGAAACTTCGATGTCAAGTGCATTCTCATCAATCCGGGGAGTTCGGCGGAGATCCTGTTCGCCGACGCCTACAGAAAGATGAACTTCTCGGAGGTCACATTGGAATCGGTGGCAGCGCCGTTGATCGATTTCAGCGGACAAAAGGCGTATGCCCTGGGAAAAATAACGCTGCCGGTAAGGGTAGGACCGGCAGTGCATATGGTGGATTTCCTGGTCGTCGACACACCATCGCCATACAACGCAATCCTAGAGAGCGGATGGCTCCACAGGATGAAGGCCGTTCCATCAACCTACCATCAGTTGATCCGGTTCCCCACTGAACAAGGGACCGTAGAGATCCGGGGAGATCAAACCTCGTCAAAAAAGTGCTACGCAACGGCTGTCAGGCCGGAAAAGGCGGCTGAACCTGGAACTGATTTCTAGAGTAGCAAGCCACCCGCCGACAGTACAGAGCAATCACAACATCCGGCCTCTGATCCATGCAGTGAGGCGGATCAGGGACAGCCGACAGAAGAAGTTAACCTCGGAACCATTGAAGATCTGAAAATAACTTATGTCGGATCAACTTTGGACGAATAGGAGAAACAGAAGCTAACGGACCTTTTAAAAGCCTACCGGGATGTATTTGCCTGGTCGCTTGAGGATATGCCGGGGATACACCCGGATATTTCATGCCATAAACTGAATGTGAATCGAATGTACCTTCTGATCCGACAACGGCCAAGGGTCATATCTTCAGAGAAGCAGACGGTCGTAAGAGATGAAATTGACAAACTACTAAAAGTAGATTTCATTAGAGAAGTGACAAACCCCAAGTGGTTCGCCAACGTGGTCGCCATTCCCAAGAAGACGGGGAAGATACGAGTCTACATAGACTTCACAAATATGAACAAAGCCTACCCAAGAGACCCTTACCCGCTGCCTCAGATCGACCAGCTTGTGGATGCAACATCGGGCTATGAAATCTTATCATTCATGGATGGATACTCCGGATACAACCAGATTTCACTCTTTGAGTTCGACAAGGAAAAAACAGTCTTCACCACGGACCGTGGAGTGTTCTGCTACAAGGTAATGCCGTTCGGACTTAAGAACGCGAGAGCAACTTACTAGAGACTGGTCAACCGGATGTTTCACGACATGATCGGAGAATCTATGGAGGTCTACATCGACGACATGATGGTCAAAAGTCGATACAGGGCTGGCCGTCTAACTGATCTGAAGAAAATGCTCGACCAACTCCGAGAATACAACATGAAGCTGAACCCCTGCAAATGCATCTTTGGAGTCACATCAGAGAAGTTCTTGGGGTACCTAATAACCAAGCGTGGAATAGAGGCCAACCCAGAACAGATTAGAGCCCTCACGGAAACGAAGTGACCCTATAACCGAAAGGAAGTGTAGAAGCTCACCGGAAGGATAGTAGCGCTAAACCGATTTATTGCCCGGTCGTCGGACAGGTGTCCGCCATTGTTCAAGCTACTACGGTGGCAGGGACAATTCCAGTAGACAGACGAATGTGACGAGGCCTTCGAAAAATTGAAAGAATATCTCGCCAAACCACCAATACTCTTAAAACCAGAAGCAGGGGAACCTCTTGGCCTTTACCTAGCAGCAACGGAGCAATCCATTAGTGCTGTACTATTCTGAGAGATTGGCAGAGAAGAGAAACCGGTATTCTTCACCAGTAAAACCCTCGTCGGAGTCGAACTCAGGTACGCATTAATAGAAAAGGCCGCCTTTGCACTAATTTTTGCGTCCAGGAGATTAAAGCCATATTTCGACGAGAGGACTATTACGGTCTACACTGAGTTTTCGCTCAAATCCGTCCTTGGGAAGATTGACTTGTCTAGTCGGATGGCTAAGTGGGCCATTCATTTGGCACAGTACGACGTCAATTTCAGCCCCAGAATCTCCGAGAAAGGTCATGCCCTAACAAGCTTCTTAGCTGATTTTTCGATAGGCGACATTGAGCAGTCCGGTGAAGATGCGGACGTCCTCCACCTACCAGAAGCGCCGACAGCATTCCAACAGGGAGTAGGCTGGAGGCTGTTCACGGACAGCTTAGCCAACGAGGACGGATCATGGATCGGGTTCGTATTGATAACTCCCGAGAACACTAGAATTGAGAGGGCCGTGAAGCTCGGCTTCATGGCATCCAACAATGAGGCAGAATACGAGGCCGTTATTTTAGGGATCACCGCTGCCTTGGACCTCGGAGTCACCGATCTATCCCTCTACTTAGACTCAGCTCGTCGTTTCTCAGTATGATGGAACCTACCAGGCGAGGGACGAGAGAATGGCCCCTTACCTACCTATAGTAGTAGGATTGGCAAAGCGCTTCACCCGACTAAAGATGCATCAACTCTCGAGACAGAAAAATCGGCATTCGGACTCACTAGCATACCTGGCAACAATGTTAGGTGAGACGGAATCAAGACTCATTTCAGTCGACTTCCAAGAATACCCCAGTACACAGAAGCTCAACGAGATGTACATAGCGCCCGTTGCTACTGGGGGCGAGCCAAGTTGGATGGACGACACCGGTAACTACCTTCGGCAAGGGACCCTACTGGAATCAAAAGCAGATGCACGACGGGTTCAAGGCGTCTCGAAGAGATATACCTTGATACACGGAGAGTTGTACCGGAAGTTGGCATCCGGACCCCTCTTGAGATGCCTAGCCCCGGCCTAATCACAGACCGTGTTGGAAGAGATACACGCTGGCGAGTGTGGCAACCACTCGGGGCGAGAAGTTTGGCACACAAGGCAATCACGCAAGGTTATTTTTGGCCATACATATAGAAGGACGCCAAGATCCTCGTCCGCAAGTGTCTGAGCTATTAGAAACACGCGCCACTGATTAGAGTACCTGTAGAAGAGCTACATTTGGTGTACAGCGCTTGGCCGTTCGCCAAATGGGGATTGGACATAGTCGGCTCGCTCTCGAGAGCGTCAAGAAATATTTGCTTTTTACTAGTGGCCACCGACTACTTCACCAAATGAATCGAAGCCGTTGAGCTCCCTCAAGTCCACGCCACAAATGTCAGAAGATTTTTCTGAGAAAATATTATATGCCGTTTCGGTGTACCCCAGGAAATCATGATAGACAACGGTATTCAGTTCGACGCTACCGAGATCCGAGACTTCTGTCAGACACTCGGGATAAAGAAAAGCCTATCGACTCCAAGGTATCCACAAAGCAACGGCCTGGCAGAAGCAGCCAATAGGGTTATACTCGACACATTGAAGAAGCGATTGGTGAGCGCCAAAGAAAAATGGGCCGAAGAACTGTACGGCGTACTCTGGGCCAACCGCACTACCCCGAGGCGGTCGACAGGGGAATCCCCTTTCTCACTAGCTTACGGCACGGAGGCTGTGATTCCGACAGAGGCCGCGACACCAACCTCCTAAACATTGGCCATAGAATCGGGACAGAACGAGGGCATACTGGCTCGCGACGTAGACTTCTTTGAGGAGAGAAGGGAGCAGGCAATGGTCCAACTCGTCGACTACCAGCAGAGAATCAAGCGGGCATTCGACAGGAGAGTAAAATAGAGGACCTTCAGGCCAGGGGACCTCGTACTCAGAAAGGTGTTTGAAAACACGAGAGAGACCAATAGCGGCAAGCTCGGTTCCAACTGGGAAGGGCCATATATGATTGACAAGTTGGGACAACACGGTTATTATTTTCTCAAGGCAGCAGACGGTACTATAATCGAAAGGCCCTGGAATGCCTTTAACCTGAAGATCTTCTATCAATAAAGCACTGCCAAAATTTTATACGATCTAGTCCTAATCCACCTCTCACGCGGGTGAAAAGAACTCACCCCTCTATGAAGGAGGAAGAAGTCCCACGTATGGGCCGAGGCACCCAGTCCTTCTCGGCAGGAAGTCAATGACAGAATGGGACCCCGACACGTACAGTTGGCATCCATCAAGAGCAGGCCTTGACCGCCTTGATGCATGCGAATTGCACTCCTCTACGAAAGAGGAAGAAGTCCCACGTATGGGCTGAGGCACCCAGTCCGAGTCCCACGTATGGGCCGAGGCACCCAGTCCTTCTCGGCAGGAAGCCAAGGACAGAACGGGACCCTGATACGTGCAGTTGGCATCCATCAAGAGCAGGCCTTGACTGCCTTGATGCATGAGAACTGCACCGCTCTACGAAGGAGGAAGAAGTCCCACGTATGGGCCGATGCACCCAGTCCTTCTCGGTAGGAAGCCAAGGACAGAACAGGACCCCGACACGTGCAGTTGGCATCCATCAAGAGCAGGCCTTGACCGCCTTAATGCATGAGAACTATACCCCTCTACGAAGAAGGAAGAAGTCCCACGTATGGGCCGAGGCACCCAGTCCTTCTCGACAGGAAGCGAAGGACAGAACGGGACCCCGACACGTGCAGTTGGCATCCATCAAGAGCAGGCCTTGACCGCCTTGATGCATGAGAACTGCACCCTTCTACGAAGGAGGAAGAAGTCCTACATGTGGGGCGAGGCACCTAGTCCTTCTCGGCAGGGAAGCCAAAAACAACGAAACCCCGATACGAACAATTGGCATCCATCAAGAGTAGGCCTTAACTGCATTGATGCATGAGAACTGCACCTCACTCCATAGGAGGAAAATAGAGGCACCAGTTCACTCTCGGTAGATAAATCGAGCGGGGAACGAGGCGTCAACATGGGTAATCGGTATCCATTAGAAAAGAAGAAGTCCACGTTGAAAAGACAAGGCAACCCAGCCCTCTCGGCTGAAGGGCTGGGGGAAACGACAGGAATGGGGCCAAACCCGTAGGAAGAAAGATGCACGAATATCCAAATTTCCAGACGGCACTAACAAAAAGAAAAAAAAGAGACACAGACAATGAAGGAAACAGTTCTTTATATATAAAAATGCCATACGACATCTACATTCAAAAAAAAATACATACGAGCAATTTATTCCAAGGCCACAACGACGTCGGATGACTGTCCGACGTCTCCCCCAGTGACCTCAGGGTCCTTCTCGCCATTTCCTTCAGGCGCCGACGACTCCAGCTCCCCCCCGACAACAGCGGACTCCTCCTCGCCCATGTCTGCCTGGGCAACCGCAAACCCCTCTCGTACTGGAATTGTTAAAGACGAAGGGACTCGGCGCGGACCAGCTCCAAAGTCTCCTTCATATTCTCCAGCTCCTCCTCAATGGCCGCCCTCTTGGCTTCGAAAGCCTCCAGAGCCGAGCAGATGTCTGAAGACTTCCTTTCGGCAACCAGACGGGCCTCCTAGGCCTTGGCGAGATCTTCTTTCTTCGCCTGAAGTTGGAGGTTCAGAACCTCGAGGTTCTGGGAGGCATTGACAAGCCATGAGGCTGCCTGGTCCGCCCTCTCCCGTTGACAGAGAACCTCGGCGTCCTGCTGGACGCGCTGGTTCAGGAGGAAGCCGACGAAGTCCTTCAAACCGAGGTACGCATTGATACCCTGCAGAAAAACAAACAAAAAAAAGAGGAAAACTTGTCAGCAAAATAAATAAAAAAACTTATCGGCGAAAGAAAAAGAAACAGGGATCAGGAATTCTGTTACCTCGGCAAAGGACTTACTCAGGCTGTCATAGGCCTGAGTTGGCTCTGCTATATCGGCGTATTGTTGTCGATCTCTCGGCAACGAGAGCTTGTCCACTAGCCCCATGGCCACTTCGGGGTCAAAGAGGGAGCGGCCCTCGGTGATGACATGGCCGAGAGGGGTGTGGAATGCAGGGAGTGAGAATGGAGCCGCCGTCTGCTCAGAAGGGGCGGCTTCAAAGTGCCGTTCGAAGAGGTCCGGCACCCCGTCCAGGTTGATCCTTACGGAAGGCCTAGATGGAGCGGCTGCTGCTGGCGCTGGGGGAATGATAGGAGCCTACCAGGGAGCTTGGGCCCCAGAACCTCCGGCTATGGCAGCGAGAGGGTTGAAGGCCTGGAAGCCTCTCTTCAAATGGCGCCCCGACTCCGTCTGTTTCCGTTTGAGCCAAATGGGAACCTTCTTCTTGCCACGGTCGTCTATAAATTGGCCCATGTAGGTGAGGGGGACTGCTGGAATGGCCGTAAAGTTGGTGCCGAGAGCCTCTAATTGAGAGGTCGGAATGACCCCCGCCCTTGTTGCAGCATTACGGCTATTACGAGTAGTGAGTCGGACTTCACTGTACTAGAAGCGGTACGTGAAAGGAAGTGTGGCAACGAACCGCAGCACCTTCTCGGCGATAACCTTGGCGTGCATGCCCGGTGTTTGCACGTTTTCTGCAAGAGAAAATAAGAGTGACAGATAGTAAGACTTGAACTGAGACTTAAAGGAAAAACAAAGGGAAGGCAAACCTAGACGGCCTACTTGCCCGGTTGAAAGTCGACCGGACTGAGCTTATCGGAGGACTTGAGTGAACTTGACCATTGCTGTCCCACGTTCTTGAGACAACCAAAGCCTTGTCGGGCCATCCCTTGTGGGAATCCGGAAGGTCTTCAATCATTCGGAAGGGGTCCGACCTAGCCGACAGGCTGTAGACGTGGTCAGAATAGGGAGTGCGCTTTAATACGTAAGCGTAATCCATCTCCAACAGGCCAATGGAGTGATCCCCAAGGGCGCAGATGTTTTCAATCCTAGAGATTATCCTCCAGGTATTGGGGTGGAGCTGACCAGGTGCTCTGTTGTAAAAAATCAACAGAGACCTAGCCAAAGGAGACAGCGAGAAGGACATCCCACCCTCCAGCTGCTCTTCACAGATACTAATCTCCCTGTCAGGAGAGGTTCTCTAAAGAGTCGGCCCTTCCTAATGCGTACACGGCGAGAGATGACGTAACGCTGGAATAAGGCCTTGCACCCATCGTCTGTTGGGGCAGGCTCATTGAAAACAAATGGCCTGGATGACGAGGCAGCATCACCAGTATGGACCCTGGCAGGGTCCATGTCAGTAGCATGACCAAAGGAGTCGGCTTCGAGGACTTCGGAGAAGAAGCCTTCTCCGAGAACAAGGTTTTGTACGACCTCGGCTTCCTCTAAGGAAAAAACCTCAGAGGAACGGGACATACAGGTTTAGGGAAACGAGAAAAGAGAAAAAAACGAGTAAAAGGAAGAACGAAGAACCTCTTTTTTCAAACTGGTATATGGTGTCCCGATCAAGGAGACTCACGGACGAAGGTGCTGGCAGGGTCTTTTGTTGGGAAGCGGGGAAAAAGAGTAGAGGGGGTAGAAAAATGCCTTCGGAGACTCAGAGCTCGTAAAAAATAAAAAATGACTGGGGGCGGGGGTATTTATACTAATAATGCCTGGCGTTATCACTAAGACATCCTGGCATTAGCAAAGCCCATATTAAATGCGTAATCATTACAGATTCCCTTCCGACGGTTCATTTCGCACGCCCGAACGGTTCGACGGTTGATTTCTCTGACAGCTGGACCAATGGCATGTCAACTGTCCGAGAAAAGGGGAGATGTGGGAACCCTATTTTCCGAGACGCTACGACAAGGCCACGTGTCACTTAATTAGGCACATTTGCCGAACAGAGGCACGTGGACTTCCAAACGTCGCAGACCATCTCGGCCCCAATTCAGACATACATACCTCCTTGCCGACACCATCCCACTATATATAAGGTATGCCGGGGCAGAGCCCTAAGAGCACCTAAGCAAAATAGCGGCTGACACAGTGCGACCAAAGCATTAGGCTAGTCGGAACAGGGCAGCTGTCCATCCTAATTGGAATAGCTGCCGACACTGTCCGACTAAAGCATAAGGCTAGTCAGGACAAGGCAGCTATTCGTCCAAATAGGAATAACCGCCGATGTTGTCCGACCGATTGATAAGCTGCGTTGCAAACCGCAGGGGCCGGCCGTCTTTTGCCCGAATAACTGTCGACATTGTCCGATTAATGAATTGGGCTAGTCGGAATAAGAGTATCGATATTTTACCTTATCTGAACACCTGACGGCACCGTCCGATTTAAAAATGCTTCACATCGGAGCGAGCAAGGGCCGACCAACCAAATAAAGGCTGGTCATCCGAACCCTACAATAGCAAGTGTCAGAACGCTCGGACAAAGCATTCCCCTCAGATCAAGAAGCATAATGGAAAACCGTTATCAAGAAACGACGGTTGCAGGCTCCCCAACAAACGACGTGCTCCTTGTTGGGGACCCTATAAAGAGGAAGTAAGATCGAGTGGAAAGGGGATTAGAAAATCAGCACGGGAGAGAGCAAACAAGATAGGTATCAGAAATCAGACCTAAAGTATTCTGATCCATCCTGACTTGAGTGTCGGAGTGTGATTTGCAGGTACCACAGCGACCAAAGACGCGAAGGCGTTAGCAAAGGGAAAAAGAGCGGAAGAAAAGGAACAAGCCGACAGATCCGACAGGATTCTCGGAGGCAGAACCAATCACGCCGAGAGGATCGCCTACCAATCACCAATCCGTATCCTCGGGGATCGTGCGGGTAAAAGAACGGAATTTTTCCCCCACACTGACCTTGGTCAGGTAAGTACTACTAAAAAGTGTGGTTTCAAAATTTCAAATAAATGAGATTGCAGTGGGGCCCACAGTTTATTCTGAAAGTGAAGTGAAGTGATGTGCCACCTCAATATGTGGTCTAGATCAATGCGACCTCGTCTTGTGACAAAGTTTTCTCAAAGTTTGGAAAAGATGACTGAAAAGTGGTCTTTATCCCTTTTTTTTTAATTATTTTTTAGGAAAGTGATATTTCCAAGCCCATTTTTAAGAGAAAATTTTTGAAGCAGTGGATTTTTGAAGCAGCGAAGCAGTGGCCAATCACATGGCGCCACAATCTCCTGTTGCATTCGTACAAACCTATAAATGCTTTTTTACAGAAGATTGTGGCGCCATGTGATTGGCCACTGCTTCGCTACTTCAAAAATCTCCATTCTTAAGTATTTTGTAGGAATAAATAGACAACTGTATGAGCCACGTGGCACACTCTGAGAGACACTGACCGTATAAACTTTCCTAGTTAGACCCACAAACCAAAATTCACCCTGATTAGTGATTTCTAGCCGTTGTATCGGTGTCTTTTTCATGGAATGATTTGTAACAGTTCGATTAGAACATTATGTCAGAAACCAAGATCCAAGGGTTACAAATAGCTAACCAAGCTGATTTTTGGTTTGCAGGTTCACCGAGGGACTGGCCAAACATCAATACAGTCAGAATCCACTAAGAGTGTGCCACGTGGCTCCAGTTGTGGGTTGCGACTGGTTTCCTTCAAACCTGTTGTGACTGAAGTTTTAATCAAGGTCTAAAGAGGACCGTTATAATGGTATAACGGATTGGGGGGCGTTACCGTTTAAAAATGTTCAGGGGCAAAAACAAAAAAAAATGGGAAAATAACGGAAAAAATGGAAATAATGGAAAAAATGGCTCTGAAATTCAAATTTTGAATTTTAAAATTTGAATTTCAAAATTTCAAAAATGGAAAAAAAATTGAATACAACAGAAAAATGAAAATAATGGCCATTTTTTTTCACAAAATTTTCCAAAAAATAACGGCCGTTATTATCGTTATTTTAAAGAATATTTTCATATTCAATTTGGCAAAGATTCCGTTTGACATAAAAACATTATTGTAACCATTCCTACGAGCACTAGTGTAGTGTGAAGATGTTGTGGTACACATACTTCACCAATTACGTGAAGACTAAAAGACAGAAATAACAAGAATCAGATGGTTGACGACAGGAGTCATCTGAATAACTGCCGATTTGTCAGTTAATGATCTTGTATGCTCGATTAGGAAGGTAAGTGACTTAATGGCCATAGGAGTTGATTAAAATGAATAAAATATAATGGTCAAACTTAGTCATTGGACAGATCCGAGTCTAAGTCAATTATATTGACTAAGAGAATAGTCCAATCGATTGGAGACACTATGTAATCGATTGGAGACTATGAGGCAGAAACTTATTTCAGCACAATGGATTGGAAACTCTGTGAAATCGATTGGAGCCTTTAGGACAGAAATTTATCTGAGCACAATCGATTGGAGACTCTGTGTAATCGATTGGAGTCTTCGGGATAAAAAGTTATATGAGTCAAATCGATTAGAGAACCCTGTGCAATCGATTGGTGCCTTCGGAACAGAAATCTTATTGAGTCCAATCGATTTGATACTTATTCCCAATCGATTGGACATGGCCCAATCGATTGGACCTTGAACAGAATTGGTCTTTCTCAGATCCGAAATTCTTAGTTCCATTATCCACGTTCCACACGACTCAAGGTCTTGAAATTATATAAATAGAACCCTTCTATGCCTTCTTTAAATACACACAGAGACACAGAGTGACTCAATCTTCAAGAGAGAGAAGTAAATGTTATATTTATTAGAGTGTCCATTCGAAGAGTAAGAAGCTTATTTTCCATTCACATCTTGTGAGCTTGTTCTATTCTTGATCAAAGTCAAGAGCTTGATCTTTTCCTCAGCTTAGGTTTTCACTTCCATATTCAACCTAATAGCCTGAGTGTACTAGTGGTACACTATTTGAGTGTACCAGCTTAGGTTCAGGGTGTACTGAATCCTTCACCCTCTGCAAAGGCGGGAGTATTGAGAATTAAGATCGGATGAGCCGATCGACGGTAGATTTAGGGTGTACCAAACTGAACAAGCGGATAAGGCTTCTTGGCTAGAAGGGCGCGCGTGAATTCGTAGTGTTGATTCAGAGGACGTGGACGCATCGGCAATAGGCCTTGGCTAAGGTTGAAAGCTGTATTTGCAACGGTGCTGCGTAGGTAACCTTTGTTTCATTTAACTTTTCAGTTAGTGATACTTTCTGTCTAGACGTGGTCCTGTGGTTTTTTTTTGGCTAAGGTTTCCACGTAAAAATCTCTTATCTTGTGTGATTGTTTGTTTGTATTCTTCAATCTATCTCGATTAGATCAAACGACAAAAAGATAATATACCACGGAGGTATATTTGATTTGAGTCGGTTGTGATAATCTTTTATCAAACAACTAAGGCATGCAATTTTATTCCCTTACCATCGTCTAGTAAAACTGTGTAGGTATAATTAATTTTAAATACCTAATCAACCCCCCCTTCTAGGTATATTGAGTTAAAGAGAACGGACCGGTGAAATTTCAATTGGTATCAGAGCCGGTTATTCTATAAAAGGTTTAATCACCTGAATTTAGATTCCTGCAAAACTAGTTCATTCTTTTTATTTATAAAGATGCCTAAAGAAGGGTTCACTATCAACAACCGTAGTGACTCAGACAGTGAAGATCAATGCAATATTTATACTGCTTATCAAGAGCTATATAAAGAAAGCTTTAGACTGACCAAAGCAAATAAAAAGTTGACTAATAGAGTCGAATTTCTTGACTCTGAAAATTCAGCTTGTAAACTAGAAAATAATGAATTATTTGTGTTAGTTGGTCAGCTTAGGGAAGAGAAGAAATCTCTCCAAGAAAGAAATAAGTTATTAGAATGCGAGTTCCAAACTTGTACAGATGCTAAAATATCTTTAGAAAGTGAGCATAAAAATATAAAACTATTTTTAGACAGCATGAAGAAGAGAAAGCTAGCCTCTAAGACAAAGTTAAATTTCTTGAAACTGAGTATCAGGAATGTCTGGAGAAGAAGAAGTCACTTGAACTTGATCTAGTTCAACCAAAAATGGACTTGCCCTATATTTTTGAAAGTAGGGTTTTTCCGCGTCGTTGGTTACGGAAACCCTAGAATCAACAAGATTTGTAATTTGATCCGATTATCCTGCAAAATTGATAGATTTGTATAGGGATTCGTGTCGGATGTCGATCCGCACTCGGGATTAGTCGGATTAGCGCAAATAAGAACATAAAATAATATGAAAATTGCCAGAATTCATGGGGAGATGAGAGTGGTGGAATTGCTTAAAATAATCAGAAAATGAACACCTTAATTAAAAATTCAAAGATTAACTCAATTCAATCTAATGTCATTACAACTTTTTTATCGAAAATGAAAAATAACAATTTAACAAGAACACTAGAAGAGAAATTAAGAGGATAGAGAAAAAGAAGAGAGAGTTAGAGAGAAAAAGTAGAGTGAGATGGTGAATACCTAAAGATTCTAGAGAGAGAAATGGAGTTTTAGAGAGATATACCTAGAGAGATAAGAGAACTAGAGAGATCCTAGAGAGAGAATGGAGAGAGAGAGAACAACTACCTTGATAATTATTGGAGTCCCCGGAGAGAATTGGCCATGGGAATGGTGAGAGGTGGTTCGGCCTTAATGGACATGGGTCCAAAAGAGGAAAGAGGAGGTGTACATCGCTTTGTTGCTGCACATGGGGTGTGGTTCACCCGGAATAGAAATCACGACCTCTTGAAGACGGCGGCTGGTGATGGTGGCAATGGAACTTCCGGCGGCTATGGTGAGAATGGAGGTAGCAAGGACTCCTCCACGTTGGTGTGCACGTTGTTGAAAGCTGGTGGCTGACGGTGGTGGAAGGGAGCAGCAGCAAGGGGATCCTGCTGGTGCGTGGTTTCTATAGCCACGAGGTGAAGAAGACAGACCGACTGCCTGAGTTTCAGATCATGTTGCTCCCCAAAAAGAGATGTATTTGCAGATCGTCTCCAAGAGAGAAGGTTCGAGATGTAGAAGAAGAGGACCGTGGGATCTGAACTGTGATGGAGAGGCAACACTGTCTGATTCAGCTTTTGGAAGTGGGAGAGCTATAGCTTAAACGGTGCTCAAGAAAGAGCAGCAAGTGGAGAACCTAATGCTCTCTTAAGCAGGTTGCTAGAGGAGGTTGGTGTGGAGCAATATCAACGTTAGGATCCAGGAGAGGGACATCCAAGGTGGTGATCGTTTGATGCAGGTAGCACACTTCTCGTTGCAGGTTACCAGTTTGCAAACCGGTGGTGAAGATGATGTAGATCTGATCTGGCCGTGAGTTGCAGGAGGTGCAGCAGTAAGAAGAGACCACAATGATGATGGGGATGTTGTGTATTGTTAGTGCAAGGAAGAAAGGAGGGCAGCAGGCGGTAGCAAGGAGGAGGGGAGCACTGACGGCCGGAGTTGCAGGTCTGCAACTCCGGCGTTGAGAAAACGGTAATGACAAAAAAAAAGAAAACGAAAACGAAAACGAAAAAAAGATGAGAAGAAAAAGAAAAAGAAGAAGAAGAAGAAGAAGAAGAAGAAGAAGAAGAAGAAGATGGATGCCTTACCAGACGGCCGGAGTTGCAGACAACTCCGGCGAAGAAGAAGAAGAAGATGAAGAAAATGAGAAAGAGAAAAGAAGAAAAAAAAAAAAGAATGGGGCCAAGGGTGAATGCGGGATTGATAGGAGGAGAGAAAGGAGAAGATTTGAGGGAGATTAGGGTTCGAACGAACCCTTCTCCCTCATCTTATAAAGCTCCCTATTTCCATTAATGGAAATAGGGTATTTTTTGAAAATAAAAAAAAAAAAAATATATATATATATATATATATATATATTTTTTTTAAAGTAAAAACCTACTTTTCTATGGGGAATCTCCCCAATTAGTGGACCCCCCATTTAATTAAAATTATTTTTGAAATTCGCGGGGTCCACTAACTGGTCGGACAGCGGGTCGATGCTGATGGGCCCGGCTACTGGCCCACATGGACTGATGATGTCCATCGTCTCACAAGATGATGTGACAGGCATTCTGAAGGCGATCGGATGGATGGTGACTTGATTGGGACCCAGATTGGTAGATCGACGGATCTAGAGAGATCCAATGGTCCGATTGAAGATCCAACGGTCCGATGGAAGATCCAACGGTCAGAAAGCTAAGGGAGATGAGATAGAGCTGATAGGCAGGAGTTCTGGGGTTAGGTCAGTAGATTCGAGGATCGAGAGATGAAGAGAGAGAGAGAATAAGGAGAGATGAGAGAAAAAGTATCAAAAAAAATGGAAAAAAGCACTGGCGGAGGGTCTGGAACCCTGGTCTTCACTGTGACCATCCTCACGCTTCTCCAGTAGAGTCGACCATCATTCTTTGCTGACTCATGTGGCTTTAAACGCTTTGGTCCGTCTCTTGGTCATTGGCTCTCCTGCTCTCTTCGTTCTTTGGGCCGGCTTTTTGGTCCTCTTAGTCAGCCCATATTTGGCCCATATCTTCTAGTCATAGCATGTGGGCTCTTTAAGCTTTGATAATGGGCTTTCATGATCGATTTGGGCCCACAAGTCTCGAGAATTGTCCCATCGGGGTTTCCTGCGACAGAAGAAGCGCGTAATGAGACTTTATCAGAACGACTCAATGTCTAGACTTCCGAAAATGTGTTTAATGCATGCAAATATACCATTTCGTCCAGAAAAGTGTGTTCTACGCAACTGAAGAGACTCTTACGTAGAAAAGTAGATAAATATAGCCTTTTACGTAGGAGAGTGCGATAACGCTAAAAGGATAATTGCTTAAAATAAGCACTTTTGAGCGAATATCAATTTTTCAAAGCACTGAAAAATTAAATAAGATTTTAAGTGTGGAACAAAGATGTGGAGACAAGCGGGGACTTGGATATGTTGATAATGCTGATACCATGGTCTTCAGGAACTAAATTTGTAAAAACCAAAGTTCCTTCCACACCACAGGTTGATCAACCTAGACCCTGACCAGTTATGCATATGCCTGTTTGTAATTACTGTAGGGTAGAGGTCACTTGAGCAAGAATTGCTTTCAAAAGATGAGAGATACCATGGTTCCTCCCAAGGAAAAATCATATGGGAACCAAGAAGATCTACTCCATAAAATGACAGTCGTGCATCAAAAGTCGGATGCCTTAAGTAGAGAGATTGCTAACCTTATGAAACTCAAGGGCACCCAAACTCAAAGAGCTCAGTATAAGAGGACAAATAAAAAGAAAAATATCAATCCTCCTTCACCACCTAAATAAATGGCAAAGAAAAAGAACCCACCTACAAGGTATAAGACCATATGGGTGAGAAAATGACCGATAAATCTAAATTCTATTTGGAATAAATTCCTTATGAAGTCTAGTGGCACTTGTCCCATTGATTGAATAATTGTAGTTCTTTACACTCTTCTCTATTTTATGATTGTATATCTTTTATGAGTTGGGTGTGTAGTTTTATTTTGGTTTTTTTTCTTTTTGATTTTGCTTCGTTTTGAAGAATAAAAATTGAAAATTTTCTCAGAAAATTAAAAGATCGATTGTTCAGAAGAATGTTAAAATTATTATTTAATTATACGATTTTGATGAGCAGTAATTTCTGATAACATGCACACAAATTAGTATAACTTTGCTAATATGTATATTATATCTTTTAATTATTATGATTGGTCAATTTTTACTAGTGTGCATTAGAAGATTATTGAAACGGTATATCTCATATTATTCACATGCACACTGATTATTTTTATGGAAAAAGATTTGATAGAGGTGTGAGATCTTATATTATTGGAATTAGGAATAAACCTCTACTAATTATAACTTCAAATTAGCAGTGTTCCTGCCTTCAGTTGATTTCGAAACTGCACTATAGTCGACTGTTGGCTTCCCAATGTGAGTTATTGTTCTAAGGAAAAAGCTACCTCCACAAAAGTTATAATGAATGTCATCTGTATGACCCTGTTTGTAATTGAAATCTGATTCTCATTGCTGCAGAAAAGGGCTACCTACATGGAGAGTGAAAGCTACTTATATTCAAAGTGAATAAAAAGGGTGTAAAAGACAGTCAATTTGCTAGAAAAATTCTTATCCATCAGTAAATACCTATATACATGAGAGTATATGAGATCCCTTAATAACTCTAATGAGAATTTTATGATCGGATACAGGATACCACCAGATTCTGATACTTATGAGAAATTTTTGCTGAAATCTTATCCAGTACCACTGATAGACTCAGATCACTTACACTTGATGATATTACTGTTGATATTTGAATCTGTGATTAATAATGATTTGTGACTTGTGCTAATGTCTAAAAGAGTTAATATTTCTGATGAAGCAAAATATTGAAATAAGTGTTAATTATTTTTCTTCAATTAGAATCAGTGTTTAGTGCTTATCAAGATTGACTTTATGAATTGAATTCTAACATTTTTTTTAAATTTTATCTTGGTGAATTATCTTTTCATGAGCAGTTTAAAAATAATTTTTTAGCTTGAAAAGATTTATTTGGGGTCTTAGAGAATGACTCTATTGGTTTTAAAAATTAAAATTTTTATGGAACCAGTCCAATCGATTTTGTATGGTTATATTCTGGTTGTGTTTATTTACTTATCGGTTTCAGGGTATAAACCAGTTTGTATTTTGGTTGGATATGTTTATATGCACTTGTTTCTTATGATAATATTCATTGCATACATATATTTCTGTACCTTTGTCAATCTGTGACAAAAAGGGGGAGAGAAAATCATAGCGGTAAAAATAAGTTTATGCATGAGATAAGGGGAGAAAAATTTTTCATTATTTTTTTTTAAATTTCTCTAATTGTGATGTGCATAATTAATTCACTGCGTTTTAATGATTTATTGATTACCGATGATATTATATGGTATGTATTGTTAATAGAATGTGCAGGAACAGAACAAAAGCCATTACACTATATCTGTTCGATTATCTCTAAGAGAATGTGAGATAGTGAGTAAATCATGTAAGAGGGTGGGATTGTATTTTTTTTTACCTTCTACATGATTAAATATTTTTTGTCACAGAATTACTAAAGGGGGAGATTATAAGGAATATTTTCATATTCAATTTGGCAAAGATTCTGTTTGACATAAAAATATTCTTGTAACCATTCCTACGAGCACTAGTGTAGTGTGAAGATGTCGTGGTACACATACTTCGCCAACTACGTGAAGACTAAAAGATAGAGACATCAAGAATCAAACTGTTGACGACAGGAGTCATCTGAGTAACTACCGATTTGTCAGTTAACGATCGTGTACGCTCGATTAGGAAGGTAAGTGACTTAGTGGCCATAGGAGTTGATTAAAATGAACAAAATATAATGGTCAAATTTAGTCATTGGACAGACCCGTGTCTAAGTCAATTATATTGACTAATGGGATAGTCCAATCGATTGGACATGTAATCGATTGGAGACTACGAGGCAGAAACTTATTTTAGCACAATCGATTGGAGACTCTGTGAAATTGATTGGAGCCTTCGGGACAAATCTATCTGAGCACAATCGATTGGAGACTCTGTGTAATCGATTGGAGTCTTCGGGATAGAAAGTTATATGAGTCAAATCGATTGGAGAACCCTGTGCAATCGATTGGTGCCTTTGGAACAGAAATCTCATTGAGTCCAATCGATTGGACACTTATTCCCAATCGATTGGACATGGACCAAGTGTACAATCGATTGGACCTTGAACAGAATTGGTCTTTCTTAGGTCCAAAATTCTTGGTTCCATTATCCCACATTCCACACGACTTAGGGTCTTGGAATTTTATAAATATAACCCTTCTATGCCTTCTCTAAACACACAAAGAGACAGAGTGACTCAATCTTCAAGAGAGATAAGTAAATGTTATATTTATTAGAGTGTCCATTTGAATAGTAATAAGCTTGTTTTCCATTCACATCTTGTGAGCTTGTTCTCTTCTTGATCGAATCCAAGAGCTTGTTATCTTCTTAATCAAATCCAAGAGTTTGTTCTCTTCTTGATCAAATCCAAGAGCTTGATCTTTTTCTCAGCTTAGGTTTTTCACTTCTATATTCAACCTAGTAGCCTGAGTGTACCAGTGTGACTCAACACCATTTGAACAACTTAGGGTTCAGGGTGTACTGAACCCTTCACCCTCTGCAAAGGCGGGAGTGTTGAGAATTAAGATCAGAGGAGCCGATCGATGGTAGGTTTGGGGTGTACCAAACTGAACTAGCGGATAAGGCTTCTTGGCTAGAAGGGCGCGCGTGGATTCGTAGCGTTGATTCAGAGGACGTGGACGCATCGACAATAGGCCTTGGCTAAGGTTGGAAGCTGTATTTGCAACGGTGCTGCGTAGGTAACCTTTGTTTCATTTAACTTTTCAGTTAGTGATACTTCTGTCTGGACGTGGTCCCGTGGTTTTTCTTTGGCTAAAGTTTCCACGTAAAAATCTCTTGTCTTGTGTGATTGTTTGTTTGTATTCCGCAATCTATCTCGATTAGATCAAATGACAAAAAGACAATATACCACGGAGGTATATTTGATTTGAGTCGGTTGTGATAATCTTTTATCAAACAACTAAGGCATGTGATTTTATTCCCTTACCATCGTCCAGTAAAACTGTGTAGGTATAATTAATTTTAAATACCTAATCAACCCCCCCTTCTAGGTATATTGAGTTAAAGAGAACGGACCGGTGAAATTTCAGTTATAACGGCCATTATTTTTTGGGCGTTTTAACGGTCCATAACGTAACGGGGTAGGTCTGAATTTGTTATAACGGCCATTTTTTAAACCTTGGTTTTAATCATTACTCTCTTGTGCTGAAATGGGGAAGGGTGCCCTCAGAGAGTTTGAAATCTAAGTGGGGTGCTCTCAGTAGGTCGGGTGCCCTCACATTTTTTGGGGTGCAACTAAAATTACCCTTGGGCTAATCAATCAAATTTATGTCCACACCAATTAAGTCTAACAAATCCCAACTATGTCCACTCCGAGTAAACCTTCGCTCACACTACGGACCGAGCGAAACCGATCACAGCACACAATATGAGCCACGTGGGCACACTCTTAGTGGGCGCTGACCGAATGGATGTTTGGCCAATCACTAAATGGACCTACAAACCAAAAATAAACCTGGTCAGTGATTTTTGGATTGAAGTTATTTTTGTGGATCGATTTTAACCGTACAAATTTGAGCATTATTGAGTGTTATTTGGGTTCAAAGATCCCAAGGTTGTAAATCACTAATCAGGCTAGTTTTTGGTTTGCAAGTCCACCGGGACTGGCTAAACTTCCATACGGTCAGCGCCCACTAAGAATGTGCCACGTGCCATGTGGCTCGTAATATTGTGTGTTGTGATCGGCTTCGCTCATTGCATAATGTGAGCGAAAAGTTTACTTGTCCACTTCGAGTTAAACTTTGATGATTGGGCCTTGTCATCGGGGTCACGCGATGACAGGCTGCAATCCTTGGTACATGGATTTTGTACGGTCGAACCACTTCGGCCTCACCACACGTACCCAGGTAAGTGTTTTTTATGATTTCTTTTTAATTCACTGGGGTAGGTGCAAAAAGCACTCGAGTACACTCTGGGTACGTGTGGTGAGGCTGAGGTGGTCAACACGAACAAAATCCACATGCCAGAGCTGCGGCTAGTCATCGCCTCTGATGACAAGGCCTGTCATCAAAGTTTTACTTGTCCACTCCTACTAGGTGGTACAAATCCTATCCATCAATGAATGACATCTACCATGTCCATCTCATATCAACATATAAATACAATTTTAGAACATGCACAGGAATATCCATCTAATTTACATTTATAATTAACCATGTAATGCATTGATGATAGACACGCAACTAGACTCTTACTAACACAGCCTAGCTTCCAAAATGTTGTATGCGACTAACAATGGCTATCTGCACCTGAGGGGAAACTTGGAGTCGAATGAATCTTTCCCCGAACCACCCTCAATTTTAAGTTGAACGAATTGTTCCTAAAGACCCATTTTTGGAAATTAAACGAATCGTACCACTTGAACAGACCTTGGAAAGAGGTACACAACTCTCGCATCGAAAGATACAATGACGTTTGAATTATGATCATCAACAAATGACAATTCATATAATCTAAATGTTCATACAAAATGATAGGTAATGGATATCAACGAATGATAATCTCAACAATAACATAAAGGATTAACTAAGGTTTAAAAGAGGCCGTTTTAACGGTATAATGGACTGAGGGCACTATAGTTAAAACGTTCGTTAAAAAGAATTGTAACAAACAAGAGCAAAATGAGAAAAAATGGAAAAAAAATTAATAGAAATAACGAGAAAAAATGGAAAAATGGAGCTAAAATTCATAATTCAAAATTTGAATTTCAAAAAACAAAAATGGAAAATAACAGGAATAAACAAAAATAAAACAAAATTTAACAAAATTTAACAAAAAATAACAGAAATAACAGTTGTTTTTCCACAAATTTTTTTGCTGTTATTTTCATTTTAACGGCCGTTAAAAAACAAAAATAAAGTCGTTATTTTCTAAGCGTAAAAATGGTTCTTAACGTAACGGGCTTGGGGCGTTACCTTTTTAACGGTTGTTAAAACGATGTTATTTTAAACCATGGGATTAACTACAAGATCTACCAACATGTTTATCTCATCCATCATGTGCCAGACACATCAAAAATAATATAGAAGAGGGTATTCTAATGTATTCTAATGTATTCGGGGCAAACCGAAGCAAGTATGTAACTCCCACAAGTGGACCCATAGGTCAAAGGGCCCGACTATGCAAAATTGTCTAAGGGCGATCAACTGCTCAGGTTCTCGTCTTCTGACCAGTTGACTGCCAAGAGGTGCGGTCGACCACTCACTCAAACCCGAAACCAATTTTGCTCTCGCCGGTCGACCGGCTCTATGAGCAGTCGATCGTCGCTCGAGAATCGATAATCTCCTCCAAGAGATGAATTATTGCCAGTAATTCTACAAATATCTGAAAAATACAAACCAACGTGTTTTGTAAAACTAGATTCAAAGTACATTCAATGAAAAATAGATAGAAAAATACTAGGGTTCAATATCAAACCCAAGCAGAAAATTGAATTTTTCACAAAGAAAACATTGAGATAATTGCATCACCATGGCACATGCTGTTCTACTCACATCAAGCTAGGTAGTAAGAAATCATATGAGATACTTCTTATCATGAAAGAAAAAGCATGGAATCCATCATATGTACAACGTACCGCATAGAGGGAAGTATAGAACTATTCAAACATGGATACATCACGCGAGAGTAACAATGAATCACATGAAAGATAATCACATGCATTCTAAACATGTGATTATCTTCATATGGAAAGGTAATGTAGAATCCACTTGCCCGACAAAATCTAAAGAAACCACACAAATCTTTGCTCTAGAGTGTGAGAGAGAGAAAGTATAGAGGAGTGAACTAGCTAGGTTTAGACTTAAATAAGAAAGGTCCAAAACCTTATTTTAGATAATTTAATAGGCTAGAAATGGGTCCAAGGCCCATCGTTATCAACTGGGCTCCAAACTGGATATATAATAAATAGGTCCAAAAAGCTTTAAAATTGATTCTAAAAGTCCACTCAAATAAATGTCATGTAATAATCATTAATCATGTTTCTCAAGTAATCATATAAATAAATTATTGACTAACAATCGATAAATATGAGAACTTCCAGTTATGGCCAAAATTTAGTCTTGAGATGAGATCACTTCCTGTTTGGCTTCGCTCATTGAAGTCAATGGCCCCTTATCTTATGGTGCCTCATTTACGTCATCGATCAACAATCCCTAACAAAAAATAACGGAAACAATAGACATTATTTTAACAAATTTATTTTTTTCAAAAATAATGGTCATTATTTTCGTTATAATGGAATTAAATGTGATTACATAAAAAATAATGGCGGTTATTTTCTAAGCGTTAAAATGATACATCTCGCAATGGGATCTGAATCCATTATAACAGCCGATTTTTAAACAAATATTCTATCAAGTATCGGGTATTAGGTACAAATTGATAGCCCTAACACTACTACAAAAAACCCTTCAGACTACGATTAAAAAAAGTAGTCTAAAATTACTTTTAAAAGTGTAGTCTAAAGTCTTCAAAAATGACTTTGGTTTTTAATCGTTTTCTAAAAGAATTATAAGAGACGGTTTTATTCAAAAATGTAGTTGTAAGAGTATATAAAAGACGTTGATTTTCTACAAAATCGTAGTCTTTATGGTTATTAACCCTGGTCTAAATAGTTAAACCGAGGTTAAATATCTGAAAAAGACTATAGTTTATTCAAAACCATAGTCGTAAGTCAATACAAAAAACTACAATTTCTTAAGAACCCATATTCTTTAATTAAAACATTTCCTTTTTGAAGACTACGATTTTAACTAAAATCGTAGTCTTTTCATTTTTAATTCAAAAAAAAAGTATAGAATCACTATCATAACTAACAAATGCCAAAGATCTAAAATAATCAATATAAAGATTTAAAAGCAAAAAAGCCTACAATATCATTAATTTAAAATTGCTACCAAGTCATTAATTCTTAAATTGTAATACAAACAAACCATTGATCGAATTCATAAAATAAAAATTTATTGAAATTATTGAATGAATTAGTACTAATCTTAAAAATACTCACGAAATAACAATCATAATTTTTCATGACAAATAGAGATCATATTTTCAATAAGATGTGTATGGAGCCACATACTTTCCACTATTCTACAAAGTATACCACCTGGCCTTAATGCCATTGCTATCATTTTAAAAATGACCTTTGAACAACTTCTTGAACATGACCTGAATTAAGAAAATAGTTTGAGCAAGGAGATGCTTTATTTTAGATTAGTTTATCTATATATTTATTTATTAATATGAACTGCGGATTTAATGATCAAGACTTACTTTTTCTTCTTTATCGTCATCTTCAAGATGTGTATTTGACTTAATTATCCAATGTGACATGCATAGTCTGCATAAAGGGTACACCCACAAGTCAAAAGGAATATTGTATGACCTTGTTACCAAATGACACCAATAGTGAAAACATTCACCTCATCGAAATCAATAAAAATGTGTAAAAACTCAGCCATGAACCACACCTGTAATGGGGGGAAACAATTGAAGTGAGCACAACGATATCTCAAATACATGCTACCAAATTTACTCAATGGAGCATCAAAATGAAGTTTAAGAAACCAACAAATATTGTAAATAGAATGAGACTCCTTTTTTTAAATATCGTTTCCCCTAGTAAAGTTTAAAATGTAACCAATATTATAGGAATTAATGCCAATAAAGAACCTTAGATATCTGGAGACTTCTTTCCGGGTGAGGTGAGAGAAATAAATTGACAACTACATCATAGACTCAACCTTGAGCTTGCATTATACTATGGTGTTTTTACTATTATATAATATGGGCAGTGTAATCTACCACAAAAGTTGGGCTCATTCAAAATATCATGAGCATGCCACTTGTTCATGGCATCATGGTTGTTATGTGCAAAATAGAACAAAAAATTAATGAATTGATCTTACAGGTCCAATGTTCCACTCTGTAATCCAGGAAGATGTCTTTCGCAATTTTTCAAGCATGTTCATTTCTCCTAGGAAATGGAAACCATAGAGATACCAAGAAAAACTATTAAATCAAAAAAGATAAATATATATTAAGGAGTGATTAGTATGTCAGAAATAACTCAATAATTGCCAACTAATTCAGAAAGACCATCACCATACCATTACATTTGCCAATTAAATACTTTCCATTAGATATCAAGGAAGTAGAGCTCACCTTTCTATGACCGTAAGTAAATTTGTTGGGTGATACTTGATATTCGCTCAAAAGTGCTTATTTTAAGCAATTATCTTTTTAGCGTTATTGCATTCTCCTACGTAAAATACTCTATTTACCTACTTTTCTACGTAAGAGTCTCTTGTGTTGCGTAGAACACACCTTTCTGGACGAAATGGTATATTTGCATGCATTAAACACATTTTCGGAAGTCTAGATATTAAGCCGTTCTGATAAAGTCTCATTACGCGCTTCTTCTGTCGCAGGAAACCCCGATGGGACGATTCTCGAGACTTGTGGGCCCAAATCGATCATGAAAGCCCATTATCAAAGCTTAAAGAGCCCACATGCTATGACTAGAAGATATGGGCCAAATATGGGCTGAATAAGAGGACCAAAAAGCCGGCCCAAAGAACGAAGAGAGCAGGAGAGCCAATGACCAAGAGACGGACCAAAGAGTTTAAAGCCACATGAGTCAGCAAAGAATGATAGTCGACTCTACTGGAGAAGCGTGAGGATGGTCACAGTGAAGACCAGGGTTTCAGACCCTCTGCCAGTGCTTTTCTCTCTATTTTTTTGATACTTTCTCTCTCATCTCTCCTTATTCTCTCTCTCTCTTCATCTCTCGGTCCTCGAATCTACTGACCTAACCCCAGAACTCCTACCCATCAGCTCTATCTCATCTCCCTTAGTTTTCTGACCGATGGATCTTCCATCGGACCGTTGGATCTTCCATCGGACCGTTGGATCTCTCTAGATCCGTCGATCTACCAATCTAGGTCCCAATCAAGTCACCATCCATCCGATCGCCATCAGACTGTCTGTCACATCATCTTGTGAGATGATGGACATCATCAATCCATGTGGGCCAATAGCTGGGCCCATCATCATCGACCCGTTGTCCGACCAGTTAGTGGACCCCGTGAATTTCCAAAGAATTTTAATTAAATTTTAAAAAAATGGGGGGTCCACTAAATGGGGACATTCTCCAAGAAAAAGTAGCATTTTATTTTAAAAAAAAAATATATATATATATATATATATATATATATATATATATTTTATTTAAAAAATACCCTATTTCCATTAAAGGAAATAGGGAGCTTTATAAGAGGAAGGAGAAGGCTTCGTTCGAACCCTAATCCTCCTCTAATCCCCTCCTTTCTCTCCCCAAAAAGATCCGGCCCTTTTTCTCCCTTCTCTTGGCCGTTTCTCCTCCCGCTTCGCCACCTTCTTCTTCATCTTCTTCACCACGTCATTGCCGGAGTTGCAGGCTGCAACTCCAGCCACTACCACAGCAGGTGTCTGCCCCACGTCCTCCAGTCCAGCATCCACGTTCTCCAGCTGTCTTCTTCTCTAAGGAGAGCGGCTGCTCTTGCTTGCTACGATCAACACCCTGTTCACCTCGCCAGCACCGTCCTCATCCACACCGCCCCACTGTGCAACTCCGGCCAGCATCTGAACCGCCTCCACCTGCTGCAGACCTCTGTACGTCGTCATCTTCAAGCCACCATCTCTCCTCTCTTCCCACTCTAAGCCGCCCTCTTCCATTCCTCTGAAAAACCCAAGCCGCCAATCACAAGGAAAAAAAAAAGTTTTTTTAAGATCACCGGAGTTGCAGGTTGCAACTTCGGCAACCTCCATTAGCCGTGGGAGATCTTTTCTCCGTTACAGCCACCGCCCTCAACTCCTTGCTACTCCCATCCTCTCATAACGTTGGTGTTAGGCGCAACATTTCACCGGTTGTCTTTTCCCCTGCTGTTTCAAGCAACCTGAACATCCTTCACGCCATGAGCACCACCATCTCTTCACCAGCCCGGTTGCATCACACCAGCATGCATCTCCAGCTCCAGCCCTTGCACCTCGTGGCTCCTCCTCACCAATACGCACAGCCAGCCTGCAACACCCTCCCCTTGGGTCCCTATCTGCTGGCCAATGACACATCTTGCTGATCGTGTCCTTCACGGTTTCACTGGGATTCATACTCACCGCCACCATCTCCTACCACAATCAGCTGCTTGCAAGGGCAACAACTTGCATCCTCTTTGATCGGCTACCATATTTCACCATTGGCTGATCCACCCTTGTGTAGTCGATTAAGGGTTGATCTCAACCACCCATCTCCGGTAAGTTTGCAGGTTAGATTTCTATCTCTTTTCTCTACCTCTAGATGCCTCCCTATAATTTTCTCTCTCTAGGATCACTTCCTCTCTCTAGTTTCTCTCTCTTACTCTCACTCTCTCTCTTTACTAATGTTTTCTAGATTAGTCTTGAGTTTTTCTTTGTTTATTTTTTAATTGCTATTGCTTACTTGATATTCTTGGGCATTGTAAGACTTTGAATTTAATGAATAAGGTTGATTTTATGAGAATGATGTTTCTTTGAATTTTTTTTTTATTATTTCCACTAAGATGAATTTTAGCAATCTCTTTGAGAAAAAGAATTTTTAAAAAGCGATAATTAATCATCACTCTCACCTCTCCATCCTCTTTGGTGGCATTTTCTGTGAAAAAAATTCGTCATTTTATGTTTTTTAATGCACTAATCCAACTAATCCCGAGTGCGGATCGACATCCGACACGAATCCCTATACAAAGTTCATACTTTTGCAGGAATTAAATCGGAAGAGATACAAATTTAGTTGAAATTCTAGGGTTTCCGTAACCAACGACGCGGAAAAATCCTAGTTTCAATACTTGTCCCTCAGCCTATGTCCAGAAGCAAGTCCAATTAGGATAGAAAAACAAAAGAATAAACAAATAGGAAAAACTTAAAAAAAATAAGATAAAATTAAGTACCATTCCTCATCTTTATGAGCAAAAAAAAAAAAAGAACGTTTCTGAATTGAGATATACTGTGATTTGTATTCTTGCTACTTAGATGATCCTAGGCATATGATATTGCATGATAAACACATACACTGGAAAATCATTTGTGATGCTCATATGAAGCATTCAGTAGTTTTATACAATTATGCTAATATTCTAGTATGTTCCTACGTTCAGCTTCAGCTGGCAGATAAGTTCAGCACTATTAGAACTCGGACCATTTAATGCGGTTTCAAACAAGAGTTAACATCCAATTTCATCTGCTGGGTAAGTTGAGGCTAAACCGTCAATCTCAGCCATGGTTGCACATAGCCATTCCATTAAGGTATGGCCCCAAGATAAGACTAGGAGCAGATCTAGGGACACTCCTAAACCTGTGATGTCATTCTAACACTTCTATTCAGCTACGAATAGCTCTTTCTTGCTCTCGCTTGCTCACAATCCCCTGATCAATATCACATCTCCTTTACTTCTCCACAAATAAACATCAAATTCAGTAAAAAAAATCTTCACCCAAGTCAGCTCTCCAGTAGCCTATGGCACTTGACATCAAAGAAGCTTAAGAATTTAAGCCACATCAAGTTAGTATGGCTTGACATCAAGTATCAACTTTAGACCATATTTGAAGAAAACAATACCAAGAGATGTAGAAGAAGGGCTCGAGCATTTCCTCACTCAAGACAAGTGTGTATATGAAAAATGTAGAATTTTTCTTTATTGTCCAACCATAAACAAAAAAAGCCCTTTAGTATTGTGTTTC
The DNA here is from genome assembly GCA_035048495.1 of Euptelea pleiosperma. Lineage (NCBI taxonomy): Eukaryota > Viridiplantae > Streptophyta > Magnoliopsida > Ranunculales > Eupteleaceae > Euptelea > Euptelea pleiosperma. The sequence continues at coordinate 45,891,531 of CM068543.1, forward strand.
AAAAGAGGGAAAAAGAACGTAAATAAAAAAAGTAGAGGGTCTATGCAAATATTGTCAGAAGTTGCAATATTACAGTTAAAGAGGGGAAACATATTGTGACCAATCAGTATAATTGTCTGAACAGAGGAACATGATGAACTTCAGTTTGAAACTTCATATTCTTGTTATTATTTATGAAAAAAACATTTGTTCTATACTAAGTTTGTACTTTTAGGTGAATAAAAGTAAAGAGAAGACTCTTCAATATGTTCTTCTACTGTAAAGGGTATCCTGAGGCAGCATACACAATTAAGGGAGACATGACACACCCTTCTATAACAACAGTGGCTAATCATCCTAATCAGCCAAGAGCAATCTAAGCAAACTCCTACTGCTTCCACAATCATCTTCCCGAGTTCAAGTTCTTTGCCATTTTGGCAGCATGTCTTGCAACTTCCATCACCCCTGCAAAGCTCCATTTTAGTGAAGAAAAATCATGAGGACGTTTTGGATATATGACATCATCAAACCCCATGGTTTTCTAAACTTATAGAAACTAAGACATAAGGAAATCTACCACAACTAGCTAGAATTCCAAATCTCCAACTAATTCTAAATAAATATTTTTACTTATAAAAAAAAAGGGGTTGAATGGGTAAGAACATAAAGACTTCTTCAGAGGGCCAAATCTCCAACCGATTTTAGTGGAAGAGGGGTTCTGATCTTGTCTATGAGCAGTGATTCATGAATGCGAGATTGGTGTAAACAAGTTTTGTGAGGGCTTATCTTTCTCAGAAATCTATTTCAAATTCAATGAGTTATTTTTTGGATAAGAGTCTTAAATTGGACATTAACTAAGCCAAGCTCTAGATTTCCAGAGATCCCTCACAAAAAGAAATAAGAAAATAAAAAATATTAACTAGAATGCTAGAGCGACTAGAAATCAGGGAAAACATATTCCTTTAGGAACCATGGCATTCACCAATAGGGGAAATTCATAATCAAATCATACCAACCCTTTGAGGATCCCAACATGTAGAGAACAAAGATATTGATAAGATTGTTGAAGAAGAATGGATCGAGAAGAAGTACGCACTTCAAATTTCAATGTTCTAGTGTAGAGAATTACAAGGCCAGAGAAAAGTCTGACTCCATAGTATGCAATCTCCTCAGTTTCATATTCCACAAAGGCATAACCCTTCCGTCGATTGGTTTTCTTGTCTTGAGGGATGTACAAGTTCATTAGCCTCCCCGCCTGAATAAGAAGGTTGATAATTGGAAAAATGAATAGGAGCTCTTCACTAAGACCACAGGTAGTTTTCCCCATCTCATATTTAGCAAAAGCATATAAGAAGTCAATTTTCAGCATATTATAAATGAACAAGAAAACATCATAAGAGATGCCGACAGAGTAAATTGAGATTTAGTTTAGATGAACAATGAAATCATTGTCCTTGATAGGGATATAATAGTCACTAAGCATTACTTCAAGAAGCAAGGCACAAAACATCAAGAACAGGGTTTGGAACCCTGTTTACATCTGAACCTGTCACATCTGACAACTATCCTCCAAATAAAGTTACAAAAAATCTAAAATTTACACCAGGTTTCCAAATTGTCTACATAAGCACTACAAGAACGTGGGAAAATGGAAAATGAATAAATAAATAATAAATACCACTTCACAATGCAAAAACCCATGCAAGGCCCATTTGAGAAGCAAAATTAGCAAAATATTGGAGATCCAAAAGCCCAACAAGTCTTTGCTCAAACAAATAACAAAAATTTCAACTTTATCCAAAACTCACTAGCGAAACTTTAGAAAAGATGTAAAATCCCCTAAAAAAGTATGTAATCGGAGATCAACTTCGACTCAGATATTAAAAAAATTCCTCAAATTATAAAAAAAAAAAAGGAAAGAACCACCAAAGATAACACTTTTGAAAAGAATTACAAAAGGAGATGTTACCATGTAAGATCCCTCTTCGACGATAACAGAACTTCAAGAGGAAAATATCAAGAAGCTTCGGTTGTTGCAACTTCACCTTGTAATATTACATCCCCGAAACCGAATAACACGAGGGGCATGCCCCATCAGTCTCTTCTTCAATAAACTCCACCTCGTTGTTGATTTACTAAGAACCTAGAACACTACCTAGCACCATTTCCCATCAGTCATAAGATCTTAAAGTGCTACAAAATGGCCATGAGATCTTATCACACCAAATGGACTGTGGATCTCAGCCACTCACACCCAATTTTGACAAATGCTTTGTCGATGAGTGCCGTGGGTACGGGTCACCTACTATTTACCTACATATAAGGAATGAAATGGGTGCGACTAAAATTTCCCTTTTTTATAACCATGGCCATTTTGTAGCACTTTAATTTACTCGGTGATCTCGAGTCTAAAGCTCTTTACAGGAAGTCATTCTAAGCATTAAATCTTTTATTTTTAGTTGGGGTAGTAGTTCCGATGAGATGATGGGCATCTTATCCAGGGACATGAATTTTAGGTTTTGATGTAGTTTTTCAAGTGTTCTTTTTTCATTTTCCCTTGTATCCCTTGAGATCTTCTCATCTCCTTTCACGAATGCATTTTGGACTTATCAAAAAAAAAAATTAAGCAAATTGAAGCAATTCGTGGGATGTTTTCAACAGGTCGGGTTGCCCTCACAATTTGTGGGGTGCGACTAAAATTTCCCATAAAAAAAAAGAAAAAGAAAAAGAAAAAAAAAACCAGATACCTACGCCGGTCAACAGAATTACAACATTTAGAGCGGGAGACATTAAAGAAAAAGAGAGGTACACGGTTGGGCAGTCGGTCAAAGCGTGTTTGGGGTTTACGACATGGTTCGGAGTTGAGAAGAGATGGTGTGTGGTTTGGTTGGTTGAACTCTTCTCCTCCTCCTCCACCCTCTCCCCTTATTAATCCAAAACTCACACACGCTTCTTACTCGTTTACGCGGTGCATCTCTCATATATATCTGTACGTCGGTGGATGCTTCTCACCGACATTCATCCTTCGAAGCACCTTCACACGTTCCGACAGCTCTTCACTCGCAGACAAAGATGACGTCAGTAACAGCACCAACCCAGCGTACCACGGCTGCACCATCCTTCAGTGACAGACGCGCCGCAATTCTTGCCGGTGCTGGTGCCTCACCACCTCGTTTGATCCCAAATAGAGGTCGAGTTCTGATACGCATTCTGGGGAAGGCTTTCTCGACTCTCTGTTGTTGCAAACCGAACAGACGCGCTTCTCGCTCTTCAACCGTGTCCCCTTCCTATACCTCCGATTGATTCTTTCATAGGAATTAATCTTACACGGACATCCGATTCTCTCTTTCTCAGAGAGGGATTGGGGACATCCCACTTCCATGTAGTGGGACTCTGTTTTTTTTATTTTTTATTTTGGTTTTTCATCCTCTGGTTTTTTTTTGGGGAGAGGAGGAGATGTTGAAGTTCATTTGTAATAGTGCATTGGATTGGGGGAAACAAAGATCAGACGGTGAAGATCATCTAATTAGCAATTTTGGGTTTATTAGAATGCTATTACTTTGTTGTAGTCGATTTAGATTATCTCGGTGGCGCGGTGGTGCTTAGGGGTGGAATTTTTACAGAAGGAGAGAAGCAGAGGGACGACGGGAGAAATTTTTTTCCGTTTTATTTCAGGTAGTGCATTTTTGTTACTCGCCGGTGCCATCTGGGCCCACTGATCGCATGGATGTTTAGCCCATCCCATGGTAAACATTCATACCAAAAATCAGCTTTGTTTGATTATTTCTAGCCGTTGGTTTTAGTACTAAAAAAAGGTTAGATCAAAAGGGTAAAATCGCGTCTTAAAAGTACTAAATCGAACGGCGAGAGATTACCAATCTGGGTGAGTTTTTTGGTGTAACAAAAATGGCGATACCTGGCGCCAGAAAGCGTCAGGTATACCTAACGCTGCCCATGTTATCTAATCTTCGATCTAGACCGTTCGATAAGTGGGATAACTCATGGCTAAATACCATCTATCAAGATCAAACGGTGTGAATCAGCTCCTATTCTACTTGATGATCAAACTAAATTAGGTAGGGGCAAAATTTCTAGAAGACTTTTCAACAAGAGAAATATTTTTGAAGCGGCGATCATGTGCCTAATGATTTGACTTAATCAAGAGGACTGAAAAAGTGGACTTTATTTATTTTTAGAGAAGTGATTAGTATTTTGTAGGAATAAATGGACAAAAGTATGAGCCACGTGGCACACTATTAGAGATCACTGACCGTATTGACTATTGAGGTTTCCTAGTTTGACCTACAGTCGAAAATTCAGCCTGATTAATGATTTTTAGCCGTTGTATTGGTGTCTTTTCCATGGAATGATTTGTAACAGTTCGATTGGAGCGTTATATTGGATATCAAGATCATAGGGTTGGAAATAACTAATCAGACTGATTTTTAGTATGTTCGACGAACTAAGGTTGAGACAAACATCCATACAGTTATTGGTCTCTAATAGTGTGTTATATGGCTCGTATTGTGATGCGTCATCATCGTTGATGAGGGATATTTTTCAGCAAAGATTTGCTCATTTTGCCGTACTAAACTGACCTTTCACCACACACTGAGAAGTGACCAACGCCACGTGACTGACAGCAGCGTAACTATTAAAAGGGTGCACTTTTTAGTACTTGGTAAAACTTGCGCCTGACCACCTGTGGTCTGTTTGCCGCGTTGATTTTGTATTATACAAAGTCGCATCGGCTGGAGGGACAAAATCTCCTCTCCCCCTTAGTTAACCTACTCAGGTTTGATATTTTAAAAGAAAAAAGTAAGTAAAAAGATATAAGGGTAATATAAGACACATGGCAATTTCTTACAGGACATTGACTAGAGATGTTTGGCCCAAGGTTTAAAAGGGACTGTTACCGTTTTCCCGTTATAAAGAGAGAACGAAAAAAAATTAAATGAAAAAAAATAGAAAATAACGGAATAAAGTGCGCTGAAATTCAAATTTTGAATTTTGAATTTCAAATTTTCAAAAACAGAAAATAATGGAAAATAACGGTAAAAAGAAAAAAATGGCCGTTATTTTTCATAATTTTTTTCAGAAAATAACGGTCGTTATTTTTTTTATAACGAAAAAAATAACAGAAAATAATGGCTGCCATTTTCGTTATAATGGCTGTTATTTTCTGGGCGCTTTAACGGTATGTAACGTAATGGGGTAGGTTCGAATCCGTTATAAAGGCCGTTTTTTAAACCTTGGTTTGGCCCATGGTTTTAAAAAAACGCCGTTTTAGTGCTAACGCCCCAAGCCTAGTACGTTAAAAATCGTACCTGTTTTGATGCTTTGAAAAATTTTGTGGGAAAAAAACTCCGTTGTTTCCGTTGAATCCCGTTTTCGTTTTACAAATTCAAATTTTGAATATTAAATTCAGCACAATTTTTCATTTTTTCAATTAGTTTTTCATTTCTGCCCATCAGCTACAATCCGTTTTAACGGTAAAACCCCCAGTCCGTTATACAGTTAAAACAGTCTCCTTTAAACCTTGGTTTGGCCAATCCCTAGGTGGAGTAAAACTTGGGGCACAACCCACAATACGAGCCACGTGGCCCACTCTTGGTGGACGCTGACCATATGGATGTTCGGCCAATCACTAGGTGGACTTACAAACCAAAAATAAACCCGATCAGTGATTTCTAAGCGTTGGATTGAAGTTATGTTTATGGGTTGATTTTAATGGTATGAATTTGAGCATTATTGAGGGTTATTTCGGTGCAAAGGTTGTAAATCACTTATCAGGCTAATTTGTGGTTTGGAAGTCTACAGAGGGACTGGCCAAACATCTATACAGTCAGCGTCCACCAAGAGTGTGCCACGTGGCTCGTATTGTGCCTGTTTGACCAAAATCCGGGTCGGTCTAGTATGCAACTATTTGCATACTTAAAAGTATGCAAACATTGTATCTACTATTGAATACTCATTGAAAAACGTATTTTTAATTTATAAAATATTTTTTTTGAAAACATTGAAATAGCACATTTTTCAAAGGACATCCATCAGTACTGACAATGTTTCCATACTTTTAAGTATGTAAATGGTTGCATACTATATTTGTCCTAACCGAGGAAGAGAGGAGAGTTTGTCCTCGCCGATGTGACTTGGAACCGTATAAAATCCACGCAGCAAGCGGCTTGTGTGCTACCAGACCACAGGTGGTCAGGCAAGTTTTACTCTAGAACTCGAGTAAGACTTCCATTACCACCGTGACAGGGCGCAATATGAGCCACGTGGAACACTCTTAGAGGACTCTGACCGTATGGATGTTTGGCCAATTGTTACGTTGAGCTACAAACCAAAAATCAGCCCGATTAGTGATTTCTAGGCATTGGATTGGAATTATTTTCATGAGTTGATTTTAACCGTGTGAAATTTGAGCATTATTGACCATTATTTGAGGTACAAAGATCCAAAGGTTTGAAATCACAAATCAAGCTGATTTTTTGTTTGTAGCTCCATATAGGGATTGGAAAAACATCCATACGGTCAGAGTCCTCTAAAAGTATGCCACGTGGCTCCTAAAGGGTCCTGTCATCAGCCTTGATGATAGGGTCCTGTCATCAAAGTCTTTCTACCACCGTAATCAGTAGCCGATAAAACTTTGATGACCGGGCCCTTTCATCATCGAAGGAGATGACCGGGCAGTAGATCTCGGCAAGTGGAATTTGTACGGACTGACTGCCTCGGCCTCACCACACCACGTACCTAGGTGATTACTGGGGTGCTTTTTGCCCAAACACTCACCTGTGTGAGGTCGAGGTAGTCTGCCGGTACAAAATCCACGTGCCGTGATCTGCTGCCCTGTCATCGAAGTTTTACTTGTCAGGTGGCTACCTAACTACCCACAATATCAGCCTCGTGGAAATTTATTAGAGGATACTGACGGTATAGATGTTTGGCCAATCCCTTGGTGGACCTACAAACCCAAAATCAACCTGATCAGTGTTTTCTAAGCGTTAGTTGAAGTTGGTTGATTGTAGGACTTTGAGCATTATTTACCATTATTTCCCTACAAAGATCCAAAGGTTTCAAATCACTAATCAGACTGATTTTTGGTTTGTAGGTCCACTTAAGGATTCGTCAAACATCTATACGGTCAGTGTCCTCTAATAAATTTCCACGTAGCTTTCAGGCAAGTCTTATTCAACTCAGAGATCTAATCTTAGATGAGAAAAATCTATGATACCAACCTCTATGTCAAACTTTTGATGCAGAAGTCCCACAATTTGCCACGTAGTACTCTTTTTGGCCCATTGCCCCCTAAATATTTGGCCCACATCTTGGTAGACCCACATACCAAAAATAAGTGTGATTAGTGATTCCTATCCATTGGATTTGAGCACTTTTTCATCATGGGCTTGGAACCAACTCATAAAAAAAGTGCTCAAATCAATGGCTAGAAATCACCAATCATGCTGATTTTTGGTGTGTAGGTCTATCATAGTGTGGACCAGACTTTTAAGGGGCAAGAGGGCCCGAATGAGTCTACTAAGCTGCAATTTGAGGGACTTCTGAATCAAAATTTTGATACAGAAGTCTGCATCAAAGAACAGTCCTCTTAAATGACCAAAGTTTCTATATAATTTTACGAAGGAACAGGTTCCGATGACCAACAAAAGTGAAAAAAAAAGTTTACTTTTTTTTTCAACCGGGGATCCCGAAAAAGGAACTGTGGTTTTGCTTTTTCAAAAATGACGCCAGCCCAGCAATATTAACCACCGTTGGATTCTCAGGATTCACAGCCGATTAACCACCGTTGGATTCTCAGGATCCACGGCCAAGAACAAACGGAACTTTTTTAGTTAATTTTTGTGGGTATCATAGATTTGCCTGAAAGCTACGTGGCATCAAAATATCAGTTTTTATTTATTATTATTATTTTGTTTTTATAAGGAGTCCAACAAGGAATTGTTTCAAAGGAGAAACCGACGTGACCAAAATGGTTTGACTTTGAACTTTGAATGGAACTAGGGAGGACTTTGATTTGTTCGTCCATTGAAAACGAGATATCGCCATTACTCAAAGCGTCCACTACTTGACAGCTTTGGTTGGTGGGCCCCATCATTTACATTCTAATCAAAAAAATCACACTCGTCTTTTAAAAATTCTCGGCCCTAAAAGTTTGGTCTTATTTTTCCGTTATATTACGTTTTTTCTGTTATTTTTCATTTTTGAAAATTTGAATTTCAGAGCCATTTTTTCTGTTTTTTCCCATTATTTTCTATTTTTGCCTCTGAGCATTTTTTTTTTCATTATAACAGAAAAAAAGGGTAACGCCCCTAGTCCGTTATACCGTTATAACGCCCCCTCTTTAAACCTGGGAAATAAAGGCCGTTTTTTTCCACAATTTTTTATTCAGAAACCATGGTAAAAGAATATGGACTGAAATAATCACATTTATTTTCTTTCTCACGTGAGCAAAAGGTTTGAATAAAAATTGGAAGGACTTCAACTTGTCATCTTCTATTGAAAAGGAGAGATTCCTTGACTGCTAGGGCTCATGACTCACACCCTACTCAAGGAATAAAATTTTGGACGTGAACCTTTAAAGTTTGATATCCATGGTTTTAAAAACGGCCGTTTTAATGGTAACGCTCCAAGCCCGTTTCCGTTAAAACTGTTTACACACGTTTTATTGATTTTGAATAAAACGGCCGTTTTTTCGTTTGAACGGCCGTTAATATCGTTTAAACAGCCGTTTAATTATGAAAAATTTTGTGAAAAAAAGGTCGTTAAATCAGTTTAATTCCGTTAAAATCATTTAAACCATTAAATACCGTTTAATTCCATTTTTTCTTTTTTTTTTTTCCATTTTTGCCCCTGACCGTTTCAATCAGTTTTAACGGCCGTTTAAAAGGTAACGCCCCCAGTCCGTTTAACCGTTAAAACGGACTCCTTTAAACCTTGGTTTGATCCATGGTTTTAAACGGCCATTTAAACAGTTTTAGCGGCCTTTTAAATGGTAAAGCCCCAAGCCTGTTTCGTTATAAACTGTTAAAACACGTTTTGACGCTTTGATTTTAATGGCTGATTTTTTAGAAAATATGGACTTAAAACCCCAATCAGCCTATTTTGAGGAACTTCTAAGAAAATGTACTAATAGTTGGAGTGTTAAAAAGACCAAAACACCCTCAAATGATATCACTTGTTGAATAGACGAAATAATATAATTTTGGGGCATAATGGTAAATTTAAATTTTTATTAACAGAGCAAAATACCTTTAATCTTATCAAAGTTTGTAACATTACAAATAATAGACGGGTATTAAAAAAAAGGAAAATTAAACTTACGGCCCAAATCAACCACCTTTTCATTATTGGGTCCAATAGGGCTCCTTTTAGAAATATGGACTTAAAACCCCAATCAGCCTATTTTGAGCAACTTCTAAAAATTTATTCCTATTTTACCATCATAGGTAGAGATGTATGAATGTTTGGCCAACGACTAGGTGGACCTAGAAACCAAAAATAGACTTGATCAGTGATTTCTAACCATTGGATTGAAGTTTTTTGTATTTTTTTTGATAAGTCGAAAATATATTGAAGAGAAAAAGGGAGATCAAGGCGATCTCCAAGGATACAAAAAGAAGATTATAGAGTTAGCACAAGAGTTGTTCCTATTGAAAACCAAGTCACTGAAAAAAGTACCTCTCATGTCTAATGAGATGCTACCCCAACTATAGATAAGTGCCTTAATATTGATGATGACCTTTTGGAGAGGTCTTTCCTTTCCTTGGAATGTTCTCTTATATTCCTCTCTAGCCAGCCCCCATGTAATTGCCATTTGTAGCATTTTTCAAATCATCTTCCCTCTTGCCAATATGGACAGCTGAGGCCAACTCTCCATGACTTCTCCTAGTGTTTCCGAAAAAGCCCAACATAAGTTCGTGAGGCATAGGAAAAGAGACAAAATCCGTCGAACAAACTCACAATGAGCAAAAATATGGTTAGTATTTTGTCCACTGGCCTTACACATAATACAAGGGACGGGATATTGGCACCCGCATTTTCGTTCAGTAAACCCATCCCTCCCTTTTCACTCATCACACCCATGACAAAGAAAAAAAAACTAGAGAAAAGAAAAGAAGAAGAAGACAAAGGAGGAGAAGGCCACCCCCACTTTCTCTCTCTCCCTCTCCCTCTCCCTCTCCCTCTTTCTCTCTCCCTCTTTCTCTCTCTGATTTTGGGTTGCCTAGGCAGCCCCCGAGGCCGAGTTTGGCATGCCACACTCGACCTCGGGATGTTGAGGTAGCCCAAAACCGTGTGTGTGTGTGTGTGTGAGAGAGAGAGAGAGAGAGAGAGAGAGAGAGAAGGGAGGAGGGGGTGTACCTGCGGTGGCGACGGCCACGCGGCTCCTCTTTTCTTCTTCTTTGTTTTTTTTTTTTTTGATTGTTTTGATTTTTCTTATTTTTATTTTTATCGGTGTGATGAGTAAGAGAAAGGGGATTGGGATTTTTGGGTTTACTGAGCGAAAACGCGGGTGCAAATATCCCGTCCCCAATACAAAAGTTCACTAATATCCATTTTCTCTTGATTAAATTTTCAACAGTGAGAATCATATTGAGGGTTGCCATCCAAGCATTTTCAAAGGAACGGTGGATTTCCAAATTGATGTGTAAGGGGTATGTGTGTCATGGATGAGGGAGGTATAAGATGGGGTTGCAAGGATATTGTAAAAAGTGCGAACTAAGAACATACCTGATTTAGAAATGGTTCCAGACTAGTTTATCCTCTTCTAAAGTGGTGACAATGTATAGTTTCAAGCATTCTAGAAACACGTCAATCTGTTGTTTTCCCACTCAAAAGGATTCCTTTTGAGATCTAGATCCCAGCTTGCTTCCCCTGAAGAACCTGTCCAAAAACGATCAACCATTTGTCTTTTCCGTCATGAAAGAGAGAACACCCTAGGAAACATTTCCTTAAGACATAGATCCCCAACCCATGTATCTTCCCAGAACTTTATTCTCGTCCCATCGCCTAGGGTTAGTATAGAACCTTCTAGAAACCTATCTTTGATTTTCGTGATACCTTTCCATACTCCGCACCCATGTGGTGTTTTAGGTGGCTTAGGGGCCCATCCCCCCTTCCTCCCCATGAATTCCTACTATTGCCTTGCGCCAAAAGCTATTTCTTTCCTTACCAAATCTTTAGATCTACTTTCCCAATAAAGCCATATTCATTATCCCGATTCTCCTGAAACCTAATCCGCCATTTGATTTTGGTAAGCATGCCTGAGCGCAATTCACCAAAAATGATATCGGAACGAATCTTCTTGGTCATGCCATAGGAAATTGCTTATGAACCTTTCTAGTTTCTTGGCTACTGATACTGGAATAGAGAACAACGAGAGAAAATACACGGGAAGCTCGACAATGTGCTTTTGATGAGTGTAACTTTGCCTCCTTTGGATAGATATTTTCCTTTCTAACTCGCAAGCCTACGATGAACCCTTTCTATATTACAGGATCCCATATTGACTTCGCCCTAGCTGGCGCCCCCAATGGTAGACCTAGGTAGGATGATGGGAGAGATCCAGTGGTGCATCCTAGAATCTTAGCTAATTCATCTACTTCCGCCACCTCTCCTATCGGCATAATTTTGCTTTTGTTGAAATTGATTTTGAGGCCTGAGCATTCAACTCTATTAAGAGTTGTATCTACGTACGAGTTATGTAATAAAATTTTAATTACCCACTTATCCTTCAATAATTCTATATGATTTTTTATATAAAAAAGGTTCATGTATAATTAGAAGTGCAATGCAATTATTTGAGCATCAAGTGCAACGCAAGTGCCAGCTGCTAGTCTGACTACTTTCTTTGACATTTCTTGAAGAGTGATTGTTATTCCACATCTTTGTTTAAAAAAAAAAAACTGTAGGCCTGATAAATTATACATGTTTTTTGGGCTAAGATTGGGCCTAATGTTTTGGGCCCTATTATGGGCTGAGCTAGGTTTTGTTCTAGCTATTTATGTCCCTCGACGTGTTTAGGAAAAGTGTGGTCCAGCTTAAATGCATTGCACCTTAATGTCGGTCCACACTTTTCCCAAACAAGTCCAGGGACATAAATTGCTAGAACTAAACCTTTCTCAGCCCATGAAGCCCATGAACTAAACCACACTTCCACACTATTTTCACCTTTCTCCTATGAAGCCCATTCGAACCATGATTGGGCAATTGGGCTATCCAGAAAGGGATCATCCTAGACTTCGAACCATGATGGGGCTAAAACTAGATCCACATAGAGAGGGTGAGGTGCAATAATAGATGGGGCATCTTAGGTCCCACCACCTCAGCTGCCACGTGTAAAAACCTGCCTCTGTTGAGATTGATTGTAGTTTATTCTGTCACACCAGAGTATCGGGCCTGGAAGAAAAACAAAGGAAAAAAAAAGATATAAAAGGGTCACTGATATTATAAACCAGATGTTACTTTAGTATAATACTACCTCAATGCCAACCCTTGGGTATGACATCATTCGCCAATGAAATAAGAAAACCATATGCAGCATTGTCATCCTTGGACCCAGACTGCTGGATGTTCTTTCAAGATCGTTATGATGAGAACCATCAATGGTCTGGATTTAGGGATGACAGCCACTAGAGATGATGACAACAATATCCATGAAAACAAGTAAAGAAATTGAAGCCTATAGAATCCTGCCATCCCGAGACGATGTGAAATTCCTCTGTAAAACAGAGATCTCGGGTGAGACAAAGCATGGTTTGGATCGGATTGGTGGGCTCTGATCCCGACCCAGATAGCCCGATCTAGACCGGGATCGGCGGAGACTTTGAACCATGCTTCAAACTCGGGCTCCTGCCATCCCACCTTAACCGCAAAAAACATGAGCTGTGGTTGAGCCATGACCTGGATGATTCAAGAGATCCACCGTACACATGGCATTGACTATTAATACCCAAATGACTGTTTTACCCTTTGAAGTTTGCCATGTGGACCGTGGATCTCTTGAATCTGATGGTCCACGGCTGAATCACGGAATTTTTTTTTTGTGGTAAAGCGTGGGATAACATTTTCCAAGCCTATATATTGTACGTTCGTATAATATACTGTACATAGGGCTGCAACTAGGGGTGTCAATTTTACCCGTTTAACCGGAACCGAATCGGAACCTGAACCGAAAACACCTGTTCCGGTTCCACATTTTTGGGAGCCGATTAAAAAGTAACCGGAACTGGAATCAAACCGACAATAACGGTTCTGGTTCTGGGTAGCTTAATATGGAACCGAAACCGATAAGAACTGATAACAACCGGTACCGATAAATAAATATAGTGTAAATACTATCATATTCTCAAGATTTGGCCCAATATACCCGGAACCGGAACCAGAACCGACATAAATACATAATCGGTTCCGGTTCCTGATCCATCACTTTGAGAACCGGAACCGTTAAGGAACCGAACCGATAAGAACTGGAACCGATTGTTCCGATTCTCGTCACCTTAGGAACCGAACCAGAACCGAGCCGTTGACACCCCTAGCTGCAACATGGGTGGGCCCAACCCTAGCTCGATGGGCTCAATCAGAGGTTGGGTTTGAGTTGAGTTTTGCAGTACTTGGGGTCAAGCTTAGGCCTGAGTATTAGAACCCGATCAAAACTCAGGTTGGGCCTGGGCTGAGACATCCGGTAATTCAACCCAACCTGAGCCCAATCATATTATATATTTATATATACACATAATTATATATTTATATGTATATACTCTCTCTCCCTTGCTTCTCCTTGTTCTTTTATCCATCTCTCTCATTTCTCTCTCTACCGGTAGGCCCCTTCCTCAATCCCATCTTTCTCTCACAAATTCAACCCGGCCAACCTGATGAACCCGATCAACTCAGGCTCGGGTTGGATGGTCTAAAGGTCAAGTTGGGCTTGGGTTGACCCCCAATCCGACCCAATCCACCCAAGTTGCAGCCCATAGAGCCCACGTAACCCACGTACTAATGGATCTAGAGAATCTGGACCATTAAAACGAACAGTTCATTCTTTCGGTGCGGTACGAACTAGACTGAAGTCACACATGGGGCACTTCTAACGAGAAATTTTTTGAATCGGCGGAAATGTAGAAGCGGTGATCATGCGTCCAATCATATTGTGCTAGGTACACCAAGGTTAACCTGGCACAATATCATTTCCCCTACACTTTGGTGGACCTGGTGAAATATGATTGGGCGCATGGTTGCCGTTTCTAAATTTCCGCTGCTTCAAAAAAAATTTCGCTTCATAATGCATAAGCCGCGGAAATTTAGAAGTGGCGATCGTTGGGCCCAATCATATTTCGTTGAGCCCGAGTACTGCAAAACTCAACTCAAACCCAATCTCGGATTGAGCCCACGTTTGATGGGTTAGAAATTTTAGAATGGGCTGATTTTTTGTAGGAGTGATCTATATGGTGAGGAGATCATCCTTAGCAAAAAAATCAACCATTGATTCATCTCCATAATGCCAAAATTGTTATTCAAATTTTTTGTTAAGATTTTTGTCCTTGATCTATCTATATAACAAAACAGGACGGTTGTCTTCCCCTCATATCCGGCTTCATAAAGGATGGCTGAGATCTTATCACACCAAATGGATGGTGGATCTCAGCCACACTCATCCAATTTTGACAAACGCTTTGTCGATGAGTGCCGTGGGCACGGGTCACCTACTATTTACCGACAATGGAATGAAATGGGTTGGATTTACATATAGCCCAAGGGTCAGGCTCAGGAGCCCCACTTTTCATGCACGGAGAGGGGTGTTACCGTTAAAACAGATTGCAACGGCCAGGGGCAAAAATGGTTTTTAATGGATTTCAATGATTTTAAGGGAAAAAAGTGGTGCTGAAATTCAAATTTTAAAATTTGAAATTTGAAAATTAAAAATTAAAAATTAAAAAAAAATAGAATTTAACGAAAAGTTAATAGTTTTCTTATACCTCTTTTATCTTATATGGCTTCAATAATGAGTGGCTGAGATCCACTACGCTTCATATCGATGGCTGAGATTAACTCCCACCCGATTTTGACAAACACTTTATCGGAAAGAGCCGCGGACACAGGCCACCTACGCATATATCAAGACAACTCAGTTGTATTCTCTTATCTTATCCATCCATCTAATGTAGACGGTTAGATAAAGAGTGGTTGAGATCAAATCCATCGATCTAATGTGGACGGTTAGATTTCAGCCACTCAATCCACCTCATTTGACCTCAATTTATTCGAAATTAAAATTTCAACACTGTTATTTTTTGTTATTTCAGTTATTTTCCCATTTCTCCCTCTGTGAGTTACAATCCGTTATAACAGCCGTTATAATGGAAAAAACAGTAACGCCCCAGTCCGTTACACCGTTTGAGTGCCGAAGGCACCCAATTTTTGCAAATGCTTTTGTCGGTGAGTGCCGTGGGCATGGGCCATTTACTATTCTATATAACAACACATTGGTTGTCTCCCTATTTATACCTCCTCTTATAAGCATCAACAAAGAAGGGCCGAGATCTAATCCTCTCCCAAATGGACGGTGGATCTCCGCCACTCACCTAATTTTGGCAAATTCTTTGTCGAGGAGTGCCGAAGGCATGGGGCACCCACTAGTCTATATAACAAAACAGGAAAGTTGTCTTATCTCCTATCTTATCCTGTTTAATAAGATAAAGAGTGGTTGAGATCAAATCCATCCATCTAATGTGGACGGTTAGATTTCAGCTACTCAATCCCCCTCATTTATTCGGTCACTCCCACTCATTTGACCCCGTGCGCCACATATTGAAAATTTGAAATTCAAATTTAGAATTTTAGTGCCGTTATTTTTCATTATTTTGTTATTTTTGTTATTTTCCCATTTTTGCCCGTGTGTTACAATCTTACGATAACACCCCCAGTCCGCTATACCGTTTGAGTATAGAAGACACCCAATTTTTGCAAACGCTTTTGTCGGAGAATGCCGTAGGCACGGGCCATTTACTACTATATAATAAGACACATCAGTTATCTCATGTCTTATTTTATAAGGCTTCATGAAGGTATAAAGGATGGATGAGATCTTCCCGTTCATCTCATGTGAGGTGAACAGTCAAATCTTCCCCTCTCATATCCCCAAGCCACTAAAATATATCTTCTTCGTGGGCCATAGAGAGTGGCTGAGATAAACGGTCAGATCTGACCCCACTCACTTAGCCCAAGTAATTTAATTTTATCTTTATTTTCACGATCCAACACGCGAAGGCACCTGATTTTTGAAAATGCTTTGTTAGGAGTGCGATGAGCACGGGTAATTTCCTAGTATATACCATGGTTTTAAAAACGGCCGTTTAAACGATAACGCCCCAAGCCCGTTTCCGTTAAAACAGTTTAAACACGTTTTATCAGTTTTGAAAAAAAACGGCAGTTTTTTTTTGTTTTAATGGCCATTAAAATCGTTTAAACAGCCATTTAATTCTGAAAATTTTGTGAAAAAAATGGCCGTTAAATCCGTTTAATTCCGTTAAAATCCCTTTCATTTTCATTAAAACCCATTAAAATCCGTTAAATTCTATTTTTTTCCATTTTTGCCCCTGGCCGTTCCAATCTGTTTTAACGGCCGTTTAAACGGTAACGCCCCCATTCCGTTTAACCGTTAAAAAGGCCTCCTTTAAACCTTGGTATATACAACCACACAATAGGCTTGTCCTTTCCGTGGTGCAGAAAATAAGTCTATTCCGACATTCCTAACCCAATAAAAAATTGAATTGAATTTGAAAAAGGTGTAGACCATCCAATTAAACCATTAATTTAGGTCACGATCAGAACACGTTGATTTTTGGTGATGATAATCATTATGATGAGGACAGCTCAATCTGTGGTTAGATTGTCTAACGTGATCTCCATGTGAGCCCCACCACTAGATGTAAGAATAAGGTATATAAAGAATGGGTGTATTACACTACCATATAATATATTATATGATATGGATTATATTTAAACGGAAAATTTTTAAAAAGAAAAAAACCTTTAATCTATTTACAA
Organism: Euptelea pleiosperma; assembly: GCA_035048495.1. Taxonomy (NCBI): domain Eukaryota; kingdom Viridiplantae; phylum Streptophyta; class Magnoliopsida; order Ranunculales; family Eupteleaceae; genus Euptelea; species Euptelea pleiosperma. The sequence continues at coordinate 45,908,574 of CM068543.1, forward strand.
AAACAAAAATAAAATTGTGAGAATCTCAAAAAAAGTAACGCCCTTTGAAAGGGCGTTTCTTCCTGACAGAAATAAAAAGTGAAAAGATTGACTGAAAAAGTTGAAAAGGCCGACAAACAACCTTTAAAAGGGCGTTTCCCATAATGGAGTAAAACTTTTGTCCCAATACGAGCCACGTGGCACACTCTTAGTGGATGTTCACCATTGGATGTTTGATCAGTCCCTTGATGGACTTGCAGTCCAAAAATCAGCCTGATTAGTAATTTGCAACCTTTGGATCTTTGCACTCAAATTCTTACGATTAAAATCAACCTGTGAAAATAACTTCAATCCAACGATTATAAACCACTAATCATTTTTCTTTTTTGGTGTGTAGGTCTACCTAGTGACTTGCCAAACATCCATATGGTCATTGTCCAATAAGAGTGTGCCACGTGGCTCGTATTGGGACAAAAGTTTTACTCCTCTACGGGCAAACGCCCTTTTAAAGGGCGTCTGTCAGCCTTTTCAATTTTTGTCCGGAGAAACAGTCGGTCTTGAAACAGTCGGTCTTTTCACCTTTTATATCTGTTTCGTTACTTTTTTGGGAATGTCAGAAATTTATTTTTGTTTTTGTAAATAGATTAAAGTTTGTTTTCTTTTTAGAAATTTTCCGATATTTAAACTAAGGCCCTGTTTGTTTGCCATTAGAAAAATGTTTTTTTTTCTATAAATACTAGCTTATTTAGGGCCCGGCCGTTTCCCATTTTCTTTTCCAGTTAATACTAGCTTAGCACTTACAATCACCGTTGGATTCTCGGAAATCCATGCCGGGTGGAAATTTTGGAGTAAAAAAGTGGAGTGGGGGTCCACGGAGCCAGAGCCTTAGTTTTATGTCTTTTACCATCAAATCAGTTTCATTGTTCGAAGTTCCTTCGGGCACTCCTGATTGGGAACGACGACAGGCACTCATCCATTTCATTTCGGGATCGTCTCGCCCAAGATGCACTGTTCCATGAAGAAAGTTAACGTGATCTCGGATCGGAATTGAGAGTGGCTGATACGACCTGAGCCAGTTGTAACCAAGACTTGGAATATGACTGGGTTGCTTTAATCCGGTGGGGTCCCTATTCGACCTACTTGATTTGCTAAGTGTGGGGCCTATTCCTATCATATCATCAATTAGTCTGCCCATCTCGTGGGCCTCAGCTTGTAAGACCTTCACAAATGAAATGTTGCCGGTGGGTAGGATCACCGCATCCTCATCACATTTTTGGCATCCAATGGTTACTTGCCAACAGTAGGTAAACTGGTTTTCCCTCTTTCTTTGCATGTTTTGTTTTTAAAAAAGGGTTACTAATTCCCGCTTGTGACTCTACTTCCACGTTCCAATGTGTTATTGGCGTTGGACGCTTAAAGTGTCCAAGGGCCGGTGACCCTATAACAACCCAAATTTAAATTATGCTAACATAACGGGGTTGGGACGTTACCATGGCCGTTATTGTCGTTATAGTTAACTGGATTGGAGTCGTTTTCATCATGGGTTTATTTTTATCCCCAGAATTTGAGCATTATTGGCCATTATTTGGGGTAAAGGATCCAAATGTTTGAAAAATCACTGATCAGGGGGATTATTGGTTTGTAGGGGCACCTAAGGAATTGGACAAACATTAATACGGTCAGCAAACTATAAGAGTAAGACACGTGGCTCAAATAGTGGGAGGTCAGCGAAGTCAAAGTCTTCTAAGCCGTCCAACCATGAAGAAAGACGGAGTGTTCGGCGTGGGAAAGTGGAAGAGGTACCTTGGGTGAAATCCCAAGGAATACAGAAGAATGAAAGCACTTGGGATCAGGGAAAGCAAAAGAACGCACTCTCACGTACCCCTAGAAATAAACGTGAAAAAAAAAAAGAAAAAAAAAAAAATAAGAAGGAAAAGGACAGTTGATCAAACTCTCCACTACTGTCTCATCGCTGACTAATCAAGTTTTATGATCTTCTCTCCACGCATACCAACGTGTACACCAAGTGTTTAACCCAAACGTTAATCATTGTTCATCTAACCTTGTCAATAATTGCAAGATGGGGGTCAAAAAAGGTGGTCAGAAATGGGGGTCCCTTGAGCCCGACCCATATCCTTTTTCTGACCCCTCTTGGGATCGGAGTCGGACTCCGGGCCGTGGATTTCTAGAATCCAACGGTGGTTGAAAGCAAGGTTTAAAAAACGGCCGCTATAACGAAAATAACGGCTGTTATAACAGATTCGGACCTACCCCGTTACGTTATGGACCATTAAAACGCACAGAAAATAACGGCTGTTATAACGAAAATAACGGCCGTTATTTTCCGTTACTTTTCCGTTATAACGAAAATAACGACCGTTATTTTCAGGAAATTTTTGTGAAAAAAAAAGGCTGTTATTTTTTGTTTTTTTCCGTTATTTTTCAGTTATTTTCCGTTTTTGAAAATTTGAAATTCAAATTTTAAAATTCAAAATTTGACTTTCAGCGCCATTTTTTCCTGTTATTTTCCATTATTTCCGTTATTTTCCGATTTTTTCCATTTTGCCCCTGAGCGTTTTTTGGTTATAACGGAAAAAACGGTTATGCCCCCAGTCCATTATACCGTTATAACGGTCCCCTTTAAACCTTGGTTGAAAGTGAATGTCAGCTCAGATCTATCAACCACCGTTGGATTCTCAAAATCAATGCCAAAAAGTGAATGCCAGCTCATCGCTATCAACAACTGTTGGATTCTTGAAATCGATGGCCCTAAGTCGGACTCCTGGGAGAGGTCAGAAAAGGGGTCCTTCGAGCCTCAGACTGTATATATACATATATTTATATATAACCTTGTCAATAATTACGTATGCCCCCGTAAAAATATGGTGCCAAAAGTATAATCAAATTTTGACATTCAGTTAGTAAAATAGAAAACAAATATATCTATATCTCTATAAATGTATTTTTATATAACAAAACAAAGAAATTGTCTCCCCACTTATTCCCTCTTTTATCGGCTTCACAAAGGATGGCCGAGATCTTATTACCATAAATAGATGGTGGATCTCAGCCTCTCACATCCAATCAAGTGGCAAATGCTTTGTCGGGGAGTGCCCCGTCGGCACGGGCCACCCACTAGTTTTATAACAAAATACAATAGTTGTCTCCCCACTTATACCCCCTCTCAGTGGCGTAGGAGTGGCGGAGCCAGGAAGGGCCGAATGGCCCCCAACTTCGAATTTAAAACTGCGGGTCATCCACTAGTGTATATCTATATAACCAACAGGTAAGTTGTCTCCCCCTCTTATAGGCTTCAAAAAGAAGGGCCGAGATCTTATCCCCAACTGGACGGTGGATCTCAGCCACTCACACCCAATTTTGACAACGCTTTGTCGAGCAGTGCCCACCTACTAGTATATATATATTAATTAAAGACAATTACAATATTTTGTACATGCGGCCACAAGCACGTTTCCTTAGAAATTTAGTATCTCTGGAGGTACGGAATGAGAATTTAGCATTCTGCTGTCCTGTTGGTTTCTTTATGCACATGTAATATTGAAGGATTCAAGAAGCAAACAAAAATATACGGCAGGCCTCTTCATTGTTTTGCTTTAAAAATTGAGTTTCATAATTCACCAAAATTTTACTAACTCCCAACTCCTTAAGACTCGTGCTTTCTATATATCAACTGTGTCACACTTTTTAATGAGTTGAATCATCTCAACTCAGTCCATCAGCCCCAAGTCAGTCGAGAATCGTTCCACTTTTGCTTGGTGGTCGTTCAAGATTCGTGTGGTCGGCTGGATCCAGCGACGACGATAGGGATAACGACCACTAGGGATGACGACGACCCCAATACTGCTCTTATAAATTTATAATGAAGTGGCAAATGACTTTTGGGTCTGATTTAAATCCGACGACTCTACCGAGTGCTAAGAGATTTGTACTTATCAGGTCGATCAGAATCCGATATGGTGATTATATTTAATCCTGGTTCCCCAACACAAACATAAGTGGGTACGTATGTAATCTTTGGGAGCAAACTTTGAATTAATTAACAAGAAAACAATTTACATACACAAGTAACACACTGCATATCTATACAATTGAAACCATGAAAGAAGCTTAGATAAAGGTTCTTCAACCTCTTGTCCTGATAATTGTGATAGTCCCTCTCCCCTGTGTGTGGATTCTGGTAAAGGCCACCACAGCTTTCCCTGAGATGCCAGGTCCATCAGGGGAAACACATGGTCGACAAGCGAAATCGCCAACTGGGTGCCTAACTGGCCTAGTCGGAGGCATGAGGATCCTCTCATTTATGTCGTTAAGGGTAACGTCCCCTTCGATCCCTCCCGGCTTCACCACTGCAAATGGGTATACAACCCCCATGGTTAACTTCTTCCGACGATTACGAGTCTCTGAATCACCCAAAATAAGAAGAAATGGCTAAGAAACCACTAAACATCTTAACAAGAAATTAAACATGGTAATTAAGGAAGTACCTGAAGAAGATGTAGGATCTTTTGCAAGTATGGTGTCATTTTCATCATTTGTGCACTTAGTCTCCAACAAGTCCTTGTAAGAAGAAGAAGAATTATGTATTTCAGAGGCTGATATTGCTTCTTCTTGTGTTATTATCTCCGGCAACGCCATCTCTTCGTCGCTAACACTGCTTACCGAAGAGTTTAAGTGTTCATCTGTAATTATGGAAAATAAATTACAAAAATTACTAACAGAGAGAAGTACTATGATCTATCAAGTGCCGCAATCGAAATCTATGTATTGGATATTTGAGATTTCCTGTCAAATAAATGGAAATTATCAGTACACTTAGAGCTTGTATAATTCTATAAAGTGATATTACTTAATTTACCTGAAACTATATTAGTCATCTGACTGAAGTAGTTCAAATTCTCAGAGGGGTCTCTAGTGTAGTTCCAATAGTTCTGTCAACAAGATGATCAGTCAATAATTTCAAAGTCTGAAGCAGATCTTCAATTCCTTCCAAAAGAATACATGAATTTCAATTACCTGTAGAACATCATCAGAGCTTGTCATTTGATCATGGTCATGCAATAGCAACCGCCTTCGCTTGCATTGATTTCTCCATTCGATCAACGCGTCTTGTAAATACCCCGTCGATAAATCGGAATCAGACGGCGAGAAGAATGGTGCAGTCGTCGTCTCCATTACTAATCATACCCATAATAGAATAGTTCATCAGATATAGGTATCAACCATGAAAACTATAAAACAAGTAAGAAAGAGCTAGGATACTTATCTTAAAAAAGAAAAAAAAGAAAAAAAAAGAAAAGAAAAAGAAGAGGTGGATACCCAAAGACATGTCTGCGTTGAAAACTCCAACATTGTGGAGATCCCAACCTAGGGAAGAGTAGGGGTTGTGTAGATTGCTATTGTACGCCATAGTGAGATGATCACAGACGCCATGAAAACCCTACTATATAAGTTGGAACTTTTGAAAAAGTGTGTGGAAGGAGAAGGAGTCAGTCAACGGGAGAGAAGAGAAGAGATAAAAGTGTATTTCTTGGGATTCGGAACCATTTCGTTTGTTTTATTTTTGGCGGGTGTGTGGGGGACTAAATAATTGCGAGGTTATGATGTTCATATATAAGGCCACGTATAGTAAGGGCAGGACGTGCTCGACACAATTCAAATTTTTGCTTTCTTTTACCCTCTTTTTCTTTTGCCGGGGCAGGTATGGTTACCAACCGTTGAGCTTTTTGGCTGTGCTGCGGAACTTTCTTCGCATTCTTCGCAATGGTGGGCTCCATACCCACCTCGTATAATTTAAGTGTGTCATGGATGGAGGGCATTTAGTTGAGTTGGTGGGACCACACCCATGGCATGCATGCTGGCTTGTAACAGAAGTCATGCCTGTGTACTAGTACCTCCGCACCCTCAGCCTCAGGCCTCACTGTATGAATGGATTTCCTACTGGAAGGAGTAGGAGTGTGGACCACATTTGATCATTAGATTTCAGCATCAGTTGGGCCCATTTTTATCTCAATCTCACCATCTGATCTATATCATGCAGTTGGTCCCACCTTAGGTGGGGCCAATGCAAATCAGATCAGAGGGGAATGGATGAGAAACGAAAATGGGAAACGGCCGGGCCCTAAATAAGAAACGGGGCGAGCAAGAAAAGTATGGGACCGGAAACGAGTGGGAAAGGGTGACTTAAGAAGAACCCAAAAAGGAAAGAGAGTCATTTTGATAATTTGATTAGCTAGAAAAAGGAAGAGCATAGGAAATTGCATGAGAAATGTGTTTTCCATTTTCTCGAAAACCGAATTGCAATCCATTTCCTTTGGCGAAATGCATTTCCCGATAGTAAAAGTTATTGGTTTTAGGTTTACCTATTGTATTAGGTTTATGTTGTGCTAGTATTCTTTAACACAATAATGAGTACAAAGTTCTATTGACGCTTTATCATCAAGGATGCTGATTAGAGCTGAAAATAATCGTTCTAATCAACGGATAACTGGACAAAAACTATGTGCGGTTAAGGCCATTGACTGTTGGATTCAAGAAATCCACAGTATACGAGGTAAGGATTACATTATCCTTTGCAATTGTTGTCTGGTGGACCATGGATCTCTCGAATCCAATGGTCAATGGCCTCAATCGCACATCTTTTTGTCCGATTATTCATGGGGTAGCATTTTCCAAAATACTAGATCCTAAACCCTAAACCGTAAGATGCACATGAATAATAATCCATCAATCTTGCATTTTCTTTTTGGTGGTGATTTGTTCATATTTTATCGGACTAAATCTAGTTGATGTCAGGCTTTCCAAAGAGATTACAGAACAATACTCCAAGATGTCAAACCAAGTCTGGGGTGATATTCAAATCCTAAAATGCATGCATCATCAGCATATTAAGGTTGCGCTTGGTAGCGCACTTTCGATGTGCGTCTTGGCTGAAGGCGTGTGTCTTGATTGATGATAAGGCCCTGTTTGCTTTTTTCACGTGTGTTTCTAGACACTCGCATTTCATAACCCGTACAAGTTAAATGCATGCGACTTCTAATGTATGGCGTTTGGATAGACTCAACAAATAGCGCGCAAAAATCGATTATGTCAGTTTGTTTACACAAATGTTGGTTGATGTTGCGCCTGATTTAGTGCATCGCGTTGTATTGTATAAAATTATACATACGCATTTTGGATTACCATGTGTACTCGAATATTTTTATACGGTCTAGATATACGTATAATATATTATATAATTTTTAATATATATATATATATATATATATATATATATATATATATATATATATTAGATATATTATATAATAAATTATTTATTTATATATTATATAGTATAATATGTAATATATTTATTTATATTATTATTATAATATATAATATTATATATTATTATAATAGTTATTTTATGTAATATATAATATATAATATATAGTAAAAATACTTATTTTATAAAGTGTGATGCACCGTGCGATGCATCATAAATGTGCCTTATGGTACATCAGTGCATGTTGTAACCTACAATTTTGTGCGTTTTCCGATTCTCAGGGGTTAGGCTGAGTATTGTGATGCGTACTTTGGCGCACATTTCGACCCAGATGGGCATCGTGAGTTACAGCTGTTAGTGCAACCAAACACACATTTTTGGGCGACGGTGCGCACATCAACGCCAATGCATGCGCATTCGAAAAAAACAAACAGGGCCTAAGTGTTTGGGTCACACCAATGCGCACACCTTCGAAGATACAACGGACCTTAAAGATGCAGGAAAGTGAACCTTCAAAGGTTCACCTCCTTTCTTGTGTCTTTGAAGACGCATGTACTTTGCAGGTTCACTCTCCACTCCCAATGGGCGTAGCCCACCAAATGTGTGGCACACTTATGATGTATTGGCCCACTTGATATATAACACATGTATGATCTATCAACGCCCCTCGATCTATTAAATATGGGACACACATATGATCCATCAACTTATGTTCTTATGTGGGGTCCACATAATTTATTGACCCCATTAACATGTGGGGCCCACATGATTTATCAACTCTAGTTATTATGTGCGGCTCACACGAACCATTGATCTTTGTTCTTATGTTGGGCCCGCATGATCTATACAACATTTGTTCTTATGTGGGTCTCACATGGTCGTGTAGAACCAAACGTCGGTCTTGACCTTTACAGGTATGCACCTTGAAGACGTGGACCTTCACGCATGTCTTCGGTTGAACATGTGCTACCAAACAAAACCTAAAATGTTTTCTCGAATCATGGGAGTTCATAAGCTTGGGTCAAGGGAAAAATATATTGGTCTTCAAATCTTATTAAGTCAAGCTCTAGGACTTTTGAGTATATCATTTCAACGATCGAGTTAATTCAAACTTGCAAGGATTGTAATCAATTTTTTTTTGTAGGCGAGGAGCCGAGTGGACAGAATTCCACTGAGCAAGTCAAGCTAGACCAGGACCGGACATGGTCAGGAGTGGGGATTTCTACTCCTGCCACAGCTGCACAAGGAGGAAATTAACATTCCTCCATGGGATTGAACCCACAACCTCATACAAGAGGATGTGCCTACAGCTTATAGCTTATAACTTATAACTATGGGTTAAAGAATTGGGTTTGGGTAAGAAAGGATGAATTGGTCATTTAAAAAGTTTTATTAAAGATTTAGTAGTCGTTTATAATTTGTATGAAGGAATAGAAGGGTATTTTAGGTATTTAAGTTTTAGAAAGTTCTTCCTGCATAAGCTATAAGCAATAAGTCATATTTCAATGGCTTCCAATTTTTTTTTGCTTAAAACCCGAAATTAACTTTTCATAAGCTATAAGTTGACTTTTAACTTATTTTGAGCTTACCCAAATGCAACCTTCATGAAGTAAATTATGTTGCTCAACAGAAAGAGGCTTATGCTTTAAAAATTGAGCTGCTCATTTTCATGAATTTGACACTAATTTACTTCATGAAAAGTAAATTGTGGGTGATTTACTTCATAATTAAACAATGACTGGGGTTCTTTTAAAATTCTCTAACCCATTTTGCTTTTAGAATTTGATAGGTATTGATTTTGGAAAGGCATTATTAGATTTGAATAGTTTTTAAAAAATAATGTGTGAAGTTGTAGATGTTGATCATATTGAGAATGACACTCCATGTTGGATCATGTCTAATAATGGACCAATCTCTATCAAGATAGCAAATCACTTGGTGAATAATTTACATCTTAATTTATCTCTGAACCAACGTAAGCTTAATAGTTAAGGAACCAAATTTGAAAACTTGAAAATTCCTCATTACATACAGATGCTATTTTTTTAGAAACTCTTTAAAAGGGATTCTACGATGTGGGGTGGAGAAAGAATTTATTCTTCATTTTATTTTCTAATCTCATTCTCACTGAGATTAAGATTTGCATCACATCTTCGGCTTTACAATGCAAAACCATAATGAGAGTATACTATTTAGTTTTATGGTTTGATCATTTAGTTCATGAATGATCCAAGAGTTAACTCTTAATGTGGCATTCTTTCTTAAGAAATCTACAATTATAGAAAATTGGTCATCTTTTAGAGAAACCCAATGTAAATTATAATAAAAACGAACAATTCTAATTGGGATATTTTGGAAACAACAATGTGCAAAATTGTGACTGCAAGAAGGATGGGAAAACCAGGTCAAGAAAAAGAGATAGCAACCTATGAGCCAAGAATGAACTAAACTTAATTTTGATAGTGGAACTGACATAAAAATAAGGAAGGGAATTGCAAAGGCGATTGCTTGTAATGATAATATAAAGAGTTTTAATTTTTATAGTGGTCAAAGTCGCCCTTCCTCTGTTGGAAATGTTGATGCAAAGGGTGAAAAAGTTAAAGTTACATTTATACTAGTAACTTTGGGTCATCATGATATGAATTTGAACAAGATAATCATAGAAGGTGATATGATGCTAGTTATGTTGAATTCAAATGGCAAATATGCTCTATGAAATTTATTATTAACTATACGTGACATTAAAAGTTTGTTTGGTAGACCCCCCCCCCCCCCCCTCCCTTTTCTTTCTCTTGATGTAGTAAACTCAAACTCATTTGTATCTTCTTGATGTTTCAAATGACATTTTTTCTTCTAAAAAAACCTATACCTTGATGTTCAAGAGAATTATAGGGGGAGGTGGATGATGGAATCAATGTAAAGGAACAAAATAAAAATCTCATGGCCACCCACCATTATATAGTCTATTTAGTTTGTGTTTGTGTAGCACAAGATTGAGGTGTAAATTGCTAAAGTTGCACAATATGAATAAGCACATTTGGTTTATAAACATGTAATCAAGATTTAGTTATATTCAATTTTTTACCACTAAAAGTAGATCGAGTAGACATATCTAATAGTCCAAATCTAGATTAAGATTGTTGGTTTGGGTCTACTAAATATGATAAGAATAAAAAATTAAATAAATAAATACATAAAGTGTAGAGAGATATTATTATAAATATCAAATGAAGATGTAAGCATATATTTGTAAATTTTATGTAAACGTTTACAACTAAAATAAGCAAAATCATTAAAGAAATAAATTACCATTAAATCACAAGTCTCATTTTAAAATATAATATATATATATATATATATATATAGAGAGAGAGAGAGAGAAAATTAAAGAGCCAATAAGGCAAATAATCCTATTTGAATGAGCAATTCTCATAAATTTATGAATGACGTCAAATTTAGATAACTCTTAAACAAATTTGAAGGCTTTAACCAAATCATAAAGTTAATAATGATCAATCAAAAAGCACTTAAAGCATAACATAACTCTAGAACATGTAATAAAAGATAACTAATTGAGTCGAGTGCTAGATATTACATCCCTAGAAAAGATTTGACTCCCCCACATTTGTCCTCTTTCATCAATTATTATGTAAATTAGGATAAATAAGACTCCACCACTAAGATAAAATGGTCACAACCTCACATATATAATACTAGTGGGTGCCCCGTGCCATCGGCACTCTTCGACAAAGAATTTGCCAAAATCAAGTGAGTGGGGAAGATCCACCGTCCATTTGGGGGAGGATTAGATCTCGGCCCTTCTTTGTTGATGCTTATAAGAGGAGGCATAAATAGTGAGACAACCAATATGTTTTGTTATATAGAATAGTAAATGGCCCATGCCCACGGCACTCTCCGACAAAAGCGTTTGCAAAAATTGGGTGCCTTTGGCACTCAAACGGTATAATGGACTGGGGCGTTACCATTTTTTCCATTATAATGGCCGTTATAATGGATTGTAATGTACAGAGGGACAAATTAATGGGACAATAACAAAAATAACAAAAAATAACGGTGTTGAAATTTTAATTTTGAATAAATTGAGGTCAAATGAGGCGGATTGAGTGGCTAAAATCTAACCGTCCACATTAGATCGATGGATTTGACCTCAACCACTTTTCATCTAACTATCCACATTAGATGGATGGATAAGGTAAGAGAATACAACTAAGTTGTCTTGATATATGCGTGGGTGGTCCATGCCCGAGGAACTTTCCGACAAAGTGCTTGTCAAAATCAGATGGGAGTTAATCTCAGCCATCGATATGAAGCATAGTGGATCTCAGCCACTTATTATTGAAGCCATATAAGATAAGAGGGGTATAAGAAAACCATTAAATTTTTGTTAAATTCTATTTTTTTTTATTTTTAAATTTCAACACCAATTTTTTCCGTTAAAATCATTAAAATCCGTTAAAATCCATTTTTGCCCCTGGCTGTTTCAATCTATTTTAACAGTAATACCCCTCTCAAGGCATAAAAAGTGGTAATATGTAGGTAAATAGTAGGTGACCCGTGCCCACGGCGCACTCATCGACAAAGCGTTTGTCAAAATTGGGTGTGAGTACCTGAGATCTACCATCCATTTGGTGTGATAAGATCTCGGCCATACTTTATGAAGTCGGATGAGAGGGGGAGACAACCGTCCCGTTTTGTTATCTAGATGTATTACAAATTCGAGGTCAAGTAGAACACTACAATGCATTGTTCCTTTAATTTTCAAAATAAAACCTATAATAAAGTAAGACCAAAAAAGATGAAAGAGAGCTATATTAGAATTTAATTTTTCTTTTTTTTTTCTTTTGGAATAAGAATAAATAAAGTAAGATTAGAGTTCTTGCATGAGAGTTGTTGTAAAGAGTAAAGAAAGCTTCCTCTTATTTATAACCTTAAATACTAGTTGGTTTTAACTGTAATTAGTTGGCAAAATTAAAATGATCATTTTCTAACAATTAAGAATCAATGCCAATTTTGAACTTAACTTTTGTCAAAATTCGAAGCAACATTTTCTTTTGTCATCCACACGAATCTCTACCCAAAAAGCAAATAAGAAAAGGACAACAGAAAAATAAAATAACATAAATTTTTATAAAACAAAAACCAACACAATTAACTATTTCTTGACCAAAGAAATGGATATTAAGTTTGATTAGAATAATCGATTGAATTTTTAATAAATAATAAATGCTCAAAAAATATCATAATTGTAAGAGTTTATGATTTGATAAATCTATTTTTTCTCTTAATTGTTTATCACTACCCTTATACTCTTTAGATAATATCAAACTCCTCAATCCAGTAAGAAATTCTCACATATTTTGATACTACAAATCAACAACATAATAATTTATAAAAAAGATATGTTTATTTATGATTTGACAAATCTATTTTTTCTCTTAATTGCCTATTACTACCCTTGTACTCTTTAGATGGTATCAAACTCCTTAATACAGTAAGAAATTCTCACATATTTCGATACTACAAATCAACAACATAATAATTTATAGAAAAGATATGTTCATTTAATATCATAAGTTCAGTTGAAATATTCAAATTAAAATTTTGATGATATATTTAAAAATAAGGTGGAATTGGAGGGGAGAATTTTAGTTGATCATTTTTTAGATTTCTTAATTATCAACACACATCAATCTAATGTTGAGCCTTCCCATCAAGAATAAACAAAACAAGATAATATGGATATCATGCAACCTACATGATATTTTTCACATCCTCTTACCTTTTAATGAACAAACGTTGCCATATACAACTGATTGGTATAAGACATGCTACCATCATTCACTTCAATGTAATTCTTTAAAGTAGATTGTATCAACGAAGAGATCATAAATAGTTTCAAGTAAGTGTAATGATGATAATGTGTAAAAATTATAATTCACTTATCTTGAAATATATGTAGATATCTTTTTTATAAAATTTCTTATGTATTGTTATAAAGGGAACATATCACACTAAATAAGTATAAACACCATAATTTTGAAAAGACTTGGGGAGTCCCAAAAGTTAAATCCCTAGTCAACCCAATGAAAAAATTCACTAAGTCCAAGTCGAAGAAAGAAAATAAATCAACCAAATCTATTAAGAACTCTCTATAAGGACAAGTGATCTATAATTTCACCAATCCAAGAAGTAATGACATAAGAATATATCTTTTAAAGAATCGTACTTCATACAAGTTAAAAGGAACGAAATAAGCTCTATATATAAATCTATTACAATTATTGTGGGCAAACTTAGACTTACCTAAAAAAAGTACATTCTGAGTGATTCACCCTTTTTCAATCTCCAAATGAAAGTAGACATTGAATTATATCAGTTCTATGACCCTCTACTCAACTTATAGTAAAATCTCAAAGAAGATCAATCTATTGGACTTTCTTAGGTGTCACGCCTCGAATTCGGGCACCCGAATCCGACCTGAATGCTTGAAAAATGATCTGTTTACTCAAGATCTAATGTGTAATAAAAATAAAAAAGAATAAAATACTCTAAAATAATTTTTTAAAATTACCATAATTCATAATATGTTAAAATAAAAATCTTTTGTAAAAGTGTTTTAGCTAAAACTTCTGTTTGATATATTTTTTGAATTAACTTTTCATAATTTAAGCGAATAGACGTAAATTTTTTTAAAATATAATTTTAATAAAAAATATTTTATTAATTCTCTACTATTTAAAAATTATTACAAGCATCTTTTGTGAATGTACTTTGTAAAAAAATATCATATACTATTTTATTTTAACAACTTTTCACTCTCAACTAGCTATATCGAGTTTTGTTTGGAAAAGAATTGAATTGAATTTATGGCAGAAACAAAATATAAGAGTCAAATTTTATGTTTTATCAAATATAAATAATTAAGTAAATGTACAAATTAATTAATTTGGGTTCAAAATAGACCAAAAAAGTCAAGATTTAATTTTATAAGAGTCAGATTTTATGTTTTATCAAATATAAATAATAAAGTAAATGTACCAATTAATTAATCTGGGTTCAAAAATAGACCCAAAAATTCAAGATTTAATTTTATAAGAGTCATAAAACCAAAATAAATAAATAAAATTATGCGTTTTTAATGAACGCTTCAATATTCTTTGGTACACCCACTTTTAGTCTATCGTTTCTTTCATTTCCAAATAATCTAAAAAATATTATCGGTTGAACCGTGAGCTTATGAAAACTTAATAAGATTTATTTACTACATCATATCTATGATTGTTCTATCAATTAATAGTTCATACGCAGAATATAGATATAGAATAAGAATAACAAGTATTTCAAAATAAACTATGATCCGAAATTAATATGTACATACAACTAGGGGTGTCAATCCGGCCCTCTTGTAAGGGGGCTCAACCCTACCCTCTCCTTTTGAAAGCCCTAAATAGAGGGCTTTTAAATAAATTTCAAGCCCTTAGGGCCGAGCCGGGCCTAAATATGTAGGGCCCTTCTAAATAAGGACCAGGCTAAGGTCACACTCAAAGGGGCCTGGCCCTATCCAACCCTTAGCGAATCATCTCTGTTATATTTATTTATTTTTAAATTATATTCTATAAAATAATGCATATAGTGGATCTATTTTTTTTAGAAATTGACACTAAGTTAACTAAAGTGTCCAAGTATTAATGAGAGATCTAAGCTACTTAGGAAATAAAACTTTTTTTTGAAAAATAAAACATACAAAATAAAAGGCAAAAATTAGTTGGCATGGTCTCCAAGTTTCCTTAGGCACACATGTTATTAGTGTTGGACAGTACAATTATCCTAAAAAAAAGATATAATTTTTGGGTAATTTCCCAACAATTGAACCATTCCAAAATTATGGCCAACCCAAAATCATTATTATTTTAAAAAAATTTTAGAATGGTTCAAAATCATTCTAAAATAACTTTTTTCTAGTGTAAATTTATAATATATCATTTATTTTATTGAGGTTTTTAGAAAGATTAGAAGGTTCATTTTTATTTTCAAAATTATGATCATTTATTGAAAAATCTATATAGATTAAACTAAGGAAACAAGTTACCAAGCCAAATAAATTATTAAAGCATCCACTTTTTCTACTAAAAAAGTATATATTTTTTAATAATTTTCTTCTAGGCCCTGGCCCTACCCTAATCTGGCCCAGGTCCTTGAGGGTAGGGCTAGGGCCTAGTTGGTTCAAGCCCTCTAAGGGCTAAGGCCTCACCTTTATAAGGGTAGGGTTAAGCCCTACCTTGACCCAGTCCTACATACAACCAATAACCCACCATGGGTCTCATCCTTTCCACATTAGAAATAGTTCAATCAAGAACTCTTTTACAAGGGTTTAGGGCTTTATACCCAAAGGCTCTAGGCCTTTCTTGCTTAAAAATTTTCAACCAATAGGATCAATCTCACACTTAAAAAATATATGAAATTTAATATTCAATCATTCAATAGATCTCCAAAATTCCAATAATACAGTAAGAATAGTAAAATCAAGATAATCATGCCAAAATGCTAAGTATATTAAAATATAAAGATTCGAGTGCAATACATATACAAAGAGTATAATCCAATTTAATCAATCAAAAAATCATAGAAGAGTACTTTTAATTTTTTTATTAAATTGATTCTTAAATCGAAGATGTTGAATAGTAGAAGTTGGTGGTACCTCAAACGATTTTATCAATATAAATAGAGGTGGTGACATTTCACTCTTGAATCTCTTAGAACTTTTCAATGGTTCTACAATTTTATGTTAATTAGCATTTTATACTCTTCATGCCAAAATGCTAAGTATACTAAAATAAAAAGATTCAAGAGTGATACATATATAAAGAGTATAACCCAATTTAATCAATCAAAAAATCATATAAGAGTATTTTTATTTTTTTTATTAAATTGATTCTTAAATTGAATATGTTGAATGGTAGAAGTTGAGGGTACCTCAAACGATTTTATCAGTACAGATAGAGGTGGTGAAATTTCACTCTTGAGTCTCTTAGAACTCCACAATGATTTTACAATTTTTGGTTAATTGAAAAAATCTTTTCTCTCAAAAATTTAAGAATTATACATATCTAGTAATTGATACGAATTTAAATTTCTACTAGATTTTATTTAATTTGGTAACTAAGGTTAATTTATTAATAGTAGTTCTCCTATTATTTATTTAATTTTTGTTAGTTATTATATGTGATGATTAGATTTGAAAAGATTTTTTATTTAATTGTAGACATTTAAGTCTTTATATATCCTTATTTAGTAGCTTATCGTAATAGTAACACATTGAAATTAAATAGAGAAGAATCTTTATCGTTCCCACAGTTTGTTATTTATTAATCTTCTACATTAAAATTAAATTTAATATTTTTGAATTATTTGAGAATGTTAACTATTAGAGTCACATGTGGTGCATGCGGCACAAGTCCACCATAAAAATAAATTTATTATTTAATTATAAAAATATATTATTTGTGAATTACTATAATAATGTCATTAATATGTATTTTATAAGACTATATACATTAATTGATGTATATAAACGGGTGTACCCCATAATAACTACTTCTTAGGGTCTAAAATATATTATTATATTAATATATAAATTACTAATTTATGAAAATTGATGAATTTATATAATTAACTCACTCAAATTAAAATTATCACTAAATAAAAAATTCAGGATATTACAATCTACCTATATTAAAAAAAATTCATCATCGAAATTGAAATTATCGCGCTTTCGCTGCGTACTCTGATCCTAGATCCTTAAGTTCCTCTATTAAATTTTTATTAGAATTTTTCCCGAGTATATCAAATTATGAAGGTAATCATTATGCATTTACTTTATTAGTTTCATCATAAAATGGTTCGACATGGACAATTCGAGTTCTAATTAATTTTCACGTTACTTTGTTTGATCGTATATTTCACAATTAATCATAATTAAGTATATCCTAAATAGATCCAATACACATAAATTCTTAGGTGTCTGAAGCCTACACTCTGATACCATTCTATCACGATATAAATTCGGGCGCCCAGATCTGACCCGAATGCCTGAAAAATGACCCGTTTACCCAAAATCAAAGGTGTCATAAAAATAAAAAAAAGAATAAAATGTATTAAAATAATTTTTTTAAATTACCATAATTCATAAGATGTTAAAAGTAAAAATCTTTTGTAAAAGTGTTTTAGCTATAACTTCTAGTGATATGCCTTTTGAATTAACTTTTAATAGTTTAACTTGATAGACGTAAAATTTTTTAAAAATACAATTTCAATAAAAAAATTTATTTTATTAATTCTCCACTATTTAAAAATTATTACAAGCATCTTTTGTGAAGGTAATTTGTCAACAAACATCATTTACTATTTTATTTTAACAATTTTTCACTCTCAACTGGCCATATTGAATTTTATTTGAAAAAGAATAGCATTGGATATATAGCAGAAATAATATATAGGGGTCAGATTTTATGTTTTATCAAAATATAAATAATATTCGCTTAAAAGTGCGTATTTTTCACTATTATCCTCTAAGTGTTGCCACACTCTCCTACGTAAAACTGCTTCATTTATCCATTTTTCTACGTAAAAGTGTATTTCATTGCGTAGAACACACTTTTCTGGACGAAATGGTATATTTACATGCATTAAACACATTTTTAAAAGTCTAAATATGAAGCTATTCTGATTAAGTCTCATTACGCGCTTCTTCTGTCGTAGGAAACCATGATTGGATGATTCTCGAGACTTGCGAGCCCACAATCAACCATAGAAGCCCATCATCAAAGCTTAAAGAGCCAACATGTTATGTTTTAGAAGATATGTGCCTATCACGAGTTGAACAAGAGGATCGAAAAGCCAGCCCAAAGAACTAAGAGAGTAGGAGAGCCGATGACCAAGAGATGGACCAAAGCAGTCGAGGCCACATGAAATGAGAAGAAAACGATAATTTGCTCTTCTGGCGAAGCCCAAGAAGAGAACATATTGAAAACCAGGGTTCCAGACCCTCCGCCAGCTATTATCTATGTAGTCTATAGAGTTTTCTCTCTCATCTCTCCTATTTCTCTCTCATCTCTCTTCATCTCCCTATACATCACCACCTGATCCCCAGATCTACTGACCTAACCTCAGAACTCCTGCCCGTTGGCTCTGTCCTATCTCCCTGAGCTTTTTGACCGATGGATCTTCCATCGGACCGTTGGATCGTCCATCGGACCGTTGGATCTCTCTAGATTCGTCGGTCTACCAACCTGGGTCCCAATCCAGTCATCATCAATCTGATGGTCAGCAAATCACCCGTCACATCATCTTATGGACATCATCAGTCCATGTGGGCCAGCAGTCGGGCCCATCATCATCGACCCGCGGCCCGGCCATTTAGTGGACCCCGCAATTTCAAAATAATTTAAATTAATTCTTTTAAAAAGGATGGGGGTCCACTAAATGGGAAACCCTCCGTTTAAGAAAAATGATCTTTAAAAAAAAAAAAATTTATTTTATTTCAAAAATAGCTATTTTCCATTAACGGAAGGTTATAAAAGAGGGGGAGCTCGAGGGGAACCCTAATTACCAAATTTTTGAACCCCTCTCCTCCTCTCCTTCCCACAATGGCTTCTCCTTCTCCCCCTTTCCATTCTCCTCCATTGCCTCTCCTTTTTTTCCCCCCCTTCTTCGTTTTCTTCTCCATCTTCTTCACTTTTCTTTCGCCGGAGTTGCAGGCAGCAACTCCGGCCGTCTCCATTCTCCTCAGCCACCACCGCACCTGCAGATCAGCACCTCCCACTTGCATGCACCTGCAAGTCTCTAAACTGTGCGCTTCACAGTCTGGTTCAAGCGAACACAGACGTGCAAAACAGCAACCATCGAGCGTCGGCAACCAGCACGCCTGCTACTCCTCTTCATTGCCTGTGCAGCTCCGCCCGAGCCTTCCTGGCTGCTGGAACACCACCCAAGACCTGCAACATCTTTCCTCCTCGCTATTGCCCTCTCCCTCTCACGGTCGCACTTCCCTCCTTGCCACTCCATTCGCATCATAAAATGGCAATCTAGATCGTCCATGATCTGCAACGACTTGCAGACCGTCCTCCGGTTGGAAATCCCTCTCTAACCTCTGGCTCTCCCTCACGTTCCTGCTATTGGGTTTCTTACCGACAACTTTCAGGTTTGCAATGGCAGTCCATCTCTTATCAATCTCCTCCTTCGTCTTCCCACACAGTCACCAGACCGCCATCATCTTCCTCTCACTCCACTGTTACCATCTGGCTTAACCAATCAGTGGAAGACGGCGTAAAGAAGGGTGTTGCCCCTGTTCTACATTGCTGCCATCACCATTAGCCGCACTTCCTTCAAGCGCCACCACCATCTCGCATGGCCAAACCACCTCCACTTCACTCTTTGCCGAACCAGCAACTTTTCGGGCTCCTTCACACGGCCAGCAAATTAGTCTCTTGACCTGAATATGCACCACCATTCTCTTAGCCGAGTTCCAGGGCCAATCATGGCCGATAAGGCCGTAGCACCCCCCATGCAACTTTTCGGACATCCTCTTCATCCCGATCTCCATTCTCATGCACCATGCCACCATCCAGGCCGATCACTTATGGCAAAACCTCATTGGCCGACTCACAAGGAAGATCTCATTCGATCCGTTCCGATAAGTTTCAAGAGGTAATTTTCTCTCTCTTCCTTATTTTCTCTCTCTAGAGTTTGAGAATCCACTATCTGTAGCAAAATCCCCAGGTTGATCGCCTTTTTGCACTGCCGACTCCGTTCGGTGAATGCAAAAGGGTGAGTTTTTCTCTCACCTCTACCTTGTCGGCTGGTAAACGATCGAGGTGAAAAATCTCTCTACCTTCTTCGTCTCTCTCTAAAATCTCTTTTTACATGCTTTCTTACATGCTTTCTAGAATAGATTTATCGCTTTATTTATTTCTGTCATTTATTTCATGTAAGCAACAGTTTGATTAATGCAATTTGATTTCGATGAATTTAGTATTTTCTGGATCTCACTTGGATGCGTTTTTAATCTCGACTCACCATTCTCATCCTTCCACGTTTCTCTTGTATATTATCTGTCATTTTATATTCTTATTCGCGTTAATCCGACTAATCCCGAGTGCGGATCGACATCCAACATAAGCCACTGTGCAAAATTGCCCATTTTACAGGTTAAAAGTCTCGGATAATTATAAATCTTGTTGATTCTAGGGTTTCCGTAACCAACGACGCGAAAAAACCCTAGTTTCAATAAATAATAAAAGAAAGGTACCAATTAATTAATCTAGATTCAAAACTGACCTATAAAGTCAAGATTTAATTTATCACAATAGTAAAACTAAAATAAATAAATAAAATTAGGCGCCTTCAATGAACGCTTCAATATTTTTTGGTACACCGTCTTTTAGTTTATCGTTTATTTTATTTTCAAATAATCTGAAAAATATTATCGTTTGAACTGTGACTTATAAAAGCCCAATAAGATTTAATAACTATATCATATCTATGACAGTTCTATCAATCAATAGTTCATACGCAAAGTATAGGTATGGAACAAGAATAACAAGTATTTCAAAATAAACTTTGATCCGAAATTAATATGTACATGCAACCAATAACCCACCATGGGTCTTATTCTCTTTCCCATACTAGGAGCAGTTCAACTAAGAACTCTTCTGCATGGGTTTAGGGCCTTATACCCAAAGGCTCTAGACCTTTCTTGCTTAAAAAGTTTTAACCATTGGGATCGATCCCACACTTCAAAAATATATGCAATTCAATATCCAACTATTCGATAGATTTTCAAAATTCTAATAATATAGTAAGAATAGTAAAATCAAGATAATCATGACAAAAAGCTAAATATATAAAAATAAAAAGATTCAAATGCAGTACATATACAAAGAGTATAACCCAATTTAATCAATTGAAAAATCATATAAAAGTGTACTTAATTTTTTTTTGTAAATTGATTCTTAAATCAAAGACGTTGAATGATAGAAGTTAGGGATACCTCAAACGATTTTATCAATATAGATCGAAGTTGTGACATTTCACTCTTGAGTCTCTTTGAATTTTTAAATGGCTCTACAATTTTAGGTTAATTTGAAAATACTTTTATCCCAAAAATTTAAAGATTATAAATATCTAATAATTAATACTAATTTAAATCTCTACTAGATTTTGTTAATATGGTAAAACTGATGTTAATTTAATAATGGTAATTCTCCTATTATGTATTTAATTTTTGTTAGTTACTATATGTGATGATTAGATTTGAAAATATTTTCTATTTAATTGTAGATATTTAAGTCTTTATATATCATTATTTAGTAGCTTATCTATATGGACTTCTTTAATAGTAACACATTGAAACTAAATAGAAAATAATTTTTATTATTTTTAAAGTTTATTATTTATTAATCTTTTATATTTTAATTATTTGAGAATGTTAACTATTAGAGTCACATATGTAGCTATATGGCACAAGTTTACCATAAAAATAAATTTATTATTTAATTACAAAAATATATTATTTGTGAATTACCATAATAATGTCATTAATATGCACTATATAAGACTATGTACATTAACTGGGGTATATAAATGGGCTTACCCTATAATAATTACTTCTTATGGTCTAAAATATATAATTATATTAATATATAAATTAATAATTTATAAAAATTGATGAATTTATATAATTAACCTCACTTAAAGTAAAATTATTACTAAATAAAAATTCAGGGTATTACATTAGATAAGTTAAACTTGCCAAGATTTTAAATACATTAACGAAAACAGACTTCTAACAAATCCAAGCTACTCAGATTGTTAAAGTTTGAGGTGGCTTTTACACTATCATAGAGACTTGATCTTTAAATTAGAGATTAATCTAAGTCAATTAAGTTCAATACTCTTTGAAGCAGATTGAGTCTACCGAGATTGCATGGTAACCTAAATAGCAACTCAAACAATCTCTTCAACATGTCAAATCATCCCAAACTACTCTTAAGGAAGCTACTCATCAAATTTGAGGAATGTAGTTTATAATCCTAATATGTTCAATTGATTGAGAACTCTTCCATGTAGATTAAGTCTACGGAGACTAAATAGTACACTTCATCGTAGCTTATAAATCTATACAATAGATACAACTTCCTTAAATGTTTGAGGGTTTGACATATAGGATAATTCTTCACATTCGAGGACAATCTAAATCCAATTATGCCAACCCATCAACCCAATTTCATGCAAAGATCCTCTACTAAGATTGCACAATAGATTTGGACAACACCATTATTGATCTAACTTTTTCAGCCATTTAAAGAAAAAGCCACGAGTATATAAGAAATATAACCTTATTATAACTTATCCCTTAAATTTGAGGTCAAACTGATGCTAAGTACCTTAATCACCCGAACACTATTTTAAATAAACATTGCTTGCTAGAACTTGTGCAATAGGTACGAGTATGTACCCTACTCAAGTTTTCCAGTCCTTTACTAAAAGACGCATGCATATTAAAGGGGAAGAACTAGGGCTGTCAATTTTACCCGTTTAACCGGAACCGAAAATACCAATTCCGGTTCCACATTTTTGGGAATCGATTAAAAAGTAACCGGAACCGGAACCGAACCGACAATAACGGTTCCGGTTCTAGGTAGCCTAATATGGAACCGAAATCGATAAGAACTAGAACCGAACCGATAAGAACCGGTACCAATAAATAAATATAGTGTAAATATTCTGATTTTCTCAAGATTTGGCCCAATATACCCAGAACCGGAACCAGAACCAACATAAATACATAATCAGTTCCGTTTTCGGATCCATCACTTTGAGAACCGGAACCGTTAAGGAACCGAACCGATAAGAACCGGAACCGATTGTTCCGGTTCTGGTCACCTTAGGAACCGAACCGGAACCGACCCGTTGACACCCCTTGGAAGAACCTTAGTGCGACTTACCACGTTAGTTTAATAAAGTCAGAAGTCTCCATTGGGCTTCTTTGTAAATCATTCTCGCCTGCAAGATTGAAAGTAAGGTTTTTCTGCGTCGTTGGTTACGGAAACCCTAATCTCAACACATTTGTAATTTGATCCGAATTTTAATCCTGCAAAATATGAACTTTTGTATAGGGATTCGTGTCGGATGTCGATCTGCACTCGGGATTAGTCGGATTAGTGCAATTAGGAACTCAAAATCATAGAATTTCTAAATAATCATGGTGATGAGAGAATGGTGATTAATGGTGGATTTAAAATAAGCATATCTTTTTGAGATTTTGATCAACTAACCACAATATTTAAAGAGAGATAGAAAACACAATAATTGGAAAAGATAATTTTATTCATTAAAGTAATGTAGCTTACAAGAGAAAAGACATGAACCACACGTAATTAACCTAGAAAGCAATTAAATTACCCTAGAAAGCATGTAAGATTAGAGAGAGAAAGTGAAGATGTAGAGAGAGAAGATCTAGAGAGAAAGAGTCTAGAGAGAAAAAAATGGAGAAGATCTAGAATCGTAGAGAGATAGGGTGAATTCTAGAGAGAGAGATTAAAAATCTAGAGAGAGAAAAAGAGGAATAGAGAGAGAAACTTACCATTACCTCTACCCATTGAGATTGGCCTTAGAGGAGACCCTAGTGATGAAGGTGTGGATCATGGAGGTGGATTGCTTGCTGCCCAGTTGCAGGTTCGCCGGAGTTACGCCTAAAACTTGCACAGCGTGGGGGGGTAGCAGGGCCAAGTGTTGGCCCGGAATGGAGAAGGACGTGGTGGTGGCTTTGATGGTGTCGAAAGCAGCACTTTGAGGGGGATTTGTTGCATACCAAAGGGAGTTCTTACTGCCCATGAGAGTAGCTGTGCAGTAGGTGGTTGCACTGTGGTTGCCCGGTGCTTGCACGTGGATCTACTTGCCTACTTCAATGATGAGGCCGTGAAGAATGGAGGGTGGAGGAAAAGGAGAGGTTGGTCTTGAGAGAGATGGGAAGGAGAGAAGAGATGAGGAAGAGATTGGTTAAACAGCTGCAAGAGTTGCAGGCGTTGGAAGACTGGCAGCTTGCTGGCAGGCCAGCAACGTGAGGGGTGCTACTGGTGCGCCGGTTGCAGGTGGAGGAGATCAGCAAAGGTGCACAGAGCTGCAACGTGCAGGTGGAGCAAACCAGGGAGTTGCAGGCGGTGTGCAGCTGGCCGTTCGGGCGGAGAAGCCACTGGAAGAGGATGAGAAAGTGGAGGGCATTGGCCGTGGTGTGCAGAGTTTTGGCTGGAGTTTGCAGGGTGGTTGCAGGCGGAGGAAGAACTGTGGTGCAGTAGTGTTCAGGGGGTGCTGCATGGCAGGCGAGGAAGAAGTGGGGGCAGGCAGAGCGGTGCTGCTACAAGGAGCAGATAGGGCAGAAGAAGAAGGAAGAAGCAGGAGAAGGAGAAGGATGAGGCGCGTGCAGAACTCCGGCCAGAGAAAAGGAGAAGAAGGAATAAGAAGATAAAGAAGAAGAGAAGAAGGAGAAGAAAGAAGGAGAGAAAATGGCCAAAAAGAAGGGTAGAACGTGGGGGAGAAGATTCGGGAAAAGAGAGGAGAAGAAAGGAGGGGGATTAGGGTTCAAACGAACCCTTATCCTTCACCTTTAAACCTCCCACTTTCCTTTAATGAAAAATGGGGTTTTAAAAAAAAAAAAAAAAACCTTGGTGATATTTGCATCACCCCCTTAATAGTTTTATTTTGTTGCATTTCCCCCTTTGACCACCACTTTCAATCGTTAACCTTAAATGGTTTGTTATACTTTTTCCATGGACCAAAATACCCTTACCTTTTCAAAATTAAGGAAAATACAATCACTTCTATTTAACCCTCTCTTGCCACATGCTCTACAACCTATTTTGGATCAGATGGTTCAGATTTTTTTCAATAAAAATAAATTGCATTGAACTAAACCCTTATGAATTAAGGAAGGGTTAGGATATTGGCACCCACATTTTCATTCAGTAAACCCATTTGCTCAGAAAACTAACTTAAAATTCACCCCTAACTCTTCACACCCAATTCACTCATCACACCCATCTCCAAAAAAAAAAACCCAAAGAAGAGGAAGAAGAAGAGGAGGAGGAGGCCACCGCCGCTACAAGTACCTCTCTCTCTCCCTCTTCATCTCTCTCACTCGGCATTGGGTTGTCGAGTTAGGGAGAGGGAGAGGGAGAAGGAGAGGGAAAAAAGTAGAACACACCGTTTAAGATCAAAGACGAAAAGCAGTGGTCAAAGGGGAAAATGCAACAAAATGAAACTACTAGGGTATTGCAAATATCTCCAATTTTTTGGGGGTCCTGCAAATTTGTCCAAAAATTAATTAATGGACTCAATTCATTTATTTTTCTCTATATTTATTTTTGATTAGGACAAAGGAGTGGGGACAATTTCGATTTCCCCTTTCTCTAATTTTATCCCGACGAAATGCAAAAATAACAAATAAAGCCTACTTTCTTGTTTTCACTCTCCCTTCAATGATTGCCTTTCTTGCTAGAGATTTGAAGCAAAAAAATTACTTCTCTCTGTCTCTCTCTAGTTTTTTTTTGTTTTTAAATTAAATCAAGTTTTGTTATTTCTAATATTTTCCTGACCTAACCAAATAGTCCAACCATTTTTCTCTATAAAATAAATAAAAAAGATTTTTGTTTGTTAATGGAAAGTTTCCTAGGAGACTGGAGGTCCACTCGAAAACTGGGATTAAGGAATTTTAAAAAGGAAAATGATTTTTCCTCCCAGCTTTTTACCTTTCAACATTAAACAGTGCTTGATGATACTGCACCGCCCCTACAGCAAACTGTCCTTACCTATCTTCTCAAAAGGTAAATGTGAAGTGATTCATCTGGCTTTTTCCTATTTTCCTATTTATACTACTTTCATTATATTAGGATTTTGCAGAATTAGGCCTGCATCATCTTGATTCTTTACAGATCTCCCTCTATTGGTACAAACTGTCAATGGCGCTGAAAGTTGAATTTTTAATTAACCCTTCTTGTTTTTAATCTCACAAACACAGTTCATTTTTTTTTTCTTCTTTTGGTAAGATACAAAGATCATTTTGGAAGGAAGCAAAAGTGCAAAACATTGATTCAGAAAAATAGTAAAGTGGTCTTTTGCTGTGGTCTAGGTAAAGAGAGCTTTCGCAAAGAATCCGGAGGTACTTGCAAAATACCCCAAATTTCAGGGTAAATATGAACCACATGGCACACTCTTAGAGGACTCTGACCGTATGGATGTTTGGCCAATCCCTAGGTGGGACCTACAAACCAAAAATCAGCCTGATTAGTGATTTAAAACCTTTGGATCCCTGTACAACAAATAATGGTCAATAATGTTCAAATTACCAAGGGTAAAATCAACCCCTGAAAATGACTCCAATCCAACACTTAGAAATCACTAATCAGGTTGATTTTTGGTTTGTAAGTCCACTTCGGGATTGGCCAAACATCCATACGGTCATTGTCCTATAAAAATGTGGCTCACACTGTAGGAGGTCTAATTACTGTTAAACTAGCTGTCATTAGACTCAGTACTAATCATTTCTCTTTATTACTCCACACATAGACAAGGGCTGTTCTTTGATGCATCCATCTGTATCAAAATTTTGATGCAGAAGTCCCTCAAATTGCAATGTAATAGACTCGTTCGGGCCCACTTGCACTTGAATGTCTGGCCCACACTATGATAGATCTACACACTAAAAATCAACTTGATTGGTGATTTCTAGCCGTAGGATTTGAGCACTTTTTCATGATGGGCTTATGAACAGGCCTATGAGTTGGTTCCAAGCCCATGATGAAAAAGTACTCAAAATCCAATGGCTAGGAATACTAATCATACTGATTTTTGGTGTCATAGATTTTTCCCATAGACAAGCACCAATGACGTAAACAATGACGTCAGGATTATGTGATAAACACACTTTGTAAGGGTTCGAACCGTTTGACAAGAACCGTCCGATGGGCTTGGGACCATATAGACACAAATATCGAGAAGGGTACACTTTATTCGTTTATTAAAGAAATAGGGTAAAGGTCTGATATTTTCCGGCACATTTCAGATGACTAAAATGCTCCTACTTATTTGTGAGTACCTGGTTATGTAAAATAACGACCTGGCAATAACAATTCTTGCATAAATAAGAAAAGTGAAAGTAAAAGCGATCTTCGAGATCAGAATGTCAGATATAGAAGGGGTAAGAAAGACGACGTCTTTGTCACAGTTGACAGCCGACACAATCATCTGAGATGGATATAAGGCTAGGTACGACGTGCACGTGTTGTCGTGTTGTATGACCAAACTCCGGTTTCACTCTTCTTGGATTGACACGTGAGTTTCCGAAATTGAAAATCGCAGGTCGTTCAAAGTTCAAACCACTTTAACATTTCGTTCGAACCATATTTCCTGAGCTGAATGCGTAAAATTTTCCGCGAAGTCGGTCGAATGAGTTTAACATGTTTCAACGACTTTGAGTTTGTTCGAACGACTTTGTTGGACATAAGATGTTAAGTTTAAACTTATTTTTCTATTATTAAATTCTTCTTTAGTCTCTTCAAGTTAGATATAAATCTTGAACACCACCTAATGATTTTCTATCATTCTGAGTTTCAATTTGTGTCTAAGTCATTCACTTATGGTCAACCAATCAATCCAGGTAAAATCAACTATAATCACCTATGGTCAAATTTGGTCACTTACCATCTTAGTTCTGCTCAATGGTGACTGAGAGAGTTTCTGCATCACTTTGTCTTTAACGAAGTTTCAGTCTTCGATCTTGCCTTGTATGGTTTCATCCTTAGACCAACTAGACTCTTAAGACCTCATAGACGCAACACTTGTAAAATAGACTTGTAACACTATTTTGTTTACGAAATTAGCCAACAAACATACATGTAGTAAACATGGACTTTACAAATAGTAAGCTGAGGTTCCTGGGCTTCTATCTCAACTCTTAGTGGGTGAATCCTAGGCTAGACTTCTGGTTGGAGAACTTATCGTGATGATTCAGCATCATCTCCGTTAGAAACTTCCACTAGGCCACCAGAAGGAGCTTTCTTCTCCAACAAAAGTTGGAGAGACTCGCTCATTCTCCTTCTATGTATCCTCCGCGTGCTTCTTTTGGTTGGCCAACTCTCGCTTGAGTTCTTACATTCCCTTTAGAAGCTATTGGAGGCCAAGAACTACTGTTTGGCCGATTACTACTGCCTTATTTAGTAGCATTTGAGGTTTCTCCTCTCTCTCTTCTCCTTTGGACCATGATGATAAGTAGTGGGTTGTGGATTTTCCGCGCCAACAAATGTTGGGAATTTTACCTTCTTTGCACGATCCTCGATAGTGTGTTCGGACAAGAAAGGGTGAAACCTTGATCCTTTGACGAAGTCGTATACCGAGAGGGGGTTGGACTTACAAAAGACCCTCCAATGCCAAAGTCAAAGGACTAAAGAGGTCAAGGGAACAATTAAAGTATATGGTAGCTCGAGGATGGATTCGATCCCCTTACCTTTGCCTCTCGACCTATATTTATAGGTCGAGAGGATGGGGGACTTACCTTAGAAAGGAGAAGGTCTCTGTTTAGGACTTTCCTTCCTCCTCATTCCCTAACAGGGAAGCCTCTATCTCGATTGTCCCTCTTGCAATTTTCGGGCGTATGATTCCTTGTCCCACTTGGGAACTTAATTCTGGTAGAGATTGGAAGGGATTTGTTTCCATTGTGGTTCGTGGGTTGGAATCCTTCCCAATCCTAATTGGAAAGTGCTCGTTGGCTTAGAGGGCATTCTTTCTGATTCGATGAGATTTCTACCTTGTTGGCATGGTCCAACTGGCAAAGGTCTTCGTAAAAAAGGTGAATGGATATATATTAGTTTATTTGGACTCTAGTATTACCATGGATCCCATATGTACCCTGCATGATGTGCACACGTGCGGACTTGGTATCCATAGGGACGGGGTTAGATATGGTAAACTTTGCTGACGGACCATAGTATGAGCCACATGGCGCACTCTTAGAGACCGCTGACCGTGTAGATGTTTGGCCCATCCCTAGGTGAACCTCTATACCAAAAATCAGCCTGATTATGATTTCAAACCTTTGGATCTTTGTGCCTTATATAAACCCCAAATTATGCTCAAATTCCACGATTAAAATTCAACCCACGAAAAATGACTCTAGTTCAACGCTTAGAAATCACTAACCAGGATGATTTTTGGTATGTAGGTCCACCTAGGGGTCTAACTTATATGATCTAGACCCAGCGGAAAAGTTCCAGTATAATTCAGGTTTGTCATTCAAAAATTATTTTAAAAATTCGCGCGCAAGAAGTAATTCTGCAGCTCCTCTGCAACCCAATAAAATAAGGGTGGCGTTATTTGCGCACACCTTTTTTTGAGTGGCACCCACATCTTATCTACACATACCCAAAGAAGAAAAGAAAAAAAAAAAACGAACGAAGAGGAACTCATCACCACCGTCCTCTTCTTCTTTACCACTACTACACCACCACCACCACCACAATCGCACATCCACCATCTCGTTCTTTTTCTTCCATCATCGCCGCCACAACCAATGCACCACTACTGTCTTCTTCTTCTACCGCCACCACCACCACCACCACCACCACCACCACAGCACCACTCTCTCTCTCTCTCTCTCTGTCCCTCTCTGTCCCTCTTTCTCTCCCTTTCCCTTAAAAACAATTCCGCCATGTCAACAATTGCCTACCGATATGACCAAAGTCATGTCCACCTGTGTTACGAATACGGGCGAAAATTCTATTTTTAAGGAGAGAGAGAGGGAGAGGAAGGGAGGGAGAGATAGAGAGAGAGAGATTGAGAGAGAGGAAGAAAAAGAAGAGGAACTCACCTCCACCATCTTCTTCTTCTTCTACCGCCACCGCCACCGCCACCGCCACCACCACCACCACCACTACACCTCCCTCTCTCTCTCTTAAAAAAAAATTCCGCCCGTATTGTTAACACAAGGTGGACATGGTTGTGTTAACGATACGGGCGAAAAAAGAAATTTTAAGGAGAAAGAGAGAGAGAGAGAAGAAGAAGAAGAAGAAGAAGAAGAAGAAGAAGAAGAAGAGGCTTGCCGCCACCACTAGGTAAGAGAGAGAGAGAGAGAGAGAGATACCTGGTGGCGGTCCTCCTCTTCTACTCTCTCGGTGGGTTTTTTTTTTTTGTGTGTGTGTAGCTTATTTGCACACACCATTCCACACCAAGAGGTGGGTGTCACTCAAAAAAAGGTGTGCAAATAACGCCACCCTAAAATAAATATAATAGCATCGCTCCATACCCTAAAAAATCTCAATGACTTGTATTAAAAATTCTTTTTTCATTAAAAATAATTCATGTATAATATGCGGATGATATGATTCCTCATAAAGCACGCAAATTTTCCCCCCTCTTTAAAAAAGTTCGGCCGTATAATACTATCATTATGCGCCAATGGTTACGATTTTCTAACTTCTTTCCTATTATTTTCAATATTTTATGATCGAGAAAGTAAAACGTTATTAAGGTTAATATTTAGAACCGCTAATAACGTTTGGTTTAGAAGAGTACGTATTGGTCGCGGGGTAGCTTTTGTTTATTTAGGACATTTTTTTGAGAAAAAAAGATTAAAACATGCCGTTTTGAACCACGATGCATTTATGTTTATGAGAAAGGCGGCGATTAACGTCACTGTCGGCTCAAGTGTTTAGCTCATGGGTCCAGGAGATAATGAACTAGTAGCTCAGATGGTTGGTGTGTATCCTCCCATTGTGGTCGCTTGCGGGTCGAACCAACAAGGCAGGTTTCCTCCATGTCCTGTGGAGTTGAAATTAAGTCATTAAACATATATTACACGCAATTTATTGAAAATAAAATTTAATTGCGAAAAAATGTAAAAAAATAAACATTACTTTTAGAAAATTTTAAATTCTATTTTATTCTTTGCCAAAATTTTATATGTATTTTCGAATAACAACCTGAATTATAATTGAACTTTTACCATACTGTATTTCGAGTAAAACTGTGATGACAGCGAAATATGAGCCACCTGGCACACTCTTAAAGGACTCGGACTGTATGGATGTTTGGCCAATCCCTAAGTGGAGCTACAAAACAAAAAATCAGCCCGATTAGTAATTTCTAGGCGTTGGATTGGAATTATTTTCATGGGTTGATTTTAACCGTGGGAATTTGAGCCTTATTGACCATCATTTGAGGTACAAAGATCCAAAGGTTTGAAATCACTAATCAAGCTGATTTTTGGTTTGTAGGTCCACCTAGGGATTGGCCCAACATCCATACGTTCAGAGTCCTCTAAGAGTGTGCCATGTGGCTCATATTGCCCCCTGTCATCAAATCATTCATGGTATTCTAGGTACCTAGATCATTGAGACTAAAGAAATGGCGAGTATTTTTTTCTATTTTTCAGATAAGCAAAAGAGGCTCAAAAAATGATCCTGGGATTTTGGAAATCATTTCCATAACACCCTATCATCTAGTGACACATGTCAAGGAGGAAAATGTAAAGTTGTTCCTTAAAGGGATTAAATATGGTTAAGTAACAAAAATATAGTCTGTTCCACTAGTCATGAAAGATAAAAGAAGGGATCCCATTTTAGAATTTTAGCCTTATCTTTTAGGCTGGAAACAAGAAGAGATCACAAAAATTAATAGAAATGGAACTCATAAGTCATGAAACGAGTCTAAATAAGCTTAAAATGAAGAAACGAAATGCAAGGTTATGCCTTTGGAAAGCTGACTGCATCATTTTACAACTGTAATTGAATATCTTAATCTAGCAATTTCCTACTACTGTTGCAACTGGATCCTTGTATTCGACTGTGACTCAGGTACATACCAAGTTGGTCTGTCCCGTAATCCACCTGATTATGAGGTTCCTGCGACTTCAGTGCACCTTTTCCTGCTAAAAATTTAAAAAGCCAGTCAGTGCTCCCCTCCATGCAAATGTGAAATGTGGTTTTGAGAAACATTTGCTTCTATAATCAAATCTTGTTGCGGTGAATGTGTATGTGCGCTTGGGGGCAAATCAAGGATCAGAGCAACGCTTTTGAAACGCCAAAGGAAAAAAAGACAGCTTCATCAAGAGTCTTTTTAGATGATAGCAAACTCTTATTCTGTTTAACAATTCTTGAGGTTCAACATATGATAAAACTGAGTTTAAAGTACCTCTGATGACACAAGGAAACCTGATATCCAGGTCGTCCATAGCACACATGAATCATCTGTTGAACCTTCTCAACCACATGGACAAGGCTGAGTTGCATGTGGAACTTGCAAGCTGTAATTAAATTTTGTGAGATAACTTCCTTCTTCGAAAGGTTAGCTACTCATTGGCCGGTACAAATGTAGGATGTGGTTCCATATGTTGCTCATTACCATCCTACAACATAATTGCATATAGTTGATGGCATGATAATAATGTGACTCACTTGTCAAATAAAAATATGATAACAATGTGATACTCATCAACCTACAAGTGTGAAACTATAAGACTTACCTTCAAATATGAAAAGAACCTGCAACGGTTAAATCCACAAGGGGTGCCCCGGACTGAGGAGGTTCTGTAAATTCCCTTCAAAGCGAAACAATAGTCAATACAAAGTTGAATTTCTCTTTATGCAACCCAATTCCTTTCATAGTGCCCTGTGGCGTATAGAGACTCCCAACTGTTCCTCTACAATGGAACTGCTCACAAGCCTTCAAAATACCTGTCCATACATTTGAAAATTTACTAATATTCAACAACTGCAACTATTGCTTCCATGGCATTTTCCATCTCAGCATCATCCATGACAATCTCAACAACTCAATAATAAAATAGAACATATATCTCACAAGATATAATTGTAATCACTCTTAGGTTAAATAGTGCCATCAAATACCTAACCAAAAAACGACAGTCATAAGAGCATAAAAGAATTGAGTTATCATCTGGTTCTCAAGTTAAATGACACTGATATCTGGTTCACAAAAGAGTTTTTATCTTGCACAACCAGTAGTTACAAGGCTGAAGCTTCATGGTATCCATCTACACACATCATATGGACTATTTGAGTTCCAATAAAGACTAAATATTTCCTGTACAACAAATAGGAAACTAAGACCAGACAGAGAGAAAAGTTAGTAAAAAAAACCCATGAGAGTTGTGATTGCATAACCAGTTGTTTACTGGGGCAATAGTTGTGCCATGTGATTGTGACAGAGAGGAACCAGATACTGGCATCCCAGGAGAAAATCTTTGCTTTCCAGTGCTAGAGAGCAATTTTGAAACCCACCCCCACCAACACAAAAAAAAAAAAAACAGAAAGAAAGTGTCATGTGGCACATTCCTTTGTGCCCACTCACCCCATGAATGTTTGGCCACCCCTTGGTGGACCTAAAAAACAAAAAACAGCCTGATTAGTGATTTCTAGCCATTAGATTTGAGCATTTTGTTTTTCATTCCGGGCTTTATGAACAGGCCCATGAGTGGGTTCCAACCCATGATGAAAAATGATTGAATCAATTGGTAGAAATCACCAATCATATTGATTTTTTGGTAAAACATCAACAGGGTCGGTGAGATTTTTCTTGCTTCCCAATTCCCCTCTTCTCTGTGTTTTCTGAAAGTTTTAGAAATAATAATAATAATAAAAGAAACAAGATTTCTTCTTCAAAACCAACCCCTGTTTGCAACTTTGGCCTCGTCAAAAACATTATTGGGGCTTGAAAGAGTTTGCCACATGGCATTTTTGGGGGGTAGTGTATCAAAATTGCTCTCTAGCACTGGAACAGAATTTTTTGCTTCCCAATTCCCCTTTTCTCCAGTGTCTTCTAAAAGCTTTTAGAAATAAAATGAAAAAATATATTCTTCTTCTGCAAAACCAACACTTGTTTGCATCTACGGACTCGACCTCTGTATTCTTCCCTCTAACCACTGTCATTCTCTCACGAAAATTAAGAGATTAAACCATGAAAATTCCCCTTGAACAAACCATGAAGCAGTAATTAAGAGATTAATTCAAAATCAAAGAGGGTTAGGAGATGAAAACAGAGACTTCTAATAGAATAGAAAACTATTAATGTATTCCATGCAATAGTGACATAACTACAAATGAAGAAAGTTAAAAAAAATAGAAAAAGAAAAAAACAACAACACCTACACCAGCACCAACAGTAGCAGTGACATTTTGAGAGCTTTTTATCCTTCATTCTCCCATCCCTCTCCTAGCATTTGACTCACTAGGTTCCTAATCCCTACAGATATTTTGTTGTTTTTTGTCCACCCTGTTCCACCCAATTTGAGAACCATCAATCAGGCTGATTTTGGTGTGTAGGTCCACCATCGGGTGGGCCAAACATTCAAGGAGTCAATGGGCTAGAAAGAGTGTCTCATGCGGCATTTCTGGTGAGTGGTGTATCAAAATTCCTCTCCAGCATTGGAGAGGAAAGATTTCCTTGCTTCCATTCCCCTTTTTCTCCTGTGTCTTCTAAATGATTTTAGAAATAAAAGGATAAAACAAGGAACATCATATATTCTTCCCCAAACCGACCCCTGCTTGCAACTACGGCCTCAAACTCTTCTTCCCTCTAACCACCGCCATTCTCCCTCATCAAAACAAGACCAAGTATTGATCAGAAAACATGAAAATTCTCCTTGAACAAACCATGAAGCGGTAATTAAGAGATTAATTCATGATCAAAGATGGTTAGGACATGAAAACAAAGAACACAAATGAAGAGAAGTGAAACAACAATAGCAACAACAACACCACCACCACAACAATTGAGAGCTTTTTCTACCCCCTATCTCCCCCCTCGCATTAGAGATTTGTTAGGGTTTGTAAACCCTAATCCCTACAAAGATTTTCGAGCTATGAATTCATGGATGACCTATTAACCCTAATTCTAGGTGGTGGATGGTGAGATGGTCTTTCTGTTGCTTTTTTTTTTTCCAAGGGTGGTCTTGGAAAATAAAAAGAAAAAGGAATAAGGGGAATAGGAGAAATCAGTAGCCAGTTCCCCTCACCACTACATACTGCAATACCAAAGTGATTTACCTAGGAAGGAGAACCTTAAGTCACTATGATTTTTAAATATAAAGACTGCTGCCTATAAAATTGTGGATCCACTTCATGGGATGGGTAAATTGTAAGGCCCACTCTTGAAGTCCCTGGAGAGGAAGATTCAGTTTGGGTTGACGTATAGTGCTCACTGACATATTTAGTCATATGAGATTTTCCCCAAAAAAAGATTGATTGAACCATCATGATTCAAATTATGAGGTCCATCCCATTGGCTTTGCGGGCTTTCCAGTCATACTTTTGTACCTCTCTCCCTATCCTTTTTCTTATTCCCCCTATCCTCCATGGTATTAATCTTTGAATATTTGTCTGATGATGCAAGAATAGAAGGATTTTAATTGTCAAGTCAAGCGCTTAAACTTGGTACCAGCCTAGTGACCATTCGTCATGTCATCTGCTGAAGTCAACAGGCTATATGGTCGGACTGTTACAGGTTTTGATTTGTTGTGTTCTCCCCATCTCATGCCTACATTTTGTTTTGAGCCCATTAGTAGGTAGTTTTCTTAGTTCTTTGGGTTTCGGTTTTTTTTTTTTGATAAGTGTAAACTTTATTAGAAAGCTAAAGAAGAACGAGACAAACAAGCATCAAGGCTAAGTGAGGTCGAGATGACCTACTAAAAGCCGAGGCAGGCCCAAAAAGATACAAATCCTAGCCATACTCCCTAGGGAGAACCGCTCACATCAATCCCTAGAACAAAGAAGGTTCAAGCGAAAAACAAAGTCTTTGAAAAATAACCCCCTGCATTCCGAAACCGCCCTGAACCACAAGAATAGTAATCCCTTAATGTTGAGGATAATCGAAGCCTCATCTTCACTCTTGCCTTCAAAAGCCCTATAGTTCCTTTCCCTCCAGTGTAAAACCCCGGTATTAGACTTAGTTAGACTTGTAATTGTAAAAAGATTCTTCTCGACTTTTGACTGGTGTTTTAGTCTATTCTAGATGTTTTGGGAAGCTTGTAGCAAAATCTGTAAAGAATTTGACAGAACAGACTGTGCCATGAGCTCCAACACATCGATTTACCCTAAGATGGGTATATATAACATTCATGTAAGGACTCCCAATGGAGCTCTATAGTATTTTCTAGTCAATTCAGTAAATTTTGGTTAATTGTGGATAGTCAGTTGATGCGTAAATTTCTTGGGTTTCATATCGACCCAATCAATGCCAAGAATGTCAAATCATCAGGTTCATCGACCCAGTTGAATTGACCGAATCCAATCGATCATCGGATGGGTGTGATCATCGGATGGGTGTGGGAACCACAATCGTAACTTGATCGTGTGTATATAAGTTATAAATTGGACCTGCTTCATGGTTGATGACTACAATCTTCTCTTAAACCCATGCAGCTATTAGCGTCTAATGGGCCACCTCATTTACTTGACAATATCGTCAATCAGTTCATGCATGCCCTTAGAGTGTCTCATATGGAGGCCGTATGTCTTATTCTCCGATACATTAAGTTTGCACTAGGTCAAGGGTATTCTATCATTTAACTGTCCACTTCCATATTCTTGCCTACTCTTATGCAAATTGGGTTGGGTTAGTCTTTGATAGGTGTTCTACATCGGTTTACTACACTATTGTTAGGGCAAATATTTTACTTGGAGAAGTAAAACACAGTCAGTTGTAGCCAGATCGGGTGCAAAAGACAAATATCAATCTATGGCTCTAAGTTGATGTCGCTTAAAAAACTCATGATTGAGTTAGACATTGATGTTTCCACCCCATGGAGATGTTTAATGGCAATCAAACTGCCATTCACATCACTGCCAACCATGTCTTCCAAAAGTACACCAAGTACATTGAGGTGAATAGTCATTTCATTCATACTAAGGTTCAGTCTAGTCTAGTGAGATTACTACTCCATACATCAAATTTAGTGAACAAAGTTGTTGATATCCTAGTGAAAGCACTTTCTAAAGCTCTAGTCATTCTATATGCTTGTCCGAGATGGGTATGATTGACATTCATACTCTAGCTTGAGGGGGGGTGTAGGAGGATGTAATAAGAGTAGAAAATGTTTTCTACAGAGAGATGAGAGAAGATGGGCTATGTGTGTTAACCCTACACACACCCCTATATAACTTATTTATATTAATAAGTGTGGGTCCTTACCTAAGTGAGAAATAAAGACACCAAACAATAACTAATAACAAAGACATCCTCCAACACTCCCCCTCAAGTTGGGACATAGATATCAATCATGCCCAACTTACCCAAGCACTCGTCGGTAAATGGAGTTGATGCAACACCTTTCGTGAGAATGTCTGCTAGCTGATCAGATGTAGGAACGAAGGGTGTGCAGATCACTCCCGATGTCACATTTTCACGAATAAAGTTACGGTCCACCTCGATGTATTTGGTCCTGTTCAACTATCTCATGATACCCAGTATGCACAAACCATCAAAAGTCAGAATCTAGACTGACAAGAAAATGTAAAAGGAAAGCATCACAATTTCAAACTTCTATTGTCATTAATTCTTGAAAACCAAAGTTGCTTAGAAGCACTTATGTTGCACTACATAATGAAAAATAAATTTAGTCAACAACGAAAAGCTTAAAAAATAATGAAAAAACTAAGCTGCGTTAAAAGGAAGAAGCTGGTCGGAACAAAAAAAAAGCAATTATGGTCTCTAATGATTTAAGCAAAAAGGCAAACTTACCTTTTGATCCTGACCTATGTTCTTTTGTGTTACTGCAAAACTTTCATGAACCATCAGGGATAGATCTATCCATTTCAGCACACTACCTGTATGGTTTGCAAAGGTGAATGGCAAAGAGGAAAAATAAATGTAAAAAACATGAAAATGAGAAGTCACTTGGCATAAAAAGGTATGGCAAACAATTGATACTGCATATATGTCCTAAAACATGATAAATCAAGCATTGAGAAAATAGACTTTGTTCATTGATCTGGTAATCTTTTACATAAGTATATAATTATTATACATCACCATTTCCCAAAAATAAGGCGATATCTCAATTGAGTACTTATGCTCGCTTTTATCATGCTCATTATGGATCCGTATCACATATAAAACCATGATGCACATGCTTACTTAATAATTAGATTTTGTAAAAATTTCTTAGAATAATTAGCCATCACTAGAAAACCTAGTTGCAGTTGAAGCACCTCAAGGATTTCCCAAGTGGCACAACACAAACAATCAATCGGAAATGTAACTCAACGTGGCCTTATTATCATATTACATCAACAAAAAAAATTGACTAAGTTTCTGAATTCTACGTATGAGGAACTTCAAATTGAAAGTAACGATTATACAACACAACAACCAACTCTAGTCATTGGTACAATATCATGTTTGCATAAAATTGTACAGCTGGCATTTTTCTTTAATTGATAAGTAACTACAGCAACGAAAATTTGTTTCCAGCATGTTGGACACAATAGTTTTGTGCCCTATAATTTAAACACAGCCTCCGACTCATTGATTCCAACCATTGAATCAGTTGGTCAACTCTTGGTTGGATATAGCATAATAAATAAATAAAAATAAAAAACCAACCTGATCATCCTTTTCTTTTTTATAGATAAAGATTTTAACGAAGAGGCAAAAAAATCAACCTGATAATCCTTACTGTCCAATGTCTGGAGTTTCCCCAACCATTTCCCATATGTTTTAGGTGTCCAAGAATAATCTCCAAATTGAACAGTCAGAGTTGTAAGATTTATTCTATCCTTGGGCTGTGATCCATCAAAGAAGGGCCACAGACAGAATGGTTCAAATTTTGACATAACAGGGCCATATACCGGTATGGGGTGAAGGTCATGAAAGTTTTGTGTTACACAATGGCACAAAATCTGGCCCAGAAAGAGAACTGCTTTTTGTATCCATATTAAATAATGATTGAAGTAAGAAGTCATAACAAAACGAGATACAATTTATAATTAGTTTTACCAGTAATCACCACAAGAGCATATTCCATTCCTAAAGCAATGGAAGCGATTTGCGTCCCTTAACACAATTTCACGTTCAACAACCTTCGATATATATTTGATGGCATTATGGCAATCCCCACATACACGGAGGTTTTTAATTACTCGGATAGTTGTAGATGGGGGAGTACTTATGAGCCCATAAGCGATTGCGAGCTTCTCACTGTGGTAATACAAAGCACGCTCTTTCTCCTCTTCCTCCACATCAAGCAACACAAAATCTGTATCAGGGACATAGCCCTCCTGTCTAATTGTTCTAATCAAATCCTCCACCTTGTCATATATTGCAGCTGCTTGCGGGTGGGACCTATCATCCACTACGAACAAATGGACCTTGTTCTTCACATCAATCCAGCTGTATCCTGGGTCTTTCTTTATGTTCCTCACCTTCATCATATTCCTAGCATCCGCAACCTTGTCCCATCGGTTGGCGGCAGCATAGATATTTGATAGAAGAACATAAGCTGCAGAATCAGACGGCTCCAAAACCAAGAGGTGAGCTGCCACCCGCTTTCCGGTTTCTGCATCTCCTTGAACCCTACAAGCACCAAGCAGGGCTCTATACATCGACGGAGATGGGTCAAATGGCATTGATTCAATCAGCTTTTCTGCTTCATCAACAAGCCCTGCTCGGCCAAGCAAATCCACTAAGCAAGAATAGTGCTCGATCTCTGGCTCAATACCATAAATTTTGTACATTGAATCAAAGTACCTGTAAGCTTCAGAAACTAAGCCCGAATGGCTACAGGCCGAAAGCACTCCAATAAAAGTAATCTGATCGGGTTTGACACCCTCACACCTCATCTTTCTAAAAAGACTCAGAGCTTCTTCACCATCTCCATGTTGTGCTAAACCCACCACCATTGCATTCCATAAGGCAATGTTCATAACATTCATCCTCTTAAATAACCTGTATGAATCTTCTATGTTCCCACACTTTGCGTACATGTCTACAATTGAAGTTCCAACAAAGTTATCTGAAACACACTCCAACTTTATCACATTTGCATGTATTTGCCTTCCTTGTTCCAATGCAGTTAAGCAAGAACAGGCTTTGATGAGGGTCGCAAAGGTATATTCGTCAGGTGGGATCCCAGAGCTCCTCATCCGATGGTAGAGCCAAAGAGCATGGTCCTCGTCTCCGTTCTCCACACATCCAGAGATCATAGCAGTCCATGCAACATCATCAGGCTCATAAATACCATAAAAAACGACAGATGCACCCCCCATATCGCCACACTTAACATACATGTCTAGAATCCCGCTACTGACGCATAAATCAGAATCAAAACCAAGTTTTATTACATGGGCATGAATTTGTTTCCCTTGTTCCAACGCAACCAAGCAACCGCAGGCTTTAATGGCTGTTGCTAATGTAAAATGGTTTGACTTCTCACCAGACTTTTGTATTGAAGAGAACAGATTCAATGCCTTGTGACCATCATAATTTGTTATGTATCCGGCCATCATCGCATTCCAAGAAGCCAAATCAAATCCATTCGTATTACTAAAAAGAAGCTCGGCTTCTTCCATTCGTCCACTCTTACCATAAACATCAATGAGTGCTGTTAAAACATAAGCATCAACTAGGTTACCCGTTTTTACCGCATGACCATGAACTTGCCTACCAATCGGGAAGCCTACAGGGACCGCTGAACAGGCCCGTAGAATGCTTGCCAAAGTAAATTGATCTGGCCTTAAGCCATTATATAATAGGTCCAAGAAGAAGGTAAACGATTCTTCCTCCAAACCACTCTGCACGTAACTCGATATCATCGAGTTCCATGAAATCAAATCCAACTCTTTCATGTCATCGAACAATCTCCGTGCAAAATGCAAGCAGCCCATCTTTGCATACATGTTAATGAGACTGTTTGCAACAGAAATACCTGAATCAAAACCTGTTTTCACAACCAGGCCATGAATCTGTTCCCCAATTTCCAAATCATTTGCACCCATGACTGCACTGAGAACGACAACAAATGTCACACCATCATATCCTATATCCGACCTCTTCATCTCCAAGAAACATTTAACAGCAGCCCAATTGTCACCAGCTTGGAAATGCTCAGATATGATTTTATTCCAAATAATTACATCTGAATTATTGTTAAACAAACACATTTTAATCGCGTAGGCTCGAACCTGATCCAAGCACTTATTTAATTCTTCAGACACAACTTCATATGATCCA
The DNA here is from genome assembly GCA_035048495.1 of Euptelea pleiosperma. NCBI lineage: Eukaryota > Viridiplantae > Streptophyta > Magnoliopsida > Ranunculales > Eupteleaceae > Euptelea > Euptelea pleiosperma. The sequence goes on from CM068543.1 coordinate 45,950,149, forward strand.
CTAAGTACACATCGCACACTGACATCATCTGGATGGAGCCCGCTCCGATGGAATGCTGAGAAGAGCTGAAACACTTCAAGCTCAAGACCCAATTGCACATACGCCTTAAGCATCACATTCCACAGAACGACATCTCTTTCTGGCATTGTGTCGAACAACCGGCGAGCATCTTCGACTCGTCCATATTTTGAGTATATATTTACTAGGGCACCCGAAATGAAGACGTCCCATTCCAAACCAATCTTTACTGCATAACCATGAATGGCTTCCGAAAGGCAGGGAAATCCAGAGAGTAAACACAACTTAAGTATTGGCGCGAACGTGAGCCGGGTGGGAAGAAGAGCGGACCGGTGCAAAAGGCGAAAAACGTGGAGGCCCTCCTGGATTTTATGATGGTCAGATTCAGCGGAGAGGGCGTATCCGGCGAGAATGGAATTCCAGGTGACGAGGTCTCGGTTGGGACTTTGGTCGAAGAGGTGGCGGGCGTAGGACAGAGAGCCACATTTAGCGTACATGTTGATGAGGTTGTTGGTGAGGAAACGGTCTGCGTTGTGGCCAGAGGTTATGATGCGCGCGTGTGCGCAGTTGCCGAGGCGTAAATCGTTTTGGGCAATGGAGGTTCGGAGGATGAGGAACCATGGGGAGGATGATGATGCGGTTGGCTTGTATGTTGAGAGAGTTGAGAAATGGGAGCAGAGAATAGAGAGAGGACGCGAGTGACAGTTGAGTGAGGATGCGACGGTGGGTCGGAGGGAGTGAGCTTGCAATAACATTTCGAGGGACCATGGTTTACTCTCGAGCCTCGAGGAGGTAGATAGAGAGATTAAGCTATAATGTTGCACACCTATGCTCCTTCTAGAGACGAAGTGTTCGCCATGAACACTTCTTGATGGCGCAATGCGCATCTAAATCTTTTTTTTTATACTTTAGGTTAGGAGTGTCAATATTACCCGTTTAACCGGAACCCAATTGGAACCGGAACCAAAAACACCGGTTCCGGTTCCACATTTTTGGGAACCGATTAAAATAGACTCAGAACCGGAACCAAATCGAAAATAATGGTTCCGGTTCTGGGTAGCTTAATATGGAACCGAAACCGATAAGAACTGGAACCGAACTGATAAGAACTACAACCGATATATAAATACAGTGTTAAAATTCCCATATAATCAAAATTGGACCCAATATACCCGGAACCGGAACCGGAACCAGAACTGATGTAAACTACATAATCAATTCCGGTTCCAAATCCATCATTTTGAGAACCGGAACCGTTTAGGACCGGAACCGATAAGAACCGGAACCGACCTGTTGACACCCCTACTTTTGGTGGGCCACGAGTCATGTGAGACTTCAATGTGGGACCATGGGGTCCACCAATGTGGTACATTTGAAAAATATGCATTGTTTAGTCCAAAAGAGGAAGAAGGGCAAAATGGGTTTGATGGCCATTAAATTGGATATGTCTAAGGCTTATAATCAAATTAAATGAGTTTTTTGCTTCACACCCTGGCCGCTATGGGATTCTCTTCTACCTCGGTGGATTGAATTAAAAATTGCACATCATCCACTTCTTTCTTTGTCCTCCTGAATGGATCCCCTACAGGTTTCTTCAAAGCGTCAAGGGGGCTTCATCAAGGGGCTGGGATCCTTTTTCGCCCTTTTTGTTTGTCATTTGCATGAACATTCTATCTTGTTTACTGTTGACAGGAACAAGAATCTTGTCTCCATGGGATCAAAATCACTTCTTCCTTTGTTTCACATATTCTTCGTGGATGACTGCATTAACTTCTATCAGGCAAACCTAGTAGAAGCTAGAAATCTCAGAGATCTATAAACTTTACAAAATCCGGCATCTTCTTCAATCCTCACCTCCACCAAAGACACTGAAAGGCCATTTCTTTCATCCTTAACATCAAAAACCTGACCTTATCTGAAAGATACCTAGGCACCCTTTTTTCATTGGCCGATCCAAGTGTACAACCTTCAGACATACTAAAGAAAAGTGGGAATCCTTGATAACTGGGTGGAAAGCCAAAACATCAGCTCAGACTGGGAGAACGACGCTTATAAAATGTCACTTCCGCCCTTCTGGTGTACCAAATGCAGTCCTTCCTCTATCCCAAATCGCTCTGCAACGAAATGGACTCGTTGATCAACCAATTTTGGTGGAATGGTACCTAATTAGAATCCAAATCTCTTCACCTAGTTGGTTTTCACTTTGTTCCCCACGTTCAAAAGGGGGTCTTGGATTTCGCTCCTTCCAGCAGATGAATAAAGCTTTGGTTATCAAAAATGTTTGGTGCATCCTCAAACAACCATCCTCTCTTCTGGCCACCATTTTAAAATCGAAGCATTTTCTGTGCAAGTCTATTATGCAGGAGTAAGCCCACCCGTCTGACACTTGGTGCTGGAAGAGTTTAATGGAGTCAAAAGGCATATTTAAAGATTGCTTCCTCTAAATGATGGCGTTGGGCCAAAATATTTAAATATGGGATGACCCTTGGATCCTTAATCTTCCTGATACGGGTCCTCGCCCACTAGATGGTAAGGTTCATAGAGTTGTAGACCTTTTGTCTCCATCGGGCACATGGAATCGCTCACTGGTCAACTCCATCTTCCTTCCTGAAATGGCCTCCAAGATCTTACAACTTTCCAAGAAAGGCCGCCTATAGGCTGATCATCTTTTTTTGGAAACCCCATCTTCAAGGAAAATTCTAGGTCAAGTCTGCGTTCGAAGCTATTAATCAAACTCCACCCTCTGTTATTAGCCCAGGCTTTTCTCAATATATTTGATCGGATGTTTGGAGATTGAAAATTCCTTACATAGCCCAACTTTTCTTATGGAGATTCCTTCACGATATCCTGCATCTCGTGGAAGAAATCATTCTTATATTTCAGATATCGATGCCAAATGTCCTCTCTGTAGCTGCCCGTAGAAGATGTGATTCATGCCTTATTTCAATGTCCCCTTGGGTAACCGTACTTGGTTTGCCTCGTGTTTTTATCTTAGACCTTCTCTCTTAACTAAGGATCAAATTGTGCAATTCCTAGTTAAATTATGGGAGGAGAAAAATCACGGTGAGTGTTATCTTCACTGGCTGTACTTGGCTATATTTTGCTTATGTGGCAACTTTGGTTAAACCTGAATGATTGTGTACACTCGTCCAAGCATGTGTTTCCTACGCAAATCCTAGTTGTGGTTAATTCCATGTTGACCCCTGATCTCACGACCTCACCTCCCCCCACTCCTTGTGGGTGGTCCCCACCAAAGGAGGGTTGGTTTAAACTAAATACGGATGTCACTTGGTCAAACACTTTTCAGAAGACAGATTGGTTTTATCATTCGTAATGTGTCATCAGATATCATTATTATTGTAGGAGGTATCCTCTCAAGTGCATGAGACATAGAGGAGGTAGAGGTGCAGGTTATCTTGAATGGTCTTCGTGCTGCCAAAAATGCCTAGGTGGACAAGCTGATCGTGGAATTAGACGCCAAAGGGGTGGTGGAGGCTTTGAAGGATGGTTCGTCAGACTTATGTTGGTTCTCTTCGTGACTTTGAGCAAGCATTCTGGAAGTTTCTAGATATTTTGCTTAGTTATCGTTTATATTTGCTGGATGTGTATCTAATTTTGCTGCACATACTATTGCCCAATGGGCTAAAATCTTTTCTTTTCCAGTCTTCTGGGATTCTGATTCGCCTTCCTAGCTATTTGAGGCTCTGGAAAAATGATCAGAACCTTAGACGAGATTTGGGTTAGATTGTTTTTCTTCTGAATTAATTAATATATTCTGTTTACACACAAAAGTCAAAGTATAATATATCTGATATATCTCTAACAATAAATGAAAGGTGGATTTAAAGGTTAGTTTGCTGAAATATCAAAAGGGTACCACTACACCAAAAAACCCGGTTTACAACGGTTTTGGACCCTTGCAAACAATTTTTGAAATGGTCCGAAACTGTTGTAAAAAGTGGCATTTCTAATATCTTTGCAACGGTTCAAAACTATTGCAACACACCTTAGCAACGGTTCCTTTCTCTGCTAAGGGAAAACAAATTTGAAATGGTTATGAACCATTGCTCAATTAGAAACAATTCAAAACCGTTCCAAATCAGAAGTTTGAAATGGTTCAAAACCGTTTCAAATAAAAAATATGAAATGGTTTTAAACCGTTTCTAAATTATGTTTTCTCTACAGGTAGGAATCGTTTCTAGTTTCACAATGGTTCGTTACTGTTCCAACTCTGTTTTCCACTATGGTTGCTTAAGTTATGAAATGGTTTATAGTTGGTGCTAAAACTTGTTGGAAATCTTAAACACTGACAATATTTTGCAATGGTTTATAACAGTTGCAAACTTTAAAACACAGAAAAATAGACTTTAAATTGTTATAGCACTGCCTGCATTAAAATAGCAATTGGAAAGGTGCCTTGCCCAATGTTCACTCTATAGGTTCCATAGACCTACAAACACATTGAAATCTGAGCATACGAAGTGGGGAACAACCACTACTAGACGAATCGGGTTTGGCGTCGGCTAGAATCAGAGCGATCGCAAATTTTTCTGGAAAATATATCACGTCGGTTTATAGCGTCGATTTTTGAAAAAACCGATGCCATATATCATGATATAGCGTCAGTTTATGCAAAAACCGACGCGATTTACTTTAGTTATAAACCAATTTTCTCTCTTTTCTCCTACGTGCGAAAACTTATTTGCTCTCTTCTCCCTCTCCAAACCCTAGTTTTGCCCCTCTAAGCCCTAGCTCTCCCTCTTCCTCTCCAAGCACGTCTGTTGCCGCTCCCCTTCGTCGCCCCGCTGTCTTCCGCTTGCTGCCGTTGCCATTGCTGTCGCCGTCACACGTTGCTTAGCTTTCGAATAGCTCGCCTAGCCCAAGTGAGTGTCTCTCTCTCTTCCTCTAAGTGCAAATGAGTTACATTGCAATCACTTACCATAGTTTTTGGGCTGCATATGCTTGAATCCATTTTCTAAAGGTTAGTGTCCATTTTTTTTTACCGTTAACTTGAAACCCATATTTGATGGTGTTAGAAATTTCAAAATGCAATGATTTCTGTAGGGGTGATCTATATGGTGAGGAGATCACCCCAAAAAAATTCAAATCATTCTGATATTCATAGCATGGTTTACAGGTTGAAGAATTATGGTCTGTCTATTTTTTACCGTTAACTTGAAAGCCACATTTGATGGTGTGAGAAATTTCAGAATGCGCTGATTTTTTGTAAGGGTGATCTATATGGTGAGGAGATCACCCTCAGAAAAATTCAAATCATTTTGATATTCATATCATGGTTTACAGGTTGAAGAATTATGGTTTGTCAATTTTTTACTGTTAACCTGAAACCCACATTTGATGGTGTTAGAAATTTTAGAATGCGTTGATTTTTTGTAGGGTTGATCTATATGGTGAGGAGATCATCCTCAAAAAATTCAAATCATTCTGATATTCATAGACTGGTTTAGAAGTTGAAGAAGTATGGACCGTCGATTTTTATCGTGTAATTTGAAAACCAAATTTAATGGGGTTAGAAATTTTCAGAATGGGCTGATTTTTTATTGGGGTTATCTTTTTGGTGAGGAGATCATCTTCACCAAAAATCAGCCATTGATTCATCCTCTATGAGGTACACCAAGGTGTTGGTAAAAAATGTTGGTCACTAGAACCCGACCCATGATAATAATATATAAGGGTTGGGCTCCGTAGAAAGATCTAAAATGACAATGTACAGGGACACGATATAAGCCACATGGTACACTCTTATAGGACTCTGACTGTATGGATGTTTGTCCTATCCCATGATGGACCTACAAACCAAAAATAAGCCTGATTACTGATTTATAGGCTTTGGATTGGACTTATTTTCATTGGCTGATCTCAACTGTGGGAATTTCAGTAGTATTTGAGGTACAAAGATCCAACACTTATAAATCACTGATCAGGTTGATTTTTGGTTTGTAGGTCCACCATGGGATAGGACAAGCATCCATACGGTCAGAGTCCTATAATAGTATGCCACGTGGCTTATATCGTGTCCTTGTACAGATACCTATCATTTTAGATCTGTCAACGGAGCCCGACCCAATATATAATTTGTTAGGTGGTGACTTCTGGGAATGCTTCTAACCGAGTAAAACTTCTGTCACAACGGATTGCAAATCACACAATCACAAGCCAATGAGTTCTCGACACGTACCCATGTGCTTTTGCTTTGAGGTGTACGTGCCGAAAATTCATTGGCTTGTGATTGCGTAATTTGCAATCTATTGTGACAGAAGTTTTACTCCTTCTAACCAATCCAAAAATTTCTTGATTGAAAGAGTATAATATTTTTAGTGAAGAAGAAGAGAATCACTTCCTTTCTAATATGTCGTGGGTGTGCTTCCAACCAACCAAAAAATTTTGATCCTTAGCATTGTACTTGCAGTATTATGGTTGTTTGTTAATAGTATTATTGTTCTTTGAATTACACACCGTTAGCATTGTACTCGCAATATTATATGGTTCTTTGTTGGGTGCATTAACAAGTATATAGATTTAATTTCTTTTGTTATATTGAACTGTATATATTCTTAGTCGATTTTTCTTGTTTTAACTCTATATAGTTGATGTTGGATGACTACATTGGGTATGTTAATTTGTACATATCCAAATTTAACTGTAGCTTATAAAGTTAAAATGCTTGATATTATTTACATTTACACAAAGCACTCCTATTTGAACCCTATAATCTTATCCGAGATCCAGTTTTTAATTTTTTGCATGAGTTAACATAGAATTGTGCGCCCGTTCAAGGATCATTATTTGTATGAATGTGAGCTTATACAAATATTGTGATCCTTGAATTATCCAGTGTGGACAGTTTGAGAACAGATATTACTTTTTATTGGTTATATATATATGTAGTCTCCGTGTTAATTTAAAATTTGGTACTATTTCTTCAAATCTTCTTCTTATATACTATTTTTTGTTGATTTTCATGTCTAAAAACTACTTTGGTAGTTAGATTGACATGAAAATCAACATAAAATAAACGTATATTGGAAGAAGTGCGGGAAAATATTGTCAAATTTTAAACTAATATAGACACTACATATATATGACAAATAAGAAACAATATCAGTTCTTGAATGGGTTAAGAAACTTTTGAGTTATCAAAGTTAGATAGAGACTGAAAACAAAATAGGGATACGTATCCAAACACATGCATTTTGGTCTTTATCTCAATTTGTTTAAATGTGCATGATATATTTTAGAAATCGTGCAATACTTGTTAAGGTCCAACGTAATAGATAAATCATGAATGATCAAGGATAGAAGATCACGGGAATATAGTGATGGGGTTGATCGATTTCTTAAGTTTGCCAAAGACAATGCGAGCGACCCCGATTCTATATGATGTCTATGTAGAAAATGTGGGAATCTTGCTAAGCATACTCTTAAAGAGATAAAAGGGCATTTATTTTTTAATGGTATTGATCAAAATTATAAGTCATTGGTTTGACATGGAGAACAAGTTCTGAGTGGGGCAGAGTCAAGCATTAATGTAGAAGATTTCATCTATAAAGAGATGGGAGGGATAGCTCTAGAAGATGCTAATGATGCAGTAGAAATGGTTCAAGCCACATACGATGATGTTACGAGTGATCCTGAAATATTTCAAAAATTGCTTGAAGATGCCGAGAAGCCCTTATATCCAGGTTGCTCAAAGTTTACAAAGTAATCGGTATTGGTCAAATTGTGGAACTTAAAAGGTAAGAATGGGTGGTCTGACAAAGGTTTTTCAGAGCTACTACAATTGTTAGGAGACATGCTCCCAAACGATAATGAACTGCCCTTATCCATCCATCAGGCAAAGAAAACATTATTTGCATTGCGAATGTCATATGAGAAGATCCATGTATGTCCCAATGATTGCATACTCTATAGAAAAGAGTACAAAGATGCAACGACATGTCCCGTTTGTGGAACGTCAGGATGGAAGGTAAACAAGAATAAGACGAAGAAGTTGATGGTCAAATGCGTCATCCAACAGACTCCCCATGGAAGTTAGTAGACGGCAGGTATCCGAAATTTGCTGAAGAACCAAAAAAACTTTGAGTAGCTATTTCAGCGAATGGAATAAATCCACAAACAACACCAATCGATTGGACCACACGACCCTTCGTGTTTTTAAGCCAAATCTTCATTTTTAAAATCTCAATCTATCGCACAAGCTCTCCATTTAGACTCTAGTAGATTCCTCTTCATCGGATCCTTGATCTTTGTGAGTTTTTGAGTTGAAATCATCTTCCAAATCCTCCCATTTTCTTTGATTTACCCCATTCCTTCATTTTCCCAATTCTAATCTATTTCCTTGAAAAATGGGATTTCTCCTTTGGTTTTTATCATTTGTGGTTCTCATGGCCGATGCACCAAGGAGAAGGAAACAAGTGGTCTATTCAGAGAGCGGTGATGAAGAAGCGCCACGCTGACTTCACCTCAGAGTTTCTGTGCCAGGAAAGCAGAACAACCTTTCCAGTCAGGCCATACCATGCATCAAGACTTATCTTCATGTGACGCAGTAAGAGGTGGGAGAGATTAGGGTAGAGCTTCAGTTTCGATTAGTCAACCTCCACCCTTATTTCTTACCCCTTGGACAACACATCAGTACAATATTTTAAAAATTATAAGTGTACTGTCGAGCGTCAAGTACTTATTGATGATTTTGAGGGAACCATTATTGAGACAATTTTGGAAAGTTTATAACTCCTTCTCTTAGTCAGATTTAGGGCAACAAATACTCTACAAATTGAGCATCCCTTTGGCTTTAGAAGGCACATAAACACACCAGACACATACCAGAGAGAGTGCTACCAAGAGCCATTAGAGTTGTCCCTCCAAAGAGCAAAAACCCTGTTTGAAATTCACTTGCCTTAAAGGTTTTTCTCTTCCCTTAATCATAGCCCCTGGCTTGATCTTTACATCTTCCTAGGTTACCAAATAGAAACTCAACCTAGTAAGCTGAAGAGTACCACGTGTGACTCAACAACTTTTGAGCGACGTTGGGGTTCAGGGTGTATTGAATCCTCCACCATTGGGGCTGGACCGGTGAGTGTAAATTAAGATCGAGGTTTACTGATCAATGGTAGGTTTGGGGTATACCAAACTGAACAATGGTGAAGGGATCGCTCATGGACTCGACGCATGGAGGCAAAGGACGTGGACACATCGATAGTTGGCCTTGTCGAAAGTTGTATGCTCTAAGTAAACGATGCTGCGCAGTTAACATTTGTACTTATAACTTTTTAGTTAGTGATACTTCACCGTCCGGACGTGGTTCCATGGTTTTCCTTGGCTAAGGTTTCCACTTAAAAATCTCATGTGTTATGGTTGTTCATTTTTTCTTATATTTCCACACCTAGTTATAATCAATAACAAATGCATGCGATTCAAGCCTACCCAGACTAGGAGATTGAAATAGGTTGTCAGTAATTAATTAATTTTTAAAATACCTATTCAACCCCCCTTTTAGGTATCCGGTGATATAGGGATACACATATTATTTCATAGGAAACTTGCATCTCTTTCTCTTTCAGTTTCCAATTGACCAAACGTTGCTCAAGACGTTGTAGTGATTGCTCTTGTTGGGTCATGAATTGGGATAGAAGATCCTCGAGACAGGGCTTGGGAATTTGTTGAGGTACCAACTCTCTACTAGAGCTTAAAGGGGTAGAGTAATCGTAGGACTGTGGAGCTACATGAACCAATTGTTGAATTAGTTGGGCAGGGTTATGCTGTGGACCCATTAGAGGGCCAGAAAGAGGACTCTGATGGAACTATTGATATGGTGGCTGCAAGACTGACCACTGTACTATTTGTTCGGTTGTTGAAACCCTAGAGGATAATTGGCTAGTTGCAGTTGCTACAGTGGAGCAAGCTATTGCTTCTAGGAGAAATTAGGATGATTCATAGTATCTAGAAGGTAAGTCTAAAGGAATTTAGCTGGGTTTCTTGAAGGTACTGAAGTTACAGACCTCCTCTAGGATAAGTGGAGCAAAACCTTCATTCAAAGGACAAGTCGTTGTGGTATATGGGTACTCTACAGGCATAGATTGCATGGTTCAATAGGGTTCTCATGACCAAAATTCATGACTAGAGTCGATTTTACTAGGAATTGAACGGAGACCGCTAATGTTGAGACTGATTTAGTCAACTCTTGGATTAGGGTTTTGAGTTCGAGATCACCTTTGATCTCATATCCACTAGACATCTTTGTTATAAGAGCAGTTCGACTAAATTTGTTGGTAAAAGTCCAATGTTTAGGAGGGCGGCTGGAGCTTGGAAAATCTTGTAGGGGGCTATAGCAACGGAGAATAACATCCAAAAGAGAGGCATTGCTCTTGCTTCTAGATGTATCCTTTGCAAGGATAAATGTGAAACCGTACATCACATTTTCGTTGCTTGCAATATAACGATGGATCTATGGAAAATGACCTTAGAGATCTTTATTTGCCATAGATCGATGGTGATACTTGGGAAGAATGTTTTGACTTACTAAAAGGGGGAAGTCCTCTAATTTCAGAGTTTGGTAGGCTGCAACGGTTGCTGGTATGACAACCATTTGGAACTGTAGAAATTGGATTATTTTTTATGAGGAGAAGTACGACAAAAGTCTTATGAGAAGAATGGTGGTATCGGCCATACATATATTGGGCATGCAACAACTCCAAAAAGAGTATGAGAAACCCTATAGAAGACCTTGTGATTCTGAAAAACATTGGGCTTGGCTTGAAACTGAGGAGAGCACCCATCATTAGGGAGTGCCATTGGAGGGCGCCAAATATGGATATCATAAAACTTAACTGTGATGGGGTAGCTAAAGGAAATCTAGGCATGAGAGGTATTGGAGTTAATTACATTTAGGAACTCCGATAACGAAATGGTGGGGGTGCTCGTGGAGAACATTCGGATAGTAACTAATCATATGGCAGAATGTAGTGCAATATGTTTTGGCATTATATGTGCTCTGGAACAAGGCTAGCATAAAGTGTGGGTGGAATCAGATTCAGAAGCGGCAATCAAAGCATTCGAGAGTGGAGACATCCCTTGGAAGATGAAACGAAAGTGGGAATCAGCTATAAAAAAGTTGGAGTGGATTTGTTTCACATCCACTTGTAGGGAAACTAACTTTAGTGCAGGTAAATGTGCTAACAGGGCGTGCTCAATTCCACTGGGTCACAGACAATGTTGGACCAACAGACTGAGTTTTTTGAGTAGTCTTGAAGATCCTACGAGGTCTTACTATCACTTTGTGAATTGACGAGTCTCTTTGTATTGGGCAAAGAATTGCAAATGATGGATGAAGGTTAGGGTGCCAACCTGGTTGGGATGGTTTCCTTCATAGTGATGCCTATTCCAACCTAGAGTTCACATTTTTGTAGTGTATATTTGTGTTATTAATAAAATATTTCTTTTACTTAGCAAAAAAAAAAAAAAATAGAGTAGAAAATGGTTAAAATATTATCATTTCTATTATTGTATTATTTCTTTCAAAATGTCCTTAACAATGATAAAAATGTTTTGTCCAACATGATAGCCAACATAACACTAAGCCTGGGAAAAATAATGCCAAACATATATATATATATATATATACATAATTAATTCGATGTTCGAGTTATCTCATATCCAAGATGTGGCCCATTGACCGAAGGATCTAGAGTGACAAGTGAATTTAAAATAAAAATCGTACTGTACAAGAAATAATGTACAACATATCTGAGCTCACCATTATCCCTCTCTTGTGTAATTGGACACAGACAGATACTGGTCTAATTGAGGTTCCCTACCTCATTGTGTTTTAGATGATGACCCACGAACAAGAGGCACACTGGTTCCACTGTTAGATTAACTATGGGACCATAAGATTGCCATCGCATGGTCACCAAAACATGATGAAATGTCAAACAATCCAGGGTACACTGATTTGTAAATGTTTGGACTAGCATCAATGTACCTACGGCCACAATGAGCCTAATCTAATACCATCTCAAGCATTCCCTTCATGGACTTGAAGGATACCCATGGGCCTGCCTTGAATCCCATAAGAAAAATGTTTGAATCTAGCGGTTACTAGAAGTCACCGATCAAGCTAACATATGGTGTGTAGGTGCACCAATGAGTGAAGTAGATGTTCACGGAGTTAGCTCCCGTAAGAGTGCCATGTCACTTCGTGGGTAGTGAAACAACTTTGCTTTACCGCACCTAACGACTGCATCAAGTGGTGTATCCTAAAAAATCACTCAAACAGGCCAAGTCAAGTAAGGAACTCGCATAGTGGTCCACGAACGTTGACTCAAGAAGGGAGTATATTGGGGCAAAATCGAGAACAAAATAGAAGAAAGATTGCCTGAGTAGCTGAAAGTATATATGGAGTTTATATATATATATTTTTATAAGTACTTTAGTTGTATATATTAACTTGGGTTTCACTTAACCCATTTACTTAAGGATTAATATATTTGTTTAATACCTAAGTATATGTATTAGCCTACAGTTTCCTTAATTGTAAATGTCTCATTGATTTATATATATACTTTATACGTATAAGGTCTTATAAATAACTTAATAATGTAAGGTACAATAGTATTAATATACTCGTATTAATTGTAATGCACTCATCTATAGTATAACAATCAAAGGCCCGTGCTAAAGCATGGGCACAAATAAAAAATTCAATATTATGTTAAACACGAAAAAACAAAAATAATATAAATAAAATCAATATAGGAATCTATCAATAATATAATATGTTGTGGACAACCAACATGATTTTATATGCAAAATGTCTTGGATAAAAACATCAATTTAAAATGAAGAATTTTCTAGAAGAAAATATTGGTCACACCCAATTTCTTCAAACCTGCACAATAGAAACAAAAAATAATTAAATAGAAATACACAAATTTTATTTTAATATGAACTAATATATGTTTCTAAATATTAAGAATATATAAGTCCTATAGGTCTAAGTACTATAGGTCTTTCGCCGATGGCGCACTGGCAAAAATATGGGGACATTGTCAACAAAAAGCTACTTGATTCGAACTATATAGAGCCTAAGTTTATTTATCTTTTTTCGATTGAATTCTAATAAATTACATGTGCTACTTTATTATTGAGTTGTTGATTAAACAATTTGTATTTTTTTTTTCTGCATAACAAATGCATCAATAAATCCTCAATTTACAAACTATTCTCTAGTCATATCCAGTGCATCCACTACATTAACTTTTAACCTTCTGGTCAAGGCCAAGGTTTAAAGTTTTATTGCAGAACTGAATTTGCTTTGCAGTTTTTGGACCTGGGCCAACTCAAGTTGAGTTGGCTGATACAGAAGCGCTACTTGAGCGAGACCTTGTGCATCGGTGCTTGATTTTTTATGTTTTTGAGTATTGGATGCTACCACTGCACACCCAATTTGTCCAAAATCCTAGGAACTCAACTGATTTGACACTTTTTGAAATTTCAGTTCGGATGTTTGTTGTCACACTACAAAGCCTCTCACCACCACCATCATAATTGTTGTTATTACCATTGATATCATCATCATCATCATAATCAGCTAGCTGGTTGTCATTTTTTGGGAACTTCTATGACAAATGATTAAAAAAAAATCAAAAAGATTAATATATTTTAATTTTTACTGACATTTTGTTAATAGATGATAAATTGGCAAACAAAGGACTATTAGGCTATGCCTCAACATATGATAGATTGCCAAATAGATGACATTTTGTTTACAACACATGTAAGTATAAGAAGGTTGATCTCCACTCCTAAAAACCCCACGTGGGAACTCTTTCGAGTCCTCAATCCTTGATGAACCTATAGCAATAATCATCTAGATTGATAATTTCTAGCCGCAAGTTAAAACTCACTAATCAGGCTGAATTTTCGTCTGTAGGTCCACAGAGATGGGCCAAAAATTAGCCTGATTGGTGGTTTCTAGGTGTTGGATCCCTCAAATCCAACGGTTAGAAACCACAAATCTTGCTAAAAGTCAAATTCACCCCCACTGTTGAAAATCAAACTCACCCCCATTGTAAAAAATCAAACTCACCCCCATTGTAAAAAATCAAACTCACCATAGTAATGGGCAAAAAATCGGGCTAATTGGTTGTTCCTAGGCATTGGATCCAAATCTATAACAAATTAGAAAAGAAAAATGAGAGAAGGAACCATCCATATATAGAGAAGAAAAATAATGTTGAAGAAACATTACGTCCTTGGCATTCTATAAGGAAGAAGATTGAAGACATCAATTAAAATAATGTACCTATGGTAGGACATAAAGAAAAAACATAAATTAAAACAGACACTGAAAATAAAATGGCCAAAGAAAGAACCAAATGGTTACACTTTTGATTTATCTACAAATCAAACAAAAGACAATTGAAACTTGAAACAGCCCTCCATATTCTTTGAATTCTTTCTTCTAACTTAATATATATGGAACCCAGAAGATTAAATAAATTTAGCCAATTCGAACTTGCATCCCATGTGTTGAGATGCATTAAGGCTATTTGGGAGAAATGGCTCATTGGAAGGTCAATCACACAATGACGAAACAATAGTTGCAACTTGAGGATGATAATAGGACAAAATTAACTATTAGAGAACCATAAGGCAGAAAAATATTTATCAACAAAAGTTCCTAGTAGGAGTTATGTTGGTCTAAGAAATGTAAAGAATATTTTCATATTCTATGTTTGGCAAAGATTCCGTGTGACATAAAAACATTCATGTAACCGTTCTTACGAGCACCAGTGTAGTGTGAAGATGTCGTGGTACGCATACTTCGTCGACTACATGAAGACTAGAAGACAGAGACAGCAAGAATCAGACGGTTGACGATAGGAGTCATCTGAGTAACTACTCATTTGTCGGTTATAGATCATGTACGCTCGCTTAGGAAGGTAAGTGACTTAGTGGCCATAGGAATAGGTTTAAAATGAATAAAGTATAATGGTCAAACCTAGTCATTGGACAGACCCGAGTCTTAGTCAAAGTTATTGACTTATGGGAGAGTCCGATCGATTAGACAAAGCCCAATCGATTGGAGGCCTCTGTAAAATAGATTGGAGTCTACGAGACAGAACATGATCAAAGCTCAATTGATTGGACACATCTGTAAAATCGATTGGAGTCTACGAGACAGAACATGATCATAGCCTAATTGATTGAAGACCTTTGTAAAATAGATTGGAGCCTAGGGGACATAAACTTTTAAGTCTGATCAACTGGACTATGAACAATTGATTGGATTTACGAAGGAAAAACCCATTCGTACAAGGCCAATCGATTGGAACCAAAGCCCCAATCGATTGGACCCAGAGTACAATCTATTGGACATCACACGGATTGAGTTTTTCTCAGATCCAAAATTCTAGTTCCCACGATCCCACGTTCTATAAGGCTCAAGGTTACGAATTCTACAAATATAACCCTTCTATACCTTCTCAAAATACACTTCTATACTTCAAGAGAGAGAAGAAAATGTTTATTTATTAGAGTGTCCATTCGAAGAGCAAGAAGCTGTTTATTCCATTAACATCTTGTGAGCTTGTTCCTCTTCTTGAACAAAGCCAAGTGCTTGATCCTTTTCTCAACTTACGTCTTCCACTTAGATATTTGACCTAGCAGCCTGAATGTACTAGTGTAACTCAACACCATCGAGCAACTTAGGGTTTAGGGTGTACTGAATCCTTCACCTACGATAGAGGCTGGAGTGCTGAGAATTAAGATCGGAGTGGCCGATCGTCGGTAGGTTTGGGGTGTGCCAAATTGAACAAGCGGACAAGGATTCTTTGCTAGAAGGACGTGCGTAGACTCGTAGCGTTGATTCAGAGGACGTGGATGCATCGGCAGTAGGCCTTGGCTAAGGTTGAAAGCTGTATTTGCAATGGTGCTGCGTAGATAACCTTTGTTTCGTTTAACTTTTCAGTTAGTGATACTTTGCGTTTGGACGTGGTCCCGTGGTTTTCATTGGCTAAGGTTTTCACGTAAAAATATCTTATCTTGTGTGGTTGTTTATTTGTCTTCTGCTATCCATATTGATTAGAACAAACGAAGAAAAGAAAATATACCACAAATATATATTCGATTTGAATCGGTTGTGATAATCCTTTATCAAACAAATCAGGCATGCAATTTTCTCCCCTACCATAGACCAGTAAAACTGTTTAGGTATAATTAATTTTAAATACCTAATCAACCCCCCCTTCTAGGTATTTTCGATTAAAGAGAATGGACTGTTGGTTATTTCAATTGGTATCAAAGTGGGTTATTCTATTAAAGGTTTAATCACCTGAATTTAGATTCCTGTAAAACCAGTCCATTTTCATTAATTTGTCAAAATGTAAAAAGAAGGTGGAAACACATCTAGACCTCCATTATTTGATGGAGAAGACTATGCCTATTAGAAGGCAAAGATGAGGGCTTTTCTAAAGTCTATTGATGAAAGAGTCTGGATGGTTGACAGTAGGAGATAAAACTATTCTTAAACCAAAAGCCGACTAGAGCAAAAAAGATATTGACTATTGTTGTCTAAATAGCAAAGGGCTTAATGTTATTTTTAATGAGGTTGATAAGAATGAGTTTCGAAGAATCTCTACCTGTTTTTTTGCTAAAGAAGCATGAGACATTCTCAAAGTCACCCATGAAGGAACGTCAGCAGTTAAAATTTCTAAACTACAAATGCTGACCACTAAGTTTGAATCCATGAGAATGGAGGAGAATGACACATTCACTGAGTTCTATGCCCAACTCAGTGATATTGTGAGTTCTGCACACAACTTGGGTGAAAGCATTTCTGAACCCAAAGTAGTTTAAAAAATTTTGAGATCCTTACCTGATAGGTTTCAGGCTAAGGTAACAGCAATTGAGGAGAGCAGGGATATCGACTCTGTCAAGATCGATGAGCTGGTTCGGTCTCTACAAACCTATGAGATGAACTTGAGACAACTAAAGAAATCAAAAGGTTTAGCCCTTAAAGTTTCTGAAGCTCAGGATTCAAAGTCAGATGTTGACTCAAAAGTTGAAATGGCTTTATTTGTTAAAAAGTTCAAAAAGTTTTTTCGTTCTAAAAATGATAGATTTAAGAACAATAAAACTTTTGATAAATCTAAGGAACATGTCAAACTTCATGAGAGAAGTAGCAGAAGTGAAAGGATCACTAGGGAAAGCCGCTTAAGCGAACTGAAAGTAGGGTTTTTCCGTGTCGTCGGATCGGAAACCTTAATCTCAACACATTTGTAATTTTTATCCGATTATCCTGCAAAATGAGCAATTTTGCACAGTAACTCGTGTCGGATGTCGATCCGCACTTGGGGTTAAGTTGCGCGATTCAAACACATGAAATGACATTTTTTTTTATTAAATCAAACCGAATTTATTAATCGAACAAACGTGCTTACAACCATAATAAATAAACAAAGCAAAACTAACTAGAAAGCTTCTAAAAGAGGGATTAAGATAGAGAGAGAATGTTTAGAGAGAGAAAGATAGAAAGACCTAGAGAGAGAAAAAGAGAAGAGAAAGAGAATAGTTAGGAGTTTAGAGAGAGGAAGAGTTAGAGAGAGAGAGAAATATGTGTTCTAAAGAGAAAAAAAGAAAGAGAACTAGAGAAAGAAAGAAGATAGGGAAGAAAGAGAAACAAGTACCTCATTGTCCTTTCTTGATTTGGTCAAGTGAAGATCGGCCATGGGATTGGTGGTGCTC
Organism: Euptelea pleiosperma; assembly: GCA_035048495.1. Classification (NCBI taxonomy): domain Eukaryota; kingdom Viridiplantae; phylum Streptophyta; class Magnoliopsida; order Ranunculales; family Eupteleaceae; genus Euptelea; species Euptelea pleiosperma. The sequence goes on from CM068543.1 coordinate 45,967,933, forward strand.
GGCCAAGTGGTGGCCAGAGTAGATGTTGGAGAGTGGCTGGTCCGTACCCCCTACCTTATGATGAGTAGCAAGGTAAGGTGGGATCGTGGATTAGTGATCCAATCTTTGAGGTGATGTGCGGTGGGAGATGGTGGTGCAGCGTTTGCTAAAGGTGCAGGCGTGGAGAACATATGAGAGGCGCAAGGTTAGATGGTAGAACAATTGGCAAAGAGATCGGCCAACCATTGAGTTGCAAGTCGTGATATTCAGAGCAACACCGATCGGGTACAGCAAGTGATTTCAGCTGGTGGAGATGTGGAAGACTGGCTTGTGTTGCTGGTACACCGGTGAAACAATAAATAAAGAAGAACCTAGGTTGTTTTGGAGGAGTTGCTCATCTTGACGAGCTGCTAAGGAGAAGACGGCTTGGGGTTTAGAGCGGAGGAGAATGGCTTTTGTGGAGAGGACGATTTTGAGGAATGTGGAGGAGCAAAGATGATGAAGACGGCTTTCGAATCAAGGATTGAGGGGCGGCTTGCTATTTGTAGCGAAGAGGAGGAGAGGGGGGCAGAGTATGAGCACGATACAGGCGGTGTGGAGGTGCTGTTACAGGGAGGTGGTGGCGCACAACGGTGGTGATCGCGCGGACAGGAGCTGTTGCAGGCAGTAGAGGAGTTGACGGTGGTGGCACACAGGCAGCAGCATAAATGGAGAAGAAGAAAGGAAGATAAGGGGGAAGAAAAGGGAAAGAAGGGAGGAGTGGTGGTTGCTGGTTCGCATGACCGGACTTGCAACTCCGGTGGGGGTGTGGAGAAGATGAAGAGGAAGTGAAGAAGAAGAAGAAGAAAAACGGGCCAAAGGAGAAGGGGAATAAGGAGAAGGGGGTTTTGGGGAAGGAGAGGAGGAGATGGGATAGGGATTAGGGTTCCAACGAACCCTTTTCTTCCCTTAAAAAGCTTCCCTATTTCCTTTAATGGAAATAGGGGATTTTTTGAAAAAAAAAATAAGAAAATATATATATATTTTTTTCAAACAAACCTTTCTTTGGGGGATTTTCCCATTTAGTGGACCCCCTGTCATTTTTAAAATTTAATTTAAATTATTTTGAAATTCACGGGGTCCACTAAATGGTCGGGCAGCGGGTCGATGATGATGGCCGGCTGTTGGGCCACATGGACTGATGAAGTCCATCATCTCATAAGATGTTGTGACAGACAATATGCTGACGATTGGATGGATGGTGACTAGATTGGGACCCAGATTGGCAGGCCAACGGATTTAGAGAGATCCGACGGTCTGATGGACGATCCAACGGTCCGATGGAAGATCCAACGGTCCGATAGCTTAGGGAGATGGGCCAGAGCCAACGGGCAGGATTTCTAGGGTTAATTCAGTAGATCCGAGGACCGAGAGATGAAGAGAGAGAGAATAAGGAGAGATGAGAGAGAAAATTAGGGGGAGGAGAGAAAAAATATCAGAAAATGGAAATAAAAGTATTGGCAGAGGGTCTGGAATCCTGGTCTTCACTGTGACCATCCTTACGCTTCTCTAGTAGAGTAAAGCATCATTCCTTGTTGATTCATGTGGCTTTAAATGCTTTGGTCCGTCTCTTGGTCATTGGCTCTCCTATTCTCTTCGTTCTTTGGGTTGGTTATTTGGTCTTCTCATTCAGCCCATATTTGGCCTATATCTTCTAGTCATAGCATGTGGGCTCTTTAAGTTTTGATAATGGGCTTTCATGATCGATTTTGGCCCGCAAGTCTCGAGAATCATCCAATCAGGATTTTCTAAGACAGAAAAAACATGTAATGAGACTTAATCAGAACGACTTTATATCTAGACTTCCGAAAATATGTTTAATGCATGCAAATATACCATTTCGTCCAGAAAAGTGTGTTTTATGCAATGAAAGAGACTCTTACGTAGAAAAGTGGATAATTAGAGCAGTTTAACGTAGGAGAGTGTGATAACGCTTGAAGATAACAGTGAAAAATACGCACTTTTAAGCGAATATCACGAACCCTAATGTTTCAAATGTCAAGGTTTTGGTCACTTTACTAATGTTTGCCTAAATAAATAAGAATATAAAGGCAAGGCAAAAGCATTCAATGTCATATGAGATGAAGAATCAGAAGATCATTCTGATGATTCAGATAGCAATGAAAAGACTGATAAGTATATAACTTTTGTTGCTTGGTTTAATAGTCCCTATGAATCTCATAGAGAATCCAAGAAAAGTGATGATGAGAGTTCAGAAAACTCTTACAATGGGGACTCAGATGACTCGGCAGTTGGTGTGAAAGAGCTGAATGATAAATCAATAAAATTCATTAAGGCAAATAAAGTTTTATGTGATAGAGTTAAATGGCTTGACTCTAAAAATACTACTTTATTGATCAACACTGAAAAATTAAAAGTGTCTATTATTGGTTTCGAACAAGAGAATGAGTCTTTGTTAAAAAAGAACAAGTCACTAGAATGCGAATTTCAAACTTATATAACACATAAGGAATCCCTAGAAAATAAGCTTCTTAAAACTAATAGGGATGTGTCAGGATTCTCATCTAGCTCTATAAAGCTTGATGAGATTCTACGTGTGGAAAAAGTCTACTGAGACAAACATGGTTTGGGCTACAAATTATATCAAGAAAAAGGGTTTTTTTTCCGAGACAACGACTTTTGTTAAGGCACAAGCTATTCCCACTCAGATCATTGATCAAATCAAAATTGTCAAAAGCAATCTTGTGCGTACTGCAAAAATTTGGGTCATGTGATTAGAGATTGTCATAAATTGAGAAGAGGACATCAAAATTCTTTTGAGAAAGAGGTGAACTCAACTCAGAATGTGAAGAGTAAAAAAATCCCTATGAAGACACATTATGAGCTAAATAAATTAGATGTGCTATCTTGGAGGATGAAAGACCTACTGGAAAGGTCTAGAGATTTAATCAAGGAGATTGAGTCTCTTGAGAAATTCAGACATCCTCAGAGTTCTATAACTCAAAAGAGGAGAGATCCTAAGAGAATTAGTCAATCCACTAAAATCACATCTGTGTGGATTAAAAAAGATTCTCTGAAGGAGAACTGCTCTAAGTTGTCCTATCTCTGAGCATTGTGCTCACTTTTCCTTCGTGTTTTCCATTCTTATTATATATGGAGGGATTATTTTTTTTCTTTTTATTTTGCTTTGTTTTTAAAGAATAAAAATTAAAAAATTTTAGAAAATCAAAAGATCAAATGTTAAGAAGAATGTTAAAATAATTGTATAATGTATAATTTTGATGAGCAGTAATTTATGAGAACATTCAAAGAACAAGAAGTTAACTTTGTTAGTAAAGTTTTGCTAATCTCAGTATTATATTTTTTAATTATTATGATTGGTCAACTTTACTAGTGTGCATTAGTGGATTATTGAAATAGTATATCTCATATTTTTCACATGTACACTGATTATTACTATGGGAATGGATTTGATAGAGGTGTGAGATCTCGTATTATTGGAATTAGGAATAAACCTCCACTGACTATAACTTCAAATTAGTAGTGGTCCTGCCTTTAGTTGATTTTGAAACTGCACCATAGTTGACTGTTGGCCTCCCAATGTGAGTTATTATTCTAAGAAAATAGCTACCTCCAAAAATTAGTGTGAAAGTCATCTGTATGGCTTTGTTTGAAATAGTAATTTGATTCTTTTTGCTATAGAAAAGGGCTACCTACAAGGAGTGTGAAAGTTACCACACAATATTTAAAAAGGGTATAAAAGACAGCCAATTTACTAAAAAAAATTCTTATCCATTAGCAAATACCCATATACAAGAGTGTATGTGAGAACCCTTAATAACTCTAATGAGGTTTTTATGATCGGATACAGGATATCTCCAGATTCTGATTTTTGTGAGAAATTATTACTGAAATATATCCAGTACCACATATAGAATCAAATCACTTACACTTGATGGTATTACTGTTGATATTTGAATCTATGATTACTAGTGATTTGTGACTTGCACTAATTTCTAAAAGAGTTGATATTTCTGATAAAGCAAAAACTGAACTAATGCGTTTGGTTAATTTTTTCTTAAATATACTCAAAGTTTAGTGCCTATCAAGATTGATTCATGAATTGAATTCTAACATTTTTCTGAATATTATCTTTTCTTGAGCTGTTTAAAAATGGTATTTGATTTGAAAAGATTTAATTGGGGGACTTGGAAAATGAGCCTATTGTTTTAAAAATTAAATTAAATTTTTTTCCCCGAGTCAAAGTCCAATCGATTGGACTCTACGGACCAATCGATCGGAACATTCCAATTGATTGGAATGTACAGATCAATCGATCGAACATTCCCAATCGATTGGATAGTACAGACCAATCGATGGGATTTTTTCTAATCAATTTGCCACTTAACCCAATCTATTGGACAGTGCGACGCTCGGTTTTATAAAACCCAAAATGGGTCGTTTTTAACCCCAATCGATCCCTCCGCCTCCCAAATTTCTCCTAATCGATCGCAAGTGCCCGATCTATAGTTCTTGTACTATTTTGTGGTGAGTTTCGCTTGATTTCTCAAGTTTCTCATGTCATCTTCTTCGTGGGTTTTTGAGATTTTTTGGTTCAAATGGAGCTTTTCTGGTATTTTCTTTTGTTCATGGTTCTTATGGTGAGTAATCCTCATCATCGGAAGACCATTGTGAGTTCCAATGTTGAGAGTGATGATGAGGAACTGCTTGTGCTACGCGGTCAATCTCGCGTAAAACGAGGAGGAAGACTGGGTGGTTCTAGACATTCTGAGCGAGGAGAATCTTCTCGAGGTCCTATGAGAGTCGATCACGAGGTCAATCTGGACCCGCATAAATTCCTCCGGTGAGCGCTCCTATTTCTCCATTTCTTTCTGATTCAGCTAGGGATAGGTTTTAGCATTTCACTATTCACAAATTCACTACTGAAAGAGTAGTTGAATTTGGTTCTATCATAGGTTCATTTGTTCATTCCATTTTCATATCTAGTGAGTGGATTCATGCTACGTGTCTGAACATCCCATTCTATCCTGTTTTGGTTAAATTATTTTATGCTAACATGCATTCTATCCAGTGTGATGTCCAGAGTAAGCTATCGTTTGAGATTTATGTCTCTAGGGCTCACCTGACTACTACCCCTGATCTGATTTCTACATTATTGAGCATACCTCATCCTTCTACAATGCATGAGTATCTCCCTAGGACTCGTGTGTTGACGACTGACAGAGCCATCCTGACTGAGACTCTCACTGGATAATTGTTTGATTGGAGTACTTATATTCCAATTACATCTCTTCTCCCTGATTATCGGTTGTTGCACCTTATTTGTGGGTACAACATTGATCCACCTGGCCATGGGGCACAGGTGAACATTGATCACCTACAACTACTCTATCATCTGGGTACTGGGTTCGTCATTGATCTCCCCAGATTCATGTTTAGGCCCATGGCTAGGGCGGGTAGCCAGTTGGCTAATCATCACTGTCTTCCTTTTCCTCTGCTTGTGAGCTCTATCCTTCTTCATCTGGATGTACCAATTTCACCATCAGAGGAGGTCTGTTCTCCCATGGGACCCATTGGACCATCTACTATCCAGAAGAGTATGTTTCAGGTTCGGAGGGTGACTAAGGTTCCTCCGAATTTTGAGGATCTTTTTGATGATGACTTGGGAAACGATTCTGAGCCAAGAGCACACCAGACCGATACAGAGATGCATCCTCCCGAGCCTCAGCCATCGTATGTCTAGCCACCCGAGATGCATGACCCATACGCTTTAGAGTCTCTCTACCATCAGATGACTGGGTTTGATCAGCGACTCACCTCTCATGAGGAGTGGACGACTCAGAGCTTTCATCGACTGGAGGAGAGTCAGGATGCTGGTTTCGACCGGATGACCGGCACTCTGACGGATATGTAGAGATACATGGAGTATCAGTTCACGATGATGGGTTTTGGACAGTATCCACCATTTCAGGGTCTGGATCAGCATGATGGTACTGGCCCATAGGCCTAGTCTCCTCGAGAGAGACTACTTTAGAGTTATCTGCGTTTTCTATTTTGAGATCTTGTGTACTCAGATAAACTTTTTGTCTTAGTGGTTATACTCTTATTTTTTGTTGCTGATGTATTAGAGAGTATAAACCTTTTTATCTCTTTGTATGACATGGTACTTTTGGTATTTTGTTATATATATATATATTATGCACATGTTTTTCATAATGATATCCATTGCATGCTTATTATCTGCTTATATTTCAGTACCTTTTTCATTCTATGACAAAAAGGGGGAGAGAAAATCATAGAGGTAAAAAGAAGTAGATGTATGAAATAGGGGGAGAGAAATTAAGGGAGAGAGTTATACATTATTTTTTCAATTTCTCTATTTGTGATGTGCATAATTAACTCACTGCATTTTATTGGTTTATTGATTGCCGATGATATTACATGGTATGTATTGTTGGTAGAATGTGTAGGGAACAAATCAAAAGCCATTCTATTATCTGTTCGATTATCTCCGAGAGATTGTGAGATAGTGAGTGAATCATATAAAATGGTGGGATTGTGATTAATTTTTGTTTATATTCTATATGATTAAATATTTTTTGTCACAGAATTGCCAAAGGGGGAGATTGTAAGGAATATTTTCATATTCTATGTTTGGCAAAGATTCTGTATGACATAAAAATATTTATGTAACCGTTCCTACGAGCACCAGTGTAGTGAGAAGATGTCGTGGTATGCATACTTCGTCGACTACGTGAAGACTAGAAGACAGAGACAGCAAGAATCAGACGATTGACGACATGAATCATCTGAGTAACTGCCCATTTGTCGGTTATAGCTCGTGTACGCTCGCTTAGGAAGATAAGTGACCATTATATTTTATTCATTTTAAACCTATTCCTATGGCCACTAAGTCACTTAAACCTATTCCTATGGCCACTAAGTCACTTAAACCTATTCTTATGGCCACTAAGTCACTTATCTTCCAAGGCTCTGAATGTTCTTATGGAATTCGTCTCGAGGCTATGGAACCATATCAACGCATCACCCTTCAAACTTGCCTGAAACATTCGGCAAAGTAATCCATCATATCGGAATTCTTCCCATACCACCATAACCTGCTTATAGTGACAGAGATGGTCAATTGGATCTGTAGTTCCATCGAATAACTTGAATCTCAGTTGTCAAAAATTCGGCGGTACCTCGGCCTTCTGAATTTCTTCCGAAAAGGGGGAAGATCTCAACATTCTCAAAGCGTCCCGAATAGCTCCTGCAGCTGTCTTTTCTCCATGAGGTTTTGACCTCATTTCTCTATCCTTTGTGATCATCTCGGTTACTTTTTTCAAGGTAATTATGGCGGCGATATCGGACTTGCATTTTTCAGGGATTGCTGGTGATGGGGCAGTTTCCTCGATTCGGATTTTAGGATAGGGTTCTTCCTGCTTGTTGGTACTCTGTACATGTTCGTCTCCGGCTCCAACTACATTCGCCCGCGATTGATCTCTTCTGTCTTCTGCATCTTCCAACATCTGCTGTCTCAGAAGATTGTTCTCTTTTCTTACCTCTTCCATCTCCTTTCTCATGTCCTGCATTTCGGCCAGGACCCTTTGCATCATTTTATGTTCTCCCAGACTCAATACTTCCTCCAGTTGGCCCTCTTCCACGGATTTGCCGACTTCGTTCTTAGATTTGGTTTTGATGTACTTTGGCTTGGGTGCCATGATAGCTTGAGCTTATCTTTGAAGAGCACGTGGATCTTGAGTGTCGTTTCACACAGACGGCGCCAAAGATGTGGGGTAAAAATCCCACAACTCCACAATATCTGAGAGGTTCTGGTTGAAGAAGTAAGTCTTCCCGATATGAACATGAGTTTCACTCCCTATTGGTCTCCTCAGTGAAGTCGGTGCAAAGCGGACTAGTATACCGAAGATAGCTGATGAAAGAGGTACCTGAAACAAAACTCTGCCAGTGGGACTCCACTTTTAGAGCCTCTGATGATTAAGTCAGTTTCGTTCTTTGTTTCTAATTTTTATTTAGTGTTTGCATACCTTTTTGGTTGGTTGCTTCTCTTATTTATATGATCCTCTTCTTTTGACGTGTAAAGATGCTCATATTTGAAATATCTATTTGGTCAATTAGAGATATTTTGTCCTTTGCATGACGTGTATCGTGATGTGTTACAATCCGTACTCTCAGTGATGAATATGGTTTGTCTGTTATTCTGTTATTATAGTGAAGCCTATCAACTCGGCAACAACTGACCTCAGTGACCTTGGTAACATTGGATCTTGCTGAGATGGTTTACCTCATTCATCTCGGTCATGTCGGATCTTGCTGGAATGCTTTACCTCAGCTATCTTGGTCATGCTTTACGTCGGTTGTCTCGATCATGCTTTACTTCGGTTGTCTCGGTCATGTCGGATAATACTGAAATGATTTATCTTTCTCCTAAAATAGTCCCCACATCTGTACCATAATCTGGGTTTAAACTCTCCTCGCTCCAAACACATATCAACCAATAAAAAAAAATAGAAGAATTCAAGGAAAAACCCAGACAAAAAGAAAAGCCAAAACCACATTAACCGAACAAAAAAAAAACCACAGAAAAAAGGGATAAAAGAAAAATAAAAACACAAACCTACATCCAACTATCATAAGAGATTATTAAACTAAATCAAAGAAAACCACATACAAATACCTAAAAACCAGACAAACAAAATAAAATAGAGATACCCACATTGAAAAATCACATAAAAAACACATAATAGAGAAGAAATAAAGATTCCCACTGAGAAAACCTCAAAAGAACTACATAAACCAAAGAAAATCTACATACCCATAAAGTGCAATGTGGCATTGGGGGGATGTCTATTAAACTTTTTATAAAAACTTCAGTGAGAGAATACAAATACATTTACCCAACAATTCGAAATGTAGGTTGGAATATATCCATGCCTTCTTTTATTTGCATGCTGAAACGTTCAGCAACCCTTAATATTCCATTTCTGAACCCCAACTACACGGTTATGCTCCTCAAGCTCTTGAACATTATGTTTCCTCAAAAAAATATAAAATGTCAAACAGAATGGAGCAATTGAAAGACACATCATGAATACCTTGCATTTCATCTACTCGACCCGAAATTTCACTTGCTCCAAAATCACCAAGTGTTTCTTCAAACAAATACTCATAAAAGATCGCCCCAACTCTTCGACACCTAAATCACCGCAATTTTTTTTGATAAAAGGATTAAACTCATTGAAAGAGACAAAAAAGAAAGCAAGAAAAAAACTTATCAAACCTGATTTTTTAATCGAAGAAGTTTGGGTTTGGTAAATTTGCCGAAGTTAATGTAAGAGCTTTCAATTGATTAATGAAGGGTTTTGGAGGATTAATGATGATGTTTTAGGATAAGGAAAGAAATTTTTTGATTGCAGACGTTTTGGGAAAGGAAAAGGTTGGAAGGGGAAAGGTTATTGTGAAGAAAAGTCTAATATACCCCCATTTTTTAATAAGGTTAAAGCAATTATTAAGGGATTGTTTTTGGAAAAGCTTAACAAGAGTATTTTTGGAAAACATCGGAAAAAGATTGGCAAAGCGCCACCTCAGCAGTGTTGAGCTTTAGTATAGATAATAGATGTCATGAGCCTAAATTAGTCTAAAACTTTGTCGGTCTACTAAGTCCATGTGGACCTGCATGAAAAGGCTTGAAAACATTGAAAAAGTAAGTTTCCCAGAGTTGGATGAAATTGTATGTAGATGTTCTAACAATTAAATTGTGTCATTTGATGAAGAAAATATGCGAAAAGAGGTCCTATATAATTAAAATAGACCAAAATACCCTTTGAGGTTTTCAGGATTTTACAAATGTGCTAGTGGCATTTTAGTGGGGGTTGTTCCTACAGATGATAAAATGTATGAGATAGATATATTAAACAGTATAAAGAAAGAACACAAAATAGATGAAATGTAATTATCAATGTTTACTTACTATTGTCAGATGGAGAATGCAACATGAGTATTATAACTTTTCAATTTTGAAGGGTCTTAGGGACCTCTAGGGAATTCACCAACCTCTTCGACCTTGTCTTCATCTTCATTAGGTTGTGGGTCATTAGCAACCTCTTCAGCCTCATCTTCATATTCACATGGTTTCAATATTCACTAGCCCGTGTTCTTCTACTTTTTGCTCCTCTTAAATTTGAGGATTAATCACTTCTCGTTCTGTACGACATCTTATTTAATACATAGTAGGATGAATCTAAGAAGGTGGTGTTGGAGCCAGAGTACTAGCGTCATCTTTAGCTTTACAATGATATCAAAACATTGTTACTTATATGTTAATACAAACAATGTGTTTATTTACAAATTTAACATCAATGAATTAACAAGAAATATCGAGACAGCCAAGAAATTTCCCATGCCCCATTTATCTGAGTAAAATTTCAATCAACTCCTAGAATAACTTAAACATGATATCCTAAAATATAAAATTTATATACTTTATAAAACTATATAAACTATGTTCTCTGCTTTGATTATACAATTTAATTAAAAATTTTGTCATTAATCTCTTATTGAGAACCCCCTCTCTTTCCTGGAGAGAACCTTAGCCTCCTTTTCCCTTATAAGAGAAAACCTAGCTCATCGCTTGAAAAGACGAACCCCTAGCCGTACACAATTTTACTGCCCCCTTCTCCATTAGAAAAAAAAATCCTACACCCCTGTCTTGAAGAAATGAGGATAAGAAAGAAGAAGGAAAAGGAAAAGAAAAAGGTTAAAGGAACACTAAAAAACCCTAAACGAAGACTTTAACATAAGAAGTAGGTTTCTAATTTCCATTTTCCCATACTTATTATATGTAGATATTCTTGGTGCTGTCTGGTTATATTGTTAGTTTACCATGCTTGTGTTATAAGCATGATGTGTACTTTCCGTTGTTATGATGTTGTATTATGATATCCAAGTATGATTTCCTTCTTTCCCATATGCCAATTTTCATATATAATTGTTATTATATGAGTGATATATTGTTATGAGTAACATCATCATGGAAGCATACATGCATAGCTCATGAGTTGCATGTGTTGATTACATTGAGATATGTTGTTGAGAGAAAGAAGGGCTCAGAGCCCTAAGGTGAAAGGTCCCAAACAAAATATTCGGGTATCCATGGGTGCAAGCTCCTACATGCATCTAGGATTATTAATTATCCATGGGTGAAAAGGTTCTAAGATTATGTATACCCCTTGGGTGGGTTTTTCTCTTCTATTATTGCATTCATCACATGAAATTATACATATGTTGACAATATGTGTTCTTGCCATTATATGTTTTGTTGAGATCATTATGATATATTTCATATGGTATTGGTGGTGGAGGAATACTCCTATTAGGCTTCTTAGCTCATACCTTCAACGTTTCAGATGCCGTGTGAGGATTCGAGCTAGATTGGGACAAGGATAGTTATCAGTGGAGTTTACTTGCTTTCGTAGTGATAGATCTTGATTTCTTTTCAATAAATCTTGTAATAAGACCTTTATGGGATAATGTTTTAAATGTTTAAATATAAACCAGATGTTTATGATGCATTATGGAATAAAAGAAAGTATGGGAATGCTTACTTTCAAATTTATGATTTTTTGCATTTTTGTGTATGTGGATGTATTGGTTAAAGTAAATATCCTAAGCTACTTATTATTTGGTTCTATGAATTGGTGTTGAGGATCTTGATTGCATAAATTATCTCTATAACATTTCAGGAGAGAAAACCTTTGACAAACTAGATTTTGAAAATTAATCATTTAGAATTCTTGTAGTTTCAATTTTTTAAATTTTAGGTTACTCACTATTGGGGCTTCAAAATGATCCCCTTATAGTCATTTTTAGAAAAAAAATTAAATATGAAAGTTGAAACCCTGTGAGTTAGTTTTTCAACTCCATTAGAAAAATCTTAAAATTTGATCTATGTAATTCTATAAGATAGATTTACTAAGGAAATATCAAAAAAATTCTACCTACGTACAAAAAATCCTTAGTTAAGACTTCGAGAGCATTTTGATTATTATATAATTTTGTTTTATAAGTGTGTCCCTAAAAATTCTGGTAAATTCCTCACCAATTACCCTAGAATCCTTATAATGTATCTGTAATAAATAAAATACCACTAAGAGTTTCTGTAGTTTTTTCAAAAACTAAAACTTAAATTAAATAAATTAAATATTTTGACCTAGCTAGACTAATATGCATGTGCTTGACCTTAGGATATTTCTTCCTAAAAGATATTTTCGTAAAGATTCTAGATTTGGGTAGCATGCCCGGAACAGACATTGGGGTAAGGATTAGTTATGGATCCCATAGCGGTGATGGTCCTTGTATTTATTTTCTTCTAGTTTTCACTAAAGTATCTTAAAATTATTTAAAATAATTAATAATATTTTTAAAATGAACTTGTAGAAAACTTTATTTTTAGACTTTTTTTGCTCCTGCCCAATGAATTTAAGGTTGATTGTTGTTTATGAAAATGACGTTAAAAGAGTAAAAGTAATAATTTTTCATTGTCTTTACAAAAAGTCTTGTAACTATTTTTATTAGTTGATAAAATTATTAAAATGAAATTTTGAGATATTTTATTTTGCTGCATTTTCCACACTTTCTATACCCTTGGGTTGTGAAAGAGCTCTTCTCAACTGTGGATATAAGCACACTCCCAAACCACACAAATCTATTGTAGTATATGTGATCGATCTTTTTAGTTCTATCAATCTTTTGTTTATTCATGGAAGGTCATTTTCAACATTCCTTATCCAATTCATGGAAGTTAGAATTCATGGTATTGCCTACCTAGCTAAATCTGATTCTTATTTGGTTCTTGATTCCATCATCTTCTAATCGTAGTATTAATTCTATGAAACTCTTTAGGTATTCCTCACAAATCTATTTCTTTCTTTTCCTCTATTTCTATTATTTCATCTTTACCACAATAAACAATCTAAAGTACGAAGTTTTTTCTAAACCATTTTCTCTCCATCCTTCACTCTATCAATTAACCTTATTATTTTGAAATACTCTTAACTTGTGAATGATTCTTCAACTTCCCCTTATGCTCTTTATCGCTCGTGAGTGTTTTTCGTGTTTAGAGGAGGAAGCAATCACATAACTCAATCATCAAAGGCGGTTATTTCAATTATCAAGCACCATGCATCATTATTAATTAACATGATTGGTTATGACTTGGCATTGTTTAATAGACTTGAGAGTCATCATACTTTATCGAACCTACCTTGACTTATCAATTCAAACTTTTCAATCAATGTGACACCACTAGGATTGAGGACAATGCTAAAAACAAAACAATCCTAACCGATAGATGGCTAAAAGATAACGTTAACAGTTGAAAGAATTTACAAACTCTCCAGATATATATTTGTGGTGATTAGAAGCATAGATGAGTCCAAGGGCCATGTATTCACCTACGATCCATTGAGAATAGTGGATATTGATGAAAGTACTCCTAGAAGTTGCCATGTACACAAAAAGATAAAAGGTTAATTGAATTCAAAAAATCCAACTATATATTCAATTTTGTCTTCTTGTATACATGGCAACTTTTGGATTATACTTCCATCCACTTTTATGGAAATTCATTCCATAAAAGATTTTATGGAGGATAATAGACCTCAATTATAATATAAAATGAAATTGATGTTGGCCATTTTTTGGTGTTAATACATTCATGAGTCGTCACTTATACATGACAACACTCTTTTAGAATATTGCCTTTCATATCTCGTGGGACCACTCTAAATGTGTAAGTGGTGATTCCTGAATGTACCAACACACCAATATCAAATTTTTCTAAAACAAATTAAGTGTTGTTATAGTCAGGTGAAATATTCTTTATGAAGATTCATATGAAGGGAAATGCAACTTACATGTTGACTAAGCTAGTTGTATTTTTTGTCCATACAAATTTGTACAATTTGTGTTAGAGTATAACTTGTATTGGGGGTACTTTGGGTATTTCATTATACAAGAGATTATAAATATTCTCTAAATGAGAGTGAGATTTTACTTCTACCTTGAGAGAATGAGAGAGAGAAGAAACTATTGTAACCCTAATTCTTTAGAGATACTATAAAAGCTTTATTTTCCACCCATGAATATATATAAACTACTAAACTATGTAAATCTATTTTGGTTTATGTGATTGATCCTTCATTGTACTAGAGATTATATATATATATATATATATATATAATCTCTAAAGGGGAGTTGTAATTTTACTTATACATTGAGAGAGTGAGAGAGAGAATAAACTATTATTGTTACTATACTATAAAAGCTCTTATCGTGCATGAATACATACAAACTACCAAACCATGTAAATTTGCTTTAATTTACTCTCTCCCAAGGATTTTCTAGGGTGGAGTGGTGTCCAATTCACCCCTCCAACGTATTTTGGCTTTTATGGGAGAAATCTCTCTTTCTCTCTCCTACTTAAAGTTCAACTAGGTTTCTAAAATCTCTTTCCTTTGTACCAGGCTTCATTTTTTAAATTAAACTATCTTAGGTGTACAAGTTTTTTAATTTACAAAAATGAACAACAAGAAGGCTTTACGCTTTAAGTACTTCTTCTTTTCCACCTAACTTAAAATTTTTTTTTTATGTTCGACCCTTTGAAGTCTGATTGAGTTTAATATCTATCATTTAAAGTTGCTAAAATTAAGAAATTCTCTACACCAATAATACATCCAACAATTTCACCTAGGGTGGGGTGCACCCAAACCCTAATCATTATTCAAAATAGGTATTAGTGGGTCCCTCACTCCCCATTAATTGTTCCCAATGATCTGGCGAACAGGCCCAATTATAATACAAATTACCAATTTACCAATCTAAGTTAAAATTATCAAAATACCCCTGTATAGTAAAATTATCAAAATACCTTCCAATTATTGTTTGATGCTAACACCTTATGAAGTTATCAAATTATTCTTGCCAATTATTATTTAATGTCAATGCATGGTGAAATTACCAGATCACCCTATATAGTAAAATTTTCCAGAATAACCTTACATATATAATTACCATTATAGCCCTACATGTAAATTGAACAAACAAATAAACAAGCTCATACATTTATCAATATGGCCTCTCCACTATCAAGTTGGCATATAAAGTTTTAATTTACCAAAAAATTCAGCAAATAAACCTAATGGGCTTCAAACAAGAAAACTATATGGGCCCCAAATAAGGTTATATAAAATTGGGTCTAGAAAAATCTGGGCTGTTACAATTTTCGTGTTTAAAGGAGGGAGCAATATCACATATATATCTCAATCATCGAGGAAGGAATGGGTATTTGAATTATCATGCACCATGCATCTTATTAACTTGATTTGTTGGCATTATCCCATAGATCGACATGAAAGTTATCATACTTATTGGACCCTACCGTGACTTATCGATTCAAACCGTTCAATCAATGTGACACCACTTGGATTGAGGTCAACCTTAAAAGTAAAACAAATCCTAACCTTCTAGTAGCGTGGTAAAATTTGGATGGATGGTTAAAAGATAAGATTTACAGTTGGAAACAAATCCGAACTCTAGATATTTGTGGTGATTAGAAGCATAGATGAGTCCAAGGGCCATGTTTACAGTATTCATCTAGGATCTATGGAGAATAATTAATGGAAATTGATGGAAGTACTCCCAAAAGTCGCCATGTGCACAATAAGACAAAATGTTATATATGAATTAAAAAAAACCCAACAATGTATTCAATTCTACCTTCTTGTATACATGGCAACTTTTGGAGTACTTCAATTCCATCCACTTTTATGGAAATTCGTTCCATAAAGATATATAAAAAATGAAAATGATGTTGGCCATTTTTGGTCTTAGTACATTCAGGAGTCGCCACTTGTACATTTAGGGCGGGGCCACAACACTCATTTAGAATATTCCCTTTCATATCTTGCGGGCCCATCCTAAATGTATAGGCGGCAACTACTGAATGTACCAACACACCCACCAACACCAAAATTTTTTCTCAAAAAACCTAATAGTCGACCATTTTCCTGCTAGCTAGGGTTGCGCTTGGGGCAATGATAATTGGGGCCATGATGCAGCTGGTCATGAGGTTGCTATAGTTGGCCTTGGTTGGATGAATGGAAGAATATACTTCACTGCCATGGCAGTGTTTTGGAGTATCTGTCGTGAATCATCCAAGGAGAGCCATGAGAAAACCATGCAAAACATTGGAAATAGAT
This sequence comes from Euptelea pleiosperma, assembly GCA_035048495.1. Classification (NCBI taxonomy): domain Eukaryota; kingdom Viridiplantae; phylum Streptophyta; class Magnoliopsida; order Ranunculales; family Eupteleaceae; genus Euptelea; species Euptelea pleiosperma. The sequence continues at coordinate 45,984,210 of CM068543.1, forward strand.
AACATCTAGAATTATGTGAGACGATCGACTAGGCATGAGGGAACATTTAGACAAAAATAAAAACACCTAGCTAGAAACTAGGTGAGGCGACTAAGGGAACATTTAGACAAAAAGCCTATCTGAACTCTTGGCTTAAAAATGAAGCTGTAAATCCTCTTTGCGGCCAATATTGTTTATGTTAGAGAAGAACATTAATAGAGAAAATCAGCAAGGAAGGCTATGATTTTCTGAAAAATACAAGGCAAGGTACAAGATCTTAGGAAACTCAACAAGCTAATTATTAAATCAGGACCTCAAACCTCTGTATGTATTTAGTAGTAAAGAGACTCTCAAGAATTCTTTTGAATTATGATTAACGGGGGTGGTTGCTGATGACCCAAGATCATAACTGATTCAACGATGAATCTTCGAATGAGCATTGCGCCTTTTTTTTTTAATTGTTTTTTGGCTTGCAAACCACAAAGCATGAGACAGTTGTCCTGGTGTCCTGGGTGGTTACAAGTCTTGTCAAGAAGTCGTTGTTTAATTGCACTAATTACATCGGCTCCATAATTATCTTGGAAGACATTCGTTGGAATCTTCTAGAATCTCGAGGCTTTGCAAGCTAATGGGTATCTCCTGGATAATTAACAACCATCTTACTCATAACAACACTAACTAATTTCTTTTTTGTGGATATCTTTGTCCACAACTTAAACATACTCAGATAGCCATTCCTAGGAAAAATTAGGGTTTAAACAATCAAGTATTATGTTCATCAGTGGACATGGCATGCATTGGGGCAAGATGGCCAGTGTGCCCAAGTACTCAACTACTTGAAGGATCACTAAGCTCTTAACATGGATGCATTTAATGATATTTGTGACAAAAAACAGTGATCACACTTCAGTCTCTGTCAAGGTTGAATCTTGAGTTCATGGCTTTTTAGAGTATTTGCAATTGCTTTTAAGGAAAAAAATGTATATGAATTTTGCAAGACAGAGATAAGAAATTAATCCAGGATTATTGATTTGATACTCATCAGAGAAAGAGATAAGGAGTAACCAAAAAAAAAAAAAAAAAGAAATTGAGAATAACAAAAGAAGAAAGAAAGGAGGATTATTGTTTTCGACATAAATTAAGATTTCACATATTTTACACATAGATGGCGAGTCTTGCAGCAATTGAATTGTGAATTTAATATATCTTTCCCATGTTAAAGAGTTTCGATACATACCACTTGATGTTTAGAGCAAGAAATACACTAAATATTGACTTAACCCATGCCTTATATAGGATGGTGACAGCAGTTACAATTGACAATTGTAAATACAGAATTTGTGATTTTTTTTGGTGGATTCTCATATAAATCGTGGGAATCCACCGTTCGGGAATCAACGGAAATGCTTGAATTTCTTCAGATTCATGCTTTCCTGCAATATTCAAGGTCTCATAATGTAGCAGTAGTCCTACAATCTCTCTTGTTTCTGGGGTGAATGCCAAGGCCTATAAGCATATCTTACATAAATATATACTTACCTCTCATTACAGTAACTACAGCTGTAAGGGATCTAACAACATAGGATTATGTGCAATGTAATTGTAAACTCCTTCTTTTAGTGTGTTAAATCATCATTAAAGATATCAACTGTTATGAAGAGCTTCCCACCGCTAAGAAATCTATGAATGGGATGCTGGCCTCATTCTCTTGCTCTTTAGTTTCCTGTTCCACCTCTTCCTCATCTTTTCTTGTATGATCTATCACTTCGCTTCGGTTAGAGTCGGTGTTTACACGGAGAAAATCGTAAAACTCGACTGGGTTATTTCTATCTGCAATTATGTACAGTAATAAGCATATTAACATGGAAATACTTGTAACATCTTGAAAAATAGAGTGAAATAGGAGAGGGTTTAATTTCCCTTACCTTCAACCATCTTCGGACAATAACTAGGGATTTGAGGGTATAATTCCTTTAGACTAGGGTGGCAGCTATGAATGATCGGATCATCAAATTTTTGATAGTACTTCTCCATCAAAGAAGTAAGCTTCCTCGGCTCGGTTTGCATCTGTACGTTTTGTTTCATTGACGATTTCCGTTCATTAATCAAATTTTGAGCAGCTCGCTTTGCGTAAAACCTCGATCTTTCTCTACACCTTCGTGCCATTATCACATGCCAATGATTCTTTACCGCGTTATCAGTACGCCCGGGGAAAAGCCGCGCGATAACTGCCCATCGGTTCCCATGGATCCTGTGAGATGCGAGAAGTCGTTCCTCTTCCTCTTCTGTAAAAGGGCTTCGATTGATTCTTGGATCTAGCTGATTAAACCATCTCAACCTACAGCTTTTCCCTGATTTTTTTTTACAGATAAGGCATGTTAATTTGCATACTGAATAATAAAATTTTTTTTGGAAGAACATGTGCTTAAAATATTAATAAGTTCAGTAATATCAAAATTTAAACTATAGATAGATATTTAACGAAAACAATAAATTCGAAAATTTCTGTTAGAGTTGCACCTGATCTTCCTTGGAGCTTTTCGGCGATGGCGTTCCAATTATGAGGGCCATACCGCTCCACGAGTTCCCTGAGCTTCTCATCTTCGGCTGGTCTCCAGTGGCCTCTGGTGCACATCTGATCCCCCGGCGAAGATGATGAAACCAAATAAATCAAGTGAAAGAAGATAACCCTAATTTGATGATGAAATTTCTTTTTGTATGTGTCCTTTCTTCTGATAAATCTTACAAACTGAAGCCAAGACTCTTTATAAAGTTCTAAAACTTACAAAAAATATGAATTCAAGAAGAACTCAGAGCTAAAGATCATAAAGAGAGAGAAAAGGGTTTTCATGCAGAAGGATAATCGATGGTTTAAGGCTTTGTTTGTTTGTTATAGTTGCCAGGATTGATTTAGGTAAACAAAACAAGGAGAAAAAGCAGAAGATCCCAACAGAATATATGGAGGAGAAGAGAAGTATTTCCGTTAGATACAGGGCGAGTTTGGAGAGACCTGCACCAGCGATTGATGCAACATCTAGGCTAACAAAGGCTTGTTATTATAAATAAGAAAGAGAAAGAGAGAGAGAGAAAGGTTGCTTGGTGGGGTGAATTTCGTTCTGCTTTCAACGTCTCTCCAGTTTCTAACCTACTTAACCCACCTCATCTTTTTTCTTTTCTTTTTAATAAAAAAGATCATATATATGTTTTGTGTTTTTATTAACCAAAAATCTCACCTCGTTATTGCTCAAGAAAGCTGCGTTTCTTCTTCACAAACAAAACCCTAATCACAAAAAAATAATATAATATAATAATAAGAAACCTGAACTGTAGGGAACTAATTACCTGACCTTTGTGTTGTTCACACCAAATATTGCCATGTGGCACACTTTCTAGGTCTTACTGAGCATGAACCCATACTATGTTAGCCTGATAGGTGATTCCTAGCCATTGGATTTGAGCATTTTTCATCATGAACGTCATGAACAAACCTATGACTGAAAACATGCATCCTGTCCCTAAGACCATGATGAAAAGAAATTCTCATATCCAATGGCTAGGAAATCAAGTCAGGCTGACTTTTAGCATTTATGTTCTCTAAGGGTTAGTGGACCCAAGGGTTAGGTATTAGTGAGTAATACGTCAGGTTTCCTCATATAAATAAACAACATAAAATGTGGGTATTCTTGTTAGACTTGCCTTGTTGTAGGTTTCAGTTTCGGTTCACCTTTCAGACCTAACTAACAATAGTCTTAGAACTCTCGAATTGCACGTGGAGACTCGGACAGATAATGCTGGTCCCGAGTCAAACATATGGTCTTTTGTTGTTGTGTCGATGTAAGGGCTTGATATTACAAAATTGCCCAGGTTTATGAAAAATAAAAATAAAATTCGTAAATGCCATTTTCTTTCGATACATGCAACGCGGGTCCCCCCCCCCCCCCCCCCTCTCTCTCTCTCTCTCTATATATATATATATATATATATATATATATATTCTCTAAACTCCTTATATATGATCATTTCTATGGTAATAGGCGTGTCAGTGGGTCGGGTTCGGGTGTAGTTACAGTATACCCAGACCCAACCCTAGCTACTATTTATCTGGTCCAGATATGGATGGAACGAAATCTTACTAATCGACGTCACGTCTCTTGGGTTTCACCTGACACCAAGAAATGACTGATTACGCATTTTTCACAAAAATAATTAAGAGCATAAAATCTTTAATAAATCGATAAAATTTGTGATAAAGAGTACACAATTTTCCTAGAGATAAGATTATTTATTTTGTAGCATTATAGTTGAAGCACATATATTTCTAAAGGAAGCTTTATTTCATATTGGCCAAAAAGAAAGAAAAGTCATCACCACAAACAAACTTGGGTTAATTGAATTTAATAACCTTTTGTCTCTTATGTTACATGTCGACTTTTGGGATTGTGAACATCGATTTTCGCGGCTAATTGTTAGCCGCAAAAATTGTTTCTAAGTGCTTTTAGTCAAGTAGCAAATAAAAAGAATGAAGTACATAAGTTATAACAAAGTTAACGGTAGGGCATTTTCGTAGTTATTCAATGGGAAGACGATAAATGATACAAGATTTTAAATATGAGTCCGTCTAGAGCTACACCCATTTCTTACATCCACTTCTTAAACCCGAGGTTGGGGCCCACATGGAGATCATGTTGGACAATCCAACCATACATTGAGTTGTCCTTGCCATGATGATCATCTAAAAATCAGTTCACTTCAAAATTGCTAACCATATAAAAAATTGATTGAAAATAATGGTTAAATTGGATGGTGTGGATTTTTTAAATTAAAGTCATATTTTTATGAGGTTAGGAATGTTAAAATGTCCTGATTTTTTGTGAGGAAGATAACCATAGTATGAAAAACTCAATGTGCGGTTGGATTGTCCAACATGATCTCCATGTGGGCCCCAACCTCGGGTGTAAGAAGTGGCTGTAAGAAATGGGTGTAGCTCTAGACGGACTCTTTAAATATCTCATCATTTTCCATATATGTAAATATCTCCGTAATATATTATCAGTAATTAAGCAATCAGAATTACTTGGAGCCTTACTATAAGTCCACTAGTGTGCTAAGATTATAAAAAACCTAAGCATAACTCTGAATCCAATTAGGGCACTAACCCATTGTTGAGAATCACTCAAAGTAAATCATGTTGATCATAACCATCCCATCGATCAATAGTTTTTAGGACATGCATTTTTGTATTTTTGTTTTTAGAACTCTTGCTCGGAATCCACGGCTGAGAGCACTAGTGCAAAAAGGCGAGTCCCTAAAGCCTGCTCCTTGCACAAATTGATGAAAAGTAAACACCTCCTTAAAATGGTGTTAGGGCTATTTTGGGGTCGCTTATAAAAAAAGAGAGGATATTATGGGGTCGTTTTTCTGGTGGGGGGAATCAGGAAATGCAATGCGGGTTGCGTCAGAAGACAAGGAGTTCAAACGCCTGTTTTAATTGAGATAATTGGAATGTCTAGATATCGTTTTTAATATTATTTTTTTTCTTTGAGGGGAAGTTTGGGGTTAGGCAAACCTATCTGACCTCAAATGAAAGGAATTTTCATTCTTGCATATCTAACCTAATAGCGTCTTCATGGATAAACTTGTCGAAATCGCGAGTAAAGTTTATTAAATTTGCCACGCCATTAGTTTCACGGTAACCAAAATAGAAGGAAATATAATCAAAATGAGGCTAGAGATCATTGATACAATAAGATTTTTTTCTTTTTTTTGCAGAAGAATAATATTGGAATGCTTCCCATTAAAAACTCTCTTTTGTTTGAAATATAGAGAAAATAAGTGACTAAGAGACTTGTTTCTATATTATTTAATTTGGACCCGAGACCCTTTTAACCGTTGGCCTACCTTTCTCTGAGATGGGAGAAATTGCTTGTAAAGAAAGCGAGAAAGAGCTATCTCTCGTCTTTCACCTCCCATATGTCCAAACCTAAAAAAAAAAAAAAAACCAGCACAGGAGATTGGTAACCGTTGCTACTTAGCCGTTTTCTTCGCCTACAAAGGACAGATAGCAGTCGCTTTCTCCCTACCTCTCTCTCTCTCTCTACTTAGCCATTTGTCTGTTATTTTTGTCTAATCTCTTATCCCTTTGAGAAAGATAATATGGGATTATCTCCAAACTCTTCTTACACCTGTAGCTTTGCTTGTATTTCTAATAAAAGTGATCTTATTAACTAAATTTCATTACTGAGAATGAAAAGCAAATAGAAAGAGTAGTACAGACATCATAACCCTTCATTGTCTGAATTTTTTTCTTAACTGTTCACCTAGTTCTACCTACTTTTCTTCCAACCATCCTTGATTCAGCGGATTACCCAACAGTTCATATTTTCTGATAGGTTTGATTTGTGTGGCTCATCGAAGTACTCGAGAAACATTAGTAATGTTCGAATTCATGACACTTGTATGACGAGAATTTTTTTGAAGAATATTTGGTTTTAGAAAAACAACCATGTGTATATCTGGCGAGCGATCATTGCTGCATGATCGCCAGTTCAAAAATTTTCTCCCTGTATGACACAATACTTTGGAAATATGTCATGTTTCTATTTACAAAAAATGTGTAATTAAGAATAGGCTCTCCATACCATTAGCTTCTAATTTATCATTTTCCCTCTAATTTATAAAAGCAAACGAGTAAAACTAACCCATTTACTTGGGTGGTCTTCTATTCTTTCTGACATATATGAAATTCATTATCTGAAAGTAATCTCTCGATCTGATGAAGAAATTCATTATTTGTCATTTCCATATTCTTTTCAAACTGCAGTTATTATCCATTTCCTAGCTAATCTCAAGTGACAGATTCCTGTTACAAAAGAAAAGTTCCGTAGGTATTATCGCATTACCATCGTGACTATCTGAATGATTCTGCTCATTAACCTGGAAAAATCATACCAGTTAATGGCTCTAACCAGCCAATGGGTGGACTACATCAGGCATTGTTAATGCCAATCATTTTATGGGTCCATCTGAAAATAAGATCTGTATATAGGACATCATGTACATGTGATTTTTCAGACTACCGCCGCTCCAATCTGTGTGGCCGATCAACCGGATAGCGTAAATGATTTGCGTCTGCCGATTGTGGTGAGAGATCATCCATCTGAAAATAAAATTCCTGTATGACTTAGGTTGGGGATATTCACCTAACTATGTTAGAGAGAGATAGAGAGAGAGTCTTCTTGTTAAGTACTAATTCCATTCAGGGGGCCCCATATTTCGTCTTTAATGGCCAATTCTCTCACGAATTTCTTTCCTTTTATTACTGTTATTATTTTCTCGGATGTAGTTTTTTTCTGGGTGCGGAAGTTAACTAAATTCCCAACTGAAAAACGGTTGAAAGCCAACTTTCGAACCGTTGAAAGAGAAAACCTTTGTTTCTTAAGCTCATTCCAACGGTATACCTACCGTACCTAACCATGTAGTACTATACTTCCCTCCTTGTCCTTCTCCATTTGTTTATTTTATTTAATAGCCGCCTGCTTGCTTATCACCCAAATTTCCATTGCCATTTCTTCCCACACTTACCCCCATATTATATAAAAATATTAAAAAAAAAACACAAGTTCCTTGTACAGCTTATGAGGTTGTAGAAACTAAGAAAATAGGAAGGAAATGCTCCTTTGAGTGTAACTCACTTTTTCCGTTTTGGGTATTAGGTACACGACAGGGAAATTCATAAATATCAGAACTGACAAGGATGCATTCCTTTAAATGGATTTTTATACTAACTTTGATGGAATTGAACACCTTTATGTGGTGTATGAAAATTTGGAGGGATTTCTAATTATCTTTCCCCCCTTCTTAATCAATCCTTGAGAATTTGATTTCTATAAAATTAGCAGCCATGACTAAAATGTTTAAAAATTAGGGTTTGTTCTTGCCATTAAAGATTGATGTGGGACTTCAAATTGATATCCAAAATCACCTGAGAAATATTAGGTTTTGGAAAATGTCAAAAGTTGTTTGTGACTGCATTCATTTATGTCATATTCTCATTATCCTGAGGGGTCTTGTATGATACATTATGTATCACACAATTCAGAAAAAAAATTCCACAATCGCATCGGACGTATAGTTTAATTTTTTTTTTTTTTTGCCTGTTAGTATAAGTAGGAATCCATATGACTAGCATCAGAAAAAGTTGCAAAGAGAGACCGTGCCTTTCGGCACAAGTGTTGATATTAACACAATAGAAGTCGCGAAACAAAGTCGATGGCGATAATTTGTCGCAATCGGATTTGACCGAGTGAAACGCATATAACCTTGACAAATAGCAATGCTTCGCGGAAGAAAAGAAGGGATTCTTCAATATTACTCAAGAGGGCGATATGATTAAACGGCAAAAACTAGTGAATGCTGACTCTACCGCGACCAATCGCATTTTTCCATGTTAGACTTCAAATTATGAGAACTGAAGCACTATGAATCAACGGTAACCCGTAAAGGTAGGAATTATATATATATTACATGCGTGTAGTCGAAGGCATATCCACTGAAGAGTTTATTTGCCCTCTTATCATTTTCTCACTCTCTCCCCGTTTAATTTCGTTTCGGCAATGATAGTGCAAGACAAAAATTAATGGGTATAGGTGAAATAGGTTAAACCTACAAAATTTTGATTAGATTGTTTGAAGAGATCTTGGCGCGCATTTGTAGTCGGACCAACAGAAATTATCTTAAAATTTCTTTTATCAACAATTTGAAAGATAATATTTTCACTATATAACATAACTAATCAAATTGTGAGCACTCGTCCACATTTAGTTTTTTAGCTTATTTCCTACCAAAAAGATAGTGAAAATCACAAAATTTTGCTACTTATATATCTTTTAAACTAAGCATTGGTACTGTATTGGTAGTCGCTTCGACGGCAAATCCATCTTTAGTGTTTGATATTTCGATAACATTTTCATGATGGCAAAGATGACATCTCCTTCTATGTCTACTAATATTTCTAAGATTAGATTTTGATTCTAAAAGAGTCAACCATAATAGTTACAGCCAACTTAGACTCCAATATATAAATTTATACAATTCTCCCTTTAACAAACAGATATTCAGCCAGTATCCAGATAATACTCCAACTCCAAATACCCTAGGTGCACAGCTTTGGCAGCCCATCTCTTTCCATATCAGGCAATTCTTAAGGGAAAGAAACGCATCCATGGAGATTATTTACACCACCTTCCCATTTAATTTAACCTTGTGTCTTCGAGAAGTTTATGATATCCACCATTAGGTCAATACTATGAAAACTCTCTTATACTGTAGAAAGAAATTTCCATTTGATCAAATAGATTTTGGTTCAAAGCTAATGATCAACTCTAGAGATTTAGTGATAGAGAGATACTTGACATTGGGAACTCAAGTTTATACTAATAAATTTACCACGCCCCATCAATAGGAGATTCTAAAATTCATGAGGTTGGAATTGAGGCTGAATGAGAAAAAAAATCTTTTTAGGGGCATTTTGGCAACCACGGGGTGGGTAGGGATTTTGTAAGGATATGAGGGCATTTGGGGATAACTCATGTAACCCTTTTTTGTAATCAGGATAGTATAGCATAAAACCAATACATGCAAAACATCTCAGCCTCCATAGTGGGAATGCTCTTCATCCAAACTAACTGCTTTTTGTGGAGAAACATCCTACTTAAGAGGAGAGGTCAAATTTTTTGCCATACTAACTTGCAAAAACTAAAAGAGAACGAGAGAAGAGGGAGGACTAGGAAATGTGTTTAGTATTTAAATTTGATATGGAAAAGGCCTATGTCCATGTTAACTGGGATTTCTTAGATTATGTTTTAGAGCGCATGGGTTTTGGGGTCAAATGGAGAGGCTGGATTAGGAAATATGTCACCATGGCCTCTTTTTCGGTGTTGATTAATCGTTCACCAGCAGGTAATTTTTTCAGAGTTCAAGGGGTTTAAGTCATGGGAATCCATTATTGCCCTTCTTGTTTGTGCTAATCATAAAAGTTTTAGTCGTATGATGAAAATAGCTTAGGAGCTAGGTGTGGTAGAAGGATTTAAGGTGGGTAGGAGTGGTCTATCGATATCTCACATTCAGTTTGCCGATGATACCATTTTTATTTCTAGAAGGTGTGAAGGGTTGATACTATTTTTCTTAAGGGAGTTTTATGTTATTTTGAGGCAATTTCTGGGCTACATATAAATCTCGCAAAGTCAGAGGTTTTTGGAGTTGAAGATTCGATGGTCTCAGTGAAGCATCGTCTATTTTAGGGTGTAGGGTCGGATACTTTCCTACAAAATATCTTGGTCTACCACTGGGGACGAGTTATAGGAGTAAGGCAATCTGGGATCCTGTGATTGAACATTTGGAAAGTCGACTTGCTAGATGGAAAGCCAGGTTTCTGTAGAAGAGGGGTAGGCTCGTACTCATTAAGAGCACATGTTCCAGTATGCTGATCTATTATATGTCTATCTACTCGATGCCTTCGAGCATAGAAAAGAAAGTTATGAGACTGATGAGAAATTTCATGTGGAGCAGCAAAGGTGAAGGGCGGAAAATTATTTTGGTTAGATGGAGAGTGGTAATGAGACCGAAAGAGAGAGGATGGTTAGGAGTAAGAGATTTACAATGGATGAATGAAGCTCTAAAATGGCAATGGAGTTTGGGATTGAGAGGGATAATTAATGGCCGGCATAGAGTTATAGTGGACAAGTTTGGGGAAGGTGTCATGGGGTGGAGTAGTACGTGGTAGGCCGAATGGTGTGTATGGATGTGGATTGTGGGGAGGTATCATGAATAGATTACATAAGTTTAAGGAGGGGTGATGTTTAAAGTGGGCATGGGGAATAAGGTTCTATTTTGGGAGGATAGATGGTGTTTGGAGGATAACCTGAACTCTGAGTTTCACATGCTCTCTTTCTTATTTCAAATAAGAAATCTGCTTTTGTCAACGATATGCAGGTTGTTATAGACGGTCAACTAGCATGGCAGCTAGGCTTTCGTCGTCAACTCTATGACTGGGAGGTGTCACCCTTGGAAGCTCTAATGAGCAAGATGGGGGAGATCCTTAATGTCAGCTCACATAATGACTCTAGATGGTGGACCTTTGATAACAAAGGTAAATTTTATGTTTATTCCTTTTATGGTAAATTTGAATGAGGGGAGACAGGTGTTTCCAGCGACTAAATTGTGGTGATGCAGAGCTCCATCCAAGGTGCAGATTCTAGCATGGTGCGTGGTTCGATGGGGACTTGTAGAAGCTAGGGGTTTGTGTCTTGGATAATTGTCCTATATGTGTACAATGTGGAGAATCAGTTAAACACTTATTTTTTACATTATAGATGTGTATGGCTCATTTGGATAGGATTACTCGGGGAGCTTGAGGTGTATTGGGTAGCTCCTAAGTCGATTAAGGAGTTATTCTATACTTGGGAGAAAGAATGGACTTGGGAGACTTGGGTGGGCTTTGACACCATTAGCAATTATATGGGGTGTGTGAAAAGAGATGAATCACAGAGTGTTTGAGAGTAACAAAATGTCCTCACTGTAAGGAATATTTTCATATTCAATTTGGTAAAGATTCCGTTTAACATAAAAACATTATTGTAACCGTTCCTACGAGCACTAGTGTAGTGTGAAAATGTCGTGGTACGCACACTTCACCAACTACGTGAAGACTAAAAGACAGAGAAAGCAAGAATCAGACAGTTGACAATAGGAGACATCTGAGTAACTACCAATTTATCAGTTAACGATCGTATACGCTCGATTAGGAAGGTAAGTGACTTAGTGGCCATAGGAGTTGGTTAAAATGAACAAAAATATAATGGTCAAACTTAGTCATTAAACAGACTCGAGTCTAAGTCAATTATATTGACTAATGGGATAGTCCAATTGATTGGACACTTATTCCCAATCGATTGGAGACAGTGTAATCGATTGGAGACTACGAAACAGAAACTTATTTCAGCACAATCAATTGGAGACTCTGTGAAATCGATTGGAGTCTTCGGGACAGGAACTTATCTGAGTCAAATCAATTGGAGACTCTGTGTAATCGATTTGAAGTCTTCGGGACAGAAAGTTATATGAGTAAAATCGATTGGAGAACCCTGTGCAATCGATTGGTGCCTTCAGAACAGAAATATTATTGAGCCCAATCGATTGGACACTTATCCCCAATCGATTGGACCATATACAGAATTGGTCTTTCTCACATCCAAAATTCTTGGTTCTATCATCCCATGTTCCACACAACTCAGGGTCTTGGAATTCTATAAATAGAACCCTTCTATGCCTTCTCTAAACACACACAGAGACACAGAGTGACTCAATCTTCAAGAGAAAGAAGGAAAAGTTATATTTATTAGAGTGTCTATTTGAAGAGCAAGAATCTTATTTTCCATTCACATCTTATGAGCTTGTTCTCTTCTTGATCAAAGCCAAGAGCTTGATCCTTTTCTCAGCTTAGGTTTTCCACTTCTATATTCGACCTAGTAGCTTGAGTGTACCGGTGCAACTCAACACCATTTGAGCAACTTAGGGTTCAGGGTGTACTGAATCCTTCACCTTCTGTAAAGGCAGGAATGTTGAGAATTAAGATCGGAGGAGCTGATCGACGGTAGGTTTGGGGTGTACCAAACTGAACAAGCGGACAAAGCTTCTTGACTGGAAGGGCGCGCGTGAATTCGTAGCGTTGATTCAGAGGACGTGGACGCATAGGCAGTAGGCCTTGGCTAAGGTTGGAAGCTGTATTTGCAACGGTGCTGTGTAGGTAACCTTTGTTTCGTTTAACTTTTCAGTTAGTGATACTTTCAGTTTGAACGTGGTCTCGTGGTTTTTCCTTGGCTAAAGTTTCCACGTAAAAATCTCTTGTCTTGTGTGATTGTTTGTTTGTATTCCGCAATATATTCTGATTAGATCAAACGACGAAAAAGAAAATATACCACAGAGGTATATTCGATTTGAGTCGGTTGTGATAATCTTTTATCAAACAGCTAAGACATGCGATTTTATTCCCTTACCATCATCTAGTAAACTGTGTAGGTATAATTAATTTTAAATACCTAATCAAACCCCCCTTCTAGGTATATTGAGTTAAAGAGAATGGACCGGTGAAATTTCAATTGGTATCAGAGCGGGTATTTCTAGTTAAGGTTTAATCACCTAAATTTAGATTCTTGAGAAACCAGTTCATTTTCATTAATTTGTCAAAATGCAAAGAGAATGTGGAAATACATCCAGACCTCCATTGTTTGATGGAGAAGACTATGCCTATTGGAAGGCTAAGATGAGGGCTTTTCTAAAGTCCATTGATGAAAGAGTCTGGATGTCTATAGTGGATGGTTGGTCACCACCCACAATGGAAGTGGGAGATAAAATCATTCTTAAACCTAAAAACGACTGGACTAAAGAGGACATAGATTGTTGTTGTCTCAATAGCAAAGGGTTAAATGTTATTTTTAATGTTGTTGATAAGAATGAGTTTAGAAGAATCTCTACTTGTTCCCTATGGATCTCATGGAGAGTCCAAGAAAAGTGATGATGAGAGTTCGGAAGACTCTTACAATGGGGACTCGGATGACTCAGCAGTTGGTGTGAAAGAACTGTACGAGGAATCGATAAAATTCATCAAGGCTAACAAAGTTTTATCTGACAGGGTTAAATGTCTTGACTCTGAAAACGCAGCCCTAGTAATTGACACTGAAAAAATTAAAAGTGTTGATTACTAATTTAGAGCAAGAGAATGAGTCTCTGCTAAAGAGGAACAAGTCATTGGAATGTGAATTCCAAACTTGCATGACACGTAAGGAATCCCTAGAGAATGAGATTCTTAAATCAAAGAGGGATGTGTCAGGATTCTCATCCAGCTCTGCAAAGCTTGATGAAATTCTCCATGTGGGAAAAGTCCATGGAGACAATGAGCAGCTTCCCATATTCAGTACTACCTGTTACCTTATTTCTATGAAAGGAAATCCCAATTGCATCTAAATTAGATAAGTATTCAGTGCAAAACTCAATCGCTTCTTCTGCAATATAACTTTTAGCAATGCAGCCTTCTGGACAATTTCGATTGCGTACATGACCTTTTAATAGCTTCATGAACCTATAATATATATGAAAAGAACCATATCAATGACACTAACCGATTTTGGCAAATGATAAAATACAAGTGTATAGTTTTGCAGAATATACCTTTCGAAAGGATACATCCACCGAAAGTGCACTAGCCCACATAATCGGACTTCTTTGACAAGATGCACCGTTAGATGAACCATTTTGTAGAAGAATGATGGTGGAAAGTACTTTTCAAATGAACACAATGTAAGTACAAGATTATCTTGTATATCAATTAATCTTATCACATCCACTGCTTTGCTGCAGAGAGCATTAAAGAAGAAACAGAATCTACTGATAGGCACTCTCACCGGTTTTGGCAACAAAGAACGTATTGCCACTGGCAGCAATTGTTGCATTAATATATGACAGTCATGAGACTTAAGACCATACAACTTCAAATCTTCCATTGAGACACAGTTTCTGAAATTTGAAGAGTATCCTTCCAGGACTTTGAGTGTATGCAATGTTTTGCAGAATATCCTCTTCTCGTCCTTAGATAATGTATAACACGCTGGAGGCAAATACGTTTTCGTCCCTCTGACCTGAGGTTCTAATTGCTTCCTCAAACCCATATCTAAAAGGTCCAGCCAAGAATTAATACCATCTTTTGTTCTTCCTAGTATATTCAGTAATGTCCCAACAATGCTCTCGCACACATTCTTCTCGATGTGCATAGCATCCAAATTATGTCGGACATGCAAAAATTTCCAATATTCAAGCTCAAAGAATATCGACTTCTTCTTCCAACAATTTGAAGATCCAATCGGCTCATCCACATTGTCTTCCTCTTGCGGTCGCTTTGATTTTCTGGACTTCTTGAGACTTATCTTCTTTTTTCCCCATGAGTATTTGATCCCTTCTACCTTCCTTAGTATTTGCTCTCCACTCAAAGGTTTTGGAGCTGACCTCAACTCTTGTGTACCATCAAACGCCTTTTTTTGTTTTCGATATGGATTATTCACTGGAAGAAATCTTCTATGACCGGTATATATATTCTTCTTTCCATGTTTTAGTCTATGAGAATGGGTCTCTTCGCCACATATTGGACAAGCATAATATCCCTTGACGGTGCAACCACACAAGATGCCATATGCAGGAAAATCATTGATCGTCCATAACAACACGGCGTATAACGTAAATGATTCATGTCGATATACATCATATACTTTAATACCTTCCTCCCATAAAATTTTCAGATCCTCAATCAATGGTGCCAAGTAAACATCAATGTCGTTACCATGCTATTTTGGACCTGATATTAACATTGTCAACATCATAAATTTTCTCTTCATGCACAACCAAGGTAGAAGGTTGTATATTACATTAAGACCGGCCAACAACTATGTCTACTAGATTGCATACTATGTGGATTTATTCCATCCGTTGAAATACCTACTCGAAGGTTTTTTGCTTCTTCGGCAAACTTTGGATACCTGCCGTCTACTAACTTCCATGCTGGGGAGTCTGTTGGATGACGCATTTGACCATCAACTTCTACTCTTTCATGATAATGCCATGTCAAGTCTTTTGCTGTCTGTTTGGAATAAAACATCCTTTGGAACCTCGGGATAGGTAGAAAATATCACATTTCTTTCGCAGGGACCCCTTTATTTTTCTGTCTTATTCTTGTTTACCTTCTATCTTGACGTTTCACAAATGGGACATGTCGTTGCATCTTTGTACTCCTTTCTATAGAGTATGCAATCGTTGGAACATGCATGAATTTTCTCGTATGACATTCCCAATGCAAACAATGTCTTCTTTACCTGATGGATGGATGATGGAAGTTCATTATCATTTGGGAGCATGTCTCCCAACAATTGTAGTAGCTCTGAGAAACCTTTGTCAGACCACCCATTCTTACTTTTTAAGTTCCACAGTCTGACCAATGCCGATAATTTTGTAAACTTTGAGCAACCTGGATATAAGGGCTTCTCGGCATCTTCAAGTAATTTTTTAAATATTTCAGGATCACTCATAACGTCATCGTATGCGTTCTGAACCATTTCTACTGCATCACCAGCATCGTCTGAAGCTATCCCTCCCATCTCTTGATAGATGAAATCTTCTACATTAACACTTGACTCTGCCAGCGTCCCACTCAGAACTTGTTCTCCATGCCAGACCCACGACTTATAATTTTGATAGATGCCATTAAAAAATAAATGTCCTTTTATCTCTTTAAAAGTATGTTTAACGAGATTCCCGCATTTTTACATGGATATCGTATAGAATCGGGGTCACTCGCATTATCTTTAGCAAATTTAAGAAATCGATCAACCCCATCACTATATTTCCATGATCTTCTATCCTTGATCATCCAAGATTTATCCATTATGTTGGACCCTGAAATATATCGTGCACATTGAAACAACTTGAGATAAAGATCAATATGCATGTATTTGGACACTTATCCCTATTTGTTTCTAGTCTCTATCTAACTTTGCTAACTCTAAAGTTCCCTAACCCATTCAAGAACTGATATTGCTTCTTATTTGTCATATATATGTAGTGTCCATATTAGTTTAAAATTCGGTAGCATTTCCCTGCACTTCTCCCTATATACGTTTATTTTTTGTTGATTTTCATGTCAATCAAACTACCAAAGTAGTTGAGACATGAAAATCAACAAAAAATAATATATAAGAAGAAGATTTGGGAAAATAGTACCGAATTTTAAACTAATACGGAGACTACATATATATGACAAATAAGAAATAATATCAGTTCTCAAATTGTCCACACCGGACAATTCAAGGATCAAAATATTTGTATAAGTTCACATTCATAGCAATAATGATACTTGAACAGGCGCGCGATTTTATGTTAACTCATGTAAGAAATTAAAGACTGGATCTCGGATAAGATTATAGGGTTGAATCAGGCCATATACAGTGCATATATGCTGTGTGCAACCTCTTATCTTTGATGGAGTCTTCAAGATCTCATGCTTATACTAGTGCTTTGTGCAAATGTGAATTAATATCAAGCATTTTAACTTTATAAGTTACGGCTATATAAAGTTGAATATGTACAAATTAACACACTCAGTGTAGTCATCCAACATCAACTATATATAGTTAAAACAAGAAATATTGATTGAGAATACATACAGTTCAATATAACAAAAGAAATTAAAGTAAACATTTACTAATCAGGTTAAACATTAATCAGGTTCAATATAACAAAAGAAATTGCAGAGAAATCAATTTTTTTTAGCCAACCGATGAAGGTATTAGTAAACATTTTTAAGCTTTTAACTCTAGATCTGAGCAAGAAAGATAATATTTTGATAAATGTTGCGCCCCTTGTGGTGAAGATACAAAGTTGTGCTTATTACATTTGATATTGATCATTGTTCCTATCAATGCAGCAAGGGCAATTTTGTCTTTGCACTGCGAATGGCCCTTCATTTATCACTCACATGCAATGCACTTAGTTTTTATTTGAACAAGATAAAATATATCAGTGACGTTAGAGGAAAAAAAAGGGTATAGATATGACGTGGCCAAGGATATTCATTATCCACATGGCCAATCCAGAGGATTGTCTTGCACCATTCAAGGACAAGTAAAACTTCCCCTGCCCCAATTGCTGCCCACAATATGAGCCATGTAGCACACTTTTAGAGGATGTTGACCGTATGGATGTTAGGCCAATCCCTAGATGGGCCTACAAACCAAGAATCAGCCTGATTAGTGATTTCAAACCTTTCGATCCTTGTACTCAAATTATGGTCAATAATGGTCAAATTCCCAAGGTTAAAATCAGCCAATGAAAATGACTCCAATCCAACGCTTAGGAATCACTAATCAATTTGATTTTAGATTTTTTTGGTCTAGTTAGGGACTGACCAGTCATGTAGCTACCTAACCACCCGCAATTCAAACCATGTGGCAATTTCTTAGACAACACTAACTGTACAGATGTTTGGCCAATCCCTAGGTGGACCTATAACCCCAAAATCAACATGATCGGTGATTTCTAAGCATTAGTTGAAGTCATTTTCAAGGGTTGATTTTAGCCGTAGGAATTTGAGCTGGGTACAAAGATCCAAAGGTTTGAAATCACTAATCAGGCTGATTTTTGTTTGTACATCCAGTACTTAACTTAGAGATTGACCAGATATCCATACGATCATCATCGTCCTCTAAGAATATACCACGTGGCTCATAAAAATCTTTTGTCTAATAGATGAATGACCTG
Source organism: Euptelea pleiosperma (assembly GCA_035048495.1). Taxonomy (NCBI): domain Eukaryota; kingdom Viridiplantae; phylum Streptophyta; class Magnoliopsida; order Ranunculales; family Eupteleaceae; genus Euptelea; species Euptelea pleiosperma. Next base: position 46,002,543 of record CM068543.1, read on the forward strand.
AACTGGCTACTTCAATGTTCACATGGCAACCCGCCATTACAGTGAAGAATTTTGTACGGTAGCACCATTATAGTGAAAAAAATCTATTTTTTTCATTCTTTAATGACGACTGGTACACCACCACAGCGCTTTTTAAAAAAATAAAAATTTAAACAGATAAACAAATCATTCTGAAATTTCTAAAACCATCAAATATGGGTTTCAAGTTAATGGTAAAACACATGCAAAAATGACTCTAACATGGATTCAAGCATGTGCGGCCCAAAAACTATGGTAACTGATAGCAATGCAACTCATTTACACTACAAGAAGAGAGAGAGAAACTCACTTGGGCTAGGGCGAGCAAACTAGGGTTTATATGGTGCGAAGGCGACGGCGACGGTGATGGCGATAATGACGGCAACGGCAGCAAGTGTAAGATGGAGAGGCGCGACAATGCACAGGCTTGGAGAGGGAGAGGGAGAGCTAGAATAAGAGGGGCAAGCTTTGCTAGGGTTTGGAGAGGGAGAGGAACAGTATTCCCGCACAGGAGGGAAGTGGAAAAAATTTCGCGCCGTGTTATATATAAAACAAATTCGGTATTTAAATAAACTGACGCGGGAAACTTTATTGCGTCAATTTTGTAAAAAACCGACGCTATATATTTTTTGTTTGCATCGGTTTTGTAAAAAACCGACGCTGTATATTTTTTGTTTGCGTCAATTTTGTATATATTTTTTCAAAAATTTTGCGTCGATTTTTTTAAAAACCGACGCGATCGCTCTGAATCTAACCGTCGCCGGACCAATTCATCTAGTAGTGCAATAACAATCAAGAAAAATGTCTTCCTCCAAGACAATTTTTGTTAAAGCCCAAGCTATTCCCACTCAGATCAATGACCCAATCAAAATTGTCAAAAGTAGTTGTCAGTGCAAGTACTACAAAAACATGGGTCATGTGATCAGAGACTATTACAAGTTGAGAAGAGGACATCAAAACCCTCTAGAAAAAATGGTGAATACCACTCAGAATGTGAAAAGTCAGAGAATTCCTATGAAGACACATTATGAGATAAATTATTTGGATGTGCTATCTAAGAAGATGAAAGACCTACTAAAAAGGTCTAGAGAATTAATCAAGGAGATTGATTCCCTTGAGAAATTCAAACAACCTCAGAGTTATGTAACTCAAAAGAGGAAAGATTCTAAGAGAATTGATTTATCTACCAAACTCACATCTGTGTGGGTTAAAGATTCTCTGAAGGAGAAATGTTCGACAATGTCATATTTCTTAGCAATGTGCTCTCAACCCCCTCTTATTCTCCATTATTATTTTTTGAGGCATTTTTTTTCTTTTTGATTTTGCTTCATTTTGAAGAATAAAAATTAAAAATATTTCAGAAAATCAAAAGATCAATTGTTTAGAAGAATGTTAAAATTATTAGTTCATTATACGATTTTGATGAGCAGTAATTTCTGAGAACATTCAAAGAAAAAGAACTTAACTGTTAGTAAAATTTTGCTAATCTGTGTATTATATCTTTTAATTATTATGATTAGTCAATTTTTACTAGTGTGCATTAGAAGATTATTGAAGTAGTATATCTCACATTCACATGCACACTGATTATTTCTGTGGGAATGGATTTCATAGAGGTGTGAAATCTAGTATTATTAGAATTGGGAATAAACCTCTACCGATTATAACTTCAAATTAGTAGTGTTCCTGCCTTTAGTTGATTTCAAAACTGTACTATAGTTGACTATTGGCTTCCCAATGAGAGTTATTATTCTAAGGAAACAGCTACCTCCACAAAAATTAAAGTGAATGCCATCTGTATGGCCCTATTTGAAATTGAAATCTGATTCTTATTGCTGTAGAAAAGGGCTACCTACATGGAGAGTGAAAGCTACCTATATTCAAAGTGAATAAAAAGGATGTAAAAGACAGCCAATTTGTTAGAAAAAATTTTATCCATCAACAAATACCCATATACATGAGCGTATGTGAGATCCCTTAAAAACTCTAATGAAGATTTTATGATCGGATACAGGATGCCTTCAGATTCTGATACTTATGAAAAATTATTGCTAAAATCTTATCCAGTACCATAGATGGACTCAAATCACTTACACTTGATGATATTACTATTGATATTTGAATCTATGATTACTAGTGATTTGTGACTTGCGCTAATGTCTAAAAGAATTAATATTTTTGATGAAGCAAAAGAGTGAACTAACGTGTTAGTTAATTCTCTCCAATAAGAATCAGTGTTTAGTACTTATCAAGATTGACTTCATGAAGTAAATTCTAATTTTTTTTTCTGACGTTTTATCTTTTCTTGAAAAGTCTAAAAAATGATTTTTGACTTGAAAAGATTTAGTTGGGCGTCCTAGAAAATGAGCCTATTGGTTTTATTGCATGCTAGTTATTTGCTTATATTTCTGTACCTTTGTCAATCTATGACAAAAAGGAAGAGAGAAAAATCATAATGGTAAAAATAAGTTGATGCATGAGATAGGGAGAGAGAAATTTAAGGAGAGAAATTTTTTATTATTTTTTCCAATTTCTCTACTTGTGATGTGCATAATTAACTCACTGTATTTTAATGATTTATTGATTGCCAAGATATTACATGGTATGTATTGTTGGTAGAATGTGCAGGGAACAGATCAAAAGCCATTACACTATTCTGTTCGATTATCTCCAAGAGAGTGTGAGATAGTGAGTGAATCATGGAAGAGGGTGGGATTGTATTCTCTATTTTTTATTTTCTATGTGATTAAATATTTTTTATCACGGAATTGCCAAAGGGGGAGATTGTAAGGAATATTTTCATATTCAATTTGGCAAAGATTCCGTTTGACATAAAAACATTCTTGTAACCGTTCCTAAGAGCACTAGTGTAGTGTGAAGATGTCGTAGTATGCATACTTCACCAACTACGTGAAGACTCAAAGACAGAGAAAGTAAGAATCAGACGGTTGACGACAGGAGTCATCTGAGTAATTGCTGATTTGTCAGTTAACGATCGTGTACGCTCGATTAGGAAAGTAAGTGACTTAGTGGCCATAGGAGTTGGTTAAAATGAACAAAAATATAATAGTCAAACTTAGTCATTGGACAGACCCGAGTCTAAGTCAATTATATTGACTAATGGGATAGTCTAATCGATTGGATATAGCCCAATCGATTGGAGACACTGTAATCGATTGGAGACTATGAGGCAGAAACTTATTTCAGCACAATCGATTGGAGACTCTGTGAAATCGATTGGAGTCTTCGGGATAGAAACTTATCTGAGTCAAATCGATTGGAGACTCTGTGTAATCGATTGGAGTCTTCGGGATAGAAAGTTATATGAGTCAAATCGATTGGAGAACCCTATGCAATTGATTGGTGCCTTCGGAATAGAAATATTATTGAGCCCAATCAATTGGACATGGCCCAATCGATTGGACCAAGTGTACAATCGATTGGACCATGCACAGAATTGGTCTTTCTCAGATCCAAAATTCTTGGTTCCATCATCCCACGTTCCACACGACTCAGGGTCTTGGAATTTTATAAATAGAACTCTTCTATACCTTCTCTAAACACACAGAGAGACACTGAGTGACTCAATCTTCAAGAGAGAGAAGGAAATGATATATTTATTAGAGTGTCCATTCGAAGAGCAAGAAGCTTGTTTTCTATTCACATCTTGTGAGCTTGTTTTCTTCTTGATCAAAGCCAAGAGCTTGATCATTTCCTTTGTTTAGGTCTTCCACTTCAATATTGAATAAATTTTTGCCTAATGCAAACTAGTAAATTAGACTAATCACAAGAATCTACTAGAATTTCTCTAAAGATTATCAGATTATTCTTAGTGTTAAGTCCTGGTTTTAGAATTGTTATACAAGTTATTGCGCGCCCATCAAATTTATTATTATTTATCACCATAAAAACTTAACATTCATCTTAACACATATCTTTTTTATTTTTCGTAATTTTTCTATAATTATTTTTTTAAATTAAAGTAAATTTTGCTAACGAAGAAAAAATAGAAACCTAGAGAGAAAACAAATACTAGAAAACAAAAAAATAGTACACATCTCAAACTCATAGACTAGGAAAAAGTAAGAGTAAGGATGTAGAGTTCATTGCTCCGAAGGGAATATATAGGAATGGTAGAATACCTTAAAGTTTAGGATCATGGGTATGATTGATATTCGCTCAAAAGTGCTTATTTTAAACAATTATCCTTTTAGCGTTATTGCATTCTCCTACGTTAAAATACTCTATTTATCTACTTTTCTACGTAAGAGTCTCTTGTGTTGCGTAGAACACACTTTTCTGGACGAAATGGTATATTTGCATGCATTAAACATATTTTCGGAAGTCTAGACATGTAGTCATTTTGATAGAGTCTCATTACGCGCTTCTTCTGTCGCAGGAAACCCCGATGGGACAATTCTCGAGACTTGCGAGCCCACATCGATCAAGAAAGCCCATTATCAAAGCTTAAAGAGCCCACATGCTGTGACTAGAAGATATGGGCCGAATATGGGCTGAATAAGAGGACCAAAAGGCTTGTCCAAAGAGATGAAGAGAGTAGGAGAGCCAATGACCAAAAGACGGACCAAAGCGTTTAAAGCCACATGAGTCAGCAAGGAATGATAGTCTACTCTACTGGAGAAGCGTGAGGATGGTCACAGTGAAGACCAGGGTTCTAGACCCTCTGCCAATACTTTTATCTCCATTTTCTGATATTTTCTCTCTCTCTCTTCATCTTTCGGTCCTCGAATCTACTGACCTAACCTCAGAACTCCTGCCCATCGGCTCTATCTCATCTCCCTTAGCTTTCTGACCGTTGGATCTTCCATCGGACGGTTGGATCTTCAAACGGACCGTTGGATCTCTCTAGATCCGTTGATCTACCAATCTGGGTCCCAATCAAGTCACCATCCATCCGATCGCCATCAGACTGTCTGTCACATCATCTTGTGAGACGATGGACATCATCAATCCATATGGGCCAGTAGCCGGGCCCATCATCATCGACCCGCTGTCTGACCAGTTAGTGGACCCCGTGAATTTCCAAATAATTTTAATTAAATTTTAAAAAAATGGGGGGTCCACTAAATGGGGACATTCCCCAAGGAAAAGTAGACTTTTACTTAAAAAAAAAAAAAAAATTTTTATTTCAAAAATACCCTATTTCCATTAAAGGAAATAGGGAGCTTTATAAGAGGAGGGAGAAGGGTTCGTTTGAACCCTAATCCCCCTCCAATCTCTTCCATTCTCCCCCCAACTCGTTTGCCCCTTCTTCCCCTCGGTTTTAGACCGTTTTCCTCCATTTTTCTCTTCTCAATCTTCACCGTCTTCATCTTCATCTTTATCACCGGAGTTGCAGCCTGCAACTCCGGCCAACAACACTTTCTTACTGTTTTCAAAACCTGCAAGTCTAAGTTGCAGATCCGCCTCCTACACTACCCATTCTCTTACCGCCCCTCTCTCCTTCTCTTTCTCTTAATCCCGTCCTCATCTCTCTTCCCGTCAAAACAGAAAAAAAAAAGAAAAAAAGATCACCGGAGTTGCGACAGGTCGCAACTCCGGCGAAACTTGCAACCTCTAGCCTCCGACGTCTTCTCCCTTGTTGGGCGAAGGAACCAGCGGTCTCAAAGCTCCTCCTTCCAATCTCTCCCTTGACTGAACCGCCACCCTCTCCATTAGCACTGCCGGACTGGTACGCCTCCACTACGCTGCTATTTGCAGCCACCACACCCCTAACGCCAGCAGCTTGCTGCCCTTGTGCGCCAGCTGCCGGAACCGCTAGCTGGACCTGCAACTCCAGCAGGTCTGCCCTCCTCTCAATGCACCCACAACCACGTTGCCATCCTCCATTAGCTCCTCCCCTTGCTGGCCGAACCAGCAAGGTTCTTCTCTACTTGCTGTACCGCCTCTATTAACACTACGAGGTGCACCAACAGCAGCACTTCCTTCATCTCCAAACGGCAGCAACAGTCACCTGCTGGTGTGCCTCTCGTAGCCCAAACCTGCAACTTAAAGTTGTGCATCTAACAGTTTTGGTTTCCTCTCTCTAGCGCCCTCTTCTTTCATTCAATTCCGAAAAGAATCAAAAACAAAAAAAAAAAAAAAAAAAGGGAAAGGAATGAAGAAAGAAGAGGATAGAAGAAGAGGGAAGAGAAGGGGAGACCATCCCTACCTGGTGCGTCCTTGAACCGGTAAGGGAGATCCTCCACAACGCCCAAGATCCATTCCATGGCCATTAAACCTTCCTTAGTAAAATTAGTGGTAAGAACCCCTCATCTGCACTCATTTTCTCCCTATTTTCCCTCTCTAGTTTCTCTCTTTGATCTTTCTCTCTCTAGACATTCATGATTTTCTCTCTCTCTCTTTCTATACCTTACTGTCTCTCTCTCTAGAACCCTCTCAATTTCTCTCTCTAGTTCTATCTTCAATGCTTTTTAGTCTAGTTTTTGTTTAGTTTAAATTAAATTCCTGTAAGGATCTTTTCATACAGTTTATGAATAAAGTAAAGTGTTGTTTATGCATTTATTTTTAGTTTAATTTTGTTGTTATTTATTTAAGTGATTAGAGTTACTTTTCGATCTCCAAAAAAATCAAAAATCATGATTAGAATCATTTTATGTTCTTTACTGCACGTTTCCTAATCTCGAGTGCGGATTGACATCCGACACGAATCCCTATGCTAGAATCTCTGAATTTTGCAGGAAATCTCGGATAAATTACAAATCTTGTTGATTCTAGGGTTTCCGTAACCAACGACACGGAAAAAGCCTTCTATCAAAGATTAAACGGCATCTCATCCACTGTATAACAGTGATCTTTATTCATATGTCCTCTCATGATGGTTCGACCAAACTCATCAAAGATATTGCAACCGTACTCAGAAAATTGAACAATATTTTTTTGATTGCATATCTGACTAATGCTGAGAATATTACCATCGATTCCTTCAATGTACAACACTTCGTCCAAATTAGAGATTCCATTTGCAGAATTGATCCATTTCTTGTGATATGACCAAAGTTGCCATCAGCATAGATCATTTTATCATTCTCGGGAAGAACTTCAAATTAAGTGATCATTTTCATTTTTCAAGGGATTCAATTTCCCTGCTCAAAATCTTTGACCTTTTAAGTAGGTCTTTCCTCTTCTCTATCAGATTGTTTAAATTATGAGACATTTTATTTTCCTCTAGAAGACATTTTCTTCTGCTCATATTCTGAGTCAAGTTAACCTTTTTCTTAGTAAGATTATTCATCTTAGAAGATGTTTGATTTCCTTTTCTTAGTTTGAGACAATCCTGAATAACATGACCCAAACTCTTACAATACGCACATAAGCGATTGTTTTTGGCATTTTTAATTTGATCAATAATGGGAGTGGGAATGACTTTAGCTTTCACAAATTGAGTCTTGGAAGTTGATGTAGAGTCTTGTTTAGATTTGTATCCCAAGCCACTCTTATCACCATAATACTTTCCCACTTGAAGTATTCTATCAAGCTTCACAGAAACACAAGTTTGGAATTTGCATTCCCGGGACTCATTTCTTTCAATAAGTGACATATTCTCTTTTTCATATTGATCAACTAACACTCTTAATTTTTCAGTGGTCAGTTCAAAGCCTTATTCTCAGAGTCCAACATTTTGACTCTTTTGGAATAACCACCGGTCCGTTCTCTTTAATCAGAAATACCTAGAAGGGGGGGTTGATTAGGTATTTAAAATTAATTAAACCTAAACAGTTTTACTAGTCTATGGTAGGGAATAAAATCGCATGCCTTAGTTGTTTGATAAAGGATTATAACAACTGATTCAAATCGAATATACCTCCGTGGTATATCTTCTTTTCGTCATTTGGTATAATCAATATGGCTAGCGGAACACAAACAAACAATCACACAAGACGAGATTTTTAGGTGGAAAACTTAGTCAAGAAAAACCATGGGACCACGTCCAGATGGAAAGTATCATTAACTAGAAAGTTAAACGAAAAAAAGTTTACCTACGTAGCACCGTTGCAAATATAGCTTCCAACCTTAGCCAAGGCCTACTGCCAATGCGTCTACGTCCTCTGAATCAACACTACAAGTCCATACGCGCCCTCCCAGCCAATAAGCCTTGTCCCCTTGTTCAGTTTGGTACACCCCAAACCTACCGTCGATCAGCCACTCCGATCTTAACACTCTAGCTTTTGCCGGAGGTGAAGGATTCAGTACACCCTGAACCCTAGGTTGCTCAATAGGTATTGAGTCACATTGGTACACTCAGGCTACTAGGTCAATTATCTATGTGGAAGACCTAAGCTGAGTAATGGATCAAGCTCTTGGCTTTGATTTAAAAGAGGAAAAAGCTCACAAGATGTTTATGAGATAAAAAACTTCTTGTTCTTCGAATGGACACTCTAATAAATAAACCTTTCTTCTCTTTATTCAATGTGTTTAGAGAAGGCATAGAAGGGTTATATTTATAGAATTCGTAACCCTGAGCCTTTTAGAACGTGGGAGAGTGGAAACTAGAATTTTGGATCTAAGAAAGACTCAATCTGCTGAAGTCCAATCGATTGGGTTTTGGGTCCAATCAATTGGCCTTGTACGAATGGATTTTTTCCTTTGTAAATCCAATCGATTTTTCATAGTCCAATCGACTGGACTTAAATAAGTTTTTGTCCCGTAAGCTCCGATCGATTTAACAGAGGTCTCCAATCGATTGGGTTCTGATCATGTTTTGTCTCGTAGACTCCAATCGATTTTACAGAGGTCTCTAATTGATTGGGCTTTGATCATGTTCTGTCTCGTAGACTCCAATCGATTTTACAGAGGTCTCCAATTGATTGGGCTTTGTCCAATCGATTGGCCCAAATAGTTCAATTGATTGGACTTTTTCAGAAGTCAATAGCATTGACTTAGACTCGGGTCTGTCCAATGATTAAGTTTGACCATTATATTTTATTTATTTAAACCTATTCCTATGGCCACTAAGTTACTTACCTTCCTAAGTGAGCGTACACGATCTATAACCGACAAATGGGCAGTTAATAAATAACTCCTATCGTCAACCATCTAATTCTTGCTGTCCTTGTCTTCTAGTCTTCACATAGTCTACGAAGTATGCGTACCACGACATCTTCACACTACACTGGTGCTTGTAGGAACTGTTACATGAATGTTTTTATGTCATACAGAATCTTTGCCAAACTCACAATCTCCCCCTTTGGCAATTTCGTAACAAAAAATATTTAATCATATAGAAGGTAAACAAAAATTAATTACAATCCCACCCTCTTACATGATTCTCTCACTATCTCTCAAAAATCTCAGAGATAGACGAATAGTAGCTTTTGATCTGTTCTCTTCACATTCTGCCAATACCACATACCATGTAATATTATCGGTAATTAATAAACCAATAAAATGCAGTGAGTTAATTATGCACATCACAGGCAAAGAAATTGAAAAAATAATGTAAACAATTTTTCTCTCATTTAATTTCTCTCCCTCTATCTTATGCATCTACTTATTTTTACGGGTATAATTTTCTCTCCCCCTTTTGTCATAGAATGACAAAAGAACATAAATATAAGCAGATAATAAGCATGCATAGGATATCATCATGAAAAATAGGTGCATCAGTGCAACATGATAGCAAGTATAAAGACTAAAAGATTAGCATAGTCTAAATACATCAATGGTTTAAATTTTGGTGAAACCATCTAACCAATCATAAATTTTTTCAAATGAATTTTAAAATATTTTTGAAAAGATTTACGACTCACAGAACTCAAATCAGATCAATCCGAATTAATTCGAATAAAAAGGTCAAGTCTGAAGTATGCTAAAATTCATGAAAATTCAAGTTAAATACAATGCATAATGAGTTTCAATGTGATTGGCACTAACAAATATCAAACCTAGGATTTTAGACTTAATTACTTAGTTTAATCTTGAATAGTTTAAATGCAGTCAATCTAGGCCATTTATCAGAGCCAATCAGTCAAACTAGTTCACTTTAGTTGAATTTTCAATTTCTTTCACTTACGTGTACTATGATCTGACTTTCCACTTCTTGGGGTACAAGACAGATGTTAGTAAAAATCTAAATTTTTTACTCAAAATCTAGAGGTATCCTGTATCCAATCATGAAATCCTAATTAGAGCTAATAGGTTCTCACTTAACTCTCTATTTACAAGTGTATTTGCCAATGTGATTTCACATTACTTTTATAGCAAACATGGTTATTTCTCACTCACTTGTTTAATCAAAATTTTATTTTTTAAGTTTTCATCTTTTGACACTTGATCGGTTTGGTAGCTTTCACACTCTGTCAGTATGGTATCCTCTGCAGCATTAAGTAATTAAATTTTTATATAGATCGGGGCCATACAGATTTTACCACATCTACCTGAGGTAGCTCTTTCCCTAGAGAACTATCATACAAGGAGACTAATAGTCGATTATATTATAATTTCAAAATCAACTGAGAGTAGGAACACGACTAATTTGAAGTCATGAAAAGTAGAAGTTTATTCCTGATTTTCATAGAATACTAGATTTGTTACCTTCATCAAATCCAATCCCAACCAGTGTCAGTCAGTGTGTATGTGAATAACAAGTTAAAACTTGTGAACATCCACTAACTGAGAATTAGTACAAAAGACTAATCTTCTAAATTTTCTAGAATTTTCTACAATGATTTAGTCTCAATTTACCTTGTCTCAAGTCTTGTTTCTAGAATTTTTTAGAGTCAATGCCCATCATATTAAAAGCACTTATGCAATGCACAACTCTAAAACAAAATCTTAATAAGACACAAAATAATTTTTTGATTTTCAAATTTTTTATTTTTGTTTTTGAATATATGAACTCAAAACAATGCAAATAAGCAAAGATCTAAATAAATAGAAAACTATTAAAAAAATAAAATCTTAAAACAAAACTACACACCCAACTCATAGAAGATATACAATCATAAAATAGAGAAGAGTGTAAAGAACCACATATATTCAACCAATGGGACAAGTGCCACTAGACTTCATAAGGAATTCATTCCAAATATAATCTAGATTTATCGGTCCTTCCTTTCTCACCCATATGTTCTTATACCTTTTAGGTGGGTTCTTTTTCTTTGCCATTTGTTTAGGCGAAAATGGAGGATTGACATTTCTCATTTTATTTATCCTCTTATTTTGAGCCTTTCGAGTCTGGGTGCCCTTGAGTTTCGTAAGGTTTGCAATCTCTCTACTCAAGGCATTCGACTTTTGATGCAAGGCTGTCATTTTATGGAGTAGATCTCCTTGGTTCCCATATGATTTTCTCTTAGGAAGAACCATGGTATGTCTCCTCTTTTGAAAGTAATTCTTACTCAGGTGATACCTTTACCCCTACAGTAATTATAAACATGCACATGTATAACTGGTCTGGGTCTAGGTTGATCAACCTGTGGTGTGGAACTTTGGCTTTTACAAATTTAGTTCCTGAAGACGATGAGGTATTTACATTATCAACATATCCAATTCCCTATTTGTCTCCATATCTTTGTCCCACACTTAGAATCTCATTTAATTTCTCAGTGCTTTGAGAAATATACGGCAAGTCCTTTTTCATTTGAACTAGATCAAGTTCAAGTGACTTCCTCTTCTCCAAACATTCTTGATAATTAGATTCAAGAAATTTAACTTTGTTTTGGAGGCTAACTTTATCTTCTTCAAGCTGTCTAAAAATAGTTTCATATTTATCATGCTTACTTTCAAAAGAGATTTTAGCATCTGTATAAGTTTGGAACTTACATTCCAAGAACTTGTTTTTCTTTTGAAGAGATTTCTTCCCTTCCCTAAGCTGACCAACTAGCACAAATAATTCATTATTGTCTAGTTTACAAGCAGAATTTTCAGAGTCAAGAAATTCAACTCTATTAGTCAATTTCTTATTTGCTTTGGTCAGTCCAAAGCTTTTTTTATATAGCTCTTGATAAGCAGTATAAAGATCACATTGATCTTCACTGTCTGAGTCACTATGATTATTCATAGTGAACCCTTCTTTCGGCATCTTTATAGATATAAAAGAAAATAGACTATACGTAGGAACTCACTCGGGTGATTAAACCGTTAATGAGTGAACCCACTCTGATACCAATTGAAATAATCACCGGTCTGTTCTCTTTAATCAGAAATACCTAGAAGGGGGGTTGATTAGGTATTTAAAATTAATTAAACCTAAAAAGTATTACTGGTCTATGATAGGGAATAAAATCGCATGCCTTAGTCGTTTGATAAAGGATTATCACAACTGATTTAAATCGAATATACCTCCGTGGTATATCTTATTTTCGTCGTTTGATCTAATCAATATAGATACCGAATACAACCAAACAATCACACAAGATAAGAGATTTTTACGTGGAAACCTTAACTAAGAAAAACCACAAGACCACGTCTAGACAGAAAGTATCACTAACTGAAAAGTTAAACGAAATAAAGGTTACCTACGTAGCACCGTTGCAAATACAACTTCCAACCTTAGCTAAGGCCTATTGCTGATGTGTCCACGTCCTCTGAATCAACGCTACTAGTCCATGCACGCCGTCCTAGCCAAGAAGCCTTGTTCGCTTGTTCAGTTTGGTACACCCCAAACCTACCATCGATTTGCCACTCCGATCTTAATTCTCAACACTCCAGCCTTTGCTAAAGGTGAAGGATTCAGTACACTCTAAACCCTAGGTTGCTCAATAGGTGTTGAGTCACATTGGTACACTCAGACTTCTAGGTCAAATATTTATGTGGAAGACCTAAGCTGAGTAATGAATCAAGCTCTTGGCTTTGATCTAGAAGAGAAAAAAGCTCACAAGATGTTTATGAGATAAAAAGCTTATTGCTCTTCGAATGGACACTCTAATAAATAAACCTTTCTTTTCTCTATTAAATGTGTATAAAAGTGTGTTTAGAGAAGGCACAGAAGGGTTATATTTATAGAATTCGTAACCCTGAGCCTTTTAGAACATGGGAGAGTGGAAACTAGAATTTTGGATCTGAGAAAAACTCAATCCGCTTGAAGTCTAATCGATTGTACTCTGAGTTCAATCGATTAGGTCTTGGGTACAGTCGATTGGCCTTGTACGGATGCATTTTTTCCTTCGTAAATCCAATCGATTGTTCATAGTCCAATTGATCGAACTTAAATAAGTTTCTATCCCGTAAGCTCCAATCGATTTAACAGAGGTCTCTAATCGATTGGGCTCTGATCATGTTCTGTCTCATAGACTCCAATCGATTTTACAGAGGTCTCCAATTGATTGGGCTTTGATCATGTTCTGTCTTGTTGATATTCGCTTAAAAGTACGTATTTTCCACTGTTATCTTCTAAGCATTATCACACTCTCCTACGTTAAACTGCTCTAATTATCCACTTTTCTACGTAAGAGTCTCTTTCATCGCATAGAACACACTTTTCTGGACGAAATAGTATATTTGCATGCATTAAACGCATTTCTGGAAGTTTAGATATAAAGTCGTTCTGATTAAGTCTCATTACGCACTTTTTCTGTCGTAGGAAACCCTGATTGGATGATTCTCGAGACTTGCGGGCCAAAATCGATCATGAAAGCCCATTATCAAAGCTTAAAGAGCCCACAGGCTATGACTAGAAGATATGGGCCAAATATGGTCTGAATAAGAGGACCAAAGAGCTGGCCCAAAGAAAAAAGAGAGTAGGAGAGCCAATGACCAAGAGACGGACCAAAGCGTTTAAAGCCACATAAATCAACAAGGAATGATGGTCTACTCTACTGGAGAAGCGTGAGGATGGTCACAGTGAAGACCAGGGTTCTAGACCCTCTGCCAATACTTTTATCTCCATTTTCTGATATTTTCTCTCTCCTCCCCCTAATTTTCTCTCTCATCTCTCTTTATTATCTCTCTCTTCATCTCTCGGTCCTCGGATCTACTGACCTAACCCCAGAATTCCTATCCGTTGGCTCTGGCCCATCTCTTTAAGCTATCGGACCGTTGGATCTTCCATCGAACCGTTGGATCATCCATCAGACCATCGGATCTCTTTAAATCCATCGTCCTGCCAATCTGGGTCCCAATCCAGTCACCATCCATCTAATGGTCAGCATATTGTCTGTCACATCATCTTATGAGACAATGGACTTCATCAGTCCATGTGGGCCAACAGCCGGCCCATCATCATCGACCCGCTGTCCGACCATTTAGTGGACCCCGTGAATTTCAAAATAATTTAAATTAAATTTTAAAAATGACAGGGGGTCCACTAAATGGGAAATCCCCCAATTAAAGAAAAGTTAAAAAAAAAATTTTTTTTTAATTTAGAAAAATCCCTAATTTCCATTAATGGAAACTAGGGAGCTTTAAAAGGGGAGAAGAGAGAGTTCGAAACCCTAATCTCCAAACCCCTCTCCTCCTCTCCTTCTCCCCACGTTTTCTCCTTCTTCTTTCTCCTCCTCTTCTTTCCCTTTTCTTCTTCTTCTTTTTCATCTTCTCAAGATTTTGCCAGAGTTGCAGGTCTGCAACTCTGGCCTGCTGTAACAGTCTGCCACCGAAACTGGTTTCGCCTCCTTGTGCTCTCCGCTGGTGCGCCACCCCTTCACCAAAGTGCTGGACGTGGGGATCTTCCTCAGACCTCCCATCTCCACCACGATCTGCCCCTCTCCTTGGGCAGCAACCCAGCGCCTCCGCCAGCAAGCACTGCCTAGACCACCACCAGCCGCTCGTCATCCTCCATTACCGCTGCTACCATCTGCTGCACTTTACACCACTCCAACCCGACGCCTCTCACATCCAGCAAGCTCCTCCTCGAATCATCTGTTGGCCTACAACAACGAGTTGCAGGCCGTTGTTTTCCTCCACAACAACGTCTCCTTCTTCTCCTTTACTGCCCCCACACCATACTGTCCATTCATCATCGCCCACCATCCCTTCTCTCTAAACGTGTTGGAGTTGCAACCTGCAACTCCAGTCCATTTCACCCAAAGAACAAAACAAAAAAAAAGGAAAGAAAGGATAAGAGAAGAAAAAGAAGAGAGGAGGAGGTGGGTTAAACTTACCTCAGCCTACCACCGCCTCTTGTAGTAGCCAGCAGTCATCCTCCACTTCAAGTGCTGCTGTACCAGCTTGCACCACCAAGAGCCGCTCCACTCTCCACCATTTGCAGCCCATTCCACCCTTCAAACCGCTAGTCCACCATGCCCCTCAACT
Organism: Euptelea pleiosperma; assembly: GCA_035048495.1. Lineage (NCBI taxonomy): Eukaryota > Viridiplantae > Streptophyta > Magnoliopsida > Ranunculales > Eupteleaceae > Euptelea > Euptelea pleiosperma. Next base: position 46,017,768 of record CM068543.1, read on the forward strand.
TTTGATCACCACGGACTACCAGTCACCACCATCGCCATGGTTTGGAGCATCACTAGCAGTCCAAATTGTGGGCCCCATTTTCTCACTCGCTATCCTTGGCCAAATCATGGCCAAGCATCCATTCCGGCCAAGTTCGGGTAAGTCTAGAATACATTCTATAATTTCTTCTCACTTCCTCTCTCTTCTCTAGTTTCTTTCTCTAGGTTATTTTAGCATTTTCTCTCTCTACCCTACTTTCTCTCTCTTGTTTGACCCTCTTTAAATGCTTTATAGATTAGATTCTTTAGGTTTGTTTCCTTTCATTGTAAGCTACTTCGGAAGTTGATTTTAATACAATCGGTTCTTATTGAGTTTATTTGAGTTATTCTATTTTTGTGTTTTATTTTCCGTTATTACTGCATTAGTTAATGGATAAAAATCTCCCAAGAATAAATATTTTAATGCTCAACCCCATCTTTCTCACCCTTCCATCATCTTTAGCATCAATTTCTGACAAAAATCTATCATTTCATGTCCTTGATTACGCTAACTAATCCCGAGTGCGGATCGACATCCGACACTTCCCATTGTGCAAGAAGTTCTAATTTTGCAGGATAATCGGATCAATTTACAAATGTGTTGAAATTAGGGTTTTCGAATCCAACGACGCGATAAAATCCTACTTTCACTTGTAGACTCCAATCGATTTTACAGAGGTCTCCAATCGATTGGACTTTCTCAGAAGTTATAACATTGACTTAGACTCGGGTATTTCCAATGATTAGGTTTGACCATTATATTTTATTCATTTAAACCTATTCCTATGGCCACTAAGTCACTTACCTGCCTAAGTGAGTGTACAAGATCTATAACCGATAAATGGGCAGTTACTCAGATGACTCATGTCGTCAACCATCTAATTCTTGCTGTCTCTGTCTTCTAGTCTTTACGTAGTCGACGAAGTATGCGTACCACGACATCTTAACACTGCACTGGTGCTCGTAGGAACGGTTACATGAATATTTTTATGTCATACCAAATCTTTGACAAACTTAGAATATGAAAATATTCCTTACATCTTTCAGTTAACGTCTTGTTTTCTTTGATGAGTTTTATTGACTCCTCATACAGTTTGCTTACACTAACTGTCAAGTTGTCAAAATCCCTATTGTAGGGTGTAAGGAATATTTTCATATTCTATGTTTAGCAAAGATTCTTTGTGACATAAAAATATTCATGTAACTGTTCCTACGAACACCAATGTAGTGTGAAGATGTCGTGGTACGCATACTTCGTCGACGACATGAAGACTAAAAGACAAAGACAGCAAGAATCAGACGGTTGATGATAGGAGTCATTTGAGTAACTGCCCATTAGTTGGTTATAGATTGTGTACACTCGCTTAGAAGGTAAGTGACTTAGTGGCCATAGGAATAGGTTTTAATGAATAAAATATAATGGTCAAACCTAGTCATTAGACAGACCCGAGTTTTAGTCAAAGTTCTTCACTTCTGGGAGAGTCCGATCGATTGGACTATTTGGGCCAATCGATTGGACAAAGCCCAATCGATTGGAGGTCTCATTAAAATTTATTGGAGCCTACGAGATAGAACATGATCAAAGTCCAATCGATTGGACTATGGACAATTGATTAGATTTACGAAGGAAAAACCCATCCGTATAAGGCCAATCGATTGGATACAATACCCCAATTGATTGGACCTTGCCCAATCGATTGGACCCAGAGTACAATCGATTGGACTTCACGTGGATTGAGTCTTTCTCAGATCCAAAATTCTAGTTCCCACGATCCCACGTTCTACAAGGCTCAGGGTTACGAATTCTATAAATATAACCCTTCTATACCTTCTCAAAATACACTTCTACACTTCAATAGAGAGAAGAAAAGGTTTATTTATTAGAGTGTTCATTCAAAGAGCAAGAAGCTTTTTATTCCATAAACATCTTGTGAGCTTGTTCTTCTTCTTGATCAAAGCCAAGTGCTTGATCCATTACTCAGCTTAGGTCTTCCACTTAGATATTTGATCTAGTATCCTAAGTGTACCGGTGTGACTCAATGCCATTGAACAACCTAGGGTTCAGGTTGTACTGAATCCTTCACCTTCGGCATAGGCTGGAGTGTTCAGAATTAAGATCGAAGTGGCTGATCGACTATAGGTTTGGGGTGTACCAAACTGAACAAGCGAACAAGGCTTCTTGGTTGGGAGGGCGCGCGTGGACTCATAGCATTGATTCAGAAAATGTGGAGGCATCAGCAGTAGGCCTTGGCTAACTTTTCATCTGGACGTGGTCCTGTGGTTTTCCTTGGCTAAGACTTCCACGTAAAAATCTCTTGTCTTGTATGATTGTTTGTTTGTATTCCGCTATTCATAATGATTAGAACAAACGACGAAAAGAAAATATACCACGGAGATATATTCGATTTGAATCGATTGATAATCATTTGTCAAACAAGTAAGGCATGCAATTTTCTCCCCTACCATAGACAAGTAAAACTGTTTAGGTATATTTAATTTTAAATACTTAATCAACCCCCCTTCTAGGTATTTTTGTTTAAAGAGAACGGATCTGTAGTTATTTCAATTGGTATCAGAGCAGTTATTCTATTAAAGGTTTAATCACCTGAATTTAAATTCCTGTAAAACCAGACTATTTTCATTAATTTTTCCAAAATGCAAAGAGAAGGTGGAAACACATCCAGATCTCTATTTTTTGAGGATCATCTAAATATAGTTTATGAGAAATTGTATTTAAAAAGTCTTAGATTGATCAAAAAAATAAAATTTTATCCTTACAAATGGAGAAAATGGATTGTATAAATATTTCTTTAGAATTAACAAATATTGAACTCACTGATGAAAGGAGACAGTGGGAAAAAGAAAACAATCGCTTCTAATGAAAAACAAAGTGTTGGAAAATGAGTTCCAAAAGTGTTTGAAGAACGAGAATTCTTTAGAGAATCAATTGATAAAAAATTTTGATATTGTTAAATCCAAGAATTTTGATTCTCAACTTAGTAAACATAAGAATCATGTTAAACTCACTCATTCTACAGGAAGATGTATGTCAATAAAGTTCAAACAAACTGAATTCGTTGGTCATCATAATTCCAGGCTAAGTGAATTATACATGAAATCTAATGAACTAAAGAGAGCTTTCTAAAATTTTTGAATTGCAAAAACTTTGTATGATAATCATGTTGCTAAGAATCAATGGTCCAGAAATGTCAAAAGGAGTGAAAATTCATTATTTTCCAAATAAATAGCAAAACATGTTAAACCACTTTCTAAGTATAAGACCATTTGGGTAAGAAAGGATGATAAAAAATGCCTTATGATTCATTTTGTGTTTATAGCTTTAGAGAATAACAAATGGTATCTGGACACTGGTTGTTCTAGGCACATGACTGGAGACAAGTCTATGTTTTGTCATATTGAAGATCATAAAGATGGGAGTGTAACTTTTAAAGATGGGAGTATGGCTAAGGGCATTGGTCGGGGAAGTATTTAACTCCAAGCATTCTTAAGCTTGATAATGTTCTCTGTGTTGAAGGGCTCAAAGCCAATCTTCTAAGCATAAGTCAAATATGCGATAATAATCATACAGTTAAATTCACTAACCAAGGATGTGATGTTATTGATGAATCTGGCAAATGTGTATGAGAGGTTCAAAAACCTCTGAAAACTATTATATTATCAGTAGAAATCCTAAGATTATCTGTAATTTTGCCAAATTAATTGATTTTGACTTATGGCATCAAAGACTAGGTCACATGAACCAAAAGGACCTAGTTAAAATCACTAATAAAGAATTAGTGAGAGGTGTACCCAAATTGAGAAGACCTACTGGCACTATTTGTGGGGCTTGCCAAATCGATAAACAAATTAAAAGCTCTCATAAAAAGAAAAATTATTGTGATACCTCCAAAGTGCTTGATCTAATTCACATGGATCTTATGAGTCCCATGAGGACTGAAAGTTTGAGAAGAAAAAGATACATTCTGGTCATGGTAGATGATTACTCTAGACTTACCTGGATTGCTTTTCTTAGAGAAAAATCAGATGCTTTTCAAGAATGTAAAAAGATATGCCAAAAAATTCAAAATGAAAAAGGCTATAGTATTGTCAGGATTCGATCTGACCATGGAGAAGAATTTGAAGATTCTTGATTCACTGAATACTGTGATGACATTGGCATTAAACATAAATTTTTTGCACCCATTACACCACAACAGAATGGTGTGAAAGAAAGAAAGAATATGGTGATTCAGGAAATGGCCCGGGTGATGCTTAACAGCAAAAATTTACCCCAGAACTTATGGGTTGAAGTAGAGAATATTGCTTGTTATACTCTCAATAGAGTTTATTTGAGACTAGAAACTTTAAATACTCCTTATGAAATCTAGTCTAGTAAGAAACTTAATGTCAAATATTTTAAGGTTTTTGGTAGCAAATGTTATATTCTTAGAGATAGAGAATCTCTGGAAAAATTTGACAGAAGAGGAGATGAAGGAATTTTTTTGGGTTATTCCACAGATAGTAGAACTTATCGGGTTCTAGATCAGAGAACCAAAACTATCATAGAATCTATTAATGTGGTTATTGATGATTTAAATATTGAAGAAAATTCTTCACAGGATGACAGTTGTGATGATATCTGCCAGAGTATTGAAGACATTCAATTTACTCCTCCTTCTAGTGATTCTCATGCTGATAAATCTCTTCCCTTATTGGTTAAGAAAAATCATTCTAGTATTGACATCATTGGTGAGATAGGAATGAGAGTTCAAACTAGAAGACAGATTGAAAATGTTCTTAATTTTGTGTGTTATACTTCTCAAATTGAACAAAAAAATATTTCTGAAGCTCTTACTGATGAAAATTGGATTATTGCCATGCAAGAGGAATTAAGCCAATTTACTAAAAATGATGTTTGGTATTTAGTACCCAGACTTAAAGATACAAATGTTATTGGCACTAAATGGATTTTCAAAAACAAATTTGATGAAAATGGAACTGTTGTCAGAAATAAAGTCAAACTTGTAGCTCAAGGCTACACTCAAATTGAAGGCATTGATTTTGATAAAACTTTTGCTTTTGTTGCTAAATTAGAATCTATTCGTATCTTGCTTGCCATTGCATGTCATCTTAAATTCAAACTTTTTCAAATGGATGTCAAAAGTGCCTTCTTGAATGGTATTCTTTAAGAAGAAGTTTATGTGGAACAACCCAAAGGGTTTGATCATGCTCACATGTGTTCAAAACAAATGAAAAATGAAATTGAAATAAGTATGGTAGGGGAACTGAGTTATTTTCTGGGTCTTCAAGTTAAACAGTTGGATAATAGAATTTTTTTTTTCAATCCAAATATTACAAAGACCTAGTGAAGAAATTTGGTATGGAATCAGCTAAACATCATCGTACTCCTATGAGTACTACTACTAAGCTGAGTAGAGACATTGAAGAAAAAGATGTTGATCAAACTCTATATAGAAACATGATTGGAAGCTTATTATATCTTACTACTAATCGTCTTGATATTTCTTTTATTGTGGGTGCATGTGTTAGATTTCAAGCTAATCCCAAAGAATCCCATATACTAGCAGTTAAACGTATCATCAGATATGTTAGTGGAACTGTAAGATATGGTCTCTGATATTCATTTGATATGACTGCAGAGTTGCAGGATATTCTGATGTTGATTGGGCTAAAAATGGTGATGATAGAAAAAGCACCAACGGTGGGTGTTTTTATGTTGGTAACAGTCTTGTTAGTTAGCAAAGCAAGAAAAAGAACTGTATTTCTTTATCTAATGCTAAAGCCAAGTATATTGCAGTGGGCAGCTGTTGTACTCAACTGCTTTGAATGAAGCAGATGTTGACATATTATGGAATCAATCAAGGATTAATGACTATCTATTGTGATAATACTAGTGCCATAAATATATCTAAAAACCCTGTTCAACATTCTAGAACTAAACATATTGACATTCATCGTCATTTTATTAGAGATCTTGTTGAAGAGAAAATTATCACCTTGGAGCATGTCGCTATTGAAAATCAATTAACTGATATTTTACAAAACCTCTTGATGTCGTAAGATTTGAATTTCTTCATAAATCTATCGATATCAGTTTGATTGATTAATTGATCTCGTATTTTGTGTTTATTTTTTTTCATTCATGTTGAATTAGTTGATTAGCGTTGATTATAAATAATCTAAAATCAGAACTTACCATAGGTACTATCAAGATCATATCATGTTGATAGATATGTTTTGTAATAATTAGTCCATTATACCTTGTCTCTGTTAGTTAATAAAATTATCTCTTGTGACATATATTTCACCCACTACACACTGACTGATTTTTTTTCAGGACTAGATATGATTTCAGTATTATTTCTAGTACTTATTCTAAGAATAAGGAATAAACCTCTACTAGATATGACTTCAAATTAGTAGTGTTCTTGCCTTTAGTTGATTTCGAAACTGTACTATAATCGATTGTTGGCCTCCCAATGTGAGCTATGTTACCAAGGAAACAGCTACTTCCAAAAACTAGTGTGAAAGCCATCTGTATAGCCCTATTTGAAATAGTAATCTAATTTTTTTTGCTGCAGAAAAGGGCTACTTATGGGGAGTGTGAAAGCTACCACACAATATATATATATATATATATATAAAATGGGTATAAAAGACAGCCAATTTGCTAGAAAATTTTTTATCCATTAGCAAATACCCTTATACAAGAGTGTATGTGAGAACCCTTAATAACTGTAATGAGGATTTCATATCTGGATACAGGATACCTTTGGGTTTTATAAATTTGTTTTCTGGAGTTTTTACTCGAATTACTTATCTTATCTAGTTACGATTAAGATGTCAGTTCTCTATTCACTACTGGTTCCAAAGAGCAATGATTTTATTACTATCAATAACTTAGTATTTTTGTGCCTAACTGGCGAATAAATAAAATTTATCTATCTCATGATCGTATTGGAATTATATCTTATTTAAGTTCAAGATTTTGAATTAGTCAGTACTCATCAACTAAGTTTCAAATAAGCATTCATATTTTTTATTTTCAAAATAAAATTTCTTTTCAAACTTCTAGAAATAAGTTCGTATAATTTGATATTCATGTTACGACTCTCCAAGGTTCCATATATAGTCAAGATCTTTTATAATCTGATGATTAATAATGTAAACATTCTAGTTGATTGATAAATTATGCACCTATTTTTCATGATGATATCCATTACATGCTTACTATCCGCTTATATTTCTGTACCTATCATTCTATGACGAAAAGGGGGAGAAAAAATCATATAGATAAAAACAAGTAGATGCATAAGATAGGGGGAGAGAAATTAAGGGAGAGAAAAATTGTTTATACATTTTTTATTTTTTTAATATCTCTGCTTGTGATGTGCATAATTTACTCACTTCATTTTATTGGTTTATTGATTGCCAATGATATTACATGGTATGTGTTGTTGGTAGAATGTGCAAGGAACAGATCAAAAGCTACTATACTATTATCTGTTCGATTATCTCCGAGAAATTGTGAGATAGTGAGTGAATCATGTAAGAGGGTGGAATTGTAATTAATTTTTGTTTACCTTCTATATGATTAAATGTTTTTGTCACGGAATTGCCAAAGGGGGAGATCGTAAGGAATATTTTCATATTCTATGTTTGGCAAAGAGTTCATGTGACATAAAAACATTCATGTAACCGTTCTTACCAGCACTAATGTAATGTAAAGATGTCGTGGCACGCATACTTTGATATTCGCTCAAAAGTGCTTATTTTAAACAATTATCTTTTTAGCGTTATTGCACTATCCTATGTAAAATTACTTTATTTATTCACTTTTCCACGTAAGAGTCTCTTCTGTTACGTAGAACACACTTTTCTGGACGAAATGATATATTTGCATGATTTAAACACTTTTTTAGAAGTCTAGAGATAAGGCCGTTTTGTGTAAGTCTCATTACGTGCTTGTTTTATCGCAAGAACGCAATCGGACGATTCTTATGAACTGTGGACCCACAATAGACCACCAAAGCCCAATGTGAAAACTTAAAAAGCCAAAAGATCGTAATGCCAAACAAGAAAAATCCAAAAATAACGAGTGGCCACACCAGCGAGATGCACGCTCGAAAAGTAGTGGACCATTACAGGATCGTCAGGCGGGAAAATGCACAACAATGAGCCCTAGAATAAGATGAAACAGATCTATGAAATGGCACCGTTGCCGCTCGGGTGTACGGGAGTGCAAAAAGGCAAGTAGCTGACGGAATTGGAAAGTTGCTAAAAGCAGAAAGCTCTAACTTGAAAACTTTTCATCTTTTATTTTTTATATTTTTAGCAGACTTTAATTACTATTTTTAATGCCTTAGAAGGCCGAGTGCAATTTGTAATAATTTAGAAATTTTATTGCTTTCTAAATAACAGCTAGATCTTGTTCTAGGGTTTTTTAGAAACCCTAGATTAAGTGAAAAATTAAAAAAAAAATTAAAAATAAAAAATTCAAAAAAATTAGGGTTTTCATTTCCTGCCACTTTTAGATAGATCATAGGATTCTCTATTCTTGGAAAGTTTCCAAAAATATAAGAATCTCAAAATTAGGGTTTTCATTTGTAGGAAATTCTAATTTTGGATAAATTCTATTGATAGATATTCTCTAATTTTGGAAAATTCTAAAATCGGATATATTCTAATTTGCAAAGATTTCTTTATTTGGGAACCTGGCCTAGAAGACCTCTCTCAGTATATCATCCAGCAACAACATTCCATGGAGAGGTTGGACCACTGTCTAGATCAATTAGAGTCTGAGAGTATAGAAGTCAACTGCTCCAGTCAACCTATTGCTTATCCAGAAGGGGATGACATGACCACCATCTATGAGGAGGATTCACTACCTTAGACCCCATACCAGAATTGGCAGGATGAAATAGAAGTTGTTACCACCACTGGAACGAGCCAGAATTTTTATGAGTAAGTGTCTCCATTGTCGATGCCCTTACAAGCATCACCTCCTGAACCTAGCTCAGAAACCTATTTCTCACTCTACCTATGCTGCTTCAAATTCTGAACCTGAAGTAGAGATTCCTGACACTAAGCTTTATCTCGATCATAGGATCCCAACTGTCCTAAATCTACCATTCTTGACCTCCACTGGAGTGTGCCACAAGAGTGATGAGCCAAAGTATCCATTTCTGGTGCCCTTACATGCAACCACTTCTGAACCGAGCACAGAGATACCCATGTCCATCTCTATCTATGATGATTCTGCCTTTGCACTGGAGGCAGACATTACTACCATTGAGTCATCTCTAGAATATGAGACTTCAGCTGTCCTGGACCCACCGTTCCTCACCGAGGATGAACATATTGAGTGCAGGGATTGGAACATCCCTATCACATTAAGAAACCTCGAGGAAGAGGTCAACAGTTTTTACCTGCCACCCTACGGCGATATTGTACCCATGTGTCGTAGAGAGTTTAATTCAGGACTCTCCCGAGGAAAAACTCTCCCAATGTCAAGAACACTCTGCGCCTGACTTCATCTCGGAGTCAGACACTTATGCTATTACCGATCTACAGGAGTCTAATCCATTCAAATACCTTCCCGCTAAACTCAATGAGTTTGCGACTCTGTTAACCATGGTCAGAGAACCCCCTACTATTCCCCTCTCAATTTTTACTAAGACGCTTCAATCCCTCCCTGCTCAACTACATGCTTTTGCAGGGCTGCTTAGAGCACGTACTGTCATTTTCTCAATCTACACTAGGAAAGACATGTTCTACACAGGTATACCTAGACAAGGGATAGGATAGTTGTCTTCGTTCCAACTTAGGTGTCAGGAAGACTGTAGATTCACTCAGTCTCCATGAGTTTTAACCTGGTTGGGGGTACTTGATATAACCCCGTCATGTCTGGCTGAAGACGTAAAACTTAGAGTACATGAGTCTCATGCATTTGTTATTACTGTGATATCTCTGGAAATGCAGGTACATTCATTCTTCCGATCATCAGGTACCACACACTGTCGAGTTTCTGCCGACTTGGTAACATCCTCTCTGAATCTTTAAATCATCATTACCGATTTTTCATCATGTCATGTCCCGGTCATGAGCACCGAGGACGGTGCTATATTTTGGTTGGGGGTGAGTTTTTACCAAAACTCATGTTTTCATTTTGATATAAAAAAAATTAAGATTTTGGGTAGTTTCCGATGTTTTCCAAAGTTTTCTAGAATTTCAAAAATGTGTCAAATACCCTGACTTTGATTAGCAAAAACCCCCGTTAAGTCAGTACTAAGGATGACAATTTTTGTTAAATGTTAGCATTGAGTCAAGTCAAGCGTGACTACAGCAAGTTTGAAAACTTGGAAAAACTCAGATTTGGCACAATTTTACACTATCAACATCAGAGTCATCCTAAGTTTGAAAACTCTAGAGATCCTATGAGAATAATTGTGGAGACCTAACCTAGTGAACTTTCAAGCCTTTAATCATTTCAGAGGGTTATACAACAATTTTGAGTCACAAGATGACTCACTATTTTTCATGCCCGCAATATTCGTTGAGAGATCTCATTATCTTTTGCTTCGATCATAAAACTCGGAACGACATCAACATTGGATTACTATGACAAAACTTTCTCTGTACCCAGTCAAGACAGTATACATGATAGTGCAAACCCTAAAATATGATTTAGGCCATCTTTTTGAACCGTTCAGCCTTTTTACTCACCTGAATTATACTTCACTAGAAAAACTTTGAACCTTTCTATAAAAGCCTTTTCTTGTTAAGCCCATCAACCTAAAACCCGGTCCAGCTACGAGATATGACGAGCTATCCTACTTTTAAGATGGATGGAAGAATAACTGATATGGGTGTACCGTGAAAAGAAGAGAAATCGAAGAAAAAGACAAGTGGTTCAGACTGAAAAGAATATATGAAAAGAAAGTATGAAAAAGAACTGAAAAAGAAATTTAGCAGTCTCAAAAATATCGAGAAAAAGATAAAAAGACGAAAAAGGAAAATGAAAAGAAATGGTGTTACAATCGCAGAAAAAATATAAGAAAATAGAGATATCCTCTCAAGATCTTTGAAATCCTGTATCCCTTTATTTTTCTACACCTGACCTAAGCCTCATTACAACCCAGGAAAGTCCTACTTGATTCTAGGTTAGCACGATAATAAAATGTGGAAATTGGAGAAAAAGAAGCTATAGAGTTTGATCTGACGTTCCCGAGTGGAGTGATATTCCAATCAAGATATCTTCTTCTGTTAAAGATGTCATTTCTTCAAATAAGACATATGTGAGATCTTTGCTTTCACATCTCCTTACATATAAATTGAGAGAAAAGAAGAAAACCATTCCTGAGTGATTCCATTCTGAGTGGTTTACAAGTGAGATTTGAGGTCGAAGGATAAAAACTTAGAGGTGATCTAAAAATCTTTACCGTAGAATGATGAGAATGTTGGGCACACACACACATGCAAAGTTTGACTATTCTGGGTCTTGATTATCAGTCTGTAGTCTCGCCAAAACTTTTCAACTCTTAGCTAGCCTGTAACTGTTTTTGAATCCATTCGATAATTTGACAAACGGTGTTTTCCTGAGCTAATATGCAAAAGTGTGCAGCATGTGCAGAGCCCTTTTTAAGCTCATTTATTTCGCACTAATTGCCAAGGATTGGCAATATGCTGGTTGGGGGTTGTGATATTCGCTCAAAAGTGCTTATTTTAAGCAATTATCCTTTTAGCGTTATTGCACTCTCCTACATAAAATTGCTATATTTATCTACTTTTCTACGTAAGAGTCTCTTTTATTGTGTAGAACACACTTTTCTAGACGAAATGGTATATTTGCATGATTTAAACACATTTTCAGAAGTCTAGATATAAGGCCGTTCTGTGTAAGTCTCATTACGTGCTTAATTTATCGCAGGAACGCAATCGGACGATTCTTATGAACTGTGGACCCACAATAGACCACCAAAGCCCAATGTGGACACTTAAAGAGCCAAAAGATCGCAATGCCGAACAAGAAAAATCCAAAAATAGGAAGTGGCCACGCCAGCGAGATGCACGCTTGAAAAGTAGTGGACCATTACAGGATCGTCAGGTGGGAAAATGCTCAACAATGAGCCCTAGAATAAGATGAAACAGATCTATGAAATGATGTCGGCCAAGAGGCATAACAGAGCAAGCTGCATGGAGTAATGTTGAGCGGTGTGGCACCAAAGTCCAAGATGGCTATGATCCATGGGTCATCAAAAGCAAGGTGCTCGAACCCAAATTTAAGCAAGTATGTGGACCAACGTATTAAGTTGAATGTCAGAACAATGCATGGACCACAACATGGGCCAGAAATGATCAGTGGGCCATCAAGTGTGGTGGGCCAAGGTAGTGGAGTCCAAAATAGTGGACCAACTTTTGGAAGAAGGCCGGACCAAGATGTAGGGTGCCGCATGACTTACTTGGAATCATTTTCAAATGGATGGCCATAGCAAATTAAAGGAAACAGGAAGCAGGATGGTGGATATCGGCTCGAAGACACATGCTAATGTGGCATAAGATGGACCTAGATCCATAAAGAAGAACTTTTAAGGCTAGAGAAGAAAAGGACACTAAGAGGGATTTCTACAAAAGGCAAGGATTTGATTGCCACCAAAGAGGAGAGCAATCTCTTCTTATAAGAGAGAGGATCTTCCAACCGTTAGATCTATCCCAAGATCTCTTCCACGTCTCTCTCTAAAGAGAGTAACCCTAATTAAAAAGAGGGATATAAACTCTCAAAAGAAAACGTGGTGGAGTATTCTATTCTCATTCATTCCTCTCTCTCTTTTCTTGCCGTTAAAAAAAAATACCAAGCCGTCCTCTCCATTCACCATCATTTTTCTTTCACAACCCAACGTCTTCTCTCCCAAGCAGCCAAGCTGTTCCCCCATGATTCTTTTCTCTTCTTGGCTACTTTTGGACCCCAAGCTATCACCACCTCAAGCAGCACGTCCTCTCCATGGATCGCTAGCCAGAGAAGCACCTGCAACTCCGGCCAGTGAACACGCAGCACCTACCCCTGCATCCTCCCCAAGCCGCTCCACCACTCGATCATCAAGAAAAATAAAAAAAAGGATTTAGAAAGAGAAGAAGAGGAAACCTTTGCTCCCTCTCCCAAATTCCTCAACCACGCTGCCATCTTCCACGGACTGCTACCCCACGCCCCTCTCCTATGGACGTTTCTCTTGGAAGAGAAACCCCAGCCAGCCGCCCTCTCCATGCTGCACTCCCACGTCTTCAGAAAGTTCAAGTCATCTCTGTAACGATGCAGCCTCCCAAATAGGGTGCTTAATGGTAGGACCTGCAAGTTCTCACCTGTCGGTCACTTGCAACTCTTGTGGCAATAGGTGTGAACCACGTTCTTATCTCTCTTGTCTCAAAAAAAAAAACACAAAAAAAGATAATAAAACAGCAAAGAATAAGAGAGGAAGAAGAAGGGGAGCATCTGGCTTCCCTCCCGAGGACTGGTGCCTCCACCACCGACTGGTGCTCCTTTCTCTGGGCAGCACACCTATCTTCCCACCGTTGGCCGATCTACCACCGTTGCTGGTCCGTGCTCTTAACGGACCTGCAACTTCTTTTTTTTTAGAGTGTAGGCTATGTACGAGTTCCTCATCCTCACCTCTCTCTTTCTCTCAACACTAAAGAAATATAATTCAATAAAAAAGAAGAAAAGATAGGAGAAGAAGAAGAGAGGAAGAAGTGAACTTATAGACGGTTGCACTTCACCCCCCCTTCTATCCTCTTAGCCGATCTTCAATCTTTATTGGCAAAATCGGGCCAATCTCGATCTTCAATGGCCGTCCAAATCTTGGTAAGTTTCAATGATGAGTTTTCTCTCTCCTATTTAGTTTCTCTCTCTAGATTTTACATAGTTTTCTAAACTTTCACTTTCTTCTTATTTCTCTCTCTAGGATTATCTCTCCTATCTTTCTCTCTCTAAATTTTCTTTTCTTCAAGGCTTTCTAGATAGATGTTTTGGGTTTGTTTATTATCATTGTAAGTTACTTTGGAAGTTTATTTAGTATAAAGGGTTCTTAGTTGGGTTGATTTCTTCTAGTTATTTGTTTAATTTTTCGTTATCACTGCATTAATTAGTAGATAAAAATCTCTCAAGAAAATAAAGTTTTAATCTCGACCTTTGATCACCACTCTCACCCTTCCATCTTTCTATTTTAAGCATTTTTTGTGGAAAAATCCATCATTTTATGTTCTTGATTCAGCTTACTAATCCCGAGTGCGGATCGACATCCGACACTTTCCACTGTGCAAAGAATTATTTAATCTTGCAGGATAAAAATTGGATTTATTACAAATGTGTTGATTCTAGGGTTTTCGAATCCAATGACACGGAAAAACCCTACTTTCATACTTCGTCGACTACGTTAAGACTAGAAGACAGAGATAGCAAGAATCAGATGGTTGACGACAGGAGTCATCTGAGTAACTGCCCATTTGTTGGTTATAGATCGTGTACGCTCGCTTAGGAAGGCAAGTGACTTAGTGGACATAAGAATATGTTTAAATGAATAAAATATAATTGTCAAACCTAGTCATTGGACAGACCTGAGACTTAGTCAAAGTTATTGACTTCTAGAGAGTCTGATCGATTGGACTATTTGGGCCAATCGATTGGACAAAGCCCAATCGATTGGAGGCCTCATTAAAATTGATTGGAGCCTACGAGGCAGTACATGATCAAAACACAATCGATTAGACACATCTGTAAAATCGATTGGAGCCTATGGGACAGAAACTTATTTAAGTCTGATCGATTGGACTATGAACAATCGATTGGATTTACGAAGGAAAAACCCATCCATACAAGGCCAATCGATTGGACCTTGCCTAATCGATTGGACCCAGAGCACAATCGATTGGATTTCACACGGATTGAGTCTTTCTCAGATCTAAAATTCTAGTTCCCACGATCCCACATTATACAAGTGATATTCACTCAAAAGTGCTTATTTTAAGCAATTATCCTTTTAGCGTTATCGCACTCTCCTACGTAAAATACTCTATTTATCTACTTTTCTACCTAAGAGTCTATTTCATTGCGTAGAACACACTTTTCTGGATGAAATGGTATATTTACATGCATTAAACGCATTTCTGGAAGTCTAGGTATAAAGATGTTATGATCAAGTCTCATTACGTGCTTTTCTTTTGCAAAAAACTCGATTGGGCTATTCTTGAGACTTGCGGGCCAAAATTGATCATGAAAGCCCATTATCAAAGCTTAAAGAGCCCACAGGCTATGACTAGAAGATATGGGCCAAATATGTGCTGAATAAGAGGACCAAAAAGCTGGCCCAAAGAACGAAGAGAGTAGGAGAGCCAATGACCAAGAAATGGACCAAAGCGTTTAAAGCCACATGAGTCAGCAAGGAATGATGGTCTACGCTAGTGGAGAAGTGTGAGGATGGTCACAGTGAAGACTAGGGTTCCAGACCCTCTGCCAATACTTTTATCTCCATTTTCTGATATTTTCTCTCTCATCTCTCCTTATTCTCTCTCTCTTCATCTCTCAGTCCTCGGATCTACTGACCTAACCCCAGAACTCCTGCCCATTGGCTCTGTCTCATCTCCCTTAGCTTTCTGACTGTTGGATCTTCAATCGGACCGTTAGATCTTTCACCGGACCGTTGGATCTCTCTAGATCCGTCGATCTACCAATCTGGGTCCTGATCAAGTCATCTTCAGTCTGACCATTAGATTGTCTGTCACATTATCTTGCGAGACGATGGACATCATCAATCCATGTGGGCCAGTAGCCGAGCCCATCATCATCGACCCGTTGTCCGACCATTTAGTGGACCCTGTGAATTTTAAAATAATTTCAATTAAATTTTAAAAAATGGGGGGGTCCACTAAATGGGGAAATTCCCCAAAGAAAAGTAGGGTTTTACTTAAAAAAAAAATAATAATAATAATAATTTTTTTATTTCAAAAATCCCTAATTTCCATTAATTTAAACTAGGGAGCTTTAAAAGAGGAAGGAGAAGGGTTCGTTTGAACCCTAATCCCTCTCCCCTCTCCTCATCTCCTTCTCCAAAACCCTTCCCCCTTCTCTTCCTTTGTTTCTCCACCCTTTTCCCCCTCTCTTCATCTTCGTCATCTTCTTTTTTTCATTACCGCCCTCACCGGAGTTGCGCCTGCAACTCTGGCCGTTCGTGCCATACTTGAGGCACCTCCAACTGCTGTTTCACCCCCCTTGCCCCTCCCAGTTTTGTCCGTCACCACTGCAACCCAGCAGCCACCAGTTAGCCCCCTTATAGAACGGTTAAAACCGTTAAAAAAAAGTAGTTTTTATCACCGAAAACAAACCTGCAACTTCCGGCGATCGCCACCACCTGGAACTTTGCACCCTTCTTCCTCCTTCTCTTATGCTTCACCCTCTACTTGTCTGCCCTCCACGTCACCATCTGCTACAACCTCATCTTCTAGCTGGTTTGTGCCACCTGCAACTCCACCTGGTTGCCGATCTCCACACCATGCACCACCGTCTCCAGCCCCTCTTGTTGGCGTCGTGCATTGCTCCACCACACCGCAGCCCCTTCGTTTCTCATAGCCGTCACCCTCTACCTTCTCTTCATCGTTCTCACCTCAAAAGGAAAACAAAAAAAAAAAAAGAAAAAAAAAAGAAAAGAAAAGAAGAAAAGGAAGGAGGACCGTGGATCTCTCTTGATCTCCCACGGTTTGTTATGTTCTTCACCGGCAGAAGTTGCACGGTCAGCATCTTAGATACACCTCTACAACTACCTTCCACCATCGTTCCTGTAGGTGCATCGCCCCAGCCCACACCATCACCTTCTCAAACCCGTGCTCTTCTACTTGCTGTCTGGTTGTGAAATCTTGTTGCATGCCTCCACAAGCTCACCTGCAACGCATCAACTCGTGGCCAGACAACACCATAGTTCCTCACCCCTCCGGTGTTGCATCTACAACTCTCCATCTCACCTCCCTTTCACGCATGGTACACGGGTTAGACCTCTCTTTTCTCTTTATTATCTTCTTTCTTTCTCTATTTTCATGCTTTCTAGCAATAGGGTTTGGCTTCTAGTTAGTTGTAATGCTTTCATGTGTAATTCTTTGAATGTAATAGGAGTAATTAATGAAAGAATATAATTTTGGATCAATGCTTGTTCTTTATTTACTATTTTTTGTTAGGTACTTGACAATCTCTTAAAAAGAATGTTTTTAAATCCGATGCCATATTCCTCATCCCACCATTATTGTTCGGTACCAATTTTCGTTGTTTTATGTTTTAATTTGTGCTAATCCGACTAATCCCGATTGCGGATTCGACTCCGACTTTCCACTATGCGAGAATTCCTAGTTTTTACAGAAAAAAAAGAACCGGATTAATTACAAATGTGTTGATTCTAGGGTTTTCGTAACCAACGACGTGGAAAAACCCTACTTTCAACAAGGCTCAGGGTTACCAATTCTATAAATATAACCCTTCCATACCTTCTCAAAATACACTTTTACACTTTAATAGAGAGAAGAAAAAGTTTATTTATTAGAGTGTCCATTGGAAGAAAAAGAAGCTTTTTATTCCATAAACATCTTATGAGCTTGTTCCTCTTCTTGATCAACGACAAGTGCTTGATCCATTACTCAGCTTAGGTCTTGCACTTAGATATTTGACCTAGTATCCTAAGTGTACCAGTGTGACTCAACGCCATTGAGCAACCTAGGGTTCAGGGTGTACTGAATCCTTCACCTTCGGCATAGGCTGGAGTGTTGAGAATTAAGATTGGAGTGGCCGATCGATGGTAGGTTAGGGGTGTACCAAATTGAACAAGCAGACAAGGCTTCTTGGTTAGGAGGGCGCGCGTGGACTCGTAGCGTTGATTCAGAGGACGTGGACGCATCGGCAGTAGGCCTTGACTAAGGTTGGAAGTTGTATTTGCGATGGTGCTGCATAGATAACCTTTGTTTCGTTTAACTTTTCAGTTAGTGATACTTTTCGTCTGGATGTGGTCTTGTGGTTTTCCTTGGCTAAGGCTTCCACGTAAATATCTCTTGTCTTGTGTGATTGTTTGTTTGTATTACGCTATTCATATTTATTAGAACAAACAACGAAAAAAAAATATATCACGGAGGTATATTAGATTTGAATCGGTTGTGATAATCCTTTGTCAAACAACTAAGGCATGGGATTTTCTCCCTTACCATAGACCAGTAAAACCGTTTAGGTATATTTAATTTTAAATACCTAATCAACCCCCCCTTCTAGGTATTTTCGATTAAAGAGAATGGACCGGTGGTTATTTAATAGGGGTCTTCATAACTCTTTACATGATTATTTCTGAGATCTTGTTGAGATCTAGTGGGGCTCACTAATCTAGCAATGAAAGCTATAAACTTTTCAGCCCTGTCATTGTTGCTAGAGTCATCAGAATCTTCTTTTGACTATAAATCTCAATTGGAATTAAATGCCTTAACTTTTCCTTTGTATTCTTCTTTGTTGGGGCAAATATTTGCAAAGTGACAAAAACCTTAGCATTTGAAACATTGGGGCTCACTGGAATGACTACCCCTGATAGGTTTGTCACTTCTGTTGCCTCTCTCATGAGGTTTAGATTGATCATTGGCTTTATTGGAAAATTTATTATTCTTAAATTTATCATCTATAGGACGAAAGAATTTTCTAAAGTTTTTCATAAAGAATGGCATTTCTGCTTCAGAGTCAACATCAGACTCTGGATCTTGAGCTTTTTCAGCTCTAAGGGCTATGTTCTTTGATTTCTTTGGTTGTCTCAAATTCATTTCATATTTTTGTAGAGAACCAACCAATTCATCTATTTTGAGGGAGTCAACATCTTCGCTCTCCTCGATAGCTGTCACTTTTGCTTGAAATCTTTCAGGCAAGGATCAAATAATTTTTCTAACCACTTTTGATTCAAGAATACTCTCACCTAGGTTGTAGGCAGAGTTCATAATGTCACTGAGTTTGGCATAGAACTCGGTGAAGGTCTCATTCTCCTCCATTCTTATTGATTCAAATCTAGTAGAGTCATCATTTGTAATTTGGATATCTTGGCTGCTGACATACCTTGGTCGGTAATTTTTAGAATATCCCACGCTTCTTTCGCCAATGTACAGGTAGTGATCCTTCGGAACTCATTCCTATCCACCGCATTGAGGGTAGCGTTGAACCCTTTACTATTTTGACAAGATTCTTCTTTATCTTTTTTAGCTCATCCACATGGTTCCGACATTGCGACAACATATTGGGTTCTCATCATCTCCTGGTCTTGGAAGCTAGGATGAACTTTTCTCTTGTTATTTGTCCCTGAATGAGCACCTGAGGTGGAGGCATGTACCATCCATATCCTTGATATTGTTCAATCTAGCCATTTCTTTCCTTAAGGTGTCATACTTGTGATTTAATGCCCAAATCTTGTAGATGATTAATTTTATCTTGACTCACTGAGTATGTGTATTAAGGTAGAATCGTGAAGATCTTTATCTGTATAGGGAATCTCATGACAACATGGCCTTTAACCCCACACCTATAACAAGTAGAAATATTACTCTTAGGTACGGGTAGGTCAGTAGGTACTAAGGAAGGAAGTTGAGCTTTGGCAAATGTAGTTCCAAACTGAGATGAGGGGTTCATCGGTTCAACAAATCCCAATCATCCTCTATCTCCACTTTCTTTTTCCATACCAAATAACCTGTTCAATTTTTTAGTGCATTGAGAAGCACACGATAGATTCTTATTGATCCGAGCTAAGTCAAGCTTGAGAGATTTCTTCTCTTGACATTAATGATTTTTTTTTTCCAGACATTTTACGTTGTCAAGAAGACTAGCTTTTTCAATTTCCAATTTTTTAGCTAGTGTTACTCATTTTTCACATTCCAATTTTAAGTTGGAGTTCTCATTTATAGTATATTTAAGTTGCACAATTAATTTTTTATTCGTTTGTGTGAGTTGAGACTCTCCTCATAGAACTCTTGAAAAGCATCATGGATTCATCTACATCCTCACTATCAGAGTCACTAGAACTCTAAGATGAATACTTTGTCTGGTCAACTGCTTTACCATTGGCAGTTATCAGACTCTCCTTCACTATCATCCACCGTGGCATTTCCTCACCTTAGTTTTTTCTTTTAATTTCTAGTTTGGACAATAAGTGGAAATATGATTGTAACCCTTACATTCATAGCATTAAACTTTAGTTGACTTGGGTTTGGTAAACTCCTTCATTTTAAATCTATCATGTGACGAAGGTTTGTTTTTAGATATTTGCACAGTTTTAAAATGTTTCCTTGTCTACCACAGAAGAATTCTCTAAATTTTCTAACAAAAAGCACCATCTCTTCATTATCAAGGTTTGATTCATCATCCAACTCACCCGTGTCATTTCGTGTGGCCTTTAGGGAAATTCCCTTAGCCAGCTTAGGTTGTCAGGAATTTAATTCAAAGGTCTGAATAGACCCAACAAGCTCATCTATCCTAAGTACATCGACATTTTTACTTTCAGTGACTTTCTATAGAAATCTCTCAGGTAGAGATCTTAAACCTTTTCTTACTACCTTGGATTTGGGAATTTTTCCCCAAATTAAAACAAGAGTTCACAAAATCATATAAGCATAAAAATCAGCAAACAATTCATCATCATTCATTTAGATATTTTCAAACTTATTTTTTTATTCTTTTTAAAGAAGAAAATATGTTTATTGAAAAACGATCAACGATCGTGTTACAACCAGAGAAAAGAAGAGAGGCGAATCTAGGAATGGGATTAAAAGGTCTATCACCTTCGGACATGGAGTTTACATTTCCTAGAGCAATTCCAGAATAGCCACACCGAAAGTCCCAAGAAAATCATTTATACGCTCTTAAAACCATAAAAAACCCTAGAGCCTAAAAATAACGATATCTGTAAGCCGGTTGACACATGAGGTTAAAGACAACTTCTTTATTAGCACAGGAGGGGGCACCAAAAATAGCCGAACCATCCATGCTAGATCCCCAGTTAGCCAAGTTATCCGCAACACCGTTGCCTTCTCGGAAGATATGTGCGCATCTAAAGTTCATTTTGCTGATTTTACGCAAGCAGTTAAGCCATTGGATTCTTAATTAGTCTCCAGCGAATATCCTCTGCCCTATTCGTAAGAAGATGGATTGCCATTTCGAGGTCACTTTCTAACCAGATAGAGTGCCAAACTTTAACCCAGATGATGTCAATACCGGTAGTAATAGCCGAAAGTTCTACTTGAAGGGTTGAGGTAATACCAAGTCCTCTAGCAAAAGCATCCATGACCAAGCCTCTGCAATTTTCTAAATATACCTCCACATCCGGATATCCCCGAACTGGCTCTAGTTGCACCGTCAGAGTTGAACTTAATCCAACCCGGAAGAGGAGGAGACCAAATAACTTCTTTGCTTAAGGGGGCACATCTTGGATGACCTAGAATATTAAGACGATGAAGAACAAATAAATCAACAATGGTGTTTCTCATGCTACCGCATTTGAAGTTTGGAAATCTTAACTACAGTGGTACCCTCATGGGTAACCTCTAAAATGTTCCATGCTTCTTTAACAATCTTACACGTCGAGATCTGACGGGATTCCTCCAATGTGACTGCATTAAAAATAGCATTTTGTGACCACGGTTGTTACAATTGGACTTGTCAATGTCATCCTTAGTCTGTTCGTCTCGTGGAACATCGAATTCTTTACTAGTTTCAGTTTCTTTTACTAGTGAAGTCCATCCCTAGATTTTGTTTAACAAAACTCTCTCATCGAGATATTTTAGAAAGGCATTCATAGTTGTTCCCATCGAACAATGGTGGTCGGGTGATAGACCAACCCTCTTTCTATGAATCCATTAAGACAGAGATAAATATGAGTAGGGTCACACTAGGATGTTAAACCAAAAATAGAGTGACCAAAGCTTTGATACTAGTTGAAAGAGTCTGGTCTCAGGATTCGAATTCACATGACCTAGAGGGGAGTGAATAGGTCTAATCCAAATATTATATCAAATTAAAATTTTAGCAACTTATTCAAAATATACTCGTTCTGTAATAGAGTTCCTATTGCCTATTTGTGACTACGCATGCGGAAGCAAATTAAAAACATAAGTAATCACACACGACACACATTTTTATGAGGAAAGCTCAAATGGGAAAAACCTTAGGGACATGCCCAATCAAAATCACAACACTAATACAAGATAGAGATATAGACTGTTACCCACGCAACAACTCAAAACTAAATTCAACTCAACATGAGTCTCGGCCACTGATTTACCACATCGTTGTATATCTTCAAACTCTGCACTCCACACGAAATGCCTTCAGGGTTTGATTCTGAGTTTAATCTAGAACCAAACCAAATCTAGCCAACTCGCCACCATGAGTTCGCACCCTTCACACCGGGAGGGACTAGGTTAACAGAGGATACACACAACTCACCAGAGTCGTTTAACCATTAAATGGTAACACTCCCAAAAACACTCAACATCTAAGGATAAATACCTTAAGATTAATGATCTCGAGTGAGATAAGGAACACTTTAGAAAAAAATGTGAATCTCTTATAGAACTTCTAGGTTTTCTTCAAAACATGCTCTTTGATCTTCTCTCTTAAATGAATCCTTTGTTCTTCAATGGGAACTCAATATATTCTTTAATTTATTACTAAACCCTATGAATATAATTGTATTTATAGCTTAGAGTTGAGAGAAAAGATCTACTCCGATTAGGAAACTTGAAGAATGAAAAATGACATTTTGCTAAGTTTTCGAAACTGAGAATTGTAGGTTCGGTCGACTGAATTGAGGTTGTTCTACCCACTTTACCTAGGATCAATTATGAGCAATGTTATATTCTCAGGTAGGGTTCAATTGAATGAGATCTTTTAAGTCAAGTTTTTATTGTTTATCAATCGTTTGATCATTTAAACTTCTACTTAAGTTCTTTTAAAATGAAGGTCAAGGTCAAGGCTTACCACCTAAGGTCAATCTAGGTCAACTAAGGTCACTTACCAGCCTAGGAATGTGGTGGCGTGTGGTATTCTAGATCGCATATGAGCATCGAACGTCTTCAAATGGCTTCTAATGGTTGAATTACATGCTTCATCTTCATATAGACATCCAGACCAACACTAAACTTGACACCTATATTACAAACTTGACTTACTGTGTCTTGACACGAAATTAGTCAATACAAATATGGACCTTTTACACAGGTAGTACATATTCAACTATAGAAATGAAGCTTCGCTTGATCATACCGAGGAAGGTAAGTCATTTAGAAACCCTAAAAACTAGGTGATAAAATGATCTACCTTAAACTTTAAGTAACCTTAGACTCTTTGTTTTCGTGCCCAAATGGAGTCTTGATCATTCAAGAAAATTTAGAGATCTTTTTTTGAAAATTCTAAGAACTCATGATCAATACTTGTAGGTTTTCAAAACCCTAACTGAATATCTTCCAAGTGAGAGATCACTCTAAGAACTCATGATCAATACTTGTTTTTAAAGAAAGTTCATAACCACCATAGCTTCAAAATTATGTTGATTTGTTAATATGATATAAGTGGTGGGATTCGGGGCTAGACCAAATCAGTACATATGATCATGATCGTACGAAGAAGGTGCTCGAGGAACTCAGCATGTTGAGTGAATAGAAGGCGTGGATGCAACAACGGTTGGCTTGAGTGGTTCGAGTGGAAACAACTATGGTAACATTCTTACATGGTAACTTCTTATACTCCGTTAACTTATCATAGTGAATTCTTTCACATCTAGCGTGATTCTAAGGTTTTTTATGTGAGGGGTTTCCTCGTTAAAAATTACATAGAGTTATTTATTTTTTCGCATATTACTCTATAAATCAAATTGAATAAATATGTATTAGTATATCTTTGTTATATGTACATATGATCATGATCGTACGAAGAAGGTGCTCGAGGAACTCAGCATGTTGAGTGAACAGAAGGCGTGGATGCAACAACGGTTGGCTTGAGTGGTTTGAGTGGAAACGACTATGGTAACATTCTTACGTGGTAACTTCTTATACTCCGTTAACTTATCATAGTGAATTCTTTCACATCTAGACGTGATTCTAAGGTTTTTTATGTGAGGGGTTTCCTCGTTAAAAATTACATAGAGTTATTTATTTTTTCGCATATTACTCTATAAATCAAATTGAATAAATATGTATTAGTATATCTTTGTTATATTTAATCTGAGTCGGTTTGGCTAATCATCCTTTAATGAATCAATTGGTTAGGAGTTTTTTCATACAATTAGATCCTTAGGCTGCGACCTTAGTGATTGGGTAATCTAGTTAATTAATTAATTTTTTATAAAACTATTCACCCCCTTTAGGTTTGCATCCTACTTATATCAAGATTTTTCAATCGGTATCAAAGTGAGTTCACTCGTTTAGGTTTAAACACCAGAGTGTGATCATGTTCATTTAATTTTGATCCGATAAAGATGCAGAAATAAGGTGGTAATACCTCTAGACCCTTTATATTTGATGGTGATGACTATGCCTGTTGGAAGGCTAAGATGAGGGCATTCCTCATGTTAATCGACTAACTGGTGTGGCTAACTGTTATTAGAAGATGGGTTCCTCCGACTAAAATAGTCAATGAAGTCAAGGTTCCTAAGCATAACTCAAAATGGACTAAAGATGATTTTAATCAATGCTGTTATAAGAAGGGTTTCAATGTTATCAACGTTGTCAATGGATTTTGTCAAATTTTGATGTGTGGATAGCAAAGGAGGCATGAGACATCCTTGAAACTACCCATGAGAGGACATCGATCTATAGTCAAGATCTTAAACTCCAAATATTGACCTCAAAATTTGAATCTATAAGAATAGAGGATAATGAGACCTTCACTGAGTTCCATGCCAAAATCATTGACATTATAAATTATGCTCACAATTTGGGTGAGAGGATTCCTGAATCTAAAATAGTCAAGAAAGTATTGAGATCTCTACCTAAGAGATTTCAAGCTAAGGTTATCGCGATCGAGGAGAATAAGGATGTCGACTCTATTCGGATCGATTAGCTCGTTGGATCTATCTAGACTTTTGAGCTCAATTTGAGACAACCTAAAAAGTATAAGGATATTACATTGAAAACTTCCATGGTTGAGGAAGAAGAGTCTAGAGATGAGTCTAGTGAAGGCGATAAAGAGTTGACTCTCTTTGTTAAGAAATTCAAAAGGTTTTTCATCCGAGGCTAGGAATAACTCTAGACCAACCTAAGGGTCTAAAGAGAGGTCAAAGTATCGTGAGAGGTTTTGAAAGATTAAAAATTTCAAGGGCTCTAAGTCTTACAAAGTTCAGTGCTTCAAGTTTCATGGATACGGTCACTTTGCAAATGTCTGTCTCAACAAAGTTGTGAAGGGAAAGTCTTAGGTAGGTAATGAATGCCTTGTGGGATGTTTGCAAGTCAGAGTTTGATAACTCTAGTAACTCCAATGAAAGTGAAAAGGTTGTTAACTTCATTCACAATATTCACTACCACTGTTTCAAGTCCTACTGTCTTTTCAGAGATTATAAAGATGATTCCACTTAGAAGAGTCATCATGACTCTAACAGTGAGGCTGGGGACGACCTTAGTGTAACTTATTTGGAGTTGTACAAGGAAATTAATCATAAGTTGACCATGGCAAACAAGAAGTTGATTGACCATGTTGAGAGCATTGACATGGAGAATATGGCCATTACACTTGAGATTGATGGCTTATCAGTCTTAATTTATCAGTAAAGGAAGAGAAGAAATTTCTTCAATATAGAAACAAGTTTTTGGAATGCGAGTTCCAGACTTGTACGTATGCAAGGAAGTCTAATGAAACTTAACTTATCAATCTAAAGAGAGACTTACCTTATTTCTCTAAGAGCATTGAAAAGCTCAATAAGATTCAAACTAGTGCGGAGAAGACAGATGCAGATCAATGGGGATTGGGATATGTTCATTTTGCGAATACCCCATCTTTGTCTGGAACTAAGTTTGAGAAAGCTCAAGTTCCTTCCACACATCTGGTTGACTTACGTAGACCATTACGCCTATTGCTTTTTGTAATTTTTATAGGGTCAAAGGTCACTTGAGTAAGAATTGCCTCTGCGAAAGGAGAGATTTCAAAGCTCCTTCCAAGAATCAATCATTTGGGAGGCAAGAGAATTTACTCTATAAAATAAAGCCTTACATCAAAATTTGGATGCCTTGAGTTGGGAAATTGGTAGATTACTGAAATTCTAGGGTACCCAGACTCCAAAGGATCAGACTAGGAGGAGGAAAATAAAAAAAGAGATATCATGTCTCCCTCAACAACTATGCAAATGGAGAAGAAACATAAACCACCCCAAAGGTATAAGACCATTTGGGTGAGGAAAGATGATTTGAGATGTTCTGCTCGCAACATTGGAAGTAAAATAATAGACTTTAACACTTGGCTTTCAGTGGTTGTTTAAGGCACATGACTGGAAACAAAGATAAATTCAATATGATAGAAATTATCCCAAAAAATAAAAAGGTGACTTATGTTGATGGTAGTTGTGGTCATGTTTAAGAAAGGGGAGCCATTAAGGAAAATAGTCTCCCAAATTTAGATGATGTTCTTTATGTTGACAACCTAAATTTGCAATCTTTTAAGCAATAGTCAAATCTGTGATCACGAGAATATTATGCAATTTACTGAGTATGGTTGTGACATATTCAACAAATTTGAGGGATTCGTCAATTACAAAGATAGAGCTAGAAATAATTGCTACATAGTTTCAAAGATTTATCGTGGTGTCAAGTGTAAATTAAGGAATTCTTGCTGATATTCTTTCCACCTTACTTCCTTAGTTTTGTTTCCTCTTTACTGAAGTTCCCTTAGTTTTGTTTCCTCTATTTACTAAGTATGCTTATGTTGATTACAACTTGAATGAATTATCTTAAACAAATGTGGAGCAATAATAAACTTAAAGTAATAAAGAGAAAGGGACAACAATCCACAACAATACCTACGTCCACTCTCCAAAAGCTTTACTATGCTAACACTTTTTAATTCAATCGCATAATCAACCTTACACCAAAAGAATAGGGTAAAGAACCCAAGCTCAATCGCAATCATGACAACATGGAGTCTAATCGCAACTAAACTCCTATATATGAGTCAAGAATCTACTTGACTCCTAGTAGGTGAAGAATGATAATATTCAAACTGGGGAACCTTTCTAGAACGACTTTCACTCAAAATAAAGTTTCACATTTCTAGGATTAAAGAGGGATTCGCAAATAAAAGTGTTAAGGGGGAATAAGAAGCCTAAGGGATTGATTTAAAAGGTTCAAAAGCGGGATTGATTATTTGAATCCAACCTCCAATCTGTTAGGATAAATTAGTACAAGAAGTCATGGATACACTTCGTGATAATGGGATCCATGTACAACCAATGGGGGATGGTCATAATAAATTTTACAAGTCGGTTTTTAGAGAAATGAAGCTTCAATGTTGAAGTTGATATCCAAGCACACACCAACCAAGAAGCTCGAACTACTAGCAAAGAATGCTGGAATCAGATCAAGGAAAATCTCAAGAATCTCCTCACAAAGGCTTAAGAGCACAAGGCAAGGGAAAATGAGAATATCTCATGAAAATCTCTTCCAAAAGGCGCTCACAACATTGTAGAAGAAGGAGGGAGAGAGGGTTTGTGAGGTAAATGAGGTATGTGGGGGTCTAAAAGTAGGGTTTTTTCCGCGTCGTTGGTTACAGAAACCCAGATTCAACACATTTGTAAATTGTAAATTATCCGAGATTATTCCTGCAAAATACAGAGATTTGTGTAGGGCTTCGTGTCGGATGTCGATCCACACTCGGGATTAATCATGTTAGTGCAATCGGACACATAAAATGACAAATTTTTATCAGAAAAACTTGAAGAATATGGTGAGGTGAGAATGGTGGATTGATTTAAAATATTTTTTTAGTGATTTTAGAGAGAGAAACTATCAAGAATTAGAAACAATTATATGCATCAAATACCTAAATCTCAACATGATAATTGAAATACTAAAGTTCCACAATGAACCTCAATTTATTCCTCAAATCAAAGTATGGCTTACAAATTTTCAAGCAAACATGGGCAAAACAACCAACTTTAATTAGAAAACAAATAAAAGAGATACATTTAGAAAGAGAAAGAAGAGAGTAGAGAGAGAAATTAGAAAAAGAATGTGATTTTAGAAAGAGAGAGGAGGTGAGAGATCTAGAGAGAGAAATTAGAAAAAGAATGTGATTTTAGAGAAAGAGGAGGTGAGAGATCTAGAGAGAGAAAAGAAAGAAAAGTAGAGAGAGAAAGTAAGGACATGCTAGAGATAGAGGGAGAGAAAAACACCATTAACACTTACCAGAAAGGATTAGCCCAAGGTGAGGCGTAAGAGATGCATGATGGGTGCCCGAAGTGCCTCCAAGTGGAGGAGAAGGTGCTGTTTGAGGTGCACAGCGTGGTGATGGTGAAGAGAGGGAGGATCAAGGAGATGTAGGCCGATACCTATTGCTCTTGGTCACGGCCCAAGAGAGGGTAGCAAGGAGGAGATACGGACATTGAAGCTGGTTCGTGTAGTGCTGGCCTGAGTTGCAGACCTGCAACTCCGGGAAAAGAAGAGAAAGAAGAAGAGGAATAAGAGGAGCTTACTTACAGAAGGGGGACGCACACCAGCAAGATAGAGAACCTGTGGTGTTGTTGGTGGTGGCGCGTGGGCGGAGCAGATGGTGGCAAGAGGAGGTAGCATTACAGGCAGACAGGAGCGGTGGGAGGATGAGTTGCTGGTCGGTATGGTTAGCAACCACCGTGTGGAAGTGCAGGCGGAGCTCTTTGCCGCACAGACTGGAAGGAGATGGCAGGTTCGTGCGTGGAAGCTCTGTGGAGGTGCTAGTAGAGGGCACCACGCAGCAGGCAGCGATAGTGGTGGTGAACAAGGCAGGCTGAAGACCGGCCGACCGGAGTCTTTGGTTTTGGCCGGAGTTGCAAACCTGCAACTCCGGCGTTGATGAAAGAAGGAGAAGAAGAGGATGGATGATCATCCAAGAGAGGGGATGACGATGGTGCGGGTTGCATGTCGTGCTTGCTGCTGGAGCAGTTGCCGGCCCTGTTTACAAGAAGAAGAAGAAGAAGAAGAAGAAGAAGAAGAAGAAGATGAAGAACCAGTTCACCGAAGAAGAGAAGGGAGAAGAAGAAGAGGAAGAAGAGAAAGTGGAGAAAAGAAGGAGGAGAAGGTGGAAAACATGGGGGGGAAGGTTTTGGGGAGAGAAATGAGAAGAAAGGATGGGGATTAGGGTTCAAACAAACCCTTCTCCTTCCCCTTTAAACCTCCCACTTTCCTTTAATGGAAAATGGGGTTTTTTAAAAAAAAAAAAAAAAAAAATATATATATATATATATATATATATTCTTTAAGGAAAACCTTACTTTTCTTTGGGGAATTTCCCCATTTAGTGGATCCCTCTTTTTTATTTAAAAATAATTAATTTAAAGCATTTGAAAATCGTGAGGTCCACTAAATGGTCGGGCCACGGGTCGATGATGATGGGCCCGGCTACCGGCCCACATGGATTGATGATGTCCATCGTCTCACAAGATGATGTGACAGACAATTTGATGATGATCGGATGGATGGTGACTTGATTGGGACCCAGATTGGTAGATCGACGGATCTAGAGAGATCCAACGGTCCGATTGAAGATTCAACGGTCAGAAAGCTAAGGGAGATGAGACAGAGCCAATGGGCAGGAGTTCTGGGGTTAGGTCAGTAGATCCGAGGACCGAGAGATGAAGAGAGAGAGAATAAGGAGAGATGAGATAGAAAATTATGGGGAGGAGAGAGAAAATATCAGAAAATAGAGATAAAAGTATTGGCAGAGGGTCTGGAACCTTGGTCTTCACTGTGACCATCCTCACGCTTCTCCAGTAGAGTAGACCATCATTCCTTGCTGACTCATGTGGCTTTAAACGCTTTGGTCCGTCTCTTGGTTCATAGTTAAACACACGGTTTCTTTGCGTAAGTAACCGCAACACAAGTTTCTTCATAGTTGAACATTCGTTGAGTGAGAACGTACTTGCGCTTTTGACTTTGTCTTTAGTTGAACTTGATCATTTGACTTTGTCTTCAGTTGATCTTGAACACTTGGGTTATCTTTTCTTCAGCTTTAATCCTTCTTTTGTTTTGTCGAAGTCCACTTGATTTTTTATGCTTCGGTCTTCAGGAGATTCAGGCACAACGATACATAAATATACCGAAGAACTAAGTATTCTTGGGATTTGACAATCGAGGCTTTTCAAATTGCTTAAAAAATTTAGCCTAGAATCATCTAAATCTGCTCACACTCTTATGAGCACTAGCATTAAACTCATCAAGGATTTAAGTGGTAAATCTGTTGATCAGACTCTGTACATGAGTATGATTGGTAGTCTCCTCTATCTCACAGCTAGCAGACCTGATATTGCTTTTAGTAGAGGAGCATGTGCTAGATATCAATCTGATCTGAAAGAATCTCATCACTCGGCTGTTAAAAGAATCATTAAATATGTCAGTGGTACTATCGAATACGATCTCTGGTATCCTCATGAAACTAACAATAAAATTGTTGGTTATTTAGATGCCGATTGGGCAAGAAATGCTAATGATCATAAAAGCACCAGTGGTGGGTGTTTCTATATTGGAAACTGTTTGATTGCTTGGCAAAGCAAGAAACAAAATGCTATATCTTTATCTACTACTAAAGCAGAATATATTGTTGCAGGCAGTTGCCATGCCCAATTGATTTGGATGAAACAAATATTGTTGGATTATGGAATCAATCAAGAATCTATGAATTTATTCTATGATAATACGAGTGCGAACTGTATTTCTCAAAATCCTATACAGCACTCTAGAACCAAACACATAGATATCAGACATCATTTTATTCGAGAGTTGGTTGAAGAATAGATAATTTCACTAGAGTATGTAAATACAGAAATTCAATTGGTTGATATTTTGACTAAACCTTTGGATTCGCTCAGATATGAATATCTTAGAAAATCTATTGGAATCTGTCCCATTGATTGATTTGTGTTGGTATTGACTGAAATATTCGATTATCATTGAAAATCATAATTTCAATATTTCAGTTAGTCTTTGAGTCTAATCATTTGAAATAATGATTGGCTAATATTGTTTGGAAATTTGTTGTGGTATTTTAATTATTTAAAAATCTTGATTGTTTGAAAAATCTGTGTTAATTTGGGATGATTTTGTGTTTAAAAAGGATATTCACAAAAGTCAGGCCGTCGGAGTACATTTTGAGGCGTTTGGATTTTTGAATTTACAGTTTGCGATGTTGGGTCGACCGAACAAAAGGTCCAGCTGACCAAAGGAATTTTTTTGTGCGATTTGATTGTCTACGGGGACGGGCCAACCAAACATGTCCAGTCGACCGCGCCTCGCACCCGAATGGCTTATATTGTGAGTGGACAGGTCAACCCATGTCCGGTCCGCCAACCTTGTTTATAAATAGGTTCTAATCATTTTGGATCATTTGAAACCCTTTTTGTACTCCTAGAAATTGTTTTTGGAGTCTCTCATCCTCTTTGAGAAATCCTTTAGCCCTCTATTCTACTCTCTTTCTAAAGATTCACCACTTCCAAATTTTTGTGGTGAAATTTCTCTGTGATTTCTAAATAGCTTCAAAGGGGAAAAGAGCAAGAGGGGAGTCATCTTCTAGTGATCCCTATCCCTTTAGCTTGTTCATCAATCCTATGGCTAGGGCTAGCTTCATGAAGAACTATATCAAGAGAGCCGTTGCCATTGAATGTGGGTCATCAAAAAAGAGGTCACAATGACTAGAATTCCCAACCTTCTTAGTTCGGTAGGTTGGTCTAAACTTTTGTCAATTTCTGGAGTTACATATCCTGAATTAGTCAGGATGTTCTATTGTAATTTGAACAATCATGATCCAGATGGTCCATTTCTTTAGTTTGAGGTTCGAGGTGTACGTTTTAAAATTACATTATCTTTGATTTCAAAGATAACAAGTCTTCCTCGAGTACCTAATGGAGGAATTTTCCCCCCTTCCCTACCTCTCAAGAACAAAAAGGCTATTTCAAGAGCCATTTGTGGGAAGGTAGTTTATTGGACATCTGATTTGGCTACAAGGGAATTACTTCCCATGTATCATTTGCTAGGTTGATCTTCTCCTACAACTTGGTCCCAAAGGCAGGACATCAGAGTGAAATTGGACCCTATATCCAGTAGCTTCTATATTGTCTCTCAGGGTACGAAAATCTGTGGTCCTTCAATAATTTTTCTTCTCATGGTTAAGAATTTGGCAATCGAGAATCGCAAGTAGTCTTTGCCTTTTGTCATTTTAGTTTCAAAAATTCTGAGTCATTACAAAGTTCCTATTTTTGACTCTGATGAAACCCTGCATCCCATCTCACCGATCAATCAAGCTACTTTTAGCAAGATGTTGGTTGGTGAATCATCTATGTCTACTCCTGCTTCTGCTTCTGCTTCGGGTTTTGGATCTCGTCGTTCCTCTGTATCTGCATCTATTGCAGGTCTCTCGTCCAAGTTGGACAATCTCTGTGCATCGATAGATAAATTTTCTTGTCGTCAGCAGCGTATGACTTCATTTCTTGGGTTTCAGCACCCTGACTATCCAGAGTCTTCACCTGAGGAGATGACCGTGCCTTCAGCAGCTGGTGATGATGAAGATGAAGATGAAGACGAAGATGAAGATGAGGATGAAGATAAAGAAGAAGAAGAAGAAGAAGATGATGCAGAGGACGATGATGGTGATGACGATGCTGACGAGGATGATTATGACTAGAGCACGCTTTGCTTTTTCTCTCTTTATAAATCAGTAGTACATGCTACATGTTCTGTGGATGTATTGTTTTATACTATTGGTCTGTACTATTTGATACTGATATATTTTGGTTACTTTGCATGGATGATGGATATGGTCACTATGTTGACTGGTTTATTTTATGATATATTTTGGTATGATTTATTTTTAGATGATTGATTTGCATTGCTTTATATTCTTTATCATCACAGGTTAGAGTTCTTCCCTTTGTCAATGTATGACTAAAAGGGGGAGAAATCAATTATATTTGGATAACAATAGTCACTTTTCTATCTTATTGAACTGTTTGTCATAAAATATCTGTGATTCTTACTTAGTTTTATTTGACTAAATATACTGAGAAGACGTTATTGGTATGATTTGGACTAACATACTAATAAGAAGCTATTGTCAAATATTTTTCTGTCAAGTTGATTTTTTGTAGCAGTAGGGTATTTACAATAAGTGTGGTACCAATCACAATACTAATCGCGAACTACAGTGTTGCCTCCTTCTATCTTCATCCTTCAAAGAAAAGCTATTTGGGCGATTAACTTAGGGGAAGGGAAGCTATTGTACTTAGGGGGAGCATTATTGATTTATTTTGTATTGGGCTAAAAGTATAATATAATTGGGTAGGTATTTGCTTTTGTCCTAGCATTGACAAAGGAGGAGATTGAAAAGTCTCAGTTGTCAAATCCCAGAAATACTTAGTTCTTCAATAATGGTATTTTTATATATGTCGCTGTGCCTCAAATCAACTGAAGACTGAAGTGTCAAAGATCAAGTGGACTTCGGCAAAATAAACAAAAGAAGGATTAAAGTTGAAGAAAAGACAACCCAAGTGTTCAAGATCAACTAGACAAAGTCAGGATTATCAAGTTCGACTGAAGACAAAGTCAAGTGATCAAGCCCAACTAAAGACAAAGTCAAAAGCTCAAATACGTTCTCGCTCAACGAACATTCAACTATGAAGAAACTCGTGTTGCGGTTACTTACGCATATCTGAGGGTAAAACCGTACGTTGCCAACGGATATTGATTTACCCTAGATGGTTAAGTGTTAGTTAGGAATTGTGCATGTGATGAGAAGAGAAATTCTCAGAACTTTGGTAGCATTTCGGCTATGGACAAAACTATCCGGCCGACCAACCCTTATATGCGGTTGACTGGCCAAAATGGTTCGGTCAACCCTAACTCTCGGGTTTGTGAAATTTTGCTGAATGCCTGAGTAGGTGACTGACTAACGTCTCGGTCGACTAAGGTCCAATTGACCGACCATCAATGCAATCGACCGCACCAGTTTTGGATCTCGTTTGACGAAATCTTTTATGCGATTAGAAGCATATTTTGTCCCTTCAAATTGCTATATTCGGTACGGTTCTAGCAACGGGAGGCCTGCTTATAAATTAGAGATCTCTCCCTCTATTAGAATCAACCCAATTAAGAGATCTCTACTTTTTGCTACTTGATTATCATTCTTTAAGTCCAGAGATCTGGAATTTATGAGAGCTTCACAAGAGCAAAGCTGAGAATTCGTTGTGAAGGCTCTAAGTGTTTGGAAGAGACTATTTGGGATTGTTATTCTATAAGAATCTTCTTCCAAGAAGAGGATTACTCTTGAAAGAGTATCTCTTGAGTAAATTCTTCTCCAAAGGATTTTCCATTGGGTTGTATTCATCAAGAGATAAGCATTCCTATGAACCAACACCTTTTGATAGAATTTGAAATTTGTGAACACTATTATTTTGTGATGGGTGGATGAGTGTGGACTCATCTAACTGAGTTGTGGATTGTAGATCCAAAAGAAAAGAATTTCTCTAAATAGACTACTGGCCTAGGCTGACTCTCTAAGTGAGCGAGAAGCGATTCTCATTAGATTAAGACTAAGTGTAATCTTAGTTGGTTGATTATTTATTTCAATTGGGAATGTTGAAATGCATGATTGAAATAATATAATACTACTGGTGGTAAGTATCGGACAGTAGATGTAGGTGCGGAGTCATCGAACCACTATAAATCTGAGTCTCGTGTGATTGTAAATGTTTGCATAATTGTTTCTCATTTTTCTCATATACATGCTCTGTGGATGATTGATATATTAATTATTTGATCCTTTTCCGCCTTGTGTGATCAGTAAATTTTAATTCATAAAGAATTCGCAGTCACCCCCCTCGAGGACTTAACCTGGTAATTAAAAGGGAATTTAATACCTTATTTAATATTGTAAGATTACTTAAATATTGAATTGAAAATGTGATAGCTCATAAGAGCTTTTGGAAAGTGGATGTAGGTATTGCGACATCGAACCACTATATATCTTCATGTTGTGAATTGCTATCTTATTTCTTATTTCCTTAAGTTGATTATGCTATTTTGATTCAACCATATTAATAATCAACTTAGGATAATTTTAATAGACCTATTCACTCCCCTCTAGGTCTTCTCGTATTAATATCAATGGAACTTCAATTTGTATCTGAGCCTAATACTTGTGCAAAAGGTTTAATCACCTAAGTGAGATCCATTTCCTTGATATGACTATGATAAAAGAAGGTAACTCTATTTCTAGACCTCCCTTGTTCGATGGCTTAAACTATGCCAACTGGAAGGCTAGAATGATCATATATTCATAAAATCTCCTGATAGAAGAATTTGGGAATCCATTGAATTGGGATGGACATGGCCCATTAAGGAAATAATTGACAAAACCATAGTTAAAATTAAAATAAAATTACTTGCTCTGTTGTAGATGAAGATGCATATAATGGTAACAATAGGGCTTTAAATGCTATCTAATGCTCTTTGTCTCCTAATATATTTAAAGAACCATTGCATGTAAATCTGCTAAACATGCTTGGGATATTTTAGAAACAACACAATTTAAAATTATCAACATGAATGAAGATGAAACTTATACTAAATTTTATACTAAACTAAGTGATATTATCAACTCTATGTAGGGTCTTGACGAACCCATCCTTGTATAGAAAATTGTTCGAAAAATACTAAGATCATTAACTAGTAGGTTTCATCCTAAAACTACTACCATAGAAGAAAGTAAGGATATAGATAGTATTAAAATCGAAAAATTAATAAGATCTATTCAAACCTTTGAATTAAAACTTCAACCTGTAAGGAATATTTTTATATTCTAGTTTGGCAAAGATTCCGTATGACATAAAAATATTCATGTAACCGTTCCTACGAGCACCAGTGTAGTGTGAAGATGTCGTGGTACACATACTTCATCAACTAATTGAAGACTATAAGACAGAGACAGCAAGAATCAGATGATTGATGACAGGAGTTATGAAAGTAGGGTGTTTCCACGTCGTTGGTTACGAAATATACCATTTTGACCAGAAAAGTGTAATTAATTACAAATCTTGCTGTATTAATTACCTTAGAATCAACAAGATTTGTAATTAATCCAGTTCACTTTTCTTGCAAAATATGAATTTCTCGCATAGGGGAAAGTATGTCGGATATCGATTGCACTCAGGGTTAGTTAGCGCAAACAAGAACATGAAATTATGACAGATTTTTTTGCTTGGAATTGATGGGGTGAGAAGGATGGAGTGATTGAAAACATCTTTTAGTGATTTTAGAAAGAGAATTTTATCAACTAATCAACATAAATAAATGGGAACAAAAACACATAAAATGGAAATTAAACTAGAACCAATTAAAGCACTTCATTAATATCAAGAGTTCTTACAATGCTAAAAAAATTATTCAAATTAAACAATAAAAAAACACTAAAAGAGATGAGAGAGAAAGAGACTAAGAGAGAGAAACTAGAGAGAAGGGAGTGAAAGAAGGGAAAAACTACTTGAAACTTACCAGAGTGAGTCCAACCATTGATGAGGGGGGGGTTGCACGGCTTGTATCTTTGAGAGGGCATGACTATTTAGAGGTGGATTTATCGGTGGAAGGCAAGCCTACTGCAAGACGAGTTGCAGGCGTTCTCGAGGAGGATGCTACCAGAAGTTCGCCGTAGAAGTTGAAGTTGCAGAGGTCGGAGGCTTAGAAGCCGCAAGCTATGCAAGATGTGGACTCATGAGGGGTTGTAGGAGAGGGTTCACTAGTTAGATGGGGATATGCTGGAGAAGACGGTGATGTAATGAAGATGACAATGGAGGATGGTCAGTTGCTAGTCCGTGATTGGCTTTAGTAAGTGAGGAGAATGGCTGGGTCTGTGGTACCTAGTGAAGAGGAACGTGAAGGAGAGGTGGGGGCGCTGGTAGAGAAGAGGTTTACTTGCTGGAGTTGCAGGCATTCAAACCAGGTGGATAATGGAGGTGGTGCAGTTCGTGGTTGATGGAGAGGGCGGACCAGTCAAGGGATTAGAAGCCAGCGGCTTCTTCCATCTTCTCCTCCTTCTTTCCTTTTTCTCTGTTCTTATGTGGTAAACAGCTTGGGGAATTGAGAGCCTCTTGCAAAAACTTGATGGAGTTGTAGGTTTTTCAATGGAGGAGATGATGGATTCGTGAAGAGTTGCTGCCCCCCAAGGGAAGAACGTTAATGGAGGATAGCAACTTGGGTTGAGTCCGAAGAGGGAGAGGAGGTGGAGAGTGGTAGTGGGAAAGAATGAGCAGGGCTGACGGCTTGAGGGGAGGTGGTGAGGAGCAGGGCGTTGGAGAATGGGGCGGCTCACTTTTGGTTCATGGAGCGCTAGCCTCTTTGTTCAAAACGTGGGATCCCAATAAGAATGCTGGGTGACAGCTGGGTTAAGGGAAAAGATGAAGGGAGTGTTGAGGGCGAGAACGTGGTGAGAGAGAAGAGAGCCAAGAGAGAGGACGTGCCTCATCTTTATACACTAGGGTTTTCCAAAGGTTTAAACAAAGGGATGGAGATGATGTTTTTGCCCTTCTAGGAATAGCAAGCCCCCTCTTTCTGTTTATATAGGTATGGCTTTTAGGATTTTATTGTGGGTAGATTTGGGTTGTGGGAACATGTGGGGATATTTTCTCTTAACTAGTGGACCCTACCACCTTTGCTTCATGGTCTTGCTGCCACCCTTGCATATGGACCCCACTTTAGCAACTTCAGCAAGCCACCTCTCTCATTCTCCACCTTATTGTTGCTCTACTCTTTGGGCCACCACTTACTGGCCCATAATTAATTTTGCTGTCCACTGTTTAGCCCACCATTCAGCCACCTTACTCAAGCCCAAACATTTTGATCTTTGTGGTCAGCAACCACTTCACTTGAATCAGCTACCAACATGTCTTGAATGCCAAAAATGTCATCTTCGGGTGCATGTTTTAGTTACAAAGCCCACGTGGCCCACATGTGTCCATATACTGGTCCAATGCCTTGGCCCACCACTTGGGATGGTCCACTAATACTTTTTGGCCTGACTATCATTATGGGTCCATATCTTTATTTGATGATCCATTTCCAATTCCATCGGATTATCCACATTTGGCCCACTAGCTTGGCAATGGGCTCTTATACATAGGCATTGATCTTGAGCCTCTTGAACTTGCATTTAGACACCCTTTTGTAAGCCTTGGGTTTGATCACCTCTTCGCCGTTCTTTTCATGTCATTATCTACATTTTGGTCTATGCTGGTCCGTCTCCATTGAATACCTGCCCTTGGTTCGTTGACTTGGTTCATTAGCCCATTTGTCTTTAGATTTCTCAAATCGTAGCTTGCCACTGGGTCCACTAGTTTTCCACTTGGCCGTTCTTCAAATTCGCCAACTCTACTATTTTGGTTCACCTTTTTATCACGCATGGTTCACTGATCTTTGATCGTGATTTTCGTGGTTGATCGCGGGCCCGTCAGTCTCGAGAATCATCTGATCTGGTCTCCTGCAATAACAAGAAGCGCGTAATGAGATTTCTACAAAAAGGCTTCGCATTTGGGTCAAATAAATACGTATGAATGCATGTGAATATACTATTTTGATCAAAAAAGTGTGTTCTACGCAATAAGAGAAACTCTTACGTAGAAAAGTTGATAAAAATGATAGTTTTACGTAGTAGAGTATGATAACACTAGAAGGATAATTGCTTAAAATAAGCACTTTTGAACGAATATCACAACCTCCAACTAGCATATTGCCAATCCTTGGCAATTAGTGCGAAAAAATGTGCTTAAAAGGGCTAGGCACATGCTGCACACTTTTTCTCATTAACTCAGAGAAAACTCCATTTTGTCAAATTTGAAGGATGCATGAAAAATAGTTACAAGCTAGTAGATAGTCGAAAGATTATAGCAAAACTACAGACTGATAATCAGGAACCAGAATAGTCAGACTCAGCGTGTGTGTGTGCTCAACATCATCATCCTTAGTGACAATTTTCAGATTTCCCTCCAAGATTTTATGCCTCGACTTCAAATCTCACTTGTGTGTCACTCAAAAATAAATCACTCTGCAATGGTTTTTCTATTTTTCTCTCAAGTGATATGTGAGGAGATAAGATGATAAGAATAGACAAAGATCTCACATACATTATTTTGAAGGAAGGACTATAGAAATTCAGAAGATTTCATGAATAGAATATCATTTTGTTTGGTAATGTCAGATCAAGCTCTATAGGTTCTCTTTTCTCCATTCTTCACATTCCATGATTGTGTCAGCCTAGAATCAAATAGGGCATTACTAGGTTGTATTGAGGCTTGGGACATGTTTAGAAAAATAGAGATACACAAGGATTCAAAATTCTGGGAGGATATCTCAACTTTTTCTTTGCAACTTGTCTTGAGGGTGTAACACCTTTTGCTTTTCTTTTTCTTTCCCTCTCTCCTATTTTTCTCTGTTTCTTTTGATATTTTTGCGATTGCTCAATATATTTTTTCTGCTTTCTTTTCATCTTTCCTTTTTCAACTTGTATTTTCTTTTTTACTTGTTTTCCTTCTTTTCTTCTGATTTTCCTTTCATTGTTCATCCATACCCATCATTCTTTTATATCCTCTACAGAAGTAGGGTAATGTATTTCTTGTTTTGGGCTCGATTCTTGGTGAATGGGCTGTCAAGGAAAGGTTTCAATAATATGCTCGAAGAGGTTTCTAATGGTGAAGATTTTTTTAGGTAAGCCAAGAGGTCTGATAGGTTTACAAAGATGGCCTACATCATTTTCTAGGGTTTGGACTTTCATCTATAATGTCTCGAATGGATATAAAGAAGGTTCTTTCGTAATAATCTGATTTTTTATATCATTCCAAGTCTATGACCAAGTCAAAAATTAATGAGATCTGGCAATGAAATAAGTAGGGACATGAAGAATTAGTGAGTCATCTTGTGACTCAGAATGATTGTATAACCCTCAGAAATGACCAAATGCTCAAAAGTTTACTGGGTTAAGTCTCCACAAATATTCTTCTAGGATCTCTAGAGAATCTAAACTTAAGACGACTCTAATGTTGATAGTGTACAGTTTGTGCCGAATCTAAGTTTTTTTAAGTGTCCGAAATTAATGTAGTCTGCTTGATTCAAAGCTAACATGTAACACTTTAAAAGATGACATCCTTTTGAAGAAGACTAAACAGACGTTTCAGCTAATCATAGGTCAGGGCATTTTCAAAAAATGTTCTAAAAAATCATCGAAAATCACCCAAAAATACCATGCTTTCTCTCTTTCTATTCTCTCTCTCTTCTTCTTTTTTTTTTATCAAAATGAAAACATGAGGTTTGGTAAAAACCCACCCCCAACCAAAATATAGCACCGTCCTCGGTGCTCATGACCGGGATATAAAATGATGAAAAATCTGAAATGATGATGCAAAGGTGAAAGTTGGGTTTTTCCGCGTCGTTGGTTACGGAAACCCTAGAATCAACAAGATTTGTAATTATCCGATTATCCTGCAAAATTGATAGATTTGTATAGGGATTCGTGTCGGATGTCGATCCGCACTCGGGATTAGTCGGGTTAGCACAATAATGAACATAAAATGACGGGAAATTTGCAAAGAATGGAACACACTTTTATTCAAATCAACTTCATTCAATCGAACATGTCTCTTACAATCAAGTAAAAATAACTAAATCATAAAGCATAAAAAATTAAATAAATAAACTAGAGAGAGAAAGAGAATAGGGTTGAGAGAGAAAGTAGGTAGAGAGGAGAGAAGAGAGGTAAAAGGTTTAGAGAGAGGATGAGAGGTAAAGAGAGAAAAACCTAGGAGATGAGAGAGAAATTAGAGAGAAGGGTCAAGAGGAAGAAAGTAGAAAGAAGATGAGGAAAAAGTTAGAGAGAGAAAGTGGAGATAGAAGAGAGAACTAGATAGAGAAAGTTAAAGAGACAAAGTTAGAAAGAGAGCACTCACAAACACTTACCATGGTGGAAGATGCATGGGATGTGGATTGTGATGGTTTTCCCGACTTAACCGCGAATGAGTACGGGAAGAAAGCAAGTGAACACGGCTTTGGGGAAGATGAATCCCATGCTTAAAATGGTGGCTGCCCGTGGTGACTTGTTCGCGGTGCACATGTGGTGATGCAATGGAGGGTAAGGCGCACTTCCTTCCTTGCTTTCACGAAGGTGTTGGAGGAGAAGCCACTAGGTGGCAGCAAAGGAGGTTGATGGAGGTTTCAGGTGCACTCATTGGCCGTTGAACTTTCTGATTCATGGAGGGGCGAAGTTGCAGTGCAACAATGGAGAAGGGGAGGCGCTTTTAGTTAAAGCACACCAGCAGGTCTTGAAGGCGAGGAGCACCAAGAGGAGGGCCCCGAACCTGCAAATGTTCTCGCTGCTAGTGCATACAACACCGAAGTGGAGAGGGTGTGCCGTTGATGGAGCACTTGTAGCCCGGAGAAGAGTGCAACAGGGAGAAGAGAACGGTCCAGCAACTAAAAGTTGCAGGTTGAGTTTCCCGGGGGATGAACTACCGGCGTGATCTGTGGTGGATATGGGGAGCATGTAGTAGGTTAGGAGATCATGGTGCAGGTTCTGCACGAGCTTGGAGCCTCTGGTTTTAAGAGGATGGCTGACCGGAGTTGCAGGTCTGCAACTCCGGTAGCGTTGTAGTGGTTCGACGGTGGTGTGTTGCAGTGGGACGTCTTCTCCTTTCCGTGGATCCGCGGTGAGGAGCGTGGGGGTCTTGCAGGTTGCAAGAAGTGCATCTGTGGCCGGAGAAGATGGTGGAGGCGGAGAGGTGCACTGGCGACCGGAGTTGCAGCCTGCAACTCCGGTGAGGACGTGAAAACGAAAAACCAGAAAAGCAAGAAGAAGAAGACAGAGGAGAGAAGGAAAAAGAAGAAGAAGAAGAAGAAGAAGAAGAAGAAGAAGAAGAAAGAAGAAGAAGAAGAGTAGGTGACGGCCGGAGTTGCAGCTTGCAACTCCGGTGAAAACGTGATGAAGAAGATGAAGAAGAAGGTGGAACGAAAAGAAGAAAAAGAAGGAGAAGAAGAAAGGGAAACGGTGGGCAGAAGATTTGGGGAAGGAGAGGAGAAGAAAAGAGGGGGATTAGGGTTCGAACGAACCCTTCTCCTTCCTCTTATAAAGCTCCCTATTTCCTTTAATGGAAATAGGGTATTTTTTAAATAAGAAAAATATTTTTAATTTTTTTTTTTTTTTTTTTTTAAGTAAAATGCTACTTTTTCTTGGGGAATGTCCCCATTTAGTGGACCCCCCATTTTTTAAAATTTAATTAAAATTCTTTGGAAATTCACGGGGTCCACTAACTGGTCGGACAGCGGGTCGATGATGATGGGCCCGGCTACTGGCCCACATGGATTGATGATGTCCATCGTCTCACAAGATGATGTGACAGACAGTCTGATGGCGATCGGATGGATGGTGACTTGATTGGGACCCAGATTGGTAAATCGACGGATCTAGAGAGATCCAACGGTCCGATGGAAGATCCAACGGTCAGAAAGCTAAGGGAGATGAGATAGAGCCGATGGGCAGGAGTTCTGGGGTTAGGTCAGTAAATTCGAGGATCGAGAGATGAAGAGAGAGAGAGAATAAGGAGAGATGAGAGAGAAAGTATAAAAAAAATGGAGAAAAGTATTGGCAGAGGGTCTGGAACCCTGGTCTTCACTGTGACCATCCTCACGCTTCTCCAGTAGAGTAGACTATCATTCCTTGCTGACTCATGTGGCTTTAAACGCTTTGGTCCGTCTCTTGGTCATTGGCTCTCCTACTCTCTTCGTTCTTTGGGCTGGCTTTTTGGTCCTCTTATTCAGCCCATATTTGGCCCATATCTTCTAGTCATAGCATGTGGGCTCTTTAAGCTTTGATAATGGGCTTTCTTGATCGATGTGGGCTTGCAAGTCTCGAGAATTGTCCCATCGGGGTTTCCTGCGATAAAAGAAGCGCGTAATGAGACTTAATCAGAACGGCTTAGTATCTAGACTTCTAAAAATGTGTTTAATGCATGCAAATATACCATTTCGTCCAGAAAAGTGTGTTCTACGCAATGAGATAGACTCTTACATAGAAAAGTGGATAATTAGAGCAGTTTTACGTAGGAGAATGCGATAACGCTAAAAGGATAATTGCTTAAAATAAGCACTTTTGAGTGAATATCACAACCCCCAACCAGCATATTGCCAATCCTTGGCAATTAGTGCGAAATAAATGAGCTTAAAAGGGCTCTGCACATGCTGCACACTTTTTTCATATTAGCTCAGGGAAAACACCGTTCGTCAAATCATTGGATGCAAAAATAGTTACATGCTAGCGAAGAGTTGGAAAGTTTTGGCAAGACTACAGACTGATAATCATGACCCAGAATAGTCAGACTCTGCGTGTGTGTGTGCTCAACATTCTCATCATCCGACAGTAAAGATTTTCAGATCACCTCTAAGTTTTTATGCCTCGACCTCAAATCTCACATGTTTATCACTCAGAATGGAATCACACAAGAAGGGTTTTCTTCTTTTCTCCCAATTTATATGTGAGGAGATGTATTTAATATAAAGAGGCAAAAGATCTCACATATGTTTTATTTGAAGGAAGGACATCTTTAACAGAAGAAGATCTCATGATTGAAATACCACTTCACTCGGGAACGTCAGATCAAACTCTATAGCTTCTCCTTCTCCAATCTCCACATTTTATGATCGTGCTATCCTAGAATCAAATAGGACTTTCCTGGGTTGTAATGAGGCTTAGGTTAGGTGTAGAAAAATAAAGGTATACAGGATTTCAAAGATCTTGAGAGGATATTGTCATTTTCTTGAATTTTTCCTGCGGCGTAACACCATTATCTGGTTCTTTTTTCTTTTTTCATATTTTTCTCTTTTTCTTGATATTTCTGAGACTGCTCAATTTCTTTTCAGCTCTTTTCATACTTTCTTTCCATATTTTATTTTCAGCTTGAACCACTTTCTTTTCCTTTTGATTCTTCTTCTTTACTTTTCTTTTCACGGTACACCCATATCAGTTATTCTTTTGTCCATCTCAAAATAAGGGTAGCCAGTCATGCTTCGTAGCTATACTGGATTTTAGGTTGATGGGTTTACAAAGAAAAGGCTTTTATAGAAGGGTTCAAGGGGTTTCTAGTGAAGTATAATTCAGGTGAGTAAAAAGGCTGAATGGTTCAGAAAAAATGGCCTAAATCATTTTCTAGGGTTTGCACTATCATGTATACTGTCTTAACTGGATACAGAGAAGGTTCTGTCGTAGTAATCCAATG
This sequence comes from Euptelea pleiosperma, assembly GCA_035048495.1. NCBI lineage: Eukaryota > Viridiplantae > Streptophyta > Magnoliopsida > Ranunculales > Eupteleaceae > Euptelea > Euptelea pleiosperma. The sequence goes on from CM068543.1 coordinate 46,062,310, forward strand.
TTGATGTCGTTCCGAGTTTTATGATTGAAGCAAAAGATAATGAGATCTCTCAATGAATATTGCGGGCATGAAGAATAGTGAGTCATCCATTGACTCAGGATTATTGTATAACTCTCTGAAATGATTTAAAGGTTCGAAAGCTCACTGGGTTAGGTCTCCACAATTATTCTCACAGGATCTCTAGAGTTTCAAAACTTAGGATGACTCTGATGTTGATAGTGTACAATTGTGCCAAATCTGAGTTTTTCTGAGTTTTCAAACCTGCTGTAGTCACGTTTGTCTTGACTCAACGCTAACAAAAATTGACATCCTCAATACTGACTTAACGGAGGTTTTCAGCTAATCAAAGTCAGGGTATTTGACACATTTTTTTTTTTTTTTTTTTTTGAAATTCTAGAAAACTTTTGGAGAACATCGGAAATCACCCCAAAAACTACTTTTTTTTTTTTTTTTTTTTTTTTCAAAATGAAGATATGAGTTTTGGTAAATATCCACCCCCAACCAAAATACAGCACCGTCCTCGGTGCTCATGACCGGGACATAAAATGATGAAAAATCGGTGATGATGAAGCAAAGGTTCAGGGAGGATGTTACCAAGTCGGCAGAACTCGACAGTGTGTGGTACCTGATGATAGGAATAATGAATGTACCTGCATTTTCAGAGATATAACAGTAATAACAAATGCATGAGACTCATGTACTCTAAGAATATCGGAATTGCCTTTCCGAAAGCGCTAAGTTTTACGTCTTCAGCCAGACATGATGGGGGTATATCAAGTACCCCCAACCAGGATAAAACTCATGGAGACTGAGTGAATCTGCAGTCTTCCTGACACCTAAGGTGGAAGGGAAACAGCTATCCTACCCCTTGTCTAGGTATACCTGTGTAGAACAGGTCTTTCTCAGTGTAGACTGAGAAAACGGCATTGAGCAGACCGGCAAAAGTACGGAGTTGATCTGGGAGGGATCGAAGCTTCTCAGTAAAGATTGAGAGGAGAGTAGGAGTTTTACGTAGAAAAGTGGATAATTAGAGCAGTTTTACGTAGGAGAATGCGATAATGCTAAAAGGATAATTGCTTAAAATAAGCACTTTTGAGCGAATATCAAAAGGTTTAGGGAGGATGTTACCAAGTTGGTAGAAACTCGACAATGTGTGGTACCTGATGATCGAAAGAATGAATATACCTACATTTTCAGAGATATAACAGTAATAACAAATGCATCAGACTCATGTACTCTAAGAATATCGGAATTGCCTTTCCGAAAGTGCTAAGCTTTACGTCTTCAACCAGACATGACGGGGGTATATCAAGTACCCCCAACTAGGTTAAAACTCACGGAGCTAGACTGAGTGGATCTGTAGTCTTCCTGACAACTAAGGTGGAATGGAGACAGCTATCCTATCCCTTGTCTAGGTATAACTGTGTAGAACAGGTCTTTCTCAGTGTAGACTGAGAGAAGGATAGTAGGCTCTCTAAGCAGTCCTGCAAAAGTGTGTAGGCTAACAGGGAGGGATCAAAGCTACTCAGTAAAGACTGAGAGGAGAGCAATAGACGGTTCTCTGACCATGGTTAGTAGAGCCGCAAACTCATTGAGTTTAGTGGAAAGGTATTTGAACGGAACAAACTCCTGCAGATCAGTAATAGCATCATTGTCTGACTTCGAGATGAAGTCAGGTGTAAAGTGTTCTTGACACTTGGACAATGTGTCCTCGGGAGAGTCCTGAATTAGAATCTCAATGGTATACGGGTCATCAACAATATCAACGTATGGTGACGGGTGAAAACTGTTGACCTCTTCCTCAAGGTTTCTTAATGCGATCTGGATGTTCCAATCCCTGGACCCAATGTGTTCATCCTCAGTGGGGAACGGTAGGTCTAGTACAGCTAAAGGCCCATTTTCTAGACACGGCTCAACGGGAGGAATGTCTGCATCCAGTGCAGAGGTATAATCATCATAGATATATGATTTCTTGAAGTTAGGCTCAGATGTCGGTGCGTTTAAAGGCACCATAAATAGAGACTCGGGTTCATCACTCTTGTGGCACACTCTAGTAGAGGTCACGAACAGTAGATCTAGGATAGTTGGGATCCTACGATCGAGACAAAGCTCAGTGTCATGAAGATCTACTTCATAGCCCAAGTTAGAAGCAGTAGAGGTATAGTGAAGAATAGGCTTCTCTGGGAGAGGTTCAAGATTTGGTGCTTCTGAGGGCACCGAAAATGAAGATACTGACTCCTCAATAGTTTGGCTTGATCTAGGGGTGGTAACAACTTCTATTTCATCTAGCCAATTCTGGTATGGGGTCCAAGGTAGCGAATCCTCCTCATAGATGGTGGTCATGTCATCCCCCTCAGGATAAGCGATAGGTTGACTGGGGCAGTTGACTTCCATACTCTTAGACTCTAACTGATCTAAACGGTGGTCCAACCTCTCTATGGAATGTTGTTGCTGGATGATATACTGAGAGAGAAGGTCTTCTAGGCCAAGTTTAACAATAGAATGTGGCAGTTCAACGGAGGGAAGTTGTGGTGCCAACTCTTGATAGTAGTCCAAAGGATTATGACAACGGTAGGCCAGTAGTGAGTCTGAGACTGGCTACTGACTCTGGGAATCTTGATGGGTCCACTGTTGACCAAAATATTCAGTCTATGGATCTAGCTGGTACTACAACTGCGAGTATTGCTAGTCATACTCTCCATTGGGTTGATGGAACCCAGAAGGATAATTATCCTGCAAAAGTGGCTGTTGGAGAAAAGACTGTTCCCAATCAAAGCTATGGTAACTCCTATCATCCGGATAATAAGTGTTATCATAGGAAGTCTGCATTGGAGATTGAAATGTACTAAAAGTACAGACATCTTGCGTGACAGGGGGGTAATATCCTAGAGACTAAGAATTGTGCATAGGTTGTTGGACCGAGACAGCAAAGGCGAAGACCGATTTCGTAAGTTCCTGAATTAAGGATTGTAGCTCAGGGTCACCCTTTGTCTCATATCCCATAGAAGTCCGTTGGACCGGAGTGTCACTACTGCACGCAGAATTGGTATTCCAATGCTAGGAGTTCTCGCCTAGTTCTCTTAAGAAAATGTAGGCTTCTGTTGGAGTCTTGTGCATGAATTTGCCTTGGCACATCAACTCCAGCAGAGTTCTAGACTCATCAGTGAGTCGTTTATAGAACATGTGGACTAGACTCCCCTTGTCGAAATTATGATGAGGACATTTGGTGAGCATTTCCCAGAACCTGTCTCATGCTTCATGGAATCTCTCATTCGACCTTTGTTGAAAGTCTTGGATGATCTGCTTCATCTTGTTTGTCCTTAACATGGGGTAGAATTTGAATACAAACTTCCGAGCTAGTTCGTCCCATGTGGTAGTCGAATTCTCGGGCAAAGAGCAAAACCAATCAGCGGCTCTGTCTTTCAAAGAGAAAGGAAAAACTCTTAATTTGACACTCCCATCATCAAGGTGTTGAAGTTTGAAGAGAGTGCAGATGTTCAGAAACTGCCTTAGATGAGTGTACGGGTCATCTTTTGGAAGACCATGAAAGGTAGGCAGCATTCGAACTGAACCGCCGTCATGGGTGGAAGTACAATACAAGTGGTGGGTTAGCAGAGATAGGCGCATACATCTCAATGAGAGGTCGTTCAACCGCCAGTTCTACGAAGGTAGTTTCTCTAGGAGAGGAGGGGAGGGTAGGAGATAGAGTAAGTGAAGATACCGTTGAAGAATCTAAAATGTTAGACTGACTCTTAGATCGAATCATTCTACGGTTGGATCGGGTCCAGACGGGCATATGCTTGAAAAAGCAAGTCGTAAACTGGGCAAAAAGTTGCCAGAGGAGAACACTAACCTCAAGTAGATGCACAAGGAGCGAACATGATAACCTTATTTCTAAAACAATCAGGATATTTTAAGGGATTTATCTTGTTAATTGGTGGGCTGAGGTATATTATGACAGTGGGTGGACCACTGGTTTATCTTGTTACCTGCTGGACTAACTTTGTCGCTATTGGGTTCTCACCAGGCTACACTCTTCTGAGCGAATCCTTTAGTGCTAACTTCATTAATATCAAGAGTTCTTATAATGCTAAATAAAATGATTCAAATTAAACAATAAAAAAAATACTAAAATAGATGAGAGAGAAAGAGACTAAGAGATAGAAACTAGAGAGAAGGGAGTGAAAGATGGAAAAAACTTGAAACTTACCAGAGTGAGTCCAACCATTGATGGGGGGGATTGCACGACTTGTATCTTTGAGAAGGCACGACTGTTTAGAGGTGGATTTACTGGTGGAAGGCGAGCCTGCTGCAAGACGAGTTGCAGGCGTTCTTGAGGGGGATGCTACCAGAAGTTCGTCGTAGAAGATGAAGTTGCAAGGGTCGGTGATGGACCAGGCTTAGAAGCCGCAAGCTATGCAAGATGTGGATTCATGAGGGGTTGTAGGAGAGGGTTCATTGGTTAGATGGGGATATGCTGGAGAAGACAGTGATGTAATGAAGATGACAATGGAGGATGGTCAGTTGCAGGTTCGTGATTGGCTTTAGTAAGTGAGGAGAACGGCTGGGTCGGTGGTACCCAGTGGAGATCAAAGTGAAGGAGAGGTGGGGGCGCTGGTGGAGAAGAGGTTTACTTGCTGGAGTTGCAGGCATTCAAACCAGGTGGATGATGGAGGCGGTGCAGTTCGTGGTTGATGGAGAGGGCGGACCAGTCAAGGGATAGAAGCCAGCGGCTTCTTCCATCTTCTCCTCCTTTCCTTCTTTCCTTTTTTTTCTGTTTTTATGTGGTAAACGACTTGGGGAATTGAGAGCCTCTTGCAAAAACGTGGTGGAGTTGCAGGTTTTTCAATGGAGGAGAAGATGGATTCGTGAAGAGTTGCTGCCCCCCAAGGGAAGAACGTTAATGGAGGATAGTGGCTTGGGTTGAGTCCGAAGAGGGAGAGGAGTGGAGAGCGGTAGTGGGAGAGAATGAGCAGGGTTGACGGCTTGAGGAGAGGTGATGAGGAGCAGGGCGTTGGAGAATGGGGCGGCTCACTTCTAGTTCATGGAGCGCTGGCCTCTTTGTTCAAAACGTGGGATCCCAATAAGAATGCTGGGTGACAGCTGGGTTAAGAGAAAAGATGAAGGGAGTGTTGAGGGAGAGAACGTGGTGAAAGAGAAGAGAGCCAAGAGAGAGGACATGCCTCCTCTTTATACACTAGGGTTTTCTAATGGTTTAAACAAAGGGATGGAGATGACGTTTTTGCCCTTCTAGGAATAGTAAGCCCCCCTCTTTCTATTTATATAGGTATGGCTTTTAGGGTTGTATTGTGGGTAGATTTGGGTTGTGGGAACATGTGGGGATATTTTCTCTTAGCTAATGGACCCCACCACCTTTGCTTCATGGTCTTGCTGCCACCCTTGCATTTGGACCCCACTTTAGCAACTTCAACAAGCCACCTCTCTCATTCTCCACCTTATTGTTGCTCTACTCTTTGGCCCACATTTTGTTGCCCACTCTTTGGCCCACCATTCAGCCACCTTACTCAAGCCCAAACATTTTCATTTTACACCATTTGATCTTTGTGGTCCAGCAACCACTTCCCTTGAATCAGCCACCAACATGTCTTGAATGCCAAAAATGTCATCTTTGGGTGCATGTTTTAGTTACAAAGCCCACGTGGCCCACATGTGTCCATACACATGTCCAGTGCCTTGGCCCACCACTCGGGATGGTCCACTAATACTTTTTGGCCTGACTATCATTATGGGTCCATATCTTTATTTGATGATCCATTTCCAATTCCATCCGATTATCCACATTTTGCCCATTAACTTGGCAATGGGCTCTTATACATTGGCATTGATCTTGAGTCTCTTGAACTTGCATTTAGACACTCTTTTGTAGCCCCGGGTTTGATCACCTCTTCGCTGTTCTTTTCATGTCATTACCTACATTTTGGTCTATGCTGGTCTGTCTCCATTGAATACCTGCCCTTAGTTCATTGACTTGGTCCATTAGCCCATTTGTCTTTAGATTTCTCAAATCGTGGTTTGCCATTGGGTCCACTAGTTTTCCACTTGGCCGTTCTTCAAATTCACTAACTCTACTGTCTTGGTTCACCTTTTTATCACGCATGGTTCACAGATCTTTGATCGTGATTTTCGTAGTTAATCGCGGGCCCGCCAGTCTAGAGAATCATCTGATCTGGTCTCCTGCAATAACGAGAAGCGCGTTATGAGATATCTACAAAAAGGCTTCTCATGTGGGTCAAATAAATACGTATGAATGCATGTGAATATACCATTTTGACCAGAAAAGTATGTTCTACGCAATGAGAGAAACTCTTACATAGAAAAGTTGATAAAAATGACAATTTTACGTAAGAGAGTGTGATAACGCTAGAAGGATAATTACTTAAAATTAACACTTTTGAGCGAATATCAAGTCATCTGAGTAACTGCCCATTTATCGGTTATAGATCATGTACGCTCGCTTAGGAAGGTAAGTGACTTAGTGGCCATAAGAATAGGTTTAAATGAATAAAACATAATGGTCAAACCTAGTCATTGGATAGAACCGAGTCTAAGTCAATGTTATTGACTTATAGGAAAGTCCAATCGATTGGACTATTTAGGCCAATCAATTGGACAAAGCCCAATCAATTGAAGACCTCTATAAAATCGATTGGAGTCTACGAGATAGAACATGGTCAAAGCCCAATCAATTGGAGACCTCTGTAAAATCGATTGGAGTCTACGAGACAGAACATGATCAAAGGCCAATCGATTGGAGACCTCTGTAAAATCGATTAGAGCTTACGGGACAAAAACTTATTTAAGTCCGATCGATTGGACTATGAACAATTATTTGGATTTACAAAGAAAAAACCCATCCGTACAAGGCCAATCGATTGGACCCAAAACCCAATCAATTAGACCCAAAGTACAATTGATTGGACTTCTCGCGGATTGAGTCTTTCTCAGATCCAAAATTCTAGTTTCCACTCTCCCACATTCTAAAAGGCTCAGGGTTATGAATTCTATAAATATAACCCTTCTATGCCTTCTTTAAACACACTTCTATACACATTGAATAGAGAGAATAAAGGTTTATTTATTAGAATATCCATTTGAAGAGCAAAAAGCTTTTTAGTTCTCATAAACATCTTATGATCTTGTTCCTATTCTAGATCAAAGCTAAGAGCTTGATCCGCTACTCAGCTTAGGTCTTCCACATAGATATTTGACCTAGTAGCCTAAGTATACTAGTATGACTCAACACCTATTGAGCAACCTAGGGTTCAAGGTGTACTGAATCCTTCACCTTCGGAAAAGGCTGGAGTGTTGAGAATTAAAATCGGAGTGGCTAATCGACGGTAGGTTTGGGGTGTACAAAACTGAACAAGTGGACAAGGCTTCTTGGTTGGGAGGGTGCGCGTGGACTCGTAGCGTTAATTCAGAGGACGTAGACGCATCGGCAGTAGGGCTTGGCTACGGTTAAAAGCTGTATTTGCAATGGTGCTGCATAGATAACCTTTATTTCGTTTAACTTTTCAGTTAGTGATACTTTCTGTCTGGACGTGGTCCCGTGGTTTTCTTGACTAAGGTTTCCACGTAAAAATCTCTTGTTTTGTGTGATTGTTTGTTTGTATTCCACTATCTATATTGATTAGATCAAATGACAAAAAGAAGATATACCACAGAGGTATATTCGATTTGAATCGGTTGTGATAATCTTTTATCAAACAACTAAGGCATGTGATTTTATATATTCCCTACCATAGACCAGTAAAACTATTTAGGTTTAATTAATTTTAAATTCCTAATCAACCCCCCTTCTAGGTATTTCTGATTAAAGATAACGGACCGATTGTTATTTCACAACCCATTATTAAAAAAGGGAATTGCTTTAAGAACTTCAAATTGATAACTCTAATGAATTAGATGAATAAGTTACTCTAATGGCTAAAAGATTTAAAAACTTTTTTAAAAACAAAGATAAAAGAAATTATGAATCTAGAAGTAGAAAACTCTTTAAAAATGAAAGCACTAAAGAAGAAATTCAATGCTACAAATATACGGGGTATGGTCACATATTTAGTGAATGTACAAGTAATAATAGAAAAAATAAAACTAAGGCTATGAAAGCCACTTGGGATTACGATCTAGAAAATGATATAAACTCTATTAATGAAAATAAAAAATCTGAATAGATAAAAGCTTTAATGATTAAGTCTAATTATAATAATATTCTTGTCCTATATAAAGAAGATGGTGAAATTGATATATAATCTAGTAATGAAGATAATTAAGACTTACAAGAAGCTTATAATAGATTATATCAAGAAAGTACAAAACTTGCTAAAATCCGTGATAACTAGAAACTTGAAATAAGTAAACTTAGTGATGAAAATTCTACTCTCACCGTAACAAAATATAAAATTACTAAAAACATAAAAAGAAAAAAAATAGAGAATGAAAATAAAGCATCTCTTCAAGATGAAATCTCTCAACTAAAACTTATGAACAATGAATTAAAAATAAATAATACTAACTTAATAAAAACTATCAGTCAAGGTAAATCGAAATTAGAAAATATAATAAATAATAAAAGCTATCACTCAAGGTAAATCAAAATTAGAAAATTTTATAAATATGGAAAGAGCCTATAATAATAGAAGAAGATTAGGATACATTAATGATTCATCTAAAAACTTTGCTTCAAAAACTTTGTAAAAGCAAAAGATAATTCAACTCAAAGTAAACAACCCCTTATAAAAGAAAAGAATAATTTTATAAAAAATAAACAAACTTTTGTACAAACTACAGATAAAAATATTCTGAATAAACAAATTAAAATAACTTGTCATTATTTTTAGAAAATTGGTCATATGAAATTTAATTGTGAAACTCTAAAAAGAAAAAATAATTTATAAAAGAAAAAGGAAATTAGAAAGAGAAATCAACTAAATAATAAAAAGGATTTAATTAACAAAGAGAACTACTTAATTAAAAAAATTAAAATTCTAAAAATTGAAGCTATTAAACTACATAAATAAATTAACTCCATAAGATTTCTTATTGCAATTGTAAACCACCCCGAAAACTTTAATAATCGAAGTGTTTCTTACAAAAACTATTGGGAAAATGTCTTATGATCTGTCTCTTATTTTCTAGTAGTTTTTCTTCTTTTGTTTAAAATCTATCTTGCATTTAGATGTCTGACTCTGTTAGCTCTTCTGAGGCTGGATTAAGAGATCCCCTCAAATAAGTATTTTTAACTCCCGAGGAGTTTGATCACTAGATCACAACTCTTGATTCTCCCAAAAAAGGAGAATTCATTAGCTCTTAGAGCATGTAGGAGGCAAATCTTCCTCCTTCAGAGAATTGCATTCTCACTAGTTTGAGCAAAGCATGGCTCTTTGCTAAACGAAGTGAGATTCCTGAGCTTAGCTTGATCTCCCCTGAAATCTCTCATCGTCAACCTGATTATGAAGCCACTTCCAGAAGGAAGCCTATCATCCCAATAGAATTCACCACTGAAGATTTCGAGGGAGCTGGTGATAATTTTGATTTATTCGATCACTTTTGGGATATTTGTTTAAATCCAACTTAAAATCTTTGCATCTGTAAAAATCTCCTACAGTCTTCCCTTGGATAACTATAATAAACCTGATATCTACTCTCACAAAACCTCTAACTTGATATCATTTCTCTTGCTATACTTATTAATAATAGCTTGATTAAAATATATACTCATTTATAATTAAATACCTTGAAAATTGATTAATCTATTGGGAAAATTTGTCTTTAAAGGTGGGGCCACCAGTTTGAATAGACCGGTGACCAGCCGATAAGGGCATAGATACATTTTTGGAATGGGTGCACCCACCGGTGTGGATTCATCAAGCAATCAATATTTCAAGAAAAAATGATTTTTCTTGAGATCGATCGACCACGCTCTACAAAAACGTGGCTCCCGAACCCAAACTAATGTTTTGGGCTTTAAAACCCCCAAATCTTTCATCCCCTCTCATTCTTCACTCCCCAAATCAACCCTTGGCTATCTCCCATCTTTCTAAAAACCTTTCTCTTCTTGATTTTTCAAAGATCAAACCCCAAAACCCTTAACTCTTTTCAAAAATTCTAACCTTATTCATGGCTTCAAGGGGAAAGCGAGGGTGACATTTGGCAAAATAAGTTGGAGGACAAATCCATTTTGCATCAACGAACAGGCAAAGCTCCAATACAATTGCAAGGGAATCAATCGGGCGATCACAATGGAATGGGATGTTTTTGTCGATCACACCTATTTGGGGCAAATTCGTGCAACATTTGAAGAGGTAAGATGGACTCCTCTCCTTGATTCCAATGGTTACGTCCTTCCTGTTCTTGTCTTTATAACATTCATGCAAACACCGTAGTTCCTCATTTAAAAACAATGGTAAGGGGTGTAGTGATGACCATTACCCCTGATTTGATCTCTTCCATCATTGGGATCCCTCGTCCGAGAAAAAGCAGTCAATTCCCACCTGCCATACCCTTAGAGAACAAGACCCAAATCATGACTGGTATGTTCACTAAGTCATTTCCTTGGCCCAAAAAACTCATGAACTGTAAAGCCATCCTTCTAAAACCCCTTTATAGAGTACTCTATCTCATCATCTCTTACATTTGATTCCCAAATTAAGTCATTGTGATGAGATTAGCTTAGTGTCTCTCCACATCATGCATTTTCTGATGATATTAGTCTCTCTAGACATACCCCATACATGTACCGATAGATATTAGAAAACTCCAATGCACTCCTGCACCCTAATTATAAGTTGTCGTTGACCACGGACTATAGGAAACAAGCTATCTACCGCTTTTAACCCTGTTTATAGATATAGCTACTTCAATATTTTTAGGTTCAATTTTAGAAGTGAAAAATAGATGAATAGTGATGTTTTCTAATTGTCTTCTAGTTCTAACTCTAGAATCCAAGTTTCTAATAACTTCAGAGGTGGGATGATCTTTTAGCATTCTTATTCCTTTATCTCATTCTCTTATTTTTTAAATCTTCAAATTGTTTTTCAATATTTTTAACTCCTTCATTATCATTAATTATAATAAGATTTTGTTCTTCATCATCAATCACAACATTGACAAATTCTTCTATTGTTAGAGGTGTCCTGTAATCTCTACTTCTAGTAGAATATCCTAAGAAGATCCCTTCATCACTTTTAGGTTCAAATTTTCTAAGGTTTTCTATCTTTAAGAATATAACATTTACTTCTAAAGATTTTAAAACATTAATTAATATTATGTTTCTTCCAATTCCATAATTCATAGACTGTTTGAGCAATTATGGTTCTAAGATATACCCTATTGATGATATAACAAGCAGTCAACCTCGGTCCATAGGTTACTAGGAAGATATTATTTGTCATGACCCATTTCTTCTAAGACCATATTCTTTCTTTCAGCAATTTTATTGAGTTTTCGGACAAAAAAAATCATGTTTAATTTCTAATTCATCATAATATTCTAAATATTTACAATTTTCAACTTCGCATCCATAGTCACTCTTTATTTTGATGATAGTAAGGTTTTTCTCAGTCTGAATTCTCTTACAAATTTTTTAAAATTTATTAAAGGATTTTTATTTTATTTAATGAAGGCCACCTAGGTATATCTAGAATAATCATCAACAATAGTTAAAAAATATCTTTTTCTTATAGACTTTTTATTCTATTGGGTCTAGCAAGATATATAGAGAAGTTCAAGAATCCTAGATGTTGCAATGTTTTTTACCTTCTTATGAGAACTCTGACTTATATTACCTTTAAGGCGTGCACCACAAACGAATTGCTGATACAAGTTCTTTGTTACTAATTTTAGATAAATATTTATAGTTCATGTATACAAGTCTTTAGTGCCAAATATCAATTTCATTAGTCTGAGAAACATTAAATTTTATGGACAATTTGTTTTCAGTAATGTAATAAATATTAGATGTTTTTAAGTCCTTTAATGATAATTTCATCAGTTCTGGTATCAATAATCTCACATGTATGAATAGTAAATTTGCAAATATGATTTTTGTCACAAATTTAACAAATAATAAAAAGATTATGTTTCAAACCATCTACCCAAAGAACATTCTTAATTTAGGTCTTTTCCAATTATATTAGCAAAACTACTATCACTAAAAGTAATACTGCTTCATTACATTCATAAGATAAATTGAATTGAGATCTATCACTAGTCATATGTCTAAAACATTCACTATCAAAATACCATATAATATTTTCACTTACTTTTAAGGCATTTTTTATTACCAACATTTTAAATTATCTCTTCTACCCCATTTAGTTTCAGTTTTGGGTAAGTCAATTTGGTGGGATTACTCATAGTTTGCCTGTGTAAGTATTTAGGATAGCTATTTGTTTGAACACTTTTTTTTCTCTATTTATTAATTTAGTTTTCTTTCAAATTTACTTTTGAATTTCTTCTTTTCTTTGATATTCATATTTTCTTTTCGAATTTTGCAATCAAATTTCATATGACCCAATTGTTTGCAAATAATGAAAAATTATTCCTATTTTAGATTGTTCATTTTGAATATGGGTAGATTTTGCTTTTATGAACACAATTTTTGAAGTTGAAGCTTTGAATGTTTTATTGGTATATCCTAATCCTTTCTCTCTCTTTTTTTCTATGGTTACTATAGTTTTGAGTTTAGTATTATTTTGGGTGATGATGTGAATTAAATTAGTTTTTTTTTTATTATTTCAAATTCATTATTTTGAAGTTTTATTTTTTTTGTCTTAAAACAGTGCTCTCATCTTTTAGATTATTGATTTCAAATTTTTGTTCATCACAAATTCTAGCTAGTAACTTTATGCTTTCTTGACATTTTTCTTTAATGTGAGGAATTTCATTAGCCATAACCATTTGTCTTAATATTTTTAGATTCTTCATTACGACTAATGTGTTAAAATGATGCTCAGGTTCATTATCTAAAGTGGTTGTCATGGCTTTACTTTTATCTTTCTTATATTTAGTCTTACATCCATTATCTATGTGACCATATCCTCTACATTTGTAGCATTGAATCTCATCATTAGTGTTTTCTTCTCTTTTAAAATTTTTAAATGTTTTATTTTTATTTTTATCAATATTTCTTTTATTGTTATTTTTAAAGAAGTTTCTAAATCTTTTAGCAACTAAGGCAACTTCTTCACCTAAATCCTTTCACCCATCAAAGTCATCTTCTTTAGTTTATTTCTTAGTAGTTTTTAGAGTAATTCATTATTTTAATAGGTTGAAGTTTTAGTTCCAAAGTTTGAATGGATCCTATTAGTTTCTAATCTAATGTTATCAATTTCTTCACTGTCTTCTATAGCGATTATCTTAGGATGAAATCTATCAGCTAAAGATCTTAAAATTTTTCAAACTATTTTTGGTACAGGGATGACTTCACCAAGACCCCACATAGAGTTGACAATGTCATTAATTTTGGTATAAAAATCAGTAAAAGTTTCATCAGCCTTCATTCTAATTACTTTAAATTGAGTCGTAAGCATTTATAATTTAGAAAGTTTAATAAAGTTAGTCCCATCCTGTGTTGTTTCTAAGATATTCCAAACTTGTATAGTAGTTTCACATGCAAGAATTCTTTTAAACTCATTAGGAGATAAAACACAATAAATAACTCTATTATTAACATTTTATTTATCTCTATCAAGAACAGACCAAGTAGATTTACTTTTATTTATGGTAATGGTCAAGTCATCATTGGTTATATCTTGTATGAGCCAAGTCTAGCCCACTTCAATTGACTCCGAAAACCTTTCATCAAAGGATTTAAATAATAACTATACTCCTTGTGTTGTCAATTCTTAAACAGTCCTGTGTATTTATTTAATCTCTATTTAGTCAACCACGAGGACTTCGAAAATGGGACTCAATGATTTCGAGATTGGCTATGCACAGTGGGGTATGGAGTTCGTGCACTTGAGAAAACCATCAGAAGTTCACTTGGACATAATTGGAGGGCACGCAGCCTACCAAGAGGGACCCCATCAACAGAAACCCTAAATGGGTAAAACCGCGGGTTTTTGAGGTCGAGCTCTTCCAAATCAAAGTTGTTGTGCTAACTTTTTGTGATCCGGGCGGTGGTGCTCTTTCGTCTCTCCATTGTCTAGGACGATGTTAGTTGACACATCGTCCACGTCCAAGGGCCGCTTTTCCAATCGTCGTCTTGGCTGTGTTCACATCCAAGGGTCGCTTTTCCAATCGACATCTTGGCCAATCATTATCTTCTTGAGATTTGTGATCATGGGGTGTGACGCTGTTTGCTCCTTCCTAATCCTTCTATTTTTTGTCAGTGTTCCTCAGGTTAGCCTGAGGATCAATTGTCTTCTTACTCCTTGTGTTCATTCGCCTGGTGCTTACCATGATTGTAGACTTTGATTTCCCTTTGGCATGAGGAACTTATGTACAATGCCAAAAGATGTGGGAGAAAAATATTAGATCTTACGAGCATAATCCTCGAGGAATTTGACTCGTGAATGGAGGTGAATCAGGCGATCAAATGCCTGTTGGAGCTGAATGAAGTGGAGCTTGCCACTAAATGCCTTGTGAAGCTGAAGATCTCTTCCAGTTTACCTGCCAAAAACACTCCAATGTTCAAGTCAGCAAGTGCGTGGAAGTTGCAGATAGAAGGGAGAAGAAACGAAAGAGGTGTGATCTCCCTCTCTCTCTCTCTCTCTCTCTCTCTATTGTTCTCTTCTCTCTTGTTCCAAATCCCTTTTAGGAATGGGCTTGCCCCTGTCTTTTTGGAAATCCCTTCTCTTTGGAATAAACCCCAGGGATTTTCCTTGTGATTAGTGCGATCCCGGATGTTCATGCTCTGTGCCAACTGTTGTCGACTTCTCCCTTCCAACAAGGTGTTCTAATTCGTTTGGGGGAGTTGTCGTCTCGGTGGAGCAGCTAGCTATGAGACGCCTGATGCTCCATTTGCTATGCTTTCATACCAGTATGTGAACTTGGTATATCGCGGGTGATTTTGTGTTGGATGGATATCGGGTGTGCGTTGAGAATTGTCCGCCAACATTCCATGGATGTTGCAGGCCAATTTCCTGTCAGGTTTGTTGGTTCCCGTGAAGAGTGGAGATCTCGCAGGGTCCCGTGTGCTCTATTATCGATTATACTTCAAGCGTCTGTCTATACAGTCGTCATTCTTAGGGAGCTCTCAGATCTCTGTTACCCGAGTGGTCATGTTCGAGAGGTAGCTAGGTGATAGATTTATTTGGCACGTCTTGTTTCCGACAGCTATAATGCAAATCTAAAGGCGGCCACATGTCGGTCATTAAGAGGGGGTGGAAAATTTGGTACCCATAGAGATATCTAGCCAAAGTTTCTATCTCCCAAGATAATCGTTAGAAGCAAATATTGGATACAATTCTACATTGAAATATATAAATACACATATGTACCAAGTATTTTGGAAAATAGGGATACCTCTAATATAATGGGGCACACCCCTAAGAGCCATGATCAGCTGACCTCTTGAGCTAGCATCAAGGTTATTGGCTACTTTTCTTTTTCGAAAATGCCTCTTATATCCATTCTTCTTAATGACAAACTTGACTCTTAGATGAGTGGTGGTTTTGCACTTTTCATTTGCTTCAGTTCCTCAGTCTTTTCCTACTTATTTGCATTAACTTCAAAATTTTGGTTTTTATTTATGTATTGAGCAGCGCAAGTTATAAATTTGATCCTCCAAATTAAAGGAATTTTCAAAAGAAAATGATAACTCTGCGGATAATTGGATTATGTCCATTCAGGCAATTGACTATTTGAGTTAAGAGATCCACGGTCCGAGGTAATAACTATAAAGAGTAAAATAGTTCCTGCCTCGTGGACCGGCCATGGATATTTTGAATCCAATGTTGAAAGACCTAATCCAGATGTATTTTTGTCAGGTTATTTGTGGTTCTTTTTCAAAAGGGAAATTCTATTTGCAACCCTAAAATTGTGAAACCAACCCACCCTTTGAAAACACCCAAACCCACTTCGGTTTCTCTCTACGCACACACACACTCTCTCTCTCTCTCTACACTCTCTACCACACTGTTCAGTTGGATCCAACAGAAGATTATGAATTTGTTCGATTGAAGCTGGCCAAACAAATTGGTTTTATAAAAAACAATTGCAGCCTGTTTGTCCAACTCCAATCGAACACAACCAAACAAATCCATGCCGTTCGGTTGGTGAAGACCGAACGGCATGGATTTGCTCTGTTGGTGCAGACCGAACATTTTTTTGAAAATGGAGAGAGGGATGGAGAGTGAGTGAGAGTGAGAGTGAGAGAGAGAGAGGGACATTGTGTCTGTGTGCGTGCGTGCATGCATGGAGAGAGAGAGTGAGAGAGAGAGAGAGTCTATGACAGAGAGGGAGAGGGAGAGAGAGTGCGTGGAGAGAGAGAGAGAGACGATGAAGTGGGTGGGGTGTGTTTTCATTCGGTGAGGTGCGTTCCCAATTTTTGGGGTACAAATAGACACTCTTTCCAAAATTGTCCTTTGGGTGAAGCTTTTCTGTTTTGCCTCTTCTTCCGTAAACGCTCCTGTGTGCCGCCAACTAGAAAACGTTCCTAATTCGCTCCTCCAAAGAAAATTTCCAAAACTGTCATTTGGGTGAAAACTTTCCCATTTTGCTTATTCTTCCGAAAACGCACCTACCGGCTCACATGCGTACGCCGTCAACTACAAAAATGAGGACATTTTAGTTTAGGGTATGTAGTTCGGAACAGATATCCTAAATAAACTAATTTCTTATTTTTTTCTTAGAGAAACAAATAACTACCAACTTCCCATCAACCAAATAGACCATTTACTCAATTTCTTCTTTTACCATACCTATGACCATAAATAGTCTGATTGCTGATCTTTAGTCGTTGGATTTGGGCAATTTTCATCATGGGCTTATAACTCATCCAACGGCATGTTGAACAAGCCCATAATGAATTAATGTATAAATTCAATTACTATAAATTACTAATCAGGCTGATAACGGCTTGTTGAAAAAGCCCATAATAATAATAATAATGTTTAAATCCATTTACTAGAAATTACTAATCAGGCTGATTCTTTTGCGTATAAGCTTAGAGTAATATTTTGATGACGACGTCTGTGATGTTTATTACAAACCAAAGTATAAGCCATGTGGCACATTCTTATAGAACTGACGTTATGGATGTTGGTCCCTCTTGGTGGACCTAGAGAATGAATTGCAGTTGGGGTTTATTTTTAACCCTGAGATTCAATGATCATTACTAGGGGTACACAAATCTGAAGGTTAGAAATTACTAATCAAACTTTTTTTCGAATGTAGGTCCAACAAGTGATGGGCCAAACATTCTTACGATGTCTCCAAAAATGTGCCACGTGGATTATACGGTGGTCCGTCAACGTTGGATATAGACTTGGCCAAAGATTCGTCCATGTGAGAGATTTGAAGAGTAAGTTTTTCTTTTGGAAAAGGGTCGCGATGTGACAAAAGCTCTAGCACCATTTTTGTTACTCACCACTGCTATCTGGGCCTGCTGACCGCATGGACGTTTAGCCCACCCGTTGGTAGACATTCATGCCGCCCAGCGGGCCCAACGCATGATGTCTAACCATTGGATCTAAGAATGTGCCACATGGCTCATATTGTGGGCCATCTAAGCTTTGCTGACCGTTACTCGGATGAATATTAATAATGACTTTTTTTCCTTTACATTCGTTGCCACGTAATCGCGGTCATTGCCACGTACACAAGTGTTCTAAGGAACGCTCCCGAATGAGCAATAAACTAATATTTGATGACTTGACGAAAACTGTATAAGCCACGTGGCACTCTTAGAGACCAGTGGCTATCCTGTTTAGTGATTTTAACTCTAAACCATTGGATTTGACATTTATTTTTTGTCTGATTTTTAACCGTCGGATTCGAGCATTATTTGGAATACTCAAGGAAACAAGTTTTTTTCATTCACCTAGGTTATAAAGAAACTTAGTTAGGGCAAAACAGTCTTTTGATATTACTAGTTATAAAGAAAAAGACAAATTCGCCCTAAAGACTAAAGAAAGAAAACACCGCACATCAAAACCTATTAAAGCATATATTGCAACCGCCACCTACAAGTTTCCTTCAGCTGTAACCGCCACTTACAGGTCCCCTTCAGCTGTAACCGCCACCTGTCATATAACCTTGGTTGGCATCTCCGCCGACACGAGGGTTTTGGGCGGTGGTGCCACCCGTCCCAGTATTAGTTCCCATAGGGTGCGAATAAAGCACACCCTCAGTCACCTGCCCCTGCGGCTGCCCAGTAGCGTGTCCAGGTAGCACTGACGTCTGGTGAACCCCTGTTGGGTGACCGGTGGTGACACCACCGGCTTGATGACTAAGAGCTGCGTTGCGCTCACGGGTCTCCTGCTTGTTGATCTCGGCCTGGATAATCTTTTCTTCCTTCCGTTGCTTCGCCATCTCCTTCTCCATGGGATCATGCGCTGTCATTTTCTCCACCTGTGAATACAATCACAAAATCATCGACGTTCGATTGGTGGGACCCAAAAAAAAAACTCTCGAACGGCTATAAATCACAAATCAATCCCCCAAGGGCTAGACTAGACCAACGTTCATGGTCGGTGGGCCCACAAGAGTGGTTTTTGTGGTAGTAGCAAACTTTTTCCCCATTAGGGAAACACAAAGATAATGGTATAGGCCCATTCAGCCCACTGACTACTGAATCAGTGACCCCAACTCCCGATTGATTTGATTTTCAGCCTATGGTTCATCATAGTGGACCAAATCAACGGGTGTGATTTAAGAGGAACAAGATGTATACCTTCTCCTGCACGGTGGCCTTGGTTTTGTCCTTCCCGGACTTGGCGGAAGCTGCTATATTGGCTGCGGTCTCCTTAACTGACGACGCTGCATTCTTTCCCGTCTGCATCTTTCTTCTCTTCTATGTAAATATATCGATATGGTTGTGTGCTTGAAGAGACTCATTCCCATGCTTATATAAGTGGAGGAGAGAGCTGTCGCTTTGCCACGTGGATACCACGTGTCGTGATTCTAATACATATCTGATAACCGGCTTAATGGTACGTGTCGTTCCCTATTTTTGACTAAGCCCACGTGTCTCTCATACGATTCCTGTTACTTTCTAAGCCATTTTTGGTCAATAAGGAAGTGACACGTCTCAATCATTTAATGTCTCTACACTTAGACACGTACCCATAACATATCATATTTTATATTTTTGAAATTTAATTTTTTAAAATTTTGTTAAGGTTGCCAAGGGTACTTGTCGAAAATGCAGAGGCTTTGGCGATTGAGATGGCTCATTTCTCGAGTGTTTTTATCCACAGTTGAAATTGTACTCCAAAAAATCAGCCAAATTGGTGATTGTGTATTCTTCATCGTGGGCTTCGTGAACGGATGGGAATGCTTATAATAAAATGAAATGGGCATATTTATGAAGCCTATGATAGAAATATATGCTCAAATCCAACGGTTAAAAATCACCAATCAGGCTGATTCTTTTTATTAGTCTAGGCCTTTTTTTCTTTTTTTTTTGAAAGGAGAGAAATAATGATAGCATCGATCCTGAGGACGATACTGTAACTAGCATCGTTGTCTCTAGACTTGGACTGTTTCCTTTGAGATTTGTGTGGTGTGAATCTTGAGGCCCATCAAAGGTCTGAACTTAGGGCAACCATGAGGGACATGATGGCTGTGTTTGGATCACAGGAAAAAAGATTTGTGACCAAAAAACACATTTTTTCTAAAACATTAAAGGCCTTTTTGCCTTCTCCCCCTTTATTGATCCAATTTGCATGTCACCCGATGTTTATAATATATTTGCGTCTCTCCCTTTGACCATGGTCAACGTCATTGACCTTAAATACCATTAACGATTCTGCACTTGGAAGGACGACATTTTTTTGAAATGACCATAATAGCCTTTAAAAACTTATATTATGATTGTACCCTTAATTTAATATTTTTTAAATAATAGGTATCTACATATAGCCAGCTAATTAACCATCCGTTTTATACCTGATCCGATGGTCAATAATTATTTCATCTTAAAAAAACCCTAAATACTTTGTTATTGCGAAAAAAAAAACACAGGAACAGTTGAACATGAACCCTCCCACCTGGCCCGACGTGCATTTTTTTCACAATAATAATGTATACTTTTCATTTGAGAAAATTCGAAGAAAAAGATACTGTACACATCTCAAGGCAACTCAAGACTCATCAATGGCATTCCCTTGGCGAGGAAAATACAACAAGATGCAAGAATAAACTAATTATATGGATTGCAAGGACACACAATTTTAATAGATTTGGCGACTTCCTCAGTATTAAAAGTACAATGGTACGTACGTGCGTTAAATAGTTTTTTTTTATTTGCTTTTATTTTTATAAACGTAATTTTCTTGAATCAGCAAATATATATACAGACGGAGGCCGATGCTGCCTTATTTCGATGAGTTCGCGGTTTCCATTCGAAGGCTTTCACAAACGCTAAATGCCTTCTTATATTAGAAGTGTTTACAACATGTACGAAAACACCCTTAAAATAAAAGAAAATGTGATAAATAATAATATAATATTGTGGTCACTTGTAAACCATACAAAAATTTATTTTTAATCGCATTCTTCTTTAAATGTTATAACACTAATGTTATTAAAAGTACTTTTTGTTGTAGTGACTTTCATGGAATTAGCTTTACTATCCTTCTTCTCCATGGCAGCAGTTCATAGCTTTTCTTCTCATGGGAGAGTGTAACCTGCAAACATAAAGAAAACGGAGCATGTTAGAATCTGGAGAAATTGTATAGGTTTTGGCCAATATGTAGCAAGGCCCAAGGCCCAAAACCAAGAAAAAGCCCAAGCCCAAGACAATAATAGATATAAAAGTGTGTTACTAGCTTACGTCCACATTTCTGCCCAGCTGGTCTGTCCAAGTTGCAACGCTTCGCAATAGTGATCGCAATTGCAGGATCGATGCCAGCTTGTTTCACCAAGGGTGACAAGAAAACAGCACACAAACACCGAGGAGAGCTTTTGAGCAATGCTTTAACCCTTGAACAACAAATTGGGGGAACCTTAGTTTTAAGACTTCGAGCTGCACCTAGGCACGGGATAAAGCTAATAACTTTGGCCCTGATCGGGATTTTCCCGCACTCCCCTTTGGCAAACGCGACCTTAACATGAGCATGCGAAGCTAATAAGAAAATGATCATGGCAACAAGGGAAATGTTTAGGTTGGAGGCCATGCTTGTTAAGCTCTTGAAGGATATCTGTCTTGCTGATGACCCTCCATAGGGGCACCCCACATATATATAGTACAATGAAGAAGGCAAAAAAAAAAAAGTTGCAGCTTGCCGGCCTATGATCTCCAATAGCTATCCATAGCTAGTTTACCTAACAATCAGCCAATTTTAGCCATGAGAGCAATAATTAACAAAAAGGTGTTAAGAGCATCTCCAACGGCTAGCTATCCATAGTTATTTTCATGTTTGGATAACAATCGGCCCCTTTGACACCATAGAGATCATCCCCACCAAAAATCAGCCATCGATTCATCTTCTATGTGGTTACACCAAAATGGGTGTGTCAAAAATGGTTGTCCCCCGATCTCGACCCTTTACCAAATATAGCTGTAACAAATAGGTGTTATCTCCATCAGCTTCTCCAAAATAGCCAAAAAAAATCTAGTAAATTGACTAAAATACCCTAAAAAGAGAGAAATTCAATAGAGGTGGACACATGGCATACTCTTGGTGAAAATTGACTGCATGTATGGATGTTTGGTGGACTCGTAGATAAAAAAATTCATATCTTGATTGATGATTTCTAGCCGTTGGATTTTAGTATCCCTATATAATGATCCAATTAGAGGCTATAAATCAACCCATAAAAATATCAAATCCAATGCTAAAAATAATCAATCGGATGATTTTCATCCTATGTCCACCTAGTATGGGCCAAACATGTATTTGGTCTCCAAGAGTCTGCTACATGGAACATGCAAGAAACTTTTTTTTTAATATTTTTATACTAAAAGGGTAAAATGGTAAAAGTCTCATAGCTAGGGTGATATAACTAAGGCAATATATCTCCACAAATGGCGATAAGCGGAGTGCTTTTAGCTAATCTCCAAATATGGCTAAGCAGTAGGGGATACTATATGACCTACTACCATAACAACTTTTATTTAGACTGTATCTCATGGAATTAGCTTTACTACCTCTTCTTCTTTTTCATGGCAGCAGTTCATAGCTCTTCTTCCCATGGGAGAGTGTAATCTGCAAACATAAAGACAACGGTCACTTAGAATCTGGAGAAATTTTTTCATCAAAAGGAGTTCGTACGAGGCCCAAGTCCAAGTCGAAACCAAAGCCAATAATAGATATAATGGGCCGGACTAAAACCGATAAGAATCAATAATAATGGTTTCGGTTCTAGGCACCTTAGGAACCAAACCGGAGAACAGACCCATTGACAACCCTAGCTGGAGAGGAGGATCATATTAACAAGCTAATATCAATACTAATACTAATTTATAGTTTTAAATATTGACATGATCAGCAACAGATGGAGCGAATTGTAGCATATTAAGGTGTGTAAGAGTCTTTTTGTCCACTGATGAGAATGTACTCCAAAAATCAGCCTGATTGGTGATTTGAATTTGAGTATTTTTCATCGTGGGCTTCATGAACGGGGATGGGCATGCTTAAAAAAAAGGCATGGGCTTATTCATGAAGCTCATGACAGAAAAATATGCTGCTCAAATCCAACGGTTAAAAATCACCAATCAAGCTGATTTTTTATGTGCATATGAACCAAGGGATGCGTCAAACCTTCATAGGAGCAGACCCGAGAGAGTGTGCCTTGTTATATTTTTTTGAGATTTCGGTTTACTTTTAATTAGTATAGGTTTTTTATTCTAATCCCGTAACATCATTGCCTCTGGACATGGACCATTTCCTTTCAGATTTGTGTGGTGTGAATCTTGAGGCCCATTAAAGGTCTGAACTTAGGGGCAACAATGAGGGACATGGTGGCTGTGTTTGGAGAACAGGAAAAAAGATTTTTGACCAAAAGTCATTTTTTCTAAAAAATTTGAATTCAGAAATCAAATTTATAAAAAAAAAAAATTACTTTTTTTGGTGGTAAGGTTGGGAAAATATATTTTGAATCGAGTACATTTATAGATCTTTACATCACTAAACACATATATTTGGGTCAGGCTCAGGAGCCCACCCTTTTTCTGACATGCCTGGGAGTCGGACTTGGGCCGTGGATTCCGAGAATCCAACGGTGGTTGATAGCGAATGCCAGCTCAGTGCTATCAACCGCTGTTGGATTCTCGAAGTCCACGACCCCGAGTCCGACTCCTGAGAGGGGTCAAAAAAAGGGGGTCCTCATAGCCTAAGCCTATATATTTACATAATAAAGAAGGAAAGCTTTTAGGTTGAAGAATATTCTCTTCGTCACTTGAAGAAAAAGATGATAAAAATCTGCTGGCTTGTTTGCTTTTCCCAATCCTCTAATCTTGCAAGAAGCTTAAGGCCAATAAGGCAGTCGCCATAGGCCCCAGGTAAGAGAAGGCCCCCAGCCCAGGTGAGAGAAAGCCCCAGCCCACTAAGCACATGGATGTTTAACCCACCCCTTGTTGGATATACAAACCAAAAATTAACCTGATTGGTTATCTCTAGCCATAAATTTTAATACTTTTTAGGATTGAATTTAACCATTGGATTCAAGCATGTTTTTTGTGTAGTAAATCCAATAGTTAGAAATCATCACTCAAGCTGATTTTTAGTGTGTTTATCCACTAATTGGTGGGCTGAATATCCACTCAATCATTGGACCCAACAAAGATCTATGTAGGGCCGCGAGAGTCCTCTGCATGGGCTGCAACGGGACTACGGGAGTCCTCTGCATCTAAATTTTTTCCATAGCAATTGATTATTATGAATAGTTGTTAATTGAGATTTTCTACTAAATAGAGAGTTAATTTTTTTATTATATCATATATAGTAATATATTAAATATAAAAATCGTAAATGAGATACACGTGGTATTCTCTGACTTACTAGGTTGGGTATTTAGGATAACCTAGGCAAAGATAATTGATCAAGCTTATTAACTTCAAGCTATGATCGCAAGAGTAGAAAACCTTCTAAAGATAAAAAAATATAATGGGGTACGGTTTTCTCTCTCGATATGGGCTACACAAGAATAGTGTTCTAAGAAGCTAAGAACTCTTTCTCTCAAAGCACATGGATGTTTAACCCACCCCTTGTTGGATATACAAACCAAAAATTAACCTGATTGGTTATCTCTAGCCATAAATTTTAATACTTTTTAGGATTGAATCTAACCATTGGATTGAAGCATGTTTTTTGTGTAGTAAATCCAATAGTTAGAAATCATCACTCAAGAATAGTGTTCTAAGAAGCTAAGAACTCTTTCTCTCAAAGATTGAGTCTCTTTGGATGATTCTGTGTATTTCTCTGTATTTATGTGTGTTTTAGATAAAAAATTCACATGCACACTGATTAAAAACTGGTTGGATATGGATGATTATGTGTTTCTATGTGTTTTAGTTTTACTTAGAGAAAAGAATAGCCCTAGGGTCGAACAAGTGATGGGGTTCATGGGGACATGATTTTTGGATATGAGTAGAACATGTCTTCGTCGATCCAATTGATTAGAGATCAAGTCCAACCGATTGGATTGTCTGGGAAGCTTTTGTCCCTCTGTCCAATCGATTGGACTTCCCCTTGGTTCATTTTTAATATGTATTTTAAAGTCTGAACTCAAGTCTTGTCCTATGATATAGTTTTTAGCCAAGAGATTAAGTCAATCTATTTCTTCTAAGGCCACTAAGTCTATTTACCTTCATAACGAGTATGCACGATCTTTAATTGACAAAAAGCGGTCTTCAATTTTCTGAGTCTTCGGTCTTCGTCTTTTAATTTTCGGGCAGTCAATGAGGGATGCATACCACGACATCCGCAAGGCCTCACTAAACTCATAGCTTCTGTTACTTGTTTTTATGTCACACAGAATTACGTCAAATAGAATATGAAAATATTCCATACAATATCTTCCTTTGACAATTCCGTGACAAAAACACCTAATATATAAAGAGTAAATAAAATATAGAATTACAAACCCTTTACATTTCACTCACTTTCTCACATTCACTCAGAGAAAATAAATAGACTATTATAGAACTTTTTGGTATGTTTCCTGCACATCCATCTACAACGCATACGAAGTAATATTGTCGTAATAAATGTAAATTTAAATATAATGCACATCATAAAAGTATGTACTAACAGACATAGTAAGAGAAATGATAAACAAATACACTAAATATTTCTATCTCTGCATGAACCCCGGGGCATGAACTAAAACGAATATCAATACATCACGAGGATCAACAAATATCTCATAAATGTTAGGTCAATATAAGCCAAACTCAATAAAATGAATATCTTAAAATTGAATCCAATAAACAATTACTGAAAAAAATCGAGTTTAAAATATCAACCCACATAATATCTATGGAAATAAATAACTCGTGAACCTCCCTAAGGCACTAATAAAAAATAACTAGCCAAAAACAAACTAACTACTACTACTCGGCCGACCTAGATCATCACCAGATCTATCGGCCACTTCCTACATAGGAGAAGATATGGTAAGCAAGAGTTAGTACTAAGTACTCTGCAAGCTAAACATATTAACTGCGTGCACATGCTATGCGATGGTATGTGCACACATACAAATAATTAGTAAACTGATTAACATAATTACAATTATCTCTCTACGCAGTTCTATATATATATATATATATATGGGTTGTGACAATTGCATTGAGTTATATGGGTTATAAAGGGTATCCTAAAGGCTTGGGTTATATACAGGGTATAGGTTCCTAAGGATTTGGATCTTAAGAGAGATGTCTCATCTAAGTCCAGATCATGTCAGATCAACAGGTCAATGTGCAAACATAGGCTAAGGAATGAATATGCTCTCCAGCCATTACTGTCGTGTAACAGGCAGTAATGGCCGAGAAGTTCGGGTTTGATAAGATTTTGGTCCAAAAGAAGAGACAGTCTTCAATTAACAAATGAAACATAACAATTTCTTACTTGCATGAAGAACACATGTCAATAGTTTGAACTGCCACCTAATCCACCACCGCTGTTGCCCATCCCACTGTCTCCTCCTGCCCTACCACCATCCCCCACCCTTTCCAGCATCACTCCAACTCCATAATCATCACCAGCTCCTCCACCACCACCAGCTCCATCACCTAGACCATGTCCACCACCTCCATCCATATCGCCACCAACACCACCATCGAACCCACCTCCTCCATCCTAACCAATGCCTGCACCACCACCTGCTACTACCGAGTCTCCCACCACCACCATACGATGCATCAAAAAAAAAGATGAAGAAAAAAATCTACCAATGACTGAGCAACAGTGACAGAAACAACAATGGAGAAAACAACAACCAGGATCGAGAATAAAAAATTTGAAATCTTGTGGAAAGGAAATGGGGGGTTCATCTTACAGGAGTTATCTCAAAAACAGAAGAACTGGATTGCATGCAAAGTAGATACCATAGAGTGCATGGAAAAACTACTGATGGAGGCTACCAAGGATCTGCAAAGAACTTACTGGTTTCGGAAGTTCAGAAGTGGCGACGAAACATGGCTAGCGGAATCCAGAAAAAATAGATTTGGTGTTTTCATTACTCTCTGAGAGCTAGGCTCACACAAAAACCGAGCAATTAGGATTCCGGCTGGAAGAAACGGAGAGGGGTGGCGTCGCATGACCATTATATTGGAAAAAAGCAATACAATTCCTAAAAAAAAAATTGTTACTGTCATGCCCCAAATTCGTGATCCATGACCCAACCCGAATATCCATAGGTCAACCCATTTATCCGAATTTAAGGGTGAACTAATCAAAAAAAAAATATAATTTAAAAATCAAAAAATTAATAGATCAAAATATATTAAGATTTTCAATCAAAATGTCCAATAACTAACGTCATCTATAACGCATAAGGTCAAAAGAAAATAATATTAAAAGAACCGATGATCTACGAGTCACGGTTCATCAAAATATTGCATCTGCTCTACGATCCAAAATAATATAAAGTAATAAATTTTTTTACAAGAATTCATAAGCAAAAAAATAATAAAAGACCAATAATGTTCATCTTCAAGGTTCGGCTCCTGCTCCTCGGGTTCGTATGTCTCCTCTCTAAATTCATCAACGGGTTGCAGTTCCTCCTCGTACGTCTCGGTCTCATCTACATCTGAAAATTTTAGTTGTAGGAGTGAGTCAAACGCTCACTCAAGTTTTTCACCCCGAACATAATTCAACAATACAATTTATAGTCATGCTAGCACAGATTAGATTGTCAAACAGTAATGTCATGGTCATAACGAATGCATGAACAATTAATCAAAAGTAATGCACAACCCACACAGGGAGTCTCATTCTTCACCCACACGGGGGGTCTTTCCGAGATTTTTGGGTCTTTCACCCTGGAGAACTCACTCCCAACTTGCTTTACCGCTTCTAAATCGAAAATACAATGCATGATTTCATTTATATAAGAAATTACTGAAAATGTAAATATCCACGTAGGGGATATCAATTTTGAACCTGCTATCATACTAGTAAGAAAAATTATCATGATACAAGATCTACCGTTTAATAACCAATACATGTTCGCATACTTCTAATTTGCATTGTAAGGATCATGATGGTACCTACCTTTTGATCGCTTTCAAAATTTCACATTAATTCTGCTAATCGGCCCTCTTTGCGTAATTTCAATCCAAGGTTATTAAACCTTCAAATTTTCACATTCATGAGTTAAGTGTATGCTTGTAAAATAAAATCTTAAAACTTAACACAAGTTCTACAGGGTCATAGGAGTTAACGTTATGATCGACCTAATCGGAAGAGATGAAAAATTATCATTCTTATAATGTTATATTATTATTATTTTTCCAAAACATTACCAATAATGATCACTAAACCCATATTTTGGATTAAGTCGATACGATATAATGGGGTCATTCATCTGGGATGTCCAACCAATGGGTCTCACCCCCCACGAATCGGGCGGTTATAATAGAATGGAGAGAAAGGAAAATTTTAGTAAGCAAATAAGGTTTTTTTTTCAAAATTAGTTTTAGACAATTCTTAATTAATATGGTTAGAAAATTCTAACTGATCTAAAGAATTCTATGAGGTAACGGGCCATATGATCAAAGGAGTTGTTAAACTAAACCATCAACCCATGGCCTCCCTAAAGAGTTTGTTAATCCAAAAATCTGACGGACGGTAGAAATACGAAAATTTGAACTAAAGGATGGATAAAAGAAGGAAATACATACCTTAAAGACAACAGATGGTTTAAAGAAATCTGGAAGAGTGCTGATCTCGGATGGTGGAGTTTCAAAGAGTCACACGTGCGTCTCTTTGAAAGATCGACGGCTGCAACTTCTTGTGGGTTGTCGTGCCTTGATCTGCAAGTAGTGGATGGGTAGATGAAGTTTTAAATAGAGAAGGCGTTTGATACACATAGTAGGTAGGTTCAGTCGGTTAGCAACCAAGTCCCAAGGTTTTCCTTATCTGTAACACCTTTAAAATGGGTGGGGTAGGTTGATCTAATGATGGAGGCGTCTTGATGCTATTAAAAGAGTTCGGGTGGTCTGAAATCTTGAGGTTTCTTAATCTCCAAACAAGTGACAACAGATGGAGAGTGTTGTGGAAAGGAAACAATTGAAAAGAAAAGGATTACCTGTTGACAAGAGGTGTGGCTGATTGAAGAGGATTAGAAAAGATCCGGCTCTTAACAGAGGAGGTGTCTCCAGACCACACGGCTGCAACTTGCTGGGTTTCACATGATGGGGATGGCGTAACGAGGGGATGTGTATCCCGATGAAAGTTATGGCTGTCGTCTTTTCTCTAATACGTCAACAATGGTGAGAAGGTTGATTCATAGAAATTACCTATTTATAATAGTAGGGATTGATGAAAGTCTTGGGTTTAGGGTTAGGAAAACCTAAATGATGAGGAAGGACTTCGGATTTTGTTGCTACTAGATAATGTGGCGAAAAGGTCAAAAAAGGTGTATGATGGACGGTTGATGAGTGGCAGTATAAGTGGGTTGGAATTTGATGTACGTGGAAGTAGTTGTGGAAGAATGATAAAAATAATTTTTTTTATTCTTATTATTATAAATGAAGATTCAAATATATTAAAATAATCAATACTTACATACTATGTGTTTTAGACGGACATTAGTTTTGGGGGTTTTGAGAGTTTTTAAAAAATAAAGGTTTGACAAAAAGATGTTAATAAAAGTTGATTTAAGATATTTTAATAAAAAGGTGTTGAATAAACTATGTAGGTCTTAAATAAAATAATATTAACTAGGTTTATGTAGAAAAATGTATTTAATGAGTTGGTTTTACACAAAATAAAATGGTAGTAAAGATATGGATCCAAAGGTGTTTGTTTTGGTGGTGGGTTTTAAAAAAAAACCTAATATTTAATATATATAAGTATTACATTACTTAATATCTAAGTTATGTGCATTAATAGTACACTAGCTTATACCCTTAATGTAACTATGTATTATATTAGAAATGTATATTATACTTAACATGCTCCAATAGTGCCATTAATTTAATAAATGTCATTACCCCAAATAATTAGTACTAATACCTATAGGGTTTTATGATGCATTATGCATACACACGCACGTGCATTAACACGATGCACACACACATACACCTGAATTCATCTCGGTTATAGTAAAATGACATATAAGCTATTGAAATCCATTCAAGTCGTATTTAAAGATTAGTTAATACTTAATGGACTCAAAATGGTCTCAGAAATATCATGTGTCCCACTATGCCCATGTGGGCCCGCATGGATAGGCCCTAAGACCTTAAAAATTAAATTTCCTCGGAATTGAACAAGATTTAACAGGAATTGTTCTATTCGTTAGATGATATCGTTTCGTGAAAAGAAATACATGAAAAGGGTCTAGAGAAATCAAAATTGACTGAAATACCCTTTTAAGGGTTTTCAAGGTTTTACTATTACCACCAACAACTGTAACATCGTCTCCAGAAGTAATGATCCAGGAGGAAGAAAATCACACATGAAATACTCTCTCAAAGTCAGAAAGCCATGATTTGGATAAAATGCAAGGAATCATGGTCCCAGAGTCTTCTTACTCTCTGAAGCAGCGAAGAAATGGGACTCCGCAGTGGTTTGTGTGGTCACAGGGCGAGCCCGGACTGGTGGGCAATAGAAGAAGTGCTGGTCAGAAGGGCTAAAGAAGAATCCATAACTAAACCATACCACATCAACCAATACGTGAGGGTGTTCATTGCCTAAGATGAGAAATGTGCAGCTCGACTGATCAGAAACCATTTCTTGTGGAGAAAAGACACACTCGTGTGGCTGAGACCATGCACGAAGGACTATGGCATGGGGAGAAAATCTGAATCATACGAGAATGAGACTTCTTTGTTGATAGGTTTATCTGGAATACCATACTGCTTGTGGAACTCTGGAATAATGAAGGCGGTGGGTGACTGGACAGGGGAACACATGGAAATAGTCCGATCAACGCTCACGATGGAGGATTTGTCGATCGCAAAGATTATCGTAAAAAACAAAGGAATGCAATTCCCAACCCAAACAACTATGAAATGTGAAACTAAGGAATATATTATCTCTTTGGAAGTTCTGCAATGTCTATCAGAGACGAAGTCTGAAGGGCTATCGGAGAAACTAACAACAAAGCGACCGTCAAATCCAACTAGCGACGGGGAGCTCAACGCTGACAGAAGATGGGTGGACGTGGCATCATTAGAGGGGAGAAGGACAGTCCACGCAGCCAATAAGTAGCACTGTCAAGAGGAAAGCCAATCAGAAGTCAACCGGATATGCTAAGAGAGGAAGCAACCTCAAAAGCCTACACCAGAAGATTTTTCGAAAAGGGTTCATGCTCCCATTCGACAACTTCATACGAGTTGGCTGAAGGTATGAAAGCAAATGGAGGGAACTTAGAATTTGAAATTGAGACAGTGGTCAAGACAAAGGAAAGCTCCCTCTCCCTGATGGACGCACCAGATGAAGAAGATGTACAAATTGGTGATACAAGCAAAATCCCAAAATCTTGCAGAGAACACAGGCATAGATACGTGGCAAACAAATAGATCTGGGAATAGTACAAGAGCCAACAAAAGAAAACATGTCATCCACAGAGGGCGAGAAGTCGCATCATGGCAGTAAATCACAGTATGAAGTGGGCCCCACTCAAGCTGAAAAGGTAGATGGGTCCGACCCATTTAGTCAAGATATGGGCCCTATTTCAACGAGCCCAGCTAAAAAACAAAAGACCACAGACTTGCAAGGTTTAGACACTATTACCTCAGAAGGAAAAAAAACTTAGAGCAAAATAGAACTGAGACGGAGAAGGAGATGGAGATGGACAAAGAAGAGGCTCAAGGCAAAACAACCCAAGGTAACAAGCATGAGAGGTCGGAAAAAGACAAGAACCCACGTGGAAACCAGCCCTCAAAAGCAGACAGAAACAAGGAACTTCATAGGCCACAAAGGGTTTGTCATTCGAAGAAAAATGGTGTGGAAGGAGCCTTTGGTAGTGACCAAGAAGGCGTAAGAATCCACGGTCAGCTTGGCAAAATTTTTTGGAAGATTAGCGTAGGGATTGGGAAACAATCATAAATCACAGAAGAACACCTGGGAATTGCTCATGAAGAACCTACAAAGGGGAACCACAGTAGAGTCACTGAGGAAAGTGACAGAGCTGGGCGTGCACACATCCTCCTACAAAAACTCAAGAACGAAGGATTGGTCGTCTCTGATCCAACAGCCAGGTCACATCTCACAGGTATTTCACTACCATTTTTTCTAATTGATTTGAATTTTAACAGTAAGAACATCCCAATCCAGATCTACCATTTTGAAAACAAATTCCCTGGCCATCCGTCCCACCTTTACAACATTAATTGGTTCCCCCCTATCGATCCTTGAATTTCTTGGAATGGGAATGGCCAAAGATCAAGTTCCTCGGTATGATGGAACAAGATTTTTGTCAATCAGCAGGCGATAATAAATCTGTTGATTCACCTACCTTAAGGATTAACCCATCTGATGACATCAATTTTGTATATCCTATTAACAATGTGAATCTGAAACACTCCATAGGTATACTCTCTTATGAGACAGAGGAGTCCTTAACCTCAAACCATAACAGGGAGAAGAGACTTTTACGTAAAAAAAAAAGCCGCCAGGGCTAGGGGGCATGAATCCCAACAACTTAGAAGCCACCCTAGTGGAGGTACACATAGAGGAATTAGATAGTCAGATAGTCAGGTGAGCAAGAAGGGGAAGGGGAAGGGAGTGGAGGTGAGAGAGAAATGTTAGAGTGATTGATAGATTAAGGACAGTGGTAGCGGGTGTGTCAGGTTTTATGTCATAAAACATAATGTCATGGAATGTCAAAGGGCTCGGTTGTAACACCAAGCGAGCTGCGGTAAAGAAAGTCATTCTCCTCCTCCACAAGCTACACTTGGTGGCAATCCAGAAACAAAATTGACTAACATTGATACAGGATTAATAGGTCAACTTTGGACAGGGACACCAAATTGGTTGGTGTTTCTCCTCGTCATTAGGAGCCTCACGAGGGATCTTAGTCATGTGGGATTTAGATATTATAGAAATGTTAGACACGCTCATCGGTACCTTTTCAGTTTTGTTACTAAGAAAACATAAGGGGAGATAGAGTGAATGGGTCTTTTAAAGAATATATGGACCAGTTAAACAAGAAGAAAAGCAACAATTTTGACAAGAATTAGACGATATCAGAGGTATTGTTAGTCTTCCCGGGGTGGCCCCAAGGAGATTTGAACTCATCTTTGACGAAGCTTCAATCCACATTGATAGCAGTCACTTTGTGAATATAAACAGTGTAACACTTACGAGTTTAAACTAATCGATTTGTGACCTATTGCTCACAATTATATCATCTTTGAAGATGACTTTATTTTCATGACTTGCTTATGAGATAATATGTAGAACTAAGTTAGGTTTAGCAACTCAAGTTCTATGTAGAGTATGTACTCCATTGTTGTCCAAGGATTGCATTGTATGCGGATGGGACATCTATGACAGCAAATCTTTATTGATCCTCGTCTTTTGTATGGTTGGGCTGAACAAAATTCTAGCCCGGGTGTTAGTGGTTAATTATGAGAGGTGAGGTGCAAAGACCATTATGCAGCTCATCTAAACCCTGTCCAAGACGGGTGTCTTTTTGTAAAATTTATACAAAATTTGTCAGATCCAATTAGGGTCTAACACATGACAATCGCAGTGTCACCAAACCTGCAGATGACATGTGGCAGCCGTGGTGTAGAAGGACCTACAAGGTTGGGCCTCTGCTTAGTTTTAAGGCCCGCCGTATAAATTGGTGGAGCTTTGGCTTAATTTGTATTTATGAAAAAGAAACTTAGGCCAACCCAACTCTAGGGCCCAGCCAATTACATCTGTTCATAGGCCAAGCCTTGGCTTTATTAATTTTTAGGCCCATTAGGGGTCCACATGGGCATAGGCCTAGCTAGTAAAACCTTTGGACCTCAAATAATGCTCAAATTCCCACAGTGGAGATCAACCCATGAAAATAAGTGCAATCCAACGCCTAGAAATCACTAATCAGGCTGATTTTTTGTTTGTAGGTCCACCTAGGATTGGGAAAACATCCATACGGTCAGAGTTCGATCTCTAAGAGTGTGCCATGTGGCTCATATTGTGTCCTGTAACGGGAGCCGGTCAAAAAAGGCTGGTCCCTAGAGCCCGACCCAAATGATAAATTATTTAGAACAATAATAGACACAAGGAACTATTTTATAGTGAGAAACAACCTTTTTGGTATACTTTTCATTCGAGAAATTCGAAGAAAAGATAATATACACATCTCAAGGCAACTCAAGACTCATCAATGGCTGGGGAAAATATGCTTTTCTCTCACTTTATTATTTTCTTTTCTTGTAAATCATCCTATCAATTGGTTGGTTGGGCCTGTGATTAGTGATTTCTAACCTTTGGATTTGAGGTTAAAACTTTCCTAAGAAAGCCTCGGGCTCCATTATTATTAATAACATCCATCCATGAGGCACGTAAGAATCGAAAATATGCAATCAATGGTAGATTAATGCGAAAAGATGCAAGAATAAACTAATTAAATGGATTGCAAGGACACAATTTTAACAGATTTTTTTTTTTTTTTTTGCTTTCTTTTTATAAGCATAATTTTATTGAATTAGCAAATATATACACAGACGGAGGCCGAGTCCGCCTCCAAGATAACAACGAACACTTTCATGGAATTAGCTTTACTATCCTTCTTTTCCATGGCAGCAGTTCATAGCTTTTCTCCTCATGGGAGAGTGTAACCTGCAAACACAAGGAAAACGGAGCAAGTTAGAATCTGGAGAAATTTTTAAACATAATGTCAAATATATTAATAGTATTAAAATTGACATATTATCAAGATTTGAACCGATGTATCCGGAATTGTATCAAGCTTACGTCCACATTTCTGCCCAACTGGTCTGTCCCCCATGTTGCAACGCTTCGGAATAGTGATGGCAATTGCAGGATCGATTCCAGCTTGTTTCACCAAGGGTGACAAGAAAACAGCACACAAACACCGAGGAGAGCTTTTGAGCAATGCTTTAACCCTTGAACAACAAGTTGGGGGAACCTTAGTTTTAAGACTTCGAGCTGCACTTAGGCACGGGATAAAGCTAATAACTTCGGCCCTGATTGGGGTTTTCCCGCACTCGCCTTCGGCAAACGCGACCTTAACATGAGCATTCGAAGCTAATAAGAAAATGATCATGACAACAAGGGAAATGTTTAGGTTGGAGGCCATGCTTGTTAAGCTCTTGAAGGACTTGTCTTGCTGATGACCTTCCATAGGGGCACCCCACATATATATAGTACAATGAAGAAGGCAAAAAAAAAGGGTGCGGCTTGCCGACCGTGCGAACAGATATCTCCTATAGCTATCCATAGCTATTTTCATGTAGTTTAGCTAACAATCCGCCCCTTTAAGCCATGAGAGCTATAATTAACAAAAAGCTGTTAATTATCCATAGCTATTTTCATGTTTGGATACCAATCAGCCCCTTTTATCAAATATAGCTTTAACAAACAGGTGTTCTCTCCATCATACTTCTCCAAAATAACCAAAAAAAGTCTAGTAAATTGACCAAAAGACCCTAAAACTTTAGTAAAATTCAAGAGAGACATCCAAGCACATGGACACATGGCAGACTCTAAGAGAAAACTGATCGTATGGATGTTTGGTGGACTAGCTCGTAGATAAATCAGCTTGATTGATGATTTCTAGACGTTGGATTTCAGGATCCCTAATAATGATCCAATTAGAGGTTAAAATCAACCCATAAAAAGATCAAATCCAACGGCTAAAAATAATCAATCGGATGATTTTCATCCTATGTCCACCTAGTAGGGCCGTCTCTACTATAAGGCCAATAAGGCGGTCGCCTTAGGCCCCAGTTAAGAGAAGGTCCCCAGCCCAGGTGAGAGAAGGCCCCAGCCCACTAAGCACATGGATGTTTAGCCCACCCTTTGTTGGATATACAAACCAAAAATTAACATGATCAGGTTATCTCTAGCCATAAATTTTAGTACTTTTTAGGATTGATTTTAGCCATTGGATTCATGCATGCTTTTTGAGTAGTAAATCCAAAGGTTAGAAATCATCAATCAAGCTGATTTTTAGTGTATTTATCCACTAATTGGTGGGCTGAACATCTATGCAATCATTAGACCCAAAAAAGATCTATGCAGGGCTGCGAGAGTCATTTGCTAAGGAAATAGATCTCCACATTTGAAATGGCTAACTAATACGGATAGAGCATCTCCAACAGCTATCCATCCTTCTTTGCGAAGTTAAAATTTGGCAAAAAGCCCCTAAATCTGACCTCCTACAGGTGGCTAACCCCCTCTCTATTTCCAGGGGTTAGCTAAAACACCTCCCTATTTTCAGGGGTTGCCATCAAAATTTTTCCCTTCGCCAGATCTTCTTGCCATTAAAATTTTTTTTCACTTCGCCACATCTTGCCATAAAAAACTTGCCATTTTACCCTTCTTGCCATCAAGATTTAGGTGGGTTTTGCACAGATCTGTCAAGCTTAATGGCGTCCGATCGCGTTTTACCTTATTTTCTCTTCAGATTCTGATATCGGTTCGTCCATTTTGCAATAGAAGAAGAAGAAGTTAAGAACAAACACTTTCACTAATAAGCTTAAAATCAGACAAACTTTTGGTCAAATTCCAATGACCTACTAACATAACTTTTATTTAGATTTTATCTCATGGAATAATTAGCTTTATAGGTCTTTTTCTTCTTTTCCATGGCAGCATGTTCATACCTCTTCTTCTCATGGGACAGTGTAACCTGCAAACATAAAGACAATGGAATAATTTGCCAGATGAACACGGCCTTGTTGGCAAAATGGTTGTGGAGATTCGCATTAGAAAAGGACAATTTGTGGCAGAAAGTGATAGTAGGAAAATATGAGGAGCCTGGTAGGTGGGTATCTTTATTTCCTAGGACGACGCCTTATGGGTGTAGTGTCTGGAAAGGCATCCTTAGAATCAATGAGGAATTTTTAGAAGGCACAAGAAGGTACTAGGTGATGGGAGAAGAATTAGATTTTGGGAGGACATTTGGGCTGAGGATATTTGCCTCAAGGAGGCCTTTCCTAGATTGTACTCAATCTCTCAACGGACAGGATTCTTCATTAGCTCTTGTTGGGATGGACATTCATCAGAGAATCGATGGAACCTGGGGTTTAGACGAAGTCTGTTCACCTAGGAGAGTGAGCAATTTGAGACATTGAAGGAGATGTTGAGTTCATACTGGGTCTTGAACACCGTAGAGGATTCATTTTCTTGGGTCCACTCAAAATCCGGAAATTTCACAGTCCGCTCTTTTTATGATTCAACAAGCCTACCTTCGAATACAATCCAATCCCCTAATTGTCATCACATTTGGAAATCCAAAGTGCCCCTCAAAATTCGTTTTTTCGCTGGACAACTTCCTTAAATAAGCTACTCACTATTGAGAATCTGATAGCTAGGAAACGGATATTGGTTAAATTTTGTGTGATGTGTAAGGCCAATGGGGAGAATATGAATCACTTGCTATTACACTGTGATTTTGCTTTGCAGGTGTGGCATCTCTTCTTAGCACAGATGGGTATTTGTTGGGTAGTACCGGAGACTGTTGGAGCATTATTGGGTGCATGGTCATACTCGCCGGATCCACAAGGGGTAAGAAGCTTTGGAAGATGTTGCCGTATGCAGTCCTTTGGGGCTTATGGATGGAGCGTAATAAGAGGACATTTATAGGAAAGGAGAGCTCCTTTCAGGATGTAATCCTTAGCATCAAAGCACTCTTATTTGGATGGGGCAGCATATTCATGGAGATGAGGGGAGTATTTTTTGAGGATATGGTTGTCAAGTTTGATATTTTGTTGAAGGCATGAGTTAGGGAGTGTAATCCCATTAATGTTTTCTTGATGGACCTTGCTTTGTATTTTGCTTGAGATCCTCTCAATCTCGTTTAATATAATCTTGACTTGTAAAAAAAAAAAAAAATGGAGTCACTTAGAATCCGGGGAAATTTTTACAACAAAAGGAGATCGTATATCTATGGCATATATGTTAGGCCCAAGCCCAAGCCAATAGTGGATATAATGGGCCGGACCATGGGCATAGCATATATGCACAAAGGTTGCCTCATTTTCGCTTGTTTCTTGCGGCAGTAGGGGTGTCAATTTGTACCCATTTAACCAGAACTGAATAGGAACCGAAACCGAAAATCCCGATTCTGGTTTCACATTTTTTGGAACTGATCAACAAGAACCGGAACCGAACCCGATAACAATTGGACCCGAAATGGAACTGATTTCTAAACATATTGTTAAATATATAAATACAGTGTTAAAATTATCATATTATAAAGATTTGAACCGATGTACCCGGAATCGGAACTGGAACCAAAATCGATAAGAACCAACAATAATGGTTTCGGTTCTAGGCACCTTAGGAACCGAACTGGATCCGACCCATTGACAACCTTAGCTGGAGAGGAGGATCATATTAGCAAGCTAATATCAATACAAATACTAATTTATAGTTCTAAATATTGACATGATCACCAACAGATGGAGCTACTTGTACCATATTAAGGTGTGTAAGAGTCTCTTTTCGTCCACTGATGAGAATGTACTCCAAAAATCAGCTTGATTGGTGATTTGAATTTGTGTATTTTTCATCGTGGGCTTCGTGAACGGATGGGCATGCTTATCGATTAAAAAAAAGGCATGGGCATATTCATGAAGCCCATGATAGAAAAAAATGCTCAAATCCTACAGTTAAAAATCTCCAATCAGGCTGATTTTTATGTGCACATGAACCAAGGGATGCGTCAAACCTTCATAGGAGCAGACCCGAGAGACTGTGCCTCGCTGCATTTGTTGGAGATTTCGGTATACTTTCAATTAGTCTAGGTTTTTTCTGATCCCAAGGACGATGCTGTAACATCGTTGCCTCTAGACTTGGACCATTTCCTTTGAGATTTGTGTGGTGTGAATCTTGAAGCCCATCAAGGATCTGAACTTAGGGGTAACAATGAGGGACATGGTGGCTGTGTTTGGATCACCGGAAAAAATATTTTTGACCAAAATTCATTTTTCTAGAAAATTGAATTCAAAAATCAAATTTATAGAAATAGATTTACATTTTTTGGTGGTAAGCTTGGGAAAGTAGATTTTGAATCGAGTATATTTATAGCTCTTTACATCACTAAACACATATATTTGGGTCGGTCTCAGGAGCCCACCCTTTTCTTGACCTGCTTGGGAGTCGGACTCGGGCCGTGGATTCCTTGAATCCAACAGTGGTTTATAGTGAATGCCAGCTCAATGCGATCAAGGGTGGTTGATAGTGAATGCCAGCTCAGTGGATTCCTATATATTTACATAATAAAGAAGAAAAGCTTTTAGGTTGAAGAATATTCTCTTTGTCACTTGAGCAAAAAGATGATAAAAAAATCTACTGGCTTGTTTGCTTATTCCAATCCCCTAATCATGTAAGAATCTTAAGAATTCTCAAAGCATGACTACTACCTTTCCATCCCAATAGGGCCGTCTCTACTATAAGGCAAATAAGGCGGTCACCTTAGGCCCCAGGAAAGAGAAGGCCCCCCAGCCCAGCTGAGAGAAGGCCCCAATCCACTAAGCACATGGATGTTTAACCCACCCATTGTTGGATATACAAACCAAAAATTAACTTGATTGGTTATCTCTAGCCAAAAATTTTAGTACTTTTTAGGATTGATTCTTGCTGTTGGATTCAAAAAAAATAAATAAATTTAGTAGTAAATCCCATGGTTAGAAATCATCAATCTCCACTCATTGGTGGGCCGAACATCCACGCAGTCATTAGACCCAAAAAAGATCTTAGTAGGGCTGCAAGAGTACTCTGTATGGGCTGCAACAGGACTATGGGAGTCCTCTGCATCTAAATTTTTTCCATAGGAATTGATTATCATGAATAGTTGTTAAATGAGATTTTCTACTGAATAGAGAGTTAAAAATTTTAATTCATATCATATATATTAATATATTAAATATAAAAAAGGCCTCATATGGAGTTTTCTCCTTAGGCCTAAACTTAAGCGCGCCTGGACTTGCATCGGGACACCCTGCATTCCAATCCTCTAATCTTGCAAGAAGCTTGAGAATTCTCAAAGTAAGACTACTACGTTCTCAAAACACATTTAATGGATTTTTTTAGAATATTTATAGTGTTAGATAAATCAGAGTAAATAGACAGCTTTGTGATGAATGCATTAACCACCATATGATGAAGGCTCAACCAAATAAATAGGGCCATCATGCATCTATCAACAAAGCAACAATTGGATCTCCATCAGATTTTGAATTATACCTCAATAACAAGCATTATTTTTTCTGACCTAACTAACCATCCTGTTTAAAGCGAAGCTCAAGTGAACAAGAGCAATTCATTGACACCACCGAAGAATGGGGGAATTGAGTAGTAAGACAGATGTCCCAATCCAATATGATTTCTCTAGTATCTAAGAGGTCTTCACACTACAACAAAGTCAGCCTATTATGGCATTAAATTTATAGCATTCAAAGAAAAATGCCATAAGGTATTAATTTTTTATAGTGTTCCTTTATAGAATGCTATTAATAC
The DNA here is from genome assembly GCA_035048495.1 of Euptelea pleiosperma. Classification (NCBI taxonomy): domain Eukaryota; kingdom Viridiplantae; phylum Streptophyta; class Magnoliopsida; order Ranunculales; family Eupteleaceae; genus Euptelea; species Euptelea pleiosperma. The sequence continues at coordinate 46,102,761 of CM068543.1, forward strand.
TTGATTTTAAGCTTATTTAAGACGATTCAGTTACGATGAATCCTTAACAACATATCTTTACAGCATTCATTCGTAGAACGCTAATTAGTTCTTTATATCTAAAGTTTGTGACTTTGTCAGGCGGAATAAAACACCGCCAATAAGTTTTTCATCTAAGTTGTCGTACCAAAACACCTTTAACTCATTCTTCCCGTTCCCCTTTCCATTCTCGTTTCCGCCCCTTCTAGCTTCTTCATCTCTTGCGGTCTGAAAGTTTTTCTTTCTTATATCCAGATACTTAAAAGGGGGATTGAATAGGTTTTAAAAATTAAGCGCCTAAACTAGCAACCTAATTCAATAAACTGGATTTACATGCATTCGAGATTGATTAACAATAATAATTGTCACAATCGAATATATCACAGTAATATATTATTTCTATTTTATTTGTGCTTAAAATTCAGTCCGTTCTCTTTATATTGAATACCTAGAAGGGGGGGTTGATTAGTATTAAAATTCTCTTTAACCTAACAAGTTTACTGGTCTAGTAGGGGTAAACTAAATCGCATGCCACAATCCTAAACGGTTGATTTATCAAAAGATGATTATAACAATCGACTCTGATCGAATATATCTCCGTAATATATTGTCTCTTTGTCGTTTGGGTTAATCTAACAAATGTGCGAAATTCAAACAATCATAATGCATGCAAGTTTTTACGTAGAAACCTTAGCCAAGGAAAAAATCACAGGATTACGTCTAGACGGAAAGTATCACTAACTGGAAAGTTCTAAATTATAGAAGTTGACTACACAACTTATTACCTAAAATACCCCAACTTGTATATATATATATATATATATATATATATATATATATATATATGTATGTATATTAAGGCTGCAACTTGGGCGGGCTCAACCCGATGTTGGGCTCGGGTTGGGTTGATCCCTTTAGCACTCGGCCTCAGACTCGGGCCTAGTTTGGGAAAGCCCGATAGAAATCGGGTTGGGCTCGAGTTGAGACTTCGAAAAGCCCAACCCAACCCGAGCCCGACTAAGAACATCTATTACCATTTATATACTTATATATACTAAAATACCTAGCACTCAATATTTTCTTCACCTTCTATTTTATGCTAAAATTAAACCACCCCTCCTCACCCCCTCTCTCAAACCCTAATGGCTTGCTTCTCCCCTCCTCTCTTTCTTTCAAACCATAATCGCCCCCCTCTCTCACTCTCTCTCAAACCCTCATGAACATGAAGATTAAGAATAGAGGGATTTTTATGTATCGGTTTCCCTCGTCGATGGTTGTGTAGGAGATCAAGGGTCGGCGATCGTGCTAGGGAAGCCGGACAAGACTTCAATTCCACGGTAGACCACACTATGTTGATGATCACCAAGTAATATCTTCTTATCTTCTAGTGCTCTCTTCCCCTCTCCATGTCTCTCTCTTGAAGCACTCTGTTCTTCAATGCTATTTCTCTTATGGAGACAAGGCATTACGACAACAGCGATGCGAGCTTGTTGGGGTTTATAATTTCCTTTGTAATTTCATATTTTCGAAGGTAAAAGTTGAGTGTTTTGATTTGTTTCTCTTGTGCATCTTCATCTGTTTTCTTGATTTTTTTTTTTTTTTTTTGGAGTTTAATATCCCTAACCCGACCAACCCGACTAACCCGACCAACCCGATTGGGCTGGGATGCTCAAGCCCGACCTCGAGTTGGGTTCGGGCTCGGGCTAAGAGCCTTGAAGGTCGGGTTGGGCTCGGGTTCACCCCCAACCCAACCCAACCCGCCCGAGTTGCAACCCTAATATATATATGTAAGGTACCTGTCCTGATTGTAGATACACTTCTGGTGCTGGTTAGTTTAGGCTACAGACACTTGCATGATACGGTTTGACCATATTCAGACTTGTCACATGACTCCCATGCCTAGTTTTTATTAGATTGCTCTGTCTACTCTTTTTTCTTGATTTTTGATTATTGAAATGTCATGACTTGATCAACCACTTGATTAGAAGGGAAATACTTAGAGGAAACTTCCAAAATAATCTTATAAATAATTTGATCTTCAGATCGAGATTTACTTTCAAATACTAAATACATCAGTATAATAATAACTATAATAATACTAAATACATCACTAAACCAACAAAGTCTATACGATAATAAGTAACATAACTATTGGGCTAGGTGTCTTATATTTTGCAAGACATACTATTTTACAAGGATATATTATTAATTAAGCCATTGAGCGGGCTGGGGGTTTGCAAACACAACCCATACCTATAATACTCAAGACTTTTCTAGACTCAGATTGGTATGGACTGTAGGCATGTGCATGTAACTCCCTAAATTGTTTTCCTTTAAAGGGCATTTTGATAATTTATTAATTTCACGTTCTCATGTACATAAACTAGTGGGTGCCCCGTGCCATCGGCACTCCTCGACAAAGAATTTGCCAAAATCAGGTGAGTGGTGGAGATCCACCGCCCATTTAGGGGAGGATTAGATCTCGGCCCTTCTTTGTTGATGCTTATAAGAGGAGGTATAAGTAGGAAGACAACCAATGTGTTTTATTATATAGAATAGTAAATGGCCCGTGCCCACGGCACTCTCCGACAAAAGCGTTTGCAAAAATTGGGTGCGGTGCCTTCGGCACTAAAACGGTATAACGGACTGGGGCGTTACCATTTTTTCCATTATAACGGTTGTTATAACGGATTGTAAAGTACAGAAGGAGAAATGGGAAAATAACAGAAATAACAAAAAAATAACGGTGTTGAAATTCAAAATTTAAATAAATTGAGGTCAAATTAGGCTGATTGAGTGGCTGAAATCTAACCGTCTACATTAGATCGATGGATTTGATCTCAACCACTCTTTATCTAACCCACATTAGATGGATAGATAAGATAAGATAATACAACTGAGTTGTCTTGTTATATGCGTAGGTGGCCCGTGCCCGTGGCACTTTCCGTCAATGTGTTTGTCAAAATCGAGTGGGAGTTAATCTCAGCCATCGATATGAAGCATAGTGGATCTCAGCCACTCATTATTGAAGCCATATAAGATAAGAAGGGTATAAGACAACCACTGTCACTTGTTATATAGATAGTGGGTGGCCCATGCCCACGGCACTCTCCAACAAAGCGTTTGTCAAAATTGGGTGTGAATGGCTGAGATCCACCATCTATTTGGGGGATAAGATCTCAGCCCTTCTTTGTCTAAATAGATAAGAGGGGGTATAAGTGGGGAGACAACTTCCCTGTTTTGTTATATAGATAATTATTGGTAGGCTAGCTAATTAGTAACTTACGAGATACTAGAATAGAATTACACACTAGAATAGTTGTCATGCCCTACAATTTATACACTAAAATATTTCTATCTTTCCATGAACCCTGGGGCATGAACTGGGAACGAATATCAATACATCACGAGGATCAACAAGTATCTCATAAATGTTAGATCAATATAAAGCCAAACTCCATAAAATTGAATAACTTAAAATTGAATCCAATAAATAATTACTGAAAAATAAAATCGGGTTTAAAATATCAACCCATGCAATATCTACTGAAATAAATAACTCGTGAACCTCCCGTAAGGCCACTGATAAAAATTAACTAACTAACCAAAAATAAACTAACTACTACTACTCGGCCGACCTAGCCATACTTCCTGCAATACGAGAAGATATGGTGTATATATATATATATATATATATATATATATATATATGGGTTGTCACAATTGCATTGAGTTATATGGGTTGTAAAGGGTATCCTAAAGGCTTGGGTCATATACTGGGTATAGGTTCCTAAGGATTTGGATCTTAAGAGAGCTGTCTCATCTAAGTCCAGTTAATGTCAGATCAACAAGCCAATGTGCAAACATAGTGTGTCTATAATCCTTCTTTGTTGGAAGTTGCTCACACTTGAACGATAACGCCAAATGATACTTGAATTTTTGCACACTAGGGCACAACCACGGTTGTCAAGAAAATCTAAGTTTCTTTAGTCTCTCTAAAGACAAGCTGAACTCATGCAACACAGTAATTCTAATCTAAATATTCGGTATCTAAGCAAAGATACATGAAAAGGGAGGGTTCTGTAGATAAGCACTCTCTCGTGGTTCGACATCTTTGACGAAGCTTTTCTTTTTTTGAAATCGAGGGTATCCAGGCCTCTTAGAGCACCTCATTAGTCCCCCTGGACACTGTAGTCATCCCTTCACATGTGTCAAGTGTTTTGGGAGAGTTTTTTTATATGGATTGAGCCACTAAGGGGTGGCGCCAAGGAGAGTTGAACTCATCTTTGACGAAGCTTCAATCCACATTGATAGCAGTCACTTTGTGAATATAAATAGTTTAACACTTACGAGTTTAAACTAATCAATTTGTGACCTATTGCTCACAATTACATCATCTTTGCAGTCGACTTTATTTTCATGACCTGCTAATGAGATAGTATGAAAAACTAAATTAGGTTTAGCGGCTCATGTTCTATGTAGGTATGTACTCCATTGTCATCGTCCAAGGATTACATTGTATGTGGATGTGGGACATCTATGACAACGAATCTTGTTTTTAGCCTCACTTGTCCGACGTATACCATTACAGATCTTTCTTATTCTAGTCCTTAGGCATCCTCATCAAATCCTAATAATGGTCATAATAGGGGTCCGAGGTCTTCTTTGTTGATCCTCGTCTTTTGTATGTGGGCTGAACAAAATGCTAGCTCCACGGATCCCATAATCAACTAAATGTTTTCTCATTTTGCAGTCCCTGATAATCAAACTATTGCTATAACATCACAATGGGGTATACGTACACTCCATGATAATTTTGGTCAAGACAGATTATAATTTACATCGGATTAAATCCGTTGTAATCTGTTATCTTCGCCTTGTCGATGTATCCGATATAACGTATCGATTTTTCTTCTCCTTTTCTTGTCATTCAATATTTTTTTTGTAAGTCATCCTATCAATTCGTTGGATTGGCTCGATAGGCTTTTAGCTCTGGACCATTATATTCTCAGCTTTGGGATACATTAATAGGCCTACAAGGTTGGGCCTGTGATTATTTTTAAGGCCCGCCGTATAAATTGGTTGAGCTTCAGCTTAATTTATATGAAAGATAAACTTAGGCCAGACTCAACTCTAGGGCCCAGCCCATTACATCTATTCTTAAGCGAAGCCTTGGGTTTAATGTTAGGCCCATTAGTGGTCCACCTGAGACCCAGCCCAATACTCCTACACACCCTAGTTTGCTCAAGTTTTCTCTTAGGGATTGTTTGATTGCCAAGTGGGAAATTACATTTTCCTTGGGAAAACACAACTGTCCATTGTTAGATAGCCATTTTAAATCTGTATAATTTTCCCTACTAAGCCCGGAATTCATTTCCCATACAGATAGGTGAGAACTCATTTTCACCAGAAAATGCACATTTTTTTTTTCCTCATATGATTGAAATATCTGTTATCTGTTGCAATCAATCAGCCATTTAAGGCATTTCCCAGATGCATTTTCTCGGGAAAATACTCAGTGCAATGAAACACGCCCTAAATTCAGAAGGAAAACTTATGTTTAGAAATTGAATGGAGAATAATGAACTAATTAAGGTCCAAGTTGACCCAACAAGTGAGCGACAACTGGGATTGGGGCAAGCCCTTCACACATCATGCACATGACGTTCACCTACAAGAGAAGAATTTTGATGACGCAGGCCCATCAACAACGTTGATGAAGGATGACAGTAAGCCACGTGGCACTCTTGGATGACGACATCCCCGTGCGTTAAATAGTTTAATTTTTTCATTTTTTTTATAAGCATAATTTTATTGAATTAGCAAACAAACAATATATACAGACAGAGGACGACACTGCGGCCACCTCCAAAAGCAAGCAAGCAAGCAAGAAGAAGATAACAGAAAACACTTTCATGGAATTAGCTTTACTATCCTTCTTTTCCATGGCAGCAGTTCATGGCTCTTCTTCTCATGGGAGAGTGTAACCTGCAAACACAAAAGTAAAACGGAGCAAGTTAGAATCTGGAGAAATTTTTAAAAATAATGTCAAATATATAAATAGTATTAAAATTGACATATTATCAAGATTTGAACCGATGTATCCGGAATTGTATCAAGCTTACGTCCACATTTCAGCCCAACTGGTCTGTCCTTCATGTTGCAACGCTTCGGAATAGTGATCGCAATTGCAGGATCGATTCCAGCTTGTTTCACCAAGGGTGACAAGAAAACAGCACACAAACACCGAGGAGAGCTTTTGAGCAATGCTTTAACCCTTGAACAACAAGTTGGGGGAACCTTAGTTTTAAGACTTCGAGCTGCACTTAGACACGGGATAAAGCTAATAACTTCAGCCCTGATCGGGGTTTTCCCGCACTCGCCTTCGGCAAACGCGACCTTAACATGAGGATTCGAAGCTAATAAGAAAATGATCATGGCAACAAGGGAAATGTTTAGTTTGGAGGCCATGCTTGTTAAGCTCTTGAAGGATCTGTCTTGCTGATGACCCTCCATAGGGGCACCCCACATATATGTAGTACAATGAAGAAGGCCAAAAAAGAAAAGGTGGGGCTTGCCGACCGCACCTTTTAGCCATGAGAGCTATAATTAACAAAAATGTGTTAAGAGCATCTCCAACGGCTAGCTATCCATAGCTATTTTCATGGTTGGATAACAATCAGCCCTTCTACCAAATATAGCTTTAACATAAAGGGTCCGTCGTCTAGAGCTACACCCATTTCTTACATTCAGTTCTTACACCCGATGGTGGAGCCCACGTGGAGAGATCATGTTAGACAATCCAACCGCACAGTGAGAGTTAATCTCTTTACAAAAAATAGGACATTTTGACCTTCCCAACCTCATGAAAAATTGACTTTAATTTGAAAAATCCAGACCATCAAATTAAACCATTATTCTGGGTCAATTTTTTATATGGTTAGGGATTTCGAAATGAACAGATTTTCGGTGATGATGATCATCATGGCAAGGACAACTAAATGTATGGTTGGATTGTTCAACACGATCTCCATGTGGGCCCATCACTGGATGTAAGAAACGGGTGTAGCTCTGGACGGACTCTTAACAAAAAGGTGTTATCTCCATCATCTTCTCCAAAATAGCGAAAACAATCTAGTAAATTGACCAAAAGACCCTAAAACTTTTAGTAAAATTCAAGAGAGACATCCAAGTACGTGGACACATGGCAGACTCTTGGAGAAAACTGACCGTATGGATGTTTGGTTGACTCGTAGATAAAAACTCTTTTTGGCTTGATTGATGATTTCTAGCCGTTAGATTTCAGCATCCTTAATAATGATCCAATTATATATAGGGCTAAAAATCAACCTATAAAAAATCAAATCCAACGACTAAAAATAATCAATCGGATGATTTTCATCCTTCGTCCACCTAGGATGGGCCAAACATCTATACAATCAGTGGTCTCCAAGAGTGCCACATTGAACATGCAAGAAACATTTTTTTTTAATATTATTATACTAAAAGGGTTAATATTAAAGATCTATTAAATGTTAAATAGAGGAGTGCTTTTAGCTAATCTCCAAATATGGCTAAGCAGTTGGGGACGCTACTGGTTCACTTTATTTTCATGAAATGGCGAACACTAATATGCATAGAACATCTCCAAACAGCTAAAATTTGCCAAAAGGGCCCTAAATCCGTTGTCCAACAGGTCGCTAACCCCCTCGCTATTTTGAGGGTTTAGCTAAAGCACCTCCCTACCCTACCCCCCAATGTTGGCGAATGTTTTTTTGCTGCGCCACATCTACCTGCCATCAAAAATTACCATTTTACCCTTTTGTGTTTTTTTTTCATTTTTTCTGCTTATCGTGGCTGATGCTGGTTCCTGTGGATACTTTTCAAACCAGTAAAGATTTAGGTGGGTTTTGCACAGATCTGTGAAGCTTAATGACGTCCGATCGTGTTTTACATTATTTTCTCTTCAGATTCTGATATGGGTGAGTCGATTTTCGAATATAAGTTGTTTGACAACTTTGATCATCGTTTCTTATTCATCTCTGTGTTTCTGTGTTGAAAGTTGCAGGATTATTTCTAAGGATTTCGAGTGGCCAGCTGAGGAGATAATAAGAAGAAGTTAAGAACAAACACTTCCACTAATAAGCTTAAAATCAGACAAACTTCTGGTAAATCTCCCATGACCTACTAACATAACAATTTTTATTTAGATTGTATCTCATGGCTGCTTTACTAGCTCTTGTTCTCCTTTTCCATGGCAGCAGTTCATAGCTCTTCTTCTCATGGGAGAGTGTAACCTGCAAACATGAAGACAACGGAGTCACTTAAGGAGAAATTTTCACAACAATTAAGCCCAATCCCAAGCCCAAGCCCAAGCCCAAGAAAATAATAGATATAATGGGCCGAACAATTAGACTGGAACCGGACCTAATTAACCTAATCTTTGCTAAAAGTTAAGCCCAAGTCTGTCCCATATATAGCAGGCTTTAAAAAATTAAACCGAATCCCGGACTCATTTATGCTAGGCATAGAAACCCAATGGGGGCCAACACGGCCTAATAACACCCATATCCACAGAGGGTGCCTCTGTTTCGCCTGTTTCTTGCTGCAGATAGGGTTGTCAATTTATATCCATGTAACCAGAACCAAAAGGAACCGGAATTGAAAATCCCGGTTCTGGTTTCACATTTTTCGGAACTGACTAATAAGAACTGGAACCGAACCAATTAGAATCGGACCCAAAATGGGACCGATATATATATATATATATATAAACTTTTTTTTTTAATAGTTAAACCTGTTTTTAAAAGAGATCAATAACTCAGTGAAGGTGGGTTTTGAAGCCAGGTCTATGGTATCATCACCCACAAACTTTACCGAGCAAGCTGGCACCTTCGGACCCATATATAAACATAATGTTAAATATATAAATACAGTGTTAAAATTGTCATATTATCAAGATTTGAACCGATGTACCAGGAATCGGAACTGGAACCAACCGGAACCAAATAATCAGTTCCAATTCTGTTGGGTCATTTTGAGAACAGGAACCAATAAGAACTACAATATTGGTTTCGGTTCTCGGCACCATAGGAACCGAACTGGAACTGACCCGTTTTTTTATATCAATACAAATACTAAGGTGTGTTAGTAGCTTACTTCCACATTTCTTCCCGGCAGGTCGATTCTTGATGTTACAACGCTTCGGAATAGTGATCGCCGTTGCAGGATTGATTTTAGCCTGTTTCACCATGGGTGACAAGAAAACAGCACACAAACACTTAGGAGAGCTTTTGAGCAATGCTGTAACCCTTGAACAACAAGCTGGAGGAACCTTAGCCTTAAGACTTCCAGCTGCACCGAGGCACGGGCTCAAGCTAGCTGCCGCGGAACTGATCGGTGTCTTACCGCACTCGCCGGCGGCAAGTGTGTCCTTAACATGAGCATGCGAAGCTAATAAGAAAATGATCATGGCAACAAGGGAAGTGTTTAGGTTGGAGGCCATGGTTGTTAAGCTCTTGAAGGACCTGTCTTGCTGATGACCCTCCATATGGGCACCCCACATATATATATATATATATACTATGAAGAAGGGAAGAAAAAGGTGAGGGTTGCCGTCAGTGGGGTGGTTGTGGGACGTGGACGGTCATTATCCTTTGTGCTTTTATATAATTCAACGATTAATGATTCCGAGTTTTGATCCTGCACTTTTGATCCATAGCGTTCTGGCACTTATAGTTAAGTGCCACCTGTCCCGGCATTATAAGTGCCAGAACGCCATGGATCGTAAATTTTCTCTCATGGACAAGTAGTCCCACAAAGTATTGTGTAGGAGCTTCTCTTTGTGGATTTCTTTTTTTAGCTTGAAAATTTGGTGGGTTGGTGGCATTAGCAGCTCAGTGTGAAAGGTCCAAGACTTTCGTGTGAACAGGGGGAAACTAGGGTGGGAGTTGTTCATACTTCATAGTAGATTAATTTCAGATATGAGTTCACTTCAGGACCATCGTGAAAAATTTAGTCTGTGGTGCATTTTTGCTGTGGACTTGTGGAACGCAATAAATATATGCCATCTGGCATACTCTTTCAGGCCAACTGAACCTTGAATGATTCGCCCACCTCCTGATGGACCTACACATCAAAAATCAGTCTGATTGGTGATATCTAGCTGTTGGATTAGAACGTTTTTATGGGGTGATTTCCGCTGTTGGATTTAAACAATTTTTTTTGGATACTCAGATTAAATGGCTAGAGATCACTAATAAGTTTGATTTTTCATGTGTAGGTCCCTCAAGTAGTGGGCCAATCATTCATGACTCAGTGGCCCAAAAGAGTCTTAAGTGGTGCATATTTAAGCGCTAGCTCCTCAGGGGAAAAGGGCTCCACAGACTTAGCAAGTCACTTAAATTATTAATTAATAGTCCTTCAAGAGCTACACCCATTTCTTACATCCAATTCTGACATCTAGTGGTGGGCCCACATGGAGATCATGTTGGACAATCCAATCATACATTGAGTTGTCATTGCAATGATGATCATCATCACCAAAAATCAATCCATGTCACTTAAACAGCGTTTAGCCGACTCATCAAATTCAAAAACTGTGGCGAAAAAAGAAAAAAAAAATCGTTTATAAAATCTTTTGTGCAACCAAGCACAAGAAAATATTTCAAAAAATAAGCAATTCGACCTAGCAATAAAACCGTAGTAGCCAAAACCGTCCACGTGGGTGTAACGGTATCATATTTTTTGTAACCAACTACATGGGTGTAACGGTTGGCAAATTTTATTTTCTTACTAGAAAAATGAAAAATGCTGATGTCAGCATCGGCCGACATACCATATCATTTAGATGAGAAAATGGAAAGAAATGCAAACATGCATAAAATTTTCGCGTCCAAATAATTATGCACACCATCATTTGAGCCTTCTGTAGTAACGATTTTTTCGTGGTTGCATGCCAAACAGACCCTTAGCGTTGTTGAGAAGGTGATGGATTGATCAAAGATAGGCTGCCAAGTATTATTAAATATCGCTATGAAGGTGGCAAACATAATTATAAGAAGGCTTTCAAACAACTCCTTGAAGAAAGTCTCGCCCTATAATATTTTTATAAATCATGCTCGTCCATATCTATAGAAGATTTGTCGACCTCCTTTTCTTCTCTTGATGGGCCCTACCAATATGATTGATGAGAGTGATAGATGGGGAGGGGTGGGAGTAGGGTTTCTTTGTTTATAATGTTCATTGAGCTGCATAATTAAAAAAAATGTCTTTTTTAACTTGAAAAATGACTTTCAGTTATTTTTTATAAAAATACTTTTTGACTTAAAAAATAATTTTTAATGGAATAAATACTTTTAAAAAATAGTCACTCAAACAATTGGTTAATTTACCCTCTATTATCCAAAAATGGCAATCCAAGCAGGTCCTTTCGAATGCCCTATTTGTCATGCTCATCGAGAGACCTATGATCATCTTCCATTTGAGTTTCAACCAATTTGGTATGCATTTATTATTAGATGTTCTTCTTGTGCACCACCAACCAGCCTTTACTCCACCTATATCAAATGTCACTACACTAAAATCTTCATGGTGTGTCTTTTTCCCACTCGTATTCCCCTTGTGTTATGGCATATCTAGAAATAAAAATCGTGCCATCTTTGATTATCATATTTTTCAATCTAGCATCATGCTTATGTGTTATTCTCTTTCCTAAAACTTGGTGTCATGCTTATGTGTTAATTTAGCCAACAGATACATAATATTTCAAATAAATTAATTTTAATTGTTATTTTCTTGTCATCGACATATTCTAGAATTTTAGTATAGGGTGTATTGACACACACCCAAGTATTTAAACGTTATGTTTATGTGTATATCCTCTAATATAGGCGCAAATATTTAATTAAAAAATTTGACAACCATGACAAGCATAATAATGTTCATAATTTAGAATTAAACAAAGAAAAATTTTACACTACCCCCTGTAAAATCGTGGATATTTGCACTACCCCCCCGGTGGTTTCACTTTGTTGTATTTCCTCCTTTGACCGTAACTTTTCTTCGTTGACCTTAAATGGTATGTCTAACTTTTGCTTTCGAAATCAAAATGCCTTTTCATTTTAAAGTCCGTCATTATTATGTCGTACCCCATCTCTCAATTTAAAACACTCCCTCTTGCCACATGGTTGACCACCTATAATTACAGATGATTCAAATTTAGTTGGGAGAGTAAAAAGTTAGTTTTCGTTGCCCGCCATGTGGCAATTTCTTATAGGACACTGACCGTATAGATGTTTGACCAATCCCTAACTGGACCTATAAACCCAAAATCAACATGATCGGGGATTTTTAAGCATTAGATGAAGTCATTTTCATGGGTTGATTTTAACCGTATGAATTTGAGCATTATGTACCATTATTTGGGCACAAAGATCCAAAGGTTAGAAATCACTATTCTTGTTGTTTTTTTGTTTGTAGGTCCACTTAGGGATTGGCCAAACATCCATACGGTTAGCATCCTCTAAGAGTGTACCACGTGGCTCATATTAAGGGCTTCCCTAACAGTTGGTGGTCTAGCAAGTTTTACTCTCCAGGTGCCTCATACGGTGGCCCATTATCAACTTTGATGAAGGACACATCTGCCATGGCTGATCATCTTGCCCCACCCCTAGGTGGACCTACATAGCCAAAATCAGCCTAATTAGTGATTTCAAAACTTTGGATCATTGTACCTCAAATAATGTTAGAATTGCGCGGTTAAAAATCAATCCATGAATATATATGACTGGAATCGAACACTTAAAAATCACTAATCATACTTACTTTTGGTATGTGGGTCCACTTTTAAGGATGGGCCGAACATCCATACGGTAAGTGGTATCCAAGAGTGTGCCACATACATGGGTTTTCATGAAAACAACTCAAATCCAATGGTTAGAAACCCACCAATAACATAAGTTCTACCAACCTACACATGGCAAAATTTCGTGGGTGACTTGATGGACGGTTCAGATTTTTTTACTATAAGAAAATATGAACCGTCTGTCTATAATAAATGATCCAAGTGGTGAGACCAGGTCTCGATGATAAAGGATTAAAAAGAAAGGGCATTTTGGTCTTGAGAGTAAAAGTTAGACAGACCATTTAAAGTCAACGAAGAAAAGTTGTGGTCAAATGAGGAAATACAACAAAGTGAAACCACCAGGGGTGGTGCAAATATCGACGATTTTACAGGGGGGTAGTACAAAATTTCCCTTAAATAAACTATGAAATTGTAATACCCTGAACTTTCGTTCTAGGGTATTATAGTAAATATACCTAATAATAAAATATGAACCTTTTTCAGATTTATATTATTGTTTTTGTGGCTTAATATCATGCTTGAGTATATATATTTAATTTGATTTCATTCTGACAACTTTGAAAAATCTGCTATTTTTGAAACTCGCTGATTAGGGCTAAATTCCTGCAAAGAATAATGAACTATAACTTGTAGGAGACTTTTTCTTGCCACAACTAATATTTCAGAATTTTTATATAAAAAAATTATTTTGTGGGCCCGAGACACTAAAAATATTCATATTTTATCCTTACCAACTTACCTGTGAAATTTGAAACCTTTCCTAAGACATGAAACTCCTAGCGGGAGATTTCAAGAGATTTTGACAAAAAAATATTTTCATAATTTTTAAACTTTCTTACTATTCTTATATTTTTCAAAAATAATATTTAATTATATTTTATTTATTTAATAGAAGTGAGGGACCACTTTTCGAGTCATTCCGAGGTCATCTTGAAACTTTTTCGAGGTTTTGAACTTTTTGTCATTTTTTTATATTTAGACTATGTAAGTGATTTATGTGTGTAACAAGTGTCAATACCTTGATGTATCAATTTTTAAATTATATAATATAGTTTAATTGAATTAATTAATAATTATTTGTATTATAATTGTTAGGTGGACCCATATGGCCAATGTAAAAGCCTTTTGGACTTAATAATATTCTTAAATGAAGTCTAATTGTTATATATGGGCCTTAGGTCCATTTCTAACCCATTAATAATGTAAAATATAAGTTTTTGATGGTTGAAAAAGTCATCCCTTTGATAGTTACGAATTTTACTAATATAGAAACCCTAATCCTTCCCTAAATCTATTTATAAAAATCATAAAACTTTAGAAGCTTTCACAAACTCAAACTCAATTAAAGAATAGATAAATCTCCATTAAACCTTCATCCGTGCACCGATCGCAATCGAGCAAGAAAGGAGAATTGACGGAGACTCCGAATAGAAGAATATAATCTGAGGAGAGGACGATCCTACGATTTTCAAATTTGAAAAAATTTTAAATTTCTATTAAAGTTCAAGAAACCTTAAGGTAAGTGTGCTTGATCCATCCTATGCTTGTTCTTCTTTAAGTTATTACTTTTCATTCATTATATAATGGTAGATCTGAACTATAAATTAATTTGGGTATGATTTAGTATATTTTTCTTGAGTTGATCATTGTTTAGTGCTACCATGATGGGTTGGCCATGACTTATTTGGCACTTATAACAGATAATTATATTCTTTATAATTTTTGTGGTATTTTTAGAATTTAAATATTTTTTTAATTATTTTTTCTAAAACCCTCTATGAATCTATTTTTCAAAACAATTGAGTTTGTATTTTTATGATTTATATTTATTTAGTTATAATTTTTCTAAGGTGCTATCTTTTTCTTCACAACCTAAAATTTTAGATTCTGTACGGCCTAGTTAATTAAAGATTTTAATCTATACTTTAAATCTAAATATTTTTATAATTTTTATAGATATCTCTATGAATCTATTTTCTAAATCCGTTGAGTTTGTATTTTTTGGACTTCTATTTATTCAGTTATAATTTTTTAAAAGTGCTGTACTTTTCTATAAAACTCAGAATTTCAAATTCTGTACAATCTAGTTCATTAAAGATTTTGATCTATATTTTTAATTAGAATATTTTTATAATTATTTTTCATAGATACCTCTATGAATCTAGTTTCTAAATTAGTTAAATTTATATTTTTTTGATATTTATTTATTTAGTTATAATTTGTATAATGTGCTGTACTTTTCTACAAGACTCAGAATTTCAGATTCTGTGCAGTCCAATTGATTAAGGATTTACACATATATTTGAAACTATATATTTTTATTTATATTTTCTATAAACCTATGTGAATCTATTTTCCAGATTTGTTGATTTTATATTTTTAGGATATGTATTTATTTAGTTATAATTTTTCTAAAGTACTGACCTTTTCTGCAAAACCCATAACTTCAAATTCTTTGCATTCTACTTCTTTAAGAATTTCAACTTTGATTTTAGAAATAAATATTTTTAAATTTATTTTTCATAAAAATCTAAGTGAATATAGTTTTCAAATCCATTGAGTTTGTATTTTTTTAATTTATATTTATTTAGTTATGATTTTTACAAGAAATCATGTTTTCTGTAAACAACCTATTTCTTTGATTTTGGACGATTAATGGTTTTGGGAACCCTTAGTGGTTCGGTCATGATTATTGACTATAAAAGGGTTTAGCCCTTGTTGTTTGACTAAATCCTAGATGATTTGACCTATACTTGTATGCATGGGATCCCACCCATGTGTCTTAGATCTCTCATAGGGTTCGGCCAAGTGTCTTGGTTCCTTCTTTAGGGTTCGACCTTGTGTTATGGATCCCTCATAGGGTTCGGCCATGGTGTGTTGAATTATTTTGCCATTTTCACTTATATTGTTCATCGATGTTGATCGTGATCTTTGATGATTGTTTACATGTTATTCATGTTGTTTAACCGTAGTTCGTACCTATTTTATTATTCTTGATGATCATTCGTTTTTTTTATATTCTTATTTAAATGTTAAATACATGTGTGCATATGCCATGTAACCTTAGTACCATCTTGTTGTCATACCATGATCACGGCATTTCATATAAGGGGTGCATAAGAAACGGGCATGAAGTATATTATATACGTTTATATTGGTTTTATCAATTAATCAGGGTTCGATACCCTAGAGTGAAAGGTCCCAGACATTATTATATCCTGCAGATGAGTCGATGAGACCACTCTCAGTGCGGGAAGGAGATGGAGACCCTATGTGATTATGGGTACTAGTTGCATTGGTATCCCGTACTCATTTGCATTCACCCTCATATTCATGTCATCCTTATTATATGATTGAGATGTATACCTTGGTTAAAAACTTGTATAGTATGACATCATACCATGCACATTGTTGTATTACTGAGCATCGGCTCAAGGTACTATACCGATACCATTTTCAGATTTTAAGAAGCTGAGTACATGGGATGATTTTGAGATGGAAGACTCTGGCCCATTCCAAGATATCAGCAAGGCTTTAGGAGTCGATCCCACACTTTTGAAGACTTTATTTTGATTTTTTTTAAATATTATTTATTTATTCTCACGGACATGTAGTCCTTTGATTGAAAGCATGTTCTCATCTCCTTCTCTCTACATTTAGTTGATTGATTGAATTATTTGAATTATAAATTATTTTAATTATTTATTTTCTACATATAGACTTTTTTTTACTTAGTCAGGTTTTTCGAATGAACCTTAGTAGTCTAATTGACCTAATTTGACCACTAGGGGACATTCATGGATTACCTCTGGGTTCAAGTAAGGGTCGATCCATGGATTTTTTGATCGTATCTGAGTATCCGAATTCGGGGTGTGACAGAAATAACATGTATGAGCATAAAAACAACACCAAAACCCATTTAGGGCCCAAAAAGGAAAAACATCGTTATTTAATTAAACATTAAAAAATACAAAAAAAAAATTTAAATAAATTAAGCTAAAATTTCATCAAATGAAGTAACAACATGACATGTCCTAGTAGAACCCATACCTCATGAAATTATCAAGATAACCATAACAAGAATGACAGACATAAACCTTAATTTGCAAAAATTACCAAATTGCGCTTTCTTAAAATTTTCGAAGTCAGCATGATATGTGTCGCAATAGACAACCTCAGAGGAGAAAGGGGTTTTTGATGGGGGGACACAATGAACAAACCGGATCAAAATCCTAGCCATTGTATAGAAAAATGAGTGTTTCTGAGGAGTGAAAGAGAGGGGGAGAAAACTTGTTGAGGTATAAGCCAAACGGATGAGAGTAGTGATGGTGGTTATTGAAAATTGAAGACACAGACAACAAAGCCGTTATGAAGCGTTGATGATGGTCAATGATGAAAATAATAGTAATAAGGATTTTTAGCCTCTTTCTCTCTCTATTCTTTGTTTTTTTTTTTTTGGAAAAATAAAGATTTGTTGAAAAATCATCAAGAGCGATGGGAATATGTTTGTGGCCGATGATTGTCGCGGATAGTAAATGAACTTAGTTAAACATAAGATAAATATCAGTGATGTAACAGGAAAGTACATTGCCCCCCATAGATTAAGATGATAGTAATGAGGCATCTTGTTGTGGCAAGATACTTATATGATTTTTGAACTAGGTGTTGATGCTAAAACAAACAGATCGTAAACGGATGCCATGATGATGATGATAGATGACTGGTGAATGTTACAGACACTTAGTAGACGACAAAAAAATGGCAACAAGATTTAAGATGGACAGGCGGCTGTTGTGACTGCCAGCTAGAAGATGGTAACTAGAAGCACATGTCAATGGATAACATGATCTGATTCTATGATAATAAATGGGATTAATTGATAAATTGTATAATCATATTGACCCTAATCAAGAATTTATATAAAGATAGCAAAATCTAAAGATAGAAATGAATTTTAACCTATCTAATCTAATATCCTAATTGACATATATCTTAACCTAATTTATCATAATCTTAACAACAAGGGGCATGCATCCGGAAGAATCGGTGATGAGATACTCCAATAATGATATGCTACATCTCACGCAATTTATTATAATGTTATTCTTTAATACTTTTTCTAATTTAATTTTTATACCCAAAACCTGTTTCGAATATAAGTAATTGATACATTACATTCATAACTAGTGCAAAAACATAGGCTCAAGGTTGATCTATGGTGCAAACTAATAACACTAGAATTCAGTTGTCTCACCACAAATACATCTCACATATTATCGTTCCCTTATACATTTTCTTATTGATAACAATGATGCAAGCCAAAAATGACGATCAAAACAGACCCTAATAACTTACATTAGTGCTCGAATGTCCTATTTGTCATGTTCATCAAGAGACCTATGATCATCTTCTATTTGA
Organism: Euptelea pleiosperma; assembly: GCA_035048495.1. Lineage (NCBI taxonomy): Eukaryota > Viridiplantae > Streptophyta > Magnoliopsida > Ranunculales > Eupteleaceae > Euptelea > Euptelea pleiosperma. The sequence goes on from CM068543.1 coordinate 46,121,062, forward strand.
GTTTCATCCCATTTGGTGTACATTAATTACAAGATGCCCACCAACCAACCTTACTCCACCTTTATTCAATGTCACAACACTAAAATCTTCACGGTGTCTTTTTTCCCACTCGTATTCGGCTTGTGTTATGGCACATCTAGAAAAAAAACGTGCCATCTTTGATCATCATATTTTTCAATGTAGCATCATGCTTATGTGTTATTCTCTTTCCTAAATCTTGGTGTCATGCTTATGTGTTAATTTACCTAGCAGATACATATTATTTCAATTAAATTAATTTTAATTGTTATTTTTTAATCATCAACATAATAAAGAATTTACGTGTAGGGTGTATTGACACACACCCAAGTCTTATACGTTATGTTTGTGTATATCCTCTAATATAGGTGCTAATATTTAATTAAAAAATTGGACAACCATGTCAAGCATAATAATGTTCATAATTTGTAATTAAATAAACTATGAAATAACATGTATCAGCATAAAAAGAACACCAAAACCCATTTAGGGCCCAACAAGGAAAACACTATTATTTAATTAATCATTAAAAAATGTAAAAAAAAATAACTTTAAATAAATTAAGCTAAAATTTCATCAAATGAAGTAACAACATAGACATGTCCTAGTGGGACCCATACCCCATGAAATTATCAAAATAACCCTAAGAAGAGAAATGACAAACAAAAACCCTAATTTGTAAAAAATATCAAATTGTGCTTTCTTAAAATTTTCGAAGCCAGCACGACATGTGTCGCAATAGACAACTCAAAGAAAAAAGAGGTTCTTGATGGGGCGGGCGGGACTAACAAAGAGGGAGAGAGCTTGTTGAGGTATAAGCCGAATGGATGTGAGTAGTGGTTATTGAAATTCGAAGACACTAACAACAGTGCTGTTATGGAGCAATGATGATGGCCAATGATAATAATGATAGTAGCATGGTTTTTTAGCATCTCAATCTCCTCTTTTTTTGGGAAAAACAAAGATTTGTTAGAAAAATCATCAAGAGCGAGGGGAAGATGTTTGTGGCCGATGATTGTCGCAGAGAGTATACGAACTGAGTTAAACATAAGACAGATATCAGTGATGTAGCAGCAAAGTACATTGCCCCAGAGATTAAGATGATTTTAATGAGGCATCCTATCTTGGCAAGATACTTATATGATTTTTGAACTAGGTGTTGATGCGCGTAACAACAAACAGACCGTAAACGGATGTCGTGATGATGATAATAGACGACTGGTGAATGTTACAGGCGTTTAGTAGACGACAAAAAAAATGGCAACAAGGTTTAAGTTAGGCAGGCGGTGTGTGTGTCTGCCTAGTAGAAGATGGCAACTAGGAGCACATGTCAATGGATGACATGATCTGATGCAATGATAAGAAATGGGATTAATTGATAAATTGTATAATTACATTGACCCTAATCAAGGGTTTATATAAAGATAGAAAAATCTAAAGATAGAAACAAATCTTAACTTATCTAATCTAATATCGTAATTGACAGATATCTTAACCTAGCTAATTTATCCTAACCTTGACAACCAGTGGCATCTAGAAGAATCTGCGATGAGATACACCAATAATTATATAGTGCATCTCACACAACTTATTATAATTTTATTCTCTAATACATTTTCTAATTTACTTTCTCACTAGTTTTATTAATCAACATTACACGATTTGTAAATAAACTATACCAGTACGTAATTGATAAATTATATTCATTGCTAGTGCAAAAATGTAGGACTCAAGGTTGATCTGTGGTGCAAACCAATAAAACTAGATCACTTATTGTCTCACCACTAATATATCTCACATATTGTCATTCCCTTATGCATTTTCTTTATGATAACAATGATGCAGGCCAAATTCTCTCTCAAGATCAAGAGAAGAATTGGTTGCCAAATCAAATTATTTGGAAGGAGGCGAAAGGAAAGATCAAGTTGCAAAATAATTTGTTGATTTAGTTTCAAAGAAAATCAACAAAGACTTAATTTTTTTAAGTGTAGAAACAACTAAACACGGCAAGTGATCTCCAAGAGAACACCAAATAGAAGCTAAAAGCTTTCAATCAAATTCTATATCAAAAGGGTTACTTCTCCGTAATCCTTAGTTACATATTTATAGGCTTCCAATTCCTTAGCCTCCAAAGCAAACATTAAACACAAAATGCAACTCCCAAGTTTGACTAACAAATTCAAGACCCAAGTTCCTACACCATCAACCAAAACATTACTAACCTTAACATAATCTCATACAACCTTCTTTTTCATATGCAACTAATACACTTTCCCATACATATATTTTAACTACACTTTGTTGTGACTAACATCATGGACCCCAATGTTGGGTCGATCCAATACCCATGACCCATAGATCCAAGGTGCATCATCTGACGATGGAGTTTGATCTGGTTGCAACAAACCTTCCCTGTTAAGGACAACTCGCCCTCGAGTTTGGCCAAGGTAATTCTTCACTCTTTCAAGATCCATACACGTACGCCATGTCCCATTTTTCTTTAGCTTCAAAAGTATCAAAATTGAACATGAAATCATACTTTCCTCATTGCCTTTCTTGAACCATGTAAGATTGTATGTAGATTTCCACTTTCCGATCTTATATGACTCAAACACTTCAGTCATATGGAGCTTCAACTGACTCTTGATTGGATATCCTAAAATTAAATGATTGGCTTGAGTTGGAACCTTCTTGGTTAACCATTTTGGTATCACTTGACAACTTAATTGGTCCCACGCCTTTTTCTTAAATTTACATAGATTTCAAAGTTTTGTAGAAAATCCAAATCAGAAAATTTTTCCGTGATCATTTTTCTTCAATATTTTTTGTATTTTCTTCATCTGAATAGTCATCGTAAATTGGAGGAGAATCCAATCAACAAATTCTTCCGGATAGTGCAACTTCATGAGAAAATCTCTTTCTTTTCCACCGACTCTTCATGCAAAGCACGTGCATGGAATGGGTTAAAAACATCCTCGAAGATGAGACCATCATCTACATGATTTTGATTCTTGAAACGTTATGTGAGTTGTTGCACTTACCTTTGTAAATCCTCAACTTCAACATCTTGGATATCACACTCTCGTAGAGGAAGTTCGCCACGACCATCTCAACCACGCATACGCACCATTGGATTTATTTGCAACTTGCTTAACGGAAATCCCAAATGAATGGACAATACTCTAATACCACTTGATACATGCCAAAATCTTCTCTCAAGTTCAAGAGAAGAGTTGGTTGCCAAATCAAACTAGTTGGAAGGAGGCGGAAGGAAAGGTCAAGTTGCAAAACAATGTGTTGATTTAGTTTCAAGGAAAATCAAAAAAAGACTTCGTTGTTTAAGTGTAGCAACAACTAAACTCAACAAGTGATCTCCAAGAGAACACCAAATAGAAGGCTAAAAGCTTCTAATAAAATTCTATATCAAAACGGTTACCTTCTCCTTAATCCTTAGTTACATATTTAAGGCCCGTTTGGCAAACTGGTGGAAGCAAAAAGTAACTTCTAACTTAAGTTGATCAATTAAAAGTTTGTTATTTAGAAGCAAAAGTTTGTTTGGTAAAACACAGACTTATAAGTCAAAAAGGCAAAAAGTTAGTTTGGCATACGCTAAGTCAAAAAGTCATTTTTGTACAAAATCTGAATTGCCTACGTCGCTTCTTAAATGTCAACTATATCGTCATCTAATTCATCCGACAATGCATCATCAACCAATGCCCATCATCGTTTTCCTCTTCATCCTCTTTGACCTGATCATCATGATCCTTCTTCTCCTTTTTCTCTACGTCCTTTCAAAGTTGATTACAAGATCAATATCATCTGCCATTGGCTTCTTGCATTCATCATCATTATCATCAAGCACAATCTGACCGTATTCTACCATGTTGCCGGATTACCTCTTCCTCATTTTTTTTTTTTAGAAAGTTCCCTTTCAATTATCATTGTTGTTCCTGTATTAAATAATATTGGTGCATCATCAACACATAGATAAATTGTTGTTTCACTTTCAATTATCATTGTTGTTTCAGTTCATAAAGTTTTTTTTTTTTTTTTTTTTTTGGTAATCAATTCATAAATTTGTACTATATTTTTTTCCTTTTTTTCTCATTAACACACTAGTTACGCTTTGAAATTCAATTACTGACAAACTAGATTCTGTGCTCTGTGCCAAAATCCTGCCGGCAAACTCGAACTCTTCTCTCAAGTTACGTATTGAGAAAAACTTTGATGCTAGGGTGATGTCATCAAGGCCTGACGATTGTGCGCAATTTGAGCCACATGTCACACTCTTGGAGGATTTTAACCATATGAATGTTTGGCCAATCCCTAGGTGGACCTACAAACCAAAAATCAGGCTGATTAGTGATTTCTGAGCATTGGATTGGAGTAATTTTAGTGGGTTGATTTTAACCGTGGGAATTTGAGCATTATTGACCATTATTTGAGGTCCAAGATCTAATGGTTCGTAATCACTATAATCACGCTGATTTTTGGTTTGTAAGTCAACCTAAGGATTGGTCGAACATCCATACGGCCAGAGTCCTCCAATAGTGTGCCACATGGCTCATATTGCACTGTGACAGCGCCCTGTCATCAAAGTTTTACTCATATTCGAACAGTTACTCCTCACTGTAATGGCCTCTGTGATGGGGCTGAGTATATCATTAGTGGTACATTGGGACATACCATAGCTTGCCGGCTCCGAGGTACTCTGGTTGTTCGGATTATTGGGGAGAGACGAGGGTTTTCTAGGGTTGGATTTAGGGTCGGTAATTGCAGAGCTGGAAGTTAGAAAGGAAGCTGAAGCTGGACGAAGAGGTGAAATTGATTGATTGATTTCGGATGAGCCAAAAAGATTAGACCCCATTCCAGCAATATCCCCAACATTGTCACCAACATTGTTGACGAGATCAATACCAACATCAACAGCTTTTGTGTAGATGCCTCCACCAACTCTCCTGAAGAGGGACACAGAAGATCCACCAAGACCGTAATTGTAATGGCCACAAAAGGCCTTCATACTCATCACCATAGTATAGCTTGAAGAGGTTGATGGCAATGTAAAGCATCAAAGATTCAAAAGACCATTAGCCACTAGATTCAGTCACTGGAAGAGACGGAGGAGAAACCCTCTCATGTGAGAAGAGATAAAGAGATTGAAAAGTTGAAACACTAAAATTGTTGAACAGAGAAAGGAATCTAATGTAATATTATTTTTTCCCTTTATATAAACTAAGGACAAAAGCGAAATTTTAAAAAATTCACTTAAAATTACAAGACGTCGGCTCCGCAAATTTTTTTGCTTCCGCTTCAATCCAAAGCGAAAAAGCAAAAAAAATATTGCTTCAAACAAAAGTTAATTTTTTTCTCCAGAGAAGTTGATTTTTTAGTTACATCCACGCTAATTTTTGACTTTTTACCTTTTCAAAACAAAAAGAGTTACTTTTTTTTTATTTGCCAAACGGGCCCTTATAGGCTTTCAATTCCTTAGCCTCTGAAGCAAACATTAAACCCAAAATGCAATTCCCAAATTTGACTAACAAATTCCAAGCTAAGCCCAAGTTCCCACACCATTAACCAAAATATTACTAATTAACCTTAACATAATCCCAAACAACCTTGTTTTTCCTATGAACCTAACTACACTGTCCCTTACATATTAACTACACTTTGTTGTGACTAACATCATGGACCCCAATGTTGGGTCGATCCAATACCGATGACCCCTAGATCCAAAGTGCATCATCTGACGGTGGAGGTTGACCTGGCTACAACAAACAATATATAATTATGAAACTTTTTTCCACAATACCTACCAAATTAACTATTTAAATACTTTATCTTATGCAAGTTCCTAAAGGTACTATAGGTAATCATCTTCTTTATTTTTTTGAAAGCAGGTATACCTATAAAAGAAACCAAATTACAGACCCCTCTGATTTCCCTCATTAGCCAGCACAACATCAAGCCAAGGGGGGCGATCAGAAGTCCAGAGAGAAGGAATCAAAAAGGAGGATGCCTTAGAGGCAATAGTACGTGCTACACAGTTTTCAGATCTCGGAATATACAAAAAACTAAGATAGGAGAAAAAACTTCTGAAGTTCAAAATATCATGAGCTGGAGCAATGGATCTGAGTGATAAAGCCAACAAACTATTGTTGAGGCTCGTCACCACCGTGCTAGCATCCAACTCTAACTCGATGTCCCCTGCACAAAAAGAAGCAATCTGGGAGAGGCACCATCTCAAGGCTCACACCTCGGCTTCTTCGGCTGAGTGTGCGTGAGATCTGGCTCTGCCTGCCAATAAGCATTTAGAAGTAGAATCACGAAGAATGAAACCAAAACCTGCACATCCTGACTGATTGTTCCAAGAAGCATCACAATTTACTTTCAGGATATCCCGTGGAGTTGGTGTCCAAAAGATTTTGGTAGAGCATTTATGGGTTTGGGTCTGTCCAGACAGAATATGTGAGTTCGCATTTCCCAAGAGCTAAACCGGATTTTGAAGTTGCTCCTTATGAATTTCTTCATTGCTAAGATGCCAGAGGCGCCATAAAAGAATACACACATAGTCTCTAAGGTAGCAATCCTCATTGCTGGCTTGTGTGGGAAGATTTAAGGTTTGAATTAGCCAAGCTTCAATGTCCTGTTCTAGTCGTTGTGCACATCTTTTTTTCTAAACGTCATAAATTGTCTAAGTAAGAAGATTGCTTTGATGATTGACCTCCCTATTTTGTAACTAAAGTAATTATATGATATCTATCTTTCTTGTATTAATCTTTTCTTTATTATGTACTCCCCCTTATCGTTTCATTAATGTGTGGCTTCTATGACCTAGCTAGATCTCCCACAGTAAAATTGTGACACGGCCCATCATTGCTTTAACATGACACGGCCCATCATCTCTTCAACTTGTTGCGGTTTCATAGAAATAATGCTCCAAGAACCCTCTTGGAGGTGGGTATCCCTGTCTCAACTTTCATCTAGTGCTCGAGAAGTTATCCCCATGAACTTGTGTTATTCCCTTCTTTCTTAGGCTTGTCTGATAACTTTTGATCTTGAGACACGTATCTTGAGGATGTTATGTAGCGTCATCTAGATCGTGGAATATTTTCGTTCCAACACATCAGACCCTCAGATGCGTCGAGAGAAACTTTGACCCTTTTATTTCAAAAATATCCCTATGGTGTTTTTTCAAGATTTTATCGTGACAAGGATGTTTTGGTCCTTATCTTCTCTCTACTAAAAAAATCAAGAGAATTAGATCAATCCAAACAATCCAATTCAAAAACTTCTTTTTCATCATTATTGGGAAGCTTCCAGAATTGCCTATGCTAGATCTCCCACAGTAAAATTGTGTCACGGCCCATCATTGCTTTAACATGACACGGCCCATCATCTCCTCAACTTGTTGCGGTTTCATTGAAATCATGCTCCAAGAACCCTCTTGGAGGGGGGTATCCCTGTCTCAACTTTCATTCTAGTGCTCGAGAAATCATCCCCATGAACTTGTGTTATTCCCTTCTTTCTAAGGCTTGTCTGATAACTTTTGATCTCGAGACACGTATCTTGAGGACGTAATGTAGCGTCATCTAGATCGTGGAATATTTTCATTCCAACACATCAGACCCTCAGACACGTCGAGAGAAACTTTGACCTTTTATTTCCAAAATACCCCTATGGCGTTTTTTCAAGATTTTATCATGACAAGGATGTTTTGGGCCTTATCTTCTCTCTACTAAAAAAATTCAAGAAAATTAGATCAATCCAAACAGTCCAAATCAAAAACTTATTTTTCGTCATTATTGGGAAGCTTCCAGAATTGCCTATGTACTTGGCACATTTATTGAAATGGCCCCTCCACGTTTAAGAAATCAAATCTTTCAAAATTGCCCCTCCACTTCTAAAAAAACCTAATCATCTAAAACTACCTTTTAAGTTGTCAAATTTTCAATCTCTACTCTTATATTATTGGTCAGATTCATTCTGACTATACCAGATTCATTCAAAAATAACCCTACAACATTAAATTCATGTCGAATATAATCAAGGTCATTTTAGTCACTATAAATTTTGTTTCGAGATATGATAATTACGTCTAATTGTGGGACCCACATGGAGATTATGTTGGACAATCAAACTGTACAACGAGACGCCATTATCATAAAAAATAAAAAAAATAAAAAAGAGTTAAAACTTGTTATATTGCTCAATATGACAACTTATTATGAGGTTAGGAATATTAGAATGGACTGAATTTTGGTGAGAATGGTCTACATATTATGGACAACTTGTTGAACCTTATTTCTGACCACTCTCGGGGTTCGCACGTGGCCGTGGATTTCACGAATCGAACAGTAGTTGTCAGCACCATCAAAAAGTGAAAACGTGATGCCAACTCGGCGTTGACAGTCACTGTTGGATTTTTGAAATCCACAGCCGAGCAAATGAAACATGGAGAAGGGTCAAAAAAAATGGGAGGCTTCTATGTGCCAAGGCCGCACAGACCAAAGAAAATGGCCCTACTCAATGTTCCCCACGTCAGCGAAAAAGCAAAATTACCACGGCAATTGTAACCCAAGTTCGTCGGTTTTGATTTTTTATTTTATTTTTTCTTTTTTGCTTTTTCACTGACGTGGGGAACGTTGAGCTGGGCCGTTTTGTTTGGTCTGTACACCCTGACGCATAGAAGCCTCTCCCTCCTCCCCTGAGCCCGACCCATTGTTTAATGATCAGAATCAAATGTCAAAAGTGGACAACTCCTTGAACATAATTACCTCTCCACTAGTATATTATAAACAAAAAGACTAGTCCTCACCTTTATTCTAATTCCTTGATGAATATCTAAAGTGATAGTTTCTATCAAGGGTCGGGATTGGGGACAACCATTTTTGACAACTATTTTTGACACCCATTTGGCGGACCCACATAGAAGATGAATCAATGGCTGATTTTTGTTGAGGATGATCTCTTCACAAAAATTCGAGGTTTAGAAGTTGAAGAATTATGGACCGTCTATTTTTAACGTGTAACTTGAAAATCACATTTGATGGGGTTAGAAATTTCAGAATGGGCTGATTTTTTGTTGGGTGATCGATATGGTGAGGAGATAATCCTCACCAAAAATCAGCCATTGATTCATAGAAGCCAAAATGGTTGTCAAACATAGTTGTCAAAAATGGTTGTCCCCCGATCCTGACCCTTCTATTAAAGCTTCCTCTAGTGTCTTCAAGAAGTTCCTAATCTTGGATTTACTTTCTTTAATAATCTATCCAGAAGAATCCAAGGCCAAGAAGGAATAAAAACGACTTGGTGGTGGCGGCTTTGGCACACCAATTTACTAAAATTTCCTCACCTCTTTTAAGCCCGGCCAGCACAAGAAACCAAACCCAAAGTTCAACAATTTCATTGAGAAAGAGAGAGAAGAGAGAGGATGGGAGGAGCACGTACAGTTGGGATTGGCATGGATTATTCTCCAAGCAGCAAATCAGCCCTCCGATGGGCCGTTGATAATCTTGTGGACAGTGAAGATCGCATCATCTTAATCCATGGGCAGTCTTCCAAGTCCGATAATACCCAAAAGAAGCTTTGGGAGGACACTGGATCACGTCTCTTCCGTCTTACCCACCAACACCCTTTTGATTTTTCTTCCTTTTTTTTGTCAAATTTCTAACGTTGTTGTTGTTTTAATGTTATTTCAGCTTTGATTCCTCTCGAAGAATTTAGAGAGATGAATGTATCGAAGCAGTATGGACTTACTCCTGATTCTGAGGTTCTTGACATACTCGATACCATCTCCAGGACAAAAGGGGTATTCTTATATTTGTTTTTTTTTTCTTCTGACTTCTCAGCCCATTTAGTTTTTCAGTTTTGAGAGTTATCCTGCGCCTGTGTTACGTGCATGGTAGAAGACTACTATGGATGAAGATGATGACGATGTGTGTCTCGGAGCAGGTTAAGGTGGTGGCTAAGATCTACTGGGGTGATCCAAGGGAGAAACTTTGTGATGCTGTGGAAGATCTCAAGCTTGACTCGCTTGTGGTTGGAAGCAGGGGTTTAGGAATGATTAAAAGGTATATTAATTTGACCAACACATTCTCCTAGCACTTTTATGTTTATTTCTCACAAGGTCTAATCTAACATGAGCTGTGGATGTGAGAAGCTTAACCTTCACATACTTGTGTTAAGATTTAAAAAAAAAATTAAAAAAAAAAATTCGACCCTGCCGGATTGATTGAGTTGATAACTCGTTAGTCGATTTAGTGAGTTTTCAGCCAGTTTATTGAAGCAAGGTTTAAGGGGGGGCCGTTATAACGGTATAACGGACTGGGGCGTTACCATTTTCTCCGTTATAACGGATTGTGACGCATGGGCAAAAATGAAAAAAACAGAAAAAATGGCGCTAAAATTCAAAATTCAATAAGATTTATAACCGAAATAAAGGATATTTTTTAAACAATTTTTTTCAGAAAATAATGGTCGTTATTTTCGTTACAATTTCCGAGTGTAAAATGGTACATAACGTAATGGGGGAGGTCCGAATCCGTTATGACGACCGTTATTTTCATTATAACGGCCGTTTTTTAAACCATGAATTGAAGTACAAACTGAGTTGAATTGAGTCAGTGAGTTATGAGTCAACAACTCGTTGAGTTTTAAACTTAATATATGTATTCTTGTTCACAAGCATATTTATTGGGGCCAATCTAGTAAAACAATGGACGATCACAAACTTCTGATCGATCACAATGTTAAAATTACAAATTTGTTCAATGATCTTGATCGGATGGATATGATCATCTAATTAAGCTAATTTCGACGTAGAAGATTACTCCTCAAATAGGGTCCCACCACAAATAAATAAATAAATAATAGATTTCCTATATTGTTGATGTGATGCAGGGTCTTGCTGGGGAGTGTGAGCAACTACGTTGTGACGAACGCTACATGTCCAGTTACAGTTGTAAAGGGTGCACCATTGTCCAAGCCATAATATTTTCTATCTTGTTAACCAAGGAATAGAAGACGATAGGGTGCAGTGGGGTCCATGGAAGAGTGTTGGATAAGGAGTATACGTGTGCGTTTTTTATTGGATTGATGGTTTGGATGATTTACAGCATCTCTTGAGTGGGAGTATTTGCTTGAAGGTGCCTTGCGCACATTAAATGTCGACCTTGTTATAATATATATTCTTCTCTTCCTGTCTTTGTTTATGTGGTAAGCATCTTATCCCTCCCTACTTTCTTAAAGTTGAGGCTGAAGCTTGAGCCTAAAGAATTAAAAAATCTACAAAAGTGACCTGTTTTTATTACCTTTTGCCCTCAAATAATCAAAGTTCCATGGGCAGCTTCCACTTTTAATTACCTTGTCGAAGAGTTGTCCTCTCTAGAAAGTTCTAGAAAGTTCTGTAGATATTGGAATTTGAATTCGATTAACTTAAGGATATCCGATTCGTCGATTAGTAAATTAGATTTGAATAATATCCTTCAAGGATAATTTTTTTTTTTTTTTTTTTTTTGATATGGTGTTTATATTGGTAAAGGAAAAGATATAGGCATAAAGAGAGAAAACAGATGTTGAGAAGACCTCCACAAACAAGGAAAACAACAAGAAAAATCAGCTAGCCCTGATACATAACGGGGTCCCATTTAAACATTAAGTCTTGGAAGGACAGCCCTTCGCACCTCCTTTAGTTAACTTTTTCTTCCTTCTCTTTGAAGGCCAACCTTCTATCATTTGTATTGTTTGACTAATTAATTAGAATATCTATACAGAAACAAATCAGTATATATAATTAACGTTTGCACTTATTACAAATCCTATATTGTTAATTTGGGCACATTTTCGGACATTATGACTCCTAGGGGTCTGTATGGTAACCGGGAATTGAGCCGGATTTTGATTTGTTATTCTTGGAATCACAAATCTGTGTGTTTGGGGGGACTGAAGTCGAGGAATCACATTTCCGAATCTAGCTCAATTAATCCTGGAATTAGAAGTTTTAGGTGGGGGAGGAGAAACTTCTAATTCCAGGAATCCTCTTTTTGGTTTTGAAAGAAATTGCAAAGAAATTTTATCAGGCAGACCTCTCTTCTTTGTAAGCTTACTTGCCTTCAACTCTTCCTCCCAACACCTCCTAGCTCGTCTTCTACACCTCTCATCCACTTTCTCCAAGAGCGTGGTAATCGGCGTTCCTCTCGATGGCATTCATCTCCCAAGTCATTGGTAACTCACTCTCTCTCTCTCTCTCTCTCTCTCTAGTGGTATTGGCGTTTGCAAGTCGATTTTCCAGGGCACAAAGCTCTGGTCGTAACATTGACAAGAACAGAAATCGTCATCTCTTCTTCGATCCAATTGACGCATAAGAGGGACTAGATGCTGAACCAGATGACTCAAATAAATCTCTGAACTGTCTACCGTCCATTTTCGTCTTAACATCTGAGAGAGAGAAGTTGAGAGATCGCTTTCCAGCCTTCCCCTCGATTGTTCTTAGTACTATTAAGAGAAGATGCACTTGCAGAAATTTAAGGAGCAAGCTCTTCTCCGTAACTTGCAGAAGTTTTTTAAGCTCAAAACTTTTTCCCCTGTTTTTGAGGTAAAATTGCGAGTATCTTTAGGGAGTGTTTTGCTATGAGTCTTGGTTTATTAGTTGTGTGGGACTAGGTGGAGGTGGTGCAAAAGGATCAGGTGGTGGTGAATGGATGTCTACAGTTGGAGTAGAACTTTGATGATAACGTGCATAGATGATTCTGGCCATATGGATGTGCACATTCTAGAGGATTCTGACCGTATGGATGATTGGCCAATCCCAGGTGAACCTGAACCAAAAATCAGCCTGATTACTGATTTCGAGGAGTTGGATTTGAGTTATATTTCATGGGTTATTTTAAGTTTTAACCATGGAAATTAGAGCATTATTGACCATTATTTGAGGTACAAATATCTAAGGGTTTGAAATCATTAATCAGGCTGATTTTTGGTTTGTAAGTCCACCTAGGAATTAAATAAACTTCCATACTCTCTGAGTCCTCTAAGAGTGTGCCACATGGCTCATATATATTGTTAAGTATCAAAGAAGTTAATTTACACCACGAAATAAATTCCCAGAAGATAAATTAATTAATTAAAAATCTTATAAAACAATACAATTGTAAAGACCAAAATTATGAGTTTAAAATTTATAATGTTACACCTTAGAAAATGACAACAAAGAACAAATATAACCTTGCACCCAAATTAGTGCGGTGTGAAAATCTGCAATGTATCTCATATTCTATGTAACAAGGCCATCATCTTTTACAATATGTTGTCTATGTGCAAAAAATTCAATTTTGTTAGATATCTAAGCAATTAAAATTAGAATTCATTGGGAATTCAAGTAAATTTTACAGTGCAACCAACACAAGAAATTTCAATTCTTGGAATTCAAATTCTAGAAATCCGAAATCTTGGAATTCTATTTTCAATTCCAAATCCATGTCTGGTTGCCAATTACATACCCTTACTGTCAAAATAACTTTTTTCAAGCAAAAAGTAAAAAAGTACACATAATCAAATCAGATCAACTGGCAGCAAATCATACCCCCTTTCTCTCTCTTCTCTGGCAAGCTTTCTTCGTCATTTTTTTCTCCTTTAAGTTTTCTTCTCCATCTTTATTCTTCTACAACTTCACATCTTCTTCTCCAATATTTTTCTTTTGTTTCTCTTATCTTTTCCTTTCGTCATCTTCTTCATATTCGTCGAAGCTTCTCTATTCTCATACACGGAGATCGTAATACAGTAAGAAGTCGTTCCTTAAGGTAGAATTGAACAAGAGGTACACACATGATTTGTCTCCTTATTGATGGAAAATCAAGGGAATCCGGAGATGAATAATTTTGATAGGTACTACGTCTACGTTCTTAGGTGGCGCCTTTGGCTTCTTAGAAATGATATGGCCCACTCAAACCACTACCGGCACCCCCTTGATATCTTGAGAGCCATTCCATCGTATATTGGTCCTTTAATTTCTAAATCTCGAGTTTCAAATAGCAAACCTACTTAAATACCACCTCCTAAGGGTGTCCTCCTCAAAATCAATACTGATGTAGCTGCTTGGTCTCAAAGTCAAAGAAAGATGGTTTGGGCTTTATTTTATGTGACTCTAGTGGTACTTGTTTGTTGGTAGGAGGACTCAATGCAACATCTAAATCTACCGAAGAAGCAGAAGTTCGAGCTATGAGATAGAGTCTTCAAATTATGTTGCAATTTTGAAGAAGATGATGTAAAGAATATTTTCATATTCTAGTTTGGCAAAGATTCTGTGTGACATAAAACATTCATGTAACCTTACCTACGAGCACCAGTGTAGTGTGAAGATGTCGTGGTGCGCATACTTCACCGACTACGTGAAGACTAGAAGACAGAGACAGCAAGGATCAGACAATTGACGATAGGAGTCATCTAACTATCCATTTGTCGGTTATAGATCGTGTATGCTCGATTAGGAAGGTAATTGACTTAGTGACCATAGTAATAAGTTTAAAATGAATAAAATATAATGGTCAAACCTAGTCAATGGATAAACCCGAGTCTAACTCAATATTATTGACCTCTAGGAAAGTCCGATCGATTAGACTATTTAGGCCAATCGATTGGACAAAGCCCAATCGATTTGAGACTTCTGTGAAATCGATTAGAGCTTACTGGACATAAACTTATTTAAGTCCGATCAATTGGACTATGTACAATCGATTGGATTTACGAAGTAAAAACTCATTCGTACAAGACCAATCGATTGGATCCATAGTACAATCGATTGGACATGTAGTACAATCGATTGGACTCCACATGGATTGAGTCCTTTTCAGATCCAAAATTCTAGTCTCCACTTATCCCACTTTCTAAAAAACTCTGGGCTACGAATTCTATAAATATAACTCATCTCTAGCTTTACAAATGACACTTCTACACTTTAGAATACAGAGAAGAAAATTTTTTTTATCAAGAGTGTCCATTCGAAGATCAAAAAGCATTTAGTTCTCATAAATATCTTGTGAGCTTTTCTCTTCTAGATCAAAGCCAAAAACTTGATCTCTTACTCAACTTAGGTCTTCCACATAGATACTTGACCTAGTAACCTGAGAGTACCAGTGCGTCTCAACACTATTTGAGCGACTTAGGATTCAGGGTATATTGAATCCTTCAGCAAAGACTGGAGAATTGAGAATTAAGATCGGAGTGACTGATCGAAGGTAGGTTTGGGGAGTACCAAACTGAACAAGCGGACAAGGCTTCTTGGCTAAGAGGGTGAGCATGGATTCATAGCGTTGATTCAAAAGATATAAACACATCCGCAGTAGGCCTTGGCTAAGATTGAAAGCTACATTTACAACGGTGATGCGGAGGTAACCTTTGTTTCGTTTAACTTTCAGTTTGTGATACTTTCCGTCTGGACGTGATCCTGTGGTTTTCTTGGCTAAGGTTTTCACTCTAAAAACTCTTTGTCTTGTGGATGTTTGATTGTTGTTCCGCTAAATCTATTGATTAGATCAAACAATAAAAAGACAATATACCACGGAGGTATATTTGATTTGAGTCGGTTATGATAATCTTTTTATCAATCAACTAAGGCATGCAAGTTTATCACCTTACCTTGAGCAGTAAACTTGTGATAGGTTAGATTAATTTTTGAATAACCTAATCACCCTTCTCTTCTATGTATCTCTGATTAAAGAGAATGGACCAGTTATTTTTCAATTGGTATCAAAGTGGGTTATTTTATTAAAGGAAAATCACCTGAATTTAGATTCTTGCAAAACCAGTCAATTTTCGTTAATTTGTCAAAATGCAAAGAGAATGTGGAAACACATCCAGACCTCCATTGTTTGATGAAGAAGACTATGCTTATTGAAAGGCGAAGATGAGGGCTTTTCTAAAGTCTATTGATGAAAGAGTCTGGATGGCTGTAGTGGATGGTTGGTCACCACCCACAATGACCGTAGGAGATAAAACTATCCTTAAACCTAAAGCCGACTAGAGCAAAGAGGACATAGACCAGTGTTGTTTGAATAGCAAATGGCCGAATGTTATTTTTAATGCGGTAGACAGGAATGAGTTCCGTAGAATCTCTACTTGCACTTTGGCTAAAGAGGCATGGGACATTCTCAAGGTTACCCATGAAAGAACGTCACCAGTCAAAATATCTAAATTGCAAATACTGACATCTAAATTTGAATCCATGCAAATGGAGGAGAATGACACATTTACTGAGTTCTATGTCAAACTCAGTGATATTGTGAATTCTACTCGCAACTTGGGTGAGAGCATTCCTGAATCTAAAGTGGTTCGGAAGATTTTGAGATCCTTGTCTAATAAATTTCAGGCTAAAATAATGGCTATTGAGGAAAACAAGGATATTAATTCTCTCAAAATTGATGAGTTGGTTGGATCTTTCCAAACTTACGAGATGAATTTGAAACAACCAAAGAAATCAAAGGGTATAGCCCTTAAAGTTTCTGAAACTCAGGACTCAAGTCAGATGTTGACTTAGAAGTAGAAATGGCACTATTTGTCAAAGAGTTCAAAAAGTTTTTTTCATTAAAAAAATGATAATTGAAGAATAATAAATATTTTGATAAATTTAAAGAATATGTCAAACCTCATGAGAGAGGTAGCAAAAGTGAAAGGACTCTAAGGGAAAGTCGCTCAAGCGAACCCCAGTGTTTCAAATGCCAAAAGTTTGGTCACTTTACAAATATTTGCCCCAACAAAGAAGAATATAAGACAAGGCCAAAGCTTTTAATGCCACATGGGATGAAGAATTAGAAGATCATTTTGATGATTCTGATAGCAATGAAAAGACTGATAGGTACACAACTTTTGTTGCTCGGTTTGAGAGTCCTTATAGATCTCATGGAGAATCTAAGAAAAGTGAAGATGAGAGTTCAGAAGACTCTTACAATGGAGACACGGATGACTCGGCAATTGGTGTGAAAGAACTGTACAAGAAATCTATAAAATTATAAAGGCAAATAAAGTCTTATCTGATAGAATTAAATATCTTAACTTTAAAAATAAAGCCTTATTAAGTGACACTGAAAAATTAAAAATGTCAATTATGGATTTAGAGCAAGAGAATGAGTCTCTATTAAAAAGAAACATGTTACTGGAATGTGAATTTCAAACTTGTACAGCACACAAGGAATCCCTTGAAAATGAACTTCTTCAAACTAAATGGGATGTGCTAGGATTCTTGTCAAACTCGATGAGATTTTGCGTGTGGGAAAAGTCTATGGAGATAAATATGGCTTGGGTTACAAACCCGATCAGAACAAAGCATCTACTTCCAAGACGATTTTTGTTAAAGCAAATGCTATTCCCACTCCGATCATTGATCAAGTCAAAATTGCCAAGAGCAAACGTCCTTGTGCGTACTACAAAAATCTGGGTCATATGATCAGAGACTGTAATAAACTAAGAAGAGGACATCAAAATTTCTTTGAGAAAAAGATGAACTCAACTCAGAATGTGACAAGTCAAAAACTTTTTATGAACACACATTATGAGCTAAATATATTGGATGTCTTGTCTAGGAAGATAAAAGACCTAATGGAAAAGTCTAAAGTTTTAATCAAGAAATTGAGTCCTTGAGAAAAATAGATATTCTCAGAGTTCTTTAACTCAAAAGAGGAAAGATCCTAAGAGAATTTTTCAATCCACAAAAATCACATATGTGTGGGTGAGAAAAGATTCTCTAAAGGGAAATGTTCTGAATTGTGCTATCTCGAAGCAATGAGCTCTTCGTTCCCTCTTGTTTTTTCATTCTTATTCTTTGTAGAGGGATTGTTGTTTGTTTTCTTATTTTTTAATAAAAAAATTCAGAAAATCAAAAGATTCAATGTTAAAAAGAACGTTAAAGTTAGTAATTATTGTGATTGTTTTTATGAGTAGTAATTTTAAGAACATTCAAGAAATTTGATTTTATCAATGTTAGTAAAGTTTAGCTAATCTGTGAGATCTTGTATTATTTGAATTAGAATAAATCTCTACTGATTACTGATTATGACTTTAAATTAGTAGTGTTCTTGCCTTCAACTGATTTCGAAACTCCACTATAATCGACTGTTGGCTTCCCAATATGAGCTATTGTTGCCAAGGAAACAACTACCTCAAAAAACTAGAGTGAAAACCGCCTGTATAGCCTTGGTTACTATTGAAGTCTGATTCTAATTGTTGCTTAAAAGGGCTACGTACCTACAGGGAGTGTGAAAGCTACCACAATAAAAAAAATTGGTAAAAAATAGCTAAATTTGCTAAAAAAATTATTCTCCTTTTAGCAAATACACCTATAAAAATTATATGAGTGATGTGTGAGAACCCCTAATAGCTCTAATGAGGATTTTATGCTCAGATACAAGATACCTCTAAATTCTGATTTATATGAGAAATTATTACTAAAATCTATCTAGTACCACAGTTAAAATCAGATCACTTACACTTGATGATATTATTGTTGATATTTGAATCTATAATCACTAGTGGTGTTTGACTTGCACTAAGATGATTAGTTAATTTTTCTAAAATAACTCAATTTTAATACCTATCAAGATTGATTCATGAATTGAAATTTAAATATTTTTCTGACTATTATTATCTTGATTTATTTATTTTTTTGTTAGGGGACTTAGAAAATGAGCCTAAAATTTCAAAATATCATGTTTTCCTTGAGTCCAATCGATTGGACTACACAGCAAAATCGATCGGAACCTCTCCAATCGATCGGAATGTACAGGCCAATTGATCAGATTTTCATATTTTCTAATCGATTGGTCACTTAATCCAATCGATTGGACAGCGAGGCACTTATTTTTATAAAACCCAAAATGGGTCATTTTTAACTTCAATCGATCCCTCCGCCTCTCAAATTTCTCCCAATAGATCGCAAGTGCTCGATCCACTGTTCCTATATACTTTTGTGGTGAGTTTCTCTTGATTTCTCAAGTTTCTCACTTCATCTTCTCCATTGGTTTTTGGATTATTTTGGTTCGAAATGGGATTTTTCTGGTATTGGCTTCCTATTCATGTTCTTATGGCGGACAATCCAAGACGTCAGAGGACCATTGTTTACTCGACGATGAGAGTGATGATGGTGAACTACTTGTGCTTCATGGTCAATCTCGTGCCAAACGAGGAGGGAGACCGTGTGCCTCTACATATTCTGAGAGAGGAGAATCATCTCGAGGACCTAGGAGAGCTCGATCTCGAGGTCGATCTGGTCCTACAGAAACTCCTACAGTGAGTGTTCATATTTCTCCTTTTCTATCTTCTTTGGTTAGGGACAGATTTGCACATTTCAATATTCATAAATTCACTACTGAGAGGGTGGTTGAATTTGGCTCTCTTATGGGATTTTTTGTTCATTCAATTTTTATTTCTCGTCAGTAGATTCCTGCTATACGTCTAAACATGCCTTTCTATCTTGTTCTAGTTAAAATGTTTTATGCCAACATGCATTTCATTCAGTGCGATGACGAGAGTCAGCTATCGTTTGAGACTTATGTCTCTGGGGCTCACTATCCATTACTCCTGATCTAATTTCTACCTTGTTGAGCATTCCACGTCCATTTGCTCCGGATGAGTATCTTCCTCAGACTCGCGTCTTGACGACTGACAGAGTTCTCCTGACTGAGACTCTTACTGGTCAGTCATTAGATTGGAGATCGTATATTCCACTTACATCTCTTCTTCCTGATTATCGATTGTTGCACCTGATTTGTGGGTACAACATTGATCCACCTGGCCATGAGGCATAGGTGAACATTGATCGTCCCCAGTTGCTCTATCATCTTGGTACTGGATTTGTCATTGACCTCCCTCGATTTATGTTTCAGACCATGGCCAGAGCCGGTAACAATATGTCTAATCTTCTATGTCTTCATTTTCCTCTACTTGTGAGTTCTATTCTTCTTCATCTTGATGTACCGATCTCACCATCAGAAGATGTGTGTGCACCAATGGGACCCATTGGACCCTCTACTATTCTGAAGAGTATGTCTCAGGTTTGTAGGGTTACTAAGGTTCCATCTGATTTTGAGGACATCTTTGATGATGACTTGGGAGACAATACAGAGCCGGGAGTACATCATACAGACACAGAGATGCATCTTACTGAGACACAGATCAGCCAATCGATTGGACCCAGAGTACAATTGATTCAACTTCACACCGATTGAGTCCTTTTCAGATCCAAAATTCTAGTCTCCACTTATCACACTTTCTAAAAGACTCTGGGCTACGAATTCTATAAATATAACTCATCTCTAGCTTTCCAAATGACACTTCTACACTTTAGAATACAGAGAAAAAGTTTTATTTATCAAGAATGTTCATTCAAAGAGCAAAAAGCCTTTAGTTCTTATAAATATCTTTTGAGCTTTTCTCTTCTAAATCAAAGCCAAAAGCTTGATCTCTTACTCAGCTTAGGTCTTCCACATAGATACTTGACTTAGTAGCCTGAGAGTACCAGTGCGTCTCAACACTATTTGAGTGACTTAGGGTTCAAGGTGTACTGAATCCTTCACCTTCAGCAAAGGCTGGAGAGTTAAGAATTAAGATCGGAGTGGCTAATCGAAGGTAGGTTTGGGGAGAACCAAACTGAACAAGCGAACAAGGCTTCTTGGTTGGGAGGGCTCGCGTGGATTCGTAGCGTTGATTCAGAGGACGTAGACGCATCCGCAGTCGGCCTTGGCTAAGGTTAGAAACTACATTTGCAACGGTGCTACGTAGGTAACATTTGTTTCGTTTAACTTTTCAATTTGAGATACTTTCCATCTGGACATGGTCCCGTGGTTTTCCTTGGCTAAGGTTTCCATGCTAAAAACTCTGTCTTGTGAATGTTTGATTGTTGTTTCGCTAAATCTATTGATTAAATCAAACGACGAAAAGACAATATACTACGGATATATATTTGATTTGAGTTGGTTGTGATAATCATTTTATCAATCAACTAAGGCATTTGAGTTTATCACCTTACCTTGACTGGTAAACTTGTGATAGGTTAGATTAATTTTTGAATAACCTAATCACCCCTCCCTTCTAGGTATATCTGATTAAAGAGAACGGACCGATTATTTTTCAGATGAACCTAGATGGTGGTGGCCATATTATCAGTTGGCTCCTCAACTTCTCAATTAATATAATGTAAACCTCACTATTAATTGACAGATCGAGGCTTGTGTTTTACACAATGGCCTTAAGAAAAATTCGTCCCCTTATTGCAGTGCTGAAGGTCTCTGGACGTCTATCTCCCAGAATACAACGATCTCAACGTGCGAAAATAGCACTTAATCCACATGCCCGGCGAATCGGAATTGTGTTCGTACTCTCACAAAAGAAAACTTATAAAATCCAGAGAAATTATTTAAAGCATAGAAATTATGTGTTTTGAAGGAGGGGACATAAAAGGATTATAACCGCTTGACGGTTATACCCATGTTCAATGAATCAGAATAACTGTTTGAAAGTTATTCCCATATCCAATGAACTAGAGAATACAATGAATTCGCCCAAGCCAAGAAGGAAAGCCTGAAGCCCGATGTCGGTCCATAAATGAAGTACAAAACGTTAGTTATTCGCGCACCCACATGATTCCTCATAGGCCCCCGTGTGCGCACGAGCCCACCCACTATTCTCTTTGAGCTTATAAGCCTCTATGGAACAACTTCTATATATAAGTTGCATTACAATCTTGTAGTTTTTCAATGTGGAACTAAAATTTTTCACAAACTTTACTCACTTGTACATAATTCAAGTAGGGTAGTTTGGAGCTGATTTTTCATTCACCTATAAAGGTTTTGGTTAAATAATTTAACCACATTATTCTCCATACCAAGGAGATGAAAAATCAACAATATAACCACATTATTTGTAGGTTTTTTTAGGTAATATGGCACAATTATTCTTTCGTTCTACAACTCTCTTTCACGATAAAGAAATAATAATTAATAATTAATTAAGCAACAACAATGAACAATTTCGAAAAAAATAACAAAGAGCAAATAATTTTAAGATATGCCATTGATCTGCATCTCCATGACAAACTTCTCACAATCTCTATAATCAATACTACAAAAATTCACAATCTCTTCAATGGTAAAGAAGCAATAGTTGACGATTAATTAAGCGACAACAAGATAGTTCAAGACAATTTAAACAAAAAAAAAAGGCAAATAATTAACAAAAAAACTCATGTTCATTTCTAGCATACGCCGGTCTTCTTAGCCATGACAAACTTCCTCCAGGCAGTGGTGATCTCCCTCTGTGTCTCCAAAGCAGTCTTCTTGACGACGACGACATTGTTCTCAATCTTCTGCTCACAAGTGATTGACGTCTTCGCACTGAGTTTAGCAGGGTAGGCATCGAGCTCATGCAGGACCTTTTCGATGTCGATGACAAGTCGCTCGGCGAGGGTGCGTGAAAAGTCCTCTCTTATGACAACGCGCAACACTGTCACATGTTGTGCATCGGCAGGCATCGTGTAGGCTGGTACAATCCATCCAAATCTTCGCAGCATGTCCGACACCTCGAATTCATTGTGACGGCTGTTGTCCTTGAGGGAGAATGCGACTAAGGGAACCCCATTGTCCTTGGACACAATGTTGAACCGCCCACTCTTTTCCAATCCTTCTTTCAGCACGATTGCATTTTCTCGGCAATTCTCCATTATATTTTGGTACCCCTGCACATACCCCAAGACTTTTTCATTATCTACAAAAAAATCTAATTTATAAAATAATCATGACAATTATATATACGACGGCAATGATGATGATGATGATGATTAATGAATAGTTCTATAATCATCCAAACGACTGAATTTGTCGGCTCACCTCGAAACCCAAGCGAATTAGTTGATAGTACTGAGCAATAACTTGACTGGAACCTGCAATTTACAAATCGAAAATCGTTAAAATGTGACAATAAGGCCTTAATTATAATCTGGTCCACGTAATGCATTAGCCGTTGGATCGGTTTACGTGCTCTGATCAGATTGTTTAATCAGTACCCGCTTTATACCTTTAGAGAAGTTGAGGGTGAAGGTGGGTTGATCAGCTCCGAGGTAATTGATGTGGAAGATAAGCTCTTCAGGCAAGTCTTCTTTGTTCCTCCAGATGGCCCACCCGATACCCGCATAGACAAGTCCATACTTGTGGCCGCTAACATTGATGCTCTTGACCAATGGTAGCCGGAAATCCCACTCCAGTTCCGGGTAAAGGAACGGTGCGATGAATCCACCGCTAGCGGCATCTACATGGATCGGCGTATCCCATCTGCAAAAATTACATAAATATTTTGCTCATCAATGACTGTAGGTGGTGATATGTTGGATTCGCGATCCGACCCATTGACCCGTTTTGCATTGTAGGTGGTGATCAGGTACGAAATTACAATTACAAAAGTCTTAACATACCCGGTTTCCTTGTTCTTCTCCACCAAGAGATCGTTCAAGAGCTTAACGTCTTCGAATTCTCCGTTGAGGGTCGAACCCAGGATAGCAGCGACGCAGATAGTGTTCTCGTCCACCATCTCGACCGCTTTCACTGGGTCCATCACATAGTACCCCTCCCTCAGTTTCACCTCTTTAAGTTCCACCTCGAAGTACCTTGCAAATTTCTCCCAGCAAACCTATATACAACCATACAAAAATAAAATAAAAATAAGACACTGTTATTGTTAGAGCAGGGCTATAACCCGAGATCCGACCCGTTCCGTAACTGTTTGATGGAGTTTGTATATTTGAAATGAGACCCATTTATAATATGGGTCGGTATATGGATCTCTAGAATCTGAGTCAATTAGATCCGGGCTTGTTTGGATCAGATGTATCATGGATTGGGTTTGGATCATGTAATAAGGCTCCGAATCAGATATGGATCTGGGTTGGCATGCTTGAATGTGATTCTACCCAGATCAGATTCATTTCATGCCTTAGGTTCCAAGGTTTAAACTTTAAAGGAGGCCGTTTTAACGGTTTATTGGACTGGGGGCATTGGCAAAAATGGAAAAAATTGGAAAAAAAATGGAATTTAACGGATTTTAACAGAATTTAACGAAAAAAAAAAAAAAAAAAAGTGGTGCTGAAATTCAAATTTTGAAATTAGAAAATTTCGAAAAAAAATGAAATTTAACGGCCATTTTTTTTTTCACAAATTTTTTCAGAATTTAACGGCCGTTAAAACAAAAAAATGACCGTTAAATTAAAAGCGTCAAAACGTATTTAAACGATTTTAACGGAAACTGACTTGGGCCGTTACCGATTAAACAGCCGTTTTTAAAACCATGTTAGGTTCCACTTAGATTTCTTGTCATAAAAGCAAACTTGCTAAGATGATTTTGACTAACCAAAAAGAAATTAGGAGTGGATGGAATGATTAAAATCATCCCATCAACTCCAATTTTCTTAGGAGTGGTGGTCATATGGTCCGGGATGGGTGCCCAACTGCTGGCACATTTTGATTGGTGCTGTGTTAATATTTTATTATATTTGAATTTATAATTTAATTACCCGAGGTGAGATCCATAAGCATTATCTTTAAAAAGACAGAAACATGGACCCACCAACCAACAAGATAATAGACAAATACCTGAACATTGGCACCAGTGACGATGTTAGGCTTGTCCCAAGGCTTGCCATCGACCTTCCTTTTGTTCTGCCACTTTCTCTTGAATGCGAGTCCAGCAAGCATTATAGCCTCCGATGACCCCACCGTCCCCACTCCAACAGCCGCCTCTGAATCTCCAAGTGGGGCATTGAAGAGATGCGCGATTATGTTTACGCATCGGTTCTGTGCAATCAAACAAAAAAACAATTCAACATAATGCACGTGCTACTTAAGTAATGGAATTTGAAACATTACTCTTTATGGGTAAAGCGGAGTCATTGAAAATCAGCTTAGGGCTTATAGCTTATAGCTTAGGAGGAAGTAATTTCTAAAATTTAAGTAAAACTCTTTAAATACCTAAAATGTCCTTCTATTCCTTCAATACAAATTCGAAATGACCATTAAACCTTTAATAAAACTATTCAAAAAATATCTTTCTAATCATTTTATAACTTTATAATATAATATAGAGTAGAAGGCATAATGAAAAATTAATTTAAGTGATTTATTAATTAATTATTCCGTGTGACACGGCATAGATTAGTTTCATTACATCATGACAGTGGGATGTATTTTTAAATGCATGTTGGGTCCCACTGAAGCTAAAGTTATGGAGTAAAACTTGTGTCACAAGATGTTGTGATGGAACACGGTCACAGCACTCAATACGAACCACGTGGCACACTATCAGAGGTCTTTGACCGTATGGATGTTTGACCAGTCCCTAGGTGGACCTACAAACCAAAAATCAGCCTGATTAGTGATTTACAACCTTTGGATTTATGCACCCAAATAACGCTCAATAATGCTCAAATTTCTACCGTTAAAATCAACCCATGAAAATAACTTCAATAGAATCAGTTAGAAATCACTAATCAAGCTGATTTTTTGTGTACCAGTCCACCGAGGGATTGCCCAAACATCCACACAGTCATTGTCCTCTAATAGTATACCACGTGGCTCGTATTGAGTGCTGTGACCGTATTCCGTGACAACATCTTGTGACACAAGTTTTACTCTCTTTTGTGTGTATTGAGTAGTGTGCCAATAAGGGGAGTGTATCCAGTGCGTCGTACGGGCTCTTACCCACGAGAAAAAGAAATTAATGTTGTGTATCATCAGATCGTGAAGAGATTTCATTGGTAGAACTATAATACGTTGGAAACAAGGGTATTTTGCATTGTGACATAACATCCATACGATCAGATTTCACTAAGAGTGTGCCACGTGGCATGTATTTTGCATTGTGACAGAAGCATCTGTCAGAAGTTGTGACAGAAGTTTTACTCTTACTCTCCACCAAGTGGTGATCAGTGGGCCCAGAGGGCAGCGTTGAGTAACAGAAATCACGCTACCTGTTTACCTTTCTTTTTGGATTTATATTTTAGTAGCCAATCAAAATTTGCCAAAAGTTGGGCCCCACATTGCCAAAATATGGTGCACAACTGGTGGCGCAATTTGATTGTTGTTGCGTGAGTTACAAAAGCACTTGTATACGTGCCGAGAACTCATTGGCTTGTGATTGTGTGATTGACAATTTCGTGTGACAGAAGTTTTACTCGTTGCGTATCTCCCGCTATTAAAATATAAATTTAAATATAATAAAATAATAACACAACACCAATCAAAACGTGCCACTTGGTGGGCACCACATGGACTCGGACCATAGGATCACCACTCTTTTTTTAAATCCAGACAGCTCACACAAACCGACGGAAAGTTGACGTGCCTATCGTGATGATGAGTGTGACAACTCCGTTGACGGACACCAAATATTTGTCTTTTTAATTTTATTTTATATTTTTAAGCATTTTATTTTAAATTTTAAAACCTGATATTGAAGGGCCCACTATGTCTATAAAATAGTGGGCCCACGGGAAAAAATTCGCTGGTCCCGGGGTCCTTCAAACTTTGAAGGTCCCCTCTTTGACACGTACCCGTTGTTAACCACCCTTAACCAACTAACCAAGGGTTAACGTGGGTTGGGTTTACGCCTTGACGTACGTGTCTGACATTTTGGCAGGGGGACCTTCAAAGTTTGAAGGAACCCGCGACAAGCGAATTATTTCTCGTGGGCCCACTATGTCCATTATCTCCGAAGCAATAAAATAATAAGAAGGCTTTATTTGCTGGAATGACACTCCAAACCCCTTCAATGCATAGGCAAGGGTTTCTTTACGTTTGGCAGGTCCATCTTTTGCGAGAAAATTTTTGAAGCAGCAGATTTTTGAAGCAGTGGCCAATCACACCGCGCCACAATCCTCTGATCAAGGGTTTGTGGCGCGGTGTGATTGGCCACTGCTTTGCTGCTTCAAAAATTTTCTCATGTTCTTGCCCCCATTTTTCAGGCCAATAACACTTTGCCATGTGTATGATCCATGTGAGAAGAATAACCTTGCCTATGCAGAGAAGATGTTCTGAGCGATACTCTAGAAACCTTGTCTCAAATAATAATTGAAAAAGTTTTTTCTTTTTTTGTACGTTACCATCGTGGGAGGGCCCCACGGAAGACAGACGGCAGGTGAAACCTAGAACCGGTCAAGCCGGGAAAGGGAGATATCTACTCTGGGCACACTGCTCAAAGGAGAAAATCTACCTGTGGGTTTGACCTCACGACCTCTCGAAAGAGGTGGATACACACCAACCATTTGAGCTGCCATGTGGAGCATATTAATATGGGGTAATCATTTAATATAGAATATATTCCTTTATCGAACGGCTAAGATCATCCGTGTGATATTGGTGTTATTTATAATTTTATAATACAAACCCATTGTGGACTTACACACCATATCTCATCCAAACTCGTGATTTCTAGCCATTGGATTGAAACATCAGATCAACGGTTAGAAATCATCAGTCAGGTTAATTATTGGTGTCTAGGTCCACCAAGAGGTGATTCATGGTAAGTGGACAATGAACAGTATGCCACGTGGCACTTTCGGGATAGGTATGTAAGAGCAAAAAGAAGAAAACGGGGGAAAAAAATCCCGCACCCAACTTCGCAGGACCCGACCATGAGCAGTGTTTGGGTCGAACACTATCTGATCGTGGAGTAAAACTTCCATCACAATGGGATTGCAAATCACACAAAACACAGCCAATGAGTTCTAGGCACGTACACCTAAAAGCAAAGCACATGGGTACGTTGCAAAAGTACTTGTGCACGTGCCGAGAACTCATTGGCTTGTGATTTTGTGATTTAGAATTTCGTGTGAGAGAAGTTTTACTCCCACATTCCCACTTGATAAGCTTTGTAGTTTGTAGTTGTACTTTGCTTTTATCTCTTGGATCGGTCCTTTCTAGTTTTGGAAAGAAATCGTCCATTTGCCCTAAAGGGGTTGGATTGAACGTATCTTAGACTACATTTGTGCACAGACCCATCCATCAACCACAGCCGTGTGATTAACTCTCTCTTTTATTGATTGATCTACTCCAAACCACACATTACTCAACCCCGTGATTGGTTCACTTCTCTAGGTCAAAACTGGTTTCTTTGTGACCCGAAGTCTAAATTGTTGACTAAGAGGCCATCCCCCCTATAGGCTAACTCATGTAATAGTAGTTGGTTCCATGGTCTACCACAGGTGGCTAACCAACCAACCCATAGTTGGTTCTGTTTAAAATCCGATTTTTTGAAGAAAAAAAATGTTTCAAATCACGATGTTTTCAAAATATTACGGAAAAAAGCACGAAATATTCAATGATCTTAAACAACCCCGTAATTTCAAATTTTTCAGAAAAAAAAAAATCTCATGAATAACATTCATTTTTGAGTTACCAAATTCATAAAATTATTTTTGAATCGGAAACTAAAAATG
This sequence comes from Euptelea pleiosperma, assembly GCA_035048495.1. NCBI lineage: Eukaryota > Viridiplantae > Streptophyta > Magnoliopsida > Ranunculales > Eupteleaceae > Euptelea > Euptelea pleiosperma. Next base: position 46,149,542 of record CM068543.1, read on the forward strand.
ATAAGATTGTTCGGATCGAAGATATAGCTCTAAATAGAGTCAAAAGGAAGAATAAGATTCGAGTTAACGAATCCAAACACTCGGCGTAAACCCTAAATGACGATGATGAGTCACTGATAACCATGTTTAGAAAGAAAAAAAAACCGTTATATAACAACTGTTATAACGGTAATAGTGCAAGACTGTTATGTTCTTTGCTAAAAAAAATGAAATAAAAAATAATAAAATAATAATATTGACTTTTCTTTTACTATGATGTGACACATTATAATAGCTGTCATAAGAAAAATAATGTTAATATTACCTGTTCATGACAACAATATAAAATTTAATTTACACCTTGCTGCAAGATTGTTACTTTCTTCGCTAAAAATAGCAAAAATTAAAATAAAAAAAAAAGTTTAATAAAATAAATATTGTGACTTTTCTTAATTACTATGATGTGACGCATTATGACGGCCGTCATAACGGACGTAACGGAAGCATTACCTGTTCATTAAACGTACACGATTGTAAAATTATGTGGGGGGTTGGAGATGACTTGCCTGGAGTTCGGTAGTGACGGGGTATTCGTCCATGTCGACGTAGTTCTTGTTAATGGCAGCCATGATGAGTTTATCGCACTCGGGCTCCATCCAAGTTGTCACAAAGGAAGCCAGGTTCAGCCTCGGGTTCCCGTCGAGCATCAGCTCGTCGTTGATGATCTGGTACGCTGCCTCCTTAGGGATGGAATTCTCAGGCATCTTGAACCTGAAACATACGTCGACGTTAATGGTTAATTAAGAAAAAAGAGAGTGAATTAAGGGGAAAAAAAAGAAGTAGATCTATAGATCACCTCGGAAGGGAAGCTCGAACGTATCGCGAAGCGAACGTAGAGTGAACGGAGACATCGGACTCCGACGCTGTCTTGGAGAGTACCATGCTGAAGGAAGAAAACACAGGGTGTTTAAAGGCTGTAATAGAGAAAGGGTTGGGGTAGCTGGTTTACTTGGAGAAGAGGGTGGGAGATTTGTGGGCTTATATAGAGAAGGAATGGGGCCCACCTTCGTCAAAATTAGTAGTTTTTTCTTGAACGTGGAAGGGAGCATCTTCCTTCCGACTTCCGACTTCCTTTATTTTTTTTCTAGAGAAAAAAAAAAAAGGAGAAAGAATTTCCAAAGTTGACCTTGTTAAGAAAGAGGAATTCTAACATCACGCGCTATGTCATTACGCTCACGGTGTTTTCGTCATTTACATCAAGGTTTAAAGGAGGCCGTTTTAACGGTATAACGGACTGGGGGTGTTACCATTAAAACAGAAAAAAAATGGCCAGGGGGCAAAAATGGAAACTGAATTTAACGGATTTTAATAATATTAACTGAATTTAACGAAAAAAAAATGCGCTGAAATTCAAAATTCAAAATTTAAAATTTGAAAAATGAAAAAAAAATAGAATTTAAAGGAAAAATAACGGATTTTAACAGATTTAATAGCCATTTGTTTTAACGGTTATTAAAACGATTTTAACGGCCATTAAAACGAAAAAAAACATCCATTAAATTCAAAGCTTCAAAACGGGTTTTAACGAAACGGGGTTGGGGCATTACCATTTAAACGGCCGATAAGACCTTTTAAACGGCCATTTTTATAACCATGATTTACACAACGGCACGCGAAATGAAGATGATATAATTACTAAAAACACCCTTAATTGCTTGATCACAAGGTATCAAGTGAGAATGCGAAGTTTGAAGGCTTATAGCTACATGCGTGGCGCTTTCCACAGGGCCAATTAACATCTAAGGGGTGTTTTGGTAATAAATGTAGGGCCTATTAACATCTAAAAGTATGCCACGTGGCTCTTATTTTAGGCGGTCATCATCATTTTGACAGCGAAAGGTGCTTTCACAATTTGTGGGGTGCAAATTAAATTTCCCTAATGAATGCTTGCTGGGTGATTTCAATTATTAAACGGTACGGTATAGTTTAGTAACACCCCCCTAAAATTTTAAAGTAATTTGTAATACCCCCTTATACTTTCAAACTTTAGGATTACCCCCTTGACCTCATTTGACTAACATTAAAAATCTGACATACATCATGCGCCTGTTCATGCACCTATCGACGTGTGATTCAAGTCCGTTTTAACTCAAGTCAACCACTGTTAATTAAACTAGGTCAAGGTGGGTAATTCTAATGTTTCAAAGTATAAGGGGGTATTACAAATTATTATTTTCAAACTTCAGGAGGGTGTTACAAAAATACCCATTATTAAAATACCCTTAGATATTAGACAAGACCCGAAGAAAGTGGTGCAGTGGCTGGAGCACATTGCTAGCATGCTATAGATGATCACCATGCTTCAAAGATACAGTAATCTAATCAGACGGTAAAGATCTACTACGAATCCCGAAAATGGTATTGCTTGTCGTCCTCCAAAACAATGTTCTTGACTTTTGTTTTTTTTTTTTTTGATCAAGTAAACAGCATAAGAATTAGTCAAGCTCTAAACCAGGGAAGCTTGGAACATGGGGATGAATAGTCAAATTCAAAATCTTGCACTGAAGTCAACCTAGTAGAATAAATAACCTTGACCAACTTGGTCAAAAAAGATGAACTAAAGTCCCAAAATCCCAATTACGAATATAAATAGAAGAAATATATATTAATTGGTAATATCTCTTAACCTAATATATAATATATTAATTAAATTAGAAATTATTATCTCCTTCTTTATCAAGAATCTATTTAAAATTAGTTATTTATATATATAAAAATAATAATTTCTAGCAATAGTGGGTGTCACATGCGCTTGCAATTAAGTGACAAAAAAAATTAAAATTTTAAGGAATAATAAGTCACACAGTAGCGTAAAATGCGCATTATTAATATCACTCCTAGTCATCCGATCACGTGACTTTGTTTTTTTTCGCATGAATCCAAACGTATTGATTTTGACTCATGTTAGGACATTCAAAAGCGACGCGGTGCACCGTAACCAAGTAAAATATTCAGTACATGAGCATGGGTTGGCTAAGGCGTTTCGAAGAAGCTAGCGATGCACTACGATGACGCTTTGACATATAATAAGCTCTAAATAGAGTCGAATAATGGAAAAATATTTGGATTTATATTTAATCGATCATCTGGAATCCTAGGGTCTGAAATTGTTTGAATCTTATGGTATGTCATAAAATATAAAAGGCAATGGATATAGAGAGGAGGAGAGAGGGATATGGGTGATAAGATATGGATGGGTTAAACAAATGACTAGTGGCCACGTGCATATGGCATCTATTCTATGAGCAAAGTATTTAATTTAATTATTCATAAGCATAAAATATTATTTCTAATAAAATAAATTAGTATCTTTAATTATTCGATCATAAACATAAAATATTGTCTTTAATTTATTTAATTTGATATAATTATTTTGCAATAGTTGCATGTGGAACACATGGCCATTAATCCTACCAACCCAATGGTTGTATTTATAAACATAAAATAAAATATTAAATTATTATCTTTAATTATTTATAAACATAAAATATTGTCTTTAATTTATTTTAATAAATTATTTTGCAATAGGTGAGGAACACATGGCTGTTAACCCTACCAACCCGATCGTTGTATATAGCTCATAGTTTTTGTCATTGCTCATACTTCCACACCATTCAAATAATGATTTTGATTAAAAAAAAATATAAAATGAAAATGAAAACTATATTTGATTGGTCAATAATTGTGATCATATCCTAATGTAGGCCCCACCATTGAAAATGATCGTAATGTCTATCCACAATTGGGTCATGCCTGAGAGCCCGCCGGAGCCCTATACTAGGAGGATAGCCTCAGCTTTCGACCTCGCAGAGGGTGAGAGTAATCTGGAGGATGGTTCAACTCGCGATCATTTGGGATCTCTGGATTGAGAGAAATGCAAGGGTATTTAAAGGAAAGAAAAGCACACTCCAAGATTCACATTTAAATATCAAGGCTTTACTCTTCAGTTGGGGGAGCATTCACCCTGAGATGAGAGACATATTCTTTGCTGACATGGTTTTATGGTTTGAAACTTTGATGGGTTGCGAGCAGTGCAGTGTAGTTTTTTCTTGTCTTTAGTGGTATATGTCACTTTCTGATAACCCTAAGATCTTCTCGATCTCTTTATTTATATATTTATTTTGATTGGATTTATCAAAAAATAAATAAATCATATTAAATATGGTTTAGCAATGTTGATCGACTTGGTTATGTGGGCCCCGCCATTTAAAACACTGAAGCTCATTGATAGGATATTATATATAAGAGGGAATAATAATTTTGTTGAGGAATGTATTGGCTTTATAATTTATGCCCTCGCATTCTAGCGAGGTTATGTTCAAACTTTAATTTTAAATGTTTTTTGATGGTAGAATTGAAGAACAAATACGTGAATGAAGAAAAAAAATAAATAAAAAGGGGTATTTTTTCAATAGTCCTTGAATTGAAATTAATTAGTAATACATCCCTATACTTTGAAACTTTAGGAATAATACTCCCTTGACAAAGTCTAACAATCAATGACTCGCGTTATAAATGCACATGTTAATGCACCTATGAAAGAACTAAAATTCATCGACGGCTAGATTAGGTCAAGAGTCTTCCTAAAGTTTGAAAGTATAGGGGGTATTACTAATTATTTTTTATTTTCGGAGAATATTGCAATTTTAGTGTTTATGTAGAAATTTATAAGTATTTACCTATCGAAAAATTTAAATTTTTTTTAAAATAATGTAACTCTGTGCGTGCCGTGCTGTTTGCAATTCGTTGTCGATCCCTAGCCCGACAAAAAAAGTTCGATTTAAAAAAAAAATCCAATCACAAACAGATCAAATAACCATAAAACTCCAATATATGAACGTTTTTCTAAATTTTAATCACATGAAATAGACAATCACAAGGACTTGTTCAATGGTCCATTTGAAGATTAGCCACTGATTTGACACCCAAAAATGGTTCCTTCACATATATTCTCTTTCCCTTAGGAGATTAAAACAATACCCTTACTTTTGTACAAAACTACAAAATTATCCTTGTAGTGAGCCACATGGCACTGTCTCATGCCTAGTTTAATCTTCTAGTAAGGGAATAAACTTTTTTGGGTTTTTAGATCTTTTACCCACATTAGTTATCTTCATTAGATTTTTTATTTTTTAACCTTTGAGCATTGAATTTGGGGTTCTATTCACACCATTTTTCTCCGGAGAACCAGTTTTTTTTTTTTTTCTTTTTTACATATGAATGTGGAAAGAATAAAGAAATGACGGTAAGGGGTACTTTTGTAATTAGGAGAGCCCATTGTATTTACATTCACGGTGTTTCTTTTGGACAAGGGTCGGTCCAAAGTCCTAGAAGCGAACGGTGAGACTCTGAATCCGCAGCAGCCAGCACACTGAGGGGGAATGACCCGACATTTGCGACGCGGCGCACCTAATTCCTTTTCTGACGTTGTTGGTAAAAACCGGAACCCACCGTTGGATCCACGTTCCACCGTCGACGGTGGTTAGACTACTCGACGAAAAGAATCAAACTGAGAACCGACGATATTGACATAAACTCTTCGACCTTTAGGATTGTGCCACCTTGCTCAGTCGGTAAGATTCGTGAGTGTATGATATGACGACCTGGGTCCCACAAGCGCTTTCCGAACGTCGGCTCACAGCTTATATGCCTAGATCTAGATCCGATCTGATAACACATGTGCTAGGTCCAAACTTGATATTATTTGATCAGACCAGATTGGATTATCGGATAAATCCGATCCACTGGTTATTCGTTCAGATAGATAAAGGGTCTTTATGTTAAAAGAAAGGGTAATTTTGTGATACCCCTGGTTATTCAGAAGTATTTTTTAGGGTTAGGCTCCAGAGCACTCCCTTTTGTGCCCCCTCTCGGGAGTTGTATTATTGGCCGTGAATTTCGAGAATCCAACGTTGGTTAGTTGTTAACACCGCCGAAAGTGAAAAAGTTGTGCCAGCTCAGCGCTAACAGTCACCGTTGGATTCTCGGGATCCATGGCCGAGAACACAATTCCGGAGAGACTGCACAAAAAGAGGGGGCTCCTGAGCCCGTCCCATTTTTAATACCCCCATGAACTTTCAAATTTTAGGAACACCCCTTTTGACCAAATCCAACCATCATTGACTAATTCCGGAGAGAGTGCACAAAAAGAGGGGGCTCCTGAGCCCGTCCCATTTTTAATACCCCATGAACTTTCAAATTTTAGGAACACCCCTTTTGACCAAATCCAACCATCATTGACTCACCAGTTCAAATGGCTCAATTTGAAAAGCGAAATTCTATTTGCACCCCATTTTTGTGTGAACACGCCCCACATCTATCTTCGGCTTATCTCTCTCTATTTAAAAAAATATATTTTTTTTGTGTGATCAATCTGCATCAACCAAACCAAGGGAACAATATGGATTTGTTCGGTTCGTGCAGACAAAAATTTCAATCGAACAATATAGATTTGTTTGGTTGGTGCAAACGAAGGTTTAAAGGGGACCGTTATAACGGTATAACGGACTGGGGGTGTTACCGTCTTTTACGTTATAACAAAAAAAAACGCCCAAGGGCAAAAATGGAAAAAAATTTGAGAAAATAACGGAAAAAAATGGAAGTAACGGAAAAAATGGTGCCGAAATTCAAATTTTGAATTTTAAAATTTGAATTTCAAAATTTCAAAAACGGAATATAATGGAAAAATAACGGAAAATAACGGCCGTTTTTTTCACAAAAATTTTCAGAAAATAATGGTCGTTATTTTCGTTATAACGGAAAAATAATGCCGTTATTTTCTGGGCGTTTTAACGGTCCATAACGTAGCGAGTTGTTTTCATAATTGAGGTGTTTTCAGAGAAAAAAAAAAAGGGGTGCAAATAGATTTTCCTAAAGTAAACTTAGAAATTCAAAATACCCAAACTGCCCTTCTACAATTAAATTTTCACAATGGCATTGCCAACTGTCAAGCAACACGTGGCTTATCTAATTAATATAAACCATCGATATTCAACTAAAACAGATGGCCAAGATTAAAACCCCTGGATTATTGCCTTGGTCCTACTATAAGACCATCCAGCTAAGGAAATTAAATGTGGGACTATCACATGTCCAATCACGCAAAGCATGACCATCTTCTCTAAGAAAACGAAGAAGGAAAAGTCTAATCATCCCCTTCATTCACTTCTTCGTTTCCACTTGGGTAATTAAAACCCTAACAACTTCGTCTCTCATGTATCGTCATTCCAAACTAGGGTTTGTTCATTTCAAAGAACGTGAAGAAGACTCTCTCTGTGGTCAACGGGGGGAATGACCCGACATTAGGGACGCGGCGCACGCCGCGCACCTAGTCCCGTTTCTGACGTTGGCAAAAACCAGCAACCACCGTTGGATCCAGATTTAACGATCGATGATCAGACCACTCAACCAAAGAACAAACCAACAACCGACTACGGTAAATGATATTGACATGACCCCTTCGCCTTCCTATCGTGCCGAGTAGAACTTCGCTGACCGTGATGACCGCACGCCCACAATATGACCGGAGGAATTTGAGCATTATTGACCATTAATACAAGGATCCAAAGATATGATGAAATCACTAATAATGCTGATTTTTGGTTTGTAGATCCACCTAGGGATTGGCCAAACATCCATACGGTTAGCGTCCTATAAAACTTTGCCACGTGGCTCATATTGTGGGCGGTTATGTCTATCGACGGTCAGGGAAGTTTTACTCCTTCGCTCGTTTAACTACCGACGACTAAAATCCGCTTGCCTACAAATAAAACAAAGAGAGACCTTTGGGTCCCGTCCAATGTCCTACAGGTAGGGCTGTCAACGGATCGATTTGAGATAATACATATGTTAGATCCAAATCTGATCCGAAAAGATTTTGACTAATAGGATCCAGATCCGATCTGATAACACTTAGTGAATCTCGGACCGGGTTCGATTTAAAATTCAATAACACTATAAGGTTTGATGAAAGGTGGCCAAAAACTAATGGATACAAAAAGATATGATTTCTGATCATATCCTTACGGATCGGATCAGGGTGGGTCCAAAACATATATCACACCTTATAGGTCTAGAACCAATCCAATAACACATATACTAGGTCTAAACCTGATATCGGATCGAATCGGGTTATGGGATAGATCTGGTCCACTAACAGCTCTATATACAGATGAAAATGGGCCGGGCTTTATGATAATAAAAAAAATGGGAAATTTTTGACATACCAAGTAATAGGCTAAAGAAACAATAGGAAGAGTTGAACCTTATACTTTCGATATGGACAAAAGGCCGGAAAGCTTTTCTCAAGGAATGGATCTTTGTTAAAAACGAGACTAATGAGAAACAAAGTTCCTCTCTTAGTTATCACGATTGACCCAATTGAGAAAAATTGTTGTAGATTCTCATTCTCCAGACATGACCAGGGAGAGCTTGAGAAGTAAAGATAGAGGTGTATAGAGATGGAAGGTGTATAGATTCTCATTTTCCTAAAACCGGAGTCTTTTGTTCTTCAAATCAATTCTTTTTAATTAGACCTTTAGGTTTCATTTTTAAATAAAATCCTATTTTTAATAGTATAGTAGTCTAAACACTATGGATTTGTTCAGTTGGATCAGGCCAAACATACTATTTTCTAAAAGAAGAAAGATTGCAGAGAGAGGGAGAGATAGAGAGAGAGAGACGTGAGAGAGAGAAAGAGTGGTGGAGATAGATACAGTGAGAGATATAGAGATAGAGAGAGAAGTAGAGGAGAGAGAGATGTGAGAGTGAGAGTGCGATGGAGATAGAGAGAAAGTAGGGAGCTAGAGAGAGAGATGTGAGAGAGAGTGAAATAGGGGAGAGAGACATGAGAGAGGGAAACATGGAGCAAAATTTGGGCTGTGGGGTGTTTTCATAAAATTTGGGCTGCAAATAAAATTTTCCATCATCGATGGCATCCACCTCCAATCTCCATGGATTATCTGATAGCATAAAATCGATTAAGTACTCAATGCCCTTTATGATCTAGTCAAGTCATCCAACCAAGTGTAAGGGATATTTTTAGTACATACACGTGGACCATTGTGATCATGACATGTGGCAGGCATGATCTAAGACCATAACACACGGTATATACGATCCGATACTAATATCTGGGCCGAGACCATATCTGGGCTAACATAAGCTGTGACATCGGGGGTGCATTCGTGTCAGATCGACCTCACGGAAGATTTTATTCTATTAATGACCTCGGCTAGTGTGTCATTGGACCGATATTGTTCTGGACGAATGAGAACGCTGAAGAAAGAAGACGCCTTGTAATTGAATCCGAGATAGGATCCGAAAGGAGATACACGATAAGAATGAGCGAACCTGTTGTACTATTCCCACGAACCATGATCTATGCCACATCACGCATAAGACAAGCGTTCTTGTACGGACTAGGACGGCCTTTATCGTGATCCTTTACATGTCATCAGGTTCAATATCTATAAATATAGAGCTACATTAATGAAGTAAGTAAGCAATCTTGATCCAAAAGTTATTATTTCTTAATTGAGATAAAAGACTGACTTAAGCATCGGAGGCTCTGCGGTGGAATACCCACTAACGGAGTATATTAATTCCAGGTTCTCTCGGTGAGCTTGGAATCGTCTTCGGTTCGATCGGATCAGTGGACGGTGATCTCGGATTGTAGAATGATGGATACGGATTCAACATCAGTCTACTCGGAAAAAGCATATCTCAACTTCGGGAAGGACAATTTTTTACTTGATTTGTGGTCGTTGATTCGGCTCTGACGCGCATTTCAAGGGGGTGTGGGATTTTCCCCTACACCAAGGATGACCCATGCAAGACCACCCATTCAAAGCCAGAATCAAGCACATGCAATGGAATTCAATGGCCATTTCCATGTTGTCACCCTCATGTGCCATGTCAGCAGATCCGATCAAGTCATGCATCATTACCCACAGAGATTCTCATAACATCTCGATCTCTGAATAAAATTAATGGCTTACAAATGAATGTTAGTTATAAGCAACTACCATGTAATGAAGACCCTCTCTTGACAACCCTTAATTTACTCTAGGCGTAACAATGTATATTAAAGGGTCCACGGGTCTAACACAAGGAGAATGCTGGCCACACAGCCAAACAATGCACTCCAACAACACCCTCCTCAGCACTTGACCAAGGACTTGAATCCACGACCTATTGGGGCCTCTCTGCTCTAATACAATGTTGACAGCCACTTAACTCTAAAAGCTTATGTTGTTAGGGAGACGTAACAATGTATATCAAATGGTCCATGGGTCTAACACAAGCAGAGTGCTGGCCACACAACCAAACAACACCACCCTCTACAGAAAGAAACTTTCTAAACTGAAGAAGGAAATTGCCATATTGCATCTTCTTCTATCTCGCTTAAAACTGCTCACTGGGCTAAACCAATCCGTTATAACAGCCCCACTATAGACTAAAAAGCTGTCCATATTGTCACTTTAGTTTTTAATGATGTCCTCAACTCAATACTCCAATAATTTTTATTTGGGTAACAACTACTCATCTGCAATAACAGCTTTGTTGACAACTTTGTATTTAATATTCCATTGAAAATGAGATGCCCATTTATTAAAGTAAAAGAAATCATGAAGTGAGGAAATAAAAATCACAAAATGACAAACAAGCTTATCAACAAAGCTGAAGAGATTGAGGGGGGAAATTAAAAGAGGTTTAGGGGGTGTTTTTTTTTTTGCTAAATAAGGAAATTGTATTAAAATAGAGATTATACAGAGGAATTGGAAGCCCCACTCAAGTCACAAAACGAAAGTAACCCTTATCAGGGTTCTCTAAGTTGGTCAAGAATTGGGGTCTAAATCTCCACCATTGTTTGTGACCCTGTTGCAATTTGCAATCATAGTTAGCACAAAAGTCTGCACCAAAATTAGCTTCCCTCCAGGTTGAGCTGAATTGAATCCATTCAAGCATGGAATAAGTCTTTTAATCGAAAAAAGGACTTGTCCAAGTCTAAAAAAGGCGATCCAAACACCCCCTTAATTTGGTACCTCGGAATAAAGGTCTTTTTTTCTATGGACAAGACGCCCATCACCCTAATCCATATATCTCATATAGTCCATCAAACCTTAGTTGTTCATTTAAAAGAAAATAAAGGCAGGAGCTAGCATGACTGCATGAGTCTTGTGTCTCATGCCTCACGCCTCGAGGCTTACGTCTCGTGCATCTCTCATGCTTCACGCCTGGATACGTCTCGAAGTCTTGACGTCTTCTCCTTTTAAAATAGCACTGATAATGCCCCACTATTTCCACACATTTATTAAATGAAGAATATTTATACTAATAATACATGCAAATTGTTTATTATAGATTAAAAAAATTCATAATTCAGCATCTTAGGTCAACAAACTCCATTAGTCTTCCCACTTGTCACTAATACCTCCTTAAGAACAATTTCGGGCTTTTCTTGATTCCAATGCACAAAGGTCATCACTGGCATGCGCAGTGCAGCATTATCACCATCCCCCACGTTCCCACTTGGTCTCATTTCAACTGTGAACGTAATCCTTGGAATGGCTGGCGTTTCAAGGAGCTCACTCAATGCACTTTCCACATGGGTGATCAGCTTCTTGATGAGTTGCCGACTTAGGTCCTCTCGCACCACGACTCGGAGGATGGTGACATGCTCGGCATTGGCCGGCATCGTGTAAGCCTACACAAGCCATCCAATGGTGCCTTAGAGCCTTTGATAGCTTAAATGCTAAGCTTTTGTTCTTGTCCTTGAACGCGAAGGCCACCAAAGGTATCCCTATGTCCTTTGAAACGATCTCAAACTGTCCAATTTTCTCTAGTCCTTTTTGCAGCAGCTTCGTGTTCTCCATGCAATTTCTCATTACGTTCTTGTAGCCCTGCATCACACAAGTTAGTATTGGATTAATGTGCACATAGAAATGCGAAAACTTGACTCATTGAGTAACCATTTCCCTCTTCCTAATAGGATTGGAAATCCTGTATTTTACATATATACATACAGACGATTGAGTCCTTGGGTTTCCGAAATAGTGTAAAAAAAAGTGCTTCCAATCATTACTATTTGACTCGATCGGACCTGTTCTAAAAAGGTTGAGGTATATCGAATTATTTGTTTTCATGGACAAAGTCAGGGAAAACCTCTGAAATGATTTCAATATTGGACCCTTGGACAAATAATAGTTCCGAATCGAATCTCTTTAGAAAGAAGATCTTTTGTCTCATGGTAACCTGCTCCAGTCCTCCTATGAAACTTTAGTTATTGGGTTAGCCATACTCCACATGTTTCTAGCGATTCACATGGCATCATTAAATGATACAAGACTTGAAAGTTCCTCCAAATTGACTATGACTTGAGTCAACTCAATGAGTCACATTTTAATATGAAAAGGGCATTTTAGTAAAAAAAAAACCCTGAAATTTGAAAGTAATTAGTATTATACCTCCTATTATACTTTCAAACTTTAGGATTACTCCCTTGACCTAGTTTAACAGTTGTTGACTTATGTTAAAACGGACTAGAATCACATGTGGTTAGCATTGTACTTGCAATATTATAGTCCTTTAATAGGTGCATTAAGGCACATGATGCATGTCACATTGTAATAATAAAATTATGAATAAAACTATAAATTATAAAAAAATACTAAAAAATAAAAAAAATAAAATTTATGGAGAAAAAATAATGGGTATTTTAGTAACACTACCCTGAAAATTGAAATTAATTAGTAATACCCCCTTATATTTTAGCTGTACACAATGTACAGGAAGACCACCATGGTGGAACATCTAGTGCAGCAAGGATTCTAGGCACCCTCGCACGCAGCCGGCATCAAGCACAGGGTGTAAGTACGATTAACATACCTTAAACCGGAGAGTAAATGTCGTCGTCAAGCAACGTTTATTCTCATGGAACTTATATTCTCCCAAGTCGTAATATTGTATTAATTTCATAATAATGCCTGTATGCGTTCATTACATACTAGTCGACTGAAGTTAATTCGAAGTTGTGTTATTAGCATGATCAAATGTCCCCCATAACAAAGTTTGATTCATAGTAACTTACAAACTAAACAAAATGCTTAAAAGTTTGCAAGATGCAGTTCAGTTGATGCTTTTCTGTGGCTCGATCGAGGATTAGAGATTTATTGTAAATTTTAATACCGATGAACAGGAAAGAAAGATTCTTGGGGACGGTGTGTTACCTCAAAGCCCATGCGTAAGAACTGATAATATTGTGCGATGATCTGACTCGATCCTGCACAAACTGCACAAAGAACTTTGTTTATAATTTCGGTCTAACTGATGATTATTCTACTCTATATTAATACTTGATATATGTTGAATCATTTCATAGTTAAACAAATTAATTATAGTTTGCGACGAATAAAATGTTGATCATCTATGTAACAAGTGACGGTGGTTGTCTTCCCACTTATACCCCCTCTTATAGGCTTCAATAAAGAAGGGTCGAGATCTTATCCCCCAACTGGATATCTCAACCACTCATACCCAATTTTGGCAAATGCTTTGTCGAGGAGTGCTGTTGGCATAGGCCACCCACTAGTCTCATATAAATAAGAGTTTCTCAGTTAAAATCTAAAATTCAAAACCAGTTTACACCCATTAAACCATTAAAAATACTTGTGTGCATTCAAGATTATGTTTGGAGAAGTTGAGGGTAAAGGTTGGTTGATCCGCTGCAAGGTAGTTGATGTGGAAGATGAGTTCTTCAGGTAAGTCTTCTTTGCTCCTCCAGATGACCCAACCAACTCCGGCATATACAAGGCCATACTTGTGGCCGTTGACATTGATGCTCTTCACTAATGGCAGTCGAAAATCCCACTCTAGCTCAAGGTAAAGGAAAGGTGCAACAAATCCACCACTCGCTGCGTCTACATGAATCGGTGTATCCCACCTATCCAACAACACAAAATCTCTGATGATTATAAGTAAATATGGAATGCGAAGACGTACACCCGATGTACAAATAAAAGGTGCTGTTGAGAAAATAAGTACCACTAAAGTTACATTTGGTGGACCAACTGACAAAAAATTAATCTGATTCTTAATTTTTAAGCATTGGATTAGAGTCATTTTTTTATTTTATCCGTAGAATTTGAGCATTAATTATTTAGGGTATGAAGATCTAATGGTTTGAAATCACTAATCAAGTTGATATTGGTATGTAGCTCCACCTAGCGACAGGCCCAACATCCATAAGGTTGGGCCAAAAGTAAATGAAGAAAGGTTTTGAGCTCACAATCCTTAGGAAAAAAAAAGAAAGAAAGAAGGGAAACGTGCTGTACCAAGTTTTCTTGTTCTTTTCGGCAAGGAGATCATTCAAGTGTTTAACGTCCTCAAATCCTCCGTTAAGGGTGGACCCCAGTATCGCAGTGACACATATTGTGTTCTCGTCCACCATTTCCACAGCTTGTACAGGGTCCATCCACTACCAAAAAAATGACTTTCCTTAGTAGATGAGGTTCCTTTTGCCAGTGGCTACAATCCGTTGGCCTGTTTGGGCGGTTTAAATCTGCCGGGAAATGCAATTACCACCGCCAAAATTTTTTATTTTTATTTTTTGCGAATTGAGATCCCCGGCGGTTTAAAGCTGCCGGTATAAGTACTTATCGGCAGCTATAAACCGACGGGGATCTCAATAAGGCCATCCACCAAATGCCTAAACTGCCCTTATGTTTTCTTTTTAAGGAGAGGAGACAATGAGGGTGTTTTTGGTCTTAATACCGAAAGAGCTCTATTAGGCTCTTTTCTATTTCGCGGCCAAGAATTCCCTTGTGCGCCTAACTAGTTGTCTCCCATTTTCTTTATCTCTTTCTCTCGTTTTCTCAAACCTCTCTCTCTCTCTCAATCTCATTCTCTCTTGTGCGGGAGGAACGATGGCTTGCTCTATTAAAGCTGTTCTCCATCAACGTTTTGGTCTTAGGTATGTCTCTTTGTCTCTCTCTTGTTTTCCTCTCTCAAGCTCTAATCCGTCTCTCCTTCTCAGGGAGAACAAACACTAATCCCTCTTGTTCCCGGAGAAGGTGGCAGTTCTGTCCATTTCAAGCCAAAACCCTAAAAAATAAAAGGGTTTGCAAGAAATGAGAAGATTAGGGTTTGTGATGTGGGTGTACTTGGAAAGGCTAGATGTGGGGGTGTCGGAGGGAACGAAAATGGGGATTTGTATGTGGACCTACAAACCAAAACTAAACCTGATCAGTGATTTCTAAACGTTGGATTGATTTCTAAACGATGGATTGAATTTATTTTCATGGGTTTACTAAACCAGATTAGTGATTTCTAAACATTGGATTGATTTCTAAACGTTGGATTGAATTTATTTTCATGGGTTTACTAAACCTGATCAGTGATTTCTAAATGTAGGAGATTAGGGTTTGCATAGTGATTTTTACCGTAGGAATTTGAGCATTATTGAGTGTTATTTGGGTGCAAAGATCCAAAGGTTGTAAATATCATGGTTCAAGAAATTTGTTCATTACACAGTACATCACAAAGTCAGTTAAGAGTTAGGTTGGTGTGGATGCCCAAATTTGCGGATTGAATGGTGGGTTCTGTTTAATCTACAGTATATCTTCTGTACAATCTATATGTAGTATATCTAAAAGATCTCAGCCCCCTTTATTGTGCCATGTGTACTGCTATGCCATTGTTCTTAAGGTTTACCCTGTGGCTATTTTGGATGTTCACAAGTGAATATTATGATGTGTAGGGGTTTGGGTATCGGTATATCTGATCACTGAATATTTCTACTTACTAAAGTTGCATTGCACCTACCGGGCTTATGATTCCGTGGATGAAATCACTGCCAACTTTTCAGTTGCTTCAACCCCGCTGGAACTAAGTAAATAAATTTGCTTGAATCTCTTAGCTTTGAGATGAATTTCAGAATTTTCAATATGATGCAAAAAAAGAAACATCAATAATTTGGATACCATAACAGGTTCTAAGTGGACATTTGGGAAATATGATCTATTTTCATTCTAAAAGATGGTCAGTCTGCAAACAAGAAGTTAAATTATTTTTGTTGTTGCCATTGTTTCTACTATTCTAGTGGACTATGATGCTTCATTTCCAAAATATAATTTGCTTCCTTATCATTGATTTTTCGTATGAATGTCAATGACTTTCCGTATGAACGTCTACTAAGGGGTTGGCTAAACATCCATATGGTTGGTGGGTTCCAGATGGCAATAGTGAGTGACAAAAATGGTGCTAGCTTACGCTTTCGGATTAAGTCACAGCTTGTTACCTCGGACCCCAACACGAACATTAAAAAGCTCACATCCGAATATCGTTGATTTCTATCCATTGGATTTTGAGCATTGTAAAATGATGCCTCTTCTAGTCTTTGTAGTAACTTTTTCTTGTTTGGAGCTCTTAAAGGCACAAAACAAGACTTGTAAAGATATGATTTTTGTCTCTAAAAAACACCTGACCCTACTCTGAAAAAAATTCTTTTGCAATTATCATTTTTGTCCTTTTTAGATCATTGAGGTTGCTTTGAATGCCATTCCCCTGATTTGTTTATTGTAGGTGAGTGCCTTTATCTAGGAGGGTATTTTATTGTAAGAGGAATTGGGAAGGTAATATTATGATTGTCATCCCGTAAATCTACTTTTCAATCTCTGGGAGTACTTTATTTTCATAAAAAAGTGATCAATTGACATAATTCACAAATCCATACAACATTCATTTGGTCTTATTGCTGTTGTTCTTCATCTTTATGTAGACAACATTATACTGATTAGTTTGGGCTGTTGCCCGCAGCGTGGTTTGCCTCCCATAGATGTGATTATGTTTGACTCAAGACTAAGCAAGCGTACCCTTTTGTTTGGAGGTGGCTTGTGCATTTTGGGAATCTAACGTTGCTTATATCCTTGGTGTGATTGGACTGTAGTCTTAGGTGTCTTGACTCCTTGCGATTGGGGATGACATCCTTCTTTATAGTTATTTGGTGCAGCATTCTCTCTATAATCACAATGATTGGGATTTCAAAGTTTCTTATGGTCATGGTGAGTTCTAGTTTGCATCATTGTTGCTCTTTGCTTTCTTCATTTTCTTTGACACTTTCACAAAAAAAAATTCTTGAATTTGTTAGTGGGTATCTTAAATTTTGATTGTTTAGATAAGTATTAGCCTAAGTGAGAAATAACTTTTTTTCTCTGATTCATTTGAGAATTTACTTTTTCAAAGCATACCTTGATTTTACATCTATTTATATATTTCTTACTTCTCTTTATGTAGTGACTAGCACATCCAAACTTCTTTTCTGTGTATTGAACTAATTTGTTGAAGAAATAAAATAGCATTCATAAGAGCATGCATTTCTAAATAGCTAAAGTTGACTACAATTCCGGCACACAAGGCTGTTCTTAGATAAGAACAGTTTATCTAGAAGTTTGTCAACTTCTACGACTTACTATTTGAGACTTGTGAGCTGTGACAGCAGACTATGGTAGGAAACAGTGTTTTGACATCCACCCCATGTTTCAGTCTTTTGTTCTTCAACAAAAGAGATTCCTTTTCTTTCTTTTCTATTGACATCCACCCCATTTTCACTGACCCTAGTAAAATATTCACATATGTACAAAGTATAAAGCATGATGTGATCAACATGGGTTTTTAATGATGTTCACAGGTATCTGTCAACCTAGTTTATCATGGATTTGGATTCCACAATCCCATTTGAGGCTCTAGCACACTTGTTTACAGGAAAACACAAAGTGCGTCTCTCTTACTGTCTATTGGGAATGCTAAGATTTTGGTGTCTAAGAAAGATTAAGCAACTATTCACAAGGTAACGGTATTAACCTCTAGAAAATTTTTGAGTTCATCACCTTTAAAGAGTTTTGTAATTCAATTTCCTTTCCACTTTGGCTTGCTTGTGTGAATTTTCAGGCTTAGAAAGGACATTAGGGTCAGCTATTTCTGGATAAGATGCACTAGACTTCTATGTGTAAGTAACCTATGAGTTTTTAAGTGATGAATTGATGATGATAGAGAACGGTATAAACTGTAATTTTTGTTGTAGGTTACATCGTTTCTAGTGCATTGTGCTGGGTGCCTCTATTACTTGCTGGCCGATCTATACCCGCAACAAGGTAAGACATGGATTGGGTCGGCGAACCCGAATTTTAGAGAATCATGCCTTTGGATTTGATATGTTTCCACCATTTATTGGTCCATCACTACCATGAGCACTGTTGGCTACTGTGACTTGCATGCTGTGAACAGTAGAGAGATGATTTTCAACATATTCTGCATGCTTTTTAATCTTGGCCTCACTGCCTCCCTGATTGGAAACATAACCAATTTAGTCATTGAAGGAACATGTCGAACCATGGAATTTGTAAGTCTATTTCTCCTATTAGATTGTAATTAATGTTCGCAAACACATATAAGAATTTACTACATGGGATTGAATGGATTCTATCACCATTAGATCAATAACTCTTTCATGTTAATACCACTTCTGGGAACTTGAATATTCTTGCATAGACATGTTGAATGCTCATACACTAAGGGGGTGGATTTCAGCTGCCCTTGGATTAGTGAAATAGCAACATAAATTGGTCTTTTGAGGGATAGAGTCTGACATTCATTTTTTCATTTTTCACTTTTTTGGCATATTTCTGGTGGTGTTTTGATAGGCTGAAGGTACATGCATTTATAACTCAGCAAGTAGATTCTTGGTCTGTCATTGTGAAAGTTTTGGATTTAGTTCCGCCCACTAGAAAGTGATTCTCATGACTAGCCAGAATATGCTATGCGGGGTCTACATCATTCCACTAATTGATCACAAATATCTTATTTTTATAACTTTTAGTTGGTTATCTATGAACTCCATTTTTTATGCCAGTAAAGAGTGGACAATACATGATTGGACAGAAATTTAGGGGAAAAGTTCATTATGAATAGGGCTGATATAGCTACATCATTGTTTGCCTCTTTTCTTTTTCTTGTTTCTAATAATCTCTTGAAGATCTGCGTTGGGGTTTTTGTGCCGTTCTTATAATATTTGGTATATGAACATCTCTTTATTTCACCCCCTTTAAAGAACTGAAAGGTCTCAACTTATCTTGGAACCCATTACGAACTAAAAATTCATGGTCTAAGTTGACTGGCTAGGTTGTTGAGAGCACACTGAAAGCAACCTTTGTTTTTTTGGAGGCAAAAGCCTTATTAGAAGACCCACTTGGAGAAAATTCAAAAAAATATTTTTCTTCTAAGTGTATTGGTGTAAGGGTGTAATGATAATTGAGACGGATAAAGTTTTGAGCTTTTTTCATATTTCGTTTTGGTGTTGGGGTTATGGATTTTCTTTCTTCGCTTTTAGGGGTTCGGGATTCTAAATCTGAAGGTTCGAATGTCATTGCTATTGTTGATTATATAGAAATGTTATAAGTTCATTTGTTGAGCTTTGATGGTTTTCTCTATATCAAATTTTAGTTAAGCACAACCACATTGTTCGCCCATGTGCCTTTTTCGGAGGTAATTAAATTGGGATTTTTTGTAGGACCTACTTTCTTCATAACATTCATTGATGGAGACTGACAGCATACTTCGGTGGCTGATTTGGTTATATGTTATTCAAGCATACTTTCTTCATGACATTCAAAGTTATATGTGATTCAAGCCTCAACTTCTCATACTTCGATGGCTTATTCGGTTTCGTCGCCCTTGAACAATAACACCAGAAGAACACGTGGATACCGGTTGATTGAATGGATTCTATCACCATTTTTGCACTCCAATGGTCTATTTTGTTTTAAGTTGCTATTTTATCTTATTTTGTTTTAGTTGCATATATTGTATTACTAAATAAAATGAAACTGGTCTACAGTTCATATTTTTTATACAAATTGATCAATTATGATATTGCATTTATGTTCCAATCCTGCAGTCTTGGTCATTATTGATGTCCAACCTAAAGAGCTGGGAATTCCAACCAAAACTTACTACGCTGTACAAGAGGTCAAAGAGGTAAGAAAATTTAGTATTCTTACGTATGTGCAGTGTGTGAGTTTCTTGACCGATCATATATTATATCTTGAGCTTTGGTACAGAGGACATGACTGTCTAGGACTCTTGTACCGATATTGAGAGAGACTAATAGAAACCAAAAACATCTTCTTTTACAGTTAAAGCCATGGTTTTAAGTCTTGGACAATCCCGAGTTGGATCACTTGAGTCAACTCGTGATCGCCCTTGATCGAGCGACATGCTACACCTAGGCTGACATGCCCGAGACAACATTTTTATCTTATTTTTCACATTGTTTCGGTCGAGACAATCCAGGTGATAGAAGGCCCCAGTCCACTAACCACATGGATGTTTAGCCCACCTCTTGTTGGACATATAAACCAAATATTAACTGATTGGTCATCTCTAGCCATAGATTTTAGTACCTTTTAGGATTTGATTCTAGCCATTGGATTCAGGCATGCTTTTTGAGTTGTAAATCTAATGGCTAGAATTCATCAATGAAGCTGATTTTTAGTGTGTTATCCACCAATTAATATGTGGGTTGAACATCCACACAGTCATTAGGCACAAAAAATTATCTATGTCGGGCTGTGAGAGTCCTTTGCATGGACTGCAACGGAAGTCCTGTTCATCTAAATTTTTTCAATAGCTTTTGATTATCTCGAATAGTTGTTAAATAAAATTTTCTACCATATAGAGTTAAAAATTTTAATTAATGCCATATATTAATGGGTCAGATCGGTGGACAACCATTTTTGACAACTATTTTGGCGGACCCACATAGAAGATGAATCAATGGCTGATTTTTGGTGAGGATGATATCCTTACCATATAGATCACACCACCCACCCCCCCACCAACCCCCCCCCCCCCCCCCCCCCCTCCTGAAAAAAAAATAAAAATAAAAAATCAGCCCATTCTGAAATTACCCCATCAAATGTGATTTTCAAGTTACATGGTAAAAATAAATGGTCCATATTTCTTCAACTTCAAACTAGTCTATGAATATCGGAAAGGTTTGAATTTTTGAGAGGATGATCTCCTTACCATAGAGATCATCCTCACCAAAAAGCAGCCATTGATTCATCTTCTGAGTGGGGGTCCGCCAAATGGTTGTCCCCCAATCCCGATCCTATACTAATATATTAAATATTAAAAGGCCACGTATGGAGTTTTCGCCTTAGGCCTCAACTTGCATCGAGACGGCCCTGCGGCCTTGCAACAGAGATGTTGCTTCTTTATAGAGCTGGTTTTTCAGTTTACCTTTTGACATACATCTCTTTCATCTTACTTTCAAAAGGAAAAAAAATAAAAGAGGAAAGAGAGCGTACATTTAGTTTTCTTTTTCCCTATACAGGTTACTGGCAACATACTTGTGGCCTTGACGGGGTTGGATGCACGACTCCAAGATATATGTAGTTATCATTGTAAGGAATATTTTCATATTCAATTTGGCAAAGATTTCGTTTGACATAAAAATATTCTTGTAACCGTTTCTACGAGCATTAGTGTAGTGTGAGATGTTGTGATATGCATACTTCACCAACTATGTAAAAATTAAAAGATAGAGACAACAAGAATTAGACGGTTGACGACATGAGTCATCTGAGTAACTGTCGATTTGTCAGTTAACGATCGTGTACGCTCGATTAGGAAGGTAAGTGACTTAGTGGTCATAGGAGTTGATTAAAATGAATAAAATATAATGGTCAAACTTAGTCATTGGACTGACCCGAGTCTAAGTCAATTATATTGACTAATGGGATAGTCCATGTATTCTCAATCGATTGGATACATTGTGTAATCGATTGGAGACTACAAGGCAAAAACTCAGTTGAATCCAATCGATTGGAGACTACGATGCAAAAACTTATTTGAGCACAATCGATTAGAGACTGTGAAATCGATTGAATCTTCAGGACATAAATCTATCTGAGCACAATCAATTCGAGACTCTGTGAAATTGATTGGAATATTCGGGACAGAAAGTTATATGAGTCAAATCGATTGGAGAACCATGTGCAATCGATTGGTGCCTTCGGAACAGAAATCTTATTGAGGCCAATCGATTGGACACTTATCCCCAATCGATTGGATACTTATCCCCATCGATTGGACCAAGTGTACAATCGATTGGACCTTGAACAGAATTGGTCTTTCTCAGATCCGAAATTCTTAGTTCATTATCCCACGTTCCACATGACTCAGGGTCTTGAAATTCTATAAATAGAACCCTTCTATGTCTTCTCTAAACACACAAAGAGACACAGAGAGCGACTCAATCTTTAAGAGAGAGAAGAAAATGTTATATTTATCAGAGTGTCTATTCGAAGAGCAAGAAATTTATTTTCTATTCACATCTTGTGAGCTTGATCCTTTCTCAGCTTAGGCCTTCCACTTCTATATTCGACCTAGTAGCCTGAGTGTACTAGTGTGACTCAACACCATTTGAGCAACTTAGGGTTCAGGGTGTATTGAATCATTCACCTTCTGCAAAGACGGGAGTGTTGAGAATTAAGATCGAATGAGCCGATCGACGGTAGGTTTGGGGTGTACCAAACTGAACAAGCGGATAAGGCTTCTTGGCTAGAAGGGTGTGCGTGAATTCATAGCGTTGATTCAGAGGACGTGGACGCATCGGTAGTAGGTCTTGGCTAAGGTTGGAAGCTGTATTTGTAATGGTGATGCGTAGGTAACCTTTGTTTCATTTAACTTTTCAGTTAGTGATACTTTTCGTCTGGACGTAGTCCCGTGGTTTTTTATTTGCTAAGGTTTCCATGTAAAAATCTCTCGTCTTGTGTGATTGTTTGTTTGTATTTCGCAATCTATCTTGATTAAATCAAACGACAAAAAGATAATATACCACAGAGGTATATTTGATTTGAGTCGGTTGTGATAATCTTTTATCAAACAACTAAGGCATGTGATTTTATTCCCTTACCACCGTCTAGTAAAACTATGTAGGTATAATTAATTTTTAAATACATAATCAACCCCCCCCCCCCTTCTAGGTATATTGAGTTAAAGAGAACGGACCGGTAAAATTTCAATCTTGATCTTGTAATTGATGGAAAGCATGACTCCAAGAGATATGTGGTTATCTTGATCTTATAATTGATGGAAAGCTCCCACTAAATTATGAGATTTTGTACTATTTACAGGTACATTTTTTCTTTATTTTTTAGCTTTTCTTTTTGTCCTAGTATCATGGCTGTAGTCTTTTTCGAGGAACAACTCAATCAGTGGATTTTCCTTCCCATATTTATTTCATATACTAACCAATTGATTAACATTCAATTTCCTGAACAAGTTCTTCTAAACTTTGAGTTCCACGTAGTTATTATTGAGTTTTCCGCCATTTTTCTTCTTCTTTGTTATTATTTCTTTCGCCCTGCTTTTGTTGCCTCCTTTTTCAGTATCATTCTGAAAAACGTTCATATCCCTCTTCCTGAAATAACTTTTTTTTTGTTGCATGGATGCTCATTATGTAAGGAGATCTAACAATATAAGCAACATCAGATAAAGTTCTTAACTTTAGGTTGGGAAAGAAGAAAATAAAAAAATAAATTACAAAGAAGACATATCATGATCTTCACCTACAGAGCAAACAAAAGTCTGATAAACTCTCATCAGGCTTGAGTCGTACCCGTTAGCTCTAGCTGCATCAAACTCTTACAAGAACAATTTGATGTCTTAACATTGCCATAGGCATTCAATGCATTTTGATTACAGCTACTCTGTTGGAAATTAACTTCAGCGTCGAAGTACCTAATTGAAGATCCTGATATGAGTGCTTTATGTCGCAAGGGAAGGAAAAATTAAGTTGAATCTGAAAAATCTGAAGTATATGGTGTTAATAATTGCCAAAAAGGGAAACGGGTATAAAAAACAAACCCTAAAAGTTTCATGTGATAGAGAAATGATTAGGAAATGGCAACGGAAATGTACAAAGAAACAATATGAAAAACATCAAGTACCCAATACCCATTGTCTAAGGGGTCTTAATTCTCGGTATGCCACATTTTATTGTCATATTGGGCCAAGTTAAGGGATTTTCTGGGGTGCTGACAGGTGCCTCACATTTATTTACATTCTCTTTTGGTCGTTCCTTTCATGAACACCCTTTCTTAAATTGTTAAATGTGTGCGATTTTGTCGTGAAAACTACTTATCAGTCAATCTTTATGGTGCTGAATGCCATAGAAGTTGATGGTGTCCTCTTTTAATATTATTATGATGGTGAGGCATGGCCATGTATGTCTATGACATTTATACAAATTGTAATTATCTTCTCACATGCTCACATGATGATGGTGAGGCATGGCCATGTATGTCTATGACATTTATATAAATTGTAATTATCTTCTCACATGCTCACATGCATCTCTTTCTAACACCACCTATAAATCCTCGTTTGTAGTGTTTGAATCTTGGCAACAACGATTACTTCTCCAACTTTTGATGAGATTAGAGGCACTAAGGCTTTATTTTTATGAGATTTGGACACTGAGCCACAGGTATTCCTCTCCACTTTTGAAAAAGAAAAAAAAAAGCCTAATCACTAAGAAAATAGGAAAAATTGCATTTTGATGGTTGTTACGCTATGACTCTTTTCTTTTTTCCATTGAGGACTTTCAATTATTAAGAAGAAAAAGACATAAAACCTTGTGATCTTTTATATCTAGTTCATTGGCATATAGTTTCAATGCAACCTTCTAGTTTTTCACATGATGTTGTGAAGATATTATTCTTTGATTATTAGTTTTCTTACTTTTGACCTTTGTCATTTTTTGCTTTCTTGGTTTAGGTTTGAAGGTGTCAATGCTGATGAAAAGCCAAAGTTATTGCCTGAACTAAATGAATTGGAGATCAGTCCATAGAGTAGGATTACAGTGATATGAAGGTTCTTCTTGGCCAGAATGGGTTTGCGTTGGATGAATCACGACAAATGGTCATAGCTGATGATCGTGTATGTGATGCTTATGTCAAGGATGATCTATGATCGTAGGCTTCTTACAGACCGCACCTAATGAATACAAGAGTATATAGCATTTCCTTTGTTGTTATTTCAGTGTAATTCACAAATGATTGTTAAATCTATTATTTTGTTGTTGATTTGCTCATTCGATTTCTTTTCATTTCAAGTGTTCAATGTTCTTTTGTTTATAATGATTATGTAAAGTAGGTGTTTGTAACGGATATAATAATTGAGATGAACTTCTGTTTTTATTTATCAATTGTATCTGATTTTTGTTTATTTGATCAGGTTGTGTAACATGGCTCGGTACATTTAAAAAAAAAAATTACATTCCTATTTTTTTTTTTTAAGTAAAAGCTTTACCGGCCGTTTTAAACTGCCGCATAAACCGCCGGAAATTGGCCGACGACGTAGTTAAAAGGCCAACACCGGCGGTTTATAAACTGTCGAGGAAATGTTAACTTCGACGGTTATGAACTGCTGGTGAAAGTAATATACCGTCGGCTCGAAGTCACCGGTGTTGGTCTTTCGTCGGCGGTTTTTAAACCGCTGGTGTTCGTCTTTTACTTGCGCTGTTGATGAATTTCCGACGGTTTATGCTTTGCCAGCGGTTTAGAACCGTTGGGAAAACCCATTTTCTTTTTTAGTAGTGATCACGTAAAACCCCTCTCTTAGCTTCACTTCTCTCAATTCCACTTCGAAATATCTTGCTAATTTCTCCTAACAGACTTGTCAAACAAATGATCATAATCATCATATTTTGATCATCCCTATGGCTACAGTTTTGTACAAGATATCCTAGTTAGGTGTGTTATATGGTCGGCCCCACCGTCAGATGTTTGACAATGTTTATACACTATATAAAAAACTATCTATATAATAAGGGAGCTCAGTTGTCTCCCCCTCTTATAGACTTCAATAAAGAAGAGCCGAGATTTTATCCCCCAACTGGACAGTGGATCTCAGCCACTCACACCAAATTTTGGCAAATGCTTTGTCGGGGAGTAGTATGGGCACGGGTCACCCACTAGTCTATTTAATAAGTAACAGTGGTTGTCTCCTCACTTATACTCCCTCTTATAGGCTTCAATCAAGAATGGCCGAGATCTTATCCCGCAATTGGACAGTAGATCTCAGCCACTTACACCTGATTTTGGCAAATGCTTTTTCGGGTGGGTATGGGCCACCCATTAATCTATATAACATGTAACAGTAGTTGTCTCCCCACTTATACCCCTCTTATAGGCTTCAATAAAGAAGGGCCGAGATCTTATCCCCCAATTGGACGGTGAATCTCAGCCACTCCCACCCAATTTTGGCAAAATACTTTGTCGGGGAGTGCCGTGGGCATGTGCCACTCACTAGGAATTTACAAGACTAAGACCTCAGGTATTATCTGTTAAAAGATTTCGTTACAGGAGCAAAGGGTGACACTATGCCAACATTGTGAACGGTGCACAATACACGTACACATACCTGAACGTTGGCACCAATGACAATATTGGGCTTGTCGTAGGTTTTGCCTTCTGCCTTTCTCTTGTTCTACCATCTCCTCTTGAATGCCAATCCAGCCAACATTATCACTTCCGAAGATCCGACGGTCCCAACTCCAACTGCATTTTCGGTCTCGCCGACTGGGGCATTAAACAGGTTTGCTATCATATTTACGCACCGATTCTAAAAAAAAAAAATAAAATCGAGAAAGGATATGAAGATAATAAATTAGAATGGAAAAATAGAAATAATCACAAAAACCATCTAAAGGTCAAGAATCGAATTGGTCATGCTCCATTACAGAAGCTACCATGGCATGTCATCATGGGATGTAACAAGCAAATCAATGCACGATTATATTTTGATTATGCATGCAATCCAACATCAGGTGGGTGGACCCTATATATAGCGTGCCACATGTGCATTGCACGAGAGTGAGCATCTTATGAAGCCCGTGTGAGGGTCGTGCCCCAACCCAGGTTTTGGCTTTAAACTAGTATAAATTCGTGAACCCTAAAATATCCAAAAAAAATTAAGGCTGACCCAAATTCGATCAAAACCCCTAATGAGTGAGCCAAACAAAGGCCGTTAATTCTTACTGGAAACATACCCGAAGCTCGGTGGTGATCGGGTACTCACTCGTCCATGTCTACGTAGTCTTTGTTCATCGCTTCAAACATTAACTTATTGCATTCCGGTTCCATCCATGTGGTGAGGAACGATGCTAAATTAAGCCTCGGATTACCATCTAAAAGCAGCTCATCATGTATAATTTGGTAATCTCCTTCCTTCGGGAATCGATCTCTCTGGCATCCTATATATGTACGCCATGTCAACACATTCTCAAAAAAAAAAAAAAAATGCAAGATGTCTACTTAAAATTAAAAACAATAAGATAATTTGATGAAAACCATATTTTACAATATTGAATAATACGTTAACCATGGACGTCGACGTGAATACAATACGCTCACCGGGTCACGTTTGCAGCTAATTAACTACTGTGTTGATATATTTTTCTTCGATATATTCTCTTGAACATATCGCGAAGCGAAAACTGAATTGACGACGCTAGGGGAGCTCCATGTGGTGAGGAACGATGCTAAATTAAGCCTCGGATTACCATCTAAAAGCAGCTCATCATGTATAATTTGGTAATCTGCTTCCTTCGGAATCGATCTCTCTGGCATCCTATATATGTACGCCATGTCAACACATTCTCAAAAAAAAAAAAAAAAAATGCAAGATGTCTACTTAAAATTAAAAAAAATAAGATAATTTGATGAAAGCCATATTTTACAATATTGAATAATACGTTAACCATGGACGTCGACGTGAATACAATACGCTCACCGGGTCACGTTTGCAGCTAATTAACTACTGTGTTGATATATTTTTCTTCGATATATTCTCTTGAACATATCGCGAAGCGAAAACTGAATTGACGACGCTAGGGGAGCTCCATGTGGTGAGGAACGATGCTAAATTAAGCCTCGGATTACCATCTAAAAGCAGCTCATCATGTATAATTTGGTAATCTGCTTCCTTCGGAATCGATCTCTCTGGCATCCTATATATGTACGCCATGTCAACACATTCTCAAAAAAAAAAAAAAAAATGCAAGATGTCTACTTAAAATTAAAAAAAATAAGATAATTTGATGAAAGCCATATTTTACAATATTGAATAATACGTTAACCATGGACGTCGACGTGAATACAATACGCTCACCGGGTCACGTTTGCAGCTAATTAACTACTGTGTTGATATATTTTTCTTCGATATATTCTCTTGAACATATCGCGAAGCGAAAACTGAATTGACGACGCTATGGGAGCTTTCTCCTTGGGGTTGATCGATTGAGAGGACCATGTTGCGTAATGTATTTTTCGTCCTGGCTGATAGGGGTCGAATCTGCGTCGACCAGAAAGCTGCAACCTTTTGTCCTGGCTGCTAGGACATGGGGGTTCTATAAACAGGACCATTGTTCATTTAAATATGTACTTGAGATACATGGAATGTATTGTGAGATTCTTTGTGCTTTACTTGCCGTTTTAGCTTGCTTTGTGTCCTAAACTATGTGTTTGGGGACTTTTTTTATTCTAACTTTCCTACTTATCTAATTATTCCTTGCTTTCAAGAAAGTATTTGCCATTCCTTTACTTAAGTTTAATTTCCCGACTTAAGGTTGAGGATTTCCACGAATATGCTTTTAGCAAGGTTTTAAAGGGGCCCGTTATAACGGTATAACTGACTAGGGTGTTATCATTTTTTCCATTATAACGGCCATTATAATGAATTGTAACGTTCAGGAGCAAAAATGAAAAATAGCGAAAAATAACTAAAAAAATGAAAAAAAAATAGCTCTGAAATTCATATTTTGAAATTTGAAATTCTAATCTTCAAAAATGATAAATAACGGAAAATAACAAAAATAATTGCCATCTTTTTCTAATTTTTTTTCCAGAAAATAATGGTTGTTATTTTTGTTAGAACGGAAATAACGGCTGTTATTTTTTGGGTGTGTTAACGGTACATAACCTAACGGGAGAGGTCCGAATTATTTTTGTTATAACCGCCGTTTTTTAAACCGTACTTTTTAGTCCCCTCAAGATTTCTGTCTCGTAACGCAAAAGACATAAGGATGGTCAACCGACGAGAACAGGTGGGGTAGACCCACCCCATGATGGGTCCACTTAGGTGACATCTTTTACAAAATTCAATATGATCGGATGATCGTAACCATCCAATTTATCAAATTCTTTTAGGAGGATGTGAAATTAACCGAGGCAATCAACAACTAAGCCAAGGGAGAAAAAAAAATCATGTTTAAAGAATTAAAGGTGTTAAGATTATCACATCAAAATCCACTAAAGATGAATCTCACAAAAAAAGACAAAAAAAAATGATCAAATCCTCTCTTGACAAGGAAAAAAAAAAAAAATCTCTACGCTACACTACACTACACTACACTACACTACACACAACCCAAAAGATCATCAAACTGGAAGACCATGTCGGCAAAGAAGATGCCTCTCCTCTCAAGTAGGATGCTTCCCCAACTGAATAAGAAAGCCTTAATATTTGTGAGAGTTTCCTAAAGAGAGCTTTCATTTCCCCTGAAAATCTTCCTATTTCTCTCTATCCACAAACCCCAAATGATCGCAAATGGAACCATCCTCCAAAGGACTTTCCCCCACTCCAAGCCTGAAATCTGAGACCATCCATCCAATACAATTCCAATGGTCTTTGGTATAGTCCAAAGTAAGTGCACCGTTGCTAAGAAGAAGACCAAATCTGATAGGCAAAGTCACAATGTAATAACAAATAACTTGTATTTTTACATTGGACTTGCACATCACACAGAAATTCACCAATATCCACTTCCTGGTTGTCAAATTCTCAACAGTGAGTATTTTATTCAATGAAACAGCCTAAGCAAAGAAACAGATTTTAAGCGGAACTTTAGACTTCCAAATATTCAACCAAGGGCTGTATAGTTATGAAAGAATCTTAAATGTAAGATTTTAAGTTGCTAACTTTTTAAAAAAATCGGTAACTATTTTCATTGATTAATAACTTTTTAATTGATGTTAGTAACCGTTTGCGCACGGTACATGAAGATTCTTAGGCACGCCAAAGAAATCACACACACGTGTGTGTGTCTGTGAAATTCTTGTAAGAAAAGTTGTGCTAACCAAATTTAGAAAATCACTATATTATTGTAATTCGACCTCGCGGATTATTTTCTCTCCTTTTAAGGTGTTCTTTTTACACCCTTTGATGGGCAACCACGTGAGCCCACAAAACCTTTTTGCTTTTTTAGGGGTCTTGCTCACCATTCGCGCCGGAAGTGGTGGCCTAAAGAAGGGTTGAGGTCCCTCGGCTTTCCAACTAAACCCTTCTCGGTGGGTTCTAGGGAGATCACGATTTCTTCGCCACTTGGAAAAGGGGTGATGCTCTCATTAATGAAGCCTCATCGGACCGTGGCTGTTGTTCCACGTGGCCCATACTTTAGAGAGAGGGGTGTTGGGATATTGAAGTTGATAAGCCTGGAATTTATACCATGTTGAAAGCTATTTGTATCAAAGCCTTACTAAACTCATATTGTGATGTTTTGAGCCAAGCCATGAGGTAGGTAGGAGTCAATTTGGTAGGTCCTTTAAAGAAAAAAAAAAAACTACTCCTTGACTATCTGTTTTGATTTCTTGTTACAAATCCTATATAAGGACACATGGTTTTGTAACACATATAGGGACATGCAATCGTGAGGACCATATGGAGATGAGTTAATGGCTGATTTTTCGTAAGGGTCAGCCTCAGGGGACCAATTTTTTGGCACCAATAAATCTACGTTCGCTCTCGAGCGTCGATGCCGAGAATTCAACGGTGGTTGTTAGTGCTAAGCTGGCATTCCGTTTCATCGATTCGATCCAAAATTTAGAGACTCGTTAGGCCAAACCAGAGTTGATCCAGGAATCTTAGCCACAAGATCTGGAGACTTTGAGTTCCTATATTGTTTGCTAACCCAAAATCGATTGGACAATATTTAGAAGCCCCGTTTGGTTGCCTTCAAAAATGTTTTCTACAAGCCTAAAATGTTCATAAAATTTTCTAGATAATTAATCATCATGTTACGGCGGACAAATCATTTTCCATGTGACTTTTCTGTGTTTGCCGTACAGGGCCTTAGGTATTGTTTGGGAACACTTTTTGGGAAGCGCTTCCTTAGCATAAATCTCTATTTTAATTTGTAAGAGTCTTTTGGTTTCCAGCATCTAAAAGACGCTAAAAGCACTTTTTTTGAGAAGCTAAAAGCATTTCCAAACAGGGCCTTAATGAATTTCTATATGTGCAGCACTTGAGTTAGGTAGGAATGGAGGTTAAAACGTGCATCTGTCTACCAGTCTCCTTTGATCAAATTATTTTTTATAGTTAATGCCATAGGCCCCTTTGGGCTCGAACACTGAAATTTACATGGACCCACTAACTCAGTAATCTAAACCGTTCAATGAGTGGGACTCTTTGATGAAAAGCTCATCACCCAAAATCAGAAACTCTACAACCAATCAGATGGACCTTTTTTTTTCCCCATTTGCAAATTCATTTTCTTTTAGTGAAACGCATGGGTCGTTGCCGGTACCAAGGTTTTAAATTAGTGGTATAATAGTATAACGGTCCCTTAACAT
Organism: Euptelea pleiosperma; assembly: GCA_035048495.1. NCBI lineage: Eukaryota > Viridiplantae > Streptophyta > Magnoliopsida > Ranunculales > Eupteleaceae > Euptelea > Euptelea pleiosperma. The sequence continues at coordinate 46,181,275 of CM068543.1, forward strand.
TGCCGTTATGACCATTATAACGGGTCACATCAGTCACGTTTGAGTAAACCAAACTAAGGTTTAAAAATTACCGTTATAACGAAAATAACAGCCGTTATAATGGATTCAGACCTCCCCTGTTACGTTACGTACCGTTAAAACGCCCAGAAAATAACGGCCGTCATTTTTGTTATAACGGCCATTATTTTTTCGTTATAACGAAAATAACGATCATACCATCAGCGCCGAATAAAACTTTGATGACAGCCCCTATCATTAAGGTCAATGACATGGCACAATAAGAGCTACGTGGAACACTCTTAGAGAACTCTGACCATATGGATGTTTGGACAATCATTAGGTGGACCTACAAATCAAAAACAGTCCGATTAGTGATTTCTAGACGTTGGATTGAAATTGTTTTCATGGGTTGATTTTAACCGTGCAAAATTTGAACATTATTGACCAAAGATCCAAAGGTTTGAAATCACAAATCAAGCTAATTTTTTGTTTGTAGGTCCATATAGGGATTGAAAAAACATCCATACGGTTAGAGTATTCTAAAAGTGCCACGTGGCTCTTATTGCATCCATGTGGTACACCCATTTAGGCATACCCACATAGATGAATCAATGGCTGATTTTTGGTGAGGATGATCTCTATGGTGAGGAGATCATCCTCACAAAAAATCAAATCATTCTGATATTCATAGACTGGTTTAAAAGTTGAAGAATTATGGACCGTTGATTTTTACCGTGCAACTTGAGAACCACATTAAACACTTTTTTAAAAAGCGTTTGTCTATTATAACGCTCTTTCAAAGAAAGTCTGTCAGACTGTCTGTCACAACTAACAAACGTTTTTTTAAAGAGCGTTTAGTTATTTTTTTTGAGAATTTTCAAAAGTAATTTTTATTTTTGTAAATACATTAATTTAGTTTTCCTTTAAGAAATTTTCCATTAATTTAATTTAATAGGCACTCTCCACAGACAGAAGATAGAAGAAATCTACACAGATGTTATCGCACTTGCCACATCTGCTGTGGTGGGCAAGGTTTAAAAAACTGCCGTTATAATGGATTCGGACCTCCCCATTACGTTGTGTACCATTAAAACTCCCAGAAAATAATAACGAAAATAACGACCGTTATTTTCTGGAAAAAATTGTGAAAAAAAATGGTCTTTTTCGTTTTTTTCTATATTTTACCGTTATATTCTGTTATTTTCCATTTTTGGAAGCCATGTTTTCCATGATTTCCGGTATTTTCTATTTTTGTCCCTGAGTGTTTTTTTCGTTATAACGGAAAAAATGGTAACACCCCCAGTCCATTATACCGTTATAACGCCCCCCTTTAAACCTTGGCAGTTAGGATCAACTATTGCCACAGAAAATTTTTGGAGCCGCCGGATTTTTGAAGGCGATCGTGCACCCAACGATCGCACGCTGCATATGAGGTTTAGGATTTTAGGGTTTTTTTTTCTTTAAATTAACCATGGGTATAGTTGGCGCGTGATTGCCGCTTCAAAAAATTCTCTTTGCCACACGGAGGGAATGAGTGGAGAAACACGTGGCTGCCTTCTGGCTTGCCATCTCATCTGCCACGTTTAAAGAAAAACATGAGATTGGAGATTTCTTCTCTCATCTGTCTATGTAGGAAAACCAGCAACGTAAAGAAACATTTTCCCCTGTTAATTTGCCATACTTGCTCACCTGTCTTGTAAAAAGACAAATAAGGAAGGTCCTGATATAGCAAGGTAGACCTGACGACAAAGGCGTCAGGTATAGCGAGTTTTTTTTGCTCACCACTACCATCTGACCTCACTGACCGCGTGGATGTTTAGCCCACTCCTTGATAGACATCCATTCTAAAAAAACAGCTTGTTTTATGATCTTTAGCCATTGGATTTAGTACCCAAAAAAATGGTCAACGGCGAAAACGGAAATAACGGGAAAAATGGCACTGAAATTTAAATTTTCAAAAAATAAAAAAAAAAAAAAAACAACGGATAGTAGCAGAAATAAGAGCAAAGACTGTTTTTTTAACAAAAATTATCATAAAATAATGGCCATTATTTTTTTAGCATATTAATGGTATATAATGCAACGGGAGGTCCGAATCCGTTATAATGCCCGTTATTTTCGTTATAAAACGGCCGTTTTTTAAACCATAGAGTGTATCATGGTTTTAAAACGGCCGTTTAAACGGTAACGCCCCAAGCCCGTTTCCGTTAAAACCATTTAAACACATTTATCGGTTTTGAATAAAACGGCTGTTTTTTGGTTTTAACGGCCGTTAAAATCGTTTAAACGGTCGTTTAATTCTGAAAAATTTTGTGAAAAAAACGGCCGTTAAATCCGTTAAATTCTGTTAAAATCCGTTAAATTCTATTTTGTTTTAATTTTCAAATTTCAAAATTTGAATTTCAGTGCCATTTTTTCTGTTTTTCTGTCAAAATCCGTTAAAACCATTAAAAACTGTTTAATTATGTTTTTTCACATTTTTTTCTATTTTTGCCCCTGGCCGTTTCATTCCTTTTTAACGGCGGTTTAAACGGTAACGCCCACAGTCCCTTTAACCCTTAAAACGGCCTCCTTTAAACCTTGGTGTGTATATCCACCGGTAACCCCAGGGGTTGCGTGCAGATGGCCAGGACTCCACTCCAAAAGGTATGAGCTTCTGAGTTCAACTCTCCTTGGGGGGTCGTTGGGGCCACCCCTGGAAAGAGTAGAGGGTAATAAGTGGCTCTGTCCACATTAACCCTTCCAATACACTCCGCCCGGTGCTCTAAGAGGCCCGGATAACCACGGTTTATAAAAATTGGGTCGGGCTCCAGTTAACGCCCTAAAATGACACGCTCCAGTTATAGTTATAGGACACAATACGAGACACGTGGCATACTCTTAGAGGGCTCTGACCGTATGGATGTTTGGTCAATCCCTAAGTGGACCTAAAAACCAAAAATCAGCTTGATTAGTGATTTCTAGACTTGGGATTTTGTATCTCAAATACTGCTCAAATTCCCACAGTTGAGATCAACCCATGAAAATTAGTCCAATCCAACCCCTATAAATAACTAATCAGGCTGAGTTTTAGTTTGTAGGTCCATTTAGGGATTTAACAAACGGCATCCATACGGTCAGAGTCCTCTAAGATATGCCACGTGGCTCATATTGTGTCCTGTAACCGGAGCCTGTCATTTTAGGGCCGTAACTGGAGCCCGAGCCTTAAAAAAAAAAAAAATATCGTCAGTGGGCCCCGAGTTGTGAGTAACAAAAATCTCTGTTACCTGACGTAGAGATAAATGAAGATCCTAACTTAATTACGCCGTAGCGAAACTAACAAACTTACGTCAGCAGATTCCTCAGGACCCTCTTTTTCCTATAAACTTCCCATTCTTGAATCTGGTCGATATATGGAATCTCTCTTTCTTCTTCTTCTTCTCTCTCTCTCTCTCTCTCTCTCTCTGTTCACACCAGCCAAAATCCCCAATCTGGTGATCTGACCTAGTTTGGTTCTTTCAATATTCAGATTTTTTTTTCCTGCTGATTCTCATACATGGGTTCTCAGGAGGAAGTGAGATTGCTGTTGGAAAATGGACTTTTAGAGGTTAGTACAATTTATTGTTCCTCTTCCACTCTCTCTCTCTCTCTCTCTCTCTCTCTCTCTCTCTCTTGCCTTTTCTAGGGTTCGGGCTTTTGTTTTGCTATTTCTTAAGATTTTATAGCTTCAATACTATGCTCATGGTTTTTTTTTTTTATTATTATTAGGGAGTCGTTTTATTTGAATTGTAGATAGATTTGGATCTGTATATCGTTGATGATTTGAAAAAATAAAGAATTGGACCCAAAAATTTATGGCATTTTAGGGGTTCTATGGCTGTTCTTCGGATGCCTTGACCGAACAAATCTCTAATCTATCGCACCATTAAACATAATATATCTTCTGGGGTTGGGTTGTTTTTCCTAGTAATTATCACATCGGGTTGCGACCATGAGATCAGGTTCAATCCCATGTTACTGGCCAAAAAAGAGAAGAAATTATCCCCTCATTTCAATTTGTCAAGCAACTTGAGTTTTTAAATTTCAATTTCAGAATATCTTGCCTAGGGCTGTCAACCGATATTATTTGAATCTAATGTAAGCATATCCGAATTCGAATCCAAAAAACATAGCCAATATTCGAATTCGATTCGAAATCCAACGGCTTTTCCGAATCAATATTCAAATTCGAATCTGATTAACTAACCGGATATCCGATTCATCCTATAAGTAAATCGGATAGATATCTGAATAGTTCAAGAAGGCACCTGATTGCAGCTGGTCACTGACTGCAAATATTCTATACTGTCTTGTACATAATGTAGTTCTGATAAAAGAAAAAGCACAAACTCCGCCGAATTACACCTAGCCCTCCATGTCAATATGTAATGCTATATGATGTGATCAAAGCACAGAAAGATGGGATTTCTGATTTCTCCAGTACCATTGACCATCTAAAACTTATATTGTCTATTTATCGTCTTTAGATTAGAGTTGCCTTTTTTTTTTCTCCTTGGAACTTCTACTCTACGGCGCCCATTCTTTCAAAATTTCAGGAGATTTGCGTAGCTGCACCTATCAGTAACGTTTTATTGTGCATTTCAGGATGAAAACACTGGACCATACACAGGAGATGGATCAGTTGACATTAATGGAAAGCCTGTCCTCAAGCACAACACTGGAAAGTGGAGAGCATGCCCATTCATTCTAGGTATTCCAACATGTTCAAACAATCAAAATGTTTTCATATATCCATTAAAATCTGTTTTTTGCTTCTAATGATTGCAAGACAAAGTACAGGTACAGAATGCTGTGAGCGTTTGGCTTACTATGGAATTGCGACAAATCTCGTTACTTATCTCACCAACAAACTACATGAGGGAAATGTCTCTGCTGCAAGAAATGTTACCACTTGGCAAGGCACTTGCTACCTTGCACCCCTCATCGGAGCAGTCCTGGCAGATGCATATTGGGGAAGATACTGGACAATTGCAGTGTTCTCCACAATTTACTTCATCGTAAATATAATGAGAAATTTCTTTTCTTTTCATTTAATTGTTTCTTGAACTGCTGTTAGATGTTGATTTCTCTTAGAGAAATTGTATGTGATGGACCTGAAATCCATCATCCTCAATGAAGTTTACCTTGTAGTGCGCTGGTGGTCCATCATCCTTAACCAGTGTTTCCAAAAAAGTGTTAACTAACCAGAGGATGTTAACCTTCTGATTTAGAGATAAATATTGGACGGTTAAAATAAATATGGTTCTTATGAATTGAACAAGCCTGCATACCATGATGCTCCTCAGGATCATATATTTTATCTTCCTTTCATTTCACGAATTGCTTCTGTCCTTAACTCTCCTGTATATTTTCTTAAACAACTGACTGATTTGTGCTTTTTCCACAGGGAATGGGTACATTGACCCTTTCAGCATCGGTTCCTGCCTTCAAACCTCCTTCCTGTGTGGATTCTGTCTGCCCAGCCGCAACTCCAGCTCAGTACGCCATATTCTTTTTTGGTCTCTATCTGATTGCACTAGGGACTGGTGGTATTAAACCTTGTGTGTCGTCCTTTGGGGCAGATCAGTTTGATGATACTGATTCAACGGAGAGAGTGAAGAAGGGATCTTTCTTCAATTGGTTTTATTTCTCCATCAATATTGGTGCTCTCATATCAAGTAGTTTTCTTGTGTGGGTCCAAGATAATCTCGGATGGGGTCTAGGGTTTGGCATTCCTACAGTGTTCATGGCCCTTGCCATTGGAAGTTTCTTTTCAGGAACTCCCCTTTATAGATTTCAGAAACCAGGAGGAAGTCCTCTTACGAGAATGTGCCAGGTTTTGGTTGCATCTTTCCACAAGTGGAATGTGAAGGTCCCTCATGACAGTTCTCTTCTGTATGAACTGCCAGAGAAAACCTCTGCGATTGAAGGGAGTCGGAAACTGGATCACAGTGATGAACTCAAGTAATTTTCCCATTAACTTCCCCTACTGAAGTCAAACACCTCTCAATTCTCAATACTAATTCCAATCCATTGTTTTGCATTTTATCAGTGTACATCATCTTATTAACTTGGTTGCAATTGATCCTTCTGCGTACTTAATAATCTTCGACCTATGCTCAAATAGTTGGGATAAGGCTTTGTTGATTGATTGAAGAAGGATACTTCATCATTATTAGATTTCTTTGTTTGACCATGCTTCCACTCTTATTAGCAAAAATCATGTGTGTAGTAAAATGATTAAGAAGACTAGAAAAATAAGGCAATTAATTTTGTTAAGTTCTTTTTCCACTGCCAATTTGCTTCATCTACAACTCAAATATTTTTTTTCTCTGGATTGGATGAGCAAACTTGGAATTGATGAGGCAAAGAAGTGAAAATACATTTGGTTCATGGATGAATCAAAATGGGCAGTGGAAAAAAGCAATATTCTTAATGAACAAATATATAGATTTGTTCATGTAGGTAAATTAAAATAATTAGCGAAGAAAATTTTTAACCCCAAGCCATCAGTTTATCTAACAAGTATTAGAGGAAAGAATTGGAAAGCAAATATAAATATATAGATTCTGAAAATCTAAAACAATTGAGGAAATGATCCAAACTTAATCTGCCAATGAAACATTATCTAACATCTTTCCCATGGCCATGAAATGTTGTTTAGGATTTTTATTTTCTTAATATGACCCTATTTTCTTAGTCACTGCTATAATTTTACTAATGTTTATCTAATATGATATATATACTTTCTACTATAGGATTGCACAGACAAAAATCTACTACAATAAAAGAAAAACTATGAACCTAATTTGCCATTGAAACATCAACTAACCTATTTTCCCTTTTATTTTTTATTTTTTATTTTTTTACTTTTGTGATTTATTAAGGGGATTTGTTTTTCCACCATGGTTTTTTACTATTTCCATCACCCCAAGACCAAAAAAGTAACAAATACCCAAATTACCCCTCTGACGTCTGCACACTTGGAAACAATACTAGAAGCATCATAGGGGTAGCTTAGGTATTTGCTTTTATTTTTTACTTTTGGTGGAAAAAGTGTTCCGTTTGTTAATTTTACTTTTTCCTTAGTTCTCCTAATTAACTCTTGTTCTATTTGTAAAATTTAATAGATATTTTTACCACTTAAAGCGGTAGTACGGACATTTGATATCTATAAACATGTTCGCCATGAAATCTTAACAATTCCATGTCTGCTGCAGATGCCTTGACAAAGCTGCTGTGGTCTCAGATCTTGAGGTTAAAAGTGGGGACTTCTCCAATCCATGGAGGCTTTGCACTGTAACCCAGGTGGAGGAACTGAAGATACTGGTCCGCATGTTTCCTATCTGGGCTACTGGCATAGCCTTCTCTGCTGTCTATGCTCAGATGTCTACCATGTTTGTGGAGCAAGGAACGGTTATGGACACTACTGTTGGTTCCTTCACCATTCCCCCGGCATCACTGTCAACTTTTGATGTAATCAGTGTCATTTTTTGGGTTCCAATCTACGACAGGTTCATTGTCCCAATTGCGAGGAAGTTCACAGGGAAAGAGAGAGGCTTCTCAGAGTTGCAACGGATGGGCATCGGCCTCTTCATATCTATTCTATCCATGTTAGCAGCTGCATTAGTAGAGATCAAGCGATTGCAGATTGCAAAGGACCTTGATTTGGTGGACCAGAAGGCTGCAGTACCCATCAGTATTCTGTGGCAGATACCTCAGTATTTCTTGGTGGGGGCTGCGGAGATATTTACCTTCATTGGGCAGCTCGAGTTCTTCTATGACCAGTCACCAGATGCCATGCGGAGTCTATGTAGTGCCTTATCACTTCTCACAACTTCATTGGGGAATTACCTAAGCTCCCTGATCCTGACTATCGTGACAACCATAACAACCAAAGGTGGAAAACCTGGGTGGATACCCGATAACCTTAACGAGGGGCGTCTCGATTATTTCTTCTTTCTGCTGGCTGGTCTCAGCTTCTTGAACCTGCTTGTCTATGTCTTCTGCGCAGCAAGGTACAAATGCAAGAAGGTTTCTTAGGATTATCTGGAGGATGGGGGCTCATTTCTGAAAAACGCCTCATCATACGTCGTGTACATATGCTTCTGCAACATTATATTTCAATTCAGATAAAATCTGTAATTATTAATCTTCAGCTTGTTAATGGTTCAACAGGATATTTTTCAGGATTGGATGCAAATTTATGACTGAATTCTGTAGTCATGATCAACATCTACTCATCCCCAATTTTGGGGTCGTCTCATGAATCCCAATTCAACATTCAATTCTATTTGGATGACTAAAGTCTATAGTGCTTTGCAATAAATTGATGCTTTTAGATGCAGTAGTTCAATTCCGTTGATTTTTTGGGACTTGCAATGGATCCTTTCTTCAGAATTAAAATGATCAGCTATAAGTGCAGTGTCAGGAGATGCAACCAGGTCAAAAACCAACACAATTGATTATTGTATTTCTAAATAATAATTAAGTTATCTGATGGTTGAGATTATCATGTTGATTGTTAACCTTAGGGGTCTCTTGGGCGGGAGCCATGAATGGTGGTCCCCAATCTCTGATATATATATGTGACATGTTTCATGATGTTGTGATTAGATGGTATGGTAGTTAACATATCATGGAAATCCAATTCATTGGCTTGGAGGGTCATGATGTCATGGAAATGGTGAATTATGTCATGGTCTCACCAACCCAATGGCATGGATTGCCACCCTCATCTCTCATCTTTAGTTCTCAAGACTGGTAGATTTACCTTTTCTATCCCATAAACAGTTCTTGAGATCACATTTGAGTTCGGATAGTAGTGTAAAAAAAAAACAAAATTGAAACTCTTTCTGATTCTATTGGTCTTTTTTAATTTTGGTGATGGGGTTAATGTTTCTAAATCGATCAATGACGGTAAAAAACAGTCATGGGGGCAAAACCAAGGGGTAAGGGACTGGGGGGTAATAAACGTTTAGCTATCAAAAAAAAAGAAAAAAATTTACCAGAACAACATGCATGAGTTAAGAGATGACTAGGGGAATGTACATTATTTATAAAATGGCACCAGTTTTATACATTGCCCATGTTGTACAAGTAATGCCACTAATCCCCGACTGGCTTAGTGCTGCTGTTAACCCCAAAAGATCGACCTGTTGGGGAAAGGCAAAACAACTACTAACACAATGCGTGCGGGGAACACACCCTCTGCTAACATGCCCCCTTAGCGGGAATACATACTGCTGGAGACTTGAATTCGCGACCTCCCAGGCTTTTAAGGCTCTGAAGCCATGTTAAACAATCATTTACCCCAAAAGAAGATCGACCTATTGAGAAAAGGCGAAACACCTATGTATGGCAACAAGTCCTCGGGCTAACACAACACGTGCGTGAGAACACACCCTCTTCTAACAGCCATGTCTAGGGATGCGGCCAGGATCACCTCAGTGCAATAGGGTATTGTTTTGTTTTGTGATTTTTTATTTATTTGCCTTATTAAAAAAAATGCCACGAAGGATGACTTAGTGAGATTATTGGTACTAGCTTTTAGACCGTGGAATGGCCTTCACATCTAACGGTACTGCTCAAGTTTTTATTGTTCACTGCTAGTGATGTTATTCAAATTAAGTAAAAAAATTTATTGAGATAATTGTTTTCAAAATAGAGTGTACTAGCACTGTTTTTAGTTTTTGATCTGATGAGTCCATTTCAGAGCAACCGTCGTACTTGATACAGACAAAGTGGGAGAATGTTAGAATTAAAGAATCTCATCCATTGAATTTAGGATTTAGAAGAAGGTTTAATGATTGAAAAATCAAGGATGTGTCTCATTTGATGATTCAATTAAAGCACAGAATCCAGTCTTCCCAAGCGGCAGACAAACTTATTTGGGCTAGCTCGAAAGATGGCAAATTTTCTGTTTGGATGGAGATCTCATGAGGTGTTTATTTGCAGCTGAAGGCAACCTAGGGATGGACCTAACATTCATACGGTTAGTAACCTCTAATAGTTTGCCACATGGCTAAAACTGTGGTCTGTCATCAACGTTGATGATGGATGACTGTCATCAAACATTTTCTCATGAAAGGAGTTCGCGTAGTCGCACCAGTTGAAAAGTAAAAGTTGTGTGATAACCTGATAACCAAAGCACCTCTAAAAGTTAGAAAATATATATATATAAAAAAAAATGAAAAAATAAGGGCATTTTCAGAATATTGGGGATTGGGTTGCACAAGGCAAGAAGGCTCTTCTATCGTTGATGAGTAGAATAGATGATTATTGAGATATGAGCAATCTAATTGGTGCTCCATCAAATGAATGGTTAGGACTATTAGTCAGTGGCCATACGGAACCCATGAAAGGGATTTTATATCCAATAGCTACACAAAAATCAATGAGAAGCGTGGTCTTGACTTTGGTTACATCCCGTCATTTTCGTCAAATTTTTCTAAAGGGTTCGGCTTCGTTGACAGCCCTAAAATGACAGGATTCTGTACAGGACACAAATATGTGCCACATGGCACACTCTTAGCGAACTCTGACCATATGGATGTTTGGCCAATCCCTCGGCGGACCTACAAACCAAATTTCATCCTGATTAGTGATTTCTAGACGTTGGATTGGACTTATTTTCATGGGTTGATCTCAACTGTGGGAATTCTAGCAGCATTTGAGGTACAACTATCCAATGCCTAGAAATCACTAATCAGGCTGAAATTTTTGTTTGTAGGTCCACTTAGGGATTGGCCAAACATGCATACGGTCAGAGTCCTCCAAGAGTGTGCAATGTGGCACATATTTGTGTCCTGTACAAAATCCTGTCATTTTAGGGCTGTCAACGGAGCCTTGCACTTTTCTAAAGAGTAGTAAAGCTTGTCTGACCAGCGACGGCCAGGGAAGCTGTGACCACCCACAATATGAACCATGTGGCACATTTATAGAGGACGCTTACCTTATGACGTTTGGCCAATCCCTAGCTAGGTGGACCTACAAACTAAAAATCAAGCTGATTAGTGTTTTTCAAAACCTTTCGATCTTGTACTCCTTAATCCTTATAATGCTCAAATTCCCACGTTAAAATCAACCCATGAGAATGACTCCAATCCAACGCTTAGAAATCACTAATCAGGTTTATTTTTGGGTTGTAGGTCCACCTAAGGATTAGCCAAACATTCATACGATCATCCTCCTCTAAAAATGTGCCACGTGGCTCATATTGTGACCAATGGTCACTTACTGTTGGTGAGGTAAGTTTTACTCCAATAGCTACACAAAACAATGAGAAGTGTCGTCTGTGACTTGGTTACGTGAGAGTGGAGAGTTCTTCTCTGAAGAAAAACATTTTCCCTGTTAATTTGCCACATTTGCTCACCTGTCAAAGTAAAAAAATTGGAAAATGAAGTTCCTAACTTTATTACCCCCGCAGAGAAACAAACAAACTTATGTCAGCAGATTCCTCAGGAGCCTACTTAATTTGGGGAGCACCTTCCCATTGTTGAATCTTGACTCTGGAATACAGACCCCCCCCTCTCCCCAGCTCTCTCCCTCTCTTCTATCTCTCTCTCTGTTCACACCAGCCAAAATCCCCAATCTAGTGATCTGACCTAGTCTGATTCTCTCTTCAATTTCTGAATTTTTTTTTTCTGGTTCTCATACATGGGTTCCCAGGAGGATGAGAGATTGCTCTTGGAAAATGGACTTCTAGAGGTTAGTATCTCTCTCTCTCTCTCTCGGGTTTGGGCTTTAATCGAGCTATTTGTTCAGATGTTATAGCCAAGGTTCAAAAGGGATCGTTATAACGGTATAACGAACTGGGGATGTTACCGTTTTTTCTGTTATAACAGCCGTTATAACGAATTGTAACGCCCAAGGGAAACTAAAGTGAATAGAACACTTATTCTGTATATAACGGCTGTTCTTCCCATGCCTTGAGGTCCTTGACCGAACAAATCGCTAATCTATCGCGTTATTAACCATAAGGTTTGAGCCTGTTTTCCTAGTAATTATCACTTCCGGGTTCGAGTTTATGGGTTCAATCCCATTTTTTTTTCTTTTAGAGAAAGGTTCAATACCATCTTACTGGCCAAAATATCGGATGATCTTATTCGAATCAAATGTAAGCGTATCGGAATCTGAAAAAAAAATATCTCATATCTGAATTTGATTTGAAATCCGAAGAATATTCAAAATCAATATTTGATTTGACTAAAGGGTAATTGTGGTAGGGTCATGATGTAATAAGGTCTACCTGAGATCTTTCCATTTGCGGAAGCGGCACTTTCGGTAGTCACCACTGCCATCTAGGCCCACTGACCGCGTGGATGTTTAGCCCACCCTTTAATAGATTCATACAAAAAATCAGCTTGTTTAATGATTTTTGGCCGTTGGTTTTAGTACTCAAAAAATGGTTGTATTCAACGGCTATAAGAACGCCTTAAATCAACCTGACTAGTAATTTCTAGACGTTGGATTGGAATCATTTTCATGGGTTGATTTAACCTTGTGAATTATTAACCATTATTTGGGTAGGAGGATCCAAAGGTTAAAAATCATAAATCAGGCTGACTTTTAATTTGTAGGTCCATTTAGGGATTGGCCAAACATCCATATGAGACCGTCCTCTAAAAAGTGTGCCACATGGCTCATATTGAGGGCGGTCATCGTACAGGGCTTTAAAGGGTATTGTTGTAATCTATATAACAAGGGAGCCAGTTGTCTCCATCTTATAGGTTTTAGATGGTCCAGATTTTATCCACAATTGGATGTCTTATAGGCTTCATATATAGATGGCTGAGATCTTATCTGCAATATATCGGCAATTGGATGTCTTATAGGCTTCATATATAGATGGCTGAGATCTTATCTGCAATTGGACGGTGGATCTCAGCCACTCACGCCCGATTTGGGCAAATGCTTTGTCGGAGAGTGCTAGTAAATTAACAAAGGAATTCGTTGGACAAGTCTGTCTCTCTCTAAATTCTAAAACCCTGTGAAGTGCACTCGTCGATCGTAGCCGCAACAAAATTCCGGCTCTCTTCATTCATCCGGTGAGTTTTGTCGTTTTTGTTCATATCTTCCCACTTCCAACAATAACAGGGATAAACGTCTAGGGTTAGGGTTTCTTCATCGTTTCTTACTCATTGGGTGAAGTTACTATGCCTGGTCAGCTTTTATACTTGAAGCAAGCGGCGCAAGCTTTCAATCTTCTCGCAGAATCTCTGTTTTTCAGTCAAATACTTGGGGGTTTTGAGAAAATTAGGGATTCCTGTGTTGCGGAACAAAGAATCTGGAGTCCAGAGGTTTTATTTTATTTTTTTCCATTATGTAATAATGGAGTTACAGCTCCAGATCATTGATGTAAAACAGAAAGTTTGTATACTTGGAAATGAATCCTTAAGTTAAATTTGTTTCTACTGAAATTTTAATGATATTTGCTGGAGTTATCCTTGATTTCGCTGGTGTGATAGTTGCTTTGTTCCATTGAAACTTGGGCTCTCTTATGGTGATAGAACATAGAGGAGATCAACAGAGGTTTAGCTTTTTAGCTTCATCCCTTTTTTTTTAAATCATAAAGATGACAGCTGCTTCTGGTTAGTACAACGATTCTACACTGTCTTGTACATTATGTAGTTCTGATCAAAGAAAATGCACAAACTCTGCTGAATTACACCTGGGTTTCCACGTCAATATGTAATGCTCTATTTGATGTGATCAAAGCAAAAAAAAAAAAAAAAAAGAAAAAAAAAAGATGGGATTTCTGATTTCTCCAGTACCATTGACCATATAAAACTTATATTGTCCATTAATCGTCTTTAGATTAGAGTTGCCTTTTTTTTTTCTCTCCTTGGAACTTCTACTCTATAAGGCCCATTTTTTCAAAAATTCAGGAGATTTGCATAGCAGCACCTATGAGTAACGTTTTATTGTGCATTTCAGAATGAAAGCAGAGGACCCTACACAGGAGATGGATCAGTTGACATCAATGGAAAGCCTGTCCTCAAGCACAACACTGGAAAGTGGAGAGCGTGCCCATTCATTCTAGGTATTCCAACATGTTCAAACGATCAAGCTGTTTTCATATATCTTCATTAAAATCCGTTTTGCTTGACAAAGTACAGGTACAGAATGCTGTGAGCGTTTGGCTTATAATGGAATTGCAACAAATCTCGTTACTTACCTCACCAACAAACTACATGAGGGAAATGTCTCTGCTGCAAGAAATGTTACCACTTGGCAGGGCACTTGCTACCTTACACCCCTCATTGGAGCAGCCCTGGCAGATACATATTGGGGAAGATACTGGACAATTGCAGTGTTCTCCACAATTTATATCATGGTAAATATAATGAGAAATCACTTTTCTTTTCGTTTAATTGATTCTTGAACTGCTGTTAGATGTTGATTTCTCTTAGAGAAATTGTATATGATGGACCTGAAATCCATCATCCTCAATGAAGTTTACCTTGTAGTGCGCTGGTGATCCATCATCCTTGACGAGTGTTTCCAAAAAATTGTTAAACTAACCAGAGGATCTTTACCTTCTGATTTAGAGATAAATATTGAATGACCAAAAGAAATAAGCTTACCATTCAGTATACATTTGGCTGCTAGGAATCTCCATCCGTTTTTCAGTTCGTGCCTCATCTATGAGGTTACCTATGAATTGAACAAGTCTGCAGACCATGATGTTCCTCAGTATCCTATATTTTATTTTTATCTTCCTTTCATTTGCTTTAATTGCTTCCGTCTTTAGCTCTCCTGCATATTTTCTTAAACGACTGACTGATTTGTGCTTTTCCACAGGGAATGGGTACATTGACCCTTTCAGCATCAGTTCCTGCCTTCAAGCCTCCTCCCTGTGTGGATTCCTTCTGCCCAGCAGCAGCTCCAGCTCAGTTTGCTATATTCTTTTTTGGTCTCTATCTGATTGCACTAGGGACTGGGGGTATTAAACCTTGTGTGTCGTCCTTTGGGGCAGATCAGTTTGATGATACTGATCCAGCGGAGAGAGTGCAGAAGGGGTCTTTCTTCAATTGGTTTTATTTCTCTATCAATATTGGTGCTCTCATATCAACTAGTTTTCTTGTGTGGGTCCAAGATAATCTTGGGTGGGGTCTAGGGTTTGCCATTCCTACACTGTTCATGGCCCTTGCCATTGGAAGTTTCTTTTCAGGAACAACCCTTTATAGATTTCAGAAACCGGGAGCGGGAGGAAGCCCTCTAACGAGAATGTGCCAGGTTTTGGTTGCATCTTTCCACAAGTGGAATGTGAAGGTCCCACATGACAGTTCTCTTCTGTATGTGGCAGACAAAACCTCTGCGATTGAAGGGAGTCGGAAACTGGATCACAGTGATGAACTGAAGTAATTTTCCTATTAACTTGCCCTACTGAAGTCAAACACCTCTCAATTCTCAATACTAATTCCAATCCATTGTTTTTTATTTTATACTTATAAAAAAAAGTTGTTTTGTATTTTATCAGTGCACAACATCTTATTAACTTGGTTGTTGATCCTTCTGCTTGCTTAATCATCTTCAGCCTTATGCTCAAATAGTTGGGATAAGGCTTTGTTGATTGATTGAAGAAGGATACTTCATCATTATTAGATTTCTTTGTTTGACCATGCTTCCACTCTTATTAGCAAAAATCATGTGTGTAGTAAAATGATTAAGAAGACTAGAAAAATAAGGCAATTAATTTTGTTAAGTTCTTTTTCCACTGCCAATTTGCTTCATCGACAACTCAAATATTTTTTTTCTCTGTATTGGATGAGCAAAATTGGAATTGATGAGGCAAAGAAGTGAAAATACATTTGGTTCATGGATGAATCAAAATGGGCAGTGGAAAAAAGCAATATTCTTAATGAACAAATATATAGATTTGTTTATGTAGGTAAATTAAAATAATTAGCGAAGAAAATTTTTAACCCCAAGCCATCAGTTTATCTAACAAGTATTAGAGGAAAGAATTGGAAAGCAAATATAAATATATAGATTCTGAAAATCTAAAACAATTGAGGAAATGATCCAAACTTAATCTGCCAATGAAACATTATCTAACATCTTTCCCATGGCCATGAAATGTTGTTTAGGATTTTTATTTTCTTAATACAACCCTATTTCTTAGTCACTGCTATAATTTTACTAATGTTTATCTAATATGATATATATACTTTCTACTATAGGATTGAACAGACAAAAATCTACTACAATAAAAGAAAAACTATGAACCTAATTTGCCATTGAAACATCAACTAACCTATTTTCCCTTTTATTTTTTATTTTTTTACTTTTGTGATTTATTAAGGGGATTTGTTTTTCCACCATGGTTTTTTACTATTTCCATCACCCCAAGACCAAAAAAGTAACAAATACCCAAATTACCCCTCTGACGTCTGCACACTTGGAAACAATACTAGAAGCATCATAGGGGTAGCTTAGGTATTTGCTTTTATTTTTTACTTTTGGTGGAAAAAGTGTTCCGTTTGTTAATTTTACTTTTTCCTTAGTTCTCCTAATTAACTCTTGTTCTATTTGTAAAATTTAATAGATATTTTTACCACTTAAAGCGGTAGTACGGACATTTGATATCTATAAACATGTTCGCCATGAAATCTTAACAATTCCATGTCTGCTGCAGATGCCTTGACAAAGCTGCTGTGGTCTCAGATCTTGAGGTTAAAAGTGGGGACTTCTCCAATCCATGGAGGCTTTGCACTGTAACCCAGGTGGAGGAAGTGAAGATACTGGTCCGCATGTTTCCTATCTGGGCTACTGGCATAGCCTTCTCTGCTGTCTATGCTCAGATGTCTACCATGTTTGTGGAGCAAGGGACGGTTATGGACACTACTGTTGGTTCCTTCACCATTCCCCCGGCATCACTGTCAACTTTTGATGTAATCAGTGTCATTTTTTTGGTTCCAATCTACGACAGGTTCATTGTCCCAATTGCGAGGAAGTTCACAGGGAAAGAGAGAGGCTTCTCAGAGTTGCAACGGATGGGCATCGGCCTCTTCATATCTATTCTATCCATGTTAGCAGCTGCATTAGTAGAGATCAAGCGGTTGCAGATTGCAAAGGACCTTGATTTGGTGGACCAGAAGGCTGCAGTACCCATCAGTATTCTCTGGCAGATACCTCAGTATTTCTTGGAGGGGGCTGCGGAGATATTTACCTTCATTGGGCAGCTCGAGTTCTTCTACGACCAGTCGCCAGATGCCATGCGGAGTCTATGTAGTGCCTTATCACTTCTCACAAATTCATTGGGGAATTACCTAAGCTCCCTGATCCTGACTATCGTGACAACCATAACAACCAAAGGTGGAAAACCTGGGTGGATACCCGATAACCTTAACGAGGGGCATCTCGATTATTTCTTCTTTCTGCTGGCTGGTCTCAGCTTCTTGAACCTGCTTGTCTATGTCTTCTGCGCAGCAAGGTACAAATGCAAGAAGGTTTCTTAGGATTATCTGGAGGATGGGGGCTCATTTCTGAAAAACGCATCATCATACGTCGTGTACATATGCTTCTGCAACATTATATTTCAATTCAGATAAAATCTGTAATTATTAATCTTCAGCTTGTTAATGGTTCAACAGGATATTTTTCAGGATTGGATGCAAATTTATGACTGAATTCTGTAGTCATCATCAACATCTACTCATCCCCAATTTTGGGGTCGTCTCATGAATCCCATTTCAACATTCAATTCTGTTTGGATGACTAAAGTCTATAGTGCTTTGCAATAAATTGATGCTTTTAGATGCAGTAGTTCAATTCCGTTGATTTTTTGGGACTTGCAATGGATCCTTTCTTCAGAATTAAAATGATCAGCTATAAGTGCAGTGTCAGGAGATGCAACCAGGTCAAAAACCAACACAATTGATTATTGTATTTCTAAATAATAATTAAGTTATCTGATGGTTGAGATTATCATGTTGATTGTTAACCTTAGGGGTCTCTTGGGCGGGAGCCATGAATGGTGGTCCCCAATCTCTGATATATATATGTGACATGTTTCATGATGTTGTGATTAGATGGTATGGTAGTTAACATATCATGGAAATCCAATTCATTGGCTTGGAGGGTCATGATGTCATATAAATGGTGAATTATGTCATGGTCTCACCAACCCAATGGCATGGATTGCCACCCTCATCTCTCATCTTTAGTTCTCAAGACTGGTAGATTTACCTTTTCTATCCCATAAACAGTTCTTGAGATCACATTTGAGTTCGGATAGTAGTGTAAAAAAAAAACAAAATTGAAACTCTTTCTGATTCTATTGGTCTTCTTTAATTTTGGTGATGGGGTCAATGTTTCTAAATCGATCAATGACGGTAAAAAACAGTCATGGGGGCAAAACCAAGGGGTAAGGGACTGGGGGGTAATATACGTTTAGCTATCAAAAAAAAAGAAAAAAATTTACCAGAACAACATGCATGAGTTAAGAGATGACTACGGGAATGTACATTATTTATAAAATGGCACAAGTTTTATACATTGCCCATGTTGTACAAGTAATGCCACTAATCCCCGACTGGCTTAGTGCTGCTGTTAACCCCAAAAGATCGACCTGTTGGGGAAAGGCAAAACAACTACTAACACAATGCGTGCGGGGAACACACCCTCTGCTAACATGCCCCCTTAGCGGGAATACACACTGCTGGAGACTTGAATTCGCGACCTCCCAGGCTTTTAAGGCTCTGAAGCCATGTTAAACAATCATTTACCCCAAAAGAAGGTCGACCTATTGAGAAAAGGCGAAACACCTATGTATGGCAACAAGTCCTCGGGCTAACACAACACGTGCGTGAGAACACACCCTCTGCTAACAGCCATGTCTAGGGATGCGGCCAGGATCACCTCAGTGCAATAGGGTATTGTTTTGTTTTGTGATTTTTTATTTATTTGCCTTATTAAAAAAAATGCCACGAAGGATGACTTAGTGAGATTAATGGTACTAGCATTTAGACCGTGGAATGGCCTTCACATCTAACAGTACTGCTCAAGTTTTTATTGTTCACTGCTAGTAATGTTATTCAAATTAAGTAAAAAAATTTATTGAAACACAAATATCTGGTCACTCTTGGATAATTGTTTTCAAAATAGAGTTTACTAGCACTGTTTTTAGTTTTTGATCTGATGAGTCAATTTCAAAGCAACCGTCGTACTTGATACAGACAAAGTGGGAGAATGCTAGAATTAAAGAATCTCATGGGTTGAATTTAGGATTTAGAAGAAGGCTTAATGATTGAGAAATCGAGGATGTGTCTCATTTGATGATTCAATTAAAGCACAGTATCCAGTCTTCCCAAGCGGCAGACAAACTTATTTGGGCTAGCTCGAAAGATGGCAAATTTTCTGTTTGGACGTATCATGGAGATCTCATGAGGTGTTTATTTGCAGCTGAAGGCAACCTAGGGATGGACCTAACATTCATACGGTTAGTAACCTGTAATAGTTTGCCACATGGCTAAAACTGTGGTCCGTCATCAACGTTGATGATGGATGACTGTCATCAAACATTTTCTCATGAAAGGAGTTCGCGTAATCGCACCAGTTGAAAAGTAAAAGTTTTTGTGATAACCTGATAACCAAAGCACCTCTAAAAGTTAGAAAATATATATATATAAAAAAAAATGAAAAAATAAGGGCATTTTCAGAATATTGGGGATTGGGTTGCACAAGGCAAGAAGGCTCTTCTATCGTTGATGAGTAGAATAGATGATTATTGAGATATGAGCAATCTAATTGGTGCTCCATCAAATGAATTGTTAGGACTATTAGTCAGTGGCCATACGGAACCCATGAAAGGGATTTTATATCCAATAGCTACACAAAAATCAATGAGATGCGTGGTCTTGACTTTGGTTACGTCAGGTCATTTTCGTCAAATTTTTCTAAAGGGTCTGGCTTCGTTGACAGCCCTAAAATGACAGGATTCTGTACAGGACACAAATATGTGCCACATGGCACACTCTTAGCGAACTCTGACCATATGGATGTTTGGCCAATCTTTCGGCGGACCTACAAACCAAATTTCATCATGATTAGTGATTTCTAGACGTTGGATTGGACTTATTTTCATGGGTTGATCTCAACTGTGGGAATTCTAGCAGCATTTGAGGTACAACTATCCAATGCCTAGAAATCACTAATCAGGCTGAAATTTTTGTTTGTAGGTCCACCTAGGGATTGGCCAAACATGCATATTTGTGTCCTGTACGCAATGTGGAGTGTGCAATGTGGCACATATTTGTGTCCTGTACGCAATCATTTTGGTGGGTAAGGAATAAGCAATTAGGCAGTAAATTTCGGGAACTTCTTTTTCCATTGCCAATTTGCTTCATCTACAACTCGAATATTTTTTTCTCTGGAGCTACTACTATGACGTATATTCTCCAGGGCAGCTGGCCCAAGTGCTGGGCAACTCCGCCCACTCCCTTTAGAAGAAGTTTAGCTTATCCACGTAGGTAGACTTTCCCTTAAGATGTCAGATCAGCACCGGGACGACTCCTAGAATAGAAAGATTTGGTATCCTAATCACACTACAATAGGGAATCCTAGCTAGTGGAAACTTGCTAATTTTAGACAGACTCTATTTAGCAGAAATCCTAATTATAGGATTGAACATCTTGTAAAAAATATAAAAGAGACCCCTTGTCTGCAAGGAAGGGAGGACGAACTCAGTTGTAATACGAGATTGTAGTGAAATGGCTCCAAGAGCCAGTGGATGTACCTGTTGTTGCAGGGAACCACGTAAAAGCCTTGTGTTGTGCATGTGTTCTTTTTCTTTCTATCATTGTGATGCTTTGATGGATGTGTGTAAACGATCTTAGCGATGATATCTCTCAGGTGAGGGAACTAGAAAAATCCCCCACATCTACAAATTACCCCCTCCGACGTTTATGCACTTGGAAACAATACTAGAAGAATCATAGAGGTAGTTTAGGTATTTGCTTTTTTTTTTTTTCACTTTTGGTGGAAAAAATGTTCCCTTTGTTAATTTTACTTTTTCCTTAGTTCTCCTAATTAACTCTTCTATTTGTAAAATGTATTTTTACCATTTGAAGCGGTAGTATGGACATTTGTTGTGTCTGACATTTATAAACATGTTCACCGTGAAATCTTAACAATTTCATGTCTGCTGCAGGTGCCTTGACAGAGCTGCTGTGGTCTCAGATCTTGAGGTTAAAAGTGGGGACTTCTCCAATCCATGGAGGCTTTGCACTGTAACCCAGGTGGAGGAAGTGAAGATACTGGTCCGCATGTTTCCTATCTGGGCTACTGGCATAGTCTTCTCTGCTGTCTACTCTCAGATGTCTACCATGTTTGTGGAGCAAGGGATGGTTATGGATACTACTGTTGGTTCCTTCACCATTCCCCCGGCGTCACTGTCAACTTTTGATGTAATCAGTGTCATTTGTTTGGTCCCAATCTACGACAGGTTCATTGTCCCAATTGCGAGGAAGTTCACGGGGAAAGAGAGAGGCTTCTCAGAGTTGCAACGGTTGGGCATAGGCCTCTTCATATCTACTCTATCCATGGTAGCAGCTGCATTAGTAGAGATCAAGCGGTTGGAGGTTGCAAAGGACCTTGATTTGGTGGACCAGAAGGTTGCAGTACCCATCAGTATTCTCTGGCAGATACCTCAGTATTTCTTGGAGGGGGCTGCAGAGATATTTACCGGCATTGGGCAGCTCGAGTTCTTCTACGACCAGTCGCCAGATGCCATGCGGAGTCTATGTAGTGCCTTATCACTTCTCACAACTTCATTGGGGAGTTACCTAAGCTCCCTGGTCCTGACTATCGTGACAACCACAACAACCAAAGGTGGAAAACCTGGGTGGATACCTGATAACCTTAACGAGGGGCATCTTGATTATTTCTTCTGGCTTCTGGCTGCTGGCTGGTCGTCTCAGCTTCTTGAACCTGCTGGTCTATGTCTTCTGCGCTGCAAGGTACAAATGCAAGCAAGTTTGCTAGGATTATCTGGACGATCGGAGTCTGAGGTTTGAGCCATTTCCGAAAAATGCCTCATCATACATAGTGTGCATATGCTTCTGCAACCTTAAATTTCAATTCAGATAGAATCTGTAATTATTAATCTTCAGCTTGTTGATGGTTCAACAGGATATTTTTCAGGATTGGATGCAGTTTTGTGACTGAATTCTGTAGTCATGATCATCATCTACACCTTATCCCCAATTTTTGGGGTTGTCTCATGAATCTTATTTAAAATTCAACTCTATTTGGATGACTAAACTCTATGGTGCTTTGCAATAAATTGATGCTTTTAGATGCAGTAGTTCAATTCTGTTATTTTTTGGGACTTGTAATGGATTCCTTCTTCAGGATGAACCTGCATTTTGAAACTCTTCTGTTTGTTTCAAACCTCGAAACTGGATCAGATATTGGCTTGGTTAAGTGGTTGTAGCACAATTTCGAACTCGATCTGTTGAGTCAATTATCCGAATTAAAATGATCAGCTATAGGCGCAATGTTAGGAGATGCAATCAGGTCAAAAACCAAAATGATTGATTACTGTATTTCTACTGAAATAATTAAGTTATCTGATGGTTGAGATCATCTTATCATGTAGATTGTTAATCTTAGGGGTCTCTTGGGCGGGAACCATCAATGGTGGTCCCCAATCTCTGTTATAGGTGGCATGTTTCATGATGTGATTAAGCAAATGATTCAATAGGTAGATGGTATGGCAGTTAACATGTCACGGAAATCCAATTCATTGGCTTGGACGGCCATGATGTCATGGAAATGGTGAATTATGTAATGGTCTCACCAACCCAATGGCATGTGTGGAGGCTAAAACTGTAATCTCACCCTCCCTACCCTCAAAGTCAACAGATGCTTTCTATTAATAGAATGTTCTTTTTTTTTGTACATAAAACATCTTCACATTACAAACATCTCTACAAATCTCAAGCACAAGATGTCCGACTCTAAGAAAATCACCCATGCAAGGCTGAAGTCGGTTGCCAACGAGAGAGCAGCTGTAGAAAGCCTTCTCCGTCTTCAAGATTCCATCCTTTTGTCTGCTGCGATTCCAGATCCGCTCCTGTTCCTCAATCACATCCTCCGAAGCAAGGTGGGCGGTGTACCTACCAAAGACACTCCGACGATCAAGTCAGGAAAGGCTCCGCTGCAGCAAGACACACACAAAGGTTATCTCTCGAGAAAAGGGAAAGGTAGTTTCTCCTCTCCCCATCCCTTGATCTCTCTCTTTTCTTTCTTCTGATATGATTTGGTTCTCTCCCTTTCCCTTCTCTGGTCAGGGAATTATTCTGGAAAAAGATCCTCCCTCTGTAAGGGAGGGGTCCTCTATTTATAGACCCCCTATCTCTGTTCTGTTTTTAAGTATCTATTCATTTGCCGGGCCAAAGGTAGCCCGCTCACTGTTGTTCCTCTCCGCCTCCTGTTAGCGGTCTATTTTTGTGTTTGCTGAGTGTCCCTCTCTGTTCCAAAAAGGGAGGGCTGGCCTGGGCTGCTCTGTAGCCGTCTTAGCCCTGTCTCTGTCTTAGGGCCTACGAATATCTAGCCAGTATGGCTCGACCATTGGGTTTGCCCAATCCGACGATCTAGGGCCGTCTGGTGATCATGGTCTACCAACTAGGTCACGAGCCGCCATTCGGTCATGAGCCAACAGCTGGTCACGAGACGCCAACTAGTCATAGGCCACCAGCTGGTCACGAGCCGCCAGCTGGTCATAGGCCGCCAGCTGGTCAGTGCTCCTATGGATCGTCCAATAAAAGACTGTTGTGCCCCAAATCTGCCACTTGCCACAGAGGTCAAATTATGGTACCCACATCGCCCCCTCTCGGGGTTAAGGGGCAGGTTAAGCATGATTTGTCACTTATCTCTGAGATCGTGGAGAGTGCCTGCCGCCAGCTGGTTGGCAGCCTAGTTGTCTCCGTCTGAGATACTCCATCGGATAGAATATTCTTCATGAGAAGGCATTAGCTTGTATGCTCTTTATTATTGTGGCCCGAGAGTTTCTCTGACGTCATTCTTATTTTTGTTAACTCCAGGTGGCCCCACTATAAAAACACATTTGAGTCACTTTAGAAATCATTTTCAACTTTGTCTCTTCCTCTTCTATTCTCTGACCCCAAGTGATCCTTCTTCCTTATATCAAGCCTCCAGCTTGCTCGATAGCTCGTCTTCAACATGGTAAGGAGTTGACACGGCCGCTAGGTGGTTTCTTCTTCTTCTGAGTCATCCAGTGCTAGGGATGAACCATTTGCCTTTGCGGGTGTCGATTGGAACCTAGCCATGAGGGAAGGTGGTTTCACGGATCAGTCATCTGGGAGATCGGGGGCGGACGAAGTGGCTCCTAGTCTTCCTAAATCTGCTGGCATGGCGGGTACGGACATGGCTGAGATAGCTCGCAACTACGCTATTCCCAGCTATGTCACCGTGCAACACGGGCATCTCCTAGGTGAAGATGTAGTTGAGTTAGGGGAGATCAGTATCTGTTCTGCTCAGCTAGAGGTAGGGTTGACTTTTCCCTTGCCTCCTCTGGTCTGCGAGCTCTTGACTTTTTATGATAGGGCTCCTGGCCAGTTGCATTAAAACTTCTATCGTCTGCTGGATCGGGTCATGTTCTTCAATGATACTCACCAGACGAGGATTGGAGTCTCAAAGATTGATGCGGTCTACTATATCAAGATTACGACAGTCTGCGGCTTTAAACACTGGTTCTACAGCCTAGCTGTGAGGCCTGGCAAGAAGGGGTTTGTTGATGGTCTACCCAACACTCACAAGAATTGGAGGGATGATCCCCTGCTCGTGAATGGGGGTTAGGAGTATGGAGATCTGGCTCGGGGTGGCCCAACTTCTTCTAGGGTGCCAACACATTTTAACTTGGAGGGTATGACCCGCCCCGAGGCCATCTTCATTAAGTTCTAATAGATCCTATTTCTCTTCTCCTCACTAACTTCTTCTTGTTGTCTGTGCTTGCAGCCCCGGTAACCAGGAGGGTCAAGCTCACAGAGTCTATAAGGGACAACCTTGCTCATTTTTACGATACTGTTCGGTTGAAGTGGAGGTAGTGGCTAGAAGAGAGACCAGTCATGCCGCCTGCTAGCCCAAGGCTCTGTGATCCACCTTCTGGCAGCCTGCCATCGGGTGAGTGTCTGCCTACCAGCCAACCGTCAACCGAGCAGCAACCCAGCGGTCAACTTGGGGACCAGCCGTCTGGTGGTCAGCCGTCAGGTCGAGAACCGTTTGCTGGTCGTGAGCCGTGAGCTGGTGAGCTGTCTGGTGGTCGTTCTCCTCTGACCCACTCTCCGCAGGGTCAGCATTCGAACCGTCAGTCCCCATTGGTTCAGCCATCTGGTAGTAGTACTCCGGTCTACTACGGTTCTGACCCCTGGGCCAGGACTCCTACCCGCCCTGTCAGGCAAGAAGGGGAACCGTCCTCATCACAGCATAGAGCTCCTGTTGAGCTATTCTATCCTAGTGCGGACAACAGAGGTTTTCCAATCTGGTAGTAGTACTCCGGTCTACTACGGTTCGGACCCCTGGGCCAGGACTCCTACCCGCCCTGTCAGGCAAGAAGGGGAACCGTCCTCATCATGGCATAGAGTTCCTGTTGAGCTATTCTATCCTAGTGCGGACAACAGGGGTTTTCCAGCTAATCGGCGGGCTCGAGAGATCAGCTGCGCGGGTGTCCAGATCCACGTCCCCATTCCTGGTGAGTTGGTCACTCTCTTTCAAGGCCTTGCTTCTATTGAAGGATTTGAGTCAGACAGTAGATCTTACCACTTTTCGGACCCTGTAGCAGGCCCTTATCTGGCAGTCCCCATTCGTTGGGTTCCTCCTCCTCTGGTCGTGAAGGAAGACATGGCCCCAGAACCGCCTGCTCAGGCAGAGGCCGAGGTGACGAAGAAGAGGAAGAGAACCAGATCTAAGAGAGGAGGCCCTCCTCCTCCTCCTGCCTTCCAGCCGAAGGAGGTCACGGGCACCTCCTTCCAAGTGCCTCGAGCTACTGAAGGCGCTCCCCCACCGAGCGACCAGGCCAGGGGTCGTGAGGAACTAGTGGGTGAGCAGCCGTCTGGTGGTTTGCCGCCAGCTCGTCAGGCGTCTGAAGGCTTGCCGCCAGCTGGTCAGACGACGGCTACAGGTTCTTCTGCTGGGATGGCCCCTCCTCTCGCTCCATCCACTATTTTTGGAGAGACCTTGCCTCCTATTGAGGAGATTTTTACGAACGAGCCCTACAACGCTCGTTTTGAACATCTTGAGACCCAGTCAAGGCGGGTCCTTCCTCTAGGCCTGTCTCCCCAACAGGTCCCTACACGGTGTCTTTTGGCTACATGCCTGGAGGCATTCCGATCACCGGGGAGTGCTCCACGACGGATCCCGACGTGACAGTGCACATGATCGAGCAACTTTGTCTGCCTCGGGACCGTCTTCGCTATGCTATGCCTTCTGATCCCTTTGCAGCCTATGATGGCATCAGCCGGGGGATCACTGAGGTAATCTTCATTTCTTCTCTGTAGGCTTCTCTCTAGATTTGTGCTGTTCTGATTCAATGGTGTATTTTGCAGAGCATTGTGGCTTTCCTGGGGTTGCGCGATCTTACTGACGATCTCCTCAACCAGCTCCACCTAGCCTTAGAGCGCTAAGGGAATTTTGGCTCAAGTTGAGTTAGGTGACCAGGAGGTCACGAGGTTGAGGGGCGAGCTTGTAGAGGCTCTAGAGAAGGAGAGGAACGCCGCATATAACCTCAACCTGAATCGTTCCCAACTAGCTGAGGAGCACGAGGGGAAGAAGAAAGCTGAGGACGCCTTTGCCAAGGTGGAGGCCAAGCTGATGGAGGCCAAGGAGTCCTGGGCATCGGCAAACTTGGCTCGCGCTGATCTTGAGAAGCAGCGTGACCATCTCTCGGTGGACATCTCGGCAGCTCATGCTCAGGTGGCGGAAGCCCACTCTTTATCGAGTGAGCGCCAGGTCCTCATCGAGAAGCTAGAAGCTAAGGTGAGGGATGTCAAGGCCTAGTCGTTGGTGCTCTAGGACACGGCCTATCACTCTGGATGTCAGATCTGCTATGATGTCGGCGTGGCTGCGGTTGATGCCCCATCTCCCGAAGATGATCCTCCGGTAGAGTCTTGAACCCGCCTACCTCTTTCTCTTTTGTATTTCTCGACTTATCATTGTAGATGCCGTATGGCGCCTCTTTTTGTAACGAAAATGGAGTTTTGCTTATTTGTTTCCATTAGTCTCCAAATTTAATATAATATTAGGTGGGCAGATGATCTGGTAGTGATGGAGTTTTTTGCTCAGCAGACGGCTCAACTAGAGTGAGGCCGTCTGGTGAGCAGATGGCACAACTATCCTAGGGTCGCCGGGCGGACAGACGACATAGCTGCTCTATAGCTGTATGGCGGGCAGGCGGCACAACTGCTCTATGGCCTTCTCGCGGACAGATCGCCTAACTGTTCCGGAGTCGTCTGGCGGGCAGGTGGCACAACTGCTCTGTAGTCGTCTGGCGGGCAGGTGGCACAACTGCTACTACTCTGAGGCCTTCTCGCGGGCAGATGGCCTTACTATTCTGGAGCCGTCTGGCGGGCAGGCGGCGCAACTGCTCTGTAGCCATTTACTGGGCAGACGACATAATTGCTCTGAGGCCTTCTCGTGGGCAGATGGCCTTACTGTTCTTGAGCCGTCTGGCGGGCCGGCGGCACAACTGCTCTGTAGCCATCTGGCGGGCAGGCGGCACAACTACTCTATAGCCGTCTGGCGGGCAGACGGCATAATTGCTCTAAGGCCTTCTCGCGGGCATATGGCCTTATTGTTCTAGAGCTGGCTGGCTGGCATGTGATTTAATTACGAGTGCTAGGTCATCTCTTGCCCTATTTGAGGTGTCTTTTCACATCAATTGGGACCTTTGTTGAGCAATATTCCTCTTGCCGGGGGTCAGCGTACTGATCGACGGTCGGATTCATCGGCCTTCTAAGAAGCCGAGTGCAAATCTGATCTGTTCGATGTTCTGTGCATCGGGGTCATTATAACCCTCGAAGTAAAGACACATCGGCTTTCTGAGAGGATTTACTTTTGACAGAATTTCTTGCTGGCTATCAAGAATCCCGGCCCATAAATTAGACTTTTTTGAGTGTAAGGTCATTTCTTGGCCCATCGAAATGCCTTTTCCCACTGGTTGGGACTATTATTGAGCTATATTCCTCCCGCCGGGGTCAGCGTACTGATTGACGGTCGGATGCATCGGCCTTCTGAGAGGCTGAGTGCAAATCTGATCCGTTCGATGTTCCGTGCATCAGGGTCATTATAACCCTTGATGCAAAGACACATCGGCATTCTGAGATGACTTACTTTTGACAGGATTTCCTGCGGGCCGTTAGGAATCCCGGCCCATAGATGGGACTTTTCTGAGTGTAAGGTCATTTCTTGGCCCATCGAAATGTCTTTTCCCACTGGTTGGGACTATTATCGAGCTATATTCCTCCCGTCGGGGTCAACGTACTGATTGACGGTCGAATGCATCGGCCTTCTGAGAGGCCGAGTGCAAATCTAATCTGTTTGATGTTCCGTGCATCGGGGTCATTATAAGCCTCGATGTAAAGATGCATCGGCCTTCTGAAAGGACTTACTTTTGACTGGATTTCCTGCGAGATGTCAGGAATCCTGACCCAAAGATGAGGCTATTCTGAGTAGTGGTTAGATAGCTGAATTATTGTCGAGACCGAACAAGATTGTATTACATTGATAAAAGATGCATAAATTGAAGGTATTCCAAGGCCTTTCTAGTACATCTCCCTCACTGGTCTTTAAGAAATGCGCTCCTTGTTGTCCGATACGATCCACGATGTAGGGGCCTTCCTAGTTTGCTCCCAATTTTCTGTTACCAATCTCCTGTGTTATGGAACACTTTTCTAAGCACGAGATCTCCGGGCTTGAAAGTCCGTCTTTTGACTCGCCTGTCAAAGGATCTCTTGATTCTATGCTGGTAGTTTACGAGCTTTAGCGCCGCTTGTTCCCGCCATTCTTCCAATAAGTCCTTTTCGCGAGCTAAAATCTCGTCATTGTTGCCTGACTCCACGGCCTTAGACCTAGATGTAGGAATCAACGCTTCGGTGGGGATTACTGCCTCAAAACCGTAAGCTAAGGAGAAGGGTGATTCCCCGATAGTACGTCGAGGTGTGGTCCTGTAAGCCCAAAGGACACCGAGAAGTTCTTCCGCCCATCTTCTTTTGGCTCGCTCCAGCCTCTTCTTCAAGTTGTCAAGGATAGCCCTGTTTGCCGCCTCGGCAAGCCCATTACTCTGGGGGAATCTCGGGGTAGACAAGCTCTTTTTGATGTTCAATGACTAACAAAGCACTTTGATCTCTGTAGCGTCGAATTGACTCCCGTTGTCGGTTATGATCTCTTGGGGCACTCCGAATCTGCACACGATGTTCTCCCACAGAAATCTTCTGACATGAGAGGTGTGGACTTGCACCAGTGGGACAACCTCAATCCACTTGGTGAAGTAATCTGTAGCGACTAGCAAGAAGCGAACGTTGCCAGGAGCTCTAGGGAAGGTTCCCATTATATCTAGGCCCCATTTGGCGAATGGCCAAGGGCTGAATACTGGGTGCATTTCTTCTTCTGGAGATTTCAAAATGGACGAATGCTTCTGGCAATTGGTACACTTTCATATGAACATCTTGGCGTCCTTCTGCATGTATGGCCAAAAGTAGCCGTAAGAGATAGCTTTGTGGGCGAGGGTTCTCGCTTCCGAGTGGTTTCCGCACTCGTCGGCGTGGATTTCTTGCATTATGCTTTCCGCTTCGCTTGGAATGATGCACCTCAAGAGGGGGCCCAAAGTGGATTTCCTGTATAGGTCTTGACCTATCAAAGTGTATCTCCCTGCAACTCGTTGTATCTTCCGGCCGTAGATTTCTCTTTGGGAAATTGTGAAGTAGACAAATACGAATGTAATTCATCAACCCAGTTGGGGTCGCCCCCAGTGTCTGGTTGTTAGCTCTCGGCTGTCACCTGATAAATGGCTGCTTGCTGGCTAGCGGGCACCTGCTGGTATTGCGCCTCCTACAGACTCCTGGCCGTCTGGTCTTTAGTGGCTGTTTGGTCGTTAACGCGGGTGACTTTTCGACCCTCGCTTGGTTGCCCGTCATCTAGTATCTTTGAGTCCCCGGAGGGATGAATACTGGGTTGCTCTTGATATTCCACTGATATCTTCCTTGAGAAGGTTCCCTCTATCATAGTGGACAAGTATGCTAGGGAATCTGCGTGCCAATTTTCCTAGCGTGGCAATTGGTGAAAGCTGACCCTCTCGAACTCCCCGGCCAGGTCCTTTACGATCGCCAGGTATGCTCCCATTCTGCCGTCCCTTGTTTGGAAGGTTCCACCGTACTAACTTACCACGAGCTGGGAGTCGCTATAGAGGTCTAGATCGGCTATGTTGAGATCGCGGGCTAGGGTCAGCCCGGCCACCATGGCTTCTTATTCGGACTCGTTGTTTGAGGCTTTGAATCCGAGCTTGATGGCCTTTTCTATATATAGGTTATCTAGGGATATTAGTACTATCCCGACCCCTGAATCTCTGTCGTTTGCCGATCTGTCGGTGAACAACTTCCATCCCCCTTGGTTTCTTAGAGCTGCCGGAACCTCTGGGAGTGGTAAAACATATGTATCTCTGTCCCCAGGTGTTGGCGTATCCTGGACAGGAAAATCTACGAGGAAGCCTGCCAGGGCATGGCCTTTCTCGGAGGTGCGCGGTTCATAGCGTATGTCATAATGAGCTAGGTATACGGCCCACTTCGCCATTCTTCCCGAGAGATTCATCTTTCCAAGTATAGTTTTTAGGGGATACTTGGTGTAGACGGTGATCACCCGGTCTTCAAAATATGGTTTCAATCTCCTGGAGCGTAGACAAGGGCGAGTGCGGCCCTCTCAAGCATGGTGTATCGGGTCTCGGCCTCCACCAAGGCTTTACTGACGAAGTAGATGGGTTTCTCCCTTTCATGTGTTTCGCGAAACAGCACTGTACTCACCGATCCTTCTGTAGTCGCCAGGTACAGTCCAAGGGCCTCTCCCGGCTCGGGGTGGGATAGGATAGGAGGTTGAGCTAAATACTCCTTCACCTTTTTGAATGCTAGTTCGCATTCGTCCGTCCACTCAAAGATGCCATTCTTCTTGAGTAGGCGGAAGAGTGGCTTGCACCTATCAGTTGATCTCGAGATGAAACGGTTTAGAGCGGCTATCCTTCCTCCCAGCTTCTGAACCTCCTTTATGTTCCTCGGGGAGGGCATGTCTGTCAGGGCCCGAATCTATTCTGGGTTCACCTCAATTCCTTGCCGAGATATGAGGTATCCTAGGAATTTTTCGAAAGTGACGTCGAACGGACATTTTTATGGGTTGAGCTTCCTCTGGTGTTAGTGCAGCCTGTGGAAGGTCTGCTCCAAATCCTGTATATGCATTGCGCGTTGCTTGCTTTTGACGATCATATCGTCAATGTAGACTTCCATCGATGTCCCTATCAGGTCATGGAATATTTTGTTCACCAGCTTCTGGTAGGTTGCTCCCGCGTTCTTCAACCCCGAATGGCATTACTGTATAGCAAAACACGCATCGCTCGGTCGTGAAGACCGTTTTCTCTTGGTCGGGGCCATATAGTGAGATCTGATTGTACCCTGAATATCCATCCATGAAGGATAGCATTCAGTACCCTGTGGTTGCATCTACCAGCTGGTCAATCCTTGGCAGCGGATAGGGGTCTTTAGGACACGCCTTGTTCAAATTTATGAAGTCGATGCACACTCTGATCTTGCCATTCTTCTTGGGCACTGCAACTACGTTTGCAAGCCACCTCGGGTTACTTACCTCCTTGATGAATCCTGCATTTAGCAACCTATCGATCTGATCCCGTATAGCTCTCTGTTTCTTGGGTGCCGTCCTCCTCGATTTCTGTCTCACCGGAGGATATTTTGGATCGACGTTTAGCTTGTGGCAGGAGACTTCGGGATCGATTCTCGGCATCTCTTCGAGTGACCAGGCTAACACGCTCTTGTTTGCTGTGAGGAACTTTGTTATTTTTTTCTTTCTCTTCTGGTGTTAGCATTGAACTGGTGTAGGTTATCCTCGGATCTTCTTTGGTTCCAAGGTTCACCTCCTCTACCGGCTCTATTGTGGGCTTTTCCCGTTCTAGGTTCTCCTTTGATCTTTTGTCCAGAAAAAGCCCTACTGGCTGTGCCGAGATATTAGCTGACGACCTTCCAGTTGATGTACCGAGAAGGTCGAAAAGAACTGTTGAAGTCACTTTCTCAGTCGACGGACGTCGAGCCACCAGCTCGTTATCTAGATGCCGACCAGCTACGAGCTCACGGCCATACGCTACCTCTGACATGTGTTCATCGAGTGGAAGCGTTCGATGGTGGTTTCCCTCCTCCGATAGCGAGCTCGCTGAGGTGAGGGCTATCGAGTAGCATCTCTTGGCCGAAACTTGGTCTCCCCTAATCTCCATGGTCCCTTGCTCGGTAGGAAACCGAATCATCTCGTGATAGGTGGAGGGGACAACCTTCATCTCGTGAATCCATCCTCGCCCGAGAATGGCATTGTAGGGAGACCGAGTGTCGACGATCATGAATTGAGTCATGGTAGTTATCGAGCCAGATCTGACTGGTAGAGTAATCGTTCCCCGAGCCTATACCTTCTGGCCGTTGAATCCGATCAACGGGATGTTGGGTCGCTCTAGTGAAGCGGGAGGCAGCCCCATTCTCTTGTACGCTTCAATGAATAGGATTTCGGCCGAGTTTTCAGGATCCACCAGGATGCGATGCACTTCATGCATGCCAATTGGAAGGTCAGGATCAGGGCATCATCATGTGAATGCTCCACCCCTTCCAAATCTTGTTCGGAGAAGCTGATGACAGAATCCAAGTTTGCGTCAGTAGGATCTGGTGGCTTAGACATCTGAGGCCCTCGGCTTAGGTTATACACCTCTTTAGCTTCTTGAAGCTTTCGAATTTTGGCATCTGTTGTCTTTCTTCTTCCTTACGTGATAGTTGTCGGACGCCGCCGTGTATAATGTCAATAACCACTCCTTGCTTGGGTGGTGCGTTGTGGTTGTTGTGAGTCGGTGGGGCCCCAACGTGGGGCCTGGTCCCTTGTTCTCCGACTCTCCCTTGGGCTAATAACTGCTTTAGATAACCCTGCTCGATTAAATCTTGAATCCGATGCCTTAGGATCCAGCACTTATCAGTATCGTGTCCATGATCTCTGTGGAAATCACAGAACTTGTTCTTATCTCTCGTGTCCTTTGTCTCCTGGTTCATGGGCTGGGGCCATCTCAAATATTTCTCGTCTTTGATCTGATTGAGCACCTGGCCGAGGGATGCATTCAGCAAGGCGAACTCCCTCCGATCTCCTAGCCTTACTATCCCCAATTGTCTCGTTGCTCCCTTGCCTTATCCTTTTTTCTTTGGGTCTTTCTTCAGTTTCTCTTCCTTTGGAGAATCTGACACTTCGTGGACAGATGCATCTGGCTTCTGTCCGTGTTGATAGATATCGTCCTCCAGCTTGGCGTATTTTTCCGCCCTCTCGAACAGCGCCTCCATATTCACGGGCCGATTCTTGGTCAAAGATCGATAGAGATCAGCGGTGACTGGAAGTGCTTTTCGATAAGCGGTGATGGCATGCTTATCGTCGCATTGCTTTACCATCATCATCACTGCTCGAAATCTTTTGGTAAACTCCCTGATCGTCTCGTCAGAATTTTTCCTGATGTCGAAGAGTACGTTATATTCTCTCAAAAGTGCTTATTTTAAGCAATTATCATGTTAGCATTATCACTCTCCTACATAAAACTGCTCGATTTATCTACTTTCTAGGTAAGAGTCTCTTATGTTGCGTAGAACACACTTTTCTGGACGAAATGGTATATTTGCATTCATTAAACACATTTTCGGAAGTCTAGATATAAAGTCGTTCTGATTAAGTCTCATTACGCGCTTCTTCTGTCGCGGGAAACCCCGATTGGATGATTCTCGAGACTTGCGGGCCCACATCGATCATGAAAACCTATTATCAAAGCTTAAAGAGCCCACAGGCTATGACTAGAAGATATGGGCCAAATACGGGCTAAACAAGAGGACCGAAGAGTGGACCCAAAGAACGAAGAGAGCGGGAGAGCCAATGACTAAGAGACGGACCAAATCATTTAAAGACGCATGAATCAACAAGAAATGATGGTCTACTCTACTGGTGAAGCGTGAGGAGGGACACAGTGAAGACTAGGGTTCCAAACCCTCTGCCAGTGCTTTTCTCTCCATTTTTCTCTCTCATCTCCCCTAATTCTCTCTCCTCTAAATCCTAATTTTCTCTCTCTTAGCTCTAACCAACTCTCTCTCCTTAACCTATCACCATCATCCTTCAAATCCACCATTCGATCGCCATCCGATCTACCATCTGACCATTCGATTATTCATCCTTAACATCTGATCAATCGGTCGATCATCCGATCGATCGAGCGAGCTCCCTATCTCATCATCCAACAACCTACAATCATCTTACGTTCATCGGAGGGCCCTCATCACTTAGCCCCGATTCAAAACCCTGAGAGCATGTTTGATTATTTCAAAAGAAAGGGCTTTTAAGAAAAATGCATTTTTTTCACTTGGCGACCAAACGCACCCTAAGAAAAATGATAAAAAATGTATAATTTTCAAATTAGAAACCGTGGGAACCCTAGGGGTTGGCCCCCTCTCCCCTTCTCCTCTCTTCATTCCTTCTTCTTTCTTCTTTCTTCTTTCTCTCCTCCATCTTCTTCTCCGGCCACCCTCCATTAGCGCCGGCGAACTGGTAAGTTCTCTCATTCTTCTTCTTCTTCTTTTTCTTCTCCTTCTTCTGTTCTTCTTCGGTTCGTTGCTGCCCCAGCCTGCTCCTGCATCACCCTGCAACTTTCGGTGAAACCAGCAACACCGGCCAGCGATTTGGCTGGTTCCCTTCTTCTTCTTCTTCTTCTTCTTCTTCTTCTCCTTCTTCTTCGGATCCTCCTTGCTGCTGCGTGCAGCACCATTCCCTCCGCCTGCAACCACCGTCTTCTTCGTCCTCGCGTGCCACCACCACCTGCAACAGCGCTCCACCGTCCTTCACCGCCTACTGCTCTCTCCCCAGCGCTATCACCTCCGTTTGCTGCCACCGTTCGTGGTAAAACCTTCTCCTCCTCATCTCCTTCTCCTTCTCCTTCTCCTTCTTCTTCTTCTTCTCTTCTTGTTCTTCTCATTCTTTTTCACCGACTGGAGTTGCAGGCTGCAACTCCGGCCATCACCGGTCCACCATCTCTTCACGGTAGGCTGCTACCCACGTCTCCCCAACACCTGCTGGACACCACGCCCCACGAGCCTGAGCACCACCAACAGCAGCAGGTTGCCTCTTCTCTCCGGCAACACCTCCTCCCAACACCTGCTACACCGCCTCACCACTACCGTGTATCTCGACACCTTACTCCTCTCGCCTGCAACTCTCACTACAAGAAATTGGGCCATTAGCGGCGACCTTTTAGCGGCGGCCACCAAAAATTGCCGCAATAGAATGGTTTTAGCGGCGGCCATAGAGACCACTGCTATAAGTTGGCGCAAAAATTTTGGAGGGAAATTTACTCAATTAGCGGCAAGATTTAGTGGCGGCCAGAGGTGTGGGCACTGCTATATGTTCTTTCATCGGCACTAAAACTTATAACTGCAGCTAAAAACCATATAGCGGCGGCCATTTTGGCCGCCGCTAAAGGTTTTATATATATAAAAAAAAAGGGGGCAAAACCCCTGTTTCCACTTCTAGAGCCCGAACCACAGCCCTCTCTTCTCTCTCCTCTCTCTCCTCACTCCGCCTCCTCCCTTCGCCTCTAACGCTTGCCGGAGAGTTGCAGACCGCCTCTAATGCCTGCCGGAGTGTTGCAGACCGCCTCGTCGCAGCTCCAACCATACGTAAGGCGTTGAACAGGTTAGTTTTTTAATTTTTTTTTTCTTTTCAAAACCCTGTCCATTGTTAATAGTCAAGTTTTTTCATATTTCTTCATTTTCTCTTTGATTTGTGACCGCATGGATATTTAGCTCATCCTTGGTAGATCTTCACACCAAAAATCAGATTTATTGGTGATTTTTGCCTTTGGATTTGAGCATATAGATCCAAAGGTGGATTTGCACACCAAAAAATCAGCTTTATTGGTGATTTTTGGTTTTGGGTTTGAGCGTAAAGGTCAAAAGGTGGATCTGCACACCAAAAAATCAGCTCGATTGATGATTTTGCCTTTGGATTTGAGCATAAAGATCCAAAGGAGGTTTTGCACAACAAAAAATCTGCCTGATTGGTGATTTCTGCCTTGGATTTGAGCATAAAGATCCAAAGGTGGATCTACACACCAAAAAATTAACTTGATTGGTGATTTCTGTCATTAGATTTGAGCATAAAGATCCAAAGGTGGATCTACACACCAAAAAATTAACTTGATTGGTGATTTCTGTCGTTGGATTTGAGCATAAAGATCCAAAGGTGGATCTACACACCAAAATATCAGCTTGATTGGTGATTTGTGCCGTTGGATTTGAGCACAAAGATCCAAAGTTTTGAAATCAATACTGAGGCTGATTTTTGGTTTGTAGGGCACTTTAAGTCCTGCTTATAGATCAAGCTTGGCTGTAGGTTTTCTTTTTGATTTTCTTCACCCTCTAGTTGAAGTTAGTATTGCAATTCCTAGTGGTGGTTTTGATGGAAATATCCATACTTCAGAGATTAAGGCTTCCAAACCCAACAATTATCATATTACAAAACCAAGTTTGCTCTTATCTGTAAAGCAGGTGGTGGAAATTAGTAGGGAGTACCATCCAATTGGTGAGCCAACTAAAAAAGCTGGAGCTGAGATCCAAGCTTCTGGTTCGTTATACTTAATCTAGTATTTTCTATTATCAAGAATATGACTTGTTATACTTTTTCTTCTAGCTGATGATATAGTGTTAAGTACTGATACTTTGAAATGATTTAGTCCTGAAATGACAAGACACTCCAGAGATAACAGTGCATGACACACTTACCTTAACGTCTCAAAGTATATTGCTCTTAACATGTATCCCTATTTATGATAGAATTTTACATTCTTATTATATCAAGACACTGAAAATTTAGAACCAATATGTCATGTTCATAGATATTGTTATTCTTTTTGTTTTATTTTGGGATAAAATTTTACATAGTAGTTTAGAATTTTATATTTATTGGACTAAATTGAAAATTTTCTCACAGTTTTCTGTTGGTTTGTTCCTATTTATTGTTGTTCTTTAGTTTTAGCATTACTTATTAATTTAACTTATTTATTTTGTACTTCAAACGAAAATGTATTTAATGTATGGAATTTTCCCCATGGTTGACTCTTAACTCTCAAATTACATAGGGGAGGCTGTGTATGTAGATGACATTCCTTCTCCAAAGGACTGCCTTCATGGTGCATTCATTTATAGCACAAAGCCCTTGGCACAAGTAAAGGGTATTGGATTCAGATGTTGTCATTTCTTTTAATTTATAGTCAAGTAATAGCATTCATTATGTGATTCATCAACATGTAATAGCCTTGACCCCGCTCTGCTATACCCATGGTTTAGTGAATGATGGGTCCTCGTGGTCTATGTTATATGGCTTAATGAGTTATGAAATTGAAGTCTATTTTCTTCCATTCTATATCTTGTTATTGAATGATGACTAACATCAAGAGAAAAGGGTAAAGTGTCTCCATTTAATGACCATGGCCTCTATGCATAACATGCTATGAATTTTCCATCTCCTCAATTGATTGGATCTGGTTTTTATGATTCTTGTAACTAGAGTACACATTATTAATTGCTTCTTGATGTCTCATAACATTTGTCTATGATTATCTTGTTTTAATTAGTCGCCTATCTTATTTTTATTTGGTAATTATTGAAATGTAAGAGGACTAACATAATTCACATTCGCACAAAGCACTAGCATTAAGCATGAGATCTTGAAGACTCCATCAAAGATAAGAGGTTGCACATAGTATATACGCACTGTATATGGCCTGATTGAACCCTTTAATCTTATCAGAGATGCAGTC
Source organism: Euptelea pleiosperma (assembly GCA_035048495.1). NCBI lineage: Eukaryota > Viridiplantae > Streptophyta > Magnoliopsida > Ranunculales > Eupteleaceae > Euptelea > Euptelea pleiosperma. Next base: position 46,219,400 of record CM068543.1, read on the forward strand.
TTTAATTTCTTATAAGGTATCCCATTAAACCTTAGATCTCCCGTTCAAGAATCATTGTGTGACAATTGCCTTATCACCTATATGGGACAAATTTGTTGTAAACTACGATGCTTGGTTCTCATGTGAGACTAAATTCAATCAAGTAAACAACTCTTTTGTCTTGTTTGTGGTGATGAGTAATTGTCTGCTGTTGATTCTTGAATTGTCCATTTGGACATGTTTGGGAATGTATAATCTCTGGTACAGTCAGTAGCTAAAGTGGTTATTTCCATTTAAAAGACAGTTTCGGCAAGCATTCCTCTTGTTTTCTGGGTACATATTTAGACAATGTAACATGTTTGCCCCTAGTCTAAATCGTGTACTTGGAGAACTATGGGGAAATGCTGCCGAAATATTCCTTCATATGGAAATAACCACTTGGCTATTGAGTGTAACGGAGATTATGCATTCCTGAATGGGATAGGAACCACCCACATGTTAAAGAGGAGGTAAGAAGCATGATGCATGTGCACTCGAGTCATTTGTGACAATGTTTTCTCCGATGAAGGTGACGTCGTTTTGAAGAAGACATGCCGATGGATAAAAGTTGGATTGGGAAGCCAAGAGATAGTCGTGAGTATCAAGTCAGAGTTGAGCAATTCTTGAGTTTTGCATTTGGTAATACAAGGTTTGGAGACAAGATCCGATGTCCATGTGTGGAATGTGATCTTAAGGGATAGAATGGATGCGCATGGTGACTTATTATGGTCAGAAATAATGACGGACTACACCATCTGGAATTGCCATGGGGAGGATTCAATTGCGGATGACGATACGGGGAATGAGCCTAATGAGGGTGATGATGAGTGTGATGATATGCAAGGAATGTTAGAAGATGCATTTGGAATATCCCATCCTGATCATGAAGAGGAGAATGAATCGTCGGAGACGGGACCGGCTGAGCTAAATCAGGAAGCGACTAAATTTTATGAGATGTTAGAGGACGCTGAGACTGAACTGTATCCAGGTTGCACAAAATTTTCTAAATTATCTTTCATTGTAAGACTGTTACACTTGAAGTGTCTAAACGGATGGAGTAACAAATCATTCAACATGTTACTTGAATTGTTGAAAGAGGTACTGCCTGTTGGTGAAAAGTTGCCCAAGAATCATTACGAATCAAAAAAGATCCTTCGAGATCTTGGTCTGCATTACACGAAGATAGATGCGTGCCCAAATGACTGCATGCTGTACTGGAGGGAGAATAAAAATAAAAATGAATGTGGTGTATGTGGTGCATCCATGTGGAAATCGGTTACACGTCAGTCTGTTGAAGAGCCTTCCACTTCGTCTGCAGAGTATACGAAGATACCTGCGAAGATTCTGCGTTATTTTCCATTAAAACCTAGGCTTCAGAGGTTGTTTATGTGTTCAAAAACGGCTGAGCAAATGAGATGGCATGATGATGGTCGTACGAAGGATGGTGTGTTGAGACATCCAGCAGACTCTAAGACGTGGGAAACTTTAGACATGCAATACCCGTCGTTCGGTTCTGAATTGAGAAATGTTCGACTTGGTGTAAGGAGTGATGGTTTTACCCCATTTAGTTATTCGAGCACTCCGCACAGCACATGGCCAGTAGTTCTTATTCCATACAATTTGCCGCCATGGATGTGTATGAAGCCGACGTCTTTCATGTTAACGTTGTTTATTCCTGGTCCCAAAGCTCCCGGAAACAACATTGATGTGTACTTGCAACCATTGATAGAGGAGTTGAAGGAATTGTGGACAGATGGACTTGAGGCGTATGACGCCTCTTTAAAGCAAAATTTTTGATGCTGTGCAGGAGTTATATGGACTATTAATGACTTCCCTGCCTTAGCGAACTTGTCAGAATGGAGCACTAAAGGAAAACTTGCTTGTCCCTCTTGCCACAGGGAGACATGTTCAGTTAGATTGACAGAAGGACGCAAAGAATGTTACATGGAACATCGTCGATTTCTTCCACATGATCATAAATTTCGACAGAACAAAAGGTCGTTTGATGGTAAAACAGAAACAAGGAATGCGCCCAAACCGTTGACTTACAGGGATGTGTTCGATCAATTATATGATTATGAGCATATCACATTCGACAAAACAGATAAGGATATCACCGGGAGGAAGAGAAAGAAAGATGATTGTAATTTACCCCAGAATTGGAAGAAGAAGAGCATTTTCTTTGAATTGCCATATTGGAAAGATCTTTTGTTGTGGCACAATTTGAATGTTATGCGCATTGAGAAGAATGTCTGTGATAATGTCATTGGGACACTGTTGGACATGGAGGGTTCCAAAGATAACTTAAAGGCTCGTCTAGATATGAAGAGAATGCGCATCAGGAAAGAACTTCATCCTAAATCAGACGGGAGAAAACTTTTACTACCTCCTGCGTGCCACACGATGTCGTTACTTGAAAAAAAAATTCTGCAAAGTCTTAAAGGAGGTCAAGGTTCCAGATAGTTATTCATCGAACTTCGCACGATGTATTCAAGTCAAACAGTGCAAGATCTCAGGTCTCAAAAGTCACGATTGCCATGTTCTTATGCAATAATTTCTTCCGCTTACAGTACGTGGTATCTTACCTAAGAATGTCTGCTCAGCATTGATTGAGTTGTCCATGTTCTTTAGACAATTACGTTCGAAAGTGTTGAAGGTGGAAGAGTTGGAGCAACTTGAATCACGGATTGCTGTAACGCTTTGTAAATTGGAAATGATCTTTCCGCCGACTTTTTTTTGATATTATGGTGCACTTGCCTATTCATCTAGCTGGTGAGGCCAAGTTGGCTGGACCAGTACAATACCGATGGATGTATCCAATAGAGAGGTACTTGCACAGGTTGAAGGCATATGTCCGAAATAAGAACTATCCTGACGGTTCAATTGCAGAAGGATATATCTGTGAAGAATCGTTGACTTTTTGCTCAAGATACTTGCATGGGATTGAGACAAGGTTCAACCGACCACAGCGGAATAACGATGTTATTGATGCTGAATCTCATGGGAAGGTATCCGTTTTTACAGGAACGTGTCATAGGGAAGGCTACGTCACGCATGTTACTTAATGATGAATGGGAACAAAGTCGTCTCTACGTGAAGTCGCGCTATTTATTGAGTAAGTCTAACCGTTTCAAATCTACTTCCAATATGTATATCATATACATTGGTACTTAAAGCTTTCTTTATGTTTGGATTGTAATCGAATTATTTACTGTACAGGAAACACAAGAAAAAAATATCGGACAGTAATAATCATTTGCCTCCTAGGAATTTAGAGTGAAAACATAATAAGGAGTTTGCTCAGTGGTTTAAACAACACGTAAGGTTTAGCTATTATACAAATACTTTTACTTTTTAACTGTAATTATATATAGTTTAAAGTGTATTAATTTCATTTGTCAATCTGAATAGGTGTTGCAAATGCGATATAATGGTGAGGAAGTAAATAACTCTCTCGAATCTTTATCTTTGGGTCCTTCTTGGACAGTGAGAACGTTTAAGGGGTACATTGTAAATGGCTATAGATTTCATACTCAAGATAAAAAGAAACGAAGGAAAACTCAGAACAGTGGAGTTTTTGTAGATGCAGAGACGAATAGCTTTGCAAGCGCGAGTGACGCGAATCCAATGGTAGGCAATGTCGGATACTATGGTATCTTAAATGAGGTTCTTAAGTTACAGTATCCCGGTCAGAATACTATCGTGTTATTCAAATGCCATTGGTATGATGTAGTCAATAGTGGGGGATTCAAGCAAGATGAGTATGGGTTCAACTGTGTTAATGTCACACGAACCTTAAGTACAAATGAACCATTTATTCTTGCGAATCAAGCGCAACAAATTTTTTATGTCCAAGACACCACCAATGATCATTGGCATGTCGAATAAAGACACAACCACGAGACATACAATATGATGCGGTTGGAAGATGAGCCTTTTCAGGAAAATGAGTCTGGGTTGCATCAAGAATCAATCGACACCAATGATGAGGTTGTTACTTGGACTAGAGATGATATTGACGACATTCTTGTTGAAGGTTATGCAGGAGATCAAGCATTTATTGATGATGGGGATGATGTTTGATGTAATTAAGATGTTTATTGTAATGTTATTTTTGTAATTAAGATGTTTGATTAATGAAATTGAGTATTGGGATCTCTCATCTACATTTACTTCTTCATCTTATTCTTTGTTTTGTATATATAATTAATGATTCATGCAGGTATATAGACATGTCTAGTCGATCTCGACAGCCTAGGGTTCGAGTGGGGGCAAATGCCCCATCCACTTCTAGAGCGCAGCAACAGGGGGCAAATGCCCCATCCACTTCTAGAGCGCAGCAATAGGGGGCAAATGCCCCTTCCACTCTGGCACATCAGCAGCAGGGGGCACATGCCGACGCTACTTTGGGTATGGTTCCAGAGGAGATACATAGCCCATCTATTAAGCAGTCCATTGCAGGCAGCACTGGTATGATAAGTTGTACATCTTGTATAGTCATTGGCGTATTTTTGTTTTGTTCTTACCTTTTAACTCTTTAAACAGCTTCGAGCAGTGTCAGGAGGAGAGGGCCCACGCAGGGCATTGGTCGTTTTGGTGTTACACCTGGGACATAATTAGTTGTAGAGTGGAATGAACTACAGCAACCCGTAGGCAGTACTGCAGCCTCTTTCGCCAATGAGTTGGGGGTGATCGTTCGCACGTCTGGTTATGCCCCTCTGCAAGTAGCGACTTGGGGCAATGTTTCTTCCCACAACAAGGACTTGTTGTGGGAAGAAGTCAAGGTAAATGATTTCCTTCCTTTTATGTCATCTTAAGAGTTATTTTCATATTCTGATTGTTGAATAACGCTTATTTTCATTGTAAATAAAGCATGTTTTTTTGTTAACTTGGCAGAAAAAATTTGAGATTGACGATGACTGAAAAGGCATTACTTTGAAGTTAATGGGCAAGCGCTTCAGAGATTGGCGCATTGTTCTAAAAAAAAATTTCAATGCCAATGGGACACCTCAGGACCGCATCAATAATAAACCTGATGGCATCGCAGAGGAGGACTGGGCCTGGCTTGTCCGGCACTGGAGTACTGCGAGGTTCCAAGTATATGTTTATATCAGTTATTTAACTATTGTCCATATGTCAAGAACTTATTTAAAATATCAATGAATTTTTGCAGGCAATATCGAATCGGAACAAATCGAACCGCAAGAAGCAAAAAATTAATCATGCTGGGGGGACAAAGAGTTTTGCCCGTTACAGAGAAAAGCTGGTAAGCTAATTATGACATCTTACTTTTTTTAAATTAACATTGACTTATAACTATGAGTTCAATTTGTATGTTTTCTGCAAGGATAGGCTCAGAGTAATGATGGTACTCCACCGAATCGGGTCGATTTATTTGTCGTGACCCATACACGGAAAGATAGGTCAACTGTTGATGAAGGGTCAGCTGAAATAATGGTACGTAAAATGTTTATTATATATAATCATATAAAGTTGCTCGTTTACTAATTAATTTATTTTTAATGCAGTCAAAATTTAGGCAGTTGTCACAGACTTCTGCGTCTGAGTCCTTTCCTCGAGATGCTGACGCCATTTATACCTCCGTGATGGGTCCAGAGAGGCACGGTCGTGTACGCGGTTATGGCATAGGCCCGACTCCTGCACGTTTGTTTGGTCCCTCTAGCTCTTCCGCTAGTTCTTCTAGCTATATTGCTCTTTAAGATGAGATGATGCAACTGCGCGAACATGATAATCGTCGTGAGCATGAGTTCAAGGCTATGCAAGAAGGGTTCCAGACGATGCAGATGTAGATGCAGAGGCGGGACCAGATTCAGATGGAGAGAGAGGAGCAGTTGCAGAGGTAGATAGCGGAGCTGCAGACTATGTTTCGCTCCATGCCGCCCACCATGTCGATTCCCCCCCTGACCAGCATCATTCCGACGATGAAGATGATGAGGATGATGAGGATGATGAAGAGGGGGATGATAATGAGGTACGTCAACATTTAAATACTAGTTCATTTGTAAGACTACCCGTAAAGTCTGTAATGTGTTAAGAGTTTAGTTTTTTCAAGTTGTAGGTTTAGGCAATTAAGACTTAGAACCCAAGTCTATTTCGGAACCTCGACGTCCAAATCGGGGAAACGAGGTCTGACTCTCATGAAACCTCTTCTAACACTTCAAACGTATTGAAACAAATGTGTTAGAAGAAACGGGGTTAAATTCTGAGGTCCGGTTGAGAAACGGTACTCAGTTGCAGTTTTAGGCATTTAAGACTTAGAACCCAAGTCAATTTCGGAACCTCGACGTCCAAATCGGGCAAACAAGGTCCGACTCTTCCAAAATCTCTTCCAATACTTCAAACGTGTTGAAACAAATGTGTTAGAAGAAATGGTGTTAAAATCCGAGGTCCGGTTGAGAAACAGTAGTCAGTTGTAGTTTTAGGCATTCAAGACTTAGAACCCAAGTCCATTTCAGAACCTCGACGTCCAAATCGGGCAAACGAGGTCTGACTCTCATGAAACCTCTTCTAACACTTCAAACGTATTGAAACAAATATGTTAGAAGAAACGGGGTTAAATTTTGAGGTCCGGTTGAGAAACGGTACTCAATTGTAATTTTAGGCATTTAAGACTTAAAACCCAAGTCCATTTCGGAACCTCGACGTCCAAATCGGGCAAACGTGGTCTGACTCTAATGAAACCTCTTCTAAGACTTCAAACGTGTTGAAAAAAATGTGTTAGAAGAAACAGGGTTAAAATCCAAGGTCCGATTGAGAAACGGTAGTCAGTTGTAGGTTTAGGCATTTAAGACTTAGAACCCAAGTCAATTTCGAAACCTCGACGTCTAAATCGGGCAAAAACGAGGTCCGACTATTTCGAAATCTCTTCCAACACTTCGAATGTGTTGAAAAAAATGTGTTAGAAAAAACGGGGTTAAAATCCGAGGTCCGGTTGAGAAACAGTAGTCAGTTGTAGTTTTAGGCATTCAAGACTTAGATACCAAGTCAATTTCGGAACCTCGACGTCCAAATCGGGCAAACGAGGTCTGACTCTCATGAAACCTCTTCTAACACTTCAAACGTATTGAAACAAATGTGTTAGAAGAAACGAGGTTAAATTCCGAGGTCCGGTTGAGAAACAGTAGTCAATTGTAGTTTTAGGCATTTAAGACTTAGAACCCAAGTCCATTTCGGAACCTCGACGTCCAAATCGGGCAAACGAGGTCCGACTCTTCCGAAATCTCTTCCAACACTTCAAACGTGTTGAAACAAATGTGTTAAAAAAAATGGGGTTAAAATTCGAGGTCCGGTTGAGAAACAGTAGTCAGTTGTAGTTTTAGGCATTCAAGACTTAGAACCCAAGTCAATTTTGGAACCTCGACGTCCAAATTGGGCAAACGAGGTCCGATTCTTCCGAAATCTCTTCCAATACTTGAAACGTGTTGAAACAAATGTGTTAGAAGAAACGGGGTTAAAATCTGAGGTCCGGTTGAGAAACGGTAGTCAGTTGTAGGTTTATGCATTTAAAACTTAGAACCCAAGTCAATTTTGGAACCTCGACATCCAAATCAGGCAAACGAGGTCCGACTCTTTCAAAATCTCTTCCAACACTTCGAACGTGTTGAAACAAATGTGTTAGAAGAAACGAGGTTAAAATCCGAGGTCCGGTTGAGAAACAGTAGTCAGTTGTAGTTTTAGGCATTCAAGACTTAGAACCCAAGTCCATTTCAGAACCTCGACGTCCAAATCGGGCAAACGAGGTCTGACTCTCATGAAACCTCTTCTAACACTTCAAACGTATTGAAACAAATGTGTTAAAAGAAACGGGGTTAAATTCCGAGGTCCGGTTGAGAAACGGTACTCAGTTGTAGTTCTAGGCATTTAAGACTTAAAACCCAAGTCCATTTCGGAACCTCGACGTCTAAATCGGGCAAACGTGGTCTGACTCTAATGAAACCTCTTCTAAGACTTCAAACATGTTGAAACAAATGTGTTAGAAGAAACGGGGTTAAAATTCGAGGTCCGGTTGAGAAACGGTAGTCAGTTATAGGTTTATGCATTTAAGACTTAAAATCCAAGTCAATTTTGGAACCTCGATGTCCAAATCGGGCAAACGAGGTCCGACTCTTTCGAAATCTCTTCTAACACTTCAAACGTGTTGAAACAAATGTGTTAGAAGAAACGGGGTTAAAATTCGATATTCGGTTGAAAAATAGTAGTCAGTTGTAGTTTTAGGCATTCAAGACTTAGATACCAAGTCAATTTCAGAACCTCGACGTCCAAATCGGGCAAACGAGGTCTGACTCTCATGAAACCTCTTCTAACACTTCAAACATATTGAAACAAATGTGTTAGAAGAAACGGGGTTAAATTTCGAGGTCCGGTTGAGAAACGGTACTCAGTTGTAGTTTTAGGCATTTAAGACTTAGAACCCAAGTCCATTTCGGAACCTCGACGTCCAAATCGGGCAAACGTGGTCTGACTCTAATGAAACCTCTTCTAACACTTCAAACGTGTTGAAACAAATGTGTTAGAAGAAACGGGGTTAAAATCCGAGGTCCGGTTGAGAAACAGTAGTCAGTTGTAGGTTTAGGCATTTAAGACTTAGAACCCAAGTCAATTTCGGAACCTCGACGTCCAAATCGGGTAAAGGAGGTCCGACTCTTCTGAAATCTCTTCCAATACTTCAAACGTGTTGAAACAAATGTGTTTGAAGAAATGTGGTTAAATTCCGAGGTCCGGTTAAGAAACGGTAGTCAGTTGTAGTTTTAGGCATTTAAGACTTAGAACCCAAGTCCATTTCGGAACCTCGACGTCCAAATCGGGCAAACGAGGTCCGACTCTTCCGAAATCTCTTCGAACATTTCAAATGTGTTGAAACAGATGTGTTAGAAGAAATGGGGTTAAAATCCGAGCTCCGATTGGGAAATTGTAGTCAGTTGTAGGTTTAGGTTTTTCAAAGTTAATTATAACTTAAACAACTTATATTTTATATTTTTTGTTATTATTGTTATTCTAATTAGTTTATTATTTTTTATTTTGCAGAGGCCAGCTGATGATTGACCGGATGCCCGATGTAGTCATGTTTGTCTTTGTTTGCTTTTCATTTATGAACTCTGGACTGTAATTATTTTTGTTTTTTAGAGATGTGGATTGGTATAATGTTTAAGTTAATGAATATTTTATTATATATTTGTTTCGTATATCATTTTCATTAATTAATCGGACAGGTTATAGGTCAAAGTATTTCATTTATATTATTACATTGTACAGGTTACAGGTATAAAAAAAAATTTTAAAATAAAAATTAAACAAAATTACATTTAGCAGCGGCCACAAAACGCCGCTAAAAGGTTCTATTAGCAGCGGCCACTCACCTGACCGCCGCTACAATAAATTCGACTTTAGCGGCGGTTTTTTAAAACGCCATTAAATGTCTCTTTTAGTGGCATTTTTTGAGCGCCGCTACAAGATATATTTAGCGACGGCCGAATAGTAGTGCCACTAAAATACCTTTAGCAGCGGTTGAGAACCGCCGCTAAAACCTTAATTGACCGCCGGAAAAATAGAATTAACAACAACATTGGTCGTGGATTTTGGGGACTTTTAGCGGCGGTCGATTTTTTGGATGGCCGCCGCTAATACCTTTAGCGACAAGGTGTTTAGAGGCGGTCACTGGCCGCCGCTGAAAATGCCGCTAATACCTTTAGCGGCGGTTTTTCAATGTTTTAGCGGCGGTCTCGGCCGCCGCTAATGCCTTATTTTCCTGTAGTGTCTGCCCACGAGCTCCATCGCCAACTAGCACCTCTCTTTAACGGTTGCTAGAGTTGCAACCTATCCGTCCAAGCCTCTTCCCACACCATTGTCAGAAAAAAAAAAAAGAGGGAGGAGGAAGCCATCTTCTCTTGGGTGCCCACCACCATCGAACCACCACCGAACCACCACCAGCACCCCTTGGATGATTTGCCTGTGCACTCCGCCCTCCACACCATCGTTGATTGTTCGGTCTGCTATCTCCTCTTTTGGGAGAGTGATCCACATCCTCTTTCATGGGTTGACATACCCGAACCAGCACCTCACCACGTCCATGGGCAGATCCCACTCTCAGTAAGTTAACGGGTGAGTTTCCTTGATCTTCTCTCTCCCTTTCTTTCTTCACTCATCTCTTCTTCTCTTTCTTTCTACTTCTCTACCTCTTTCTCCATCATTCTTTCTCTCTCTAGTTCATCCCACTTTCTCTCTCTATCTAACCTCTATCTCTCTCTAATTCTTCTGTGTTTCTCTCTCTAAGAATAGTATTTCTCTCTCTTCTTCATTCTCTCTATCTTTTCTCTTTCTAGAATATTTTTTTTAGTCTAGTTTTGATTATTGATTATTTTTATTCAAATATTATAAGGACATTTTGATTAATGAATGATGAAGTTTATTTTTATCTATTAATTCTTGCAATTTTTTTTGTCATTTCATGTGTTCTTTAATGTGCTAATCCGACTAATCCCGAGTGCAGATCGACATCCGACAAGCCACTATACAGTCTGCATTTTTGCAGGAATTTCAGTGAATCGGATAATTACAAAATGTGTTGATTCTAGGGTTTCTATAACCAACGACGCGAAAAAAAGTACGTCCACGTCCTTGCTGCACAGCTTGTTACAGGAGTAATGAGCGATGAACTTAGTGCTAAGTTCAGTGAAATTGCGGATTGACTGGGGGGTCAGCTGATTGAACCAAACGATGGCTCCGTCACTTAAGGTGGAGGGAAACATTCAACACAATAGTCGGTCCTCAAACTCCCACATGGTCATTGCCTTTCTGAAGCGTAGCACGTGGTTCACCGGATCAGATGTTCCCGCGTAGGTCGAGTACTTTGGGTAAGAAAACGAGCTCGGAGCTTGGTATTTCTAAATATCCTCCACAAATTGAGAATCTTGAGGTACGCGAGTTGCTATGGCTGTCATCTTGTCAGCAAGCGTCTTCGCGACCACGTTCGCTATTTGCCCTTTGGTAACCCATTCCGACGATTGGGAGCTCCCACCATAGTAAGTGGGGTCTGGCTCTGCTACCCTCCTGGTGAGGGATTCATTTCTTTCTTTGTGCCGATGATTCCTGAGGTAAGACTCTTTTGAGGCGGAGTTCCTCCGTCGGCTCCTCGTTATGTTTCGATGCTTTACTGGATGCTCCTCGCCGTTGTTATCCGACGCATAATCTGCGTTGATGGGCTGCTTATCTATTTGGCATCTGAGCCGATCATTCTCTCTTCGCAGTCTCTCTATTTCCAACAGTTGAGCCTCCTGCTCATTCTTGGCTCTTCTTCTTTCTGTCAAGGTGTCTCTTAGATCCGCGTCGCGATTCACGGCTTCTCTTCTTTGGGCACTCGTTTGCCGTGTTACCACCATCACTTTTTCTCTATCGTGCTAGGAAGCTTCTTGTCGCTTCCCACAGATGGCGCCAAAAGATGTGGGGGCTAAAACTGTAATCTCACCCTCCCCACCCTCAAAGTCAACATATACTTTCTATTAATAGAATGTTCTTTTTTTTTGTACATAAAACATCTTCACACTCCAAACAGCTCTACAAATCTCAAGCACAAGATGTCCAATTCTAAGAAAATCACCCATGCAAGGCTGAAGTTGGTTGCCAACAAGAGAGCAGCTGTAGAAAGCCTTCTTCGTCTTCAAGACTCCATCCTTTCGCTTGCTGCGACTCCAGATCTGCTCCTGTTCCTCAATCACATCCTCCGAAGCAAGGTGGGCGGTGTACCTGCCAAAGACACTCCGACGATCAAGTCAGGAAAGGCTCCGCTGCGGCAAGACCCACACGAAGGTTATCTCTCGAGGAAAGGGAAATGTAGTTTCTCCTCTCCCCCTCCCTTGATCTCTCTCTTGTCTTTCTTCTGATATGATTTGGTTCTCTCCCTCTCCCTTCTCAGGTTAGGGAATTGTTTTGGAAAAAGATCCTCCCTCTGTAGGGGAGGGGTCCTCTATTTATAGACCTCCTATCTCTATTCTGTTTTTAAGTCTCTATTCATTAGCCGAGCCAAAGGTGGCCCGCTCACTGTTGTTCCTCTCTGCCTCTTGTTAGCGGTCTATTTTTGTGTTTGCTGAGTGTCCCTCTCTGTTCCGAAAAGGGAGGGCCGGCCCGGGTTGCTCTGTAGCCATCTTAGCACTGTCTCTATCCTAGGGCCTATGAATATCTAGCCAGTATGGCTCGACCATTGGGTTTGCCCAATTTGACGATCTAGGGCTGTCTGGTGATCATGGTCTGCCAGTTGGGTCACGAGCCGCCAGTCGGTCATGAGCCACCATCTAGTCAAGAGCCGCCAGCTGGTCATAGGCCACTAGCTAGTCACGAGCCGCCAGCTGGTCATGAGCTGCTAGTTGGTCATAGGCTGGCAGCTGGTCAGTGCTCCTATGGATCGTCCAATAAAAGACTGTTGTGCCCCGAATCTGCCACAGAGGTCAAATTATGGTACCCACAGCATGGATTGCCACACCATCTCTCATATTTAGTTCTCAAGACTAGTAGGTTTACCTTTTCTATCCCATAAACAGTTCTTGAAATCACAGTTGAGTTCAGTTAGAAATGTGACAAAAAAAAAAAAGAGTTCGGTTATGTCTGCACTGTTTATCGAACAAGGAATGACATGGCTAGAAAGTTTACAGGCCACAAGAAAGGATTCTCACTATTGCAACGCATGGGCATTGGACTTGCAGTACCACATTACTTCTTGTAACTCGTTTTGTAGTTGTTGCAGTATTGAACAAGGAACGACGGTAGACTCAGACTTGTAACTCGTTTTGTAGTTGTTGAGTGGACTCAAGAACTCGGACGAGTCAACTCGACTAGACTGGACATGTTAGTCAAAATTATAATTTTCTTTTAAAAAATTTCATGGTATTTCTTTTCAAAATAAGATATATCATAAAATGTATTTTTTTTTATATCTTAAAATTTTCTATATTTTTCTAATTTCTCCTTTTTTAGTAATTTTTTCGACTCGTCTAGTCGACTCGCGCGATTCGTCAAATCAAAACCATTTGATAAGCCTCCGAGTTGAATTTTTTGGTTTTAAAACACTAGTTAAGACTGTTGGAATAATGTCTTTTCTGGTCTATGGCCAAGCCAAGGATTTGGGCTCAACAATTGGACTGTTTCGAACCATGAGCCACCATCTAGTCATGAGCCGCCAACTGGTCATAGGCCACTAGCTAGTCACGAGCCGCCAGCTGGTCACGAGCCACCAGCTGGTCATGAGCTGCCAGCTGGTCATAGGCCGGCAGCTGGTCAGTGCTCCTATGGATCGTCCAATAAAAGACTATTGTGCCCCGAATCTACCACGTGCCATAGAGGTCAAATTATGGTACCCACAGCATGGATTGCCACACCCATCTCTCATATTTAGTTCTCAAGACTAGTAGGTTTACCTTTTTTATCCCATAAATAGTTCTTGAGATCACAATTGAGTTCAGTTAGAAATGTGACAAAAAAAAAAAGAGTTCGGTTATGTCTGCACTGTTTATCGAACAAGGAATGACATGGCTAGAAAGTTTACAGGCCACAAGAAAGGATTCTCACTATTGCAACGCATGGGCATTGGACTTGCAGTACCACATTACTTCTTGTAACTCGTTTTGTAGTTGTTGTAGTATTGAACAAGGAACGACGGTAGACTCAGACTTGTAACTCGTTTTGTAGTTGTTGAGTGGACTCAAGAACTCGGACGAGTCAACTCGACTAGACTGGACATGTTAGTCAAAATTATAATTTTCTTTTAAAAAATTTCATGGTATTTCTTTTCAAAATAAGATATATCATAAAATGTATTTTTTTTTATATCTTAAAATTTTCTAATTTCTCCTTTTTTAGTAATTTTTTCGACTCGTCTAGTCGACTCGCGCGATTCATCAAGTCAAAACCATTTGATAAGCCTCCGAGTTGAATATTTTGGTTTTAAAACACTAGTTAGGACTGTTGGAATAATGTCTTTTCTGGTCTATGGCCAAGCCAAGGATTTGGGCTCAACAATTGGACTGTTTCGAACCATGACACGTGTAAATGATAGTTATATTTAGGTAGAGATACGAGCATTTAGCCAACAGTTTTTGTTACTCTTTCTAATATAAACCATGGTTTAAAAAACAGTCATTATAATTAAAATAACATCCGTTGTAATGGATTCAGACCTCCCCCATTACGTTATGTACCGTTTTAAGTCTCAGAAAATAACAGCTGTTTTTTTCATTAGAACGGACGTTATTTTCTGTTATAATGAAATAATGACCGTTATTTTCGGAAAAGAATTGTGAAAAAATCGCATGTTATTTCCATTATATATATTCTGTTTTTTTTTTTTTTTGGAATTTTGGTGGCGTGATTTTCCCTTTTTTTCCGCTTTTGCCCCTGAGCGTTACAATTCATTATAACAGCCGTTATAACAGAAAAAATGGTAACGCCCCAGTCCGTTATACCTTTATAACGGATTCTTTTAAACCTTGATATAAGCAACAGAACCCCATTTACAAGTTTTTGATGTCTTAAGAGTGTTCTCTGTGGTAATCAATAGAACTGCATTCTCACCAAACTCATTTATTAATATTGATAATTGATTATGAGGCTGATAATGGATTATCAACCTTATAACCGATTATCATAATCATTACCAAAGGGACCCTTATACGGTCGGTCAAACATTGTATCCACCATTCAATGCTTATTGAAAAACGTGTTTTTAATTTATAAAATATTTTGTTTTAAAAACATTGAAATAACACAGTTTTCAAGGGAAATCCAACAGTACTGACAATGTTTGCATACTTTTAAGTATGTAAATGGTTGCATACTAAATTTGTCTGTCTTTTACAAATATTGTAGAAGGAATAATTTCTCTCTACGTTACTCCCCGAGTAAAACTTTGATGACAAGGTCCCAGCATAAAGGAGATGACAATGTTGCAAAGCTCGGCAGGTGGATTTTTTTTACAGGCTGACCACCTCGGCATCACTGCACATGTACCTAGGGTGTACTCGAATGCTTTCTGCCAAAACACTCACCTGGGTACGTGTGCAGTGAGGCCGAGGTGGTCAGCCCTACAAAATCCACGTGCCGAGATCTGCAACCCTGTCATCTCCTTTGATGACAGGCCCTGTCATCAAAGTTTTTCTCGTTGCTCCCCGAGTCACGAGCCGACTCAACGGAGTCACTTTCTTATGGACCGGGGATTCCGAATGAAACCGCACATGCACCGCCCTCTCTCCTATATTTTTCTACTGTTCGCCTCCCCGTCTGGGACCAACAGAAAACACCATGAGTAGCAGACGGTTTTTCAAATTTCCCGCCAAGGGGAAGAAGAACACTCTGTACCTCATAACCGCCACTGGCGTTGTTGCTATGACCCTCCAAGTAGCAGCAGCAAACCCTAATCTCATCCCCTTCCTTGACGATCCTGCCAAGAAAATTAGGGTTGGATTGAACGGCATTGTTCGCTCCTCTCGTGCTATCTACAATGTCTGAATCCGTTTCTCAGTTTTTGATTTCTTCTACTTTTCTTCAATACCGTCTCTGTTTTATGTTCGATTTTCTTCTTCTTTGGTTGCAGATCACTTCTAACGTCGTTGATTACAAATATTCCTTGCATGGGTTGCCGATGGATTCCAACGAGTATCGCCGTAGATTGTCCGAGGTGTGTGTTCTCTTTCTTTCTTTCTTTCATTAAGAGCTCGTTTGGACATATAAGCTGAAAACTGACCACAATGGCACAATCTGCAGTGCGTTCATTGATTATCAACTATTTTGTAAGCTCACTCCATTTTACGAAAATTCGCCAGTGTCTGAACTCTGGAACCGTCTCTGGTGTAGGATGGAAGTGTAGAAAATAAAAAGGAGGGGTTTTTATTTTTGCTTCATCTCCTAGTTAATTAGCTGAATTAAAACAAGATCCAGCATTTTGAATTTATTGGCGTCCCCCTGTTTGACTCGGGACCTCAATGAATGCCTAGTCTGTGGATGTGTTATTTATTTGCGAAATGACCAAAATGCATATGAAATTTTAAAGTTAGAGTGACAATTGAGGTGGATTTGGATGATCCATGTTCTTATTTTGCTAACAAATCTGCCTTAAGAAGCAAGAATAAGGAGTGTTTTCAGTCATTTTGCAAACATCTAATCATCTGGAGATGGGAAACTCACAGACATCTTTGACCAACAATGTTTACACGAGTCAAAGTGGGAGGCACTAATAAATTAAAAATGTTGGGTGTTTTGTTAGTTTGGCTAATTAACTAAGGGGATAAACTGAAAAATCCCAAAAAATATGATAGGACCCACACCACAATTTGGACGATTTAGATTGATAAGAATATTGCCCCTTCGAATGGGAGAGGTATGTACTATTGAAAATATGGTAGTACCAGAATACCCCATTTGTCCCCTCCATGTTTGTACGAAGTTTGAGTAAAATCTTACAATCAAGCCAATTTTCAGTCAAAGAGGTCTTCTACATGGGGTCCACTAATTGAAAAGTCAGGTTGATAGGAATATATGCCGTTTGTGTCATGTAAACTAGGTACCATCATAAGTGTTGAGAACATAAAAAATGAATCACACAGACACTGTTGATTTTACGTATAAAAAAAAAGACACAGTAGATTTATGTGGTTCCGCAGTGTGCCTACGCCCATGGGTGAGAAGAACTCTTTCAATATCTCTAAAGAACTAGGGTTGACTTAAAAAAAAAAAAAGAACTAGGTTTGCAACAGTTTCCCCTCTCTCTCACTTTCAATGTGCGAGTGAAACCCTAATGCCCCCTTTAGAGGGTATATATAATCTATGGTACAATGAAATACCCAAAGTACCTCCAATACAAGTTGTTCTCCAACACAAGTTGGACCCGCGCAAAGTTGTGGTTTAATGAACAATAAAATCTCTGCAGAACAGTACTCGTATATCATCCCTACTACAAATTGAAAATTAGTAAACCTATTAGAAACTAACTATGATTCAAATTTAGAAACTATATTGGACCTCTATTGTTTCTCTCGGTGGGACCAATCCATGTAACGTTGTTGATATTTGGTGTGATATGGCTGAAGAGACTTCCATTCCACAATACATTAGGCTCCAACATTGAGTGGACACATATTGATTCTCTTAGTTGGATCGATCCTCTTCAGATTACTACATTCTAATTGAATGGGAACAATTATTTTACATAGTCTCAATTTATTAAAATCTTCCTCACTTTATGTTAGTTAATGGGAAACATCAATGACAAAGAGACTAAACTCTCATAGGACGATGTTAGGCTCTTAGTTGCAACAAACTTCTGTGTAGGGTGACGCTCCCACTCTAGAACCACGCTTCTAACTTGGGAGCTCTTGATTCTAAGTTGACAGAAACCCAAACTTGTTTGAGACGGGCTTTTGATTTGCTAAACAAGAAGCATTTGACATGAAATTTCGGAAACAAAGCTCAATGATTCTCCTATATTGTGAAGAACTTAAGAAGTTGTAAGCTAATGTATTCTACCTTAAAAATAACATTATAAACTTCAAATAGAATTTATTAATTTATCAAATTATTTATCACGTGTATATATATTTATAATAATTTAGATATATATGTATATATATTGAATGGACACTTCCTAATAAGTCCAAACCCTAGGGCTTCCTTATAAAACTTGATTCCTCGCTTTCGATCCTGCTCCTACACCACCCCCATTTCGTGCAACTATGGTTAGGTTTAGTGGGTGGGAGGCGACTCATTTTTGGGTGGCTCTTGTACTCTATGAAGTTGATTTTGACAATGGTCGATGGAAGTGCAAGATAGCAAAGGAAGTGTGGGATACTCACTTAAACCTACTCTTGTCAAGATAAAGTTGTACACATATATTAGCTTCATCGACATATAGCTCATTTTTCTCAGGGGAATCACAGTAAGTACTTTGTTGAATTGTGATCCTTGTGGTATAAGTTGGACTCTTATGAGCCCTTTAGTTCCTGTTGTCATAGAGATGTTAAGGAGCAACTCTAGAGATTGGAGAGGCATTGCGTCTTTGAGCTTCTTGGTAGTTTAAAGGATGAGTATGAGGCCACTAGTGCCCAAATCCTCATCCAAATCACAATGCCTACCATGGCTAAGGCATATTCATGCCTTTAGCGTGGGGGCGAGCAACAATAGGCTATGAGGGCAGCTATCCATGAGAGTTATGCTCTCGCATAGTCTTTGTACAGTTTTGTACATCCCGACTTTGCCCTGTTTATTAATATAATCATGATCTTCACCTATTAAAAATGAAGGCAGTTAACAAAAAAAAATGAAGGCAGTTAACAACTTCAAAAAAGAAGGGTTCTGACTAGAGCAGTAAATTCAACCTTCATCAGTGTAGTTCCATTGAATCCCCATCTCATTCATAGAATTTGGTTGGATTAGTCGTAGTAGTTTTTCTTCTTAAGATGATTGTATTGAAGTTACTAGCTTGTAGAACTAGGAACATTCTTCTGTTTTAACTACAAAGAAACAAGGAGCTTTTACGACCGGGAAACTTACTACAAAAATGTTGGTTTTTTCTTATTATGTTATCTAGTTAGTGAATGACACCAGTAATCTTCATTTTTTATTGAAACTTTGAGCTTATGCTGGAATTTAGGTTCATCTACGCTCAGCCAAGAGGGTTTTGAAATTGTGTGAAGCCAATAAAGGTTTCTATGTAAAAGCTGGTCAGTTTGTTGCAGCCATGCGGCATGTTCCAAAAGAATATTCATCAACTCTCTCCTCCTTGCAGGATCAGGTTTTTATTAGCTTTTCATGCTTATGTGGACATTTGTTTTCTATTTTCTGATGATGAATTATTATCTGGCTATATGTTGGGAACTCTTCTGGTTCATTGTCTTGCTGATGTTCTTGTCTCCAATGCCTTAGGCAGTTCCTTGTCATTTCGAAGCTATTAAAGAAGTACTAATAAACAATCTGGGACAGGATTTATCAGACTTGTAAGTTGTCTACATAGCAAGTTTAAGTTTCTTGCAAATTCATTGGCTGTTTTTCTTTTTTCTTTTTTCAAGATTGTGTTTTTAGTCTGCACATCTTATTCCTTGTTGTCATTACCTATATATTTTGTGTCCATAGATCCACACGCACACATACATACATACATACATACATGCCAATTGAGAACAGTGAACAAAAAAGGCATTTGATCATTTCTTGCCATTTGTAAATTGAACTTGTTTGGCTTCATGGCTTGAAGAATTCCCCGATGGAGTTTACTAAGGATATGTTAAATATGTTTGATAGCTTGGCTTAAAATGAATATCACTCGTTCTCCCTCCTTTCACTAAAGATCTTTTGTGGCTTCATCGAGTTGTGCTCTATTATTGATATAATTTCACATGTGGACATGATATATTCATCCTTGTTGAACGAGCATGAATTCTTTTT
Source organism: Euptelea pleiosperma (assembly GCA_035048495.1). Classification (NCBI taxonomy): domain Eukaryota; kingdom Viridiplantae; phylum Streptophyta; class Magnoliopsida; order Ranunculales; family Eupteleaceae; genus Euptelea; species Euptelea pleiosperma. The sequence continues at coordinate 46,238,855 of CM068543.1, forward strand.
TTTGTATGTGTTGAGTCGATGGACATTGGGAACAATGCTCACGGACACAGTTTCTCCTTTTGAGATTGGACTACCACAAGGAAACACTTTTCGTTGGCAGCAAAAAGGTGGTTAAGAAATGAAAGCAATCAGGAGGATGACCTCTCATGTAGAGCGATCTTCAAGTTGATTGGGTGTATCAGCCTTCAGGAAACAAAAAGTGGTGAAATCAAACAACTGGCAAAGGTACGACAACATGAATCTGTTGCGTTGGTAAACCCAAGTGATGGCTGGATGAGGATGGGTGATAGTGGAAGAAGCAAGTAAGAAATGATCTTTACTTTGGATCGAAGGTTGTAGAGTTGATGGGCGAGAATAGTTGAGCACCTGCTCAAGGAATGAGACATGACAAGAGATTTGTGGATGAGAAGAAAAATCATAACAATGATATCCTTTTGTTCATATTCCCATATCCGAAAAAGCACACATGGTTGAGAGAGTAAGAACTTATAATGCTCATGCTTGGGTAGAACAAAAAAGCATGAGGACTTAGTGGCATGAAGCTCATAATAGCCGAGTGCAGTATGGTTGCTTGAAGGGAGACAAATCAGAGATGACATAGGAAAGGGATTCAATTAATCAAATGACAATTTGGCTATTACAACCTATGTTACCCGAATACGGCAAGGACACGAGACCAACGCGGGGGAGGATACGGCATTTACACTCAAATGGAAGTATCCGACACTTATATGGCTCCCATTTTGAAGTATCCCGGTATCATAGATTACAACATCATTCGAAAAACGGAGAGGAACTGAAGGGACCTGAGCCATTTCTAGAATGTGATGATGCTTTCTCTTAGTAACACCATTTTGCTGCACTGTGTCATGACATTATAACTTAGAATGGTGCCCTAAGAGCATGGTTTAAAATTTCGGAATGTTTCGTAATGTTTCGTTTCGTTTCGTAAGGAAACCGAAACGAAACATTGAATATTTCATATGTTTCGTTTCGTTTTTTAATGTTTCGGTTTGTTTCGCCGAGACAAACCGATACAATCCAAAAAAATAAAAAATATAATTTAATGATTTTGAATAATATTTCGTAATGTTTCGTAATATTTCGTAATGTTTCGTAATGTTTCGCAATGTTTCGGAAATGTTTCATAATGTTTCGAAAATTTCGTTTTTTCAATGTTTCGTGAATGTTTCGTTTCGTTTCGGAGTTTGTCTCGGTTTTTCACTTGACCGAGACATTCATCCGAAACGAAATTTTAAACCTTGCCTAAGAGGTGAGTTGTGTGTGAGAAGTAGAGGATTAGAATGATTCTATAGAGAGTTAGGTATGAACCATAGCTACAGAATTAATGTAAAATTACAGCAAATAGCAATGTCAATGATGTAACATACAAAGCCAATTGTTATAAAAAAATTGATTTGACAATATAAAATAATAAGATGGAGGGAGAGATAGGCCCCCCTTGTTCACCTTATATATCTTTTCAAAAAACAATCAATCACAACATAGTTCAAGTCATAGAAAAACGGAAAATACATATCTCCAGGGGTGTTTGAGGGAGTCCTTGATGCCATGTTTCATAGTATCATTGCGTCTAAAAACATCTTTGTAGAGATTGCTCAGTCTCGAGAGTGACCGGAACGATTCATTGGAGATTTGTCTCAGTTTTGATTTGGTTTGTCTTACTTGGTCTTGCCATTGTCTCGGTTCATAATCAAACCGTCTCGGTTGAGAGATCTAGGTTTAGGGTTTAAGAGAAATGAGAGAAAGTGAAGAGATGGAGAGGAGAGAGGAGAGAGAAGAGAGAAAATTGTAGAGCATGTGTTTCTCACATGACTCCATACTTCCTATTTATATAAAAATATTTTTTGGACAAGTATGCCCTTACAATATGTATGGGGTCCCTTATAACATAAAGGGTACAGCCTGACAACACCCCCCCTCAAGTTGGTGCATAAATATCTATCATGCCCAACTTGCTAAGACACCTGTGTTGTTGATGACTGGGAACTCCTTTAGTGAATACATATGCTACTTGCTCGTTAGTTTTCACAGAAGGAGTACAAACCTCCCTAGAAATAATCTTTTCTCGTATGAAGTGTCTATCCACTTCAATGTGCTTTGCTCGATCATGTTGAACTGAATTATGAACAATGCTGATTACTGCCTTGTTATCATAATATAGGCTCACTGAGCCAGTGACAGGGAATCCTAGTTCAGTTACTAAAATTTTCAACCACAACATCTCGCATAAGCCATGAGCCATAGCTCGAAACTCAACTTCTGCAATGGATCTAGCAACCACAGGTGGCTTCTTGCTTCTCCATGTCACAAGGTTGCCTCTAACAAATGTGCAATACCCTGAAGTGGATCTTCTGTCATCCTTGGCACCTGACTATTGTAAATAAGGGTGTAACCAATAGATGAAGGTTGTAGAGAAAAGAAGGAAAAAGCGTAATGGAAGCGGAAGATAGGGCTAGCAATGGATCGGGTTCGAGTCGGATTGGTACTGATTTGGTACCGATCCGATAAGAGTTCCAATCGATCCAGACCCGATCGGATCAATAAAATATAGTTCCAAAACCGATCCGATATGATTGGATCGGTTCTAGGTCTAATCTGATCCGATAAGCTATACATGTAGAAAAAAAAATATAAATTTGTTTTTATATGTTACCATTTGAATATGAAAAAAAAGGACGACGTATGTACATGCACACTTTGAATGAATAATATTTTGTGGCCAATCTCATACCATTCAGTAATTCATCAATTTCAAATAATCTATCGAGTTTGTTAAAGCAACAATTAGTCCAAAAAGATTAAGTTTAATAAAATAAGATTAGTAATCAATTCGCCATGTCCAACTTCCAAAAATAATCAAAGCAACAAAAAAATGACGAAAAGATAATCCCATGTCTCAACCATGCCACCATCTTAACAACAGTAGTTGCCAACGTTTAATCGCCACATCCATGATCCATCTAACAATCCACAATCGAACAAAAAATAAAGAATGTATTATTACAATTATCATCTTATTTTAAGAAAGAAGTGATAAAAATAAGAATCTAAGTTTAATATAACAATAACAACATTTTTCTTACCTAACATGGTGGAATTATGAATCCATTTCTACATCAGAGTCCTCATGCCCACTAGTAGAGGTGAAGGATCGTGCTGCTATTGATAAACAAATCAAGTTATAAAATATAATTAAAAATAAAAATAAAAATAAAACACACACACAAAGGCAACTAATAAAATTGTGAAAATTTATGTACCCATTGGAATAGGAAGCAACCAATCCTGTGAACATACAAGAGCCTCTAGAGTATCTGGAACCATTGAACTACGATACAGATCAAGAACCCTACCGCCAGTGCTAAACGCCGATTCTGATGCAACAGTTGATATTGGAATTGTAAGAATATCACGAGCCATTCTTTCTAGTATAGGATACTTGGGATTGTTTATCTTCCACCAATCCAATATCCCGAACTCTTGGTTACTAGGGAATATGGGCTCTTCCAAATAATGGTCTAATTCTGATTTTTGCATCAAACTACCAGAACCCTCATGAAGGTACCACTTCTCAAACCTTTTATACTTGTTTACATTGGAATTGGTGTGATCACATGATGAAAGACTACTGGAGGTTCTGCCTATATTCCAAGTTGAAGCTTGGCTACTATCCAAATTTGACGTTGAGTGAGCTGCATATTCAGAATAGAGATCAACTATCCCTTTTCGCACTTTCATGATTTGTAACTCGGCATCCATACCATATATGAGCTTGTAGTAGTACTCCACAAACTTCAACTTGAATCGCGGATCAAGGATAACAATCATTGCTAAAACCAAACTGCATACACTCCAATACTTTCTAAACTTTCTTATCATGTTCTCTGCCATCGTCCTAACAAAAACATCATCACTCCGACACCATTCAAGCAAGCTTAAATGAATTTCACATACCTCGGGAAAATATATGTTTGCAGTTGGATACTTGCTACCTGAGTCAGAAACATAAACAAAAAAATTGAAAGCATTGTTAAAAGAAAAGATACATATATACATAAAAGAGTAATAAAAGTGCATATTTGCAAATTTAAAATTACCTGAGAAAGAATTTGTAGCATCATAAAAGATCTTTAAACAGTTGCAAATCACGCTTGTCTTTTCCCACTCTTCCTTAGATGGCGCTGTCTTGAAATCATTTTCACGTTGTTCCAATTGAAAAAATGCTTCTTTGTATTCCAGTGCAACATCAAGCATCGGATATGTAGAATTCCATCTTGTTGAAACGTCAAGACACACTTTTTTCTTGCCAGTAATTTTTACTTGATCCATTGCAGCTTGAAATTTTTGTTTCCTTTTCGGTGTTAGTCTAACATATCTGATGCTTTCTCAAATCTTAAATATTACATCATCTATCACCGATAAACCATCTGGGACAATGAGGTTAAGAATGTGAGCAGTACAACGTACAGGAAATAGCTCCCCACTTGACACAAGTAATCTATCCCGACAAAGAAAATCCTTCATCCTTGTAACCAGTGCATCATTGGTGGTACAATTATCCATAGTAATAGTGGACAACTTCTTATCTAAGTTCCAATCAAGCAAGCAATTCATGATAAGTTTAAAAAGTTCTTTTGCTGTATGAGAAGTTTCCACTACTACAAAATTCAAGATTCTTTTCTGTAATATCCATTCATTATCGATGAAAGGAGTAGTCAAACACAAATATGAATCGTTATTACTAAATGACCACATATCAGTTGTAAGACTAACTCGACATGATAGTTTATCTAACAACTCATACAACTTTTCTTTCTCTTGCCTATAAATAACCATGATATCAGCCTTGACTGTGTTTCGCGTAATAAGATTAAAAACTGGCTGAAGATTATTCACGAATATTCAAAAATACTCGTGATCAACCATGGAAAATGGGTATTCATGCTTAATGATCATCCGTGCAAGGTCAAATCTACTCCGTTCTTGATCAAACTTAAAGTTCTTAATCGAAAGAGTCCCATCTTTTTTGTTTTTTGTCGTTGATATCATTTGTTGATGCACATCCTTTGTTTTCATCCTTATACACCTCCCCAAATGTTTCTTTAAGTGACTAGTTCCTTTGTCACTTGATGCAACAAACCTCCCCTTACAATGCTTGCAAAAAGCTACAGTTTCCCCTTCTACAATTTCTTATCAAAATCCATCCACACCTGAGACTTCAATTTTCGTCTTACATTAGAAGATGGATTTGATGTGTACACCCCATCCGTTGCATTAGTACCCACAACATCCGTTGCATTAATACCCAAAACAACCATAGTAGTTGGTGTAGTAGTAGGCGTAGACATCGTATAAAAAGTTATATATCAATTCCTACAGAATACAAATTCAAATCACAAATGATGAATAGTAGGTTGTATTTCATGAGGAAATTCCCCTTAACTAATTGGTCAGAACTATATATGCATTATACAATATCATGAGCAAGGTTAAGATTGCTGGACACAGGTGCATGGATACATAGCAATATCATATATACAATTTCAATTCTTTCACAGATGTATTCTATATATGTAACTTAGACACGAACACACATGTTAATGTTAGACACGATTAGAAAGAAATCATATATCTTTGATTGTTCCGAGTGATTGCTCAAAAAAATTTGGGTATGAAAAATGTTTGACTATTTCGAGCCACTGACTCGTGAATAATTGCCAACTCATGATGGACTTAAATAATGAAAATCAACTTGATTGGTAATCTTTAGCCATTCGATCATTGCACCCAAAAAAATGCTTTAATCCAACAACTAGAGATCACCAATCGGGCTGATTTGTAGGTCCTTCATGTGCTGGGCTAATCATTCATCACCAATTAGGCTGATTTGTAGGTTCTTCATGTGCTGGGCTAATCATTCATCACCAATTAGGCTGATTTGTAGGTTCTTCATGTGCTGGGCTATATCATTCATTAGTTAGTGGGACGTCCTTCATGTAAGAGATGGCTGCAACTTTAATTTTTTCAAGTAAAAATAAAGGGTAGCATGTACCGGCCATGGTTTATGGGTGTATTTTCAGTAAAATCTTGCCCAAATCAATTTGGGGTAGGCTGCCTAGGAAGGGTTCTTGTACTGTGGGTTTTACTAAGTGTTGGTCATATCTTCCAATACAATACTATAATTATTTTGTTGAACATTGTTCAAGAAAATCTTATGTCCATGTCTAAGTTAGGAGCAAACAAGAACGCCCAATGTCAAAGTCAGGAGCAAACGTGTTTGTGGCTTGTGCTATCAATTATCTTGTAGATTATGTTCACGTTGGGCATCTCTTTTCTTAAAAAAAAAAAAAGAAGATACGAACCAGGATAACTAGTCTAAACTCCAAAGGATGCTACATTAAAAAAAAATGCAAAGAGACATTCTTCTACTAATATCCGGACTCGAAAGTCACACAACCACGATTGATTTTGCACAGGAGATAGTGTACATACCGTCAGGCGTCAGGCTACTTGCTACCAGCACCGGCCTACACTCCTCCGTCACCTCCAATGGTCGCAGCAAGAAAAGGATGGAAAAGTTGAAAAAGAATAAGAATTGAAGAAAAAGAAGTGTAAAGGGCAAAAAACAACTAAAGAAGTCTAAAGGACAAAAACAACTACGGAAGTCTAAAGGACGTAAAGCTTAGAATAGAAAGAAGGAAATTACAAAAATCCTGATAATCAATTTAATTAGAATAACTACCATTCCTAGGGAAAGATTCATGCTGTTAATTTGGTAACCATTAGTTGTCAACTTGTTCAAAACAAAAATTACTTTAAATAAATATCTATATAATGTAATATTACAATTTATAATATATATCGGGTCCGTATCGGATCGGAACAAGGTTGATCCGGTACTGATCCGATAAGAGATCGGATCGATAATCATTGATCTGATAACAAAAATTAATGATCCGATATCGATTTTTTCGGATCGAATCTCGGGTTTGATCCGATCCATTGCCAGCCCTAGCAGAAGAAGGTGGAGATGGAGATTAGGGTTAGAGAGAGAAGTTGTGGGAAGAGGAGAAAATGAATTGTTAATTCATTCTCTACACATTGTGTATATATATATGATGGGGAGAACCCCTACAAAAGAGTAGCACTATTCACGTGACACTATTCATGTGGCACTATTCACGTGAATAGTGATAACCCAAAAAGAACACCCATGTGAGAAGTGGGACGCAGCCCACTTGAGACACCCACGTGGGTGTATTACATAAACTCCAACACTCCCCCTCAAGATAGTGCGAAGATATCCATCATGCCCAGCTTGCCAGTCAAGGGATGAAAAATAGACTTGTTCCCCCCCTTTATGAGTTTGTTGGCAACCTGCTTTGTGTTCTCACATATGGAGTACAAATCCTTGTTGAAGTTTCTCTTTGATGAAGTGACAATCAACTTCAATATGCTTGGTCCTATTATGTTGTACTGGGTTGTGAGCAATGCTGATGGCGGCTTTGTTGTCAATGGCTACTTCTTGCTTCGCCAAGAGACAAGGTTTTCTCCAACAAGGGTACAGTATCCAGACGTAGACTAACGATCAATAACTGAACCTGCCCAATCTGCGTCAGTATATGCTTTCACTCTAAAGTGTCCATGTCACTCGAACAATATTCCACGACCTGGAGTGCCCTTGAGGTACCGAAGAACTCTATGAGCTGCCTTAAGGCATTCTTATAGCCGTTGAATGCAACCATTTTTTGAGCACTAATACCAATGGCTAAAAGTCATTAAACAAGCTGATTTTTGGTATGAATGTCTACTAAGGGGTGGGCTAAACATCCATGCGGTCAGTGGGCCCAGATGGCAGTCGTTACTACCAAAAATGCACCTCACAACCCTTTAAGTTAAGGTTTGGTTCCGGTGACCCCATTTTTTAGGACAAATCTAGTATGCAACTGTTTTCATAGTTTTAAGAATGCAAACAGTGTATATTTCGCAATGTTTAGCAATATTTCGCATTGTTTCGCAATTATTTCGTAAAGTTTCGAAAAGTTTCGGAATGTTTCGAAATATTTTGGAATATTTCGCAATGTTTCGTAATATTTCGGAAAATTTCAGAAAATTTCCCTCGTTTCGCCCATTTTTCAAAATTTCGTGAATGTTTTGTTTCGTTTCGTTTTTTCAGTTGAACGAAACATTCAATTCGAAACGATATTTTAAACCTTGCCAGTATCCAAGTCGGTGTCGCATTCCAGTATCAGGAAATAAAATGGATCATTTACATTATTAGGATGATGTGGCATTTCCATATTTTATTTAATTAGTTAATTATTAATTTTAGAAAAGTACTTCTCTTCACTCATTATTACTAATACGCTATTATTATACCTTAATGTTAGAAAAATATTAATTAAGTATCGAAACACATTTTATAATTCCTACCAATTATAGAATTATTTATTTTATATTTAAAATTAGATAATTAAAGTAATAGGGATATTCAATTACGCGCGAATTCACTTATGGAGTTAATTAGTACATTATAGATGTTCAATCACATAAACCCTAACATTACCATTCTATTATTCGAATTTTCCTTGTTGGAATCCTTAAGTCAGAAAAAATTGTTATTTAATGACCAAATTATGCTTATAAATTATATTAATACCCCGAATAAAAGTTCAGGGTATTACAAGAGAAAAGAGAGAGAGTCACAAACTTAGATTGTTTGGCCTACTCAGTGTGATATATATACTAGTCACTTAAGTGGTGTGGGCCCACTTACATTAATAGAACATATGGGCCCAACACTCTACATAAATCCTAACAATGTAATATAAACATAAAGGAAATAAACTAAGAACTATTACACTCCCCCTCAAGCTGGAGCATACAAATCAAACATGCCCAGCTTGGTACATAGAGTAGAAAAGGGATTCCTAGGCAAGGCCTTTGTAAAAACATCTCCTAACTGATTTACTGACTTCATATATAGAGTGATGTAAAAAATCAACTTTCACACGGGATGTCAGAAAAATTCCAAACGAGAAGCAAACAATCCCTAAAACCAATCTAGGGAGGGAGGCAAAGGTAGGTAGACACACCTTGTGGTTTTTGAAAAAATCAAAAAGCCAACAAAGCTTCGAGGGAGAGATATGGTGAAAAAAGATCAACTTCTGCTCAGAGCATTAGAAAATCTCCAAATCAGCTTCAAACAACTCCTAAAAACAAGTTAGGAGGGGCGGCCAGGGTAGGAGAACACACCACCTTTAAATCGTGGAGAAACACAAAAATCCAAAAAACTCTCTCCCGACGAACAAAAACTGAAACTACACCTTAGGTTTTCAAAACCATATACAGAAGCTTCGCAACCTTCAGAACCACCAACAACAACACTAAAAAAATCCTAGATAACACATCTAGATGTAAACAAACCTCAAACAAACAATTTCTAAAGTTTTGTTTGTACCAAAAACCTTAGAAACTTTATTCCTACTTGAAGAAGATGAAGGAAAAAGAAGAAAGGATGGGGAAAAAGGAAAGACTAGGGTTCTTAGGATCAAATATGCTCTGATACCATGTTAGAAGTAAAGTCCTAGGGTTTGAGAGAAGAAAGAGAAGAGAAGAAAAGAGAAAAAGAGAGTCACAAACTTAGATTGTTTGGCCTCCTCATTGTGATATATATACTAGTCACTTAAGTGGTCCAGGGTCCACTTACATTAATAGAACATATGGGCCCAACACTCTACATAAAGCCCAATAATGTAATATAAACATAAAAAGAAATAAACTAAGAACTCTAACAGAGATAAAGAGAAGAGATGGAGAGGAGAGAAAAGAGAGAGAAATTGTAGAGCATGTGTTTCTCACATGACTCCATAATTCTTATTTATATAAAAATATTTTTTGGACGAGTATGCCCTTACAATATGTTTGGGGTCCCTTATAACATAAAGGGTACACCCTGACAACAGGAACCACCACAAAAGAGAAAGAAGAAAAAAGATGGGAAAACCTATGGGTTTTACGACTAGACCCTAAGTTATTTTTCTCATCATAAAGAAGGAAAGAAAAATAGAAGAGAATGATAGAACAAGGAGAAAAGAGGAAACCTTAGTTAATGGATCATATACTCTGATATCATATAAAGTAAATTAGGGTTTAGAGATGGGAAGAGGAAGGAGAAGAATAGGGAGAGAGAATAGGAAGTCAAAATAGTGTCTTGAACATACATTAGTCGGCCCCCACAATTATTATATTATACTAATACTGTAATAAAGGTAAAAGTACGGAAATACCCATTTGTTACATTAACAAAGATGAAGGGTGACGCAATTGTACATCTCAAAATGTCTGTCTGGACATGTTGACATGCATGTCCATTCTTACAAGGTTTAGAGTATCATTATGGAGTTAAGTCTTGGTCATTTGAAAAACCGAGAGACAATACGAGACAAACTGAGATATTCTAAGACAAATGCTCAATGTTTCGTTCTTGTCACCCTCGAGAATGGGACATTCCAAGACGAAACAAAAATTTGAAACATGCATGTTGTTATGTGTCAATGCGGCAAAATATCCTAAAAGTGCAATGTTGTTGTTAAATAGATTTGGATTAATAATGTTCAGAGGGGAACAGTTCATGACAAACTTGACAGAGCTATTGTCAATCAAGCATGGATGCAGTCTTCCACATCCTCTATAGCTGAATTCCTTCTAGTGGACCTTGAGGAAAATGTTGTATGCCGTGCATCTGGTGTGTTCACGTAGTAAAAATCAATGATGCTAATGACCTCCATAGGAAACAATTTAGGTAAATTGACTTGTGTGCTTCAACATATTCTGTGAGGGCATTTTGAGTTCACGTAAAGTGCTTTGCCTTTAAGTGGTTCTGGTGCCATCATCTGTCTTTTGGCTATTTTGCATATATAATTTTTTGTTCCCTCATTGTCGCTCCTTTTTGATTCCTAGAGAGAGGACAATAAAAGAAATAGTATGGATTTCTTCATTAGTTGTTTAGCATTTTGAATGCATATTTGGAAATGAAATTTTTCTTTTTGGAAAAGCTGATTGAGCTTCTACTTGTTTCATTGCATTTTTGAAGGATAATATCTGATCTTTATTGACTCAAGGATCTCTATGTAAATATCAGATTTTTGTCTTTTGATGAACAACCAATTGCTGCTGCATCAATCGCTCAAGTACATCGTGCTCTGTTGAAAGATCAGCAAGAAGTAGCAGTTAAGGTTAGTCATATTGGTTCACAATGATATTATATGTCAAATTACTTACTGGGGATACGTTGCTGGGCCAGATGGGTTTACTATTGCGTTGTACACATAGTGCTTCAATATCATTAAAACTATCTTATGAAGGTACTTCATGAGTTCTACAAAAGAACCGTGTTAGATAAATGCTCTAACTTGACATTCATTGCGCTAATCCTTAAGATAGCAGGGACAGAGGAAGGCAAAGACTTTTAGGCTAATTAGTCTTGTCTGTAGTATCTATAGGATTTTTCGAAGGTGCTGTCAGTAAGGTTGAAGGAAGTATTACATCAGGTGGTAGGTCCCTACAAGGACCATTTACTTAAGGGAGGCAAATTCTGTACAGTGTTATTGCTAGTGAGTGCCTAAATTCACGTTGAGAGGTTTAGAAAAGGGTATGGTATCAATAGTGTGAGGTGGATATGGAGTGGGCTTGCAATCATGTAAAGTGACGCTTTCAGGACTATTTTATGAGAAGCACTGGGTTTGGTTATAAATGGAGAAAATGGGTTTTAGATTGCGTTTCTTTGTCTCTTTCTCTAATCTAATTAATGGTTACCTAGAAAGATTCTTCCCTAGTTATGGAGGTCTTAGATAAGGAGACCTCCTTTCTCCTGTTTTATGTATTATCGTGATAGCAGTTATGAAGGTTTTTAAAGTCGGTGAAGGAAGCTCATCAGTATTACACCTACAATTTATGGATGATATATATTATTTCGGTCGAAGCTTCTTTAGTCCAATGTCTTGCTACTAGGAGAGTTTTCATTGCTTTGTGGCTGTGTCGGGGCTTACAATTAATTTGAAAAAAGTGGTGTTACAAGCATTGGAGAGGATGATGGTGTTCTTTTTAATGAGTGTGATGGGTAGGTGGGATTTAAATGGGTTGCCTTCATATCATATCTAGATCTGCTTTTGGCGCTAAGTTTCGTTCTTCTATTTGCAACTGGTGATCGAAATATTTGAGAAGAGATTAGTGGGGTTGAAGAAAAACTTTGGTTCTCTAGGAGGTAGAATCGCTCACATTATGAGTACTTTAGCTAGTCTCCTGGTGTCTTATATGTCATTGTTCATGATTCTGATGGAGGTGGTTAATCGTCTTGAAGAAATTCAGAGAGATTAGTAAAAAGCATTTCCATCTGGTCAAATGGAGCTGGGTTTTGAAGGCCTAAGAACTTTGGAGGGTTGGAGATTTGTTTATTGAGGCTATTGAATTAGGTAAATGGTCGTGGTGTTTTGGAGAGAACTTTATGGAAAAGAGTTATTTCTCATAAATTTGTATCTACTAATAGGTCCCAAACAGAGAGGTTCACTATTTCTATAGGGTGAGGATGTGGAAAGGGTGTCAAAGACTTTGAAGCCCTCAATAAAGCAATTTTATTCAAGGTAGATGGTGGTGAGAGAATAAGGTTCTTTGGGGGATGACTTGTGTATGTTGGGAAAACTTTATGACATTTGTTCAAGACTTTTAAGCCTATCAAAGGAAGGATGATGAACCATCACTTTGAAAGATTTGGTGGTAAGATGTGGAAATAGGACCTAAACGGTGATTTTTTTTTTTTGGATTTGTCTACAACACCTTTACTGGTTTTGCTGAGGAATGATCTCCAGTTAAGAATATATGGAGCCCGTTGACGACTCCTAGAGTGGAAAGTTTGTCCAATATAGTGATGTTGGATAAAATTCCTATCGTAGATCATCTTATAAATAAGAGGCATATTATTCCTGATCAATGTGATGTGCAAAGAAAGTGTTAGTCACAATGTCTTAAAAAATCTTGCATGAAGGCAAGGTGTAGGGTCTTGGTCTCAAGATTTAAGCATCGACTGGTGTATAAGAGAATTAGCTTAACCCAGGCCTTGATTGTGTGCACATACACTGGACAAATGTATGAAGTTTTTTTTCCCTTTCTTTTACCAAAATAACCTACCCATTTACCTTCTATGCCAAAAACAACCCTTAAAACAAGGTTTGGGCAACTTCAACTGGAAGTGTTTCCAAGTGATTACATTTGTACACTATAGAAATTAAAAATGCTAGAGCTCAAACCCCTAAAAACTTGAGCTTTATATAAGGGTAAAGATTCCTAAGATTGAAACTACGGACTCTCAAATAAGTCATCATCGTCTATGATTGTCAACGTCATTATGTTTGTTAAAGTTAGACCTTGTTTACTTGTTGGGTCTGTTCGTGTAAGTATATTAGAGGAGAAAAGGGAAGTGAGGAAAATAGAGAAGTGGTGGTGACTTATGGGCTGAATCCCATACGTCCCACTTATATATTAAGTATAGTTTTGGTCAATTACAACTTAGTCCCTGCACTTTAACAATAATTCCAATGACCTCCTTGTATACACTAATAAGAGAAAATAAATCAGAAATAACTCATAACACTCCCCCTCAAGCTGGTGCAAAGATGTCTCGCATGCCCAGCGTGCCAACAAGGACATCGAATTGAGCCTTTCTAACAACCTTTGTCAAGAATCGGCTAATTGCTGATCTGTAGGTAGAAATGATGTATAGATATCACCAGTCGCCAGTTTTTCTCGGATGAAGTGATGGTCAACTTCTATATGCTTGGTGCGATCATGTTGAACGGGATTGTGCGCAATACTTAACGCCGCTTTATTGTCACATTACAGGGTCAATGGCTTTGTGACAGTCATGGTTTAAAATTTCGGAATGTTTCGTATGTTTCGTTTTGTTTCGTAATATTTCGGAATGTTTCGTAATGTTTTGGTTTGTTTCGCCCAGACAAACCGAGACAATCCGATACAATCCAAAAAAATAAAAAATATTATTTAATGATTTTGAATAATATTTCGTAATGTTTCGTAATATTTTGTAAATGTTTCATAATGTTTCGGAAATTTCGTTTTTTCAATGTTTCGTGAATGTTTCGTTTCGTTTCGGAGTTTGTCTCGGTTTTTTACTTGACCGAGACATTCTTCCAGAACGAAATTTTAAACCTTGGTGACAGTGCAATCTAACTCCTTGAGAAGTAACTGTAACCAGAGTAACTCACAAAGACCATGGGCCATAGACCGGAATTCTACTTCAGCATTGGATCGGGCAACAACTGATTGATTTTTGCTTCGCCAGGTAACCAAATTACCAAAACTGGTACAATACCGAGATGTGGATCGCCTATCAGAGGGGGACACCACCCAATCCGCATTTGTCCATGCCTGAACTTGCGAATGACCATGATTCTGAATAATAATCCTTTCCCTGGGCAACCCTTCAGGTACCGTACGATCCGTAAGGCTGCCTCGAGATGTGCAGTCCTAGGAGCATGCATAAATTGACTGGCCGCACTAAATGCATAAGCAATGTCGGGGCGAGTAAGGGACAGTTAAATTAATTTCCCTACTAGCCATTGAAAGCCAGCCATATTGACCAAATGTTCATCTTCAGTATCGTTCGACTTGTGATTTGGGTCAATGGGTGTATCCGCTAGTTTGGTGCCAAGTTTTCCTGTTGTCTGTTACTTCCATTGTGAGATAAAAATACATGCTCAGGAGCGTGCAACTTCAATGCCTAGAAAGTATTTTAGCGGTCCAACGTCTTTCACTTCGAATTTTTTCCCAAGGAGAAAGTTCTTCAATTTCGGCAAGGTTGTTGCCGGTGAGAACAATGTCGTCCACATACACAATGAGAATGGTAATGCCCGTAACCGTGTGCTTAACAAAGAGTGTGTGATCTATTTGGCTTTGCTTATACCCAACCTCTCGCATTGCACTGCTAAAGTGTTCAAACCACGCACGCGGGAATTGCTTAAGTCCATACAACGATTTGTGAAGCTGACAAACTTTCCCATGATCATCGGGGAACCGAAAACATGGCGGAGTATCCATTTAGACTTCCTCCTGAAGGTGCCTGTGCAGAAACGCGTTCTTCACATCTAACTGATGAATAGGCCAAGACTTAGTGGCCACCAATGATAAGATAACTCTGATGGAATTCATTTTTGCCACTGGTGTAAAGGTCTCCTAGTAATCAATGCCATAGGTCTGAGCACATGGTTCAAAGTCGTTGGTTTCGTTTCGGTTTCGGTCACGGGCGAAACCGAAACGTTTCGGCAGTTTCGGTCCGAAACTTGGTGAAACCATAATGAAAGAGTTTCGGTGGTTTCGGTCCAAAACTTGGTGAAACCAAATGAAAGAGTTTCGGTCACAGTTTCGGTGGTTTCGGTCCGAAACTACCGAAACTGAGCCGAAACTTTGAGTTTTCCGATACAAACCCGTATCTTGTATCGGCATGTATCGAAACTTTAAACTATGTCTGAGCATAACCCTTCGCAACCAACTGGGTCTTATACCGCTGAATCGTGCCATCAGCTTTATATTTAACTGTAAAGACCCACTTACAGCCCACAGATTTTTTACCCTTAGGAAGTGGTACCAGATCCCATGCTTCATTTTTTTCCAGAGCTCGCATTTCCTCGTCTATCACCGCCTGGAAGAGATAATGCCTGGGAAACACTGGAAGGAATAGGAACAGAAGCCAGAGACACTAAAAAGGAACGGTGAGATGGAGACAAGGACTAGTATGAAACAAAGTGAGAAATAGGATGTAAGTACAAAGATGCTTTTTCTAACAACAATAGAAAGATCAAGATCAAGAGCAACAATGGTTGAGCATTACCTGAGGACTGACTTAGCTTCGAGGGGATGCGGCAAGGCAAATCAGCGATGGCATGTTTCTTCTCCATGAGTACACTTTTAGGTCCCCTTCAACAGGTGGAACATTTCCTGGGGGGAGCTGCTTTGTAGGTGCAACCATGGTTTTAAAAACGGCCGTTTAAACGGTTTTAACGGCCGTTTAAACGGTAACGCCCCAAGCCCGTTTCCGTTAAAACCGTTTTATCGTTTTTGAATTAAACATTAAAATCGTTTAAACGGCCGTTAAATTCGTTTAAACAGCCATTTAATTATGAAAAATTTTGTGAAAAAAAAACGGCCGTTAAATCTATTTAATTTCCGTTTTTTTTTTAATTTTCAAATTTAAATTTCAATGCCATTTAGCGGATGATTCATTCCCGCGCACGTATTGTGTTGGCCCGACAACCCTTTGATATACATAGTTATTTCGCCTTTCCCCATCAGGTCGATCTTTTGGGGTAAATGGTTGTTTAACATGGTATCAGAGCCTTATGGCTTGGGAGGTCGCGGGTTCAAGTCTCCAGTGGAGTGTATTCCTGCTGAGGGGGAGTGTTAGCGGATGATTTGTTCCCGCGCACGTATTGTGTTGGCCCGACGACCCGTTCATATACATAGTTGTTTCGCCTTTCCCCAACAGGTCGATCTTTTGGGGTAAATGGTTGTTTAACATAGGCAATGACGACGACGATGGGGGTACAAGAGTATTAGACGGGCCAAACCACTCACCCTGAATAGAAATAGGTCCCGAACAAAACAAGTACACCCAATTATTTTTAGAGGAATAAGAAACAATGAACGACCGGGACAAAGAACCTCAAGGGGAGTTTTAAGACCTAGAACACTAGAGGGAGTACGATTGATGACGTAGCAAGCAACAAGGAAAGCCTCAAACCGAAATATCTGAGGGACATTATCCTGATCAACAAGGCACGAACAATTTCTGACAAGTGTCGATTTTTTCTTTCTGCATTCCCATTCTGCTGAGGCGTCTGCACATTGGAGTCCGATGGTTCTATTGATAGGTACAAAGCTCCCCTAGTTGCTAAGGGATTCACTCAGACTTATGGGATTGATTATCAGGAGACATTTGCACTAGTAACCAAAATGAACTCAATCCGAGTTCTACTATCGTTGGCTGCAAACATGCCGTGGCCTTTACATCAGCTGATGTAAAGAATGCCTTCTTACATGGAGACTTGACAGAGGAAGTGTACATGAAGTTGCCACGTGGATTGAAACTTTCTGGAACTGAAAACAGGGTGTGAAAACTGAAGAATGCTTTGTATGGGCTAAAATAATCTCCTCGAGTATGGTTTGAGTGGTTCAAGAGTGCAGTCAGAAGAGTTGGCTATATCCAGAGTCATGCCGATCACACTGTTTTCAAGGTTTAAAATATCGTTTCGGATGAATGTTTCGTTCAATTGAAAAAACGAAACGAAACGAAGCATTCACGAAATTTTGAAAAATGGGCGAAACGGGCAAAATTTTCCGAAATATTACGAAACATTACTGAAACATTGCGAAATATTCCGAAAATATTTCGAAACATTCCAAAAATTTTCGAAACTTTACGAAATAATTGCGAAACATTGCGAAATATACACTGTTTGCATTCTTAAAACCAAGGAATAAATTTCGGTTTTGAGGTTTATTTCGACCAGTCTAAAAATGGAAATATTTCCAGTGTGGAAATAATACATTTTTCGTGGAAATGATGGAAATAATGCGAAAATGATGGAAATATTATGGAAATATTTGTGGAAAGTTTGGGATATGATGAAACAAGCATAAAAACACACTCATAAGCTTTCAAGCCATAATATACAACCATATGTAGTGTGGAATTGAATGACCATACTGGTCTATAATATGTTGCGGCAAGTATCTTTAATTAGTCAAGGTTTAATTTAACTATATAACTATTATTTAATTGCTAATTATAAAAGTCATAAAGTAATATATTAACAAATCCTTATTCACTTACATTAATTTCTTACATTATATGAAATTTTAGAAAAGCTATTTATTATTAATTTATAAAATTTATTTAATTTTTTATTTTAAAAATAAATTTAGGGTTGATTTTTAAAATTTTTTTTTTTAACCTAACCAACTTTTAGAACGGGCTAAGTTATGCAACATATAATCAATTTATGCACAATCATGGATGTTTAGGGTAAAATCCAATGAAATTGGGTTTTTTTTCCCAAATTCCAAATTTTCACCCTAAATGATCTTCAATCCGTGCACAAATCTAGTGTAAATGCATCATAGATTCACAAATTTAATGAATTTACACCTAACCTATTTATTTGTAGCAAGAAATTTTATCCTTATGTATATTTTGAATTTGAAAAAACTCCCAAACGGGATTTGATTCTTCCTCACGAACCAAAAAATCTACAATGGATTGATCTTTTGTATAAACAAATTGTATGGAAAGGGGTTCAATGGATCAAATATGAGATTTATAACGGTTTTAAACTCAAATGAGATGTTTCCTACCTACGATTGAAATGTTTCCATACATGTCGAAACATTTCGACTGAAATAATACATATTTACACTGTCAATTGATCGAAATTTACTGTTCACGCGAAATATTTCGACATGAATGGAAATATTTCGGGAAATTTAACATTATTTCGACGTAAGTATTCTTTCCTGTCGGTAACCTAGAAAATGGAAATCTTTTGCGAAATATTTCGATAATTTCGTGAAATTTATTTCCTTGCTTAAAACTATGAAAATAGTTGCATACTAGATTTGTCCTAAAAAATGGCGTCACCGGAACCTGACCTTAACTTAAAGGGTCGTGATGTGCATTTTTGGTAGTAACAGCTGCCATCTGGGCCCACTGACCGCATGGATGATTAGCCCACCCCTTAGTAGACATTCATACCAAAAATCAGCTTGTTTAATGATTTTTAGCCGTTGGTTTTAGTACTCAAAAAATGGTTGCATTCAACGGCTATAAGAATGCCTTAAAAAGTTTTAAAATCTGATGGTTATAGATTACAAATCAGGGTGATTTTCGGTGTGTATATCCACCAAGGGGTGGGATAAACATCCATGCGGTCAGTGAGCCCAAACGACAGTGGTGAGTAACAAAAATCGTGCTTCCGCAATTGCTACAGTTTCAGGCATACCTTATTACATCTTTTTCCAACTTAAAAGGCTAAAATGACAGATCCGTTACAGCACACAATATGGAGCCACATGGCACACTCTTAGAGGAGTCTGACTGTATGGATGTTTGGCCAATCCATAGGTAGACCTACAAACCAAAAATCAGCCTGATTAGGTATTTATAGGCTTTGGATTGGACTTATTTTCATAGGTTGATCTCAACTGTTGGAATTTGAGCAGTATTTGAGCTACAAAGATCCAACGCATAGAAATCACTAATCTGGCTGATTTTTGGTTTGTAGGTCCACCTAGGGATTAGCCAAACATCCATACGGTCAGATCATGTTATTTTAGGGCTGTCATGGAGGCTAAAGTAGCCGACCCAACTTATAATGGTAGTTTCATACTACCTGATTTTTTTTTTTTTGTTAAAACCTAAACCTAATGGAATGAACTTACCTTTTGCTGTTGCCGCCGAATGAAGAGAAGACGAAAGAGAAGATCGCCCCAACCTCGCCGTTGCGGGAGGAGAAGGCGACGCCGTTCGTTCCGTCTTCTCTCTCACACCTTCCTACGCACTTACGCAATTTTTTTTTTTTTCAGATCTTGGCTCTTAGCTCCCAATCTTTTACACAATCTTGCTATAAATAAGAGTTTGATGCCAAAATAATTGAGGTTGGGTCGCCGTTGCAACGATTTTTAAGGGCTGTGAAATACCATTTTAGGGCTTCGTGTGTCGGTGTGCGTGATTTGCGCTGAACTTGCAGCCCGTAGCCTGCAACCAGGTCGCCTGCAACGAGGTAAGATTCTCAACCCTTTTGCTTTTATTTTTGCAGGTTCTTTATCTCGTGAAATAATGTATGTTATTGCTGCATCTGTTTTCTGTTTTTTTTTTTTTTTTTTGGGAATGCGTCTGTATGTTTCGGATTATCTCGTACGAAACATACCGAAACACACGGAAACATTCCGAAACATACGAATTTTTGCATGTTTCGTTTCGGTATTGGTAAAATCCAAAATGTTTCGTACGAAACATTACTAATATTCCGAGATTTTAAACCTTGACTGTTTATGAAGCACCAACAAACCCATACTGCTGCGTTGATTGTCTATGTGGATGACATTGTCATTACGGGTAATGATCCAGCAGAAATCAAGCTGCTAAAGACCTTTTTTTCTGAGTTTGAAACCAGGGATCTAGGACCTTTAAAATACTTTCTAGGGATTGAGGTCCCTAGGTCACAGAAAGGGATCTTTATATCTCAGAGGACGTATGTCTTGGATTTGTTGACTGGAACTGGATATTTGGGAGCACGACCAGCATAGACTGCGATATCTCAAGGGATCTCCAGGTCGGGGCATATTGTTTGGATGCCATGGACATTTCGGGGTGGAAGCATATAGGATGCAGATTGGGCAGGGATAGTTACTGATAGACGGTCCACATTAGGTTACTGCACCTTTGTTGGAGGTAGTTTGGTCTCTTGGCCTAGCAAGAAACAACCTGTTATAGCCCGATCTAGTGTAGAGGCAGAGTTTTGCTCCATGGCACATGGCGTATGTGAACTCCTTCGGTTGAAGGTCATGTTCAAGGAACCGAGAATCAAGAGACAGGACCAATGAGCCTTTAGTATGATAAAAAAGTGGCCATTAACATAGCTCACAACCCCGTACAACATGACTAGACGAAGCATATAGAGGTTGATCGACACTTCATAGAGGAGAAGCTTAAGCAAAGATTGATTTGTACACCTTATGTAAGGACTCGAGCAGGTTGCTGATATACTTACTAAGGGTGTCAATAAGTCAATCTTAATACATTGATAAGCAAGCTGAGCATGATGGATATCTTCGCACTAGCTTGAGGGGGAGTGTTGGATTTGTTGGATTGTGGGCCCCACGTGGGGGTGAACTTAGTGGGCTACGTCTCACTACCCCACATGGGGAGGATATGTCCTTCATGTTTGTTGGTTAAGTGTGGGTCCCACCCACTTAACTCACGAACTCTCTTTTCTTAGTTCTTGGGTTATTTGGGTTCCCCACTTAACCCACTACTATTTGAGGTGTACTTGTACAAGGGGTCTATATATATATATATATCACTTGAGAGGAGATTGAACAATAAGTTCAATCACTCCATTCTCTCTCCAAAACCCTACTTTTCTTCTTCCCTTTCTAATCTCTCAACTCTCTCTCTCTCAATCTTACACTTCTAGTGACAATCTAGTTTACAACAGGTGGGACTAGTGGTATTAGTCAACACCTAATGGGTTAGTGTAATTCAAAGTTCATACTCACGTAGGCTAAGAGAATGAGGATATTTTTTTTTTTTGGTAAGTGTATATTCATTAAGGAAGGGCCCCCCAAAATACATTGCCAGGTCTTCTAGCTCCTAATAGAGGGAGCAAGGTCCCCTAACAGCTCATCCCAACTAAAAACAAAGGATTCAAATCTACATCCTCTAAAGGGAGGAGATATAGACAACCATAGATAAAGGAGGGACTTCACACCCAGAACCACCTCTCTCAAGTCCTTCTCTTTATCTTTAAAGATCCTGGGATTTCTCTCCTTCCAAATCGCCCAAGTGACAGCAAAAGGTAAGTAGCGCCAGAGGATCCTCCCTCTACCAGGGAACGAATCATCTCCCCTCCCTGGGAAAAGGTCCCTGACATGGAGAGGAATAACATAAGGAATCCCAAATAGGTTGAAGAATGTGAGCCAAACTTCAAGGGAAAACTGACAATGAATGAGTACATGATCCACAGACTCTCCTTCAGATTTGCATAGAACACACTTATTAGGGATTATCATACCCCTACTAGTAAGGTGGTTCACTGGCAGAATCTTGTCAAGACAAGCCGTCCAAGCGAAAAACTTCACTTTCGAAGGGATTGGAAGTCCCCACACTCTCGAGGCCAGAAAATCCGATAAGTTCCCCTGAAGGCAGCTACGGTA
Organism: Euptelea pleiosperma; assembly: GCA_035048495.1. Lineage (NCBI taxonomy): Eukaryota > Viridiplantae > Streptophyta > Magnoliopsida > Ranunculales > Eupteleaceae > Euptelea > Euptelea pleiosperma. The sequence continues at coordinate 46,260,881 of CM068543.1, forward strand.
GAAAGAGCTAACCGAGAATATACTTTTGGATCCCATCTCCAAATCCTTTCATTAGGATCATCCCCTAAGTAGGGATTCTCACCAATCTTATCAAGGAACGAAGCTAATCCATCCACTTCCCAATTATTAAGATGCCTCCTGAAGCCAATATTCCACGAGCTAACTCCTTCCCTCCTGGAAATACAATTCCTAATCATCGCGCCTTGACAATCCGAGATAGAGTATAAGATAAGAAAAACCTCCTTTAAAGGAGCCTCCCCACACCGCAGATCTTCCCAGAATCTCACCTTGTCACCCTTGCCCACCTTAATTGTAAGGCCTTTCTCAAACATCTCCCTAGAACCGACAATCCCTTTCCACATACTAACTCCATGTGTTGACTTAATGGGTAGACTTCCCTAGCCATTCGCCAAAATCCCATATTTGCTCCATATACCCCTCTCCATAAGCTTTCCTCCTCCCCGAATCTCCACAGCCACTTCTCGAGAATGAGGATATAATCCTGGTGGAACAGTACAGTAGTGCTAAAATCCCATTCTGATTAAGGGGTTTGGTTTTGCTGTCCAGAGTTCTAATTCATATGCACATACGATAAAATAATTGTTCCCCAAGCTCAAATATAGTACATATAGGACATTTTGCTTAAACATTTCATCGTTTTATACTATGTTAGTACTATTGATGATTTTCTAGGGGTTCCTATACCTCTATGGCTTGAGATGTGTGCCGTATATTGGTTTTATCTTAGCCTCTTTATGCAGTGTCTTCTTTGAAAGCCTTAGTCATGCATGGCATCTTCGGAAATATCATGTCCATCAATGGAGAGGGTTCTGTAGGTTAAGTTAGTGCATGTTAGGGGGCTTGATTTAAAATATGGGCACTGGTAACCTACAATAAAGTAGCGGTATTCTTATGATACACTACAAACGTAAAATCGCAAAAATGACGTTAGAAAATGCATTAAACTGAAGAACATACATTAAAGAAAACTTTCTTTAATGCTAAGATAAGCTAAAACTACGATTTTTAAAGGATTTATTCCAAACATTATGTTCATTTCAGCGTTGGATGTAAAAATTCCCTAATATTGTTTTTAATATCCACTTGCATTTTATCAAATGATGCAATTAAAGCAAGAAAGAGAAAAGAGAATTGAAATATTTCGTGGTTATCCTTGAATCTGCATTTTAAGACAATTTCATATGTTTTTCAAAAAGAATTCATGTTCTGTTGACTTTGATAATTATGAATGGACTGGAACTATATTCTTAACTGTTAATTTCTTTTTTGTGGAAAATAGGTACAATACCCTGGCTTAGAGCAACAGATGAAAATAGACGTTACAACAATGTCAATCCTCTCAAACTCCGTTGCGTGGGTACGAAATATGTTTTTCCCACCTAATGAATTTTGTTGCTGGCATATCATCATTAGGGTTGGATAACAAATCATAACTAGTAGTTTCATTTTTTTTCTTGGAATGTGCATAAAACTGATGTTAGTTTATTTTGTCCAACAAGGTGAAATCCAGTCTGTTCTCTTTATTTAGAATACCTAGGGGGGGGGGGGTGATTAGGTAATAAAATTCTCTTGAACCTAACACAATTTCCTAACCTTGATAGGGAAATAAAATTGCATGCCACAGTAAAAAATAGTTGATTGATCAGAATGTGATTATCACAATCGAAGTAGATTGAATATATCTCCGTGATATATTTTCTCTGTATCGTTTGTAACAATCTAAATAGGAGCGGAAGGCAAACAATCAACACACAACAAATGTGAGTTTTTATGTGGAAACCTTAGCAAAGGAAAACCACGGGACCATGTCTAGACGGAAAGTATCACTAACTGAGAAGTTACAAGTTACAGAAGTTACCTACGCAACACCGTTACAAATACAGCTTCCAAACTTAGTTAAGGCCAACTGCCGGTGGGTCCACGTCCTCTGGCTCCACGCTACGAGTCACAACGCGCCCTTCCAATCAGGAAGCCTTTGCCGCTTGTTCAGTTTGGTACACCCCAAACCTACCATCGATCAGTATACCCCGATCTTAATTCTCACGTAATAGTCGCTACTGCAGGTGAATGATTCAGTACACCCTGAACCCCAAAGTCGCTCAAATAGTGTTGAGACGCACTGGTACTCTCTGACTTTCTAGGTTAGGATTCTAGATGGAAAACCTAGGCAGAGTGGAGATCATGCACTAAGCTTTGATCTAAAGAGAAGAGAAAAGCTCACAATGATAACAATGGGAACTAGGGCATTTCATCTTCGTAATGGACAACTCTTCTTTAAAAACTCACTCTTGTTATCTGTCAGTGTGTATTTAATAAAGCCTAAGAGGAGCTCTATTTATAGGAGTTTAGAAGCCCAGGGTCGTGCAAGTAATGGGAAAGTGGAATCACAAAAATCGGATCTAAAATTTGACAATTTCTGCGAAGTCCAATCGATTGTATACTTTGGAAGTTCTGTCCGGGATGGTCCGATCGATTGGTTCTCACAATCCAATCAATCGGACTTGTCCAATCATTTATAGAGTAAATTCGAATCGATTGTACAATTGGAGTGTTTTGTCTTGTAGGGCCCAATCGAATGGTTCTCACAGTCCAAATGATTTGACTGGTCCAATCGATTGGACTTCCCTTAGTCAATCTTTTACTTCTTTTGCACATTGACCTGGGTCTGTCCTGTGACTAGGTGCTACAATTATATTTTTATCTATTAAAAATCTATTTCTATTGCTACTAGGTCACTTACCTTCCTATACGAGCGGACACGATCTTCAACGGACAAGTAGCAGTTCATCAGATGCCTTATGTTGTCAACCGTCTGATTCTTACGATCTTTGTCTTTTAGTCTTCAGTCGGCGAAGTATGCGTACTACGACATCTTCAAAGCTACACTGGTGATCGTAGGAATGGTTACAAGAATGTTTATGTCATACGGAATCTCTGCCAAAACTACAATATAAATTTATTCTTTACAATCTCCTCCTTTGGCACAAATAGGCAACACTATTGTTGTTGCTCTGTTTTTATGGGGCCACTAAGAGCATAGCCATTTTAGAGGTTTAAGAAAGCATTTTTGATCAAGAACATGAAGGTAAACAAAAGCACCCTTGATTCAACCTTACCCACCATATTTTTCGTTTATGGCACTATTTGAATCACAATTAATCCACACAAAATTAATCGACAGGAAGAAATAGGATTTTACCCAATCACAACCTATACAAGTTCTGACTGTTCCGGCTTAGGGAGCCATGAATATTCACATAACATGGGTGAATAGTCACCAAGATTGGGTTTTGAACATGCCTAAAATCAATTTGTTTTCAGTTGGTTGGTGGAGTTGAATGGATTGTTCATTTGAATAACTTAAACTAAGAGAGAAGTGGAAAACAAGCTATTTTAGAGGTGCAGTCAGCTACATTGTGCTTGGTCCTTTCATGGTTTATAGGTTTATCTGAATTGTAGCCTGGTTGTCACAATAGATTCAGCTTCAATTAGCTTGTCTTGTCAACTATGCAAGCATCTTAAACAACACTGACTATTCCACTTATGCAACCTTGTATCAAGCAAAAAAATGAGAACCAGGATGACATAAGCTGGATAAGAAAATTGCAAGTAATCATCATGAAAGAGATTCTAACTAAGCAATGAAACTTGTCTCTTTTCCACCATATTATCATTTGTGGCTTTTGTATACATGTATGTTCATTAAACTCTGTTTTAGGATATGCTTGGTTAAGCTAATCTCTTAGCCTGTACTAAAATTTTAGATATTTATTAGCCGTAAGACATGGATTAATGATGTTTACCTGGAACACAAATGTGTGGATTTTCTGAAAATTTGGTACTTTCTGTAATTGATAAGTCAATAAAAAGTGCTGCTTCTTGCAATGGCTTTTGTTTTGCTTTTAGAGCCTTTCTTCTACTTCTTTCTACAGATTTTTCCTGAATATAGGTTTGAGTGGATGGTATCAGAATTCGAGAAGACAATTTCTTTGGAACTTGGTGAGTAATATAATCACTATCTTCATCATCTGCACCTTATCCCAAATGTTTGGATTGGTTAGTAGTAGAATATGGTAGGATATATATTATGGAAGCTGCTTGTTAGGTCCACTTTTAAATCTGCCTGCTGGCATAATCGATTATTTTGCAGAATATTTTGATTTTGGGCCTCCTTGACATAAAACATACCATACAGTGAAATCTTGCAATATTTTGCAAGATATTTCGTGTTACAGTTTATTTCGAGGTTTCTATTTCAACTTGAAGTGTGAAAAGCTCTCGAAACTTTTCCAATCTTGATTTTTTGCAAATCAATTGATCTTCAAAAATTCTAACACCAAAAATGACCACTACTTAAATTGATCTGTAGCAATTTGGGGGTTTTGCAAAAAAGATCAAGGTAATTACGAAATCTTGTGATTAAATTCACATTTCTTGTTAGAAATAGAGTTTTGAGGTGTAAATGCATCAGATCTATGGATCTATTATGCATTTACGCCAGATTGGTACACAAATTTAAGGATGTTTAGGGTGAAAATTTCTGAAATTTGAGGGAAATCCCAATTTTCTTTGCTTTCATCCTAAACATCCATGGTTCTGCACAAACAAATTATGTTGTATAACTTAGTCCGATCTACAACTTGGTTGGAATGAAATATTTTTTCCCTTTTTTTTTCAAAATTTTCTAGAGTATTTAAAGAATACAGAAATTTGGAAAATTTTATAAATTAACAAAAGATATAATTTGTAAATTATGCATAACATTATTCATTAATGTAAACTAATTATGACTTATTTATTATTTATTATGAGTGTTTTTTCATTAGTTCAAGAATAAGTATATGTAATAACTTAATTGAAAATAATTTTTAAAAATTAGGAAAACCCTAATGCATCGAATGCATGCATATACGATGCATTATTTTTTCTAGTTAGTTTAATATTTTAGTAATTTATTTATTAGAATTTTATAAAATAATAAATATATAAATATGCTTGAACATGGTAGTTGATAGTTTATATTGGTTAGGCATGTAATTTACATGCTTTGTGCTTTTTAAGGTAGTTCACGTGTAGACTTTATGGAGATGGCGGTGGAATTTCAGGAAGAGGGCTTCTTGGACTTCCCTTCCAATAGCACTTTTATAGATATGATCCTTAAGATTTCTGGAGCGGAGGACATCTCGGATTACAGACCCATTAGTTTGGTGGGCAGCGCCTCCAAATCATAGCTAAGGTTCTTGGTTTGAGATTTAGAGAGGTCCTGTCCTCAGTGATCTCGCCTAATCAAGGTGCGTTTGTGAGAAGGCGTTAGATTCTCGATGGAGTTCTTATTGCTAATGAATGCATTGATTCGAGAATTAAGTTGGGACAACCGGGGATTGTTTGTAAGATCGACATGGAGAAGGCTTACGACCATGTCAGGTGGGGTTTTCTTGATTACCTCCTTGGAAGAATGAGGTTCGGGTCCAGATGGAGAAAGTGGATTTGGAGGTGCATATCGTCGACTTCCTTCTCTATCCTAGTCAATGGGTCTCAAGCGGCATATTTTAAGAGCTCAAGAGGGTTGCGCCAAGGAGACCCTCTTTCCCCTTTTTTGTTCATCGTAGTGGTGGAGGCTTTAGGCAGATTGATATCTAAAGCTGCATCAATTGGAGAGATGGAGGGGTTTCGTGTTGCTCCGGGGGCACCCACCATCTCCCACCTCCAGTTTGCTGATGACATTCTCATCTTCCTCGATCCAGAGATCTCCCAATTGAGATTCCTCAAAGTTACTCTCGTTTGTTTTGAGGCGGTTTCGGGCCTCCGGGTGAATCTTACTAAAAGCAAATTGTTCAGTGTTGGAGAGGTTGAAAACTTGGAAGGATTGGCCAACATCCTAAATTGTCACATTGATAAATTCCCGAGTACATATCTAGGCCTCCCTTTGGGGGCAGCATACAGATCCAAGGAGCTTTGGAGGCCGGTGGTTGAAAGCTTTGGAAGGAGACTAGCTACATGGAAAGCATGATATCTATCTAAAGAGGGGAGACTGGTGCTGATGGAAAGCTCTCTCTCGAGTTTTCCTATCTACTATATGTCCTTGTTCCAAATCCCAAATAGTGTGCTTCTAACTCTGGATAACCACAAGATTTCTTGTGGGATGGGAATTCGGAAAACCACAAGATTCATTTGGTGAGGTGGGATAGGGTGTGTAAGGCCAAGGACATTGGCGGATTGGGTATTAAGCAACTCAAATCCATAAACCTTGCTCTCCTGGGCAAGTGGTTATGGAGGTTTGGGGAGGAGACAATGAGCTTTTGGAGGATTGTTACGGCAAGCAAATATGGAGTCTCTTCTTATGGCTGGAAAAGTCTTGAGGTTAGAAGCTCTTATGGTTGCAGTGTGTGGAGAGGGATCTTGAAGGTGTCCAAGGAGTTTGACAAAGGGGTGCGATTCGAGGTTGGAGCCAGTGATAGAATTTGTTTCTGGGAGGACATCTGGTGTGGAGATAAGCCCCTTTGGGAAGACTATCCGGAATTGTATTCCATTTTGGAGAGGAAGAGGGGGTCTATTCTCGATTGCTTTCAAACTGTAGGGGAGGGAGGAGGATGGAACTTGGGCCTTAGAAGGAACTTAAATGATTGGGAGATAGATCCACTATCTCTTTTGATATCGAGACTACATAATTTCCATCTTAGACCACTGGTGCAGGATAGGAGAGTGTGGACCTGGACCAAAGGGGGATCTTTCTCGATGAAATCTTTTTACGTGGAGATGCAAAGAACGGAAGGAGCCCCTTTTCCAATTTCCTCGGTTTCGAAATCTAAGATTCCCTCTAAAATAGCCTTCTTTGCTTGGGAAGTTTCTCTAGACAAGATCCTTACCATGGACCACTTGATGGCAAAAGGGTTTACCTTGGTGCAATATTGCTGGATGCGTAGATCTAATGGGGAATCAATGGATCATCTTCTTTTACACTGCGAGATGGCTACGAAGATCTTGAGTGCCCTCTTGTTGGAGTTTGGAGTGAGTTGGGTAATGCCGGCTTTTCTTATGGGCCTCCTTTTTAGTTGGAAATCCAAAGCTTTTTCTACAAGAGGGAATGTGCTATGGAGAATGACCCCTCTTACGATTACTTGGGGTATTTGGAAGGAGAGGAATCAGAGGGTCTTTGAAGGCAAGCAATTGGACTTGATTTCTATTATCCTAAACATCAAGGGGCTGATGTTCATGTGGTCTAAGGCGGTAGCGGAGTGCAGGGGCTTGTTCTTTGAAGACTTCATCTTCCGGTGGGAGCATATTTGTACTAGAGAAGGGAGTGTATAGAGTCTTGGTCTCTTTTCTGTTTCTTTCCGGGGCTTTGTGGAGGTCATCTCGACCTGCCTTCCCCTGGTTGGTTTTATCTATTGGCTTCGGCCCTTTCAATATATCTTTTACTGACCAAAAAAAAAAAATCCTGAAATCAAAATTTAATACCTTAGTTGAAAGTAATCAATGCTTCCAGTGCTCATACTATTTACAATCCTTATTCAAGTAATATCTTTATGTATTATGTTCTTGGAATTTGGAAGCCAACGTCAGAAAAATTAGAGAAGCAAATTTGATCAGGTATTTCAATTCATAGTTACCTGGAAACTATTTTCAGGTTCACTGTAACTGTCTTAATTGTCCTGCTGTCCAGATTGGTAGAATGCAAGAAATTGCTAGAAAACATTATTTGAGATTTAAATCAAATTTCTATTGTATTCGGTGCATGTTTCAGTCATATTTCTATTAGTTCAGATGTAATTGAAACAGGTATCAATTATGAATGGTACAGCTTTCAATATAAATTAAACATGATCCAGTCATAAGATGTTTTCAGGCTCCCTAACATTTTTTGACCTTCACATGACATCATATCAATTATTAGGTTCTTATGTTGTTCTGTATTACATCTTACAACATTTTATTCAAATCATTTATAACTTTTAAATCCATTATGCACAATCACATTTTCAGTGTCGTTGATGACATTTTTGTCAAGAGATTAATAAATCTTTTTTTTAATATATAACTAGGATGTGTAAATGAAAAATAAAAGTACTAAGGTTAGGGATGAGAGTTCCTATATATAAAATTTGTCTATTTACACCTTTGATACCTAGAATACTTCAATATACCCAGCGTACCCATATTGACATAGATAACATTACTAGTAGCGGATACTGCTTGGAAATTTCTATATAACAATTTTCTCATTTCCTTTTGTTCTTATTGTTATTATCTTAACCCCTACCAATTTCCTTCTTGTTTTGCCAACAAAAATATATAAATTGTATATTGTAAAAAATTAGTATAAAAAGCTTTGAAATATTAGAATTTTAATTGCATAATAGAAATACAAAAAGATGATAGTTAGCTGAAATAAGTTCAAAAAAAATTAAGCATGGTATATGCATATTGGATCAGATACCTGCATCTGTATCCATGTTTTGATTTTGGGAAATGAAGAGTCATATCCCCATTTCTCATACTAGTGCCTGGATCGGTATCCATACTTGGCATCTTAGATTTACACCACTATTTCACTAAACCTAAAGTCTGTAGCATATGATGTTAGAAATCTGATGTCTTCTATATTCTGATCTGCTAATAAATTCAATCACTGTTGTGGTTTAGTGTGTTGAAACTTGAAAGTTTTATATTTTGAATTTTTGATGTAATGATCTCTTGGATGATAATGATATCAGGTTCTGTATTTTGTTTTTTGGGTGATGTTTTCAAAAGCCAAACAAAGAAATACCAAGAAAACTCAACATGTCCAAGAAGGTATGAAAAAAATATCCTACATATGCCAAGAAGGTTAGCTGAACCATACATTCCAAAAGCGCGTAGTAACAATTTAGTGAAAAGGCCAGGCACATAGCACTGAACATCCCAAAAATTATTTTTAAATTAATGTGAGGAAGCATAACCAAATGTTGGTGGAAACCAATTTATCTCTAGAAATGCATGTTCCTGTCCTAGTCTGTACATTCCAATGGTGATAACATGCGTTGACTAGTACACTTGCAGTTCTAACTTCGTAGTAAACTTGAAGGCTTATTCTGAATCGCATCCCATGCTTGAGGACCTTTAAGCAGACCCAAATAAAAATGTTTGTTTAAGAATGTTTCTGCGCTACAGAAGTGTTTCTTGGAAATGCAAAACTGATGCCCCATTATATAATGTTTATGTGGTTTTATAGTCCTACTAATCTAGGTTTATCTAGCAATATTATCTTTAGTTGTACGACAATTGGCATACACGGACATCTAACAGAAACTTTAGGAGTGGTGTTGCTAGGCTTACATTTATACTGGTATTTCTGGATCTGTGGCTAGTGGTGGAGGCAACCTCTTCTTCACAAACTTGGTTGTCTTAAAAGTATTTCTTCCTGTTAATTCCTAGTTCTAGCAGTAACTAATGTTCAAGGTCAATTCTCTTTGTCATTTGATGAGATAATAAGAACATAGGTACTTCTTGTGTATAGGGAATTATCTTCCCTAATTTGTAGATTTTGTATTTATTAATAAAAAATTTTATTCCCTAACAAAAAAGAAGAAAGATTCTATTTTGTTCTAGTTATGGTGTAGGCTATTTAAGAAAAGGAATTTATAGTACATCATTGCTGCCTTTTAATATATAAGTTCATTGAAGTGGAAAATCAAATCTTCTTGCTCATTTTGATTAATTTTTGAATTCCTGGAAGTCAGAGAAAATGATCCAATTGAATTAGGAGGAGGATTGAACTACTTAAGCAATAGTTTGGAAGATCCGTGCTGAAAGAGTTTTCTTACGTGCCACCCGAGAAATATTGAACTGATCAATTATATTGTCGATGGTCACCCTGCAGATTTTGTTCAAGAGGCAAAAAACTCTGAGAGAACAGCTAAAAACTTTAAGAAGAACCGCATGGTCAAGGTTCCTCGTGTATTTTGGGTATGATCCTTGACAAGATCCGCCACATCTTCATTTACATTTAATTAATCCAAACTTTGGTTGCTCAGAAAGCGATGCTTTAGGGTCTTTTTGGACAGAGGGAAGACTGATTATAACATATCTAAATGGGAAGGACACTTTGAGGGCACCAACTGTATTTTGCGGGTGGTGTAAATTGCTAGGCACAAAGTGGGCTGCCAAACCATGGACTGAAAAACTCAGTGCACATACAAAAATATTACCAACTATGGGTCTGTCCAAATGGCCCTTCAGTTGTTTTCTGAATTTGGAAGACAGTGTGTGTCATGCATGGGTTATGGATTCTTCTGTGTTTTATAGAACAAGTTGTTCACCAAAATATTTATCCAGGATTTGACAACAACTCAGGTATTGACGATGCAATTTTGCAGTGGACGTAAGGTATGTCTTGTCAAATTCACTTTACATGATTTATGGGGATTTGTTTCAGGGATACTTTTTGGGTGCTTCTTTCAACTTCTCAAATTTTCAATTCCATTACTTTATGATACAAAATTACTCCCTTGACGTATAAATCTGGAAATTATTCCTTTACTTTATGATACAAAATGACTTCCTTGAAAAATAGATCTCTAAAAGTAGTTAACTTATGATGTTCCCCATGTTAACCTGAAAACTTGGGAAATTTATAAGTACAAACCTTCCTGATGCAGGACGAATGTGATGGCCTCAAACTAAAGGTTGAGATTAACAGAAAATTATTAAGAATAATGAAATAGTAAATTTCCATGCTAATCACACGCAAATAACTCAAAATAACCTAATCTAATCTTAGCCATCCATCTAATCTAATGGCTATAAAAAAAACAGCAACATAAAGCAACTAACCAAAATAACAATGAGCCTCCTAACTTTGGGCTAATTGCAAAGACACCAAAAACTCTGAAAAACATCAAAATAAGCCTAGAAAACAAATAAAAACTCTTCAAAACTCCCTACGCAGCCCACATGCATCTTTCCAATTTGGAGTCTTCATGATGCACATACATGTGGGGTCTTCAAAATCTTTTTCCTTGTCTTCCACTAGTAGAATCCATGTGATGCTTTGATGCCCGCATCAATTCTCCCCAATTGAAAAGAATTCGTCTCTGACGAATTAAAGTTGTTGTATCGATTTGGAATGTCACGATCAAGTCGTTGTGGCTCATCTTCAATAAACCAAGTAGTCTCTAACCTTCTCATATGTACGTCTTCCCAGTGTGTGGGCTTCAAGGATGTCATATACGTGCACATAAGGCCTTCAACGCTCCAAACAAAATCTGGTATGCCTTTCCACTTGACAAGGTACTCGTAGCAACCCTATTGTCTAGTGGAATACAATCTCTCACCCATGATGTAGCCAATGTGAGCCAAGATACCATCAATGTAATGTGGCATGAGTGAAGCTATGCCTCTCTTGTGAAATGGATATTTGCTGGGATATGGTGTGAGTAGGGGAGGAGGCCATGGTGGTTGTAATAGGTTTGGCATGGTGGTCTGACCATAAAATGGGCTATCATAGGGTAAGGGTGTAGGAGGAGGCCATGGGCATGGATCAAGTATATGGTCAGGTAGAACACTAGGAACACAAAGAGGGGCAATAGATGCAACTGCTGGACCTAGAGAAAGGACAAGGCCATCCAAGTGGAAGATTGGACTGATGTCCTTGTCTGGTGGTAGTTCCAGAACATGTGCATTAGATCCATCATACTTCAAACTATATGGTGTCCAATTCAATAGGGCTGTATGTCACTCACCTGAACAATAACAAAATCATTCACATGAAAATCCTCAGAAATGCAATATAAATCAACAGGAAATTTATGATGTTCATTATTCAAAATAATCTCCTTATTAATCTCAGCATGCAAGTCATGAAGCTAATGTAAAGCTGCTATGGGATTGGAATCTACAAAAATCCTAGACTTGTACTCAACAATGGACTCAATAACAGGCTCAGTGGACTCATCTCTAGATTCAACAATAGGCTCAACAAAGAGCTTAAGAGTAGACTCAATTAGCTCAATAGACTTAATGTGTTCAATAGTAGACTCAACTTGAGACTTGGTGGGTTCACTAGGAGACTCTTTGGGAGACTCAGTAGACTCTACTGTAGGGTCAGCAATGGGTTTAGAAGACTTAATAGTTTGTTTCAATTGATTCAACAAGTCGTTTATTTGCTTCCAACTTTCTGCGATTTCCTTCTCTGACTCTCTCTGTTTTTCTACATATGGATTTCTCATGACTCGCCCTTGGTAGGACTTTGGGAAGTATTTATCTCTCAATTTCTCTTTCATAACATCCCAAGAGGTAACGGGTGCGCATCCCATTCTTTCAAGTTGGCGCTCCACATTATCCCAATGGACCTGGCTAGTCCCACTAATTTCTACTTGGCAAACTTAACCTTACACTTTTCGAACAGGACATACCGCCTAAAGTAGCAGTCCATGCCAGATAACCAGTTATCGAAGGCTATTGATTCACCATTGAAAGTTGGAGCCCCTCGGAGCAGTATAGAAATATTCATGGTTCTAAAATTTCCTAAAGATAATCTAACTAGCAAAACTAATGCAAGACTAATCTAAAATAAAATAAAATAAAATCCTAAGTGTAAGACTCAAACTCCCTAAGCTAACCTAATGTTCTGATACCAAATTTGATGCAGGACGAATGTGATGGCCTCAAACTAAAGGCTGAGATTAACAGAAAATTATTAAGAATAATGAAATAGTAAATTTTAATACTAATCACACGCAAATAATCAGATTCAAGCAAATAAATTTATTAAAATCCAAGGCCTCCACACAATCCCACAATATTAGACCCGTTGCTTTAACGGCGAAGATCTAAGAGAAGGTGGAACTTCCAACAAGCTTAGGAAATTAGTTAAGGGATGAAACAAATCTGAAATTGCTTCATTTTCCAAGAGATTATAAGTTATTTGAAGTTCTAGAAGGTTTTTGGCAAGTTTCGGGGCTTTTTTGACAAGTATCAGATTTTAGCCAGGTTTTGGGAGAAAAAGGAAATCCATGGAAAATTAGGGTTTGAGAAGAGGTTAGGGATTTCTAGGGTTACCATAGGGATCTGGGAGTGTTTGGGGTTTATGGTGAGGGTTTTGGAAGGGTTTAAAGTGACGTATGGAGAATTGGTGGAGGCGGGTTACTATTCATGTGGCACTATTCACACGACACTATTCATGGTTGTGATCAATGGTTAGGATTTCGAGATAAAAGAGATATGGTTGGGTTTTCTAGGTCAAACTTGATCAAAAAGAAAATGAAGATGGGGAAAGAGAAGAGAATAAGAGAGGAGATAGAGATAGATGAAGTTACCTTCGGATTCGCACCGAGTAGCTTGGATTCTCACCCAGGAGGCTTGGATTCTTACCAAGGAAGAAGAGAGCACTCAACAAGAGAATTCTCAATAGCAAATTCAATATATTTCATCATTATTGAAAAATTGCAACTATATGAGTTTATATAATAACTCAAAATAACCTAATCTAATCTCAACCATCCATTTAATCTAATGGTTATAAAAAACAGCAACTTAAAGCAACTAACCAAAATAAAGTTGAGCCTCCTAACTGCAAAGACATCCAAAACTCTGAAAAACATCAAAATAAGCCTAGAAAACAAATAAAAACTCTTCAAAACTCCCTATGCAGTCCACCTGCATCTTTCCAATGTGGAGTCTTCATAATGCACTTACATGTGGGGTCTTCAAAATCTTTTTCCTTGTCTTCCACTGGTAGAATCCATGTGATGCTTTGATGTCCGCATCACTTCCCTTCGTTAAAATGTCAAAGCATGTTTGGGGTTCTGTGCTTTGACAACGTTACTTTCATTTCGCATTAGTTGATGGATATTATTGTTGTGATTTAGGTTGTAACCAGTAGAGGAAGAATAAAGAGAGAAGAAAGAGAAATAGTTGTAGAGGCGGAAGAAGGTGGAGAAAGAGATTAGGGTTAAAGAGAGAGGTTGTGGAGAAGTGAAGAGGTTGAACATTAGTTCAATCTCTCTCTCACTAATATATATACGAAGGGGAAAGCCCCATACAAAGTCAAAATCGTGGAGTTAAGTGGTGGGCCCACTTAACTCCCAGAAATAACAAATCGTGGGGTTAAGTGGATGACCCACTTAACCCATCTAAATAACTCCCACGTGGGAAGTGGGACGTAGCCCACTTACGGACGCCCACGTGGGTGTAAAACATAAACTCCAACACTCCCCCTCAAGTGGGTGCAAAGATATGTATCATGCCCAGCATGCCTATCAAAGTATGAAGAATTGACTTGTTCACCCCTTTGTAAGTATGTTTGCAACCTGCTCCTGGGTTCTTACATGAGGAGTACAAATCAATCCTCGTTGAAGTTTCACTTTGATGAAGTAACAATCGACTTCAATATGCTTTGTCCTGTCATGTTGGATTGGGTTATGAGCAATGCTGATGGCAGTTTTGTTATCACAATAAAGGCTCATCGGCCCTGCCACCTTGAGTCCCAGCTCCTCAAGCATAGTCCTCAACCAGAAAAGTTCCCACACACCATGTGCCATAGAGCGAAACTCAACCTCTGCACTAGATCGAGCTACAACTAGCTACTTCCTACTAACTCCAAGAGACAAGGCTCCCTCTAATTAGGATACAATATCTTGATGTTGATCAACGATCAATAACTGCACCTACCTAATAAGCATCAGTATATGCTTCCACTCTAAAGTGCTTATGTCGCCTGAACAGTATGCCACGGCCTGGAGAGCCCTTGAGATATCGAAGAACTTTATGAACTGCCTCAAGATGCGATGACTGTGCGTGCATAAACTGACTGATGACCTCACCGCATAAGCAATATCCGGACGAGTGTGTGCTAAGTAGATCAACCTGCCAACCAATCGCTGAAACATATCAATATCTTCAAGAGAATCGCTCTCCTTAGAATTTAGTCGATGGTTCTGATCTATCGGAGTCTTTACTGGTCGAGCTCCCAAATACCCAATCTCACTCAGTAGATCCAATAAGGAAAACCAAAGATAAAGTAACAGGGGCAGGACCTGACACATAGGAATGCACAATATCAAAAGAAACGGAACTTCTATTCCCTCTGAACAAATAAATAGAACGACATTGTTTGGAGAGCTCACATGTCTTATAATACAGTTCAGAAAGAAAATAACTAAATAAAACAGGAATAACAACTTTAAGTACTGAAAAGAGACATGCCCCAAATAATCATGCCAACATAACACGGACTCCAAACTACTACTATGTGACTGCAGTGCTATGGGCTCAGAAGATCGTCCATCCAGAAAGTATAGGCCATCAGCCTCCCATCCAATGCCAATTGTCCTCGTCTCCAGGTCTTGAAAGACAAAAAATGGGAAAGAAGGTCACACTGCAATTCCATTTTCGAGTAAGGGCACTCATAGACAACATGTTAGATGTAAATTTAGGGACATGCAATATTGAGGATAAAGGAAGCTGAGGAGAGGGAAAGACAATCCCTTTTCCAGACACAGAAGATAAGGTCCCGTCAGTAGTCCTAACATTATCACGGCCAGAACAAATAGAATAAGTGGAGAATAAAGAGGACATACCCACCATGTGCTCCGAAGCACCTGAATCAATGATCCAAGTGGGACCGGATGAAGGAGTGGACACATGATGAGCAGGTCTAATGGTACCTGACTGTGCAAAGGAGGTAGTCGGAGTGGTAATGGGACCATCAAGCTGAGTTAGTAAGTGTCGGATGGCTGCAAGCTCGGATGCCGACGTAGGATCAGGCGACGCCATGGTAGTAGAACTCGGCAGTGGCGAGCCTGTAATTGGGTGAGCACCAGTGTCCCTGCTAGCAGAGTGGGCATCGGAGAAACCCAGCTGGTTGGAGTGAGGCGGGTGGCCATGTAGTATCCAAAACTGATCCTGAACATGCCCAAAACGTCCAAAATGGTCACACTTGGGTCTCTCTCTGAAGGACTTCCCAAATGGGGAAGGAGCATACGGTTGTGCGGAAGCAGGAGGCCGAGAGAACCTCGGCCTCTGAAAGCGTTGAGGCTGAGAAGCTGAAGCACCAAGGGCGGACTAATTAAATGGAAGAGAGAATATGACAAGAGCTTATCTCTCTGGAATCGGACGTAGGACCATAGCACTACATTGACTCTCCTTGCTCTGAACATAGGAATACACCTCCTCGAGAGAGGGCAGATCACTGCGATTGCTCAGGATCTGCACCCTGGCTAACTCATACTCAGAATTGAGCCCTGAAAGGATTTCAAAGATTCGATTCTTCTCCACATACTTCTGATAGCCGGTGATATTCTCTGCATTAGATGGATGGAAGGTGTGATAGTAATCCAACTACTCCCACATGCTCCGAAAATCGCAAAGTAATCAGACAGGGATCTCTCACCCTGCTGAAAGTGAGAGATACTCTGTCTCAACTGGAATGTCCGACTTATGTTCTGCTACTGGGAATAGGTCTTGCGAGCAGTCTTCCAAACCTATTGGGTTGTACGGTGTAACAGGAAGCATCTACTGATGTGTGGCTGCATAGAGTTGAGGAGCCAAGACATAACTGTGAAGTTCTCGGTCTCCCATATATCATATGCAAGATCCTCAGTCGATTCTGGCTCACTAGCCCGTCCGGTAATGTGCCCCATCTTCCCACGGCCTCCAATAAACAATCTGGCTACGTGAGACCATTCTAGGTAATTCTTGCCATCTAATTTCACAGAAGTAATCTGTAACCCAGGGTTCTCATACGCCATGTGATGCACCATAGGCCCTCCGACATTGATGGAGGTAGTTTCCGTGCTCGCATTGGATACCGTAAGAGGATCCGGTGTAGACATAGCTAGTAAACACTGGAAGCAACAAACAAAGAGAGGTTGTATATGTTGTAAATAAGGTTGTAACCAGTAGATAAGGGTTGTAGATAAAAGAGGGAAAAAGTGTAATGAAGGCGGAAGGTGGAGAAGGAGATTAGGGTTAGAGAGAGAAGTTGTGGGAAGATGAGAGAATGAATTGTTAATTCATTCTCTCTCACACACTGTATATATATATGATCAGGAACAAAAGAACACTATTCACGTGACACTATTCACGTGAATAGTGAAAAACCCAAAAAAGGTCCCACGTGGGAAGTGGAACGCAGCTCACTTGAGACACCCACGTGGGTGTTTTACATGAACTCCAACACTCCCCCTCAAGCTGGTGCGAAGATATCCATCATGCCCAGCTTGCCAGTCAAGGTATGAAGAAGACTTGTTCACCCCCTTTGTGAGTATGTCGGCAACCTGTTCCTGTGTTCTCACATACGGAGTACAAATCAATCCTTGTTGAAGTTTCTCTTTGATGAAGTGACGATCAACTTCAATATGCTTGGTCCTATCATGCTGGACTGGGTTGTGAGCAATGCTGATGGCAGCTTTGTTGTCACAGTAGAGGCTCATCAGCTCTGTCACCTGAAGTCCCAGTTCCTCAAGCATGGTTCTCAACCAAAGGAGTTCGCACACACCATGTGCCATAGAGCAAAATTCTACCTCTGCACTGGATCGAGCTACAACTGGCTGCTTCTTACTTCGCCAAGAGACAAGATTTCCTCCAACAAGGGTACAGTATCCTGACATAGACCGACGATCAGTAACTGAACCTGCCCAATCTGCGTCAGTATATGCTTCCACTCTAAAGTGTCCATGTCGCCCGAACAGTATTCCACGACCCGGAGAGCCCTTGAGGTACCGAAGAACTCAGTGAACTGTCTCAAGATGTGATGACCGTGGTGCATGCACAAACTGACTGATAACACTAATAGCGTAAGCAATATCCGGACAAGTGTGTACCAAGTAGATCAGCCTGCCAACCAATCGCTGAAACATAGCAACATCCTCGAGGGTGTCACCCTCAGAATTTAGCCGATGGTTCTGATCAATTAGAGTCTCTGTTGGTCGAGCTCCCAAATACCCAGTCTCATCCAGAAGGTCCAATACATACTTCCGTTGAGAGATGAAGATGCCCTTCTGAGACCGAGCAACATCAATTCCCAAGAAGTATTTCAGTGGCCCCAAATCCTTTGTCTCAAACTCCGAGGACAAGAAGGTCTTCAGCTGCTTTATCTCTTTAGGATCATTCCCAGTGATGACAATGTCATCAACATAGACGATCAGTGCCGTGGTACTAGTCTGCTGGTGCTTCACAAACAACGTGTGATCGGCCTGACTCTGCTTGTAGCCCACTCGTCTGATCGCACTGTTAAACCGCTCGAACCATGCCCTTGGAGATTGCTTTAGCACATACAGGGCTTTCCTTAACTTGCACACCTTGTCGTCACTTCCAGCAAGTGTCAACCCAGGTGGTAGTTTCATGTACACCTCTTCTGTCAGATCTCCATTCAGAAAGGCATTCTTCACATCCAGTTGATGCTATGGCCAAGACAGGTTGGCAGCTAAGGATAGAATAACTCTGACTAGTTCATCTTGGCCACAGGTGCAAAAGTCTCCTGGTAGTCTATCCCATATGTCTAAGTGAATCCCTTAGCTACGAGTCGTGCCTTGTATCGTTCGACTGACCCATCAGCTTTATGTTTCATTGTAAAGACCCATTTGCACCCCACAGGTTTTTTTCCTCTGGGTAGTTGAACAAGTTCCCATGTTTTGTTCTTCTCAAGAGCCTGCATTTCATCAATCATAGCTTCTTTCCACTTTGGGTGACTAAGTGCGTCTGCAACACTGGAAGGCAAAGAAACAGATGAGGCAATACTGACAAAATTCTGATATGACGGAGACAGAGACTGAGACGAGACAAAATGTGAGATAGGGTGTTCCGTACAAGTAAGTACACCCTTCCAAAGTGCAATAGGGAGGTCAATATCAGTGCTCATATGATCATCAGAAGTAGGAGATGCATGTGGGTCAAGAACAGAAATAGGAACTGAGGCAGGGAGAGAAGCAATACCTGGAACTGGATTCGAAGGGAGACTTGCAGATGTAAGCACAGGGACAATGGCTTGTCCTTTCTTCTTGGTTCTGACATATACACGCACATCAGCTGTAGTAGTGGAAGTGTCATTGTCACTAGATTGAGGTCCCGGCAGAGGAATAGAGACAGGCAGAGGGCTGGGGACACTCTCTTCTGCAACATCATGCTCCCCCTGAAAAGAGGTCTGCTCACCAAAGAAGGGGATGGACTCAGCGAAGGTGACATCCATAGAGATGAAGCGACGACAGGTAGCAAGATGATAACATTTGTACCCTTTTTTATTATAGGGGTACCCCAAGAAGACGCACTTTAAGGCCCGCGAATCTAACTTGTCCCTCGAAGAACGATGAATAGACATAACAAACACACCCAAAGACCTTTGGAGGAACAACGAAAGCCAGGTGGTCAGGAACCAAGAGAGAGGGGGGAGTCTAAAATCCGAGAACCCGAGAGGGCATACAATTGATGAGGTAAGCAGCAAGTAAGACAGACTCGGACCAATAGTGTTTAGGAACCTGCATGCCTAACCGAAGAGCACGCTCAACTTAAAGAAGGTGATGATTTTTTTTCTCAGCAATCCCATTCTGTTGAGGTGTTGAAGGGCACGAGGTCTGATGAACAATGCCATGTGAAGCAAAGTAGGATTTCAGACCCCCATCTAAGTATTCCCCCCCATTGTTAGAGCGAAGAATCTTAAGAGTGGTATGGAACTGAGTGGTAACCATCTTATGGAACTCTTGGAAAATGGAGAATACAGCATCTTTGGTTCGCATAAGGTACACCCAGGTACAACCACTAAAGTCATCTACAAAGGTAACAAAGTATCGATATCCAAACAAAGAAGTCACGAGCATGGGGCCCCACACATCAGAATGCACAATAGAAAAAAGAGTAGTACTTTTATTCTCACTAATGGGAAAAACAGAACGACAATGTTTGGCCAGTTCACAATGAAAGGGAACTACAGAAACAAAAGAGAAAGCAGGAAAGACGCTTTAAGACTGACATGGGTATATGACCTAGCCGGTTATGCCAAAGCATTAACTGGTCTTTATTGACTCTACTACTACTGATGCTAGACTGATGTGCAGATGCAAAAACCGAAGAATCTAGGATGTATAAGCCACCGTCCTCAGGTCCACTGCCAATCGTCTGCCTCGACTCTAGATCCTGAAACACACAGTGAGAAGGAAAAAACGTTACACTGCAGTTAAGACTACTAACGGATAGTAAATTAGCGGTGAATTGCGGAACATGCAAAACAGAAGACAGAGAGAGTTGGAGTGGCATGAACATCCCATTTTCCAGAGATAGAGGAATATGTGCCATCAGCTATCCGAACTTTGTCACGACCAGAGCAAATACCATAACTAGAGAAAACGGAGGACATACCAGTCATGTGATTAGATGCCCCTGAATCAATGATCCAAGAAGGGCTGGAAAGTACAGTAGAGACGGAAAAAGCAGTCTTAGTACCTGTGTGAGCAAATTCAGACGTGGAAGTAGAGGCTTGGCCATTGAGTTGAGCCATCATGCGGCGAAGTCGCTCAAGATCTGCAGGAGAGAACGAGTCTGTCCCCAGAAAAGGTAGACACTGGTGGTGTGGTGTCCTGTGTGACTGAGTGCGCTGAGTGAGGTCCCTGTTTTGCTGATTGATACTGACGGGAAGTCGGGGCCTGTCCTGGGGGACGTCCATGGAGCTTCTAGCAATTGGCCTGGATATGGCCCATGCAACCGCAATGATCACACTTGGGTCTGGGTCGGTCCCCAGACTCCTTCGGACTGGATGTTTGGCCCTTCTGATTGGTAGCAGCCAGGGCAGAGCAGTCCTGAGTATCACTCCCACTGCGGAGTTGCATAGCAGAGCAGCGGCTGTCCTCCCCCTGAATGTAACCATAGACCTGTGCTAGAGAGGTAGGAGCAAGATCCCTACCAAGTATCTGAACATGAGCTCCCTTAAAGCTCAGATGAAGGCTGGAGAGAAACTGGAAGATCTGGGAACGTTCAACCATCGCCTTGAAGGACTTGACGTCATCTGCGCACTTGGGGGAGTAACTCTGGTAGTGATCGATCTCCTCCCATTTGCTTCGAAGGGAAGCATAATATGTACCAAGCTTTATCTCCCCCTGACGAAGACAAGATATCTCTTGTTATAGTTTATAGAGCTTGGCGAAATTGCCCACCTGGGAGTATGTCTGAGATACGGCATCCCAAACATCTTTGGCCGTTGGAAGGAACATAAACCCTTTGCTGATCTGGGTTTGCATCGAGTGAAGAAGCCAGGACATGATAGTCAGGTTCTCCATAACCCAAATCCAATGAGATTTGTCCTTCGGATCTGGTTCTTTAGTAGCACTTGTCAGATACTCACTGTAGCCACGACCCCCAATGTACATGAAAGCGGAAGTCTTCCATTCTAGGAAGTTGGTGTCATCGAGCTTCACAGTGGTGATGCAGAGCTAAGGGTTGTGATCTCCATGAGAGCCATGAGTCACAGGACGATTCTCAGAGGAAGGGCCAAAAATCACAGATGTGGCCTCGGGGGAACTCATCGGAGCAAGACCACCAAAAATAGCAGTAGTGTACCGGAGGCTCCCAGAACACTGAAGCGAGGTCTAGAGGATCCCTAAAGGCCCAATGAGTGGTGCGCCTAGGACAGGAAGGCCTAGAGAGGTCTGATTTTGAAAGAAAATCAAAACCCAAAAAGTAGTCGAGGGATCCAGGTGATTTTTGGAAACTAGGGTTCCGACGGTCAGAATTCGTCGAATCAAGTTTCGAACTGTTCCACGAGCAGTGCTGAAGAGGGCTGCAAGGTCAGAAGGGCCTACTGTTGCGCGAATATCACAAAAATCCAAAACTCAAATATCTGAAAATTGGGTCGATTTTTGGAAACTGATGATTCGGCAGTCGGAAAAATGCGATGCGACTTTCTGACAGTCCCTGGTTGAGTACTGGAAGGGGCAGCTAGGGTAGAAAACCATACCATGGTGTGGATCGCAAGAAAATAAAAAACCCAAAAATCCTCGAAAAACGTGTTGACCGGAAAAACGCTGGAGAAGCTTGAGAAGAAGACAAACTGGATCTCTGATGCGGCTGAGGGAAAAAACTAACCAGGAAATAAGAGCCTCTGGTGTTTTGCCTCAAGATTTATCCCCGGATAGCGCAGGAATGATCTCTGCGATTTCCTCAAAAGTTCTCGACTCCGGATGCTCATATAACCGTCTTAAATCGGAATGGAGTCTCTAGGGGACAAAGACACATGCCCTAGAGCTACCATGCTTTGATACCATGTTGTAAATAAGTGTGTAACCAGTAGATAAAGGTTGTAGATAGAAGAGGGAAAAAGTGTAATGGAGGCGGAAAGTGGAGAAGGAGATTAGGGTTAGAGAGAGAAGTTGTGAGAAGAGAAACAATTTATTCTCTCTCACACACTGTATATATTTATATATATATGATGGGGAGAAACCCTACAAAAGAGAACACTATTCACATGACACTATTCACGTGAATAGTGAAAAACCCAAAAAAGGTCCCACGTGGGAAGTGGGACGCAGCCCACTTGAGACACCCACGTGGGTGTATTACATAAACTCCAACAGTATACATGCAACAACCCTACTAAGTACTAACACACACTCCGGGGGTAGCCAAGAGTGAGGAAGTCACAAAATAGGCAGCCAGTTGTCGTTGTACACACAACTGGACCTTCAGAATGCATCATTGGACCCTTGAAGAAGGCCATTCACCTCGAAAAACACATGGCAGCAGCACAACCCCAGGAAGAGACATCATGGATCCACTCTGATCCATGTAGAAGCCCTAAAAACACGTTTAGGTGGGTTTGATGCCCAACCGACAGTCCAAAGACCCCAAAAAATGGTACCGGCGATAACTCCTTGGGGGAAATCTCATTCCAAAAGTGTCAAATCTTCATGGATCCACTAAAGTGTGGTATCAACATGAAGTCACAAAATAGGCAGCCGGCGGTCGTTGTACACACAACTGGACCTTCAGAATGCATCATTGGACCCTTGAAGAAGGCCATTCACCTCGAAAAACACATGGCAGCAGCACAACCCCAGGAAGAGACATCATGGATCTACTCTGATCCATGTAGAAGCCCTAAAAACACGTTTGGGTGGGTTTGATTCCCAACCGACAGTCCAAAGACCCCAAAAAATGGTACCGGCGATAACTCCTTGGGGGAAACCTCATTCCAAAAGCGTCAAATCTTCATGGATCCACTTAAGTGTGGTATCAACATGAAGGTAATAATGGAGGGGGTTAGAAACTTAGAACCAAGCAACAAACCCCCCAATAAAACCCCTCAAGGAACAGAAAATCAGACTAGTCTAAAAAATGATTTTTTCAATTTCCAGAGAAGATAGAGCAATACACCAACCAAATCAACCAGGACAAAGTCTAAAAAAATCACCAAAAAACTTAAAAAATCATACTCTATCAAGGAGAGGAGTTTCAAGTGTATGGGTCCACCCTGTCCGTACGGCTACTGACGTCAACCGTATGGCCCTGATGACATCATCACTCTCCTGGTTGATCCCTAATCTGATCTCCTTCAGGAACTCTGTGGGTTAGCTCTGATACCAAGTTGCAATGGAGATTTAGGGTTAGGGTTCGGTTTAGGTTTAGGGTATCAAAGGTAGAAGATAGAGAGAGGAGAAGGATGTCATGCTTTTTTGGTCACATGACTCCAAAGTCCAAAAACATATTATATATGTGTAGAACATTACAAAGGACAAGTATACCCCTCAAAGGAGGTATTTACAAAACTTCCCCTTATACATGGAAATACACATGATAATAGACTCAATGGGGTAATAACAAGTTGCAACACCCAACAAGAAGTTGGGTAAATTTGATCATTTTGGGGCTAAGTTGAGTCACCAAGCTTTGTGCATTGTTTAGTATGTTTTCATATGGTACCCGTCTTTTTATTTTGTTATGGTATCCTCATGACCATCTACATGCTATTAACAAGAAATTGCTCAACTTTCAGGTTGATGACTTGGAATTTTTGAAAGAGTTTGGAATAAATCCGACGAAGGTTGGTTGTTCTACATTAACAAATGGCAATATTTCTCTGGCATCGAAGTTTAGATTCTAGACTAAGATTACACAACAATCCCAATTGTATGTTCATTGAATTTGGAATTTTGGCATTTTTCCTTTTAAAAGAAGGATCAGAGAACATTCTAAATGCTAAATTGCGGCTGCATTGGCTGGCTAGACTAAAATAGCTCAAGACTTGTACACTTAATTCACAAATGATAAGTTAGTTTCTCAATGAATACAATCTCAAATTACTTGGTAATTCGCTTTTCTTTTTCTACTTTTATGTAGACAAGGTATAGTAGATGAGACGAAAATTGAAAATTCTAAGAGTTGAATGTCTTCAAACGAAGACTAGATTACATCAGAACATCACTTTTTAGTTTTTGAACTCTATCAATGATAAGAATGAATTTGGAGAGGGTGATGAGAATTTGCTGAAAACCTCAATTTATGTCCTACAATATTGGCACCATCCATCCTCATGATAAGTGTATAGGAGTGAACCTTTATAAGAACTTTTAGGAGTAAACCTTAACAATTCTACCACTATCTATTTTTTGTGATATTACCTTATAGTTACGATATGTTTGGGCTTGAAACTATCGAAAGAGCTATATTTTTGTTAGCCATATAGAAATATGTCTAATTAGGATTCATTATCTAAAATATTCAGTGTAAAACATGTTTTGTTTGTGTAGCAAATGCACGTGCACATACAACAGAGGAAGAGTTTTTTCTTTATGGAATCCTCGAAAGAACTGTACATGTTGCAATTGGTGATGCCTTGTAGTTCTTTTGTAGTTTATCATATGGTAGTAGGGGTAGTTTTGTGTTTTCTCTCTTTATTTTATTATTTACATTATTTTTACCATTCATTTTAGGGCTTGATCATTTGTAATTTTTAAGCTTATTAGACAAGATGGGGGTTCAATTCACTCAACGCACCTTGAACTCATCATCTCTTCCTTTCTCTCTTTCCTTCTCTTATACTTTCTATTTTCATTCTTTATGTCTTGGAGCTCTTTTAACCTAGTATTAAACCGGGGATTTGAAATCCAATAACTGAGATCTACAAACACAGTTTTTCTGGTTTGGGTTTAATCGTACAAGTGATGTTGTCAAGATTATAGACATATGTTCTAATACTCCAACTTTAATGAAACGTGTTAGGATTTTATGCAAGGGAATTTATCCCTACTATGCAGCTAGAACTCCAATGACTGTCAGAGCCAGTTGCAAGGTGCTGCTCCAAGCAACCCAAGAGTTCTCAATGGATTTCAAGCCTTAATACGAATCTTTATTCAGTAATTCAAAATTCTCCTGTACAATGATCTCTTAGCAACTATTTATAAGAAATAATGCCTTAGCAGCTAACTTAAGGTCGGTCTATGTAACAAATCTTTGCCATCCATCTAAAGTAACATACATATAATGACTAAACTGCCCTTAAACCACGTCATTAACCCTATAATCTGACGTCGAACACTGTTTTGATGTCCAAAATGTAAGAATCTTGAGACAAGTCGTGAGACAACTATTGTACTCGGAAAGAGATTTCCAATGCGTTTGACGACTTCTCAATTGGATAGTTGAGAGAAAATTTATGCCTTTAAGAAAATGATTGTCTTCAAGCTCAACAATGTTTAAAACATCAGGACTTCTTTTCTTGGCATCTATTGGTCGCGGCTTCAGACAACTATTGATCTTTGATTCTTGGGCACTTAGAGTGGCTTACTACTTTGGGCTTCATCATTTTCCCTCAGTTGGAGAACTCGTCCTCGAGTTTGGTTAAACACCTTCTTTGGATGGGTCAAGAATGCTTTTGATGTATGTCCTTTTTTGTTGAACTTTTGACAAATGTGTTTGGATCATTGAGAAGTTGTTTCTCAGAAGAGCTGCAAATACCATAGATCTCATCGATATAGAACATTTGAAGGAACCACAAGAATAGATCAACATATGCCGACAAAGATAACGGTATATTGTTTACCAATTCATTCATTTTTACAGCTTACATAAATTGACCATGGTTCAAAATTTCATTCCCTCTTGGGTATCAAGACAATACATAGGAGAGTGTATCGTCTTGTGCCAAAAGCCTAATTTAAGTACTAAAATTAGTTTAAAACCCTATTTCCATGGTATTTGTCTTTTATAAATATATAAATGCTAAAAAATATTTGTAGCATAATTGAGCTTTGTGCTGTCTCATGGCTTGTGCGAGATGATGTGGTTGAAGATCTTAGTAGCGGAACTGGGATTCCCTGTTACTGATTCACTGAGCCTATATTGTGATAACAAGGCTGCTATTAGTAAAGCACATAATCCAGTTCAACATGATATTGCAAAGCATATTGAAGTGGACAAATACTTCATACTAGAGAAGATTATGTCTGGAGAAGTTTGTACTTCGTTTGTGAAAGCTGAAGAGCAAGTAGCCAATGTATTCACGGAGTCCCTAACCATCAACTACATAGGCATCTTAGTAAGTTGGGCATAATAGATATCGACGCACCAACTTGAGGAGGGAGTGTTGTCAGGGTACCCTTTATGTGATAAGGGACCCCGTACATAATGTAAGGGCATTATTGTCCAAAATATTTCTCTTATATAATACAGAGTATGGAGTCATGTGGAATATACATGTTCACTAATTCTCTAATCTCTCTCTTCTCTCTCCTCTCTTATTCTCCTCTTCTCACAAACTCTAACCCTAAACCTAAATCCCTAAAATACACCTGGTCTAGTTATCTCGAGCCCTCCCTCCCTTGGCTTTGGTAGAGTTCCACCTCTACATCGTCCGCCTAACTAACCTTCTTAGATCTTCTAGAGTATTTAATTACCGGCAAATAGCTGATTGGGCTTATCACTGCTAGACCCACCCCACCCCATCCTCTGACTCTATCTCTCCATCGCAAACTTTAGTTATTGCTCCCACAGAAAAAAGCCCTAACTCAACATTATGAAACAAATACTACCAGTTGAGAACACTGTTGTCAGGGACCTACTTGTAATATCTTATATTCTACAGGGGGCCCTTGTAATATTGTAAAACTTCACTTAATATATATATTGGGTGAAATCGTGTAGGCTATTCTAAGCTCTACACGATTTCTCCTCTTCCCCCAATTCTCTTCTCCTCTCCTCTCTTCCATCTCTAACCCTAATCTCTTATTCTGGTTACGATCCAAGATTACAACATGGTATCAGAGCATGGTTATGTAACCATGGCTTAATCCTAGAGGTCTGAAGAACCCTAGGGATTGTGAAATTCGATGCGAAGGGCTTTCCAAAGAAGGAGATCATCTCCCATGGATAGCCGCAGGCTTTAGAAGAGTCTGAAACCCTAGCCGCCCACTCCAAAAGGTTGGAGAGGTTCTCCCAGGCCTAGCCGCCCACTCCAGAAGCCTGGAGAAGAGCTATCAGGCATAGCCGCCCACTCCAGAAGCCTGGAGAAGAGCCACCAAGCCTAGCCGCCCCTTCCAAAAGGTCAGAGAAGATCCTCTGGACCTAGCCGCAGGTCTCAGAGGCGTCCAGAACCTCTCCCTAGTGCTACCGCACCTATCCAGGAACCTTTTTTAGGTCCTCGGAACCATTCACAAGTTTCCCGCGGGTGGTTTTTTCTCCAATAGAAAATCTATAAAGAAGTTGTTCCAAAAAGGCCTGAATCCTGCTCGCGTTGCTCGCAGGAGGCTTTAAAAATAAAAAAAAGGTGATTTGCACCTCCGCAGCAGCAGTTCGGGTGATTTCTTATTATAAAAGTCTTCTCTACTACCATGAGTTCATCTGAGGAGTCATCTTCTGCCAAGTCAGAGATTATTGTTGCCCCACCCAGTCTGGGAAGTCATGGTGATCACAGCCCGGGCCTACAGATCACTACGGTGAAACTCGACGGGACCAACTACCTCGCATGGTCTCAATCTGCCAAGATGTACATCACTGGACGAGGCAAAGCCGGCTATATCACTGGACGCGTCACTGCACCTGATTCCTCTGATGCTGCGTTTGAGAAGTGGGAAGCGGAAAACTCGATGGTCATGTCATGGCTGCTTCACTCCATGCATCCATCGATCAGCACAGGCTTCCTCTTTCTCCCGACTGCAAAAGATATATGGGACACTGCATCTCAGACCTACTCCCAAGATGGGAATTTTGCTAGGATGTATGAACTTCAGCAGGAGATAGCACATCTGAAGCAAGGCGATCTTCCTTTGGGATCATACTACGCTGCGTTACGCAGCAAGTGGGAAGAGGTAGATCATTACCAGACCTACACCCCTGCATGTACCAAGGATGCTACGGAGTTCCGGAAGATGATTGTGCGCGGACGCATATTCGAGTTTCTTGGCGGCTTGAACCAGAGCTATGAACAGGTTCGAGCAAACATCTTGGGCAGAGATCCACCGCCGTCGACTATTGCACAGGTCTACTCCTACATCCAGAGCGAGGACAGCAGGAGGAGAGCCATGAGCTCTAAGACAGATGCTGATGTTCCTTTATCTGAGAAGTCTGCCTTGGCCACTCAGAAATTGAGCAAACCCACATCCAAGAAGGATGGGGATCTTGATGATCGTGATCGACTCAGATGTGATCACTGTGGCAAGCGTCGCCACACTCGGGAGACCTGCTGGAGTCTTCATGGTCGTCCCGCACAGTTCTCTGGGGGGAAGCAAGGCTCCTCAAAGAAGCCCTCTGGTAGCAAACATGGAACCTCAGCTGCTCATGCCACCAGTCAAGATTCCTCTGATGTGACCCCTTCCTCTGGGCAGTCCAACACCTTCTCTAGTATGGACATTGACAGGCTTCGACAATTACTTACTCAGCTTGATGGCCCTTCCCCACCTACATCATCCTTTGCTCAGACAGGTACATCCCATTCAGCCCACCATGTGTCTACGGCACCCATTGGTCCTTCCTGGATCATTGATTCTGGTGCCTCCGATCATATGACTGGTATGCCATCCCTTTTCTCCACCTATAATATCTGCTCGGGTAAGGACAAGGTCCGTGTGGCCGATGGCACCTTCTCCTCTATCTCAGGGAAGGGCACTATCTCTGCCACACCTACTTTGTCTTTATCCTCTGTACTTCATGTTCCTAAATTCACCACTAACCTGCTTTCTGTTAGCCATCTTACTAAGAGCCTAAACTGCAGTGTTACCTTTTTTCCTACTCACTGTGTTTTTCAGGACTTGGAGACGAGGCGGATGATTGGCAGTGGTCGTGAGGATGGTGGATTGTACCTGCTCGATAGCCAGCCGACTTCATATTCTGTTGCACATCAGTCTAGTGCCAATGTCAGTAGTTCTAGCGTTAATAAAGACCTGTTAATGCGATGGCATAACAGGCTAGGTCATTTACCGCTTTCAGTCATGAAGAGTCTGTTACCTCAGTTTGCGTCTATTCCATTTTTTGAGTTCAACTGTGAAACTTGTGTACTTGCAAAACAATGTCGGGTGTCTTTTCCGACCAGTAATAAAAAAAGTACGTTTCCTTTACAGCTTGTGCACTCTGATGTTTGGGGACCCAATCCCACCACTTCTATCTTTGGTTTTCGCTACTTTGTGGTTTTTGTGGATGACTACAGCCGTTACACTTGGATCTACCTTATGAAATCAAAAAATGAGGTGCATACTATCTTTCAGACCTTCCATAAAATGGTGTGCAATCAATTGGGCACCACCCTAAAAGTCCTACGCACTGACAATGGGGGGGAATACATGTACAGTGGCCTTGCCTCCTACTTTGAAGAGCATGGAATTCTTCATCAGACTTCATGTGCCAATACACCTCAACAAAATGGGACCGCTGAGCGAAAGCATCGCCATGTCCTGGAGGTTTCTAGGGCACTTCTTCTTGGTACTCGGGTACCGAAGGGTTATTGGGCTGACGCTGTGTTGACGGCATCCTACTTGATAAATCGGATGCCCTCTCGTGTCTTGGGGTCAAAGTCTCCCCTTTCACTCCTGTTTCCTTCCTGTCCTGTGTTCTCCATTCCACCTAAGGTCTTTGGTTGTGTTTGCTATGTTCACGCCCATCACAGGAAGGACAAGTTAGATCCGAAAGCCGTCCGATGTGTGTTCCTTGGCTATTCGTCCACTCAGAAGGGATATCGGTGTTTCCATCCCTCTACCCGTCGTCGGTTTGTTTCTCTAGATGTTACATTTTTTGAGAGTCTTCCCTTCTTCTCAGTTGATCGGACTTCTCTTCAGGGGGAGCTTGGGAGTATTGACGAGAGTCCGATACCTCCACAGGGGGAGATTCCTCAACCAGTACCCCTTGATTTGCTTGATGAGTCTCCTGTACCCTTGTCCTTATCTCCTACTGACACTGTGCCACAGGATCCGCAGCTGAAGACATATGCCAGACGACGTCAAAAAGAGAAACAGTCCACCATCCAAGCTCACTGCCAGGAAATCCAACTCGATCCAGGTAATCGTGTCCTCAGTGATCCTCATGATGATATGTCTGTTGCTCCTACTATCCTTCCCATAGACATTGATGTACCTATTGCTCATCGGAAGGGTGTTCGGAACTGTGTTACCAAGCACCCTATCTCTCACTTTGTTTCCTATCAACAGCTCTCACCATCCTACAGGGCATTTGCTACTTCCCTATCCAGTGTCGCTCTGCCATCCGGTGTCTCAGATGCCCTCACCCAGCCTCAGTGGAAAGCAGCCATGCTAGAGGAGATGACAGCTCTAGAAAAGAATGGTACTTGGGATTTGGTTCCATTGCCTAGAGGAAAGAAACCCGTGGGGTGCAAGTGGGTATATACAGTGAAATACAAAGCAGATGGAAGCATCGACAGGTACAAGGCCCGTCTCGTTGCAAAAGGGTACACACAGACTTATGGGATTGACTACCAGGAGACGTTTGCTCCAGTGGCCAAGATGAACTCAGTTCGAGTTCTGTTATCTCTCGCGGCAAACTTTTCTTGGCCCCTCCACCAGTTGGATGTCAAGAATGCCTTCCTCCATGGTGATCTAGAGGAAGAGGTCTACATGACAGGTCCTCCGGGGTTCAATCCGACTGGGAGTAAGGAACTTGTATGCAGACTGAAGAAAGCCTTGTATGGGCTTAAACAGTCACCAAGGGCTTGGTTCGAGAGGTTTAGTTCCGCAGTCAAGAAGATTGGCTACTCGCAGAGTCAGGCGGACCACACTCTCTTCATTAAGAGAAGTCAAGGTCGTCTTACTGCTCTTATTGTATATGTGGATGATATTGTGGTCACAGGAGATGACCCAGATGAGGTTTGTAGATTGAAAAAATACCTTAGCACAGAGTTCGAAATCAAGGATCTGGGAACCTTGAGATACTTTCTGGGCATTGAGGTTGCTAGGTCAAAGCAAGGTGTGTTTATCTCACAGAGAAAATATGTACTTGATCTCCTTCGAGAGTCAGGAAACTTGGGAGCTAAACCAGCCGATACGCCTATAGAGCAGCAACATCGGCTGAATCCTGTTGATGGGGATCCCATTGCTGATGCAGGCCAGTTCCAGAGACTTGTTGGGCGTCTCATCTACCTTTCGCTGACACGACCAGATATTGCATACGCAGTCAGTGTCATCAGTCAGTTCATGCATGCCCCTCGCTCTCCACATCTTGAGGCAGTACACAGAGTGTTACGCTATCTTAAGGGGGCTCCAGGGAAGGGTCTCCTGTTTAGTAAGAATGGACACCTGCGAGTTGAAGCTTATACAGACGCTGACTGGGCAGGTTCAGTCACTGACAGACGTTCCACATCAGGGTACTGCACGTATGTGGGAGGTAATTTGGTGTCTTGGCGCAGCAAGAAGCAACCAGTTGTCGCCCGCTCCAGTGCCGAAGCAGAGTACCGTTCTATGGCTCATGGTGTATGTGAGCTTCTATGGTTGAAGACTATGCTCAGTGAGCTCGGATATCCTGTCAAAGGGTCTATGCAACTGTATTGTGACAATAAAGCAGCCATCAGCATTGCTCATAATCCAGTTCAACACGACAGGACAAAGCACATTGAAGTAGACCGTCACTTCATCAAAGAGAAACTTGGTCAGGGACTTATTTGTACACCGTATGTCCATACTGCTGATCAAGTTGCAGATGTGTTAACTAAAGGTGTTACTAAAGGGATCTTAGAGCACCTGTTATCCAAGCTGGGCATGATAGATATCTTCGCACCAGCTTGAGGGGGAGTGTTGTCAGGGACGTACTTGTAATATCTTATATTCTACAGGGGGCCCTTGTAATATTGTAAAACTTCACTTAATATATATATTGGGTGAAATCGTGTAGGCTATTCTAAGCTCTACACGATTTCTCCTCTTCCCCCAATTCTCTTCTCCTCTCCTCTCTTCCATCTCTAACCCTAATCTCTTATTCTGGTTACGATCCAAGATTACAACAAACACATCTATTGCGCCCTCAACAAATCAGCTTCTACTTCCCCACCTTCTTCTTCGGCATCTTCTCTCTCCACTGCAACACCTCCGCACTCCCACCAATAACCTCCAAGCCCCCTTATCTGTTTGGTAGAACCCTACAATTAGAGCACTACCCTTTAAAAGACCTATAGGGTGTACTATCAAACTGAGAAGAATCGGACCCGTTGGGGAACGGTATAGGAGAGTTAGACTTTACTCCTTTACCTTTCCCTAAAATTACGGGCACACCCTAGACTTAGAGAAATTGGAATCACCTCTTACCCCTTCTCGTATACATATTCCCCCGTGCCCTCCTTTACCTCCATTATTATGGTGGGCCCCACCAAAAATCACCTTATCTGCCACATGTAGACCCCCCCTTACCCTCTTAGTATATCTTCCCAAGATTAGCAACAAAAGGAAACTTGTTGTGCATCGCTTGTACCATGTGACTCCCTGGGCGACTGAACCTATTTCGCATCGAATTGTTCCAAAAGCTCATGTTGAACTCTCTAGCCATGTGTCCAACACCCCTTGTCCACAGTTCCGAATGCTTATCTATAAATTGGTAGTCACGAAACATCGGTACCCTACCCTCCTGCCACACGTCCTTCCTCCCAGCCTTATACCGGCCTCCCCTCTGCTCGTACACCACGTGTTCTTGTAATTGCGGCTCATATCGAACCGACAAGCGCCACGAGTCTTCTCGACTGAAGCGTCACATGTCTCCACGCCATCGCATGCGATCGCTCCTTGCAATGGAAGATCTTCCCTAAGTGCTGCCACATAATCCTCTCCCTCCACATTTTTAACTCAAACGTGAGATCGCGTCCACCTCATCATGTTCAACCTCTAACCGGTGGATCCCTGACGACCATCAACCTCCATAACTTGTGCTCGTCTTCTTCCTCCCGTAAAGTGCCACCCATGCAGAAGGATCAGCAGAGCCCTTTGAACCACTAGGAGTCACACCCTCCTTCGTTTCATTAAACGACACCAACCGATGATTCTTCCAACTGCCGAGATCAAACTTCCTGGGTCTCTATCGAATCTCCCCACCAAAACACGACCTCAAAAACTGGAGCTTCTCTGCTACCCTTTGTGAATCTGGTGCGAAGTAAGTACCTGAGGCTCTAGCTACAAAAGTGCACCTGCCTCCACCCAGTAAAGACTTTAGACTAGCCACATCTCTTAAACTCCTCTCCCATAGCGAAGGGTCCGTAGAACCCATTAATCTATTACAAGACTAAAAATTACGATTGAATTGAGTTGCCTGACTCTACACAATGGAGATGGCTCCGATTTACCCATCCTCCCAGCATCACCTCCTTTCCCGAAACCCCTTGGAAGTCGATGATGGTGATAGGATTACGTCCACGAGACCTCAGCCCATAGGTACCTACTGGTGTACATTCCGCGTTGGTGTTCATTCCACTCCCAGCACCACCTCCATAAAGCATCGTTGTTTCGACGTAGGGTTCTCGAAACCCTAATCTCTCAATCTATTCCTCAAATCATGGAGAGTTGACGTCTAAATCACTGAGAAAGTCCAAATCAGGTACACCTTCTTGTATTCATTGTGTTGTCCTTTTTTCTCTTTTTCTCAATCATAGTTCCTCTCTTGGGAGAAAAATACAAAGAAGAAGAGAGGAAGCTTAAGTCTCGCTTGATCTGAGTTCTCCAACTAGGGTTTGGGATTAAGAAAAGAGGGGGAGAGAGAGGGTGTGTTCGACAAAAGAGGCTTAGGGCTTTGTATGCATGTCTTCTTTTTTTCCTAAAATTTAATGCACAAAATACTCACATATGAGTCATATGTGTGTGTGTGCCAAATTTTTTACCATGTTTTGAATATTGAAGCCAAATTATACTTGAAATTTTTTCATGACGTATTTTTGTCGTACATTGAATTGCTTACTATGGCATACACCTCCGACCAAAGGCATGAAGAAGGTGCACTCCTCAGGAATGCATCGTAAGTCCAACCTCTTGGTCTGATGGTGTGTATATACGCTTTTGTAATGTGCTTCTGGGCATTTTCTGACACCTCTCCCTGAGACACACCTTAACAATCAAGGCCACCAAATTTTTAATAGACTTATAATTACAAATTATGGCACACACAAATATATATATACATATGCATACTTATATATATGTGTGTGTGTGTGTGTGTGTGTGTGTGTGTCTTTGGCATGAAAAAGGTTCACTCCTCAGGATTGCATCGTAAGTCCAACCTCTTGGTCTGAGGGTGTGCGCTCACATGTATATACACTTTTTTAATGTCCTTCTGGGCATTTTCTGATACCTCTCCCTGAGGCGCATCTCCATGCGTACACCCCCAACACCTTCAAAAGTACTACTCATGTCACTTGTAATACAAGGCTTCTATACTCTTGGAGTTAACACTTGCATATTTCCTCGTATGTTTATGCCACCTTAGCAAATTCTTCAGTTGTAGGTTGGTAACTTGTTTAAACTTTCTTTTGATTGATTGTTATTGTAGGTTGCCAAAGCATTAGTAGAAGTATTTGCTGAGATGATATTCGTCCATGGTTTTCTGCATGGAGATCCACATCCGGGTAATATATTAGTTTCTCCTGAAGGTCGTAATGGCTTCTCTCTAGGTATGTGCTTGAACGAAGATTTTATGTTGCTTTAAGATTAAACAATCCTTTTGTAATTAGTTTTTAGCCGTACAACTTATGTGTTCTTGTTTACATCTGAAACTTCTTTGTGAACAAAGATATTTCCTTTCATTTCATGGATGACTTGTGCAGTTCTTTTGGATCACGGGATCTATAAAGAGTTGGATGAAGGATTCAGATTGGATTATTGTCAGCTGTGGAAAGCGTTGATTCTTCTGGACTCAAAAAAAATAGAGCTTCTAGGTGAACGATTTGGTGTTGGAAAGTATGCTAGATACTTTCCCGTCATTTTCACTGGGAGAACTATTGACAGGTACTGATGTTTATCGTCTCCTGAAACCTTTCTGTTTCACCCCCATTGTACTAAATGGTGAACTATTTATTGACATTAATTTAGAATCACTTTTGAACTTATAATCTTCTACATTTTGGAATTGTTTCAAATTTGGAAAGATTTTGAAACTTAATGGTTTTAAAATTTATTGGTTTTTCTTTGTAGAGAGAGAGAGAGAGAGAGTCTCTAAGCTCATAAATGCCCTTAATGGATTGTAGCTTTATAAGAGATTACATAGAACCAAACTACCCTCAACAAACACCCAAATAGACACATAGTGCCACATATCTTTGGTTTGAGGCCATCCTTATTGCTTGTCTTCTCATTAACTGTACGTCTACACGCACTTTGAATGGTCAAATTCCTATTAAAATGATAAAGCCAAATATAAACTTGTTTTTTCGACAAAACACGTGTAGGCATACAATTATGGATGGCCTCAAACAAAAGATATGAGAAAATCATATTTATTGGTTTTTGCGGTTCTTCATTTGAGAAGAGCATGAGCAACCACTAAAAGATGGCAATTTTTTCCATTCAGCTACTCCATTGTGTTGTGGTGATCTTGACATCGTGTTTGGGAAGGACCTCTCCGTTCCTTGGATCGACCACTCCATGCTCCAAAAAATACCTGAAAAATCCCCCCCTAGCTGTAAACTCCTTAGCAACGTTACTAAAATCCTACAGTTTACGATTTGAATCCTATGATTCAAATCAAATCTTAACCCAAACGATTTCAATTTTATGGTTGAATCCCTTTAGAGTTTAAATAAATATCCTATGATTTCTATTTGAATCTTACAATCCAAGTATGATTCAGACTTGAATCTTACGATTCTTTCAAATCATAAGATTTGAATAAAAACATGGGGTACATTTCAGGTGAAATAATGAATCCTATATTTGTACTTTGGGTTATTCCTAAAAGTTAAACACTACACACACAAAAAAATCAGTTGATGTTTTTACTAATTAAACAAATTTATAACAGTTTCTTGTTGTCTTTCCACACAAACATAAGATTATTTTAACATAGTTCCACCATCAATCATGGGACATGTTTAGATTCTTTTGACTGCTAGTGTTCTTCTTTAATATTTCTACTTAAAAGGGTTCTTAAAGATTAAAAAAGAAGTTAATAAAGCCTTTAACAAAGAACTCCTGAGTGGTGGGGGATAGAGACAAGAAAATGAACAATATTTTTTCACAAGTATTCTACAAATAAGAGGTATCATTTGTGATCTATTTATCTATCTTTGCGCACTATCAAGGTATTAAGTTGATTATACTTTCAAGTAGGATTAACTTAATATTCTACAATAAGCATGCTTGCGATAAAATTATTGTGGGAAACAATTTTATGGTAGCGTATGAAACACCAAGTAACATGGATGACAAGAAATGCATATCCATGCACACAATTTGAAAAATTAGGAATTGAGATTGTTGATGAGAGAGAAATTTGTTCAATTTTAATGATGAATTGACTATACATGTTTTTGATTTTCTTTTTGTAAAAAGATCATTTGTTTGTATGACTGAGTTTAGAACAATGTCTCTATAGTGCATAAAGGTTGCCAAGTAAAATGTGTTGTCATTATATGATGGGCTATGGAGTTGTTAGGCATATTATTTGTTCTTTTTAAAATTTTTGGATATTATTTCATAATTTTTAGCTCAAAGAAAAATCTTTATGAATCTTACAATCTAACAATTTGAATCCTACTCCTTGCGATTTTACGATCTTATTTGATTTTGATAACATTGCTCTTTAGCATTATCACATGAACTTTATCTTTGTCAACCCCAAACATTTGGTAATGGGCGTAGAGTACGATGATGAATGAGTCAGTAAATTAATATGGTTGTGGTGTTACAGGATTATTGTTGACTGAGTCTGACTCATCTATCCGAGTATGGCAATGGGGCCCCTTCCAATAAAATCTAACCTAATCCTTAGAGCACTCATAATATTGGGATCAAGGCATAGGGCTAAATGGTTCCGAAACTATAATTGTATATATAATTGCTAAAAGGATTGTGTGTTTGTGTGTGTGACATTTCAGATTTTTCAATTGGATTATCAGTTTAGTCCACTAAACACCTAGACAAATCTTAAATTGTTACACTACGTAGATGTTCAAGTCCAAAAGAACCTCATACATAAGACTGTCGATTCACCTAATTTTCAAAAGGACATTTTAAAATGAGAATTCAAAAGAAGTGAAGAAATGTTTTAAATTTGGAAAGATTTGAAAATTTCACGTGGTTTTAAATTTATAACACAAACAAGTGGTTTGGTATAGTGATCATGAGACTTCTCATTAGAGGGATTTTGAACTTTTGATATAGATCTCGAGTTCAAACCTCCTACACTGTGCAATGCGCGCGCACACTTGCATGCACATTTGGGAGCGTAAGGGGCACTTGAGTATTTCATTGTGGAGTTGTGAGTCGGGTCACTTCATCTCTTTTCTTGATGTGACTGTCTAATCTTGATGAATGTGTAATACAGTAAAGTGTGCAACAGTTACCAGCTGTTTAACTAACTCTCTAGTAAAGGGGAGTAAAAGGCTAGAAAATATATAGCAATTGGGTAAAAACACGGGCCCATAAACCCTCGAATGTTTGAACAATCTCTTAATGAACCTAATGGGTGATTCGAAGATGTTTAATCGTAATTCTGAATTATTGTTGATGTCTGATAGATTTGATTTAGATTTACGGTTCAAATCATAGATCTAAGATAGATTTATATTTAAAATCGTGTATCTACGATAAAAAAAACTGTTATTAATTGAAATTTAAATAACTAAATTTCAACCAACTTATTTAATTAAAAAATTTATAATTAAAATAAGATGAATGTAAATTTACATTTCAAGTTTCAACCTTAATTTAATACAGACGAGTATTTTAGTGGATATAGGATCTTTGTTGAACACGTTTTTAGTATAAAGTATCAGAGTATCTGTGTACATCAGTAGGTATTGGTGTGTATTAGTGAGAAAAGATGTATTTTTTTAATATAACTGATTGTGGGGTCATTTTAAATGCTTTAAACATATTTTATAAGTTT
Organism: Euptelea pleiosperma; assembly: GCA_035048495.1. NCBI lineage: Eukaryota > Viridiplantae > Streptophyta > Magnoliopsida > Ranunculales > Eupteleaceae > Euptelea > Euptelea pleiosperma. The sequence goes on from CM068543.1 coordinate 46,299,371, forward strand.
ATTTGTGCATTAAATTCATTTTTTTGAGCTTGTCTCGGAATGTTTCGGTTTGTCTCGCCAATTTTCCGATGTTTCAGGAATGTTTCATTCTGTCTCAAGGTATGTCTGTCTTCGAGGTTTCTCTCGGTTTTTCACCTGACCAAGGCATACCTCGAGACCGAGATTTTAAACCTTGCCTGAGAGTGACAAAATAGTATTGTGGTGCGTCTAGAGAGCTGTCCAGAAGCTGGGTTAGACTGGGGTTTTGCTCAATTTTGAGCTTCTCCCTCTTTTCTTGTCTTCTTCTTTGGTTTCTATTGACTAGAAAGATTTAGACCCCGCTGGTCTCTTTAGTCCACCGGACTATTAATTTACTTTCCTTCCATTCCTTTATAAAAATATACTTTTCTCTCAGTGTGAATTGAGCTTTTAGACTAGAACATGTTTTCCAAAACTTTGGGCAATCAACAGAGATTCGTATAACAGTCTCTGTAGAGGAGTGCAATAACTTTAAGAAACTCTGACTGCGTCTAGCTTGGTTGTATCCCAAAGCTAATGTTTCCGATTTGCACATGAGAGAGGCTCTAACTATCTTCAAGAAAGTGATATTAGAATTCTGAGCCTAGAATCAATTTTAATTTGGTTTTTGGAAAACTTAATAACTGCAGGAAAATTGTTCTCATATATTATGGGGCAATATTTTATTCAATTCTTCCTTTGTTTCTAGTCATTTTTACTGCTGATCTGGATGTTGTCTGAATTCAGGAGCGCACATCAATAGCTCTTTTATTATCATCTCTCTAAATTTTGGGGTCACAAGCTTTTAAAGCGATTACTTTCAAAATGGAATAGATACCAGTAACATTTCCTATTTTTGTGAGGTTAATTAGGGATGTTTTGGTTTAGGGTTTCGGGTTTCAGGTTCCGGGTTTGTAACTTGTATATATGGGGTGTGTCCCCTTAGTGTACCAGTACCACATGATTTGCTATGGTGGGTTTTTATTTCTCTTTATTTGGAAGAGCTCTGTGCAACTTTTTTTTGCTTTTGTTTTTAGTGGCTAGCTCCATATAACTTTTGCTCTTGATTATGCAAGATTTTTCAATTATATGCTTCCCAGATACAAACATGGATATGGAGCGAGGATACTGATCCTTATTACCTGATGTTCAAGATATGGATATGGATATGAGTATCCGACATGTTGATGCTATGCTATTAATTTTGCTTTTGTTGAACTATATATGTTTAATCCTTATGAGATACAGAATTTAGTGAAAGTGTGGAAGGGATGTGATATTGCCAGGTGTGTTTTAAATAAAGAGGAGCATTTTAGACATTTTAGCCTGGTAATATCACTGGCATTCGCCCTTTTTTTAAACGTGGCTGGCAGTATCACTTCCATTTAATATGTGCAAAGTCTTTACAATAAGATTCGTTACAATGTGCACTCATATCATAGGAAATGAATCTTTACAACATGCTATTTACATATTTTTATTGGAAAAAAATATTAGAAAATTGTTCGGTTTTACGAAAATAATGACAAGCTGAAACAAGAAAACTGCATCCTACAAGTATTCGTGCAGCATCCCTGACCAGTATTGGTATCATGTTGTGTTGATATGAATGTAGCGTAGCTGAAGTGTTCGACTTGTTACCTCTTCTATGGATCAACTTGCTATGAATTAAAAAGGTTAATGTCAATAGTATTTCTACTTTACATGTTAAATTTTAACTGCTACAGTACTCAATAAGAAATGCAACAGGATGATTTTTTCATGTGGCTTACAGTAAATCAGCTCTTGGGAGAGGAATGTCAGTTGAAGAGAAAGGGAATCTAAAGCAGGAATTGGAATCTCTAACGATGGAGGATATTTCTTCTTTTATGGAATCTTTGCCACCTGACTTTCTTACAATACTACGTACAGAGTAAGAAACCATTCTTTCAAACAGCCTGCAATGCTAAATGAAGAAATAATATCTACTCAATCTTTTTATTTTTTTTTCCTTTTATTCATTTCCATTTCAGTGGACTACTGAGGTCGATAATTAGCAAGCTTGGTGCTTCACAACGGGTCCGGCTGCTAGCATACGCTAACTATTCAGTATACGGCCTCTCAACAAAGTTGAATCTTGAGTCTGGTAAAATTCAAGAGTAGTTTGCACAATTATAATGCTTCACTTGGGCTAGTTGACTTGGTGACTTGGACAAGTCATGAATTTATTTGAAATATTTAATATATATATGTGTGTGTGTGTGTGTGTGTGTGTGCGGATTACTTTTTGGAGAGTGATATTTCAAGTTTGATTTTTATATTTCCAGACCATTTTTAACTTTTATATACTTCGCATGGGCATTTTGGTCCATGTGCATTACAGTGGTCTTGAAATATCACTTCCCTACTATAAAAAATACAATAAACCTTGCCTCACCACTTTGGTTGAGGCTTCACCTGACCCACTCATGTCAGGACACGTGAGGCAAAGGGCACAGGCCTCCAGGAGCCAAGGTAAACTTCGTCCTAAACTTCGGTCAGTTTAGAAATTAATTTGAGGAACTTTAACTTGATACGTAGATGTTTTGTAAAAATTCTCCAACTTAGAGAAGTTTGCAGATCTAATGCATTTACACGTTTTTAATACTAATGTAGTTTAAATGTATAAAAGATACAAGAAATTGTAGAGAAAAATAGTTCTTACCTAGAACAACTTTAAAATATACAACCCTAGGAGTGTTTGTCTCTTGAATCTTGATTTCAATTTACCTAAGAACCTCTCAAAAGAAAGAAAAAATATGTATATAAAAATTAAAATAAAAGTTTGGTGAGATAGAACTTCTTTCCTAAGTTTTGAACCTCAACAGTAAAATTTGCCAGAACATTACTAGTAAACTTCACTTCGCCATGTTAGAATTTGACAAAATTCGCCAAAACATACCCATTTTAATACTACGCCACGAGCACAATTTTCCTTTATCTATTTTTAGTTTTAAACAAACTATAAAGATGTGATTGTTGAGGCTTTATGATTCTCATGAGTTGCTTTTTGAAAATAGGTATGCTTCTTCTATTTCGATGGATTTTTTTTTTTGATTGTTAAAATCATTTATTTCAGTAATGATGCCTGGATTTTTATTTAAGAGTTTTTTTTGTTCAAATATTTCTGTTCTTTGGTACTAAACAGCCACTTTAGTTTGTGTCTGAAATTATTATTTTTTTTTTATTCTTCTTTCACTTTACTTGAGAATGGTTTTTCATGTTTGAAATTTTACAATTCTTTGTCTGGTTTGTTTCTGAAATTCATCACTGTTGAAGCCTCAACCAAGTTGGGTGAGGGAGTATTCATATTTTTTCTTTTTTCATTAACAAACAAGCTACGGCATCTTCTTCGATAGGTTTCCTGTTTCCCAATCCACATGTTGCGAAATGATAGGAGAATGAGGGGAAGACTCAACCAAGGTTGGGTGAGGCAAGCCTGACTATTTAAAATATATAAAATGATGTTGGCATTGTGCTTTTTTTGAAAATATAACAAATTTTACCCAAGTCATGCCAAAACCCTGGAAACTTCGACACAGTCGGGGCATTTTTTAGCCTAGGTTAGTCAGCTGACTATTTGACTGGTTAGGCCTAAAAAATGAATCAACTTTGCCAAGTCACAAGATAATTCACCAAGATTTCTAAGTTACAAACCGACCAGAGAAATTGACTACAATACAACATCCATTTGTGTGTTCAGATCTTACTGTGAAGTACGTGCTCTCCAAATTCAAGGCAATTTTCAGTTATTTTCAATTGAAGCTGCTTCTCGGTAAGCCTACATTTTAGTCCTGGTGTACCTGATAATTAGTTGAAAACAGAAAAGCAGTTTAGTAACATCAAAATTTTACGTTTTTCAGAAGTTCTGGAGCTACTTTCTCAGATGGAAGATTTTCTACATGGACTTGTGAATAAGTTGAGTAGACGCTGGTTGAAGCTTTTCATTTATTAATAGGAATTTATTCACCTCTGCCGTCACAAACTATAAATTGGAGGCGTAAGGGTTGCCTGGAGAGTATCGTATATTACAACAGCCGGTGAAGAAGGGATATTATATGAAAAATGGAAGTTACTATGCAAAGACAGGGTAGATGACGATGGTGATGCACGATGACTATCTTTGTCAAATAACGGCTTCTTCAGTAATAGTGCTGGACTGTCATTTGAGGTTCTTTATTTGTTGGATCAGTATTGGAACAGATAAACTTGCTAGAACTATCTTTTGTGAACTTAGAACTGAAGAACAGGATTCTGAGAGTTGAATTCAATGTCATATTTGTATCATTGATTAAAATTAGAAGAAAAAAAATTTGGCAGTCAAAAACAAATGTTCGTTGCCATAATTAATTTAATATTATGTAATGTCTTTTAAAGGAAGAGATGGCTTTAGACAAGATTATAAAGAGGAACAGGATTCATGCAGCCGAGCTAATACAGTTGGGAAAAGGCTTATGATGGTGATGATGATGTTTGGAACTATTGGTTATTGTCTTCCCCCCTTTTTTTCTCTCCACCAACCCTAGACCTCCTGTGTATCTTAAGATACTCCAAACCAACAAGGCTGCAAAGAGGGTGGTTATTGTCTTCAGCAATTCCAAGCATTATAGCTCTCAACTCTGTAAAACCTTCCCTCCCCAAACAACATGCATACATGGTAGTTGGGACCCATCATTTGATGGGTCTCATCTCGAAATATCCTGGGTGGCATAGCTTGAACTGATTTCATTATCCTAACTACCCGCTCCAGGTTCTGTGCTGAACCATGCACCATTCTTGGCCATCGAATGGAAGCATTCCTAACAAATTTTTTTTACCAAAGATCTCTGCAACTCTACTTTTTAATAGCATGATCCATATCCAAATATGGATTCAACTTGGATCTAGGTAGATCCAAATTCAATTTTTCGTATCATTATCCAGATTCAGATCCAGGTCAAATCTAGGTGGATTTGGATCTAACTTCAACTTTTAATATCGTAATTCATATCTGGATTCAGCTCCAACTCGGATTCATGACAATCTGAATCTAAACCATTACCCATGTGAGAAGATTTGCATGTGGAATATGCATTGGATCACATATGGGTTGAATGCAGGTCAAATTCACTACAAATGACAAGTTTTAGCAAGGATCCAAAACTTCCAAACCCAAGATTTGACCCAATCTGTATAGTTAACACTAGGATTTGAATTCGATCCAAAATCGAATCAGATTAATTTACATGGATTCATATCTGACCCCTTATTTTTAATACAGACCATATATCAATGATTCAAACACACTAAATACAAGTCGGATCTTGGGCCTGACCCATCCATTCATGCCCTAGCATTGGTGACACCGATGGCATAGACCCTGGTCGTGATGAAGAGAGAGAGAGAGAGAGAGAGATCAATTTTATAATATATAATTAATTTTTAAAGAATAATTTATAATTATGAAGAAATAGTTTCTCTCAACAAACACATTTATTGGTGTTGATAATCAATTATTAGGCTGATAATCCATTACCAGCCCCATAGTTGATGAATAAGCTGGATGCCTGTGCGCTGTTCCTTCACAACATTTAATATCCACTGATTCGCGTCGAAGCTCCACATATGTGGCACTCGCCGAAACAGAAAAAATCAATTGGATTGCACCACCGTCAGGCTGGTTCAAAATCAACGTTGATGCTAGTTTCAAGCGCAACAGGAAATACCAAGGTCTTGGGGCAGTTATTAAAGATAACCGGGGTGCTTCCATTGCAGCACAAAGCAGCAGTATTCTTGCAGTGAATCTGGAGGCAGCGGGGGCTCATGCCATCCATGCTGGACTCCAACTCAGACTCGAGCTGAACCTCCTTAAGATTGTGATTGAAAGCAATGCTCAAGCAAACATTCGATTCTTGGCAGACAAATCCATCAGCAGTACCTGGAATCAAATCTATACTGGAGGATTTGAATCACCCCACATCTCAATTTATTGATCTTAAGCTTGCTTTTTGTGCTAGTAAAAGCAACTACGTCGCACATACATTAGCATCTAACAGTTCTTATGTTCTTATCAAAACTTCCTTTTGGATTGCCGCTAATGGAATTTGCATGACATAAAAGACCAAAAAACAAGCTGGTATATCCATCCTCGTAGCTATAAATACTTGTCATTTTCAGCCCATTCAAAGGATCATGCTCATCTGATGAGACTGGACACACCCACCTCAGAAGTAGTAGTCCTATGAGCTGGGAATTCCATCTTCACTAATTCCATTCACCAACGGACAGGAAGATATAATGCTTCAAATGTGCTGGATGGTTACAAGGAAGACAACTCGACTTCCTGAGTGCAAGGGCGGTACGCCACAAATGTACTGTCATTGGAGAAGGAACCAGGATTGAAACATGTTATTCCTGTGCTCTTGAATGTTTTCTGCTCACTTCTGTCCCCCAACACTATCTGCACAGGATCCAATGCATGAAGAGTCTTATACCACAGCTGTTATGCAGAGGGTTTTATCTTAGGCAGAGTTCTGATTGCATGGCAGTTAGATTTCTTTTCTTGACTTTTCTTTTCTTTTTCTGCTGCTAATCACTCAGTTCAGAGGAGGGAACCTGTGATATTCTTGGAAGACAAGAATTCCAATCTTTCCTACCTATAGCGTAGATGTAGCACATATGCAGGGGTATGGACCCTTCCATACAATGGGTAGGAAATATCCTTGGTAAAAATCAAATTGGTCGGATGAACCATCTATTATATTCATTCTTTTGGATGGTAGAAATTAGTGTGGAGAACAGTCTTAAAAAGTTCTATGGTTCGGATGGTTGTGATTATCTGGCTTGGTTGATGGTTGAGTTAAGACATGTACCGAGGACCCATCATGTCAGTCCCCCATGCCAGGGGTAAGACCAAGAGTAGGGAATATGGGAATTCCAACCCTCTCAAGAGTATACCAGGTTCTTTAGTAAAAGAAGCAGCAGTTCCAGAATTTTAACCATGATTTCAGACATACAGCAGTCACCAGTGCTTGTTTTCTGGAATGCACTCATGTCACTTAGATAGTTACGAAAATAATTGAATAAGATGTGAGTGGAGAAGATACCGTATGTGGGGTTGGATACAGGCGAAGGCAATGGTCATAGTTCCAGATAATGGGTTGTACAGTGAGAGGGAGGGGGCATAGATGGCTCTGATGAGTAATGGTAGCAACAAGCTGCAATAAACTCAAGTCCCATTTGCTTCAGATCCCATCTTTTCCAACCTAAAAACAATTTCTTCTCGGAGAAAAGAAAAAAAGAAAAAGGAAAGGAAATAAAAGAACATTCAACTCACATGCTCAAAAGGATCACTGGTTTCTTCCGTTGAAGGGGGGATCAAACAGGAACGACGCATTCTATACAGGAGATCTTGACGGAAAAATACAATTTCTTGGGTGTAAAACTTGATTCTGAGTTCAAGACATGAAAAGTTTGTTAGCAAATTATATCATACAGCAATGTCTAGCAAGCTGTGGAAAAGCCTATCTTTTTTTTCCAGGAACTAGCAAAATTTAAGTGCTGAAAGGTCTACTCAAGTAAAACTTCCTTACAACTGTAATGGACACATCAAAGTTCCATAAATAACAGTACACAATATGTATGATTTTCAAAAATTGGATCCACATCCCAATACACAATTCCTTTGCATTTCGATAGACCACAATAGGCGTTACAATCTTGGCAATTGGCATGTAATATCTATATTTTTGGAATATTTGCATCATTGACTATATTGTGGATGGAGCATTTTTCTGTCACATATTTAGTCAAAATTGCCTTAACACTAATCAGAAAAGCCTTTTGTTAATTGGCATACTTGGGTTCAAAACCCATCTTCAAGCACCAACCAACTTACCTACAACAAAAATAAAACAACAGCAATTTTGCCAATGGATTAAGTAAAACTTGTCATTGAAAGGGTACTTCGGTCATTCTAGAAATATTAAATAAAATCATAGTCACAAAGTCCAGATTCGGCAATAAATTGGCAAGGGGTCTCGTCGGGAAAATTATGATAAATTCGGTAAAATCTGGAAAAAAAAATCGACCAAATTATAAAAAAAAAAAAATAGCATGACATATTTCAAGTTAGAAATGTTATCTTTAACAAAAACACATTTATATGATGAAAAGCACATCTATAATACCATAATAATAAGTCGTAACTCATAAGCATGATTCATAATCAAAATTGGCAAAATCGAATTCAGGAGAAAAAATGGGTCTCAACTGATTAATTGGCAAAATCTCCGATTAATTGCCGAGTTTTTTGATTAATCGGAGAATTTTGCTGATTAATCGGCGATTGATTCGTGAATTCGAAAAATCGGAGATTTTTGTGACTGAATAAAACGTGACTAAGGTTCCCTTGTGTTGCTTATAATGACAAGTATCTTTTTCATGACAAATGTAACCCTGCTGTAGCTTCTAATTGACAAGATGCATGAAATATACCGATTTTTCTGATGATTCATTTCATGCATTTTCACCTAAATATGTGATGGAGAGCATTACATTCACAGCGAAATAGAATGATGTTAATAGTCAGTGGGCATGTGTTTTGCAACCTGGCCTCAGTTAAACTGGTGAACAATCACTCAAAAAGTCTGACCTGCAAGGATTACTTGAGAATATGGCATTCGGAATGTGCTTCTGGAGCTCTTCTGTCAGATATTTTGGTAATGCACACCTGGGCAGAACTGTTGATGGACCTACAAATGCCAAAAAGTTAGAAAAAAAAAAAAAAAAAACAAATGTGCCCAAGTGATTCAACTTTATCTTTATGTATACGGAAGATGTGAAAAAGAAAAATATTTGGTGGTAAATTTTATATACCTGCATCATCAGGACCAGGAATAAACAGAAATCGACTGTGTTCCTTTAGTCGTGGATGGGCTCCAATAATTTCTCCGAGCCTTCCAAATTGCAATCTGCATGCCAGGTTGTTAACGTTTCGTTCCTTTGCAACCAACATCCTAAGAACAAATTAGAGAAGTGCAATCTTATGCGAAGGGTTCTCACCTAAGACTTGAGAAAGAATTAAAGGCCAGGTTACATGGGCGAGAGCAGAAATTCCCCATCAAGACAAATAAAGAAGGCACCACCTCCATATTCTCATAACCATCCAGTACAGTGGCTAGCTTTTCCATAGTCTTCACTACGGATAAAACAATGTTGGTGCCTCCCATAATAAGCAAACTAATCATAAGAAGCTGGAAATAAGTAGTGAATTACCTCTTCATTATCCAACCATATATCAGAGAGGATGATAAACATGTCATTCACTGCCTTCTTTTCCAGACCTGAGAGTCTGAGCTATTGGCATTTAAAAAGAAAATGGTCATGTCAATTATCAGCTACACCAAGCAGTAAAATAACAAATTACAAATGGTTTGTTGGCTGTGCGTATCAATAAAGGTCTGAATGTCTGATGAATTTACCGTTTCTTCCACTGTGAGAGCACCTCCACCAAAGAAGTCGAGTCCCACAAGTAATGCAAGTGATTCATCTCTGTCCTCCAAAGGAGGAAATCCACATGTATTGACCTACATAATATTTCAGAATGCATCAAGTTTTACACTTCTGTTGAAGAACCCCAGAAGGAAATGTCTCCATATAAATACTTATTCAAGAATCAACTTGTAATCGCTTGAAGAACCAAAAAAGAAAATATCTCCACATAAAAACTTATTCAAGAATCAGCTTCATAATTGCTTTAAAATTCCCAAATCAGACTTGGCATCCTTGCCAACCAAGCCTTCACAGAATGTCAACAAAATTCAACAACAGTCTACAGTCATCTAACTCAAAAACTGGTGCCTTATGTAACTTTTTTCTGTGATCTCAATTTGTCATAAACAAGGTTGAGTTTGAGTGTTTATAGCATAGATGTAGCTACATTTGTATATGATCATGGAAGTTAAGATTCTCCAACCATGGTTTTAAGTCTCACTGAGATCGAGTCGGTCTCGTCCGGGATCGAGTCATATTTTCTCAGGCTGGCCCGCACAAGACAGCCCATTTTCTTCCACGATTTCACATTGTTTTGGCCGAGTTGGCCCCAAGGGTGAGTTTCGCACCGAACAATGCAATGCCCGAGTCCAAGTTTTAAAACCACGTCTCCAACTATTCAACAAGACCATTGAACACTGCAGTACAGTGAACCCCTGCACACTTCTGTAGTCACGGCATAGATTACATTGGTGTTCATGAAGAACTTGCTTAAATGGAAGGCTCGCTGGAAGAGAAAATTATTTGAAGCAAACCAAAAACACAGTAATGGAAATCAAGATGCAACCTACTAGTCCTTCATGATCTATCTGGAATCAAGACAAGGATGTTCTAGCCGAGCATGTTGGAAGTGCTTTGGAAAAAAGAAAAAAAAAATTGCAGAGGTTGTGTGCATGACAATCTGTACTTTGGGTGGGGCAGGTCATTATCTGTGCATAGAAGGAACAATAATCAGTGAAGGGTTATGTTGTAGCAAAGGTTCTAGGACTGAGAGTTGGTTGTCGATATCTTGATTGGACCTGTGATTCTAACAGATCATCCTCTGAAATTTTAAGCAACTTTTATTGCCAGAATCTTGTGTCCTATAGTGGCAAGTAGAAGCAATAGGCATATTACATGCCGGAGCATACCATAAGACAAGAATTTAATGCGTTTGTAACCCAAATCTAGGGAAGTGATCTTGGCACCCTTCTGATAAACGGGATGCCCCTGCTAGCTGTTAGTGAAAAGATAAGGTTGCCCTTGTTAAAATCTAAGTTGCTTTTGTTGCATTGGAAAGAATGGTCAACATTGCACTTAAATAAGGGCAAACTTGTCTTTTCACTAGGCTGGGTCACCCATTTATCAATTATAGGGGTACCCGAATCACTTCCTTAAAATCTATTCTTTATATCCATTAAATAGCTTACCAGAGGTTAGCAATGATTTCATAGCCCCAGTGCTATGGAAATACCACACCACCTCAACTCCAGCTGTTGGATATGACATAATGATGACATTCAACTTTTTATGACATTATTATTTCAAAATCAAACAGCTAGTGTTGAGGTGATAAAGTATTATCACAACACCTGTATTTTGAGAGGTCTTTCCTCTGTGATGACATTCCACTTTTTATGACATTATTATTTCAAAATCAAACAGTGTTGAGATGATAAAGTATTACCACAACACCAGTATTTTGAGAGGTCTTTCCTCTGTGTAACCCTTGAGTCCCCATAACTTTTTGCACTTGTTATGGATGAATCAACTGCTCATAATCCAAGGAAGTCCCTTAATCTATGTTATTTAAAGACGACGTGGTGTTGGTTGACTAGACTAGGGAGGGGATAAATGAAAACTACAACTATGGAGGGATATCTTAGGTTTAAGGGTTTTAAATAAGCCAAACCGAGACAAAATATATGGAATGCAGTTTTATTAAGGACAGATCAACATGGCTATAGATACCACAAAGCAACCATTTTTGTTATCCTGGTTCGATTACATATAAGGAGGCATAGATTGAGAATGTCGCAAGTAGAGATGTGCTTCCATGAGTGCTCTAAGACCAACGCATGTTGATCAAATTATAGAAAATAACATTAAAATTACAAGTTTTGTATATATCTCAAATTATAATGTTATTGTATATAACTTCTCTTACCTGCACAATTTGACCAATGCATGTTGATCAAATTATAGAAAATAACATTAAAATTACAAGTTTTCAATTAAACTAATGACAACGTATGAAGGGAGCTTGAGATACCAATTTACATATGAACTTCACAGCAATGAATATTGGCACTAAAGAGACATGAATTTTTCATTTTGAAGTGGTACAATAATGAAATAGTATATTGCTAAGTCAGTATGAATTTCAAATTCCAATGGTATGAATAGAAGAGTTTCATACCGGCTTCTAAACAGCAAAAAACCCAACACATTTGCCTAAAGGTGTTATATGCATCATTTCTAAGCAAATAAACATAAAGATTTTGATGTTGAAGAATTGGTCTCAGTAGCAGCTCTTAAAAATCATTTAACAAAACAAATTGCAACTGAATGAGAGTCATTATGTTTATGAGTTACAATTATTGGATAACCATAAGAGAGTACACCACCATAAATTCTCCACAAATGTTCTAACAAAACCCAAAGCAGGTAAGCAAGAGATATACAGGGGAAAAAAGAAAAAACTAACCTGAAAAATACCACTTGGGAGCAGCTCACCTTCTGCAACAATAATAGTGTTCTCCACAAAAAATCCTGAAGTGATTTTGTGTTACAAGTCAAAGAAAATGGTAGTTTCATTTCTCCCATTATGAAAATGACAAAGCTATCATAATTGCTTGTATTTTTTGTAGTCATTAGCAAATGACGGAGAGTCCAAGTAACTTGTCTAAAGTTAGTTTATTTTACTACATTTTCTTCAGACATCAGTGAACATGTAGACACAAGCAAAAACATTACATTAGTTACAAACAATAAACAATTTATTACCTTCAGTGACCAAAAATATGGATAGGCACAGGTAGAAATCTAAATCAAGCAAATAGAAGAAGGGATTACAATTATATAGTTTGTCAATTTCATATTTGGTTCAAGTTATTCAGATTTTCATTGATTGGATCTAGCCAAGTCCAAAGTACAAAATCCCAGTTTAAAAAAGCAGAGTAGTTGAAACAGTAGAGAAAATTTTGAGTTTTTGACAAAGTGACATTGCCAAGATGGCATTAGCATCACTGTAACATATACAACACAAAATTCCCAGAAAAATGAAGAGTACTCCTCCATTGTGAGATTAGAAATAAAGGGTCAAATCAATGTGATAGCCTACATGAGAATGTTTCCAACAAGAAAGCAGATAATGAGCAAGACTACAATACTAGTTTAATTATCATCTGCAGGGGAACATAGGCTTTTAAAGTAGAGACACCACCAATACCAAATTCTAGTAGTGGTACCTGTGTTGAAAAAATGGTGATAAACTGAATGGAATTAAATCAAGTCACCGCTTAGCTACATGCATGACTACAGAATAGGGCATGGCCTTTGTCCATATAAAATTCACTGGACTGAGGGTTGGTGTGTAATATTTGCTCTTGAATGGAACCCAGAAGCCATAATGACCAGCTACTATAGTTGGTTATTCAAGACCATACACAAGCAACAACTTGGATGGCTAGAAAAAAAAGGTATGAAGGCAGCAAATTTTACACAAAGGAATCTAAGAAGTGGCCGTTCCACCTGATTGAATGGTCCAGATCAACTCACAGGTGTTTCATAGATAGGGCATAGTGTTGGTGAGATGGCCAGAACCGCGCCTCAGGAAGCGGAAGTCCTGTGTTCGAATCCCCCCCTTGGTGGCCACCCTTAAGGCTCAGGCCCAGCTTACCTGGTGCGTGTGGATGAGGGGGTTTGCACGTGCCCAAGGGATTTAGTCGGGTGCTCTAAGAGGCTTGGATACCCTTGTATCAAAAAAAAATACATATGGCAGAGCGTGAAGGATGCAAATATGCTATTAGTGAGCATTTCAGCACTCAGCAGTATGACCAAATGGTTCCATTTTCACAGAAAGTTTATCAATTTGAAACAAACTCAATTGAATAAAATAGCAGAAAAACTACTGATCGCAGGAAAATAATTAAATAAAGATGAAGAACAAGTAACAGAGAAACCAATTTAGATTTAGATGGATGTACCTTGCAAGATGAGCATTAAATAAAAATTACCATGTATGCATATAAGGATTTGATGAACAGGTCAGAAAATTCATTGTCATAAGTAAACATAGTTCTAACCATACAAACAATGATTTCGAATTCGCATCATGTATGAAAAGCATTTTTAACGGGGAAAGCAATTACAGGTTGCACAACATCCTTTATTCTTCGTCATATATGAGAATATTTCTGAGCATAATTACCAACAATGATCCCTTCAAATAAATAATAAAAATTAAATTAAATTAAATATGCATTGTGTCAAGGATATTGCATTGGATAAATTGACTGGTACTGCTGCAGTTAGATCTTCCAAGTAGAAATGACCATCTTCCAACTGAGATATTACACCCATGATCCATCTCCTCCCAGTACGCCCAATCAGAGATTGAATTGGAGATACCTGCAGCAAAGAATTACAGATAATATTCCCTATTAGGATTGTAAATCCACACATCAATAGCATGCCAAAATGTTCTTTATCTTTCTATATCATCATCATCATCATCAATTCCTTATCCCAACTATTTGGCCAGCAACACAAACTGTTCATCAGTTCAAATCTACCTATCTAGAGTCATATCTTCCATTAAAGCATGTGTCTTCAAATATTTTGTCACTACCTAATAACACATCATTTTAGACCTTCCCCTCACCCTTTTATAGCACCTTCAACTGTTCAACATGCACATTCCTCTCACCGATCTTTGTAGTACATGACCAAACCATCACAATCGACTCTTCATAGAAGGGTATTTTGAGAATTTAAATAGGAATTTGCAATAAAGGGTGTTCTAAATTCACAAAATAAGCTTACAGTACAGTTAGCATTATCTTTCTATTAAAAAAAAAGAGTTGGTTCATACCTCACAGCTTCCGGTTCCAGAGTGTGTCATTTCGAGATCAAAAGCAGGTTTTGAAAAATGGCGATCACGAGAAAGCCTCTGTAGCAGCAATTGAAACCTATCCCTGTACAAAGCAGCTTTCGCGGAAGCATCACCGTGAATCTGAATCTTCCCCGTGTGCCTACAATCAGAAAGTATTCTCAAAGTTGCTTTGCATAATCACAAACAGTAGGTGGACACTACTTACAAGAATTCATTTTTTTAACATAACAGATTCAACTGCAAAGCTACGAAGTCAAACATTTCATCAAATTTTTAGGGTTGCATTTATTTTTTTGTTTGGTGCTTTTACGATGGAAAGGTAGAAGATTAAGACTTACTCGTAGAAGAGCTTCTTCATGGGATTGTAGCGAAATTTGGGGATATGGAAGGCGTCAATAATGCGAAGAGGGACTCGGTTACTGGAGCTGGGGCTAGCCTCGACAGCGGCTTCGGCTTCCAACAAAAGGCTGACGACACGGTGCACGGAATCCTTGTCAAGGATGGATGATTTTAGGGATTCCTTGTCGAGCTCGTCGAGGAGGAGTTCGAGAGCTTCGTCTTCGGCGTCTTCGAAGCGGTTCAAGAAGGAGGAGATCTCTTCCAGAGCCTCCACTTTGATGGAGTAGCCTCTTATCTTGAACTTCCGCTGTACCTTCTTCGTCGTTCCCGCCCCCATCTTTTCTTCTCTCTTTCTGCCCTCTCTCTCTCTCTCTCTTTATTTGGGTTTTTGGTGTGATGTGGAAACAGCGGGAAAGAGTGGATGAAGATCTCTCTGAAATTGGCGGGAAGGACTGGTGTGCGTGTATTATTTAGTAGGGTGTGCACCGAGTAAACGTTCGCTCACACCTGTCTGTGAGCAAAGCCGACCACACACCACAATATGAGCCACGTGGCACACTCTTAGAGGATGAAGACCTTATGGATGTTTGGCCAGTCCCCCGTTGGACCTGCAACCCAAAAATCAGCCTGATTATTTATGTCAGACCTTTGGATCTAGTACCCCAAATAATGGTCAATAATGCTTTATATTCTACGGTTAAAATCAACCCATGCAAATGACTCCAATCCAACGCTTAGAAATCACTAATTAAGCTAATTTTTGGTTTACAAGTCCACCGAGGGACAAGCCAAACATCCATACAGTCATCGTCCTCTAAGAGTGTGCCCCGTGGCTCATATTGTGATGTGTGATCAGCTTTGTTTACACGGGTGTGAGCGGAGGTTTTCTCGGTGTGCACCCACACCCGTCAATTTTTTTTATCACCCCCCTTTTCTTATCTCCCTCACCATTTTCTGACATTCTCTTAATACCCCCGGGCTCATCAAAATCTCTTATCACCCCCTCCACTAAACGAAAATGAAGGTTTAGTTTTTTTAACCTCTTCACCCTAACGGTCGAAGGGGATTTCGTCTTCTTCTCTTTCCCCGTCTCCTCTTCTTCTTCTCCCTACTATTACTACACATAATTAATGGATGTAGGTTCCCTAAACATGAGGAAGAATTAGATGGTCCATTCTAATTCTTTTTTATGCTATGTTCCAATCTTAAATTTAAACACTATTATAGCTTTTCCAAAACCATCCAAAAAAAAAGAAAATAAAAAGGATTGACAGGTCCCACCATTTTTCTTAACTATTAACAGACCGAGGACGGGCTAGAAGGATACAATAATTGACTGGTTTTATTAATGTCCATCTGTAATGGAAAATGCAGGGTCGATCAAGGGAAGCACTAGAGATTGAATCTAGCTTTCAACAATTGTTCAGACTTAGCCAACTGAACAGTATCACTTCACTGTGGGGGAAGAGAAGAGAAAACATAGAGATATAGATGTCATTTATTTATGGTTTAACTGGGGGATAACAAGAGAAATTGACGGGGCAACCAAAATTTGCCTATTTAGTACGAGCGGACAACATGTGCCTTCGCGCGGACAACATGTGCCTTCGCCGTAACAAGGCATACTCACGCTTTTTGGGGTGCAGAAGCACCACTGCCATTTGGGCCCACTGACCGCATGGATGTTTAGCCCACCCCTAGGTGGATATAGACATCAAAAATCACCCAAGTGGTAATCTCTAGCCATTAGATTTTAGTATTTTTTTAAGGCATGATTATAGCCGTTGGATTTTACCATTATATTTGAGTACTAAAACTGACGGCTAAAAATCAATAAAACAAGCTGAAGAAACATTATCATTGAGAAAAATGCAATAGCCCTAATCTACGAGAAAACTAAACAAATTTGATCTTTCAATTCCTATAACAAAGAAAGATAAGCTTTGGTTGCAACCAAAGAACATAAATTTTCTAAATTTAGCAACTGAAGAGGATAAAAGAAGAAGAAATGCGTACTCAAAACCATGGTTTTAAAAATGGCCGTTTAAACAGTTTTATCGGCCATTTAAACGGTAACGCCCCAAGCCCATTTCTGTTAAAATTGTTTAAACACGTTTTATCGGTTTTTAATAAAACGGCCGTTAAAATCGTTTAAACAGCCGTTTAATTCTGAATAAGTTTGCAAAAAAAAACAGCTGTTATATCTGTTTAATTTCCGTTTTATTTTATTTTTTTTCAAAATTTGAATTTCAATGCCATTTTTTCTTTTTTTCAGTTAAATTCTATTTTTTTCTATTTTTTTTTTCATTTTTGCCCCTGGCCGTTTAAACAGTAACACCCCCAGTCCGTTAAAACGGCATCCTTTAAAACTTGCTCAAAACTAGAGCTGAAAAAGTGAAATCAAAACTTTTTTTTTGAAAAGTCCAGAATGATATAATAAGGAAATCAAGAAGATCTCAAAGAGTACAATAGAAAAAGAAACGAAAATCATAGCCGAATCAAACCGAAACACCATATCACTAAAGAAAATTTCTCTCGTCTCACGCGATATGCTTCTCCCAACGAAATAAAAGAGCCTTAATGTTCAAGATGACTTATGAGTTATGAGAGGGAACTCTCCTTGCCCTCAAAGGTTCTATGATTCCTCTCTAACCAAATGCCCCAAATGATTGCTAGAGGTGTCATTTTGCACAACAGCTATCTTCTATCCGACATAGGGATCTGAGGCCAACTCTCCACCACTGCCCCTATAGATGCCGGAAAGACCCAAGCGACGCTCATGTAAGATAGAAGAGCAACCACACTTGTCTAACAAACTCGCGATGTACAAGAATATGGTTAGTACTCTCTCCACTAGCCTTGCAAAACCTAACAGATCAAGACGTGAGGGGGAAAGGAGTACAAGAGAATAGAATGAAATTACCTGAATTTCTTCTCCGACGTTGATGATGAAACTAGTTTCGAAACCCGCTAGAAACGTTAATTTCTTAAAGAGACAAACATTGTAATGGAGAAAAACGCAGCAAGGAAGAGGCAGTGTGTGAGAGAGAGAGAGTTGCAGAGTGGTTTTAGTTAGAGAAAAGAAGAAAATGTGAAACCTTCGCTCTTGTAACCTAGAAAGGAGAAAACACGAGAGGGAAATATGGATCGTCCACGCAAGAGCGAAGCAACGAGCGTCCTGACTTTTCAGCATTTATTGAACCAGTTCGCTGTTGCACCATTTTTGTTAGTCACCGCTGCCACCTGGGCCCAGATATACACACCAAAAATCACCATGTAATCTCTGACCATTCGATTTTAGTACTTTTTAACGCATGATTCTAGGTTGAATTCAACCACTTTCTTTGTACTAAAAACAACGGCTATAAATTATCAAACAAACTGATTTTTGGTATGAATGTCTCCCAAGGGGTGGGATAAACATCCATGTGGCCGTCAGTGGGCCTAGATGGCAGCGGTGAGTAACAAAAATGGTGCTAGCTTGTGCCAAAACGGCGTAAGCTGTAGCTTGTTACATCCCGACCCTTTTTTTAAAAGGAAAGCGGCGATCCCACTTTTAGGCATAAATCAGCAAAAATGTGACCCTAAAATGTGGGATCCATGTGATTACCAAACATGGGACCCATGTGGTTACCAAATAGCTATTAATGCGAATTGAACTAATACCCACTAGCCGTGTATTTTGGCCTATCCAAACACACCCTAAAGAACCCTATTAATGAAAATCTATACTATCATATAGCAACAACCGGTAGTGCCACTCACCCATGTGACACAATTATAGGCCTCTCTACTTTCAAAAGGTAAAACCTTCCCTCATTCCCTCATTAAATGCCTTTGTTCTAAAGAAAAAGCTTGAGTTGGAGCAAGCGGGCAGTTCAAGATGTTCAGGACGCCTACATCCCTCATCATCATTGATGAGGGATAATAGTATAAGCCATGTGGCACACATTTAGAGACTACTGACCGCATGGATGTTTGTCCCATCCCTAGGTGGACCTATATAAGCATGTTTCGTGATTTCAAACCTTTGAATCCGAATATCCATACAATGCTCAAAATCTACAGTTAAAAATCATCCCGTAAAAATGAGTCCAATCATATCCTTAAAAATCATTAATAGGCTGATTTTTTGCATGTAGGTCCATCTAGTGTAAGGTGCTGCCACATGTAAGGTGCACATGCATATGCAGCGTTCCCCTAGTAATTTAAAAGAAAGAAAAAATGAAAAGACAAACATTTTGGCCAATTGGGTGAATAAACTTAAGATCAGCGTTCAATAGTATGGGGTGGGTCATAATGAGATGATCCAATTTGGATCCATGTTTACAAGTTTGGATCTTTAAAATATGATGCAAAAAGAAAATGGTGGGACACGGACCGGTTAAATTTATCCCTGTCAGGTTGGGTCGGTTTCAAATCGTGGGTTTGGATAGTTTGCCGGGTCATAAATAGTATCCCTGTCAGGTTGGGTCGGTTTCAAATCGTGGGTTTGGATAGTTTGCCGGGTCATAAATAGTATTTTGTGGTGGATACGACCCGTATAACCAGATATAGTCTGATTCTGATATGGATTTTCACACAAGGTTCTTGGTTCATATTTGGATCGTGAGTTATTTATCTTAGTCAGGTCCAGATATGGATCCAGGCTGAAATGTTCAATGCTTAGGAGAACGTCCTCACTCCTTACAGATGGTCCTCAAGATACATAGCACAGGCCCGTAATATATAAGGACAGAGCTACACCTGCAACCAAACACTATCTCTGTAAGTGTAACCCTTGTCAAACACGTTTTCCACTGAATCCTAGTAAAACCTCATCCATCACAATATTACGCACAAAACTTGCCTTTAACATATAATAAGCCCAATGTATGTGATTATCAAACGACATAAAATGGAAATTCTATTATTCAAAGCGTATGGGCCAGGGAGACCTCATCCACGACAAAAGAGAAATTTTTTGAGCGGGATTTTTGAAGCAGTGATCATGCGCCCAACGATTACGCACCACATGTACCCATGGTTTAGACTTTTGGTTTTAAAAAGACATTTTAAAAAGTAATGGGTATATGTAGCCCGCGATCATTGGCGTATGAGCTTCAAAAAATCCGGCCGCTTCAAAATTTTTCTCTCTGTGACATTCAAAACCACAAAATCATACTCAGCAGACCCCACTAGTCTTGTTGCTATTCACCACCCTCCTCCAATGCTTGGTGATCTCTTCTTCGATCTCTCTCGCACTCTTCTTAACTACATGTCCGTCTCCTTCACCTTTCCTTGTTTCATCCACAATAGCTGTAACATTAGCAACTCTAGTTGTCATCCGGCTTGGAAGTTCGTCGATCTCCTTCAACACCTTCTCTAGGTCAGAGACAAGTCGCTCGGCCAAGCTCCGGCTAAAATCCTCCCTAATCACCACTCGGAGGACGGAAATGTGTTGGGCGTCTGCTGGCATTGTGTACGCCGGGACAATCCACCCGAACCTCCTCAGACTCTCAGATATCTCAAACACGGTGTGCTTGCTAGTATCCTTAAGAGAGAAGGCCACGAGCGGCACACCTATTTCCTTCGAGACTATCTCAAACCGACCCATCTTCTCTATCCCTTCCCTCAGCACCTTCGCAGTTTCCGTGCAGTTTTCCATGATGTTCTTGTACCCCTGAAAAGAAAGAGAGACAACAATAGAAAATTTAGAAGGTTCCTACCTAACAGATTGTAATAGTCCTCGAGTAGCTCGATTCAAGCATATCAACAAATTTGGATTCATGGGAGGAGCTAGATTCCACAATTAAAAATCATGTTTCGTCTCGGCCGAAGCGTCTCATTCCAGTAAGGTACCGAGATATTACATGGTTAATGCCAGTACTAAAATTAGTTTAGAACCTAATTATTTTCATGG
Organism: Euptelea pleiosperma; assembly: GCA_035048495.1. NCBI lineage: Eukaryota > Viridiplantae > Streptophyta > Magnoliopsida > Ranunculales > Eupteleaceae > Euptelea > Euptelea pleiosperma. The sequence goes on from CM068543.1 coordinate 46,320,253, forward strand.
TATATCTACTTTTAAATTTTGTAATCTAATTAAGCATTAAAAATGGTTTAACTTTATAGAGATCCAGTGTCTCATTTCATCTCAGTTGATACGTCTCATTCTGTCAGCTTACTGAGACAATGAGACGGAACGATATTATAAACCTTTATACCAACAATATATTGGACCTTACATCATCTCATTTTCATAAAATAAATGTTAATGAGAAATGTTAACAGTAGATCTATGGTTCAAATCCAAAGTGTTGTGGATCTCAGCTCAAATCCGTTAGATTGTAATTCCTCAAAATGCGTGTTTTTTTCTCCTATTCGACACATATCCTGAGGACTTACAGTACAATAGAATTGATCCAAGGACTGGACCCCCTTATTGTAGAACTCAGATCTATTCTACCACAGCTCAGAAAATAAATGTATGTGGTGTCATCAGATAAAGAAAATCAAGCAAAGAACTAAAGCATGATCAGGACATGGTCATGAATTTATCAAAAATTACCTCAAAGCCGAGGCGTATGAATTGATAGTATTGCGCAATTATTTGACTGGAGCCTGCCAAGAAAAAAAAAGACAATTTATTTTGGTTGATCATTTAAAATCATACAATGAATTGGATGGTTAGGATCATCCAATCCTATCATTTTTTCAGTTCCATCCAAGGGACTGCACAAAACATTATGCCTGATAATCATGATAGGATAAGGCAAAATTTTACACCAGCTACCAACCTAATAAAATCCTTTTCGATCCGGGCTTGAGACTGGCAATGCAATGCAAAAGAACAAAACCTTATGCCTGACAATAAACATATAAATTACCTTTAGAGAAGTTGAGGGTGAAAGTGGGTTGGTCAGATCCAAGATAGTTGATGTGGAAGATGAGCTCATCGGGCAAGTCCGCTTTGGTCCTCCACACAACCCAGCCCACACCAGGGTAAACTAGGCCATACTTGTGGCCACTGACATTGATGCTCTTCACTAGTGGCAGCTGGAAATCCCACTCAAGATCCGGGTATAGGAAGGGAGCTATGAATCCTCCACTGGCAGCATCAACATGGATTGGCGTGTCCCAACCGATCACCTTATTCTTCTCAGTGAGAAGCTTGTTTAGGAGCTTAACGTCCTCAAACTCCCCAGTCAAGGTTGATCCCAGGATGGCAGCAACACAGATGGTGTTCTCATCCACCATTTCCACTGCTTTCACAGGGTCCATAACGTAGTATCCCTCCTTCAACTTCACCTCCCTAAGTTCTACTTCAAAATAATTTGCGAATTTCTCCCAGCAAACCTGTATAAGACATATTACATGACTATTTAAAAATGATAATCAATCCTACTCTAATCACCAGTGGCATAATAACCCAACTTCTAGGGATATTATGATATACTTTGTTAGTTTATTTTATAAGTCTTCATATTAAAAATGTACGCCCTCTTAAAGATCTCGACGATAGCTTTCCAATGATATCAAGTTTGTCAAAATCGGACTTGCGGATTGAAAGTTATTGCGTTTTAAATCTGGACCGCATTTTAGGTCTTCAAAACAATTTATTATAATGCTTCTGATGTATATTAACAATTTTTTTGTAAAAATTTAGTCTCACATCGATTTTGATGAAAATCTTTGACTTTTGGACATCTATAAATGCACCATAATAATGTTAACTATTACGTTAGCTTTGGGTATTTACTATCTAGCCCCTGAGTTGAGATATATTTGAAAAAACACCCTTCAACTATAAAATTTTAAAAATGTCTAGGAATTCTAAAAAATATGAGGTCCCTTGGGAATTAATTTTTTTGTTCTGAGGATATTTAAGTAATCTTTGAGTGATGGGGCCCACTACCTCGAGATACACACAACTCTAGTACACAACACAAAATTCGAAGATTTTGGTTTTTGTGTTTTTTCTGAGTAAGCAAATAGTTATTCATTTTGTGCTTTATTTATTTATTTATAAATGTTATTGTAGAAAATTCAAAAACATTCTATTAGTTTTGAGAATTTTTTCTGAAATTCATATTCTTGTTTTAGTTTTGGTAAAGCTAATATGATATATGATCCTCAATATATGCATATTTAAATTTATTTGATTTTGTATAAGTTCTAATTTATGATGTAATCATTTTTTATGTAGGACACTTAACCAATACTCCCCAAAAGCCGTGACTGTTGGTAGCGTGATTAAATTCCTTTATCTTATAACCCAAATCCAGGCCCTCGGTCGAACCCTCTTTCGTGAGTCCCATTTCATATGGGTCATCACACCTCGAGTGTGCCCCATATGCGCAGGATGCCCCACTCGAACCCGGTGTGAAAATGCCCCTGCATTAATCACCCACGGTGAGGAGTCTTGAACACGAGACCTTCCGCTCTAATACCACTTTGATGCAGGACACTTAACCAATACTCCCCAAAAGTCGCGGCTGTTGGTAGCGTGGGATTAAATTCCTTTATCTTATAGCACAAATCTAGGCCCTCGGTCGAACCCTCCTTCGTGGGTCCCATTTCATATGGGCCATCCCACCCTGAGTGTGCCCCATATGCGCAGGTTGCCCCACTCGAACTCGGTGTGAAAATGCCCATGCATTAATTTTATGATGATTTAAGTTTATCAATCAAATGGATATATGACATATGAAATTGATTTAGTGTTTTGATATTGTTGTGTTATATAGAGATTGATGATGCTTAAAGCATTGTACACGAAGGCACGCCCTGTCTAGGGATTCAGGGGAGTGCCCTGGAAATTTTTTTGGGAGGACTTTTTCTTGAGGGCATTTCCATAATTCTCACATAGATATACGAAAACCCTAATTTCGTCTTGGGGTTATATATATACTCAGTTGGTGAGAGACGAGTATCCTAATCTTGTACTGTGTGTTTCTTTTGCTCTAAAGCATAGTGGAATCGGTATGGATCCGTGGACGTACTTCAATCTAGAGGGAACCACGTAAATCTCTGTGTTTGTGGTTGTTTGCATCTTTGTTTTATTGTTTGTTTATTGTTCTTTCTTCCCAACAGATATCTTATGTCATTTTCAATAAATAATAAGTTGAGAATTTTCATTTTTGGCTTGTAGGATCGGGGTGACTAGAAAATGGAGGGTCGAACTACGCTTGTAGTTGCTTAAAAGTATCTAGAACCAACAAAGAAGCGGAGGATAGTAGTTCCGCTAACTCCATCTCAACCTATTCGATCAACTCAGCCTGACCAGATAGTTCAGCTTGTTCGATTTTATTATATGCTGACAAAACACCATCGAACCATATAGTGCACCGATAGATTTGGGGTCTTTCACCCTAGGGCTACTCTCAAGATCCCTTATTGCTCTTTAGGGGTGATCAACCTAGGAGTCCCAGAGGAAAATGCCCGCATTTAGGGTCTTTCGTCCAAGGAGGCCTTGAACGAATGCCCTCATAAATGCAATTTTGATTTCCCCACGTAATAGCATCACTGTTGCAAAATTCCAATACAACTAAATTACAGAACTGTCCCTATCTCATTTTTCAAAAATGAGAATTCTCAACTTATTAATTATTTCTTGAAAGAAATAAGATAATCAAAACATTAAATGTCTTATATCCAATTGATTCATAAACTTAAATCATAATAATATGATTATATGATAAATTAGAAAGAAAGGGGTATGCATTATACAAAGGAGTAATAACAGATGCATACCTGAACATTTGCGCCAGTGACGATGTTGGGTTTGTCGTAGGGTTTGCCCTCGGCCTTCCTCTTGTTTTGCCACTTTCTCTTGAATGCCAGTCCAGCCAACATTATAGCCTCTGATGACCCCACCGTACCAACTCCCACCACGTTGTCACCCTCTTTGGTTGGAGCATGGAAGAGGTGGGCTATCATATTTACACACCGATTCTGTCAAATTTTGATAATTTTTAGTTAATTAACAATAATAATAATATCATTGGAATAATTAAAGATGTAAAATAATAAGAGTATTTTGAATGAGAAAAAGAAAAAAACAATAATAATATCTTTATTTTTTTTAATCTTTGTTTAATTCATAAAAAAAAAAAAAAAAATCTCAAGTTTACCAACATGGGTTTTTATTCTTATTTTTAATCTCCTCTTTTCATGTTTGATTTGGGGTTTGGCCCAAACCCAAACCCTTGTTCTAAGGTTGAAACAAGGGCACTTACATTAATACAAAATTTGATAGTCAACTCGGGTCGACATTTGTCAAATGACAGTGGATTGAGTTATAGGGGGTATGTCAGCTTTTTTCAAATCGTTGTGGGGTATGTCAAAAATTCCCAAAAAAAAAAAAACCTGAATCCATCAGCTAAAAACAACCCACGAAAAATAGTCAAATCTAATGGCCATAATTACCCATCAGGCTAATTTTTGAGTTGGCTGAAAGATTCATGGGTGGGGCCAAACATTCATGGGTGAGTGGGTCCGAAAGATTGTGCCACATGGCATCTTTGTCTGGTGGACGTGTCTACGGTTTCTCATTTTGAGGGCTATTTTTGTCTGCCATTTAGCAACCGCTTTTGGCGAAATGAAACGTTGGACACTAGTAGAGAAACTTTGGCCACAGCGGGTTGTGGACCTGCAAACTAAAAATCAGCCTGATCAGTGATTTCTAAGCGTAAATTGAGTTATTTTCATTGGTCGATTTTAACCGTAGGAATTTGAGCATTATTTGGGTGCAAAGATCCAAATGTTCTAAATCACTAATCAGGCTGAATTTTGGTTTGCAGGTCCACCGAGGGACTGGCCAAAACAGCCATACGGTCAGCGCACTGTGATTTCAAACCTTTGGATCTTTGTACCTCAAATAATGCTTAAATTGGAACGGTTAACATGAACCCATGAAAATAATTCCAATCCAACGCCTAGAAATCAATAATCGGGCTAATTTTGGGTTTGTAGGCCCACCTAGGAATTAACCAAACATCCATACGGTTAGAGTCCTCTAAGAGTATGCCACATGGCTCATATTGCACCCTGTCATCGCCTCGATGTCAGTGTCTGTCATCAAAGTTTTACTCTAATTTTTTTTAAGGTACGTGTCCTACAAAAGTAGAACCCGGTTGCAAGTTGCAACAGTACTGTCGCTGCTCAGAGTTGAGTAAAACTTGTGACGCGCATTTCGTGACGCGCACTGCTATAGGTGCCACGTGTCACACAAAGAAACCGTTGACCATACTGATATTTTGCCCTCCATTGGTGGACCTACAAACTACAAATAAACCCGATCGATGATTTCTAGCCGTTGGATTTGAGTTGATCCGGGTATCAAGTAAAGGACTAAAATCCAACAGCTAGAAATCACCAATCAGGCTAATTTAAAGGTGCCACGTAGCAGAACAAGTAGCTAAAAAAGTCCCGTTCAAACTGAGAACTTTTTAAAGGAGTACGTGTCCCGCCCGTATAGGCGTATACATAGACCGTCCGATCAACCGTCATCATTTTGGACCATGATCCTATAACTGATCAGCTAGGGTCTCATCATTTTTCAGACATAACCGTGGTCTGTGTGTGCGTGAGTGAGAGAGAGGAGAAAATTAAAAGAATTGCCTGGAGCTCGGTGGTGACGGGGTACTCATCCATGTCGACGTAGTTCTTGTTGATGGAAGCCATGATGAGCTTATCGCACTCGGGCTCCATCCAAGTGGTCACAAAGGAAGCTAAATTCAGCCTGGGGTTCCCGTCAAGCATCAGCTCGTCACTGATGATCTGGTACGCCGCCTCTTTAGGGATCGAGTTATCAGGTATCTTGAACCTGAAACCAAAAACAAAAAAATACATAAGAAATGAATGAAATTACAGGAAGTTGAAAAAAAAAAACATAAGAAATAAAAAAAGAGAAGAAGAGGAAGTGACCTGGGCAATGAAGTGCGGACATATCTTGAAGCGAAAGTGGAGTGCACAGATGCACTGGAGTCGACGATCGTCGTCACCACCATTTTTTCTAGATCTGATCAGATCGAGAGAGAGAGGGAGAGAAGAGAAGGGTAATTTAAATTTTAATCTTCAGTTTGCTTTTTCGTCTTATCAGGGAAAGGGGAAAGATGATTTAAGAACGATTCTCAAGTGTCCCGACCGAGGAATGGTGGAGACGGATGAGCCGTTGATAAGACAACACCACGTCCTCGCTTTCTCCTACCTTCTAAGCAGGAGCCACGTTCTCACCAACGAAATGATACTCTGTTATCCTCAGGATAACGTTTTCTTTCCCTTTTCTTTCTGGTACTTTATGGTCTTTGAGACTCGTTTATTGTGAATTTCAAGGAACATCTAACGGTCTGTATATCGGGAGGCTGTCTTCCTCACATTACCAACAACACGTAAATACCCTCTATCTCGCTGACTAGTAGTGGTTGGCAAATTGTCGGTTCACCGACTCCTGTTCCAGTGGGCAACGCACCACATCACTCCACATTTAATTGCCTTGAATGATACCGGTGCTAGGAGATGTGGCATCCATGCGAGTGTTGTGTTGAGGGGAAATTTTGGGGTTGCAGACTGCGATCCCAAAACGTGCCACGTAAAACGCTCTTACGGGCCCACTGATCAATCAACAGAGTAAAACTTTGCTGACAGCCGACACTGAGCCCACAATATGAAACACGTTTCACACTCTTAGAGGACTCTAACCGTATGGAAGGACTAAAACTTCTGTCACAACAAAGTTGCAAATCACACAATCATAGCCAATGAGTTCTCGGCACGTACACCTAAAAGCAAAAGTAATGGGTACGTTGCAAGGCACTTGTGTACGTGCCGAGAACTCATTGGCGTGTGATTTACAATTTCTTGAGATAGAAGTTTTACTCGTATGGAAAGTAAGACTTGCCTGACAACTTAAGCTACGTGGCAATTTATTAGAGGACATTGACCGTATAGACGTTTAACCAATCCGTAAGTGGACGGTGGACCTACAAGTACAAACCAAAAATCAGCCTGATTAATGATTTCAAACTTTTGGATCTATGAACGGAAATAATAGTAAATAATGCTCAAATTCCTACGGTTAAAATCAACCAACGAAAATGGCTTCAACTAACTCTTAGAAATCACTGATCAAGTTGATTTGGGGTTTGTAGGTCCATCTAGGGATTGGCCAAACATCTATACGGTCAGTGTCCTCTAATAAATTGCAACGTGGCTTATATTGTGGGTGGTCAGGCAAGTCTTACTCGTATGGAGGTCGACCTACAAACAGAAATCAGGCTGATTATTGATTTCTAACCTTTTGATCTTGGTACCTAAAGTTAAAATCAACCCATGAAAATGACTCCAATCCAAGGCATCGAAATCACTAATCAAGTTGATTTTTGGTTTGTAAGTCCACCCACCTAGGGATTGGCCAAACATCCATACGGTCAGTGTCCTCTAAATATATGCCACGTGGGTCATAATATGGGCATCGGCTTCACTGACCGTTCAATGCCACTGCTATAGGGATATTGACATGGGAATGCGGGTTGACACAGGAAATTTTTTTTTTGCCGTGGGTTGCAGCGTTGTGGGGCTCTTGAAAGTGTACCACGTGGCACTCTTTCGGGTCCGATGATCTATAAATGAATTGCCCATCTTGATGGAGGTACAGATCAAACATCAGCATGATCGGTGATCTCTAGCTGTTGGATTTGAGCTTTTTCATGAGATGATTTATAGCTGTTTGATTCAATAATATTTTGGGTTTTAGATTAAACGGATAGAGATCACTAATCAGGCATATATTTGACACGTAGATTTATTAAGGGTGGCCAATTCATTCATGGTTCAGTAGGCCCCAAAGATTGTGCCACATGGCAATTTTTAAGAGCTCCACAACGCCACACCCTCCTAACAAAAGAAAAACTTTTCCCCAACGTCTCCCCATCTCTATGATCAGTAGAATCGGGCGGCTGAGCTCTCAACCCGCATGTCGGATTCCTTCCCGTCTACCGTGGGGGAGCACGAATTTTTTTTTCCTGAAGTCTCATAGAGTCTGTGGCCGTGTAGGAAAAAAATTTGATGCAGAGGGCTCTCGTGGCCCTACATAGCTCAATTTTTGGGCCCAGTAACCGCATGGATATTTAGCCCACCCCTTGCCGGATATACATCCCAAAAATCAGTTTGATTTGTTTTCTTCAGCCCTAGATTTTAGCACTTTTTTTAAGATTGATTTGTATTCAAGCATATTCTTTTCATACTATTTGAGTACTTAATCAAAGGGCTAAATATTATCAATCAAGTTGATTTTTGTTATGTATATCCAGCAAGTGGTAGCTAAACATCCTGTTGTTAGTGGGCCCAAAAAATGAACTATGTAGGGCCATGAGAGCCCTCTTCATCAACTGCATCCAAATTCCTTTGCATCTAAAATTTTTCCGCGGTGTAGGGTTAATTTTGACTTTTAATTAACACGTGGCATGTTATTATTCGACCCACAATTCCACAACGGGAAAAAACTTCATTTCGCACAATACTTGCATCACACGGTTTCTCAAGAGTAAAACTTCTGTCACAATCGAATTGCAAATCACACAATCACAGCCAATGAGTTCTTGGCGCCTACACCTAAAAGCAAAAGCACATGAGTGCGTTGCACAGCACTTGTGTACGTGCCGAGAACTCGTTGGCTTGTGATTGTATGATTTACAATTTCGTGTGATAGAAGTTTTACTCGTTTCTCAAAAAAAAGTAAAAAAGGTGTCAGGTGATTCAAAGGATCATCAATCAATACATTGTTGGTGGACTACAAGCACTTTTGGAGATGATCTCTGTCGGATCATGTTGTCCCATCGCGCAATGTACGGTATGGATGACTTTACTCGAGTGGAGTAAAACTTGTGTCACAAGACGTTGTGATGGAACACGGTCACAGCACTCAATACGAGCCACGTGGCATACTATCAGAGATCTTTGACCGTATGGATGTTTGACCAGTCCCTCAGTGGACCTACAAACCAAAAATTAGCCTGATTAGTGATTTACAACCTTTGGATTTATGCACCCAAATAACGCTCAATAATGCTCAAATTTCTACCGTTAAAATCAACCCATGAAAATAACTTCAATAGAATCAGTTAGAAATCACTAATCAAGCTGATTTTTTGTGTACCAGTCCAGCGAGGGACTGCCCAAACATCCATACAGTCATTTCCTCTAATAGTATACCACGTGGCTCGTATTGAGTGCTGTTCCGTCACAACATCTTGTGACAAAAGTTTTACTCGAGTGAATAAATCATTGATACAAAAAAAATCCCTCAATGCCACGTGGCATACTCTTTTGGACCTACTGAACCAATAATTTTTAGTCCATTGGATCTCAACACACTATTTCATCCACGAGTGAGTGAACTAGATCTTGGAGGATATGCTTCGAACATGTGTTCTATACTTCAGAGGTGGCTTGGAAGATCACTTGCTGATGATCAAGCCTACAACAACAATTTTCAATCAAGCATTGGTAAGGCGTTGTTCAAGGCTTTGTACAATAGAACGTGTAGATCTCTTATCCACTGGGCAAAGGTAAGAGATTATAGATTACTTGGGCCCAAAATTATTCGGGAGACTACCAAGAAGATCGGTGTTATCGGAAAGTGTCTTCGTAAAGCATAGAGTTGACAAATGAGTTATGCAGATGTTCACATGTAGTTAATAATTAATTATGTGTATTTATTATTAATGCCTAGCTATTGTTGGTTTGGGTCATGTTTATTTTGTTAGTTTATTGGAGCCATTTTAGTGACATTTTAGGCCTTTTTATTTTCTAGTTTGGAGGCCAGTTGATATCCATGGGCCTTAGGCCTATTTCTGCCCATTAGTAACCTATTTTAGGATTTTTTTAGGGTTGATGAATATACTTTTTAAAACAACGAAAATCACTTTTTATTCCCACACAAAATTTAAAAACTCTCTTCTCTCTTTGGAGTTAGGATTTGAAAACCCTTGCCTTTTGGTGGAGTCTCCTACAAACCTTTGATTTTAATCGAGGCAAGTGAAAACTCCTTTAATCATTTATATTCTTGTATTTTGATTGTTATTCTAATTATTTTTGTGAATAGATGAGCATGATTAGGGTTTTGATCTATTATGTAAACATGATCATGGTTTCTTTTTAGTTTTAGCTTTTCTCTTCGTTGATTTGTATGCTAGATATTTTGAGCTATGAATCCATATAGCATATATTTTCAAATCATTTTCTTGTATTTTTCATAGAAACTAGAGTTCTTCATGGTTCTAATGCACTTCGAATCATATTTTTCCGAGTTGTATAGTGAATTTTGCAAGTGTTGTGTTTCTTTTTTGGTTCGTGCAAATGGGTGGACCGTTCTGTGTACTTGTCAGACGGATCTACTGCTCTTCGAGACAGGTAGACCGAACTCTGTCAGGTGTTAGTTGGGTCGACCGGTCGGTTAGAGCAGGTCGACCGATTTGACAAAAAATTGCATATATGATCAGTCTTCTGTTCTGTGTTACTGTACATCCTATAAAGTGTACTTTTTGGACTATTTCCCATAGATGACCACTAATTGATGGTAACGATAATGTTATATGTTAATAAAGCATGATAGTTATTTAGTTAACGACAAATATGTTTTTTTTTTGTAATCAACGACAAATATATTGATATATGTTTATGATGCCGAACATGTTCTTAATTTTTGCAAAAGCTTTTGTCGAAGAGTGCCGTGGGCACCGGCCATTTACTAGTATATAACAAAACAGGACGGGTGTCTCCCCCTCTTATTCAGCTTCATAAAGGATGGCCGAGATCTTATCACACCAAATGGACAGTGGATCTTAGCCACTCACCCCCAATTTTGACAAACGCTTTGTCGATGAGTGCCATGGGCACGAGTCACCTACTATTTACCTACATATAAGGAATGAAATGGGTTGGATTTACATATACCAAGGGTCCGGCTCAGGAGCCCCACTTTATGCCTCGAGAGGGGTGTTACCGTTAAAACGGATTGAAACGGCCAGGGGCAAAAATGGATTTTAATGATTTTAACGGAAAAAGTGGTGTTGAAATTCAAAATTTAAAAATTGAAAATTAAAAAAAAATTTAATTTAACAAAAATTTAATGATTTTCTTATACCTCTCTTATCTTATATGGCTTCAATAATGAGTGGCTGAGATCCACTATGCTTCATATCGATGGCTGAGATTAACTTCCACTCGATTTTGACAAACACTTTGTCGGAAAGTGCCGCGGGCACAGGCCACCCACGCATATATCAAGACAACTCTGTATTATTCTCTTATCTTATCCATCCATCTAATGTGGACGGTTAGATAAAGAGTGGTTGAGATCAAATCCATTGATCTAATGTGGACGGTTAGATTTCAGCCACTCAATCCGCCTCATTTGACCTCAATTTATTCAAAATTTAAATTTCAACACCGTTATTTTTTGTTATTTCTGTTATTTTTCCATTTCTCCCTCTGTACGTTACAATCCGTTATAATGGAAAAAAATGGTAACGCCACAGTCCGTTATACCGTTTGAGTGCCGAAGGCACCCAATTTCTGCAAACGCTTTTGTCGGAGAGTACAATGGGCATGGGCCATTTACTATTCTATATAACAAAACACATTGGCCATCTCCCTACTTATACCTCATCTTATAAGCATCAACAAAGAAGGGCCGAGATCTAATCCTCTCCCAAATGGACGGTGGATCTCCGCCACTCACCTGATTTTGGCAAATTCTTTGTCGAGGAGTGCCGATGGCACGGGGCACCCACCTATAGATAACAAAATGAGAAAGTTGTCTCCCCACTTATACTCCCTCTTATCTGTTTCAACAAAGAAGGGCCGAGATCTTATCCCCCAAATGGACGGTGGATCTCAGCCACACACCTGATTTTGGCAAATGCTTTGACGGGGAGTACTGCCAAGGGCACGGGCCACCCACTATCAATATAACAAGTGACTAGTTTTCTTATACCCCCTCTTATCTTATATGGCTTCAATAATGAGTGGCTGAGATCCACTATGCTTCGTATCAATGGCTGAGATTAACTCCCACCCGATTTTGACAAACACTTTGTCGGAAAGTGCCGCGGGCTGGGCACGGGCCACCCACGCATATAACAAGACAACTCAGCTGTATTTTCTTATCTTATCCATCCATCTAAATTAGACGGTTAGATAAAGAGTGGTTGAGATCAAATCCATCGATCTAATGTGGACGGTTAGATTTCAGCCACTCAATCCGACTAATTTGACCTCAATTTATTCAAAATTTGAATTTCAAGACTGTTATTTTTTGTTATTTCTGTTATTTTCCCATTTCACCCTCTGTACGTTACAATCCGTTATAATAGCTGTTTTAATGGAAAAACGGTAACGCCCTAGTCCGTTATACCGTTTTAGTGCCGAAGGCACCCAATTTTTGCAAACGCTTTTGTCGGAGAGTGCCATGGGCATGGATCATTTACTATTCTATATAACAAAACACATTGGTTGTCTCCCTACTTATGCCTCATCTTATAAGCATCAACAAAGAAGGGCCGAGATCTAATCGTCCCCAAAATGGATGGTGGATCTCCGCCACTCACCTGATTTTGGCAAATTCTTTGGCGAGGAGTGCCGATGGCACGGGGCACCCACTAGTCTATATAACAAAACAGGGAAGTTGTCTCCCAACTTATCCCCCCTCTTATCTGATTCAACAAAGAAGGGTCAAGATCTTATCCCCAAAATGGACGGTGGATCTCAGCCACTCACATCTGATTTTGGTAAATGCTTTGACGGGGAGTGCCGAGGGCACGGGCCACCCACTATCTATATAACAAAACAGGGAAGTTGTCTCCCCACTTATACCCCCTCTTATCTATTTTGACAAAAGACAGCCAAGATTTTTTCTCCCAAAAGACGGTGGATCTCAGGCACTCACACCTGATTTTGGCAAATGCTTTGACGGAGTGCCGAGGGCACGGGCCACCCACTATCAATATAACAAGTGACTGATTTTCTTATACTCCCTCTTATATTATATGACTTTAATAATGAGTGGTTGAGATCCACTATACTTCATATCGATGGCTGAGATTAACTCCCACCCGATTTTGACAAACACTTTGTCAGAAAGTGCCACGGGCATGGGCCACCCACGCATATATCAAGACAACTCAGTTGTATTCTCTTATCTTATCCTTCTATCTAATGTGGACGGTTAGATAAAGAGTGGTTGAGATCAAATCCATCGATCTAATATGGACAGTTAGATTTCAGTCACTCAATCCACCTCATTTGACCTCAATTTATTCAAAATTTGAATTTCAAAACCATTATTTTTTTGTTATTTCTATTATTTTTCAATTTCTCCCTCTGTGTGTTACAATCCATTATAACAGCCGTTATAATGGAAAAAATGGTAATGCCCCAGTCCGTTATACCGTTTGAGTGCCAAAGGCACCTAATTTTTACAAACGCTTTTGTCGGAGAGTGCCGTGGGCACGGGCCATTTACTAGTCTATATAACAAGTGACAGTGGTTGTTTTATACCCAATCTTATCTTATATGGCTTCAATAATGAGTGGCTGAGATCCACTATGCTTCGTATCAATGGCTGAGATAAATTCTCACCCGATTTTGACAAACACTTTGTCGGAGAGTGTTGCAGGCACGGGCCACCCACACATATAGCAAAATAACTCAGTTGTATTCTCTTTTCTTATCCATCCATCTAATGTGGACGGTTAGATAAAGAGTGGTTGAGATCAAATCCATCAATCTAATGTGGACGATTAGATTTCAGCCACTCAATCCGCCTCATTTGACCTCAATTTATTCAAAATTTGAATTTCAACACCATTATTTTTTGTTATTTATGTTATTTTCCCATTTCTCCCCCTGTGTTACAATCCGTTATAACAACTGTTATAATGGAAAATATGGTAACGCCCCAGTCCGTTATACCATTTGAGTGTCGAAGGCACCCAATTTTTGCAAACGCTTTTGTCGGAGAGTGCCGTGGGCACGGGCCATTTACTAGTATATAACAAAACACATCGGTTGTCTCCCCCTCTTATAGGCTTCAAATATCCAAGGGCCCATATCAACCCTTACATAAAATAAAATTTAGGCGGTTGGATTAATTTAGCAGGGAAATTGTCTCCCCACTTATACCCCTCTTATCGGCTTCACAAAGGATGGCCAAGATCTTATCCCCCAAATGGACTATGGATCTCAACCACTCACACCCGATTTTGGGATATGCTTTGTAGGGGAGTGCCGAGGGCACAGGCCACCCACTATACATGTATATAACAAAACAGAGAAGCCGCTTATCCCCCCTCTAATCGGCTTCACAAAGGATGGCCGAGATCTTGTCACCCCAAATGGATGGTGGATCTGAGCCACTCACACCTGATTTTGGCAAACGCTTTGTCAGAGACTGCCATGGGCACAAGCCACCCACTATACATGTATATAACAAAACAGAGAAGCCGCTTATCCCCCCTCTAATCGGCTTCACAAAGGATGGCCGAGATCTTGTCACCCCAAATGGATGGTGGATCTAAGCCACTCACACCCGATTTTGGCAAACACTTTTTCGGAGACTGCCATGGGCACGGGCCACCTACTAGTATATACGAGTCAAACTCATCTACTAAAGGTAACCTAGTGGTTTAAGGCTTGCTGCATGCATCGCTAAATATAGTCAAGATAGCCTACGAAATTTGTAATTTTTTTTTGTTTATTTATTTTTGTGTACTGGATTGCTAGAGACAAGCAATATGTTGGTTGAGGGTGTTGTTAATGTTTATTTTATGCTAAATTTATCTTTTTTATCCGATGCATTATTAATTTTATCATACGTAAAAAACTCAAATTATACGTAAAGTAAAACTTCTCTCTATTATTCCTCATTACGCGTATCTCTATGATTTCAGGATAATATAGAGACATGCATCATGAAGATCTTTAGGAGGATCAACTAGATGTCATCTTAGCCATCCATGCGGCATTTATAGAGCAACACGGGGAAGAAATTATCCAAACAAGGTTTAAATGATGATCAAAGCCCATTAGCAAAGCTTAAGGCCCAAGAAAATAAAGTCAAAAGAAGATGGAAACAATATAATCAAGTGAAGAGACATTAGTCGTTATAATCAAGGAAGAGTCATTGGATCTAGTAAGTTCTTCCTCTCTTATTCTTTATCTAGTCATTTTCTCTTTGTTTTAGTTTTTCTGTTTTTAGATTTGGTTATAATGTTTACCAATCATTATAGAGGCTGACAAACTCAATAACGATCAATTAAACTCCTCCTTCTAAGACTAGGGTTTTGAAGTATTTTCTCTTTTCTTTGTGGATGATTTAATAATGTTACCGTATATCTGATTGGAATGATTTATTTTATTTTGAATTTGGATCATTCTATATGTTTCTTCATCGTTATGAACTCTGCGTATATCGGATGCTTGAATCCATTGTGAATGAGAGCATGAGTGAAATTTTCTTCGTTCTGGTCACTTTTAGAGGTTAAGATTTTAATGCTTTATTTTCCATCCAAATTACATTCTTATATTAATTTTAGATGTGTTTTATCAAATTTAAGAAAAGAGAAGAAAATATGGATTCTCTTGAAACCTTAGATCTCCCTTCTTGCTGTTACATTAATTGCTATATTTTACTCTCTTTTTGCTTATTTTACAAGTTACACTTGCTCCATTCTTTTTAAGTGAAAATTTTGATTGCTAATTATCTCTCTCTTTTCTACTTTCTGCGCTACCAAAGTTCTTGTGCTCACAAGTCAATCCCTGTCCGACCTTGTAAGTGCTACAATATACAACTTGTATACTTGCAACTACATTTTACCCATTGACAGTTGGTTCAATTCTTTGGATCAAAAGTCTGAGCATAACAGCTTGTACACCCAAAAACAATTTTTATCATTGTAAAAAATTCTAGTAATTACAATAGTTGCGCTATTGTCAGGTCAACTAGTCTTTGACTTGACCACAGTAAGGACTGTCCATGTCAGTCGACACGATGAGATGCTCTGACGGTTAGGCTTCTCGGTTGCCCATCGGCAGGACACGAGGATTCGATTGTGGGTACCTAAAATCTACAAGGAATCCTTGTAGTCCACTTATCACTCCTTTACAACTCACAAGGCTCACCTTAATATCTTCTGTATAAGTCTGAGCTGGGGTGATCGAGCTGAGCTAAAGTAACTCGAGGTACATCCGAATGATGTACACACCTTGGCCATTTTTACAGGAGCTTGCACTGAAATAGAACTCCCTGTTATTTCGCCAATCTCTGACCACCCGTTTCATTGTTTCTATGCAGAACCAGCACAATCTCATTCATGGAGAAAAGAGAAGAGAATGGCAAAACCCATCTTCTAGTTTTCAAGTTAAACTCAGGGGTTTTGAAAGAACTTAAAATTCAAGGAAGTGGGTATTGGATAATTTACATTGTTTATCTGGGTTTCATCCATCTTGTCTTTGATATGCATCTCCATGGGATTGAATCCTGTAGACAATTACCTAATAGACCGTGCAGGGCCGGTTCTACCTTAAGGCCATTAAGGCGGTCGCCTAAAGCGCCTTGGTGGGAGAAGGTTCCCAACCCAGGTCTCACTAACCACATGGATTTTAGCCCACCCCTTATTGGATATACAAACCAAAAATCAACCTGATTGATCATCAATAGCCATAGATTTTAGTACTTTTTAGGATATGATTCTAGTCGTTGGATTCGAGCTTGTTTTTTCGGTAATCCAATGGTTTGAAATCATCAATCAAGCCGATTTTTAGTGTGTTTATCCTAAAATCCAATTGTTTGATCCCAATCTTAAATGCCTTAAAAGTAGTTTCAGTCGTTGACGACCTCATCACCGATCATGCCCAAACTGTTAATCCATTGACAAACTACCAAGGTCTGTGGAAGCAGGCTTTGGAGACGGCTCATAGGGTGAATATGGGTGGACCAATGGTTTCGCCTATGAATGATACCCTGGGCGAACTTGGAACCTGATCAGGACTTTTTACTGGACAAGAACCTTGCTGTAGTGAATATTGCGGCTGTCAATTATGTGAAGGGTGGGGCTACCCAGGATATCGCTTCTGATACTGTCTATGGTACTGCCTCAGAGATGAACTCGGCAAGAGATGGAGATCCCAGCAGCAATTTCAACGTGACATGGGAATTCGATGTGGATCCTGGTTTTGAGTATCCGATTCGTATTTTATCAACAAACAGAGACCATTTTTTCCCTTTGAGAGTAGGTTATGGGGTATTTCAAACATTTAGAGAATTTTTTAACCCACCCACACACCACCACCACAATATGAAAAAGCTGACGTACCCCTAAGACTTGGTCCACTATCATTTGACCAGTGTTGACCGAAGTTGACTGCCAAATTTTGTATTAAAGGATGAAAATGCCATTGTCTTCAACCTTAGAACAAGGGTTTGAGTTTGGGCCAAAACCCAAATCCCAAATCAAACATGAAAATAAGAAGAGATTAAAAATAAAAATAAAAACCCATGTTGGTAAACCTAAGATTTTTTTGGTTTTTTGATGAATTAAACAAGGATTGAGAAGAAAAAACCCCCCCATAAAAATAGATAAAATTCATGAAGGAATGAGATTTCTTTTTATGGTTTTTATTGTAGAAGAATGAAAATTTAAAATTGAGAGAACCCATCTTTCCAAAAAAGCTTAAAATCTAAATTGCTCTCTTGTTTTTCATTTTTGTTAATGAAAATTTTAGAACTAAAATTATATACTTTGTGTTTTTCTTAACCTTCGATTTTAAATTGTTGCCAAAGTTGAAGACAATGACATTTTTGTCATTTAATACAAAATTTTGTTCCAAACTTGATTCATATCTTCCTGCAGATCCTATCCTGCAAGGGACTTCACCCCTCTCCTATAGTTCATCCGATTAAAACACGGTATGTCAAAAATTCCCTTATAAGAAACCATGCCAAAGCGCAATTGAGTCAACTTCAATACAACTAAGCTTCCTAAGTACATGCTTTACTGAATACAGGTCATCCAACCTGCACTAACTTAGTCATCGGAGGCCCTTTGCCAGGCTCAATCCCTGTCCCCTGCCACGGAGTAGATCTTCTCTTTTGCAGATCACAACGCATCGATCTAATGAGTGTGAGGTATAGGAAAATCCCTCACACCTACAAAAAAAATAGAGATCTTAAGAAGTTTCCTCACAAACTTCTCATTTAAACTCCTAAATATTATTATAATTTTGTTATTAACCACACGATCCACGTCAACCAGGTTCAATGGGTTGATTCAGACCCATCAAGTATTGTGGACCCGTCAGATTTTATTCACATTTCATGCTTTATCTTTACATATACTGGATCATGCAATTGCATGATCTTTGGAACACGTAATCAAGTAATCTCAACTTAGTGATTTTGAATATTCGTCGATCCCTTCAGATCTTGTTGAGTGCACAATCTACAGCTTTGGTGATATCATCTTACAAACCCCATAGTTCTGTCGATATTGATAACACTGAATCATAAGAACAACAGTCCTTCAGTCATGATACAATGTACAGGAAGTTCTATAGTATGCATTGTCCGCCAATGCACTTTTTGTAGTATCACGCATTCATCAAAGGGGGTTTACAGATACAGTCTTCTTACTTTGCTTCCCTAGAACATCTTTCCAATACCGTCCTTTCGGGGAATAGATTCAGCAATTTCCATTCGACGCCAATTCCCCACCATTGGTTCCATCTGTTCAGCTTTGTCATACAAACCAAGGAGTCCACCGGTGTGTATAAAGAGAACCTTTCTCCCTTCCCAATTTGCTGGATTCTTAATCATGTCCTTCAACATTCCATAGGCAGCCTTTCCACTGAAGAACGTAAAACCAAAGCAAAAAAATTATGTAACATCAAAAGAACATCTCTCATCCATAACAAAAATTCATGAACTGTAAACCAACACACCAAGCCAATGGACACATGCAGACTCGATCTGGTTTCTGCTGTATGACTCACGGCCTGAGTCAAAGGGTATGGGAACAGTTCTGACTATGGGTATGGATCTACATATTGGGTCGGTTCAACCCCAAATCTTAGGGTACATGGTCATGAATAAATATAGCTTAATAAACAATTTTATCTAAAGATTACAATATTTCTTAGTTTCTCTATTCAGTCTTTTTAGATTTTGTTTTTAAATTTTCAGATACGAGAGTTATATCTGGCATGAATCCAGTGCCAATACCCACGTCATGTCCAGTTGACACAGATAAACCACTGGGAGTTGAAGAATTCTGGTATCATAGCTGGTGTGTGCATCCAGCTGATCTGTGTTCCCCTCAGAATTCTGGTATCTCCATGAATCACACAGTTTGAAAGAAAACTGACTAGGCTTACCATTTGCAAGTAGAAAAAAAGAATGTCCCGTGGAAGGTCAGAGCGCAGTGGGAACGACTCAAATCCGGGTTTGCCTCAATTCGTTTCACTTCCTATTGGAGAGAAGTTAACTTTGCAGCGGACCAATGTGCTAAGCTTGCCACTACATTACTGTGTTGCTCTCGGGAGTGGATTGCCGGAAGGCTTTGGTTGAGCTTCCCTTGAGAACTTACTACAGATTCGTTCTCTAGGGGCGATTGAATGTATTTTACATTTCCATTTTGTTTTTGTTTCTTTTTTGGGAATCATGTTAATGCTTGATTTCCCAACCCCTGTTTCTTTTCTCTTTTCTTGTTAATCTATCATCTCACTTGGCAAAAAAACTAGCAAGTAGAAAAAGAGTGAACCACAAACACCTAACCATGTTAAGCATAACAGTGAACAATGTAACTGTCATTTTGAAAGAGAGTTTTCTAATTGAACGAAAGTCAGCTTCTTATGCTTGCAATAAAAAACAGGACGATTGGAGCTACTCCAATGATAAAGTGAATCTATTATTTCAACAGGCCTGCAGGTCAAAAAATTCTGAATCAATGTTTTACGACCGTTTACCATATATGTCGTGTTACTCATTCACTGTACAAAAAAGTCATCTTATATAATAACCATATGATTGGACACAACTGGAAGAACACTGAGAGCCTCCACATGGTTTTAAAATTGACATACGCTGGTCGAAACATCCTAACATATCTCTACTTCCACAGATATGGGAACGAAACATGCTGATTATGCACTCATAAAATTAGTTTTTTTAATTAATATTATTTAAAAGTATTAAGAGTAATATTCGTTTCAGCAATAATAATTATATAGTATTTGTAAAACAGATATGTAATGTCGACTCATTACATATGTTGATAAAATTTAAATATGAGGACCAATGGTCGATTACATTTATAATTGGAATTTTCTAATTAAGACCAAGGGTTACACGCTGCCCAAAATGGAGAAGGCAACTTGAAGCCACATTCTGGGAATATAATCAATAGAAAACCTATCTTAAATCCTACCCAGCTAATCAGATGAGCCTTTCCTTACCTAACCCATCTAAGTATATCTCATTAGCGCATCAGTAGTTGGTGAACCAAAGCCTGATCAACCCCCCTAACTAATTGTTAGAATTTTTAAGTTAAGGGGACAATTAGGAAACATATAGAAATGAGTTATAAGGCACCATGCATATGTAGTGGGATTTCTTTGGTGTCAACTCATGATGATCGGGATCTAATGTACACCTGTAGGTGGATGTGGAGTACTACTTTCTGTGACTAGGACACATTGCACTGCAGACGACAGTCATCTCATATATAATGACCTTGCAAGTGAACTGTCTTGACTCACCCCCAGACATGACCGTTCCAAGTCAACACCAATCCAAAGAATAAAGTCCTACTTGTGGCACAGCCATGGCTGTCTACCGTTCACCTAAGGTTGAACCCTGGGGACACAACTTTCCAAAAAATCCCACTTTACCCAATGAAGTAGATCATCCATCCATAATGCAACCGATCAAACATGCAATACTATGCAGTAAAATAGAAGGTAACAACAAAATGTAAATAATCATGTAAAAAATATCTCACCGAATGAATTGCAAGGCACACAATAAACACTATTTCCATGGGACCGAAACTTATACCGACTAACATTCCCATTTAAACCCTTGCAATCGTGGGAAAGATGTTTGGGAAGTTATTATGCTAAAAGATATGTTTTCTAGTACAAAAATGCAAGATTGACTGGCTTTTACAATGTATAATCAGCTGAAGATACAGAACATATAATTAGAGGCAGAGTATTGTACTGTGTCATATGCTTGCATAAGTGTGGCTACAGGCTTTGCTTAGTAATTGCGGTGTCTCTATTTGTACCCCTGGTCCTTATCGCACAAATAATTCCAGTGATATCAAATTGTGTCCTCGTGTATCATTAGTGGAACAGGCACATTTAGGTGCATTGCCGTTTTACTACTGGAAAATGCTATAAACAGTCAAGATTGCCACACCGCATTTCCCGTCAAAAATGCAATGGGATTATCTTTTTAATAACGTGGTGACTCAACACTGACATCTGTTTCTTGCTAGAAAAGTGATGCTCATTAATTATACCCCATTAGTTTAGGGAGACAGTCAGAGATACAATGTAAAGGTATTTCTTTACATTAATCCTTATCTACCTACTACTCAAGGGCTCACCAGTTATTGTGTGTGTGTGTGTGTGTGTATACATAAATGGATATATAGTTTTAGCCATATGGATAAAAACAGGATTAACCCCGTCACTTTAGTAATTTCTTATTCATGTCCTAGTGAGACATGACTTTTCTCTTCTTGAGGAATGGGAGAACTCATATTTTCTTCATTTTCTGTTTTTTGTTGAGATTCTCATTGAAATGTCATACTATTATATTAATTGCTAATAGATTCATTTACAGAGAGTCGTACTATTTACTATATTTCCATGGTGAATCACTTGTAAGCTTGATCAAGTGCTACTACCCTAATCAACCATTCCCATCCCACACCACCAGCATAAGCACCACCAGAAAAGGTAGTTATACAGAATGATTCAAACAATTAGATATGGGAGTATAGGATTGTGTTGCACCTGTAAACTGGGTCAAGAACAACACCCGTTGCTGCAGCGACTTCTTTCACAAATTTAAGTTCTTCAATGGTGTTCAGGGCATAGCCGAGACCCTTGACCTGTGAAAATTAAGATATCTATTACTTCATGCTCTATTAACAGCAAGAAAGAAAAGCATCAGGATAGTTTTATCAGAAAAACAATGCCATTCTAAATTTTGGAAACCTTAATATGACAACACTGCTACTGATTCTCATTTGTTCATTGGAGTACAAAACAAACTACAATCCATTTAAATATCCCGAATATAGACATCAAATCGTTGGTTAAAATGATTTTTTACCCATTATTGAGCATGAAAAGTTACCATATTGGGGATCATGTAGTTGCTTTTAAGAAAATAAGGAAAAAAGGGAAATCTTAGGTGAAGAAGAAGAAAAAGAATGAGGAAAGAAAATAGGGAGAAATGGAAGTCTTAGGGATGGTGAACCCCCCAACTCTTAGTTGCACAAGAGTGGGTGCATGAGTGAGAGCGAGGAAGGAGGTGTTTTAAGGAAGCCTTAGGGTTTGGAACACTTGGGAAGCATCCATATTATATATATTTATATATATACTCAGCCTTTTTCTGAAACTTCTAACCTATCAAATGTGAGCTTAAAGTTAACGGTGAAAATTGTTAATAACCACTTTACTCTAAAAGCTTAAGCTGCTAAAGGTAGGTGTAACAATGTGGAGGCGTAACAAAGGGTCCATGGGTTCAACAAGAGGCGAAGTGTTGGCCACACATCCAAACAACACCCTTCATCACTTTGCCGAGGACTCGAACCCACGACCTACTAGGGCCTCCCACTCTGATACCATGTTGACAACCACTTTGCTCTAAGAGCTTAAGCTGTTATAGGGAAGCATAACAATGTACCAAAGGGTCCACAGGACCAACAGAGGTGGAGTGCGGGCCACGCAGCCAAATAACACACTCCAACAACAACTCCCCTCAGCACTTCACTCTAAAAGCTTAAGCTGTTAGAGGGAGGCGTAACAGTGTATATCAAAGGGTCCACGAGTCAAACAGAGGCGGAGTGCTGGCCACAGCCAAACAACACTTTAACAACAAAAAAGGATGGTCCAGAATTTTTCAACCTGTAATCCACTTTTCATAAGGCTAGAAAAGTTGGAATGGGCAGAGTTTTGGTGAGGATGATGTCCATGGTGAAGAGATCATCCTCATAAAAATCAGCCTTTAACTCATCTCCATGTGGGCCATATATATATAATTATTTTTATATGCATATTATTTGTCACAGGTATAAATAATGTGATATATTAGTGATTGACAAATTCTGTTTGAAGTTTATAATGGTGTGTAGGGTATATATTTAAATTATTTTAAAAGGATGTACATAAGCATATTATTTGTCATAGGTTTAAATAATATGATAAATTAGTGAATGATAAATTCTGTTTGAAGCTTATAATGTTGTGGTAGGATACATCATCTTCATAACTTCTTAAGTTCTTTTTTTTTAATCGATAACAAAGAGTTATGTATTAAAGTATAAGTAGTTGTACAAAAATGGGGAAAAAGAATTCCCCAATAAGAAAAATATATACAAAGAAACAGGCAAGACCAGAAACAAAGGGCTCATAGGGCTACATCATCAAAGAGAATAGAATCCCAATTGCCCACAAAATCCCCATAAGAAGTACCATGAAACTGCTTCCATATGGACACCCATGGAATGATCCTTCCAATATCCAAGCAAATCTCTAGCACTTGCTGCACTTCTCGACTTTGATCTTCAAAAATGCGATTATTGTGTTCCTCCCACTTACCCCAACAAAGGGAAAAAGGAAAAGTCAAATAAGAGAATCATTGAGATTTGTTTCTGAAATTTACTGTCGAATACTTATTTAATGAATCAAGAGTCTTCTGTCTCAAACAATTCCGCGTTTCTATCATCTTTAGAATTGTGAGTCCGACGCAGCCCAAAACAAAAGTGTGGAAGCACGATTCTAGAGCAAGAGCATCACCCTACATAGGAGTTTCTTAACTATGCCCCCTTCTTTAAATTAGGACATAACAGTAGGTAAGAGAAAATAAGAAAGTACAAGAATACCCAGCATGTTAGTATGAACAAAAAATAATAGAAAAGTTTTTCTGGGGTGTTACACTAGACTTTGTTCCCGGATAAGGTGGGGTTTTCCTGCACGT
Source organism: Euptelea pleiosperma (assembly GCA_035048495.1). Taxonomy (NCBI): domain Eukaryota; kingdom Viridiplantae; phylum Streptophyta; class Magnoliopsida; order Ranunculales; family Eupteleaceae; genus Euptelea; species Euptelea pleiosperma. The sequence goes on from CM068543.1 coordinate 46,344,451, forward strand.
GAAGTGCTAAAATGAGAAATCCATCCATCTGATTGGGCCACATGGACATTACAGTTGGTAAACACGCCCCAATGCCCCCATATGTCACACTATTTCGTCAACAAATGGCAGTTGTCCAATATTTCGTATTTGTTGAGGAATAAAAAATGAAAAGAGAAAAACCAAATATGTTCTCCTTTTGCCATATGAGAAGGGCTCTTTGAGTGAAACTTGCAATGTGAAGAGGGGGTGAGATGGTCAAACAAAGTTGGACACATGGTCAACAACCTTATAGCCACCAAGATGAAATATAAACCCTAATTTATTCTTAGAGTTAGGATTTAAGAATGAGAAAAGAAAGGAAGGGAGAACAGAGAACAGAGAAGAGAGAAGAAAATATTTTAGGAGTGGGAGTCGTTAAAGTGGCTCAACTCCCCTCTGTCTATTTATAGTTTACAACGCAAAGAAATTTGACAAAATTGCCCCTAAATAAATTGAACAATTACTAGTATGCCCTTTTTAACACTCCCTCAAGATGGTACATAGATATTAGTGTAGATATCCCAAACAACGATCAGACGGTGATCCGTGCAACCTATCTATCAGATGGCACCTCGGACTTCAGACAGTGATCCATGCAACTTGTCTATCAGACGGCACCCCGCATGTCAGACGGTGACTCGTGCAACTTATTGTTATGATATACGTAGAAATACGTATTTTATATGTATCAGGGGTAATTCTGTAAATACCCCCTTAGGGGGTATATTTGTCTTTTGTATTTGAGACTTACATAAATAAGATTTATGGAGTCATTGTGACCTAAGCACAATAGACATCATTTCTCCTCTCTCTTCTCTCCTCCAGAAATCTAACCCTAACCCTAATTCTTCAATTCAACTTGGTATCAGAGCCATCTGCCGTCGAGGCTTACCGGAGGTTTTTTTGTGACAAATCAGAGGCAATTCGACGACTGCTGATGTCATTTGACCATACGGCTGACGTCATCAGCTCCATGAACTCGGAAAACAAGGTTTGCTTAAACCTTCACCATTCCATAGAGGGTATTTTTTCCTATTTTTTGATGATTTTTTGAGGATTTTTGGAATCCATTTGAGGAGTTTTTTGGGCATTCATGTTTTTTTGAAAAAATTTAGATTCTAAACCAGCTCGATTCTCGCGCCTTTTATGAACTTTTTTGGGGGTTTTGTTGCATCGATCTAGTCCTCCCCAATCTCCTCTACATGTGGATAGTCTACTCGAGTAGAACCACGAAGAATTGAAGGTTGTGGAACCTTTTCTATCCACTGTACTTACTGCCGGCGACTTTTTGGGCCTTTTTGCCCATCAGCTGGTCTAAAAAAATCCTCCATACGGACTCTAAACCTCATCCTTAGTGGTTTAATAGTCCCGTGAAGCTTTATTACTCCTGCATATTGCTTCCCTCCATCTGGTTCCTAATATCCTACTTTCGGGGTTCGTATGGGCATTAATTGGTTCAAATTCTTTTTTTAATCTTGTTCTTGGTTACTTGGGAGGATTATTGAGTCCAAAAATGCCTATTAGGACCTATTCAAATGATTGTGGGCGCTATATGCCGTGCTTTGATATTCTTTTGCTCTGTGGTATGGTTCTTTAGCCTTATTCTGGGCTTCGAGTGATTATTTGTGATTCTTTGATACTCCGATATCGTCTCGTCGGCCATAGTTCTTCATGGCAGATCCTCCACCTCCTGTGGTCACACCTTTGGTCACTCCGCCTTCCTTGCCTTCTCCTTCAGGGTCAGATGTGAGCACGGACGTTCCCTCCACTGGTATTGGAGACCCTATGGTGCATCACTTGGCCTATGAGAACCCTAGCTTACAGATCACATCAGTAAAGCTAGACGGCAAGAACTATTTGCGTTGAGCTCAGGCAGCACGGTTGTTTATTGGAGGCCGTGGGAAGTTGGGTCACACTACGGGGGATACAGTTGAGCCTCCCAAGACCGATCCATCTTATCGACAGTGGCAGACAGATGATCTTACTGTCATGTCATGGCTCCTCAACTCTATGGAGCCTGATATCAGTGAGAGTTTCTTATTTATGCGCACAGCGCAAGAGGTCTGGGAGATCACTGAGAAGACTTACTCACAGCAGCAGAACACAGGATGGGCATTTCAACTGCGACAGACTATCTCCTACTTTCGACAGGGGGAGAAGTCTCTCTCAGTAATACATTGCTCTTTGTACCTTGTGGCAGGAGCTTGATCATTACTACTCTTATCAGCCTCTCAACCCATCAGAGATTGCTCCCTTTCGTCGATATATAGAAAAGGGTCGGATCTTTGATTTCCTTGCTGGGCTAAATCCGTCTTATGAGCTTGTCCGTGTTCAGATCTTGAGTAGTAGGATGGATCTTCCCTCTCTCAGTGAGGTATATGCCTATCTTGAGAGTGAGGAGAGTAGGCGGATCTCTCTTCAGAGTGAGCATCCCCTTCCAGAGCGATCAGCTCTAGCAGCTACTCCTGCTTATTAGCCTCAGCAGTTACAGCAGCCTTCGAGGGGTCCATCTTCTCAGACTATCTCAACTCCATCTTATGCTCCTACTGGACCTTCTTCTGGGAAGTCTCTGACTAGAGAGAGGCCCAAGTGTGATTTCTGCGGCAAGTTAGGGCATGTGCGTGCCAAGTGTTGGAAGCTACATGGGCGTCCTAGCCAGCCAACCTCATCCAGTGCTCATACAACCAGTGTGGACTCTTCTGTTCCCACTCCGGGACAGTCTCTGGCGAGTCCCCTTCCTTCAGCACCTCCTAGTGGTTTTTCAGCCACAGAGTATGCCAGCCTTCGACGACTACTTCAACAACTTGATGGTCCTTCTGTCACATCATCCACCTCCTTCGCCCAGTTAGGTAACACTAGACCTGCTCATCATGTGGCTCTCCCATCTTCCAGCCCCACTTGGATTATCGATTCAGGGGCTTCAGAACACATTACGGGCTTGTCTTCTTTATTTTCCAGTTATTCAATTTGTTCTGGTCGAGACAAGGTGAGAACAGCTGATGGCACCTTATCTTCTGTGTCTGGGAAAAGGAATATCCTTCCCTCTCCCCAATTGCTTCTTTCATCTGTTTTGCATGTTCCCAGATTTACGTCTAACCTAATTTCTGTTAGTGCTTTGACTAAAACCCTAAACTGTAGTGTCATTTTTTCTCCTACTTCTTTTGTCTTTCAGGACCTAGAGACGAGGAGGACGATTGGCACTGGACATGAAGCTAATGGCCTTTACCTTCTGGATGGACACCTTTCAGAGCCCACAACACTACAGTCCTCTGCTAGTAGTAGTAGTAGTAGTAGGATAGATGTTGTCTTGAACTGGTATGCCCGACTGGGGCATGTCTCTTTTCAGTATTTGGAACTTTTATTTCCTAGTTTGTTTACATCTATTTCTTTTTCTACTTTACACTGTGAGACCTGTGAGCTCTCCAAGCATTGTAGATCCACTTATCCCTCCAGAGGTAATAGAAGTTCTACTCGTTTTGATATTGTGCATTCTGATGTATGGGGTCCTTCCCCCACTACTTCTCTATTTGGCTTTCACTACTTTGTTTCATTTGTTGACAATCATACTCGGTGTACATGGGTTTATCTCATGAAAACCAAAGATGAAGTTCATTCCATCTTTCAAGGTTTTCATAAGATGATCCAAACCCAGTATGGTATCTCCATCAAGGTCCTTCGTACTGACCAAAGTGGAGAATATATGTTTGGGGGTCTCCAACACTACCTTCTTGACCATGGGATTTGTCATCAAAATTCTTGCAGCTACACCCCTCAACAGAATGGTGTAGCTGAGAGAAAAATGAGACACTTGACTGAGGTAGCTCGATCTCTTTTGATTGGCTCTCATGTCCCCAAGACCTATTAGTCAGATGTTGTGTTGACGGCTACTTACTTGACAAACAAGATGCCTTCTCGTGTTCTCAACTTTAAATCTCCTATTCAAGTTCTTTCTCCTGGTTCTCCTCTCTTTTCTGTTCCTCCTCGCATCTTTGGGTGTGTATGCTATGTACATATCCTGGGTCCTCATCGCACTAAACTAGATCCCAAAGCACTCAAGTGTGTCTTTTTCGGTTATTCTTCTACCCATAAAGGGTACAAGTGTTACTATCCTTCCTCTGGGAAGAAGTTTGTGTGTATGGATGTCACCTTCCATGAGGAGCTTTCTTTTTTCTCTCCCACCTCTCTTCAGGGGGAGAGTAGTCATGAAGAGAGGTGTACTGTTCCTCTTCCTGTTATATCTCTATCTCCTCCGCTGGAGTTTGAAAGGTTTCCACCTACTCATACTACTAGTGTGATTGATAGTGTTCCTGGAGCTCAGAAGGAGCTCAAAGTCTATAGCAGAAGGGAGAAAGCCACAGCCGATCCAGTACCAGTGGTTCCTACCTTAGATCCAGGTAATCCTCCACCTCTTTCTATGCCTGTCATTTCTCCTTCTACTGATACTTTTGATCTTCTCATTGCTCTAAGAAAAGGAGTCAGAAGCTGCACTCAGCATCCTCTGAGCCACTTTGTCTCCTATGATGGCTTGTCTCCCTCCTATAAAGCCTTTATCACTTCCCTTTCCACTATTCCTATACCCTCTTCAGTGGCAGAAGGGCTGGCTCAACCTAGATGGAAAGCTGCTATGATAGAGGAAATGAGAGCTCTGGACAAGAATGGGACATGGGAGCTTGTTGACCTACCAAGAGGTAAGAAACCTGTGGGTTGCAGATGGGTGTTCACAGTCAAACACAAGGCAGACGGGTCTGTTGAGAAGTACGAGGCGAGATTAGTAGCCAAGGGGTACACCCAGACCTATGGGATTGACTATGTGGAGACCTTTGCACCTGTGGCAAAGATGAACTCCATCAAGGTGTTGTTGTCAGTGGCAGCAAATCAAGAGTGGCCTTTGCATCAGCTGGATGTAAAGAATGCTTTTCTTCATGGGGACCTACATGAAGAAGTCTACATAGTGCCTCCTCCTGGATTCACTCCACCAGGGCATAATAGCAAGGTGTGTAGACTGAAGAAAGCCCTCTATGGGCTTAAACAATCTCCAAGGGCATGGTTCGAGAGATTCACCCTAGCCGTGAAGAAGTTGGGTTACACTCAAAGTCGGGCCGATCACACCCTATTTGTGAAGCATCAAGGGAAGAACACCGCTGCCCTCATTGTTTATGTTGATGACATCATTCTCACAGGGAATGATGCAGCAGAGGTAGCCAAACTGAAGCTTCAGTTAGCGGAGGAGTTTGAAACCAAAGATCTAGGACCTCTCAAATACTTCCTAGGCATCGAAGTTGCAAGATCCAATCAGGGGATCTTCATCTCTCAGAGGAAGTATGTCTTAGACTTGTTACAAGACTCAGGCAAGTTGGGTACCAAACCAGTGGAAACTCCTATAGAGCAGAATAACCAGCTAGCAAATGCCAATGATGAGCTACTACAGGATGTAAGGAGCTTTCAGAGACTAGTTGGGCGATTGATCTATCTCTCCCAGACTCGACCCGACATTGCCTATGCAGTGAGTGTGATCAGTCAGTATATACACTCACCCAAAGGTGTTCATTTAGAGGCAGCTCATCGAATCTTGAGGTATCTCAAGTCAGCCCCTGGTAGAGGTCTTCTGTTTGAGAAGAATGGCCACATGCGTATAGAGGTTTATACCGATGCAGACTGGGCAGAGGCCAAAGATGATCGGAGATCCACTTCTGGATATTGCACATTTGTTGGGGGCAATTTGGTCACTTGGAGAAGCAAGAAGCAACCCGTTGTCGCCAGATCTAGTGTAGAGGCTGAATTCAGAGCAATGGCTCATGTCTTGTGTGAGATGCTTTGGTTAGAAGTGTTGGTTGCAGAACTTGGTTTCCCAATTTCAAGGTCTGTGAGCTTATATTGTGACAACAAGGCTGCCATCAGCATTGCTCACAATCTCGTTCAGCATGATCGTGCCAAACACATTGAGGTGGACCGACACTTCATTAGAGAGAAGATTATCTCTGGGGCAGTGTGCACCCCATTTGTGAAGACTGATGAACAGGTTGTAGATGTTTTCACGAAGGGAGTTCCCAGTTGGCAACTCCATAAGTGCTTGTCAAGTTGGGCATGAGAGATATCTCTGTACCAACTTGAGGGGGAGTGTTATCATATACGTAGAAATACGTATTTTATATGTATCGGGGGTAGTTCTGTAAATACCTCTTGGGGGGTATATTTGTCTTTTGTATTTGGAACTTACATAAATAAGATTTATGGAGTCATTGTGACCTAAGCACAATAGACATCCTTTCTCCTCTCTCTTCTCTCCTCCAGAAACCTAACCTTAACCCTAATTCTTCAATTCAACTCTTATCTATCAGATGGCACCACGAATGTCAGACACGGTGACCCGTGCAACTTATCTATCAGACAACACCCCGCACGTCAAATGGTGACCTGTGCAACTTGTCTATCAGACAGCACCCCGCATGTTAGACGGTGACCCGTGCAACTTATCTATCAAACAACACCAGCACGTCAGACACGGTGACCCGTGCAACTTATCTATCAGATGGCACCACGAATGTCAGACACGCTTATCTATCAGACAACACCCCGCACGTCAAATGGTGACCTGTGCAACTTGTCTATCAGACAGCACCCCGCATGTTAGACGGTGACCCGTGCAACTTATCTATCAGACAGCACCCCGCACGTCAGACGGTGACCCGTGCAACTTGTCTATCAGACGGCACCCCGCACGTCAGACGGTGACCCGTGCAACTTTTCTATCAAACAACACCCGCACGTCAGACGGTGATCCTTGCAGCCTTTCTATTAGACGGCACCCGCACGGTGTTGTATATTGATGTGCATTCACTCACAAAGTGCCAATTTGGTACTTGCATATGGCGCTAAGATGGTAGTCTTACTCACGCAAGGTTCACATGCCGCTAATAAGGATTCCATTTTTAATACCATGCTAGCTAGTGTCGTGCACTAGCTAGCATATGATTGGCGGGGCAAAGGTATGAGAGGTCGATCAGAGGCAATCTTGTTCGCAAAACCATTGAAACACGTGGGAACGGAATACTCGCATGATTGACTGTTGTCTGGGCAACAAGAGGCACCGTAACATGTCACGTGGTTGATCAAAGGGTCGTAATCAAATATGACAGCGCCACCTCTGATCCACGTGGCATGATACGGATGAACAATAAGAATTAGCAAAGTAATTCCAATCGTGCCCTCTTAACCTTCAACCCTCCACTATAAATAGAGGGGGGTTGAGGGAAAGGAGGAGGATAACGGAGCCAATGTGTTACCCTAATCTTCCACCATGTTCCTTTCTTCTTAGCCTCTCCTCTTCATCTTCCCTCTTTGTGGTCCTTACAACCGTTTAGTCCGCAGAACTCTAGACTCAGATGCCATGGATTCCTCTTTAACATTGCTTCTAGATATGTTGCTTAGTGTTCTAAAGTGATTATCATCAATAAAGAGAATAGATTATCTTTTCCGAGTTCTAGATCTCATTTATCTGTTTACAATTAGTCATGCCCACAAACTTGTATACAATCCCAGACAATCTAGCCTTAGCAATACTTATGGTAATAATGTTTGCTACTTGCTCCTCTAACTTCACAAATGGTGTACAAATTTGGAATGTATTAATGTCAATCAACTTCAATATGATTGGTTCTATGTTGGGTTCTATCGTGATGTATGAGATTATGACATATACTAATTGCTACCTTATTCTCACAATAGAGGCTCGTCGGACTTGGTGCATCAAAACCTAGTTCAATAAGAGCATCCTCAACCAAAGAATCTCACACACACCATGTGTCATAGACCAATACTCAGCCTCAGCACTAGATCTCGCAACCACGGACTATTTCTTACTCCTCCAAGTTACTAGTTACCCCCAACAAATGTATAGTAACCGCAAGTAGATCTACGATCTGTAACCAAACCAACCCAATCTGCATTTGCAAATGCCTCTATCCACAGATGGCCATGCTTGGATATAAAGTGAGTCAGGAGATAGAGTGCGATTATGGGAAGACCCATGGTGCAAAGAGGAGCCGCTAAGAGTCTTATTCCCTTATCTTTGTGGCCTATCGAATCGGAAAGGGGCTACTGTTTTGGAGTGTTGAGTTTCCCGATGGTTCGGGTTCTTGGAATTTTGGCTTTCGTCATAATGCCTATGACTGGGAGCTGGATTGCCTTGCCACTTTCCTACATACGGTTGGTGATAACCCGGTATTATCCTCGGTAAATGATAGGAGAATTTGGAGATAGGATCCGAAGGGCCCATTTTCTGGCAAATCCTTCTATGAGCATTGTTCTACATCAGACAGGAATTTCCCCCAGGTCCTTTTATTTGGAAGGTTCTAGTTCCCTCTAAAGTGAAGTTCTTTACTTGGACTGCTAGCCTAGACAAGATTCAGATGATCGACCATCTGATTAAGGAGGGGATGATTTTTCCGAATCAGTGTGCCCTATGCAAGTCAGCCGCTGAATCAATGGATGATGTATTGATTCATTGTAGCTTCCCTTTGGAGGTGTGGCAGACGTTTTTCTATCTTTGGCGGTTCGTGTCCCCAGAGCATGTGTGGGAGATGATATTAGGTACTTCGGAGACTATCTTTTGTGGGAAAGGAAGACTCCTTTGGAAGATCCTTCCTTTTGCTTTGATGTGGGCAGTTTGGAAGGAAAGGAACTCTAGGATCTTCGAGGGCAAGGAAGCATCTCTTTTGGAAGTGATTTTGCATATCAAAGCTTTGATGTATTTATGGTCCTCCATTACTCCTGAGTTTTTCGAGGTTTTTTTCGTATCTTTTGTATTTAGATGGGATGAGATTATAGGGGATTCCTCCTAGTCTGCATAGAGCGAAAGATCTGCCTCCTTTTGTTTCTTCTTTGGGGATTGGGATTCGTCCCTTTTAATGATATTTTATTAATAAAAAAAAAAGTCTCTCCCTAGCGATGATTTGTATCAAAGTATTATGTAGGCAGCCTCAAGATGAGTTGTCCTTGGCAAATGCATAAACTAACTAACAACACTGACAACATATCCAATGTCGAGACGTGTAAGTGATAGGTAAATCAGCCTCCCTATCAACCTCTTAAAGCACCCAACATCGATCAGAGGTTTCCCATCTTGATCATTCAGACCATGATTTTGCTCAATTGAAGTGTCCACAAGTTTAGCTCCAAGTTTCCCGTCTCTATGAGAAGATCTAGCACATACTTTCTCTGAAAAATAAACATACCTTTCTGTGACATTGCGACTTCAATTATTGTTAGTTACTATCATATCATCTACATAGACAATTAGTGCAATAATACTGTTAGGTATTCGTTTGACAAATAATGTGTGATCAGCTTAACTTTGCACATAGCCCACTTTCTTCAGAGCGCCACTAAGCCTTTCAAACCAAGCCCTGGGAGACTACTTTAAACTGCTTTAACCCATACAATGCCTTTTTTAACCAACATAACTTCCGTTTATTACCTGAAAATTGAAAACTGAAAACAAAGCAGTATACTTCCTCCTGAAGGTCACCATGAAGAAATGCATTCCCTACGTCGAATTGATATTGGGGCCAAGTCTGATTGGCTGCAAATGACAGAATAACTCTTATAGAGTTCATATTTGCTACAGGTAGTCAATCTCGTAATTTTGTGTATAGCCTTTAGCTACATGTCTTGCTTTGTACATTTTGATTGTTCCGCCTCCTTTGTAATTCACCGTAAACATCCATTTACATCAAACATGTTGAGGAAGGTCAACCAACTCCAAGTGTGATTTTTTTTGCTAAAGCTTTCATCTCTTCACACATAGCCTCGCTCCACTTTGGTTGAGATAAAGCAGTTGAAACACTACAAGGTAAGGACACATAAGAAATGGAAGCTATAGATGAACAATACGAAGACAAAAGAATGAGACAAAATAAAATTATAGATAGGAAGTACAATACTATTTGCCTTTACTAATGACAACCGAGAGATCCAAATCATTAACACAGGGAACAGAAGATGTTGCTTCGTTTTGGTCTCCCCCTATCCCCTCTACAAATCCATAGGTGGATCTCTTAGATCCATCAAGTATTGAGGTGTGTGGGTTGATTTTTCCCCCCACATAGTACCGCCGGCGGCTTTTGTTGGGCAAGGAGTGCTGTCCACGCACTACCCTACCTCATGGATCCTCAAGGAATGTCTTCTATGGTCTCTTTGGTGATGTTTGGGTTTTGTTTAGGTGTTGCATGGTGTTCCCCTTGCTCCGTGACTTCTTAGAAGGTGTTGTTTGCCTCAACAGGCCTTTTCTCTCCTTTAAGTGCCCTCAGGTTGGTTCCTAAGTTATTTTTTTTTGGTTAGTTGTGGTTTATTGCGTTTTTGTTACTGCTGGTTGTTCTTTTGGAGCGGTAATGTCGACTTTGAATGAGTCGGGCAAGTCAGATGCGTCCTCCGGGGCTCCCGTTGAGTCCTCCGGTGCTCCCGTGACTACTGTTTCAGCCCCAATGCCATTTGAAAACCCTAGTTTGCAGATCACCACTACCGAGCTGGCTGGAAAAAATTATTTGGAGTGGTCTAGAGCTGCAAAAATGTTTATTGGTGGACGCGGGAAACAAGGGTACATTACTGGGCGATTACAAGCACCCGCCGAAACCAATCCTACATTTGAACAATGGGAGACAGGTAATCTAGCGGTTATGTCATGGCTACTCAATTCTATGGAGTCCCACATTAGTAGAGGATTCATATTTTTTTCCACGGCCAAGGAGATCTGGGATGCAGCAACCCAGACTTATTCGCAGCAGCAGAATGTCGCCCGTGTGTATCAGTTACGCCAGAGCATTGCCACTTTTCGTCAAGGGGATTTGCCCTTGGCGGATTATTTTGCTAGGCTCCGTGGTATGTGGGAAGAACTTGATTATTATCAGGTCTTTACCTCCAAGTGCCCAGAGGATGGTTTACAGTATCAGAAGTTGGTTGAACAAAACTGTACATATGAGTTCCTTGTCGGCCTGAATGCCGATTTTGAGTTAGCCCGTGTTCAGTTACTCAGTTACTCAGTAAAGACGCCTTGCCATCTCTCAATCAGGTATATGCATATGTTCAGAGTAATGACAGCCGCAGAGATATAATGTCTCCTTCTCCTGTTCATGAAAAGTCCGCCTTGGCTGCCTTCCCGCCTGCTTCCAAGCCTCATAAGTCTAAAACCCCGGTCGTCAACGGTGGCAGCAAAGGAGGTCCTCCACCTACTTGTGCTCATTGTGGCAAAAAAGGCGACACCAGGGATCGGTGTTGGAGCTTACATGTTTGTGAGGGGTGTGGTCGTAAAGGCCACATCAAGGATAGATGCTACCATATTCATGGCTGACCACCACAACTACCTGGGACTCTCACTACTGCTCACAGTGCGATTATGGATTCTACACCAGGGTCTCCGCCCACCTATACTGCTGCGCCTCAACCTTCTGCCTCCACAGCACCCTTCTCTAGAGATGAGATAGAGAACTTGCGACTCTTTATGGCCCAACTAGATGGGCCTGCTGCCACTTCTACGTTCGCAAAGTCAGGTATCATCAGCTCTGCCAACCTTGTCTCTGCTTCCGCTTCCACTTCTAGTTCACCCTGGATCATTGATTTAGGAGCTTCAAAGCATATGACCGGTATGTCATCCTCTTTTTCCTCATATTACGTTTGTTCTGGTGCGGATAAAGTCCGCATTGCCGATGGCACCCTTTCCTCTATTTCGGGGAAAGGTCGTGTCACCCTCTTTTCTGGCTTATCTTTATCTTCAGTTCTTCATATTCCCAAATTTGCCACTAACCTATTATCTGTTAATTCTCTTACAAAGAATCTTAACTGTTGTGCAACCTTTTTTTCCTTCTTATTGTGTGTTTCAGGACTTGGCCACGAGGAGGACGATTGGCATTAGACGTGAAGTGGGTGGTCTCTATCTCTTGGATGCGACTCCTACAGCCTCTGCAGCCCTTCAGTCTAGTAATCTTAGCACTAGTGTCAATATATAGCATATTATGTCTTGGCATGCTCGTTTAGGTCATGTTTCCTTTCCTCATTTACGCATGTTATTTCCTGAGTTGTTTAAGTCGGTGTCCATTTCAGATCTTCATTGTGAGGTCTGTGCATTGTCCAAGCATTGTCGAACAACTTTTCCCCCTCGTGGTAATAAAAGTTTATCTATTTTTGACATTGTTCATACTGATGTTTGGGGTCCATCCCCTATTACTTTCTTCTTTGGCTATCGATATTTTGTTTCTTTTGTGGATGATTTTTCTCGCTGCACATGGATATTTGTTATGAAGTCAAAAGATGAGGTTTACTCTATCTTCAAACAGTTTCACAAAATGGTTCTCACTCAGTTTGGAACATGCATTAAAACTCTTCGATCTGATCAAGGCGGAGAGTACATATATGGGGGTTTGCAGACGTACTTGGCCGAACATGGCATTGAACCATCAAAATTCATGTGCCTTCACTCCACAACAGAATGGCGTTGCCGAGCGGAAAAATAGACACTTGTTGGAAGTGGCTCGTGCCCTTCTGTTGTGGTACCATGTTCCTAAAACACATTGGTCTGATGTAGTTCTCCTTGCCGCTCACTTAATCAATCGTATGCCACCTCGATCTCTCCGGTTTCGTACTCCGTACCGCTTGCTGCGTCCTGAGAGTCCTCCTTTTCTGGTTTCCCCAAAGATCTTCGGCTGCGTCTGTTATGTTCACATCCTTGGTCCGAATCGCACCAAGTTGGATCCAAAAGCCTTGAAGTATGTCTTTTTGGGTTACTCTTCGACCCATAAAGGCTATAAATGTTTCCATCCCCCCTCTCATATGCGGTTCATCACCATGGATGTCACCTTTTTGGAGTCGGCCTCTTATTTTCCCAGTGATACTCCTGCCTTTCCTCAGGGGGAGCATCTTAGTCATGAGGAAAGGCATGTCTCATCTAATCCTGTTTCTCTGCCATTGGCAATGGATGCTCTTGACAATGGTCCTAATCCGACCATGATTGACACTATTGACAGGGGTATTGACAAGCAGGGGGAGCTGCAGGTGTACTCAAGGCGTCGTCTGACAGGGAAACAGATTACCACTGAACTCCAGGGCCAACAGTCATCCTCAGAGGATCTAGGTAACCCTACTTCTAGCTTTGTTCCTTCCTCTTCTTGTGATAGTAGCTCTGACCTTCCTATTGCTCTTAGGAAGGGGAAGAGATCTTGTACCCAACATCCAATTGCTAATTTTGTTTCGTATGATAATCTATCTCCGTCATACAAATTCTTTGTTACCTCGTTATCCTCTGTTGCTCTTCCTTCATCTGTGACAGAAGCTCTGAAGCATCCTAGGTGGAAAGAAGCAATATATGAAGAGATGAATGCGTTGAAAAAAAATAGCACGTGGGAATTGGTAGACTTGCCAAGAGGCAAGAAACCCGTTGGATGCAAATGGGTTTACACTGTGAAATGCAAGCCTGATGGTTCAGTGGATCGGTACAAGGCAAGATTGGTGACAAAATGCTACTCTTAGACTTATGGGATAGACTACAATGAGACATTTGCTCCTATAACTAAGCTCAATTCCATCAGGTTTATCCTTTCCCCTGCCGCAAATTAGTCTTGGTTACTATTTTAGCTCGACGTCAAGAATGCTTTCCTTCATGGGGATCTTAAGGAAGAAGTGTATATGCTGCCCCCTCCTGGCTTTCAACTTTCTAGGGATGAACAGAAAGTATGCAAGCTTCAGAAAACTTTGTATGGCTTGAAACAATCACCGAGAGCGTGGTTTGAGCGCTTTAGTGGGGCGGTCAAACGAATGGGGTATAATCAGAGTCAAGCTGATCATACTTTGTTTATCAGACGTGACAGGGAGGCTGTGACGGTTTTGACTGTATATGTCGACAATATCATTGTTACGGGTAATTGTATTGCAGAAATAACCCGGTTGACGGAGTTCTTGGCTTTGGAATTTGAGATCAAGGATCTGGGTACATTGAAGTACTTTCTGGGGATAGAAGTTGCAAGATCCAATAAAGGAATCTTCATCTCACAAAGGAAATATGTGTTGGACCTGCTATAGGATACCAGTATGTTAGGGGCTCGACCTGTTGACACACCCATTGAGGCAAATCATAGACTTGATGGTCAGTCAAGGGAGTCTCTAGAGGATGTGAGTAGCTTTCAGCGATTGGTGGGGAGACTTATATACCTAGCTCATACTCGCCCTGATATTGCATAAGCGGTGAGTGTAGTTAGCCAATACATGCATTCCCCCCGTATTACACATTTGGAAGCCGCATACAGGATTTTGGGGTACTTAAAATCTTCCCCAGGCTGTGGCTTACTATTCAGCCATCAGGGCCACATGCGTGTGGAGGGTTTCACAGATGTTGATTGGGCAGGAGCCCAAGATGATAGCGCTCTACATCAGGATATTGTACTTTTGTGGGAGGAAATTTGGTTACATGGCGAAGTAAAAAACAACAGGTTGTTGCACGTTCGAGTGCCGAAGCTGAGTTCCGATCAATGGCCCATGGGGTCTGTGAGTTACTGTGGCTTAAACTGTTACTTGGAGAACTCGGTTTCCCCATAGAAGGGTTCATGTCATTATACTGTGACAACAAGGCGGCGATAAGTATTGCCCACAACCCGGTTCAACATGACAAGACCAAACACATCGAGGTGGACCGTCACTTTATTCGTGAAAAAGTGACATCGGGAGTGATTTGCACATCCTTCGTTCCTACATCTTATCAGCTAGCAGACATTCTTACGAAAGATGTTGAAGCAGCTCCGTTTACTAAGTGCTTGAGCAAGTTGGGCATGATTGATATCTACGTCCCAACTTGAGGGGGAGTATTGAAAGACCTCTCTATTATTATAGATTGTTTAGTGTCTTTATGGTTTTATTTTCTTACTTATGTAAGGGCCCACACTTATTAATATAAATAAGATTCATTGGGGTGTGTGTAGGGTTAACACACATAACCCCTCTCCTCTCTTCTCTTTCCTCTTTCCCTCTACAGTACAGGACTTGATTTCAACTAGAACAAAATATGACGAATCATTATCCAAGTCCAATGGAATTACTTGTAATGAAGGATCAGTTGTAGGTTTTCTCCTAGTCTAGACTCGTAAATCCTTCTCCTAAATGCATGTACTATCTTGTGAACCAGTAGTACTACCAAAGTGCAGTATGGATGACAAAACATGCATAAAAAGAAGAATAGGGGATCTCTCTTCCATTTCTAGATCACCACTCTCCCCCTTCTGAAGAGAGACCCTATCCAAAGAGAAAAAAGGAACAGATTCAAAGGAAGTAACAGCTGTAGAAACAAATCTCTTCCTTAATCGAGGATGATAGCACTTGTAACCTTTCTGAGAAGATGGATATCCAAGAAAGATACATTTAATGGCATTAGGATCAAGTTTGAGGGACCAGTATTATGAGCATAACACAACCAAAGACTTTGCGAGGAATAAAAGAAAAGGGAACGACCAGAACACAAAAGCTCAAGGGGTGTTTTGAAGTTTAACACCAGTGCAGGCCTTCTGTTAATAAGATAGGATGATGTGAGAATATCTTCAAACCAAAAAGTTTTTAGAACATTCATACCGAAAAGAAGAGCTTGTGAGACTTCAAGGTGTCTATTTTTTTTTTTAACAACACCATTTTGTTGAGGTTTGCTAACACAATAGCCTGGTATTTGATTCCATTTTCAGTAAAATAAGACTGAAGAATAGAATACATCTCCCCCCCCCCATTATCTGAACGAAGAATTTTGATAAATGCATCCAATTGACTACACATCATCTTATGAAAATTCTTAAAAATGGAATAAACTTCATATTTTGACTTCAAAAGATAAACCCACACACTACGAGTACAATCATCCACAAAACTCAAAAAATAACAACCAAACAAAGATGTGGCAAGAGCTAGTCCCCAAAAATCAAAATGAACATGTGCAAAAGGAACATCACATTTATTATTGCTCAAATGATAAGAACGCCAATGTTTTGCAAACTAACAAACTTCACACTGAATATTCAATGCAGAGGAAACAAATGACGTAGCAACTGATAGGACAAATGATTGAGTCAACAATGCCAATGCATCAACTACTTTTTATTAGTACTACTAGAACTACTAGATTGATGGGTAACATGGATGGATGGGATATCCTCAAGAAAGTATAAGCCATTGGCTTATAAATAGGCAAAGGGGAGCTGGGCCACTTTAACGTCTCACACTCCTAAAATCTTTTCTTCTTTCTTCCTTTCTTTTCTCATTATCCAACCCTAATCCTAAGAATAAATTAGGGTTTATATTTTATCTTGGTATTTGAGCCTAAACAAACCACGTGGATTTTTCTAGGATTTAGCGTCACGCGAACAGTGCTCTGTAAAAAGAAGAGTGAAGAAAAGATTTTAGAAGTAGGAGACGTCAAAGCAACCCAGCTCCCCTTTGTCAATTTATACTTTATAATAAAATGGAAAATGACAAAATCCCCCCCTACATAAACTGAACAATTATACGTATGCCCGTTTCAGCATGTCACATGTAAAAAACTTGCCTTATTAGAAAATGGAGTTGGTGTGACACCCAGAATACCAGTCCCCGTAAAATAAACAACTCTGATATCAAACTATAACAAGATTAGACAAACTATAAAACTAAATCTTCCTCGTCAAGAACTCTCACCTTTTACTATAAATAGGACTAAAATAGAGCTATCAAACTATAATAGCCTCAAGCATGGAAATAAATTTACCAAAAAAAAAGAGAGAGAATATAATACACAACATATGTTGAAGAACATGGCAATCCTTGTTAATTGAATACTCTGCTCACATCTTGAATGTTGACTATATCGCGTGAGCTAACACCTGCTTGTACTCCATCAAGTAGGCCTTGAACATAATCATAGAAGTAATCGGGGTCATCACAAACAGAGAATGCATGAACCTGTAGTACCAAGAACTCATCAGGGAAGTCAATTTTTGAGTTAAAGAGAGTCATGGAGCAACTACAGAGCAGAACTACACATACTTTTGCCTTCAACTTACTCAGCCATGATCCCAATGACAGACCAGCAGTGGTCCCCCCGCTAGACTCACAAAAGACAAACATAAAATGGTTTAGGCTACTTTTACATAAGCCCTCAACATAATCTTTATGTAATGATAGAACCAAAAACTCCACCATGAACAAATAATTTTGATACAAAGTCTTCAAATCTCAGCCGAGTCATAATTTTTATACAAAGTTCTAAAGTCTCAACCAAGTTGGTGCCAACTCCACCAAGTTATCACAGTTTGAAGGAGTTCTGTTAAATTGCTACATAAGCGACTCAGCTGAGTTGGTACCAAGCTATAAGGAAATTGACACCAAGTCAGCCAGGTGGGTTTTGATGCAACCAAGTTCTATTGGCTTCTGTGGCCAAGTTGCTCAGCGCAACCAAGATTAAAGTTCCTTGTACGGATATAGATATTAATGAAAGATGCCTGAGAAAGTGAGAAGGGATTGAACAAATTCATAAAGAATAAAAGCCCAAACAACTTTTAACTTCCATCTATCAAAAATGGTCCCACAATATTTATCATCTGGAAGGCAAGCCAACAATATTTATCAAAATTGTCCAACTTTCAACTTTTAAAACAAAGGGAAAATACCATTTTTCCCTTTATTTTGAAAGTTAATAAAATGAATATTCATGCTAAACTTCCTGGTCTCTACACATAGAGACCAGATGATTAGGCTTGCAGGTTGCTAATCACAGTAAGATGATTAGGCTTGCAGGTTGCTCATCACAGTAAAAAAGCAGGGCACTTGAGTTAAGAAGTTAGATGCAAGTCAGCTTTGGAGTTTGAAACAACTGAAAAGAGCGAGACCTGCCGCATGCTACAATGATGTCATCAAATCCTATTTTGCCAGACCCAATCTGAAGTTGCTGTTCAATCTCCCTAGTTGCTTCAATGTAGCCCCTGAAAAAATGAAAAGGGCTGGTATATAATCTTCATGTTGTATTTGAAATAGAAGTATCAGTTGTATATTCAATCCAAGAATACAGGCATGTTCTAAGCTGAATGAAGAACTTCAAGATTAAAATTTTAGGGGTAAAAGGTCTCACAGAAGTAAAACCATGCATTCAATATTATGAAAGCGCTTCCAACCTTGGAGCCCTTATTTCACTAAAGAGCTTATTAAAATACTCAGATAATGCATTATTAAAACAGGAAAGCTGGAAACACACACACGTGGGCACAATGTAGAATGAGTTCTGAGACATACTCATATGACACCAATTTAGGTTGAGCAATATAAATGATTCACTAAAGTAAATTATACAAACTGATTTAACTGACAAACACAAGAAGTGAGCCCCCAAAAAAACCGAAGATTTCAGTAGCAACATATCAAACCTCGAAATTTTGAGAAGAGAAACCTAGAAAAAGAAGACTTGCATCTGCTCCATTCAATTACATTCATGGTTCCAAATCTCATTCCGTCTCATTTCTTCTCAGCCAAGATGTCTCGTTCTGATAGTGTACTGAGACAATACATAAGGAAATGTATCATCTTGTGCCAAAAGCTTAATATAATTACTAAATTAGTTTAAAAACTTATTTTCAAGGTATTTATGTTTTTTATAACACATATAAGTGCTAAAAAATAAATTTGTAGCCCAATTAAGCATTAAAGAATGGTTTAATCGTTTCAAGATAAACATTGTTTTTTCCATTGTCTTGTTTAATCTTCAGTCGAGACATATCGTTCCATCAACTTACCAAGACAATGAGACGAAACGATATTTTAAAACTTGATTACATTTGAAGAATTCACTCAATTTACATTTAGAGTACAAAACCAAGCAATATATACCTCTGAGGCATCCCTCGGTTAAAACCCTCGCAGCATTTCCTAAACCAACAAAATACAAAATAAAAGACTAGAATTCTCACAATCATTGTGAAATAACCTTCCATTCCAAATGGCCCAACTTCCAATGCTGCAGCCATAAAATTTGATTTCCAAATTCTAGTAGTGGGTGCAAACTAGACACCAGAATGCCGGGTGGATTCTAGTAAAGCTACCCATACTTCAACCCAATCAGAAATTAAAAAAAAAAAATTTATGAGCAGCAATAACCCAAAGGAATCACTTATCAAAACAAAAAATAACCCAAAGGAATCAAGTGTTGTCAGGGTGTACCTTTTATGTTATAAGGGACCCCTTTATATTGTAAGGGCATTTTAGTCCATGTAAAGTTTTTACATAAATTAGAAGTTTAGAGTCATATGACACACACATGCTCTCCAACCCTTTCTCCTCTCTTCCTCTCTCTCTCTCTTCTTCCTTGCTTGAAACCCGAAACCCCAAATTCAACTACAAGAACTGCCCCTCCAGTGCAGTTAAAAGACTCAATTCCTCTCTTTCATTCCCTTTTGGGAGAATAAATCCAAGAACCTCAATAGTTCTTAAGATCCCAAATTTCATTAACCCGAAAAACTCTTTAAAGTGTGATTATTACATTGGACAAACTTTTCAAAAGATAGAAGGTATGGTACCCCAAGAATGTTCTCCAGATTACAAGCTACCTAACAGATCAAATATGCAAGAGCTTTACATCAAGAGAAGCCAGATTATGTATATCAAAACAAATCCCAACATTATCATAACTAATACCGAAACATGGCAATGGCTGAAATACAAGTGAGAGAACCAAATATTAAGTAGCCTATGTTGCGGAAAAAAAAAAAATTAGAGAGTGAAGTTTAAAAAAATATGGCACAGAGAAGTTTAAGACATCATTAACCCCTATCTCACCAGGTTCCCAGTGAGTTCGATCCACCAACAGGAATGACATATGGTTTTCTCCCTTCATTTACTAACCTCTCTTTTAGCAAATTAGTAAGAGCCTGAAACAAAAAAAAAAGGATGGTATAGTTATAAGTCTTTGAAATGGAAAAGAGAAGCAATTTAGTAACACTAAAAAATGGGAAATAGGTAAACAACATCAATATCACACCACTAGCTAACTCACTCAAATATTTCTGACAGACACACCCACCCTAAGCTGGTAGCACGTGCAATGCACTAAGAGCTTGTTGTCAAATGTGCCCGTCAAATTCTTTGTTGACTACAGTCTACATCTCCTACAAGCAAGGTTTAAAATTTCGTTTCAGAGGAATGTCTCTGTCAAGTGAAAAACCAAGACAAACTCCGAAACGAAACGAAACATTCACAACACATTGAAAAAACGAAATTTCCGAAACATTACGAAATATTATTCAAAATCATTAAATTATATTTTTTATTTATTTTTATTTTTTTGGATTGTATCGGATTGTCTCGGCAAAACAAACCGAAACATTCCGAAACGAAACGAAATGAAACATACAAAACATTACGAAACATTCCGAAATTTTAAACCATGCCTACAAGGTATTTCCCTTCTTACTGTGACCAGGGAAAGATCATAATATCAGTTCTTAAGGAGTATTGAAACTTTCAATTTCAGCTCGAATGAAGGAGGTATCATATTATTTTTACAATTCATGTTGCTTACAGATAGTGGTAATATAACACAAAAATCCTAAAATTTATTATTCATCTCCTTATGTCCTCCCTTTGAACTCCTTTTGTATCTATTCTGCTATTCCGATGGTTGTATTTATCCAAGGTCTAAAATCTTAGTCTCGTTCAGCGTATCAGTAAGCTGATGGAACTAGAGGTCTCAAACAGGATGAAACAATACTGGGAAAAAAAAGGATCTGCCTCGATATGCAAAGATACAATGATACATTACACTAAACTATTTTTTAATACTTAATTAAGCTAAAAATAAGATGTTTAGTGAAATTACTACTTTTTACTAAAAAATCATTTAATTGATTCAATTCAACTAATTGTTTTGGTACAAGACAACGCATGCCCCTATTATTGTAACAATACCTTGCTAGAACAAGATAGAACAAGACAAAATGATACTTTAAAGTTTAAACCATGCACTTATCATACTCTGTGATCATTCTCCAATAACTCCACCTAGTGAGTCTACCCTTGCCTTTATCAACTTCTCCAATCGACATAATGGTGTGCTGACCCCAATGGTTCTTTTAATCATTTCATTATTAAAATAGATTGGCCCACTTGTCAGTGTAATTTATTTATTTAGTTGTTTTTGATAAATGTAAAAAATAGAACATTCTCTATATACATATTGTTTCTATTTACACCATCCTTAACTCACGTATCCATCATCTCATTGGCCCCTCTAAGGGCGTGACATAAAATCAATGTGCAACCTCTTACAGGCTTTTTGATGTGATCAACAGTATTGGAAAGCTTCCAAGGGCTGTCTTCTACAGCTCGAACCCATCCAATCGCATTTGCCAAATGGGTATATTTATCCAAACCTTGATACTATTTCTTCCATCCTATGTAACAAGGACACTGACATGGGTGTCGGCGTCTGACACGGATACGAGGTGTCCGACACGGCAACCTAAAAAATTGGATACGTATAGACACGTCCGTACATATCTTTATTAAAATATATTAACATATATGAATGCTTAAAAGTATTAATAAAATAACAAAAAGTAGAAAATTTTTATTAGTTTGTTATTGTATGGAGGATGGAACACACCAACCCGCGTTTAAAAATCAATGTTATATTAAAAATTACTAAAACAAGTGGCGACATAGCCATAAGTGTCCAAATATGTGTCGGGAAGTGTCGACACGCGTGTCCGGGTGTCGAGGTGTCCGACACGGCAAAAAACCCTAAAAGTGGAGTGTCCTTGTTACATAGCTTCCATCTATGCAGTAGGCTGAGGTACCATTAGATTATTTTAGTTTCTCCTACATTGCCACTTCGCATCTCCCATTTACTCGCCTTTTTTGAAACTACACGGCTAACCCCCTCCATGTGGTAAAGCATAGGCTGCTAAACCTATGCTAAAATGCCCCACCTCTAATATGACTACTGAAGATATGTCTATTACATCCCCTAAACCTCTTATTATACGTCCTCTGACGAGCATCGGGTTCATTATTAAATTTTTTATCTCTTTGGCTACTAGTTGCAACGTATTGATCGTTGACGATGTGTCTCCCACATCACTGGTAGTTTATCCATTTGCTTAAAATGGAGGAGGATCTGGTGGAGCATTTCCTCCATCTCTCTATCTTAATAATAACATCAAACCAGTTTATATAGTATCCATTATGGGCTTAGACAAGAAGATACTCTCTCCCATTTTTCTTGACAATTGTTGTAGACACTGTTAGGCACATGGCATCCATGCATTTTTCGAAATCTTGTTCTATCTCAGCCGAGATGGCTCATTCCAATAGAGTACTGACTACCGAGAGTGTCAAAAACCTAATTTAATTACTAAAACTAGTTTATAACCTTCTCCGAAAATGGAAGTGCGCTCCTATGCACTCCGGCTTGAAAGCCTCCGTTTGCTGGGCTGCAAATGAGGAATCCTATGTCCAAGGTAAAATGTGGAGGTTTCCCTTACTTTGACTTTTCCATAACAGGTCCAAGTCAAATAGCAATGATTCGAAACACTTCTTTTTACACCATTTCAAAAACCCAAAGATTATTTATTGAGCTATAGCATGTGCACAAAGCATAGTATATCCAAGGTGTAGACATGATGACATCACGTCCTCACATAGGACGTACCATAGGAAGAGGAGAACTAAGCCTATACCCTTGTATTTATACTTTGATGACTATGTGGGCCCCAGTTCAAGTTCTCCATGATTTATGGGAGCAGAAGACAATACATGCATGTGCATCATGAAGACTCTGCATTGGAAAGATGCACGTGGGCTGCGTAGGGAGTTTTTAGAGAGATTTATTGCTTTTTTAGGCTTATTTTATCAAACTCTTTTGGTGTAATTTGCATATTATGATTGATAAATGAATGAATAAAGTTGAGAAATCACTTATGGAATGAATCCATCCTTCCTTGGTGCGAATTCAAGCTATTTTGGTGTGCGGCCAAAGGTATTTCTCTCTCTCTTCTCTTTTCTTCACCTATTTTTCCTTTTTGTGAGCACTTTTTGCTCAGAAATTCTAACCGTACCATCTAGAATCCTAACCCTAGATTTTTGGGTTTTTGTTCTGGGCCACCCTAACCATGTCGCCCTCCTCCCTTACCATTATAGTGCCCTACAGCACCTGTATTGGGTGCATTTGGTGCCTACGGCTACACCTGGGAGCAGTTTTCCCTTGTTCATCCCAAAAACCCTAAAATACACCCAGGCACATCCCTATACCCCTACACCCACACGTCACCCTCCATAGGCCTCTCTATAATAGGTGGCAACATCAACCCCTCCCCCCTTCTCAAACCCTAATTTTCAATAGTTCTCCTTTTACCTGAATTTCAGCTAAAAAAGCTGATAATTGTCAAAAAGCCTTGAAACTTGCTAGAAACCTTACTGAACCTTAAATAGATTATTTTATCTTGCAAAAGGAATTAAGTGAGCATACAAGTGTTGGGTTTTTATCTGAAAAATGAATTAAATGACCGTACAAGTTTTTGTTGAATCCCAGCTAGTGGAAGTCTTTACTTCCATTGGGCCCTTCAATCGATAATTGAGGGTTTTTCATTGCTTGGTTGTGATTTTTAGCCTTAGAATAATTAGTTTAATAATTTGCTATAATTTTAAGTATTTGTGATATAATGTTAGATTTGTTTTTTACTTTTTATTACTTGTGGTAATTTATCTCTGATCTCTACACATCATTTACGCTAACTATCATCAATCCTGCATCAAGACACCTCGGAACTGCTACACACAGCATAGATGTGTGGTATGAATTCCCTAGGCCTCAGGCGGGCGATATAATTCACCATATCTATTTCCTCTTGTCCATAAAGAGTCACTTGCCATCATTTTGGTCATAATAAGAGGGTAGCGTGTGGTATTGATGCGGAGAATGATCACATGGAGGACATTGCATGTGTAATGAGTTCAGTGCAACAACCTTAATCATGCACCTTAGCCTCTTGCGCAAATGGGTTCCCTGAGGGAACATGAGTTAGACAATAATTTTGCAAAGATGTGAATCCAGATTGACAATTTGATGGTTGGTGCTTATTCCTCCCTAGTCACTATTATTAGATATACGGTATACCCATGGTTCAAAATTTCGTAATGTTTCGTACGTTTCGAAATGTTTCATTTCGTTTCGTCATGTTTCAGTTTGTTTCGCCGAGACAATCCGAAACAATCCAAAAAATAAAAAATATGATTTCATGATTTTGGAAATATTTCGAAATGTTTCGTAATGTTTCACAATGGTTCGTAATGATTCGGGAATGTTTCAAAATTTTTATTTTTTCACCATTTTTTCAATGTTTCGTTTCGTTTCGTTTCAGAGTTTGTCTCAGTTTTTCACTTGACCGAGACATTACACCGAAACGAAATTTTAAACCTTGGATATACCACACTTCCATAGTTAGAGAGTTCCACATTCCTAGCAGCAAAATTGGAGAAATTCAAAAAGATTCTCTAGCATTGGCTCCTCCAATGTCAAAAAGATCCACCTGGTGGACTAGAATATTGTTTTCACCCTAAGAAGGATAAAGATTCAAGAATTAGAAATATAAGCCTTCAATTTCATTCTCATGGTCATGGATAATGTTAGTGGAAAATTGACATTGATGACAAAGAAATTTGGTTTTAAATTCTCGAAGCTAAGTATAAAAAATGCAACCACCATATTCATAATTGAAATGGTTCCACCCCTTAGGATAGCGAGAAATTTATTTTCTACGAGTTCTACAAAAGTATCCTTGAGTTATGCGTAATTGTTTTCTGTTGGACTGATATTTGGTGTTGGCATGTCCTCTATTTGAATGATGTCATCTATTTTCAAGGACAATTTGTACAAGTTTAATAACATTATCATTTGTAATTGCATTATTAGAGGTCTATCAGTTCGAACTAGCTGTAGTTATTATGTCATTATCATTAACACTTGATGACATGTTGGACCCTCATGGTATTGTAAAGGGCAAATTGGTCCACTCTCCTATCCCTTGGGGCATTTGCATAGTCAATCACTTTATAACTCGGAATTGTGTTACCCGAACACTTCAAAATGTCATCCTCGTGTTGGACACTTCATTTTGTAAGTGTAAATGCCGTGTCCATTACATATCCTGGTCGTGTCTCAACCATATCTTAGTAACATAGCTCGGAAATATAATTTAGACAATGACACTTCTGTCAATGTCAGACACAGACAGGAGGCATCAGACATGTTAGCCCACCAAAACTCTAAAGAGAAAAAAAAACAAAGTCAAACAGAGACATAAAGTGTCGACATGGTAGCCCCATAAAAGAGAACACATAAATCATCTATCCAACCATTTTATGGTAATATTGGAGGCTATGTAGTTAAGGCACACTGAGGGGCGCGCCTAAGGCGCAAGGCACACCTAAAGCGCCTTAGAAGGAACAAGGCAAGGCACGTTTCACAAGACGCGTGCCTTATGCTCAAGTCAATGCGCCTCATACCAGGCTTCAGGCGCATCAGACGCGCGCCTCACTAAAATACATGTTTTTGTAAAAATTATGTACTTTGGCCTATTATATTAATTTGTTGCAACTCAATATTTGTTGTTACATGCTATTGTTTCTTTTTTTACATGTAATGTTGTTAAGAAGGCTAACACATCTGATGATGATGATGATGATGGGGATAAAGCCAATGATTATATTTTAGATGATGACAATGTTAACTAAAACTAACTGTGGGCTATTTGAGATTTTGGACATCTGCTATCTTTAATGTTTTATGGCTTTTTGATTACTTATTTTGTATTTAGATAATGACAATGTTAACTATAACTATTTTTGGGTTACTTGAGATTTTGGACATTTGCTATCTTTTATGTTTTAGCCTAATGATTACCTGTTTTGTTATTTTATGATGTTATTTTTCTTTATTTTTTTATTATTTCTTATATTTATTATTATAATTTTTAATATTGTGCCTCGCTTTAGTTAGGTGCATGCATCGCCTTGCACCTTGCGCCCTTAACTACCTGGATTGGAGGATATACATTAAGAGCACATAGTTGATCTACGAATGCTCCAAACAAAAGGAATAATAAATTGAGGTATGGTATGGTCCTAACAGCTGTATCAACTTCTATGTTGTAATAAAAGCTTCATTAGTAAATCTTACACCAATTGTCCTAGTTACACTTTTAAACCTACACAAATATTAGAGCAGAGAGAGGGAATGTTTGGAAAGACAAACCACACTCCCAATTTTTGCATATTCTTCTTTGGAGACAAGTTCAACATGTGCTCCCACTAAACGCTCAACAAGGAGGTTGCCTATCAATCCAGGATCTTTGTCCACAAGAACCTGCAAAAAATTCATAAAGCAATTCAAGCAACCAACTTACTTCAGATAGCAAACACATGATTTATCCAAACAGGGGAGGAAAAGAAAAACAAAAGATTAACCTTGGAGGTACGTAGTATGAGATAACAATCTAGATTCAAGTACTTTGCAGCTATGGCGGTTGCACGGCAGTGGTTGCTTTGGATGCCTCCTATGGTTATAATACAGTCTGCACCTTGTGCTATGGCATCTGCCATCAAGAATTCCAGTTTCCTGACTTTGTTACCACTCAATTGCATTCCTGAAAGGTCGTCACGCTATATAATTCAAGATTCTTTTGTCAGTGTAAACCAGAAGAAGGATAAACGAAAAAGGAAATCTAAGGGACCCATCTGGAAGACCGTAAAAGAATGATCTACTAAAAGTATACTGCAACAAATGCTGCACATGCAGCTAGGGTGGAACCATCCTTTAAAGGGGCCGTCTGGGACATCGCCTACTTGAAAAATAGACCTGATTGGATGATTGGACCCAATTGATCTATATCATATTCTTAAGAGTGATCATAAAAATAGGTGAACGGTCTACAAGAAAAACAAACCCACTGGTTACAATCATTGGGTTGGCCAATCTTTTCCGGAAGTATGCTCATGGTAATAAATATCGTTATGGACTTATGGTAGTGCGTATCGGTGACCCCAAAAAATGATATGTATCAATAAATTTTGTATTGTATCATATGATAAATTAGAATAAATTATGATAACTGCTCCTACGTATTGTATTGCAACCTTTAGAAAACAATGTGTATCACAATAAATTACGATATGTATCAGTATTTAATACGATGAGTACAATATTGATTAGACTCTCTTTGCCTCTACCTGAAAGTTGTCATAGTTTCCTCTAGGCGGGATATCATTTAAAAATATGGAGTCGGTAACAGAAGAAAAAGGAAGCAGATGCCTGATTACAGACAAAAGATGCATGAAATTCAAAACTAAATAAAGCTACAAGTTACCTTTATCCACAATTCCATGTTTTTCGGCAAATTAGGAAGATTCCATTTGTGGATTGGAGTAGGTAGCTGACAACCAAAAAAAAACTCAAAGTGAAATAAGAAACAACACTAAAAACAGCATGAAAGATGATTTGCATTAATCAAACTCTCATATATAACGAATGCATATTACAAATCAAATTAAAAACCTTAAAATAGATCAATGAGTTGGAAATCATACATAATAAAATCTCAGTATTGAGATCCCTCGGCCTTGGCCTAACTCAGGTTGACTCTATTTAGGGTGCATTGTATGCATACGGAGTTTGAGTGTGCAAGTCAATGTTCATGTTAGGTTTTTTATTAGTAGTCATGTAGTATGCATATGGAATTAGGAATGTGTGTGCGTCACATGTCAGCGTTTGGTTCCAGTTAGTAGCCATGATGTTAGGGGGTTACAAACAGAGTAATTGGTTTATAGGGTTACATCTTTTTGGTAAGTGACTTTTAGGATTTTGGGGGGTTTAAGGAGAATGGAAGGGAAGAGAGACAAGTGTATACATCTCATTACCCAAAAGTTTAAATTTCTTACGATTTGTGAATTTGTAGGAGGATGTCCCACTCAAAGAGGACAATTGAGGGTGTGTTTGTTTAATTCTCTTTTACATAAAAAAGATCATAACAGCTTGGTATCAAAGCATCTCTCTTAGCTTGTGGCAGATGGCACTCGAAGCCTTGACAAGGTGAATTTTGATCCGAGAATGACGATGCAGAATATTTCAGCCTTTAATTCGAAATATGATCTTCTATAACAAGGGTTTTCACCAGGCCCTGACAAGGATTTGACAGCCAATCGTCTGTGAATAAATCCAGCTCGGGTTAGTCTATCAGAAAACTCGCATGGTGCAGATTGACATTTCATGATTCGACAAAGACAATCCTGTAATTTGGGTTTACCGAGCTAAGCAATTTTTTAAAATTTAATCAGATACATGACAATGAAAATGATAACCTAGCACAATTTCTGTTATCAAATACGTATTTAGCATATTTGGCCGTTCTGTAAATACCCCTTGATGTGAGGGGTGTACTTGTCTTTTGTAATGTCCCTTTTATATAAATAAGATTTATGGAGTCATGTGCTACACACGACATCTTTCTCTCCTTTCTCTTCTCTCTTCTCTCTCACCTCTAACCTAAGCTTAACCCTAAAACCTACATTTCAACTTGGTATCAGAGCCAACCATCATCAACACCACCCGCCGGAGTACATCGGGAGAGGAACCAAAGGCAATCTGAAGACTGCCGACATCATCAGGCCGTATGGCTGACATCATCAGCCGTACAGACACGTATATCGAGGTATCCCAAAAACCCTACCACTTGATAGATCGTGTTTTTCCATTAATTCTAGACTCTAGTAATTTTTGGGGGCTTTCTTGATGATTTTAAGACCCATCTTCTCTAGAAATTCGATTTTTCTTATTGCTTGAACTAACCTCATTTTGTTTTTTGTGAGATTTGTTGAGGCATTTTATCTGTTCGTTTTACCTCCTTACACTCATAGGGAGCTTTTAAATCCATTCTCAAGGGATTTGGAGGTAGATAGAAGAATCGTTGAAGAGTTTTCTCCCCTATAGTTGCTGTCAATAGCCTTTTTTGGCCTTTTTGGACTATTGGTTGGGTATTAAACCCACTTATCTATTCCATCTTTGGTTCTTAAACCTTTCTAAGGTCCTTGTGAGGGGAGTGGAAGGATTTGTCGTCCCCTAAGTGCTGCCGGTGAATTTTTGGGGGAATTTTTTGGCTATCGGTTGAGTTTTTTTGCCATCCAACTCTGTTCCAGCCCTCCTTGTATATGGGTCCTATGGTGCTTCAATCTATTGGTGGGCTGTAGCTAAGCCTCTTCGGGTTCATTACGGCTTCCTCAGGGTCATCTTGACTATGCTATAGTCTTTTTTGGAGCTTTTTTATGATTGATTTGGCCTCTGTTCTTGCCTAGTATGTTTTCTTGGCACTCCATCGACTTGATTCATTATGGAAACTCCGCCACCTCCTTCGGATATTCCCTCAGAATCCAATATGAGCACGGAAGCCACCTCCAGTAGAGCAGGAGGGTCTATGGGGCATCAATTGGCGTACAAGAACCTCGGATTGCAGATTACTTCCATGAAACTAGACGACAAGAATTATTTTTGGAGTGGGCACAGGCTGCCCGGTTGTTTATTAGAGGTTGTGGGAAGTTGGGCCATGTTACTGAGGATACAGTTGAGCTTGCTAAGACTGATCCCACGTATCGACAATGGGAGACTGATGACCTTATAGTTATGTCATGGACTCATGGCTCCTCAACTCTATGCAGCATGATATCAGTAGGAGCTTCCTCTTTATGAGCATGGCCCAGGAGGTTTGGCAGACGACTAAGAAGACCTATTCCCAGCAACAGAACACTGGTAGGGCCTTCCAATTGAAGTAGAGTATCTCCCGTTTCTGGCAGGGGGAGAAGTCCATTGCTGAGTACTACACCTCTCTCCGCAGCATGTGGCAAGAGCTTGATTATTATTATTCATACCAGCCTCCACGCTCTGAGGATGTTCTCCTGTATCAGCGGCATGTGGAGAAGGGCAGGATATTTGAGTTCCTCTCTGGACTCAATCCCTCATATGAGCTAGCTCGGGTCCAGATCCTCAATAGTGGATCTTCCCTCTCTCAGTGAGGTCTCTGCCTACCTTCAGAGTGAGGAAAGTCGGCGGCTATCTCTCTAGGATAAGCATCCAGTTTCCGAGTGATCAGCGCTAGCCATATCCTATGCTTCTCCTGTCTCCCAACTTCAGCAATCTCAAAAGGGCCGCTCTTATCATCCTCTTACTTCAGCCCCGTCCTACACTTCTACTAGTCCTACTGCTGGGAAGTCCTTCACTAGGGAGAGGCCCTAGTGTAACTATTGCGGTAAGCTTGGGCATGTGAGAGACCAATGCTGGAAGCTCCATGGTCGCCCTAGCCAGTCAAGGTCTTCTGGTGCTCATACTACCAGTATGGATGCTCATTTCCCTCGAGGATAGTCACAGACGAGTTCTTCTACCACTTCTTCCCCTGTTGGTATCCGCTGTCGAGATTGCTACACTCAGATGCTTGCTCGGTTAGCTTGACGGTCCTTCTGCCACACCATCGACTTCCGTTGCTCAGTCAGGCAACATTAGACATGCCCATAATGTGTACATTCCTTCATCTAGTCCCACCTGGAACATTGATTCAGGGGTTTCGAAACACATGAAGGGTACGACTTCTTTATTTTCTACATACTCCATCTGTTCTGGGCCTGATAAGGTCAAGACTTCTGATGGGACCTTATCATTAGTGTCTGGGAAAAGGGATATCCTTCCCTCTTCCGAACTTCCTCTTTCATTTACCCTACATGTGCTAAAGTTTACTTCTAATCATTTATATGTTAGTGCTTTAACAAAAAACTTGAACTGCAGTGTCACCTTCTTTCCTTCTACTTGTGTCTTTCAGGACCTAAAGACGAGGAGGACGATTGACATTGGACGTGAGACTAATGGCATCTACCTTCTGGATGGACTCCTTACCGAGCCCACAGCACTGTAGTCATCTTCTAGTAGTAGTAGTAGGATAGATGTTTTACGTTGGCATGCCCGTCTGGGGCATGTCTCTTTTCAATACTTAAAACTTTTATTTCCAGCTTTATTTGATTCTGTTTTGTTGTCTGACTTGCACTGTGAGACTCGTGAGCTCTCTAAATATTGTTGCTCTACTTATCCCTTCAGAGGTAATTGAAGCTCTATCTCTTTTGATCTTGTGCATTCTGATGTTTGGGGTCCTTCCCCTGTTACTTCTATTTTTGGCTTCCGCTATTTTATTGTCTTTGTAGATGACTATACTAGGTGTACATGGGTTTATCTCATGAAAACCAAAAATGAGGTTCATTCCATATTTAAAGGTTTTCATAAGA
Source organism: Euptelea pleiosperma (assembly GCA_035048495.1). NCBI lineage: Eukaryota > Viridiplantae > Streptophyta > Magnoliopsida > Ranunculales > Eupteleaceae > Euptelea > Euptelea pleiosperma. Next base: position 46,375,819 of record CM068543.1, read on the forward strand.
TGATCCAAACCCAGTATGGTGCCTCCATCAAGGTCCTTTATTCTGACCAAGGTAAAGAATACATATATGAGGGACAGTATTTTGTAGACAATGGGATTTGTCACCAGAATTCCTACAACTACACCCCTCAACAAAATGGTGTAGCTGAAAGGATAATGCGTCATTTGACTGAGGTAGCTCGATCTCTTTTAATCGGCTCCAATGTCCCCAAATCCTATTGGTCTGATGTTGTGTTGACGGCTGCCTATTTGACTAACAAAATGCCATCTCATGTGCTTCAATTCAAGTCTCCTCTTCAGCTCCTTTCTCCAAGCTCTCCTTTATTCGCGGTTCCTCCTCGCATATTTAGGAGTGTATGTTATGTCCATATCCTAGGTCCCCATAATACAAAACTAGATCCCAAAGCGCTTAAGTGTGTCTTTCTTGGTCATTTTTCTACCCATAAAGGCTATAAGTGTTACCATTCATCGTTAGGGGAGAAGTTTGTGTCAATGGATGTCACCTTTCGTGAGGAACTTCCCATTTTCTCCTTCGCCTCTCTTCAAGGAGAGAGTAGTAATAAAGAGAGATGAAATGTTCTTCTTCCTGCTATATCCCTATCTCCGCCTACTCATACTACTAGTACAATTGATAGTGCTCCTGGAGCTCAGAAGGAGCTCAAAGTCTATAACAGAAGGGAGAAAGCCTCAGCTTATCCAGTACCAGTGGTACCTTCCTTGGATCCAGTAATCCTTATTCTCTCTCTATCCTTGTCATTTCCCATTCTACTAATGATTCTGATCTTCCCATTGCTTTGAGAAAAGGCACCAAGAGTTGTACTCAGCTTTTATTGAGCAACTTTGTTTCATATGATGCATTGTCCCCCTCGTACAGAGCCTTTGTCGCATTGGTTTCCACTATTCATATTCCCTCTTCCGTGGCAGAAGGGTTGGCACACCCTAGATGGAAAGCTGCTATGGTAAAAGAAATGAAGGCCTTGGATAAGAATAAAACATGGGAGCTCGTTGAATTGCCAAGATGCAAGAAGCCTGTTGGATGCAAATGGGTATTCACAATGAAGTACAAGGCTGATGGATCAGTGGAGAAGTACAATGTGAAAATGGTAGCCAAGGGGTACACTTAGACTTATGGGATTGACTATGTGGAAACCTTTGCACCTGTAACAAAGATGAACTCCATTTGGGTGTTGTTGTCCCTAGCAGCAAACCAAGCATGACCTTTGCAGTAGCTGGATGTGAAGAATTCATTTCTTCGTGGCAATCTGCATGAAGAAGTATATATGGTGCCCCCACCTGGATTCACCCCACTAGGGGATAGCAGCAAGGTGTGTCGATTGAGGAAAGCCTTCTATGGGCTTAAGAAATCTCCAAGAGTTTGGTTCGAGAGGTTTACTCTTGCGGGGAAGAAGCTGAGTTACACTCAAAGTCAAGCCAATCACACCCTATTCATGAAGCACAGAGGGAGGAGCACCACTGCCCTCATCGTCTATGTTGATGACATCATTCTGACAGGGAATAATACAGAAAAAGTGACCAAGCTGAAAAGTCACCTAGCAGGAGAGTTTGAGACCAAAGATCTAGGGCTTTACAAATACTTTTTGCGCATGGAGGTTGCAAGATCCAGCCAAGGGATCTTTATCTCACAAAAGAAGTATGTCCTAGATCTGTTGAAGGACTCTGACAAGCTGGGAGCTAAACCTGTGGAGACTCCTATAGAACAGACCCACAAGTTGACCGACTCAAGTAATGAGCCTCTACGAGATGTAAGGGGCTTTCAGAGATTGGTTGGGAGGTTGATCTACCTTTCCCTGACTTGACCAGGCATTGCCTATGCAGTCAGCATTATCAGCCAGTACATGCATTCTCCCATAGATATTCACTTACAGACAACACACAGGATTCTGAGATACCTCAAGTTTGCCCCTAGTTGAGGCCCTCTCTTTAAGAAAAATGGCCACATGAGAGTAGAGTCATACACTGATGCAAACTAGGCTGGTACCAAGGATGACAGGAGATCTACCTCAAGCTATTGTACTTTTGTAGGAGGCAACTTAGTTACCTGGAGGAGCAAGAAGCAACCTCTAGTTACCAAATCCAGTGCAGAGGCAAAGTTTAGGGCAATGGCCCATTACTTGTATGAGATGCTCTGGCTGAAGATATTGGTTGCTAAGCTTGGCTTTCCAATCTTGGGGTCTGTGAGCTTGTATTGTGACAACAAGGCCGCTATCAGTATCAGCATTGCTCACAATCCACTACAGCATGATCAGGCCAAGCACATTGAAATAGATCGTCACTTCATTAGAAAGAAGATTGTATCTGAAGAAGTTTGTACACCCTTTTATAAAGACTGGTGAGCAAGTAGCGGATGTCTTCACCAAAGGAGTTCCCAGTTGGCAACTTCACAGATGTTTATGCAAGTTGGGCATGAGAGATATCTATGCACCAACTTTAGGAGTGTTACCAGATACGTATTTAGCGTATTTGGTTGTTCTGTAAATACCCATTGATGTGAGGGGTATACTTGTCTTTTGTAATGTCCCTTTTATATAAATAAGATTTATGGAGTCATGTGCTACACACATGACATCCTTCTCTCCTTTCTCTTCTCTCTTCTCTCTCAACTCTAACTAACCCTAACCCTAAAACCTACATTTCAACTGTTTCCCCTCATGAAAGAAGTGATCCAATGGTTTCCAATGGATGATGAAGATGATGGATGTGATATCTTGGGAGAATTCCATGCAAGCCATTTGGTGCTGGATTTGACCCAAAAAAGTTCGAAGATTTCACTGGAGCTTTAGCTAAGTCGTAACAAACGACCTCTTTTTGAGAGTATTCAATCTGAAAAGTCGCAAACCGAACTACTAGATTGTACAAATGTAACAAATCTTCACTGTTAGATGTTCTGCCTATGTTTTAAAAGATGAAGTCCATTTAAACGCCCAAATGTTCTAGCCAACCCAATTAACCACTGCAATAGTGTTGTGTTGGGTGTGTTGAATTCAGCAGAGAGTATTGTTCTGCATGGATTTTACTATAAATTTAACCACAACTTTACATAGAGCCAATGGCGTTTTTTGTCTATAAAAGTTCGTACAGTTTGCGTTGGTGGACAACTTGTATTTGGGATAATTTGGGTATTTCATTGTACCATAGGTTAAATATATTCTCTAAAGGGGAGTTGGGGCATCTATTGGTTATATATATTCCGTACATGGCATCTATTGGTTAAATATATTCCGTACAAGGCATCTATTGGTCAATTGAGAGATTTGATATGTATTCTTAGGTGTTTTGAAGCAATTTTGGGTTTGTAGATTACCTTTCTAAGAGTGATGATTTCCAGTGGGCGATGTGATGAAGTTAGGGTATTTTTAGCTAATAGATTAGATTGCAAAGTGGATGTCTACCTTCAACCTATCTTGGTTTTCCACTTAGGCCAATTATAGATCCAAATCTATTTGGAACTTAATGATTGAGAGGTTTTAAAGTAGACTTTCTTTCTGGAAGAAATGGTACCTTCCCAAAGGTGGTAAGATCACAAACATCAAGAGTACTTGTCTAGTCCTCCAATCTATTACCTTTCACTTTTTTCGATTCTAGTTGGTATTGCTAGTAGACTAGAAAAATTAGTTAAGGATTGCTTGTGGAATGGGTTGGAGAATGCCTGCAAATATCAACTAGTTGAGTAGGAGACGATTTGACAACAACGGGTGGTTTTGGTATTCGTCGATTCAAGACATGCATAAAGCTCTTGCAAAGTGGTTGTGGAGGTTTGGGGTAGAGACTGATAGCCTATGGAGAATGGTTATTGATAACAAATATGGACTAAAATCTACCATTTCTTTAAAGAAGGAATTTACTTCAAGATCGGGAGGTGTGATAAAGCAAGAAATTGGGAGTGTATTAAATGTGGAGATGTATCCTTTCAAGTTGCCTTCCATCCTTGAGTGCAAATCTAGTGGTGAGTGGTGAGCCATCTACTTCTTCATTGTTGTTTTGCAGATGAGGTGCCGAGCATCTTCTTTCATCTTTTTGGGTATATGTTGGATGGTTCCTCAAAGTGTTTCTGACCTCTTTAATGTTGGACCAAGAATGCTTTTGTTTTTCATGGTCGTATCTTGCAGAACAATAGAAAATGCTACCTTTTTTTTCCATTTGTCAGAACCTTTGGAAGAAGAGGAATAGGCATATATTTGAAGACAAAGTGGAAGTTATTGTTGCCATTGTTCTAAAGATTAAAGCCTCTCTTTACTTTTGGTCATCAATCCTTTACGAGTTCAAAGGATTGCGAATTTGAGGACTTTGTTTTCAGATGGGAGAAGGATTGTTTTTCAGTACTAGTTATTGTACCCTTGTCTTTTTCTTTTGTTTTGTGTAAATAGTGAGGCAATTTCTCACTGAATACTCTCTTGTTATTGTACAGTGGGGTTCTTCCCTTTATTCTTAATACAAAAATTCTTTACTGATAAAAAAAAGTGACTTCGATTTAGTTTAGTTTGAGACTATTCTCACTTTTTATTTTGTTTTATAACAAATTATTCTGGATTATTGATTATTCTTTATGAAATTGTAATCAAATACTGCTATCCGATTTATATGATGCATCATGGATACTTAACTACATTTTATATTGTGTACAAATTGATTTAGTAATCTCCAATAAAAGGGAAATTCGAATGTTAAGTTCTGAGACAGATTAAGTTGTCATAGAGTTAATTAGACCATCTAGTAGGCATATGGATGTGATCCCGCTCACATGAGATATTTGTGGTTAGTAGACACTCTAAAATGCTTGAGCTAGACGCAATTGGGGCAACGTAGTTGATAAACCATCACACTAGATAGCGTTTTCTACACAAGTGACTGATCTCTGTCGTAGGACGATAATAGCTAGTTGGTCATATAGACTGCACACCCATAAAGAGTGCGAAGCAGTTTGGATCGTATTAGGAGGACATGGATGCTTCATGGCATAAGGTAACGTATTATGTTCACTCCTGAACTGCACAAGTTATACAATCCAAAAGATTAATATGCTTACAGTGATTCCACTGAAGTCTGAATCCACTCCGAACACATATCAGATAATGTAACCCACACTGATACCAATCCAATACTGAAACAATTTCTAGCCAAATCGTACTGTATCGAAAAGTTGATTAACCATTAGTACAGTGGTTGCTTGATTTCTTCCTTCGTGTGTTAGCAGTTTTAACTTTCAATTAAAACACACAGTACTTGATTTCTACTAGAATTCAATGATATTTGTATGAACATGTACTGGAGAATTAGAAATCAAAATCATTTCTTTACAGAGAGATAGAGGAGGAGGATCTTACATGTGCGAGGGAGAAGATATGAGAAGGGACGGGGTGGAGATGTTGGGCCCAAGTGGGAGGATCGTAGGGTTTCTTAGCCAGGAAGCCGAAGCTTTGTTTGGATCCATCGCCCTCCATTAGAGAGTAAACGAGATTCTTTTGGGAGGGGCCTCGTCGACTAATAGCTTTGGTTGTAACGATGGCCGGGCGGAGAAAAGCAGAGGACGACCAACACAGCAACATGAAAGTGGTGGTGACTGGTGACTGGTGACCGGTGATGTTTCTCTCCCTGGCTTTATTTAGCTGAGTTGCCGTCAGCCTCAGGAGGACGTTTACTCCTGGGTCTACATCATTGGCTGGTCCTCGCGATACACATCACTTGAACAAATGCATCCAACGGTCTGGACCCTAGGTGGTAATTTAGTGTAATGTAATAGTGCGATTGGGTACGTGGAACCCAAGACGTTGGGATGCGGAATAGTGCGGTCAAATAACTTCCCGCAGTCAGTGAAGCCGATGACAGCCCATAATATGAGCACGTGGAACATTCATAGAGGACATTGAGCCACGGTATGGATGTTTGGCCAATCCTTAGCTGGACCTACAAACCAAATAACAACTTGATTAGTGATTTCTAAGCATTGATTGGAGTCATTTTTATGGGTTGATTTTAACTGTATGAAGTTTGAGCATTACTGACCATTATTTCGGGGGAGCATAAAACTTACCTGACCACCGGCTACCAGAGTCCAGACCACCCGCAAGTTGTTGGACGCGTGTATGAAACAGGGGATAAAGATTTTGGGTTGGGCTCAAGGGACCCCATTTCTAACCCCCTTTTTTGACCCATCTTGGCGTAGCCACTTAGAAGATGAATCAATGGCTGATTTTTGGTGAGGATGATCTCTATGGTGAGGACATCATGCTCACAAAAATTCAAATCATTTTGATATTCATAGACTGGTTTAGAAGCTGAAGCATTAAGGACTGTGTAACTTTGAAACCACATTTGATGGGGTTAGAAATTTTGGAATGGCTTGATTTTTTGTTGGGGTGATCTATATGGTGAGGTTATCATCCCCGCCAAAAATCAGCCATTGATTCATCTTCTACATGGGTATGCCAAGATGCGTCAGAAATGGGGGTCCCTTGTGCCCGACCCAAAGATTTTTGTTTGGCGAGATTTAAACTTACACCTCTCTTCTGTTTTTGTTTTTTTACAACTTACCTGTTAACCAGACGAGAAGACGAGTTAAGAGTCGCTAGTGCCAATTCGACTTGCCACCGTACAATAGACACGCGTCCAGCAACTTTTGGGTTGTCAGGTAAGTTTTACTCTCTTGGATACTAGGATCCAAAGGTCGAAATTACTAGTCAGGCTGATTTTGGTTAGCAGTTCCACATAGGGATTGGCGAAACATCCATACAATCGGCATCCTCTATGGGAGTGCCATGTGGCTCATATTGTGGGCTGTCATCGGCTTTGCTGATTGTGAGCTGTCGGCAAAGTTTTACACGGCCGAGTTTCCTATCGCCAGGAAACTCCTTCCCACAGAGCCACGTGGCACACTCTTTCGGTCCCACTGAACCATAATTGTCTGGTACAATTATGAACATCCAAAATTAGCTTAACTGGTGATTTCTAGCAGTTAGATTTCAGCATTTATATGGGTGATTTTGGCCGTCGGAATTGAGGTTATTTTTCTAAAAAAAAAGCAAACTGGTAAAAATCACCAATCGAGCTAATTTTTGGTTTGTGGGTCGACGAGAGGTGGGCCAAACATCCATGGGTCAGTGGATGTCAGCAAAGTTTTACTCGAGCCCGAGTTTCCTGTCGTCGGACGCTCTTTCCCACAGAGCCACGTGGCACTCTTTTGGCCCCACTGAACCATAATTGTCTGGTACAACTATTGAACGTCAAAAATCAGCTTAACTAGTGATTTCTAGCAGTTAGATTTATGCATTTATATGGGTGATTTCTGGCTATGGGATTTGAGCTTTTTTTTTTGATAAAAAATCAAACTAGCTAATTTTCTGTTTGTGGGTCCGATGGGCCAAACATCCATAGGTCAGTGGATGTCAGTAAAGTATTACTCGAGCCCGAGTTTCCTATCACCGGGACACTACTACGTCCCACAAAACCACGTCCCCACTGAACCATAATTGTCTGGTACATGTATTGAACTTCAAAAATCAGCATCATGGTTTTAAAAACGGCCGTTTGAACGGTAACGCCCCAAGCCCATTTCCATTAAAACCGTTTAAACTCGTTTTACCGGTTTTGAAAAAAACGGCCATTTTTTTTGTTTTAACGGCCGTTAAAATCGTTTAAACAGCCGTTTAATTTTGAAAAATTTTGTGAAAAAAACAGCCTTTAAAACCGTTTAATTCCGTTAAAATCCGTTTAATTTCTGTTTAAATCTGTTAAATTCCTTTTCTTTCTTTTTTTCAAATTTCAAATTTTGAATTTCAGTGCCACTTTTTCCGTTTTTTTCCGTTAAAATCGTTAAAACCGTTAAAATCCGTATAATTCTATTTTTGCCCCTGACCGTTTCAATCCATTTTAACGGCCGTTTAAACGGTTTAAACGGTAACGCCCCCAGTCCGTTTAACCGTTAAAATGGCCTCCTTTAAACCTTGATCAGCATAACTGGTGATTTCTAGCAGTTAGATTTCAACATTTATATGGTGATTTCTTGCTGTGGGATTTGAGCTATTTTTATTTTTTTGATAAAAAAGCAAACTGGTAAAAATAGCCAATTGAGCTAATTTTCGGTTTGTGGGTCCCACGATAGGTGGGCCAAACATCCATGGGTCAGTGGGCCCAAAATAGTGCTGCACGTGGGCATTTTGGAAATTATTCCTAGCCTATCTACCTGCAGCAACAGTGTTGCAACATGGGTTCCTATTTTGTAGGACACTAGTGGGTGGCCCGTGCGCACGGCACTCCCCGACAAAGCATTTGCCAAAATCGGGTAGGAGTGGCTGAGATCCGCCATCCAGTTGGGGATAAGATCTCAGCCCTTCTTTATTGAAGCCTATAAGAGGGGGAGACAACTAAGCTCCCTTATTATATAGACTAGTGGGTGTCCCGTGCCATCCGCACTCCTCGACAAAGAATTTGCCAAAATCAGGTGAGTGGTGAAGACCCACTGTCCATTTGGGGGAAGATTAGATCTCGGCCCTTCTTTGTTGATGCTTATAAGAGGAGGTATAAGTAGGGAGACAACCAATGTGTTTTGTTATATAGAATAGTAAATGGCCCATGCCCACGGCACTCTCCGACAAAAGCGTTTGCAAACATTGGGTGCCTTTGGCACTCAAACAGTATAACGGACTGGGCATTACCGTTTTCTCCATTATAATGGCTGTTACAACGAATTGTAACGCATAGAGGGAGAAATTGGAAAATAACAGAAATAACCAAAAATAATGGTGTTGAAATTTAAATTTTGAATAAATTGAGGTCAAATGAGGCGGATTGAGTGGCTGAAATCTAACCGTCCACATTAGATCGATGGATTTGATCTCAACCACTCTTTATCTAACCGTCCACATTAGATGGATGGATAAGATAAGAGAATACAACTGAGTTGTCTTGATATATGCGTGGGTGGCCCGTGCCCATGGCACTTTCCGACAAAGTCTTTGTCAAAATCGGGTGGGAGTTAATCTCAGCCATCGATGTGAAGCATAGTGGATCTCAGCCACTCATTATTAAAGCCATATAAGATAAGAGGGGTATAAGAAAACTATTATTTCAGCACCACTTTTTTCCATTAAAATCTATTTTTTCCATTTTTGCCCCTGGCCGTTTCAATCCGTTTTAACGGTAACACCCCTCTTGAGGCATAAAAAGTGGGGCTCCTGAGCCTGACCCTTGGGCTATATGTAAATCCAACCCATTTCATTCCTTATATGTAGGTAAATAGTAGGTGACTCGTGCCCACGGCACTCATCGACAAAGCGTTTGTCAAAATTGGGTATGAGTGGCTGAGATCCGCCGTCCATTTGGTGTGATAAGATCTCGGCCATCCTTTATGAAGCTAGATAAGAGGGGGAGATAACCATCCTGTTTTGTTATATAGATGTACCTAAAAAAAGCTCTCACCCCTGCTAAATCGCGCGGTTATAAAGTAGCCTCAGTCTAGTTTAACACTTGGGTTAGAGCTTTTTAAGGTGTATATGTCCTACAAAATGAACCAAGCCCATTGTGCCTTCGCAAAGGAGTCTCTATTGCGTAGGTGGACTCCATTTTTTGGAGGGGAGACTTAAAACTTCGTAAAGTGGAGACAGCAAAAAATTTCTCACTTTCAAGGACGTCAATATTTTCATGACAGCTTGGGTTTATGTGGTGTCATATTAAATTACAACCAGGTAAAAGCACCTTGTCCATGTCTCTTCTACTGTAAAACGAACTTAACTCTTAGAGGATTTATACCCAAAATGCCCGTATTTTAGTTCTTCTGTATGCATACAATAATTGAAGACTTTTTTTATCTTTTCGTATCTATTTGCATTAGCTTCGTCTATTCTACATGGCAGCTTAGTTAGCTTGACCAACTTCAAAATTTTACTTTTCTAACTGTCTTGAGTTGCCACAGTTTATCGATTCACTCCTCAAAACTAATCTTCCAAAACTGCCCGTTGGGTTGAAAATCTTCTATTTTGTTACTTCTTTGAAAAATGCCCACTCCTAAATACATACGGTTTTGGGGACTACATGTAGATGAGTTAAGTTGATTTATGGTGAGAATAATTTTCTTGCCATGGAGATCATCCTTACCAAAAATCAGCCCATATAGACAGTTGAAGCCTTATGAAAAGTGAAATGCAAGTTGAAAATTTATGTATTTTAACTGTTGAGTCCACAATGATAGGCTTAGAAGTTTTAGAAATGGTCAATTTATTGTGAAGATGATCTCTAAGGTGAGGAGATCATCCTCACCAAATCAGCCCTTAACTCATCTCCATATAGGCCACACGAATGTGTGTCATTATATATGTCAAACAACATGTGCCAACGTGTCCCTTCCCATATATATAGAGTAACTTTGCTTACATTTTACAATATCATGGGTATATAGTATTATTTTAAAGTTCAATAAGTGACTCGAAACTTGATTTAACTAGATGTGATGGGTAAACCCCGTCGGCTACTAACTCGATTTATAGTTACGCAACAAATCAATTAAAACTAAGCCAAGTCAATTTGACTCTTGAATCAAAATAATGGTTTTCTTTTAAATTAATAGTGTTTTTCTATGAAACCAGTCGAAAGCCTCACTTTTGTGTAAAAAAATTTTGAGGAACATCATGTGTCAATTTATGTATATCAAGTGTTTGACGAAATGTATTAATGATATTCTTACTTAAAGAACAACACATGTGCATACTCACTAAGTATACAAAGTATTACAATATTTTTTTGTGCCTTTGGGGGTCCATTCGACATCCACCTATAGACAAAAAATCAATCTATTTGTGATTTATAACCGTTGATATGTAGTTTTGTCATGTGTTTGTTTTTGACTGTGTGATTCGAGCATTATGTGGATTACTTAGATTCAAAGGGTAGAAATAAATAATCATGCTGATTTTTTGTATGTAAGTTGACCTACGAATGGGCCAAACATCCATACATAGCTCACTCCCACTCTTGCCGTGTAGTATATATTATAGACGGACGATTCAGATTAACTTAGAAAATGAGTTTGTTACCCTAATCGTTCGCTTAGTTTGTTAACTCAGATTAACATCATTTTTAAACCCACGTTGTACTTATTTTTATATTGTTACCTCGACTATCCGATTAGGGGTCTAATTTGGGTGCCCATCTAATGGTCTTCTTCTACATTCTTTACTTCTTTTTTACTAGAGGAGCATCTGCCTACTTGAAATTAATTCCTGTTTGCATCGACCTACCGTGTCGTGATGGGTGGAGGGATAGATATGTCTGAGGAGAAAAATGTGAGTAAGATGCTTTTTTAATTTGCTCAAATAAGTTCTTCTTTCTCCTTCATCTCACTTTGCGTGCTTTTTCTTTCAAATGAACTATTCTACTTGTGGAGATTCAATCCACATGGTCGAAACATGTCCATGGGCATTTTCTCTTTATCATATTAGTCATTGCCCTAAGTAGTACAAACTATTTATTTCAAAGTGACCTCAAAATGCAAGAAAAAGATTTCTATGATGTTAGCACAAAGGATGTAAACCTGGGTTTCGATGGTTAGATAATGCAAACGAATAGAGGCCAACTAGATCAGTCTCACATGCTCATTTATCAAAAGTAGAGAATTGATTTGGTTGTAAAGAGTCAACCCAGTAGTTGAAAGATTGCCCCTAGATAGATTCTTCATGTTTTAGGCCCGTGTGTACAGGTCGTCAAAAATTATTGACATCCAAGCAATCACATAGTGAAGGCCAGAAGTTTTTAAATATGGATGGGGGTGATTTTCAATCGTTAGGTATTACAATTGATACAACAAATGGCACGGTAGGGTCGAGTTCATCAGCATCGGATGGAGATGTGATACTATGAGGTCTACAAAGATTAAAATTGAGATTGAAGTTGATTTGGATAAATTTTATGCAAACTTTGATAATATAGTGGATATAAATGCCACCTCAGACAAAAAATGTTCATTCAAGGGTATTTTTGGTAATTTTGACTTAAGGGTAATTATGTTAAGGGAAAAATTAGTCACACCCTTAAAACTTGAGTCCCACCCCACTTATTCATTCCTAACACCCCACAACCAAATCCTTCTTACAGAAATTTCTTCTCTTTCTCCCCTCTCCATGACCTCCAACGAAACCCTTCTCTTTCTCCCATTTCTCTTCTTCTTCATTTTCTTCTTGTTACAGTCGTCCGTCGTTCCTCCATTGTCACCAGACAATAAGCTTTCCCCTTCTCTACAAATTATGCTTACTTTTACCGATTTTGGTTCAAATCTTGCTACTTTCAACTTGAGATATATATTTATTTTCTTTTCTTTTCTTTTCTTTTCTTTTCTTTTCTAAAGACTTCAAAAAGAAAAAGGGAATCATATATACTTATGTTTCATATATAATAAGACTAGGTCAACCTACAAACAAAAAATCAACCTGATTAGGTGGACCTACAATCCTTGTATGGTTCTCATTGTTGTTCAGTCAGACAGTGCAGCTTGATGATCGAATAATGTTATTTCCAAAAAAATTGATTTGCATGTTCAGTCTGCTAAAACCAAACCATATTGAATTGTTTGTCTAGAGTTGACCAAACATTGTAGATTTGTTAAGTCTTAATAGACCGAACAACACTTTTTGCCAAAAAAAATTTATTTTCAACTTTCGCTCATCCTTTCATTCATCTCTTAAATTTTTTGTCTGTTCAGTCTATTTGTGGGCATGAAATGGAATGCCAAAGTCCTCCTTTCATTTGTTCCTCTCTTGAAATCCTTGTAGAGAATATTCTGGATGGGAGGGGGTTCCGTTAGGGTATCGCAGTCGTCGTCGGCATTGAGGGGAGCGCTACAATGGTTGCTCTGGGGGTGATATCATGGTTGCTTCACGCGATAGGCATGGATCAGTTTCTCTCACGCTTGAGCTGGGGTGAAATCAAAAGAAAGTGATGATAGGGCATTTTCATAAATAAAAATAAGGAAAAAAAGAGGGAACGAGGGGTGGGACTCAAGTTTCTGGGGTGTGATTAAGATTCAAGGGTATTTTTGATAATTTTGACTTAAGTAATGGTAATTGTGTTAATTCATCAATTTTCATAAATCATTAATTATTAAATTAATATAATAATAATATTTTATAAACTCTAGGGAGTAATTATTATATGATACACCCTTTTATATATCCCAACTAATGTACATAATCTTTTTATGGTAATAATTGAAAAAAATATTTTTCCGTAAAATAATGATATTTTTTGTACTAGACATGTGCCAACTAAGGCCATGTGTCCACATGTTTTCTCTTGAGGAGAATATTTTAGATTCTCAAGTGCCTAATTAAATTTTAGAAATCAAAGATTTTCTCCAACCAAAATCTTAAAAGAGTTCTTTTAAAAAATAAGATAATAATTTATTGTGGGTTGGACGGGTGCACCTTTATGGGCAACACGTCCATACATTTTTTTGTTGGGAGGGTCTTTTAGATCCTCAAGTGGACACCTAGCATTTTTTGCCAAACTAGGAAACCTTATTTTAAAAATTAAAATCCTACATTTTTAATTTAAAAAATAGATTTCCCAAAATTAAGGAGACTTGGAGATCTTTTCGTTAATAATACTCCAACGAGCGAACATGAGAAAAATTTACTAATTTTAAATATTTTAAGGCATCTTCAAAATAAAAATCATTAATCTATTGACACCTAGCTCTCAATATTAACTAAAGAACCTGTAAGGAAACAAACTCAATTACATAGCATGTATTCATGGAAGGCTTACACAGTTCTACGAAACTTTTTCAAAAGTAATAGAATACCACTAGGAATCTTTTAATTACATAGCATGTATTTGTGGAATCTAAAACATCATTAAATCAAAGAGCCAAAAAAGTATGACATTATTGGAGGCTATAATGTTTCCACTAAAAATCTCTCAAAAGTGAGGGTTCTTCTAAGAAATCTATTAAATTAAGAACCAATATCCATTAACCATTATTGGAGAGTATCATCTCCATCGTTGCCCTCTCAAAAGTCATTAAGAGCCTTGGAATTTACAGCTTTCACTTAAGACCAATAGCTTAAAGAACGAAAAAATGTAGGTACACCTATGTATAAAAGGATAATCTCTCTTATTTTGTTCTTATTAATCATATTATAAAATCGTGCTTTATCTGATGTTGTCATGAGGCTTTTTATGGTTTAGATTTGGCCAGTGTGCCTTTGGTAAAGGATACGATTATTATTGAAGTGTTAAATCGAGTGTGGTCATAATGGACGCCTATGAAAAAAGCAAAAAGGCTAGAGTCTTAGAGTAAAAGACCCCATACCCCTACAGAAAAGCCCTTGGCTACACCTGATATAGGAGGGAGAAGTAGACCTTTTGTTGGATTGTGGTTATACTCGTGCATATATATTATTAGTGTATTAAAATTGAGAAGTATCTATTGATCATGATTTGTAAGTGTTATCATTCATCTCATAGTATGTTATGAATATATTATAATTATTTAGAACAGAATATGTAATATTATCTTAGTATATGAAGCGTACAGTGGCTTCTACTAGGCTTTTAGTTTATAGCATATGCCAAAAATATTTTAAATTTATTTGAAAATGATTCTAGTTTAGATATAACTACGTTTGAAGATAGCGATGTGTTAATAAAGATGATGAAGGAGGCACTAGAGGATGTCAATGAACTCGATTATGAAGCTTATATGTTCTTTATATTTTACTTAAATTTAATTATTTAAGACTTGTCATGTTTCATTTGGGACAGATTCAAACCCTATGTAGTTGTCTTAGATAATTAATATAGTTATTTTAGCGGATTCATGAATTAGACATTGATGGGTTATTTTCATCACATCTATTGTTATTGATAAATCTTGGGTGAGACAACTAGAACATGTTTCTAACTTATTATAGTATTTTTTTTCTTAAATTTTTTTATGAATTTTGAACATAAAAAATGTAGATGTGATAAGGGCCTCAAAACGGTTAAAATGTCAATATTCCATGCTGACTTCACTCTTTTTTTTGACTTGTAGTTCAAATATCTCTAACTAGATGGCAGAATTAAGTTTCGGGTAAACATAAAAGTTGTGAAATTTTTTGTTAGCTTTTCAGCAATATGTGGTAGGTCACGTAGTTCTTTTTGTGTTGTCCCGCACGTCTATTTTACTGCACATAAATTAGACTTAGTAGAACTGCAAATTTCTAAGATTACTAAAATATATGTTTCCTAATTTTCTTACAAATCTGAAACTAAACCATATTATTTTTAATTGCTGTACATTCATATATTTTCAAGTAGATAATGATACATATATAGTTTGCGTGATTTTAACATCATTTGATATTTTGAAATTCGTTCAAGTTGAAAAATATTATTTTTGCCACTCTCAACAAAACCTATAAGGGCGAAGTTAAGAAGGGCGAATAGACCCCTAAAAATTTAAATTTTTATTTTTGGGCTAAGTACTTTCACAAAAAAGTTTTTGATGATCATTAAAAATTGAAATAATAAAACATTTATTTTGTGAAAATTAAATTTTTATCAAATTGTGGGTATTGTATAGATAGTTAGAATATGAAAATTACATTAAAAAATAGAAAATAAATATTTTAGCCAAAGTGTCATTACAAAAGAATTTTGTTTTGATTATTTATGAAGAATTTTAGTAATTTTGAAGCATTTTAAATTTTTATTTATTATCACACCCTAGATCTTAGGTAAATAAGTCGATATATCCATAGGCATCCAAGTCAGATTCGGGTGCCCCAATTCTGGACGTGACAAAAAATGAAATGTACTTGTATCCAACTTTTATTTTGTGTTGAATTTTTTTGTCAGTATATTAATTTTAGCCATATATGAAGTAGATTAATTTTTTTTCTTTAAGATAACATAAGTAATTCGAATAAATATATCATAAGTTGAGATTCCAATTATCGTCTATTGGATTGTTAAGGATTTAAATGTATGAACTACAATGGATAGTTAAAACGGTGGTCAAAATCCATTTATTCTCTTGAGTCCTCCTTCCCCATATATCATGTTGCATCATTTTTTGGGCCCATTGACCCTCAAGCTCTTTTTTGGTGGAAAAATTTTAGATGCAAAGGTCTCCCAATGCAAAGCACTGTTATGGCCCCACATAGCTCTTTTTTGGAACCACTGACCGCATGGACGTTGAGTCCACCCATTCAATTTGATTGATGATTTTTAACAGTTGGATTTTGGGCTAAAAAAACATGATTAACTCCAACAGTATAGTAATTTAAATGGATTGGAATCAATGTGATAACGGGGATTAAATAGTTCAATGGGAGATGGCCTACAACATTGTTTTTATGATCTAAACAAAAAATAATAATAAATGTTGAAAATAATGAGAAAAATTAAAATCATAGAACATTTGGTATACCAATGTTGAATGTAATTATAGGCATTTGGGACGAACCTATTGAAGGTCTTGAATAATACACAATAGGGGGCATTGAATGGATCTTCATTAAAAATGTTATTTTGCTTATTCGGGCAGTCCGTTTAATTTTTTAAGGGTTTTGGTGGGAACCCATCAAGTGGTATTCCAAAGACTCAATAGGATGATATCAAATGGTCTAAGAGTAAGACTTTGATTTGTTAGGTCATTCGATACCATCTTATTGATAGTTCTGAAGGACACTCGATGGGTTCTTTTTTAATACACTTTATGCGTTCAGTAAGAATTGACCAATCGAACATGATAGTGTTTTTTGTGGTCCATTCGACACCCACCTATCGACCATCCTTTCTGTCCTTTGATAAGAACCTCTTAGAAGCATAAGAGTGCATTCCACCCTGATATATACAAAATGCACTCTAATCTTCAAACTCTTTTTTCTATTATTTTAAAAGTTTTATAAAAATTTAAACCATCTCTCACTGAACCTTTCCATGCCCTTTAGAACCTTGTATTTTTTCAGTCCATTTATCACATTGAATCCCATTTTCCATCAACGCAAGGAAAACCAACTCCCAAATTAGCTTTTCAGAACTTCAATGGGTGATCACTTAGAACATAACAATGTAATTTGTTAAAATGAATGAACAATGTTATGGCTTCAATAGAAATTTAGAATATTATATGCCTATATTTGACTTAAGTTGGCTCGCATACTTAAAAAATGGTTGTGCAAATGGCCTAAGAAGTAAAGTGGCTTGCAAGCTTCAAAAAAGGGCAGCACGTAGACCAAAAAGTAAATAAAGTAGCGCACAACCATAAATAAAATGAGGCACACATTTGATATCTTTCTCACCAAACTTTAATATCTTTATGTTGACGGTAGTCCAAATTGAACATTTAGAACCCATTTGATGAGATCATCACGACTATTGAATATTTACAGTTCAAACTACAATAATTCAATATCATATTATTATCAATAACGAAGATTAAACCTATATAAATTAATAATTTACATACCTTATTTGTTGTAAATTTATCTATCACATCCAATATTTCAAATGATTTATGATCAAATGACACTAATTTCTATAGTATACAAAATTAAACAATTTATCAGTATTATATGATAAAAAAAATCTAAAACTATCATTTATTTCACATGAAAAAATTAAATTAAAAAATTAAAATCAAATAAAAAATTAGAAACCTACATCTTTTTCTTATGGACTTCTGTTTAACAGCAGCATCAGATTTGACATCAACCTTACTTGATTTCTCACATAAAAAATATAAAATCAAATTAACATAACTTCATGAACAAAATCAAATAAAAAATCTATTAAAAATAAATAAAAAACTAAAAACTTACATCTTCAAGGTGCATGAACTCGACTTGAATATTGACGTCGGATTCAACATCATTCCCTAGTTGATCAATATACTTGAGACAAGCTTTTTGTATCTTGGTAGGTAGGTTCCAACTGATTCACCTCTTTTTTGTGGGTGGATATGTTTAACATATTTTGGGGGCATTTTCGATATTATAAAAGAGTGGCTTTAAGTGGATAGGATGGTCACAAATAGTGGGTATGAATATGGGCTTATAATAAACTAGAGGGTGACCCGTGCCAACGGCACTCCCTGACAAAGTGTTTGAAAATATACGGGTGCTTTCGGCATTTAAACCCACTTAAGTAGAGCCCTTGTCATAAAATGAGAGTGAACTAAATGAACATTCTGCTAGACTATAAAATGTTGAATATAATGTACAAATATTTGGCACAAGATCCATCATTTTGGCGGTTTATAACCATCGGATTTGAGCTTTTGGTGGTTTCCTTCACACCAAAATTCAGCCTAACTAGTGTGTTCTATATATGGGACATTATTCAGGTTGATTATATGTCTGATGAACATGCACCTCCCCGATATCACTTTTCTTTTTGTGAAACCAAAAATTCTAGTTTTTTGAAATGAAGCTTGTTCAAAATTATTCTTTTTCTAATGCCCAAATCATTACCACAACTCATATCTACTACCCCAAACATATACCCCAACTAAAACTACCCCAAAAATAAATCAAATGCCCATTTAGGTATGAAGATTTTGAAAGATACCTTGAATGTTAATTTGAGTTATTGTGGCATGAACTAAAATTCATCTTTAAAACTCAACATCCTTATAATCAAGAAAACCAAACATACCCATCTAAAATTCAGAACTTACACTAATTCCCAATCAATAGAAATCCTCAAAACTCTACCCACAACCAAAAATAAGATCATAATAAACAAAATATACGACATGCTCATGGGGGGCTCTACTAACCAAATACCACTCAATCTCAATCCAATTACAACAAACACAGATCTACATTAATTTTTGAAAAGTAGAGAATAATTTAAGACCCATTTATAGAAAATCCAAAAATCTAATCCCATATACACCAAGTCTAAGAACTTGTTAATCAAATTTAGTAGAAGATTAAAACCCTAATTCCAATATTCAAAGTCAATTTTTGGCCATAAATCAGAAAATATATAAAAGAAAATCCAAGAAATTCAAAAATTAAAACAGCAAGAGAGTAATGAGAAGGAGATGATGTATTGACTTAGATTTTAAAGGTCTAAATTTCATTCTTAATTAATTTTCTGAAGCAACGCTGTGTGATTCCTAGATTTGCAACAAAAAAACCAAATTTGTTTAGATTTTTTGGGCCTACAATGATTCTTCTAAAAAGAGAAATGTTAATCGGTTGAAAATCCAATAATTAAAAACACCTAAGAAAATGTTATTACAGAAAAAGATGAAACCAAGAGTGGAACCGATGGACACAAATACATCATTTGGGTGAAAGTGGGAATGTCAATCGGTTGAGCAAATAACTCATTTTGGCGAACGTGGGATTGTTAATCGGTTGAACATGGAAATCCTGTACTATTTGTAGAGAAGGACTACATCCCATCAAATTTTCTGGATGAAGATAGGTACTCCAAGCTAACTTCTAGTTCAGGATAAACTCTGAACTATATACTTCTACCAAAGCAAATATTATTTAACTAGGCATCGCCTAATCAGTTATTAGAAAGTTCAATATAAACACAAAGTTTCGAAAGGCTTACATGGAGTCTCTGTGGTGGCAGAGAAGATGCACCCATTTGGTTCAGCAGGGAAAGTGTGAAAATAATTTTTTGCCAATTGACTTGCTGAAAAAAGCATCATGTAAAATCGAAACTCAATTGAAAGTGTAATTTTGTGCATGTCAAAAATTAGAATCCACACAAAAGAACCGAGTTTTTGACACTTTTTCCAGATCACTTGTGATTCTTTAGGAAACATTGGGAACTAAAGAGAAGAACCATAGTAATCCCACCGGAGGACAGAACCCACAAAAGAAAGGATCTAAAATTCTTAAAAAAACTCTCAAAACCCACAATAAAGTATATGAAATTCATAAAAAATTCTCAAAATAAAAAATTGGATAACCCTAAAAAATAAAAAACTGTAGAAGCAATAATCACCCAAAAACCATAAAAATTTAGCAAATCTAAGGATTTCAGAATGCTCAAAACCCAAAGTAGAAAAAGTAGTAAATGCTTTCAACCCCCCACCAAATCGAAGGGCCTTGAAACCCTAAAAGCCAATGGAAAAGAAATTAGAGAGAGAGGCCCACCTTCTTCACCGTTCTTGGAGGTAGACCCTAAAAGCATGATTGTTCCATCCTCACCGTTCTTGGGGGCATAGAAATGGAAATCCTAGAAATCCAATAGAAATGGAACGAAAGATTGGAAAACCCCTAACCCTAGAAGGGAAAAAATCAAAGAGAAACCAAAACCTCAACAAAGACCAAAACCTCGACAAAGAGAAACCATAACCCTAACATCAAGATAAAAAATCAACATGATCAGTTGAAAATATTCACCAAAAGGCCCAAAAAATTAGCCTAATTTGTGGTTTTCTGGTACCCCCAAAAGAAGGAAAGATAGAAAAAGGAAAACAAAAAAATACATGTTAAGAGGAGGTGCACGTGAGCAGTGACAACAGCAAGGAGGCGCACGTCGACCGCAAGAGAGAGAGAAATGCAAAGGAGAAGTGGGCCCTGAAGCGCTGATAATTGCCTAAAAGTGTATAATTATCATCTTTAAAATAGACATTATCAAGTCCTGGTGACCTACATGCAGAGCCATTCTAATTAAGATTCTAATTACGTGTATTTTCTCTTGTAAGATCACTTTTGGCCCAATTCTTGATATTCAAAGGCCATCAAGAAGCCTAGATTACATCCAATAACATTAATGGTCATCATCATGATCAAGTATCCCAAGGAGATCTAGATCAACGAGAACAAGGCCTGAGGAGGACAATCACCACATAAGGGCGGCCCAATTGAAGACAAAAGGCCAAAGTGAGGAACGCATCAAGCCCACGATCACAAGAGATCGAGCCTAATCAAAGTCATCATCAGCTTGATCAAGATCAAGGGTAGACATCGAGTATGAGCTAGTTAATTAAGACAAGGACATGGGAGTGTAACCAATCCAAAAGAGATGGGCAGAGTTGTAATGCCAAAGATTATATTTATGAGAGAATCTTTTCTCTCTTCTCCTAACTTTTCCTCCATAATTCTCATGGTATGTGGCACAATCTCCCCTTATTTTCTTTTCTTAAATTTATTATTCTTCTTTTATTCTCTTTTCTTATTTTCCTATGCCATAAGTCTTTGTCATTAATCCCCTTCTTTTTTGCTATAATATCTTTTAGGAATATTTTTCATATTTCCTTATTTTCATACCACCTCACTTGGTATATAAAAATGCACCCCTATTCTCTCATTTGAGTGCCTGGAGCTCTCTCTCTCACTCCATCTCTCTCTCTCTCTCTTTCAATCTATTAATTTGTTTATTTTATTTCTCTTTCTCTGTAATTGGTCAAAAAGAATTAGACTTCATTTATCAAGGGTGATAAGAAGAAGTGGTGTATCATTTAATAAATAAGATTTTTATTATATTTATCTCTTCTTGTTTTAATAAAATGGTTAGCTAATTCCCCTACTAGGGTTGAGGATTTCACCGAGGCAAGTTTTTAATTTTTAGATTATTTTTTTAGTTTATTAATTCCCACAACGTGATTATAAAGTCTATTTTTTTATAGTTTTTTATTACATGTTCTTCGAAGCATTGACATGCCATGCTTAGATTATTATCTTTGATGGTGTGTGCTTGCGGTTAACATGTAATCATTAAACATTATTTATTTTAGAAAAAAATATTATTCTCAAAAGTCGAATCTTCCGAATCAAGAATATTGAATTATTCATGATTTGAGTTTAAAAAGTGGGAAAATAAATTAGAGATAGTAATTTATTAATTATATATATTTATTTTTGGTGGAATTCAATACCCTAGTTTTCTCTTTATTTATTTATTCTACTATCTTTAATTGATTTTGTTTCGTTTTAATTCAAGTTAGTAAATTAGTGCAAATTTTATATTATCTCTACGGAGACTTTTTATCCTAGTTTATTTATTAATTTTTGATTTGGAATAGATTTTCAACAAGTCCTTGTGGGTTCGACTCTTACTTGCCTGTGTACTAATCGTATTTTTGTTGTAAGTATTATATAAAATTATTGATTTATTAGAATTTAAACAATGACTACATCATTAAAATATTAAAAATCCAGTTCGTCGAGCGCTCACGTTGAGGACCGCGAGAGAGAGAGAGAAGAGTTGAGTGCGTCGAGATGGGGGATTGTTGAGGAGGCGAGATGTGTGAGCTGAAAAAATAAGTGGGTCCAATCTGAACCATCAAAGACCATCCAATATGGATCGTCCTTGGTGAAGTCGAGACATAGGTTGTCTCTTGTTATATAGATGTAATTATATATAATAAATATATAATCTATTTTATTTTAAACATCAAAAACCCACCCGTCTCTTTCAAGCAATTATCTTGATGCTAATTTGGAAGTGAAAAAATTAGAGCTAGAACATTTAATAATGTTGTTAAAGAATGGAGAGCTGGTGAAGGTGTGGAAAGCTAATGACTTTGTCCAAATGTCTAGCTTTTTGTCACCAAAATCCCTTGAGAAAATTGAATTCCCTTAACAAGAATTTTTTATGGAATAACCAAGATTATGTACATTGTTGGAAATAGCGAGAACATTAAGATTTGGAAGGGCCTTCAAATATCTCTAACTCCTTTAAATCTATCTATAAGTCTTTGTGCTCTCCTGTTCTTCAAAACCAAAATTTCACCAAGATTAATGAAATAGCTTTTTTAAGGTCATTTAGCATATGAAACTCCCAACTAGGATTCAAATGTTTATTTGAAAATTCATCAGGGGCATTTTGTTAATTGGGGAACCCTTGTGGAAAAGAAATGTGGCATTTAAGAAACTTTTTTTAAAAAGTTACCTTCACAATAACTAACAAAACTATTATTAAGTTCCAAGCTCTTGTTTGACAACTTCAACTCATTCAATGGAACATTCCAACCATCCTTGCAACCTTCCCATAGATAAATATGAATTTCAATGGTTCAATAAAGCGCAACTCATCAAATGAAGCAACATGTGATCTCTTGAGGGGATGTTACAAGATAGTTGAAATTTTGTTATGCCTACTTCTCAAATATTCTGGCCACGATAAATGAATGTATGGCAATAAGAGAAGGATTTGTCTTACTAATAAAAATTAAAGAAGGCTCCTTTCACATTGTATAACACTGATGGATGTAAGGAAATTTCCAAAGTGATCATAAATTGTTTGAACTCTCAACAAAAAAAAAAATTTCTTAGAGATTATGGAACATAATGCTTGCAATTCAAATCAACTTACAAGAAAATTTCGAAGAGTGCTATAATTTTCATGTATTCAAAGATTAATTTAGTTGTAGGCTTATTAACAAATAAATGATACAATTTAGTTATCTAAAACCCTGCTTGGTATACAAAATATAAACGCATTTCGAAACGAATGCAAAGTGGATTAGTTTATGGCTTCTTGGTAGCTCTACATTATTGAAATGAGTAATATAAGTAGAAATATTATTCTTTTGTGCTTCATGATTAGTTATATAAACATAAGTTTATAAGGGCATTATAAGATTTTAAATTAATATAAATATTAATTTTTTGTTGATAAAAATTGTTAATGATCGAATGGATATCATTGGAAAGATATCATTTTTACCGCAACTTAACTTATAGATTGAAATTTATTCGTTTTTGAAAAATTTCAAAGGAAAGAAATTCCTAAAACTATGATAATTAGTTTTGTTAAAGAGAAATTTTAGAAAGCACCCACGTTTATCTCTCTTCTTGTTAGATAAACTTTTAAAGTAAAATACTTTTATACCTTTTAGAAAAATATATACCTACTAAAGATTAGTTAATTATTGACGCCATTTCTTTTAAAAGTTGAGGTTATAATTAGAAAAACAATTCCGACTTCCAATGATTATCAAGTAGAGAGAGAGCTTATAGCGCATATGCCTCGACATCGTGACTTAATGGGTTTTTGCCGCATTATAATGCAGTAGATTTCAACTAGAGAATGCAGAGGTGGAACATTCATTTACTATGGTCCCACTTTATAGCGGGTAACCAAGCATCGAAAATTATGGAGCCACCATAAACAAATGCCAATGCATTCGTTTACGACGTACCAAATGGAGCCTAAGACTCAATGTTATGGATGTGGATGTTATTGCCAGTGCTCTAACCAAGGTGGTTTAGTTTATCCATTAGAGTGTTCACAATTTGTACCACTTCTATCCTTTTTGTTAGTTAAGATATTTTACTAAATAGAAGAGTCAAGATGATGTCGAATAAAGTTCTTACAAAATCTATAGTTCATTATTTAGAACAGTAATCATAAATTCATCATCTACATCCGACTCGATATTTAACTTATAATTTTTATCAAAATTTATGAATAATCACCTCAAAATTCTTATTCAAAATAAACATTAGGCTAACAATTGGATAGAAGACAACAGAAAGTTCACACCATTTGGACAAATGCTAATAGTATGATTCAGAGCCTCCACAAAAAGCATATGTGCAATAATCCAAAATATGTGCACTCATGGTCCTCAATCACGACTACACGAATGTTACGCTACTCTTGGATTGGTCACAAACCAAGGTTCACATTGTTTAAACGATCCTAAATGTGAAACAAGAGTTTGAGCAAGATCTTAACATGTTTATGCAAGTAATTTATAAATGTGGATTTTTATGTTTGCATATGCAGCAATGATCAAGAACTCAAAAAATTTGTTACACTAGTTCATTCCATCATCCATCCACTACAAAACTAGGAATACATCTGGACCCACCAAACTTAGCCATTCCCAAGTTTAGTCGAGTCCCTAACAACCCCACCAACCAAAAATAATAGAAATCACAAAAATTATAATCATTCAGAAAGCCTTATTCCATGGCAATTTCACCGGCTTGTTGGACCCTTGGAGGAAACACAAGTTGAGTCCCTAGCTTATTACATCTTTGAAGTCATGGGGTCAAAATAAAGAAAAGGACCCTAAAGGCCTTCACAAAGAATAAATAAGAGAGCAAATTATGTTTGCAGGGGCCTTCTTCACACATTAAAGGCCTGATAATTAACAAGAACTTACCAAAAGTGAGAAGCATCCTTGGGAGTAAGGGTCTCATTGATCGCCATCCGATGCCACCTACCCACCATGTTAGACATAACTTTTATAGCCTTGTCGTACAGCCCAAAGATCCCCCCAGTGTGTATCAAGAGCACTTTCCTCCCTTCCCACTTTGTTGGATTCTTTTTCATGTCCTTCCAAAATCCAAGTGCAGCCTTTCCACTGGAATTTCAATTTCCACAAAAAGGAATCGGATTATAAATGAAGCAAGGAACTAAAAAGTCAACTCATTTACTCTTTGTAATCACACTTTTTGGTAACTAGAGAAGAAGAAAACTCAAAAGAGTTCTATGGCGAATTGACATAATATGCCCAATTTAGTACCTCACAACCCATATCAAAGAGTAAAACTTTAATGACAGTGCGTTGTCAGCAAAGCCACAGAGTTCTCGACATATACCCAAGTACTTTTTGCCACGTACCCAGGTGCTTTTTGCTTTTGTATTTAAAAATTAATAAGAAATTTTAACAAACACTCACCTAGGTACGTGGCAAAAAAGAACTCAGGTATGTGCCGAGAACTCTGTGGCTGTCAACGGCTTCGTTGACAGAGCACTGTCATCGAAGTTTTACTCCATATTGAATGGTAAAGTGATTTCAACACTGTATACCTTACAATCCATGGTGTGTCAGTTGTGTGACATAAATAATACACTTTTTGTTTGCGTCAATTGTAATGGAACAATACATATTTTAACCGTGACCTATGAAATAAAGACAGAGACATGTGAGTCAGTGTCCAACGCTGATATGAAATGTCAAACCCTCTGACCCCCAAGAAAACACGATAGGCCGGTACTTTTGCACAGTTTATTGTAAAAGTTGAGATATATATAATTAGGTCATGTTAAATATACAATTTAGGAAGAATGTATTTAGATAAGTTGATATACATTAAAATAATGTAAACAATAAATGAATAGAAGCTGAAAAAGAAAGTATTTAAATAAATTAAAGATTTATTTACAATAGTGTCAATATGGGTCTAACATGTGAGTTCAGCATGGTTTTTGTGAAAGCAAATTCTTATAAAATAGAATGTCCTTGTTACATAGATCATGATAAGGTAATATTATCCAGTTCCATAAAAAATAAAACAAATTTTGAATCCAACTTCGTGTTGATTTCGCTAGTCAGGGGGCATCGCGTCCAAGGCCAGGGGTGACATTTTTTGTCCATACAAGTTTGTATATCTTATGTTGGGGTACAACTTGTGTTTAGGGTACTTTAAATATTTCATTGTACCATAAATTATATATTCTATAAAGGGGCATTGGGGATTCACTTGTACATTGAGAGAGTGAGGGAGTGAAGAAACTATTGTAACCCTAATTCCTTAGAGATGGGGAAAGAGCTCTTCTCACCCGTGGACGTAGGCACACATGCCGAACCATGCAAATCTGTTGTGTTTGTGTGATTGGTCTTTTATATTCTCTTTATTTGTTTAGTTCATGGAATGTCAAATTTCAACATTTATTAAAGTAAATAAACTAAGCATAGGATTAGAAGATTGAATTACACCTGTAGATGGGATCAAGAATAACTCCTGTAGCTTCAGCCACCTCCTTTATAAACGCAAGTTCTTCAGTGGTGTTAATGGCATATCCAAGGCCCTTTGCCTGTAAATATTTTAAATTTATGAGTTATAGGCCGACATTGAAATCAAGATAGTCACTACAAAGCTTAAGAATCGCGGACAACTTTAGCTTGGTATTCTTTTGGTTGGATTATATAATAACAGTAATATCAAATTACAACATGAACATACCATCCAAATAATAGAACATTAAAAATATGTGTGAAAAATGAGATTAAAAAGTACTTATAGTCTAGAATAATAAATGAAATCTATGTTACACTTTGACTACCATTATGATTGAAGAGAGTGGGGAGGGTTTTCATTGTTTGTTATGTTTGTCGAGCTTGCAAATAATAATAATAATAATGAGGGAATTTTTAACATACTCCCCATGTTATCTTTGACATTTGACATACCCTAGCAATTGAAAAAGCTGACACAGCCCTATGACCTGGTTTATAGTACAGTGATTATTGTTGACTCAAATTGACTAACAATTTTTTTGAAAGGACACAAATGACCCTTTCTTCAACTTTGGAACATGTGGGTTTGTTTCAAAACCCTAACCCAAACGACTATAATTAAGGACGGCGGACTCCATTAGGTTGGCCCCCCATCACCGACGACCAACCCACCAAACCGGATAAAGATAAAGAAAGGGTTGGCATATCTAATTATCCACTGATTAAGAAAAGCATTGTGGTACAAAGTCCATGACAGAAAACAACCAAGATTACTAGAACTAATACTTATATTCAAACGCACCGTACACTCACTATCTAAAATTTCCACAACCTTCAACCATGAATTAAGTTGTGTTGCCCGGTCAACAGACCCATCTGAGTGTCTTGATTTCATATTTCGGAATAAACAGTAACAGTTTCTAAGGTACGAGAACTGAGATCATAGATATCGTTACAAATAATAGAAAATAGCACCCCATTGACTTCCTTATAAGACAAGCCCTTTTAAGCAACCACATGGGTAGCAAAAAGATTAAACAATGAGAAAAAACTATAGTATATCAAATTTTGAAATTCAAAAATGCTTGGAAAAGAACTTAGTTACAAACACTAAGATATGGAAGCACATGAACAATAACTAGAGTAAATTTGAGTAGAGGTTTAGTTGAAACTTTAGGTCAACGGTGGAAAAAAATATGCGCGTAGCTACAGCAGTTTCCAACAACTATAGCAGATCAAGAAAGGGGCTCCTATTGCCATGGCTAAAGTCACCTCACGGTCCATATGCTTCTAGTTATGGAGCTATGGCTGTGTTACAACCCCATAGAGGAAAATTGGAGTCCATATGCAAAGTTTTCTTGCCGGAGTGGTAGAAGGCAGCCACGAGACTCCGGTGGGTTAGTCGCCGGTGATGGGCGGCCATTCTACCAGAGTCTCATGGCCAAGCGTCCACCACATCGGTTTGATTGGGGTTAGGATTTTGAACCAAACCCACTTGTTCTAAGGTTGAAGAAAGGGGTATTGTGTCCTTTCAAAAAAAAATTAGTCGATTTGACTTTGTACAATAGACCAGGTCATAGAGGTGTGTGTGTGCGTGGGGGGGGAGTCAAATTTCAAAGATAACACGTGGGTATGTCAAAAATTTCGTAGTTGTAATAATAATAATAATATAAAAGAAATCTTTCATCTTTCTTTTACTTGAAAAACAACTCTAGGGTTGTGTTTTTTACAAAAAAATATAAAAAGAAAAAGCTTTTAGACCTGAAAAGTTCCTTTTATGAAATAAATACTTTTTGAAAAAGGTTCGACGAAACAACCTTATCTTTCTGAAATTTTATTTTTGTGCTAGTTCCAAGCAAAAAAATGTGCATAAAATATGTCAATATTTATGTAATTATAATATTTATTTTTTATTTAAATTTCTTAGCAATTGTTTATAATATTTTATTAAAAGAAAAGTTTTGACACAGTTGAGCCATATGCAACACAAATGACATTTTTTTACTTACCTTCCTCATTGATTAAAAGAATTAGAAATTCCTTCTCATATTAAAAAAGAAATAAAAAAATTAGACTTGCCTCCCTTGATCATTTACTGTAACAAAGTCATACAGAAACTGACTAAACTATCCGGGTCGGTCTAGTATGCAACCATTTGCATACTTAAAAGTATGCAAACATTGTATCCATCATTGAATGCTCATTGAAAAACGATTTTTTAATTTATAAAATATATTTTTTTGAAAATATTGAAATAACACATTTTTCAAGGGACATCCAACAGTACCGACAATGTTTACATACTTTTAAGTATGCAATTGTTGCATACTAAATTTGTCCAAACTATCCTCTGTATGAGATGAAGTGTTTGAAAAAAAAAGGCGAAGTTTTATCAAGGAAGAAAGTCAATGAAATTTTGAATCTTGAGGATCTTGAAAGCATTCTAATTTCACAAATAACAAGAGATTCGTTAAAAAGGAAAAAAAATTAGATAAATGTAAGGGCTACACTGCCCGGAAAGAAATGGGGCCATAGAAAGAGTATTGAGGTGACATATGTAAAGGTGGCAATTTGGCCCACCGGGCCGGGCTGGGTCACGGGCTAGTACATATATAGTCTATAGTATATAACTTAGTCTTGGGTCAAGTTATGGGCTGGGCTCAACTTTCGGCTTGAAAGCCCAACTTGTAGCTCGGCCGGAACCTAGCCCATGAAACATTATATCGGGCCAGGATAGGATTGGGCCGCAGGCTTTTTTAACCAAAGCCCAACCCAACTTATTCATGGGCCAGGCCGGCCAAGCACAACTTTGGGCCAGGCTGGGCTAAGCCCAAGATAAACGGGCCGGGCCGTGGCAGGCCAAATTGCCACCCCTATATATGAATAGGGGTGTCAATTTGTACCTGTTTGACCGGAAAAAAAACCCCAGTTCCGGTTCCACATTTTTGGGAACTGACTACACAAGAACTGGAACTAGAACCAAAAATAACATAATCTGCAGTCTCACATTAGAACCGAACCGAGAATAACCAGAACCGATATATACTTATAATGTCAAAAATATAAATATATAGTGTTAAAATTGTTGTCATCAAGATTGAAACTGATGTACCCCAGAACCGAAACCGGCTACCTAGTTCTAGATCCATCAGTTTGAGAACCGGAACTAATAGGAACCTTAACTGATAAGAACCGATGATTTTGGTTCCTATTTTGGGTACCGAACCGGAATCGACCCGTTGACACCATGAGGAATATTGACTCTATAGTACCAAAAAAATCAGAAATATTTACACAATTTACATTGAAAAACCAAGCAACATATCTTCTATCTTAAAAAAAAATTTAAATTAGGGCATGAATGCTACTCACATCTTGTATGTGTACTAAATCACGTGACCTAAGACCGGCTTGAAGTTCGTCAAGTAAGCCTTGGGCATACCCGTAATAGTTGTCAACATCCTCACCAACCGAGAATGCGTGAACCTAAAAATATAGTAAGCTTGGGATCAGTAAAATAAGAGGTCAGGTTTCTCTGGGCTGTCACTGCAGACTTTGAACCCTACAATGACAAGGTTTCTACATGTGGCAGCTGAGATGGCACGATCAAATAGGCCCTTGTTCGAGAATACTCGTAAGTTGACTCGCCAAATATTAAGCTGTTGACTTTGGGTAATCGTTGAAAAAACGTGCAATCCCGTTGACAATCAGATTGAGTCTGGCTTAGTTGAATCCTAGAGATAGGGTTGCTAGATTACTTCACATCTTGTGGAGGCTAAAACTATGGGTCAGGATCAGGGGACCAAAAAATATTAACGAACAAGTTCACATTTGATCTCGCTCGGATCCCGAGAATCCAACGGTGCTTAATAGTGATGAGCTGGCATTCAACTTTTACAAAAACACAAAACCACGTTGGATTCTTTAGATTCACGGCTGAGAACAAACGTGAACTTGTTGGTTCACTTTTGTTGGTCCCCTGATCCAAAGGGTCCCCAACGAGATTAACGGTCTGGATTGGCCACATCATCCCTCCACATGGAATAAAACCCTTTGTCACTGCAGCCTTCCAAATGCACACTGACATCCCAGGCTACTTTTAGCCAGAAAAAAAAAAAATTGACCCAGTAATCAAAGTTTAGAAAGCAAATGGAGCATGCATAAGAGAAGAAAAATGTACCTTTGCCTTCAGTGTACTTAACCATGAACCCAACGACAGGCCAACAATTGTTCCCGCACTAAAATTTGCAAAATGATTTTAGATATGCTTAGACTCTAAAATCCTTACATTAAGTATAATTACAACATGGTTCAAAATCTCCGGATCGACACGGATAACCCAAATGTCATTCAGATCGGCGAGACGACCTCGGTATCATTCAGATCGTTGGCTTCCAATCGCGATCTGGATCGCTCGATCCAGAACGGGATCGGCCGAGACTTCGAACCATGAATTAGAAAAGAGAATGATTTTCACTATAGAATTGTAAAATAGAAATTAAGGGAATAACCTGCCACAAGCAGCAACAATGTCATCAAAAGCTCTTTCACCTAGTTCTGTCTGTTGTAGTTGCTGCTCTATTTCCCGAATTGCTTCAATGTAGCCCCTGAAAAATAGCCAATGATATGGGGTCGGCTATACGAATCATGTTCCTCCATCCAATTCTGTCTAAAGCTCTAATCTAGTAGATTTCCCGGGGTCTGGTTTCTCAATCACAAAACCCTTGATATGGAGATTCCTTACTCATGTGCAGGGGATTTGACCAAATTCAATGGGTCCCAAAACTCCCACCTTAGACATCTCCCAAGTAAAAATTCAATCTAATTGGATGATCTTAGTGATCCTATTTATTGCATCATTTTTATGGTCAAGAAAAATCTAGCCAACCATCAAGTCTTATAGGTTGATCATGATCATCCAATTAAACAACTTTTGACCTAAGAGATCTCCTAGACGGGACCATCTTGACAGCCTATATGTGTGCCATGTGTCATGACGGCGAGCTTATAGATAGTAATTTTCCACCAATGTACTCAGACCATAACTCACCCCTTTTAATTTTTTTGTCACCTTGGAACTATTGATTCACCAACAAATAATTAACTTCTAAAGAGTACTAGAGAAATAAATAAACTTATGGTCGCAATATTTGCACACACCATTTCCATATGACACACATATCTAATCTACACACCATAAGTTACAAAAAAAAAAAAAAGCTGACAAAGAAGAAGAACCCACCACCATCGTTCTCTTCTTCTTCACTACCTTCACCACTTCTTCTTTTTCTTCCATCACCACTGCACCACCACCATCACCTTCTTCTTATACTTCTACCGCCACCACCACCAAAGGCACCTCTCTCTCTCTCTCTCTCTCTCTCTCTCTCTTAAAAAAATTTCCATGCATGTCAGCAAGCCAGGGCTGACATAGCCAAAGCCATGCCGGCCATTGTCTGCTGACATAAACAAAGGCATGTCAGCCCTGGCCTACTGACATGCACGAGAAATTTGTTTTTTTTTTTAGAGAGAGAGGTGCCTTGGTGGTGCAGGTGGAGGTAGAAGAAGAAGAAGGCGGTGGTGAAGGTGCGGTTGTGGTGGTAGTGGTGGGTTCCTCTTCTTCATCAGGTTTTTTTGTGTGTGTGTGTAACTTATGGTGTGTGTACATAAGGAAATAGAAAAAAAAAACTTACGTATTTGATTGCACACAAAATTATTCTGAGAAAATTCTCTTTTCCCTTACTAAATTTTTTCGAGAAAATACATCTAGAAAAATGCCTTAGATGGCTGTTTGATTGCACCCCGAGAAAATATGTATTTTTCAATTATATGAGAAAATAATAATATTTTTACGTGGAAATGAATTCTCACCTGTGTGGAATGAAATGAATCCCGGGCTTGGACGGGAAAATCTCATTTTGTCAGAAAAAGAAAAATCCCAATTTAAAATGGCTATCAAACAATGGAAAATTATGTTTTCCCAAGAAATGTGATTTTCCCACGGGAAAATTGGCAATCAAACATACCCTAAGCCTATTCAACAAACCCGAATTAATGGGCAAATCAAACACACCCAATCAAAGGTTAAACCCGAAATTTTCGATTATTAAAGCATGTAAACGCATTGATATCGATATCTAAATGCATGCTTAGCTCACCATGTTCCTAAAGAATTTGACCCACCAACTGGAATGACATAAGGCCTTCTCCCATCTTTCACTAGCTGCTCTTTCAGTGAGTTCAAAAGAGCCTAGAACATAAAAAAAAAAAAAAAATAATCCTACAAAATACATTAGCACAGGAATAATCTATCGAAAACCGTTACATAATATATCGCACGGCTGTAAATCCTTAAATTACGATTTCGACAGCGACCCTTATATCAAGTTAACAAAATCGAGTTCATCAGGTAACATACCAAACTACCAAATTTTGTAAAATCCTCCCATGATGCAAGTTCAACATGTGCTCCTACCAACCGCTCGATAAGAAGATTTCCCGACAAACCTGGATCTTTCTCCGCTTCTAACTGCAAATGAATTGAACGTCGACTGAGATCAAATTATCCATCTCATCGATCGAATTGTAACATAATGTACACTGACCTCGGATGTGCACAGTATCAGAAAACAATCCAAGTTCAAATACTTCGAGGCTACGGCTGTGGCGCGACAGTGATTGCTTTGAATGCCTCCCATGGTAATAACACAATCCGAACCAAGTGAAACAGCATCTGCCAACAAGAATTCCAGTTTCCTGGCCTTGTTTCCACTCAATTGAACTCCGGAAAGATCGTCTCGCTACAAACATTATTATTCATGATGATCCTGTCAGCTATATATCTTAATTTCTATTTTTCTTCGACAAATTCATGTCGAATTTTTTTTGCTGCTGACAATTATTTCAAATTTCAAATCAAGTTTCAAATGTTTTCGACTGTTACCTTTATATAGACTTCAGTATTAGCTGGTAGACCAGGGAGATTCCATCTGTGAATTGGAGTTGGAAGCTGCAAGAGACCGGAAAATATAAAGCTGATGAACATTTCAAAAGCATGGGGAATGATCCATGCAGGGCAGGCTCTACCCTAAGGCCCCATTGGTGAGAGAAGGCCCCCAGCCCAGGTCCCAATAACCACATGGATTTTTAGCCCACCCCTAATGGGATATACAAACCAAAGATCAACCAGATCGATTATCTATAACCATAGATTTTAGTACTTTTTAGGAAATGATAGCCGTTTGATTCAAGCATGCTTTAGGGGTAGTAAATTGAATGGCTGGAAATCATCAATCAAGCTGATTTTTAGTGTGTTTATCCACCAATAGGTGGGCTGAACATCCACATAGTCATTGGCCCCAAAAATAATCTATGTAGAGCCACGAGAGTCCTCCGCATCCACTGCACTGAGAGTCCTCGGCATCTAAATTTTTTTCCGTAGTTTTTTTATTATCAAGAATAGTTTTATATAAAGTTTTTAATTGCTTGGGTCAACTGGGTAATTGTGACGTCTTAAATAATTTATCTAAAAACAAAACAAAAGAAACGATATAATAAGGGAACGTATATATATTCACACACCCCATGTCTTGTCGGGGCGGACTCCTGGTTGGAGCACACCACAAAAAGATCGGCTTCTCTTTAAAACACAGCTCTCTGAAACCCTTAGAAATTCTTCTAAATGCATCTCAATCTCGGAAAAAAATTTCTCTATTTGGGGGTGTGCCCTGACCAAGAATCCGCCTCGACAGGAAATGGGGTGTGCAAATATGTGTTCCCTAAAATAAATGGTTTAACCGTCTTGGCTAGAATAGTTTTGTTGTTTAACAGGCAAGTTTGACCAGTTTTGGGAGGAAAAAAATTATTTTCTCACCAGAAAAATGATTTTCTAGTTCTCAGAGAACGACACATGGCAACTAAGATTTAAGATCTCGTTCCGTTTCATTGTCTCGATAAGTTGGCCGAATGAGACGTATGGACCGAAACGAGACAATGGAAAAAACACTATATATCTCGATAAAATTAAACTAGTTTTTAATGTTTCATTTAGTTACAAACTTGTTTTTTTAACGTTTACAAGTGTTACGAAAATACATATACAATGAAAATAATGTCCCAAGTCAAGCTGGAACAAAATTTTCAATAGTGGTGTCAATTTTACCCGTTTAACCGGAAATGAATTGGAACCGGAACCGAAATCACCGGTTTCAGTTCTACATTTTTTAGAATCAATTAAAAAAGAACCTGAACCAGAATCGGAACCAAACCACAAATAATGGTTCTGGTTCTAGGTAGTTTAATATGGAACCAAAACCAATAAGAACCGGAACCGAACCAATAGGAATCAGAACCGATATATAAACAGTGTTAACATTCTCATATTATCAAGATTGGAACCAATATACCCAGAACCGAAAACAATACCGACAGAAACCAAATAACCGGTTCCGGATCCATCATTTTGAGAACCATAACACACTGACAGAGAGAGAGAGAGGGGCTCACGTGTGCGAGGGAGAAGACGTGAGAAGGAATGTGGTTGAGATCGAGGGCCCACGGAGGAGGATGGTAGGGTTTCATGGTGAGAAATCCCTCGCCTATCTCTCTTGGACTTGCCATTGGAGAAGGAGATGCAACAGAGGAAGGTCTTCCGAGTTTGTATTAGGAGATACACACACCACGACACCAAGGCAAACCAAATTCTTCGAGACTTCCACCCACCAAACGGCTGCCGTATAACCGACCCTTTTACCGTTAATGCCCTCATCCCGCCTCCTAAACTTCAATCTCATCCTTTCCTCATCATTCAACCAGCGTTACCGTTATCTCCACGTCACCCGCTTCAAACCCCAATTTCAATTCTCAGCCGTCCATCATCATAAACCCAACTCTGATGATTCCGAACTCCTACTGCGATGTCTGTCCGAAAGGAAACTACGAGAAGCACGAGACGTGCTCGACAAAATGCCTCAAAGAGGCTGCTATTGTGGTGTTGTTCGTTGGACTTCAATGCTGTCAAAATACGCCAGAGATGGCTTTATCGATGAAGCTCGAGCGCTCTTTGAGCTCATGCCGGAACGGAACCTCGTTACCTATAATGCAATGCTTTCTGCTTACGTGCAATCTGGAAGGATCATCGATGCTTGTCAATTCTTCAAAGGAATGCCTGAAAGAAACGTCGTTTCTTGGACTTCGATGCTGTGTGGATTCACACATGCTGGAAGGATTGCTGATGCTAAAGCGCTATTCAATTGCATGCCGGACAGGAATGTTGTTTCGTGGAATTCGATGATCGTAGGTTTGATCAGAAATGGTGATTTGGTGGAAGCTCGGAGATTGTTCGATATAATGCCTGTGAGGAATCAAGTTTCTTGGAATGTGATGATCGCCGGTTACGCTGAGAATTATAGGATGGAAGAAGCAAGAGTTTTATTTGATGTGATGTGGGACCCCAATGTGGTTACTTGGACCAGCTTGATTGCGGGTTATTGTCGAGCTGGTGATGTAGCTGAGGGATATCGGATGTTTTGGAGAATGCCCAAAAGGAATATTGTCTCTTGGACAGCAATGATCGGTGGGTTCGCGTGGAATGGTTTCTACAAAGAGGCATTGCTGCTTTTCCTTGAAATGAGAGGGATCCACGACATGAGACCAAATGGGGAGACGTTCATTTCACTGGTTTATTCTTGTTCTGGTTTGGGTTTTCCTCGTCTTGGTAAGCAATTACATGCTCATTTGATTTTAAATGCATGGGACCATGATGATTATGATGGACGGTTATTGAAGAGCCTAATTCATATGTACTGTGAGTTTGGTATCATGGATTTTGCACACTATGTTTTCACCAAGAAAGCTAACAATTGTGTTGTCCAGTCTTGTAATTCTATGATTAATGGTTACATTCGGAGCGGATGGTTGGAAAAGGCCCGCCATTTGTTCGACACTGTACCCATTCGAGATGGGATATCCTGGACTTGTATGATCAATGGGTACTTTCATGCTGGCGACATAAAAGAGGCGTGTTGTCTCTTTGACAGAATGCCTGAGAGAGACGCTGTTGCATGGACAGTGATGATATCAGGGCATGTCCAAAATGAGCTCTTTGCAGAGGCTATCTACTTTTTCTCAGAAATGAAGGTTGAGAGTGTTAGACCATTGGATTCCACATATTCCACCCTTCTTGGTGCAGCCGGTGCAACGGCTAATCTTGATCAAGGGAAGCAGTTCCATTGCCTACTGATGAAGACACAATCTAAACATGACACGATTCTCGAGAATTCTCTGATTTCAATGTATGCAAAATGTGGGAAGATAGATGATGCACACCGTATATTCTTTGACATGATGTCTAGAGATACTGTTTCTTGGAATTCTATGATTGTGGGCTTTTCGCACCATGGACTTGCCAATGAGGCACTGAAGCTCTTTGATGTCATGCAAGACATGGGGACCAACCCAAACTCCGTTACATTCTTGGGTGTTCTATCAGCGTGCAGCCATGCTGGCATGGTTGATCGAGGGTGGGAGCTGTTCAATTCCATGAGTCAGGAGCACGCAATTCAACCAGGGATAGAGCATTATGTATGTATGGTTGATCTTTTGGGCCGAGCGGGTAAAGTTGAAGAAGCAGAGGAGTTTGTCATGAGTCTGTCTTTCGAGCCAGGTCCTGCTATATGGGGGGCATTGCTTGGTGTATGTGGGCTTGGGAAGATGAATACAGCCATAGCAAGACGTGCTGCCCAACGGGTCCTTGAACTTGACCCGGCAAATGCCCCGGCCCATATCTTACTTTGCAATATATATGCAGCAATTGGTCAGCATGGTGAAGAGGGAATGCTGAGAAAAGCAATGGGATTGAAGGGGGTAAGGAAGGTTCCTGGCTGCAGTTGGATTATGTTGAAGGGCAGAGTTCATTTGTTCTTGGCTGGTGATAGATCACACTCACAAGCTGATGAGATATTTTCACTCTTGGTGGGGCATTGATGGGAGTATTCAAGGATTTGTTTTGGACACAAGGACATGCTATCCAAGTCAACGAGAGCTTGTCCCAAAGCACATTTTCTGTTTCACTTGCGTGACCAACAATTGAATAGGAAAGACAGAACTCTGAAATATGGCCATTAAAGTGCCTTGTCTCTGGAAAGGGTTATCAAGAGCACTGACACCACTTTCTAGGACTGGGAAGGCCGAAGGCACTAATCCGAGGGGATATTATGGTGCAAGTATAGTAATATGCCTTCTTTCTTTGTCTTGCATGGCCAACGTTGGATGAGGAAAGAATGGTTCCATGAAATTTGAGCAGAAACATTTTTGTGCGTCCAAGGAAAAGCACAGGCCTTTTTGTTCATTTGTGTGATGAACATTAGATGAGGTAAGGTGAATCCTTATAATTTAGCTGTTAAGGGGCCCTGTTTCCATTCAGTGAACATGAATGCCTTTATGCAAGACAGGGAAAGGTGCTAATCTTGGCTGTGTCTTCCGTGTCCTTGCATCCAGACACCCCTTAATTATAATTGGAGGGAGAAGGGGATTGTATCCAAGACGTGGATAGGAGCTAAGGGTATGTGAGAGTTGTCCTCAACGTCGACAAGAAGAGTTTTACTTGTTCAATTTGATGAAACACTTCTATGTGAAGAGCTTCTTGGCATCAAATATCAATGGAAGTTTGGCCCCAAGAAAGAGATACAAACATGAGGTTTTTCTGCTGCTTCATCTTAGCTAAAGAATTAATATGGCTAGGCATGCCCAATGGACAGTGGACTGATGACAGAGACACGATTGGA
This sequence comes from Euptelea pleiosperma, assembly GCA_035048495.1. NCBI lineage: Eukaryota > Viridiplantae > Streptophyta > Magnoliopsida > Ranunculales > Eupteleaceae > Euptelea > Euptelea pleiosperma. The sequence continues at coordinate 46,414,263 of CM068543.1, forward strand.
TTATCAACCACTTTTGTGAAACATTTCAATCTGAGAAACTTGAGGTGTTGGAGGTGCTGGTTCAACTGTTCAGCAGCCGTATAACAATGCAGGAGAACGAAGATCATTGCAGAATTCTTGATCTTTTTTCTTCTAAATGGAAGAAATAATGTGATGAAAGTAGTACAAATTCTCAATCCGAGTATAACTTTGAGCTAGTAGTTCATTACCGGCCTGTAATACTTTGCAACGTCATAATAATCATTGCATAGATTTTGGTGAAATGTTTACAACCATTACTTCAAAAGATTTTGGTGAATTCATATTTTTCTCCAAAAAGGTGCTTTTAGCCCTGCTAGACACAGCAGCACTAGATCAGGTTCATGAGATTGTTCATGCAATCAACAGAAAGAAAGAAATCGATATGGGCTTATGGCAATGAAGTTTGATATGACCAAGGCCTATGACCATGTTGAATGGGGCTTATTATTTGGCTTTCTCAAAAGGACGGAGAGATTGAGCGGGATGTTGCCAATAGAATTAGAGTGGGGTGGTTAAAGTGCAGATGTGGTTTTGAAGTACTATGTGATCGACATGTTCTAATCACCCTAAAAGAAATTTTCTATAAGACAACATAAGACTGGTGATGATTTGTGGACTAGAATGTGCGTTAATCAAGAACCATATTCATAAAATGAATGTAGTGGAGATGAGGATGTTGAGACCGATGTGTGGAAAGACAAGGAAAGAAAAAATTAGAAATGAATGCATTCGAGAACATATAGGAGTAGTCCTAGTAAGTGACAAAATGAGGGAAAGTTGATTGAGATGGTTTGTTCATGTATAACAAAGATCAATGATAACACGATGAAGAGAATGTGCAAGTTGAGGATCTAAAAGGGCAAAACATATGTGAAATGAAGTTTTGAGAGGGGATTATAAGAGACTTGCATTAACAGAAGAGAGTGTTAGAGAATATAGTGTGTGAGATACACCATATCACTATTGGTGTATCTTATCACAAAATTAGAATAATATCTTAGGATTTGATTTTATATCCTTAGGAGTTCTTTCTTGTTTTGAATCATTGTAATGCTTTATATAAAAGCTTGAAGTAGATCTATGCAAACACTTAAGTTATTCAATAAACCCCAAATTTCTACATGGTATCAAAGTCATTGTTATTTTGACAACAAGCTCTCGATTCTTCGCCTTTCCGGCGGACGGCATTGCCGTCATCCACCGGGCCGTCATTGCCCACCATCAACCATCGTACATTAGAAATCACATGCCAGACTTCACCAAAATCATCGAGCATTTCCCACACCACCACTCAAGGTACATCTCAAAAAGAGAGAAAGAGAGAGAGAGAGAGAGAGAGAGAGAGAGAGAGAGAGAGAGAGAGAGAGAGAGAGAGATTTTGTCATGGGTTGAGAAAAAAAGGGGGGCGGATAAGGATGTCCGCAGATCGCCACACTCCCTAGGCTCCAATTGCCACGGAAATAAATCACCATTGCCGTCGTCGCTCTATCTTTGGCCACCCTCTTCTCGGGTGGAACCCTCATCGTTGGGTTTGAGAAATCCTCACTTCCAAAACCCTATCTTCTTCTTTCATTCGCCGTTTTAAAAAAAAAAAAAAACAAAGATTCAGCCAAAAAAAAAAAAAATATTTGCTTGTGGACTTTTATAGCCCAAGCTTGTGTGAGGTCCAGAAGAGGCTCACACCCTTCATGAGTCAGGCACAAAGAGATGCCTACTGTCTCCATGTGCGGTCCAGAAGAGGCCCACACTTTATTGCTTGAGGTCTCATAGAGCCCAAGCCTATGAGGCAAACAGATGCCCACACACACATCTTGGCCAACTACGGCTCTTTATCTGAATTAAAATCCGACGAGTTTCGGTCTAGCTTAAACCGAAGTTTTCTTGGGACAAGATCCCATGTGATCATCATGGATCACCACTCGGCTGGCAACCCTCTTCATTCACTAGCAAGCATAGACTTTAAGGAGATACAATCATCAAGACGACTTACAATGGCGATATATAACATCCTTCGACGGCACTCAATCTTCAAGGCATTGGATTTCGGCAAACTCACGATGATCGTCGATCTCTGATCCCCATGAGTTTGAGGGAGAATGTTAGAGAATATAGTGTATGAGATACACCGTATCACTATTGGTGTATCTCATCACAAAATTATAATAATATCTTAGGATTTGATTTTATATTCTTAGGATTTCCCCTTCTCACACACTTTAAACATAATTGAATGGAGGAAGAGGATTCGTTCAGCCAGCCCCATATCGTTGGGATAAAGCTTATGATGATGATGATGGTAGTGATGATGTCTTTGAGATTTAATGAAAATAGATTAAATTGGTAGAATAATGTATGGCCACATTTTCATTTTCTCTACTGTTGAATAGATCATCTATGAGTTTTTTCAAACCTACTAAGGGCTACACTAAGGGGACCTCCTCTCACCTTGTTTATTCCCTATGCTTAAGTTTTGACATAATGCTCACTCGGGCTGAATCTATGAATCATATCCATGATATGAAAGTAAGAAAAAGAAACCAGCTCTCTTGCGCTTATTATTTGTCGATGACAATGATTTTCTACCTAACAAAATTCACAAATCCCGGGGACCTTTAGACTTTGAAGGCCCCCTCCCAAAATGTTTGATATGTACCCTTTGTTATCCATCCTTAGCTAACTAACCAACGGTTTAACATGAGTTAGGTTTAGACCTTGACGTACGTGTCAGACATTTTGGAAGGGGAACCTTCTAAGTTTGAAGGTCCTCGGGACCAGCGAATCTTTTCTCCCTTTTAAGCATGCAATGCAAAGTATTTTTGTATCACAGCCCCGGAACCTCTACTCTTCGGTCGCATGCATTGCACGTGCCCTCACTAATATATAACAAAAGGCTTAGGCCCTGCTTGGTTCAATGCAAATTGGATACAATGCACCCAATTGTCACAGTTTTGGGATTACACATGATTGGTTGGGGCGTGCAAATGAGTTGTCGTGCAAGTGATTACCAAGCCCTTACAAACTCTTTAAGAAAATGGATGCAAGCATGTGCAACCCAAAAACCGTGGTAAGTGACTACAATGCAACTCACCGCATTTGCACTGGAGTGCAAAATGCATCCCAGTGCAATGAACCAACCAGGGCGATTGTGTTTGAACCATGTTAATTCAAGCCAAGAAAGATCAACCAGATGAATTATATGCATTGGCAAAAAAAAAAAGAGATGGTCACAACATAATTGGTAGAAATCCAATAAATACAGTTTTATTTATTTTTATAGCCAATTCGCCTTCTGATAAACTTGATCGAAAGTTTTTCTCTTTCTCAATTTTCCATGGGAAAGAAATGTTGATACATTTAAGAAAGCATATTATATGAAAATAAAACTATTGAATAATTATCATCATCTATGCCTTATCCCAAATATTTAGGGTTGGCAACATGAATCCTTCTTCATCATTCAACTCTATTTAGAGCTATATCTTTTTTAAAGGCACGTCATGCCTTGAAAAATTCTCTTAATACCTCAATCGAGTAAAACTTGCTTGACCACTGATGGTTTGGTAGCTACCCTAACCATCGGTGTAGTGCTCAGCACGTGGACTTTGTACAGACGAAACACTATGGAGTGCTCGGCACGTGCACTGAGGTCTTTTTTCTTTTGCATTAAAAAATTAAAAGAGAAATTAAAAAAAAAAAAAAAAAAACTCACCTGTGTACGTGTTTGGTTGGGCTGTGGTTGTCAGTCCGTACAAAGTCCACGTGCCGAGCACTACACCGAAGGTCAGGCAAGTTTTACTCCTCAATCCATGTCATTTTTTGTCTTCCTCTCTTTCAAAGCCTTCAACTTGCACCAAAACACTTTTCTCACTTATGCCATTATTGGTCTTCGTTGTACATGTCCAAACTATCTCAATCGACTTTTTCTTATTTTATCTTCTATTGGGACTATTCCTAGATTTCCTCGTACGTGTCCATTTTTTAATAATAAGTTATCAATAAATTGATTAATTATTGGACAAATACAAACATTAACTGTTAATACTTCATTCAATGTTTGCAAATTCATCCAAGTCTGCAACAAATTGTCTAAATCAATGAAGGTTGGCAACAGCCCAATTTCAGACCTATTTCAAATTAAATTGAATTGGGTGATTTCGTTGTGGAAGTGGTTGATTCACATTACATATGGGTTGACTTATTTTGACATGCTTATGTGGGCCCACAAGGAGTCAAGGTTTCAATTTTAATGCACACCATGGAGATCATCCTCGGCCAAAATCAGCTCATTCCGACGTTTCGAGCCCTATGAAAAGTAGATTACAAGTTGAAGAATTCTGGACCTTACATTTCACCATTAACTTTTAAGTTCACATTTGATAGGGTTAGAAATGTCGGAATGCTCTGAATTTTTTGTTAGGATAATCTCCATGGTGAGGAGATCATCATCCTCACCAAAAATTATCCCTTGACTCATCTCCATGTGGGCCCCACATAACCGTGTCAAAATCTATGTCAATATTCTGACCTACATATTTATTTCCATAAATTCTAATCGTGAATCGAAGGATATAAAACCCCTTTCTGTTTTATGTCCAAAGAGCCAAATGCAGACCCTTCTTCCCATTGAAACTCTTTCTGAACAAACTTAAAAGCCAAGGTTTTTAAACTAGGGTCGGGCTCCGGTGACAGCCCTAAAATGACAGGCTCCCGTTACAGGACACAATATGAGCCACGTGGCACACTCTTAGAGGACTCTGACCGTATGAATGTTTGACCAATCCCTAGGTGGACCTACAAATAAAAAAATAAGCCTGATTAGTGATTTCTAGGCGTTGGATCTTCTTTGTACCTCAAATACTGCTCAAATTCCCACAGTTGAGATCAACCCATGAAAATAAGTCCAATCCAACCGCTTGAAATCACTAATCAGGCTGATCTTTTGCAAGAGGTTTTATAAAAGTTTCCCCTAGGAAACCTCGACTTAGACGGTGATCAAAGTTTCCATGTCACCTTTACCACCATGCTTCTAGCTGGATAGCAAAAACTTTTGGTCTAAATATATGGAGGGCTGGGATAAAGTTACTAATCCTTTTTGACTAATAAAATGAGACCACTTGCAGAGGCGTTAAGGACTGATTTTTGGTGGGGACGATCTCCTTGCCAAAAATTAGCAATTTCTAAAACATCTAATTCTATCGAATATGAACTTAAATTTAATGGTGAAAAATGGACGGTCAGATTTTTTTGACTTACAATCTACTTTTTATAAGGCTACAAATATTGGAACGGGTTGATCTTTTACAAGGTTGATATCTATGTTGAGAAGAATATCACCACCAAAAAACAGCACTTAACCCATCTGTATGTGGGCCACACATCCATTAGTCATTATATTAGTCACAAAACCATGAGTGTTCATATCTGGTTTGGGTTTCATAGTTCGTGATTTCACTGGTAAATGTTTATTGGCAGGAGGTCTTCACACCAAATCACGCTCTTCCGAAGAAGTAGAAATTTGAGCAATGAGGTGGGGGCTACAAGTCCTAGCCAAATTCTGGAGAGGAGATGTTCTTCTTGAAGCGGACGCCTAGACTGTAATTCAAGCATTATCCAAAGGATCTTCCCATCTTAGCTTTTTTTCTGTTCCTTGGGCTATGGATATATTTTCTATATTTTCTCTTTGTTCTTCTTATCTTTCTGTTTCTTTTGTTTATACTCCGAGAGAAGCCAATGGGGTGGCTCATAGTATAGCACGTAGGGCTTCTTCTTTCTGTGGCCCTTCTTTTTGGTTTTCTGACACTCCTGACTGGCTCACATCTCTTATGTTAAAGGAGTATGTGGTGCCGGGTGCTTGAGTGGTTTCTGTCTGTTTCGTGTTCTTTCTTCCTTATATATAGTCTTGATTACCAAAAAAAAAAGGTCAAATAGGGAATTAGAAGGTGCAGGATGCAATCAAACTCAAAATCCAGTGAAATTCTTCAAATTAATTTATGGATCTATTAAAAGTATTGTCTAAGTCTAGACTCTATATAAAAACAGAGAAGTAGAAAAGATTTCGAAAGAAGACCCACAAAATCTTTACAAAAGAAATGAAGATGGTCATTGAAGAAAGGGGCCATGACAAAGTCACCCTCCTCTACCATCGTTTGATTAGTCTCACAACTCCCACCCACAATGGATGGTATGAGACATGTATTTTCGCATTCGTATCATGTATCATGTGTCATGTCTGCGACGCTGCATTATTGTGCGATTAAAACAAAATCAAATCCAATCGAAACCAAGAAAAAAGAATAGAGAGGGATTTACACCACTGAAAACAATAAAGAATAAGCTCATCGTCATCGATTTGGACTTTTTTGTTGGATCATTCACCTTCTGTGGATTAGGTCATCCAGCTAAATCTCTTTTTTTTTTTTGCATGAATAAATTGGTCCTACTCCCTTGTGTGTACAAGGTTGTTCATCAACCAATCTGATGATCTATAAAGAAAGAATCTTAAAGAGTGGGGGAATCACCGAAGTCATGCGACTCGGAAAATACAGACATTTGGTTCATCCCAAGTCACGCAACTCCGATTTCTTGCAAGAACTCCAACCTGTAATGTCAATAGCATTTTAAGTTTCGCCACTAGTACCATTGTTGCTCCATTTTGTTACACAAAACCATTGTTTTCCCACCAAAAACCCTGTAACAAGTGAATATAAAAACAAAAATGAAACAAGTTGGAAACTATAGATCAACCTTTTTCTATATTTAGCTGCAAAGAGAGAGAGAAACACAATAGGTAGGAGTTAAATTTTTACAGGTCAAAACTGGTCCCAACATTTTGGGTGCCAAGGCTTCTAGCAGTCTAACCACCCTACCAGGTGGGGTTGGCCATAAATCTTAACTGCAGTTTCTTAGTTGCCTTGGCGAGGTACCATGTGTCAAACTATCAATTCTTCAAAACCCCGGAATCTCCCCTTCCTCTAATTCATCGTCCACCATATCGCCTGTTTCGACAAACCCACCATCAAGATCAAGAAAATCATCAGGATTAGCTTGCCCCATGAAGCCTGAGTATGCATCTTTCAGATCTTGCTCAAAATCAAAACCAAAGTCTTCGGCGACTCCCGATTCCTTCAAATTGAACCCGCAATAAGCATTGTTGTCTTCCATTTGTAACTCATTCTTCAACAAAGGTTTTGCAACATTGGGAATTCGAAAACTATCCACAGGCTCTGGATTCACATATTCCATAAGATCCAAAATCCGAGGATCTGAGGAGATGCCGTCTTCTTCTATTTCCTCCTCCCTGAATAGAACACCTTTTGGGCTTGGGAGATTATTGCCGACAGACTCAACAAGTTCAGACTTCTGAGGGAACAGGTTTGTATCCTTAACAACTTCGAAGTCATAGCTGGCTGAAGGGAGAAAAACATGAATGACAGGGTACTCCACGATAATTATGTTGGCCAATTGTTGGCTTATCGGAGCCTTTATGTCCAACTCGCGGAAAGGTGACTTGGGACCCTACAAAAACAAGAGATTATTATATTATGTTTTATTTGGGAGTTATTCCGCTCAATACACTTGAAACGGAGAAATCAACATTACTCCAGTAGATCGTAAGGAATGTATTCCAGCCTCCCACCTATGGAAAAAGGACCCCACAATTTGTTGGATTCCTATAGGAGAATCTCTCATGCCAAAAATCAACCCAACCAGACTCTTGTAGTCATCCGACTATAAGGTCCTGATGAAAATTGGAGAAGAAAGATCTATAGAATGGATAAACACGGTAATCTGATTGGATCGATTTTATGGATGAATTTCCTAGGTGGGACCCATTAATTGGAGGATCTGCACATGCGCCACTTTTAATATCTTAGATTTCCACAATAAAAAATTAGACTATCACTAAAACACACACCTTTGGATTTTTCCGAATGAAGAACTTCAGACAATCTAACTGCTCCTCACAGAAGGGCCTCATCTGATGATTCCATGGACCAGGCTTCAGATGCTTCTCAATTACGGAGGAGAGAGTCGTGTTTTCATCTACACTGCAGCAACACCGGACACATCAATTCTGTTGTATTACTTGGCTGTCAACCTATCGGGACCTTTAGCAAAGTTTAAAGGGCCACTCAGCCAATGAGTTATGAAACACAAACAAACTGCTTAAAAGGGGTTCAAAACTATTATAATACTCGGAACTTTTCCTCGAGATGCTAATTGATTCATAGCTCACCCGTTGTCGAATAGAACTACATCTGTTGAATGAAACTGCCACCCAATTGTCCAGAAAATGGATTTCTTCCTGGAAAACAAGATATCGGAAGGAATTATCAGTGATCAATCATTTAAAATAGTTAGGAGCCTCCACTGTTGTAATTGTCAAGAAATTGACACTCAGAACCTAGTTTTAGTTCTAAATTTTCCTTCACTACTGATTTGTCCGGGGTAACAAATGAATGGAACGAAAAATAAGTGGGTGCAGTTCCAGTATTCAAGTTGTTTTAGCAGATTAATAGTTTTTGTCTTCATCCTAGAATCTGGTTTGTTCATTGGGAGTTGCAGAAGCAATGTACCTTGCATTCAGATCAATCATCAATTAAGTTGTACCTTATGTAAACATAAAGACTACAGGTGTTAATATCAGGATTGACTAGAAAGAGTCAGATATATTGTCACAGACAAACCCAACACCACAGTCAAGTCCAAATAGTTGAATCAATACATTAACAGAAAACTTTAAACATTATTTTTTGATAGATATAACTTTAAATAAATTGGTTCATACCGTAAGTCCAGAAAAAATACATTTTGGATAAGTTGAAATTTTGAAATACATACAAACAATACATAGATAATAGTTAAAAGAAAGATGTAGGTCAATTAAGTTCTCTGAATAAGGGAATTTGTATGTGTTCAACAAGTTTGTCTGCCATACTTGGGGGGCAAAATGATTGTCATTGTCTATCTACCAAAGTCAAGATGTATTGTCTCTGCAAGTCTGGTCGACATGCTATGCCTCAGGGCCAGATTAAAGTTTTTTCGGTTGATTGAGCATCACGTATATAAAAATCACCACTGACCAAAGTTTGACTACAAATCCACTTGCCAACATTGAAAGGCTCTCTGAGACAAATTTGAAGTAATTCAAGAGTGTTGACAGTGGAAAGAATTATATCTCATGCCACACTTTTGTTTTACTCAAAGGCAGATAGATAATTTAGTAGTCGATGCAAGGGATACTGTAAAAGGAAAAGAAGAAAACTGTCATAGGTTGAATGAGGCCAAATGAAGGGAAACAGAGGGCCAAAGTCGAAATATGAAATTCGTAATGTCATTTTCCTCCACTACGATGAAACTGAATACCAAGGATGGAGTTCGATCTTGTTCTCTTGATGGCTTTCCACCACTTTAGTAGCATTTCCATTTCTTTTCACTACAAGCACGAGCATGATGGAAGAAACTTTGGAATTGACATACTCTCCAAGACAAAAGTTTTCCAAAGTTTTGGTCCTCTATCAGAGAACTGATGTAATCTTGGCTTTATTCCACACAAATCTCATTACATGACCACAGAGATTGTTCAGCATTGCCAAACTTCTGCCTACTCCACTTCAATTCCAAAACAGAAACTAATATCAGCACTAAATTTATCTTCATAGTTTTTTTATTAGACATGAGTACAGGATCCTTTTTTTTATTGTTCTTTTTTTTTAAGCGAGGACAATTCAATTCTTTCCAAACTAAAAAAGCAAACCTCAATAAAAATTTTGAGAATCAAATAATTATCAACAAGAAAATATTCACAATCTCGATAAATACAAGTTTCTTCTTGATGTTGCAGGAGTAGACTACCTATTACATGTTCATCTAGTAAATATGTCGAAGAAGTATAATGTAGGGACATTTTCACACCGAGCTCGAGTGGGGCAGCCTGCGTAATATGGGGCACACTCGGGGTGGGGTGGCCTGTGTGATATGGGCCCACGAGGGGTCGAGTCGATCGAGAACCTAGATAGATCCTATGAGATAAAGGAATTTAATCTCACGCTACCAACAGTCGCGGCTTTTGGGGAGTATTGGTTAAATGTTCTGCATCAAAGTGGTATCAGAGCGGGAGGTCTCGTGTTCGAGTCTCCTCACCAGGGGTGATTAATGCAGGGGCATTTTCACACCGGGCTCAAGTGGGGCAGCCTGCGTAATATGGGGCACACTCGGGGTGGGGTGGCCTGTGTGATATAGGCCCACGAGGGGTCGTGTCGATCGAGAACCTAGATAGATCCTATGAGATAAAGGAATTTAATCTCACGCTACCAACAGTCGCGGCTTTTGGGGAGTATTGGTTAAATGTCCTACATCAAAGTATCAATGGATAATCACACTTACGGCGCATTTAAATGACAATAGAATCAATTCTTAAGGCCAAGTCCACAGAATTTAAAAAGGATTGGGAACAGAAATTAGCCATTTGAACAGCCAACTTTATATAAAATAACTTCTTTTGCAGCCCCTGCAATGCCCATTTTTAATTTCTCAGAAGAATTAGATGGGACTTGCTTCTTTTAACAATTACTTTTTACAAAGGATTCATTCATCGTGTTTTCCTTTTCCTCTCTTTTTTTCTTTTCTTTCTTTTTACCTTCTCTCCTTTCCCTTCCACCCAAGATATGGAGCGACTCTTCTTTCTCTCAACCCTCATCAACTACCCCATAACTGCTGCCACTAGCACACCCACCAGTGCCAACACTACCCCACCCCCTCCATCGTCACTGCCACTACTGCTGCCAGCACCGCTACCATCACCACAGTGCCACTACTGTCACCACAACCACTGCCGCCACAGCCACCATCACTGCCACACACTCATAACAGAAATGCACCCTTAAGCCCTTAACCAGCCACCAAATTCCTATTTACAACATTGATGACTGAGCATCTTGTCAGCAAATTGCACCTCGTGGCTTAGCGGAAATCATAGGAACATTGGCTGAGATGTTGAAGTTCAATAGAGCAAGAAGAATAGGATTAAAGCACGAGATACATGGGATCACAACCCATATATAGAAAGGGAAGAATTAATCTCGTGACTTTATTTATAACCACAATTTTTGGTCCAAAAGTGTATATATGCCTAAATTTTGGGTACCATTAGAAAGCTTATTTGATTAGCTTCCCAACAACTCCAGAACTGCACAATTCCGACATGAATTGAGGGAGTTTTCATAAAAATTTGAAGATAAAATATATAGTGGTATTACTGGTATAGTATAAAGTCTTATAAATGTCTTAAGTGTCCAATTTTGTTTTAGAAGGATTTTAGGTACTTGTGTCAAAGAGGGAGCTTGAGTTGGTATAGAATTAGTTTATAAGTTTGAAGAAGTTTTTAGTTATTAGTTTGATTTCGATTAAAGGAAGGCAAGTTTAGACAAAATACGGGTTCTAGAAATTTCATTGCTCGTATATAAATAAAGGGGATGTATGGTGTTAAAACAATTGATTATTTTATAGTGTGAATTTTAAGGGTGTTGTTTTTTGAAGCCTATAGAGGTAGATTTCCTCTAGTTATTGGCTGGTTTTGTTTTCTTACCTAGCATTCAAAGAAACATACCATTTACAATGGTATTCCAAGTAGAAACAAAATATGCCAAACACATTTTTGGACTTCCTCTCTTACAGAATTCAAGGATGCGAGTTCTATTTTCTTCCCACCTATTGATCTTTGATTAAGCTGCTTTCTTTCGTATTTTTTCCCCTCTAATTCAGTAGTTTCCAACAAATGGAAGCTCATGATCCTGCATCAAATGCACCGTTGGATCCTTTAAGAGTTCCAGTTGGATATCTTTCTCTCTTATATCTTACCCACTCAATGTTACTGGAAAACCTCTTGCAGTAGAAAAAAAAACTAGGCAGGGGAGTAAACTGAGATGCTTATATAAGAAGGACAATCCACTTTAAAAAAATCCCATGTCAGATACAAGCTTCTAAGATGTGCAGGCATTCTTACTAGAACAAATCATAATTCACCTTTCTTTCACGGTTTATGTGTGTGTGTGTGCACTTATAAAAGTTGCAACCAAATATCAATATATTATAAAGAATATCATCCCTTCAAGTTGATAGATAGATCTGCCATCAATATGCATTATACAAGTAGTTGTGAAATTCAAAAGTAATATGACACACTCTTTATTGTGGTGTATTGTTGTTTTCAAGAATCTCAGTCTAATGAGCATGTCTGGAATGTGCATCATCAGTGAAAAGCGCATCTTAATGATTTGATAGGAAATATATATACATGTGTGCATACCAATAAACGTACATATACATATTATATGTTTGTGTGAGTTTTGAATCAATCGATATGATACAATAAGTTCGTAGAGACAAAACATTTAAATTTATATCTATATCATCCATCTGACAATTGATTGAGAAAGACTAATTATTCCCAAGTGATCGATAAAATATGCAGACTGATGTTTGAAATCGATGATTCAAACCAATCACTTGTACTTTTAATTTCGATAAAGCACCATTATTTGGAGACAATTGATCTGGAGGCCATCAAGTTGCTTCTTCTATAATTAAAACGTTGAATTGTCTCGTATTAAAATGACAGAGCGATCACAAATATACCTAATAATATTTAAATGAAATACCATTCAAACAAAGAAATTCAGAACATATAAAAACCAAAAGCGATTCCATCAAAGCAAGAAGAAGTAAATAAACAGACACAAACATGAAAATATAAAAAATAAAATAAAATAAAGAACTAACTTGTGGTCGTAACGAGACTGGTTTTTCTCTCTCTTCGACATTCCGCTCGGGAGAAGAAGAAGCTGGGTCTTTCGGCGACCTGCAGCATTTTTAAGGGTCCGTAGCTTAAAGGGTAGCTTGAAATGAGATTTAATGAGCAACCCATCTCGCAGTCTCTGAGCAGATTCAGCGACCCTCTTCGCTTCCTCAAGTAAATTGTAGTCTACACATAAAAGAGAAACAAAATTTATCAGAAAGGCGAAAAGGGCATTAAAGGATTAAATAAGAGGGAGCAAATGAGAGAGATTTAATTACCAGAGATGAGCAGATTATCGTCGAATTGAGATAGTGGGACGAATTGGGTTCGGGGCCTCTTGCCCGTACAGGAAGTGCGTTGTTTGTGGACTTTGACGCAGGGAAGGCTGCAAGAGCGGATAGAGCAACCTGGGCATCTGTATTTTGATGGGTTTAAGCCACACTCTTCACATAGAGGAGATTGTTTTGGGTTAGGGTTGGAGTTTGGAGGAACTGCTTCTTCTTCCTCCATTACTGGGTTTAGAGAGGAGGCACCCAAGAAAGGGTTTTCAACTGCTTTTCAAGCTTCTTTAGGGCCTGTGTGTGGCAACAGTGGAAGCAAAAAATAACTTCTAGACATTAATTAAAGTAAATAAATCATTTTTCTTGCAAATTTATATACATATTATATTCTAATAAACCATTAATAAGGATTATAAACTAATATGACATATGCTGAATTTTTTTTAACTTTTAAATCATAAATGGTCGGTAATAAACGATGCACCAGGTTCGTACGTGCGTTTTCTGGGTAATTATTTTTTTTAAACATGGATGGTATGCAGACCTGCTCCTCAACAAACCATCCCTACTTTTTCTCCCCACATAAGATGTTTTCTCTACTCCACTTCATAATGTGAAGTTTAGTAGAACTTGAAAACAACCAAAATACAAATTCCTTGGAAAGATCACTCGACTAAAAACGACATCAAATTTCTTTTTAAGTAGAGCATGAAAACTTTTTTTCTCTCTTTTTTGTATCTTATACAACAGAACTTACAAGTATCTAATATTGGATAAGAACCAGAATTTTTATTTTTTTTCTTTGGTTTTTCTTTCTTATACAACTGAAAATATATGTTATGTTATCTCTTAAGAAAAGAAGTTAAGGCTCAAAGAGTTTGAGTAAAAAATGATAGAGTGAGGTGTGGAAGAAAAAATATAACCATTTTCATTTCCAAGATCTATTGAAGGTACAAAATATTAAGACACATCCATTATACTAAGTATTTTTTAACCTGATATGCATTGATTGGCTCTGGGAGGTCTTCATCATCTATTCGCCCCAAGATTAAAGCTCCATCGAAAATATTTTCCTCATAATATATGGGCCTTCATAGTTGGGCTTGAACTTCCCACATGGATCGTGTTGATGAGGAAGAATTTTTTTTAGAACCAAGTCATCAAACTTAAATTCTCGATGTCGGACTTTCTTTGCATAGGCTCTGGCCATGCGACGTTGGTATACTTAAGCATGACAGAATGCTCTACGTCTCTTTTCTTCGATCAAATTCAAATGTGGATATCGTGCTTGTAACCACTCAGCTTTATCCAACTCTGCTTCCAGAAGAACACGTCGAGACGGGATCTCAACATCAATAGGGAGAACTGTCTCCATCCCATATGTAAGGGCATATGGTGTAGCTCCAACCGAAGTCCTAATCGATGTGCGGTAGGCAAGAAGAGCATAGGGCAACCTCTCATGCCATGTTGAATAATTGTCCATCATTTTTTCGATGGTCTGCTTGATGTTCTTGTTAGCTGCCTCAACTGCTCCATTTGTTTAAGGGCGATAAGGAGAATAAAAATGATGCTTGATTTTGAATTGAGCTAACTTTTTTGTCTCATTTTCTTTGAAAATCGACCCACTATCTGAGATCATTTTACTAGGCACACCATATTGACAAATGATGTCCTTTCGAATAAATTTTTTTACATGTGCGGCTATAACAGTGGTGTATGAAGTTGCCTCTACCCACTTGGTGAAATAATCTATTGCCACCAATATATACCGATTATTATTTGATGCCTTTGGAGTAATAGGGCCAATCATGTCGATTCCCTAAACAAAAAATGGCCATGGTGTGGTCGTGTTATGCAGCTCTGATGGTGCTTGGTACATTAATCTTGTTAGCATAGATTTGGCACTAATAACATTTTTGGGCACACTTGCAGCAATCCGAATCAAGAGTTGACTAGTAATATCCAAGTCACAAAATTTTCTTTGCCAACATGTATCCATTCATGTGAGGACCGCAAAACTTCTTCGTGGACTTCTTCCATGAGTTCTTTTGCTTCTTTTTCATCAAGACATCTCATAAGGATTTAATTGGGTGATCGTTTGTATAATATACTGCCAATTATAACAAATTGTGAGGCTAACCGTTGAATCATTCGTTGATCATTAATGGTGGCATATGGAGGGAATGTTTGCTCTTCAAGATATTTCTTTATTTGCATACCACGACATTTGATCTAGTGCATCTCCATTTATGGTGTTGCAATAGGTTGGCTCAGAAATTTGTGCAATCTCAATTGGCCTTATATCTATCCCATTTGGAATCTCGATCATTGAGGCAAGAGTGGCAAGTGCATCGGCAAACTGATTCTTGGTCCTCGGCATGTAGCTGAATGAAATCCTTTCAAACTTTACGGTGAGCCCCTCTAAATATTCATGGTAAGGGATCAATTTCTCATCCTTCGTATCCCAACTACCATTTGTCTGGCATATGACTAGAGATGAGTCTCCAAATACATCCATTTCTTTGATCTACATATTTAAAGTTGCTCGTAGTCCAACAATGCAAGCTTCATATTTTGTTTCATTATTTGTGAATCCAAATTGTAGTTTAACAGAAATCGAAATGTGAGAACCTTTTTGGTGGTATAATTACTGCCCCAATTTCCGATTCATTTTGGTTGACTACACCATCAAAGTACATTTTCCCTCTTGTGTTGACTCAACTGCATCTTCTTCAACTTTCATTATGGCTTCATTTAGGAAATCTGTCTTCATGGGTTCATAATCAGGTAGTGGATTTTCTGCTAAGTGCTCTGCAATCGCCAACCTTTAACTGACTTCGTGTGACATAGGTGTTGAGGCTGGGTTCCGTGGTTTGTCATTTTGAACAATGAAGATTGATCAGTTAATGTACCAACTAGTGGATTAGATGATTCAAATTTTGAATTGATATTTACAACAAATTCCCTTCCGTTTGGTCCAATAAGACATGAGGGGTCAAAGGTATAAGAACTTGCAGATATAGCATTGATTTGCTTTAAAGTGTTGGGGCCTTGCTCTGGATAGTTTGGGAGGGGATTTTGTATTATACTAGATGTGTCAGGTTGCTGAGATAGAATGGCGATTCTTCCCTGGTCTATCAAGTTCTGTACAACATGTTTGAGATTCCAACACCTATCAGTCCAATGCCTGGGACCCTGGTGAAACGAACACCATGCATTGGGGTCATAACCTCTTGGAGGTAGGTCTGACACCGGCTTGAGAGATTGGATGACCAGAAGTCCTTGTTCAATGAGTTGTTGAAGCAATTGTTAAAGAGTCAAGGACAATTGTGTAAACTCTCTTCTCTTTCTTTCCTCAATTCGGCTCCTTTGCAGTTGTTGCATTTGCTATTGTGGTATTACATTTTGCCTTCTATGTATTTGCTGGACATATTGTTGGTGAGTAGATTGCTGGGGATGTTGTAGTGAAGTAAAGGGTTGTTGCGGAGTTTGCCCCATTGCATGAACTTGCTAGCATGGGACTTGAAGAATGAAATGAGGATGAACAATATGTTGAGCATATTGTTGTTGAGGTATCCGATAAACCGATGCTTGAGATGTGGGAGTGATCATTTGCACCTTTCCATCTGGTGTTCTTTTTTTGTTCTCGTTCTTCTTTATATTTGTCACATAAGGCATTCCATAGACCATTGACTGCACTGCAGAGGGATCCACAATGGTGCCATCCCTGATTGACGTCTCAATCCTCGAACCATTTTGGGCCATAGCAGCAAATGTGGGTAGCGTTTGTGCTATCAAGAGAGTATGGTATGGCTGTCCAACAGTTTTTAGAAAAGATCAGATCATATCTTCCCCGGTCATTGTATATATAAAATTTTTAGGTTTAGGATCTCTTTCTTTTTGTCGATCTTCATGTGTAGTAATCTAGAATCCAATCTTCTTCATAACATCCATTCATTTTTTTAGAAAAATCTTTCATTTCACATTTTTACCAACTCTTTTTAGAATCTAAGGTTTTCTTTCAAACATTTCATCAATCTTCCATAAAAAAAATTATATTTTAGTTTTATTAAAATTTTGTTTCCTAATAAAATCTATCCCCTCATCTTATTCTTTAGGAAGTGAAGGTTGTGATGGCTAATAAGCATTCCCAATTCAACAATCTAATTGCTCCACATTTGAAGCTCCTTAATCTTAAAAGACATTTTTATTGCAATCCAAAGTTGTTGGAAATCATTGATGGTTGGCAATGCGATAAACGACTCACTTGGAGACAAACAAATCACCTGGGAGCTAATCTCAAATCGGCAAAAGTAAAACTCAATTGGCATCTTTTAAAAGCTATGGTAAAGTATTGGGACCCGTATCACATGGTTTTTAAGTTTGGGGTTCATGAACTTTGTCTTACATTGGAAGAGTGCTCTCAACTTTTATGTATGTCTCTTGATAGATGTCAAATCTTTTCTCCATTAAAGCAATGTTATACTAAAGAAGTGGAAGAGTGTCTCTATGTTCCTAAAGATAAGTTGGAAAATGACAAGCATGGGCAATGCAAAACATGTTCAATGGATTTTCTCATAAATAGACACTTGAATATGGATGATCAAACTCAACAAAAAGTAGCAATAGGTCGTACAAATGCATTGGATTTAGCAATTGTTTGAAACGTTCCCTTTCCTCGAAGTACTACGTATGTGTATGCCTCACTTTGCAAGATCATAAAAGATGTAAGAACCGGAAAGACTTTGGTATCTATGATCCTAGCGGAGATTCTTAGAGGGTTAACAACTTCCTCCCAATATGGATGCATTAAGCTCAATGCGTGTATCTATTTTCTTCAAGTTTGGTAACCATGAGATATGTTATATTTGACCATTTTAATCTTATAAATAATTTTTCATGCGTAAGCCTCGTCCTATTCCAAAAAATAAGTTGAAGTGGTATAAAGGTTAAACTCTTTGAAAGCAGAAGAGATTCAATGGAAGTGTACTTGGCTCTCGAGGAGGAGATGTTTATTTACGGGTTCTAGGTTGACAAAGTTTGGTGCTTGTTGGGCTTCACAGTTCTACTCCATATGCACTACTTCGGGTACTTCGTCAACTTGGGTATGTTCAATTTAATCCCACCATTGACGACATCAAATGTGACTATGCCGATTTCATAATATATTCGGAGAAGCTAGAGATGCATTTTGTGCATTTTTGGTAGCGGAGTAATAGACACGTTCTTGAATTGGTTCAAAGTGATGTGCCTAGAACAACTAAAGAATACTTGCTTGGATTGGAGATGCCCGATATTGAGTCACCCATGCCTAAACCTGATTTTCTTCATACTCCTCTTCTGGATCCAAAGGAAGACAAAGTGCCAATTGCTTTGCCCACTGTGAATGTTTTCAAGAATGTTGCTCTCCAATTTGCCAAACGTCGTCGTGAGTTTGAAGAGCGAGGAGAAACACATGAAAAGATGGTCATACAAGTAAAAAAGAAAATTATGTAAAATTGCTAAAAATAAGTGCTTAACTAAGAAGATTGTCAAGCTTTAATAAGAGAATATTCACCTTAATGAGTTAGAAAAGCGGTGCAAGCATGTTAAAGAACTTGATGAACAATGCAATTTTCTTAATGAGGTTCATCACCGATGTGAAGAAGATTGTCGTAGCGCCTTTGCAAATTGGGATTCCATGTTGGGAGAATTGGACCATATGAAAAGGGACCATAAAGATAAAGTGGTCGTTTACGATGAAACGATTACATGGCTTGATGCATACAATATTGTATTGAAAAGACAAATTGTATCACTTGGCTATAAGCCGATAATGGCTCCACCTCTTCCCTAAAGAGTTCTTAGATGAACAAAAAAAAAAGACCACTTTGTATTTTGTGATTACAAATAAATAAAATCATCTACTTTATTCATGAAAGCTTATGGTCTATTGTTTTTCTTTAACTTTAAAAAAATTAAAATATTATCTCGTAGTTTGGATTTTCCTTAAGGAGCTATTGTAACTTTTAAAATCAATTGGGTTTCCCTTAACGAACCATTGCATTTTCAAAGATCAACTTTGTAGTTTGGATTTTCCTTAAGGAAACATCGCTTTTTCAAAATCGATCATATAGTTTGAGATTTTTCTTAAGGAACCATAGCCTTTTCAAAATCAATCATATAGTCGGGATTTCCCTTAAAGAACTATTGCATTTTCAAAATTTATCATATAGTATGGGTTTCCCTTAATGAACCGTTGCATTTTCAAAATCAATCATATAGTATAGATTTTTTTTAAGGAATCATTGCATTTTCAAAATCAAATATATAGTCAAGATTTCCCTCAATGAACCATTGTCTTTTCAAAATCAATCATATAGTCATGATTTTCCTTAAGGAACTATTGTATTTTCAAAATCAATCATATAGTATGGGTTTCCCTTAAGGAACCATTGCCTTTTCAAAATCAATTATATAATATGGGTTTCTCTTAAGGAACTATTGCCTTTTCAAAATCGATCATATAGTTTGGATCTTCCTTAATAAACCATTGCCTTTTCAAAATTGATTATTATAGTTTAGGTCTCCCTTAAGGAACCTTTACCTTGCAAAAGATAGACATGGTCTCAATTACCATGTTAACTAGGTGCTCGGGCTATCGATCCCACCTAGTGTTCTTTTGTGGATTGAGGGAATCCTCACTTATCCACTATTGGCATAAGTCCAATACGACAGTTGTCGCATCTTCTAAAAAACTTCATAGTTTGGTTTCCCTTAAGGAGCCTTGTATCTCCCAAGCCACTTCATAGTTTGGTTTCCTTCAAGGAGCCTTGCATCTCCCATGCCACTTCATAGTTTGGTCTCTCTTAAGGAACCTTGCATTTCTAAAGCCACCTCATAGTTTTGTTTCCCTAAAGGAGCCTTGCATCTTCTAACTTATCCATTGAACATGTCTTGCATTGCCTATTCTTGTCATTTTTCAACTTGTCTTTAAGAACATAGAGAAATAATTCAACTTCTTTAATATAACCTTACATTAATGGAGGAAAGATGAGACCACCGTCAAAAAACATACATAAAAGTTGAGAGCACTTTTTCAATGTAGGACAAAGTTCATGAACCCCAAACTTAAAAACCATTTGATCCGGGTCTTAACACTTTACCATAGCTTCCAAAAGATGACAATTGAGTTCTACTTTTGCCAATTTTAGAGTGTCTCATAGGTGATTTGTTTGGCTCCAAGTAAGTCGTTTATCTCATTGCCAACCATCAATGATTTCCAACAGATTTAGATTGCAACAAGAGTGTCTTTTAATATTAAGAAGATTCAAATATGAAGCAATGTGATCGTCGACTTGGGAATACATATTGGTCATCACAACCTTCACTTCATCCCTAAAGAACAAGATGATGAGATAGATTTTATAAAGAAACAAAATTTTAATAAAACTAAAAAATTTTATGGAAGATTGATGAAATGTTTGAAGGAAAACATTAAATTCTAAAAAGAGTTGGTAAAAATGTGAAATAAAAGATTTTTTTTTTAAATATATGGATGTTATTAAGAAGATTGGATTTTAGATTACTCACATGAAGATGGACAAAAAGAAAGAGATTCTAAACCTAAAAATTTCATATAGAACTTAAAAAAGAACCCAAAAGATCCTAAAAGGAAGTTGAGATTTTAAATTTTTTTACAACTATAATAAAACACACCATGTAAAAAGTTGAGATAATGTGATTGCACTTGTATCCTAAAATTAATTATAAATAGGACTAACTATTCCATACATGTTCAAGAGGTTAGGATATGCATCTATAAAAGGCTTGGCTCCGTATCTTCAAACCTCTCTACAAGTGTAAACATACAAGTGAATCTTTAATTCTTGATATGATTTGGGCTTTTAGCACCGACACTAGGGGTATCGACCCTTTAGCCATAAGCTTACTTTCATCCATCCAAATAGGTTTTGGGACATGACAGGGTGCATATGACGTGAGTGATAAGCATGTAACATTTGATCTAATTTATTGCAATAAAGCAACATAGGAAAATAAAAAAATCTAAGGTGCAAACAAACAATATGTACACATGAAGTATTAAGCTAGTAAACAAACCAATTGCAACAAATAAAATACATATAAAGTTAAAAAAAAATCGATAACTTTAAGGTCAAGAAAGCCAATTTTGGCTTGACCCGTCCCGAGTGGAGTCGCCAACTATGAGATAGCACAATCCGACCAGAGGCAAAAGATCTACTAACTATTTGAGAGATTATTAGATAACTGACTTATTTGTAAATTGAGGAAGGTGTTAAGGATCCAAATTTACCTGTATTCAAATGGTTACCTACTCTTGTACCCTCAACCATTCTCTCAAGTTATCGGTTAAGAAAAAAAATGAATCTACATATACAAGAACATAAAAGAAAAAATGTGAGAATGCCCTACCCTTGTTAGCAATCATCCGATTAATTCATGATTAATTCGCAAATTTATGTTTTAGAAAGTTCTATCGTCCGAATATTTGAATAATTTGGAAACATTCAATTTTTTTCAAGCTCAAACGAATTGAACGCGTTTTTAAGAATTTTTAAAAAATTCGTTTAAAAAAAACAACAGGCCAGAACCATTGTTTCTTTTAAAACAACGGGCCAAAACCGTTTATTCCTAGAAAAACAACGTTGAATGTATGTTGTTTTTCTCTGTCCCTCAGTTACTCTACCACTTGTGTAGATCTTAAGCGATTGCCCCTCCTAAGTGCAATAGAAGTCGTTAACCTAGGCCATGGGCCTTTTTGATAACCCATTGACCCCGTGAAGGTAAGTATATTTTCTTCCTTATATTCTAGTCCTATTTATACAACTCAAACTCCCTTAACTATCACTTGTTTCTCCGATGTGATATTAAAGTAGAAAAAACAAAAAGTGCTTGAACCACACGTCCTTATGTTTTATTTAGCTAAAGATAAAAAGTAATTAGAACAAAACGTGCTTATTGGTTGACTCAACCTCAAGTAGTATATTGACTCTAGGCTTATCAACGGGTCGGTTCCAAGTAATACTAGAATCGGAACCTATAACATTACTCGATTTCAGTTCTTATCAGTTTCGATTCCGGTTCTCAAACAAGTGGTAATGGAATCGGAACCGCTAAGAAACAGTTTCCCAACGGGTATCCGGTTCCATTAATAAAATATTAAAAAACAAGGAGAAAAGAAAAAATAATTAAGAAAAAGAAGTAGAAAAAAAAATAACTATGTATCATAATTCTTATAAAAAGGAGAAAAGAAGAAAGGTTGTAAGTAACTAATCAGGCTGATTTTCGATTTACAAATCCACCAAGGGACTGGCCAAACATCCATACGGTGAGCGTCTACTAAATGTATGCCATGTGGCTATTATAGCGGCAAACGGAGGACGATGAACATGAACTAGAGAAAAGAATAGGGAACATGAATAGAACCAGAAAAAAAGAGGGGGAAACTTACATAGATGCTTAAAAAAATGATGGCAGTCTTGGCCTCTTGGTTTTTGACAAAAAGTGGACGATTTTCCTACAAAAAGTGGACGATTTCTAGTAAAAAGTGGACGGCATATGGTGGCATCTTGCTTCTTGCTTAAAACTTTCTCTTCTTCTTCTCCTCTTTAGGTTTTGGAGAAGGAATCGAAACCGAATAAGCCGATTCTGAATTTTTTTTTACTTGGTCTTCTTCTTGAAAGTAAAGAAAAAATAAAGTGAGAGAGAATAAAAGTTCTTCTTCCTTCTTAAAACAAATGGATTTTAAAGATTTTTAAGAGGTTTTATGAGTTATTTTGTAAGAGTTTTTCTAGACCTAAAGAGGAGCTTGAAGGAATAGATTTCTAAATGTAGGGATAGGACATTTATAGGTAAAAAGTAAGGATTTTGGGGATAACAAAAATGATAGTTTAGTCATTTGGGGAAAAAAGAGTAAAATAAGAGTTTGTTCTATATGGATATGTTATGAAATTTTTTAATTTATTAGGAAAAAGTTGGGTAGTCTAAAAAGTTGAAAGTTGTAAAAAATTTATGTGTAAAGAATAAACAAAAATGTGTTGATAAAATGAGAAAAAAAGAAGTTTGGTGAGTTGGATTGATAAGCTTGAGTAATATCATCAAAGTGTGTCATAATGTATAAACCTTGATGCATCTATTTAACATCAAGACCACATATCAAGAATTTTGATCGATTATTGATAAAATACTCATTTTAAGTCTAAAATTAATTAGACAAAAATATTTTGAAAGATCTTTAAAAGTACTTTTCAATGGTACACATCTCATGCATTGACATACAAACTATCAAAAATTGAGATAATTTAAGAATTAGTCTAACAAAAGCATTGATTTTATTATTGACCCATTAGATTTTAATGAAACCATTTTTTTTAAAGATGAAGGAGTTAGAAACAAATGCTATTGGTTTTGATTAAATCTAACGGTAAAATCAAAGATACAAGCAATTTTTTATCATTTATCAATAAAAATTAAACTTTTGATTAAATTCTCATAGCTTAAGATGGGACTTTCTAATGATGACTTTGGTATCTAAAAGTATTATCTAAGGGTGGTTGATGATTCTAAATAAGGTTCTACGATTGGTTAAGAATATCTTAAGGGTTGAGATGAATTAAAGTAATATCTCGACCAATATAGAAGAAGATCAAGATCGTCGATTGCCAAGTTAGAAAATCATGCCAAAATGGAGTGTCTACAGATATTATATTAGATAATTAGGGTTTCATGAAGAGAGAGAGTGAGAGAATAGTTTGGGAAAAGAGGAAGGCCATTCTTGACATCCAATAATCTACAAATATTTGTTGTTGTAAATGTTTGCAGCTTCAACCATTTTATGTTGCTTGGTATTAACTGATAAAATCTGTTGCAAATACCTTCCATTGCTTAGGTGGAGAGTGCAATGCAAATATTTTCCGAGTCTTTGATGAATTCAAAATAGGATATGGAGATCACCTACGGACAAGGTTAATGGAATTGGATGATCACAACCAATCAAACAATGGAACAAATGGATGAAAATCATGAGATAGTCCAGGCAAGTTGATTTTGGGTGGGACCCAATGATTGGTTGGTCCGAGTAGAACTTTGTTGACCGACCACAATTTGTGTCAGGTGGAATACTTTAGAGGGACACTGACCATATGGATGTTTGGCAAATCCTTAAGTGGACCTACAAACTAAAAATTAACTCGATTAGTGATTTCAAATCAGATCTTTGTACCCAAAATAATGCATGTCAAATTCCACAGTTAAAAATCAACCCATGAAAATGACTCCAATACAACTTTTAGAAATCACTAATCATGCTATTTTTTGGTCTGGATGTCCATCTAGGAGTAAAACTTTGTTGACCCTCCACAATGACTGCCCCCCATAACCACCCAAAATATAAGCCACATGACACATTCGTGGAGGATGCTGGCCGTATGGACGTTTGGTCAATCCCTAAGTGGACCAACAAATCAAAAATCAACCTGATTAGTGATTTTCATGGATTGATTTTAACCATTGAATTTGAGCATCTAAGTGTTGGATTTCTAAGTGTTGGGTTGGAGTCATTTTTATGGATTGATTTTAATCGTTGAATTTGAGCATTGTTGGCCACTATTTGTCATTATTAGAGGTACGTAGTAGGATCCAAAGATTTGAAATCACTAATTAGGCTGATTTTTGGTTTGTAGACCATCTAGAGATTGACCAAACATCCATACGGTCAACGTCTTCTAAAAGTGTGCCACATGGCTCATATTGTGGGCAGTCATCATGGGCGGTTAACGAAATTTACTCTACATCGAGGGGCCAAATATAATTTATATTTGAAGGAAGCTCAAGCCAAAAAATGAATATTTGCCGCCATTTTTTGCTGCAAACATCAACCGCTCAAATCGTAAAAAATATGGACTCACAGTAAATATTTACCCAAGTAAATAATGGTGGGGGTGCAACCAAGCACGTAGAAATGCAAAAAACATTTTGCAAATGTTTGTAAATAAATATTTGCGACGATACCAAGCAGTATTTCAATGGCTTGAACAGTCCATTTTTTAGATTATGTCGGTAATGCCACGGCCGTTATGACCGGTCAAATAACAGTCATTTAATTTTTTATTTTTTATGAATTCATTTTCAACAAAAGGTAAGTAACTGTAACGGCTTTTATAACGGCTGCTATTTTTATATCGTTAAATATTGAATGACATCATTATTGTTATGGCGTTATAACTGTTTTTTTTTTTTAAAGCTTTAAAATTTATAACTTCGGTAGACCTTCTAGAATGAAAATAAGTCTTTTTTTTATTTTTTTTGTTAAGTAGAAAATAAGTCTTTTTAAGGTAGGGATCATGGTAGTTGGAATCTTGCCATGTGACGTGTGCAGTGAGTTAGCAGCTAACCTACTTGTTAAAAAATGTAAAAACTATTCAATACCATGAATGGGAAATGAAGAAAAGAAAACTTTTGTCGCTGACAAAGTCTCATTTTCTTTGTTTATTTGGAGTAAAACTTGCCTGACCACCTGTGGTGTGGTATCCTATCCGACCACACGCAAGCTGCTTGCCGCGTGGATTTTGTACGGTATCAAGTCACATCGGCACGAGCCACAAACTCATCCCCTCCTCCTCCGGTTAACCTACTCATGTTTCGTGAGAGTAAATTAAAAAAGTGAGAAAAAATAAACAGAAAATTTCTAAAAAGAAAAAAAACTTTAATCTATTTACAAAATCAAAAATAAAATTGTGAGAATCCCAAAAAAAGTAACTAAACACCATTTAAAAGGGCGTTTCTTCCTAACAGAAATAAAAGGTGAAAAGATTGACTGAAAAAAGCTGAAAAGGCTGACAAACACCCTTTAAAAGGGCATTTCCCATAAAGGAGTAAAACTTTTGTCTTAATATGAGCCACGTGGCACACTCTTAGTGGATGTTGACCGTATGGATGTTTGATCAGTCCCTTGATGGACCTGCGGTCCAAAAATCAGCCTGATTAGTATTTTACAACCTTTGGATCTTTGCACTCAAATTCTTACGATTAAAATCAACCCATGAAAATAACTTCAATCCAACGCTTATAAACCACTAATCATGTTTCTTTTTGGTGTGTAGGTCCACCTAGTGACTTGCCAAACATCCATACGGTCATTGTCCGATAAGAGTGTGCCATGTGGCTCGTATTGGGACAAAAGTTTTACTCCTCTATGGGCAAACGCCCTTTTAAAGGGCGTCTGTTAGGTACAAACGCCCTTTAAAAGGGCGTTTGTCAACCTTTTCAGTTTTTGTCCGGAGAAATAGTCGGTTTTTTCACCTTTTATATTTGTCAGGGAAAATAGTTTTGTTACTTTTTTTGAGAATATCAGAAATTTATTTTTGTTTTTGTAAATAGATTAAAGTTTGTTTTCTTTTTAAAAAATTTCTGAAAAATAAAAGTATAAAAAAGTAAAGCAATGCGAAGAAGACACTGACTTTAGATGTTTGACCCAAGGTTTAAAAAATGGCCGTTATAACGAAAATAACGGCCGTTATAACTGATTCGGACCTACCCCGTTACGTTATGGACCGTTAAAACTCCTAGAAAATAACGGCCGTTATAACGAAAATAACGTTATTTTCTGAAAATTTTTGTGAAAAAAAGGCTGTTATTTTCATTTTTTTTCCGTTAAATTCTTTTTTTTTTTCCATTTTTTGAAAATTTGAAATTCAAAATTTAAAATTTGAATTTCAGCGCCATTTTTTCAGTTTTTTTCCATTATTTTTCCGTTTTTGCCCCTGAGCGTTTTTTTCGTTTTTACGGAAAAACGGTAACGCCCCAGTCCATTATACCGTTATAACGGTCCCCTTTAAACCTTGGTTTGACCCATGGTTTTTAAAAACAGCCATTTAAACAGAAACGCCCCAAGCCTGTTTCTGTTAAAACCATTTAAACACGTTTTAACGTATTTGAATTTAACGGCCATTTTTTTGTTTTAACGACTGTTAAAATCGTTTAAACCAAGGTTTAAAAAACGGCTGTTATAACGGATTCGGACCTACCCCGTTACGTTATGGACTGTTAAAACGCCCAAAAAATAACGGCCGTTATAACGAAAATAGCGACCGTTATTTTCTGGAAAAATTTGTAAAAATAACGGTCGTTATTTTCTTTATTTTCTGTTTTTTCCGTTATTTTCCATTTTTGAAATTCAAAATTTGAATTTCAGCGCCATTTTTTTCTGTTTTTTTTCCATTATTTTCTCGTTTTTGCCCCTGAGCGTTTTTTTTCGTTATAACGGAAAAACCGGTAACGCCCCCAGTCCATTATACCGTTATAATGGTCCCCTTTAAACTGGGTTTAAACAGCCGTTAAATTCTGAAATTTTTTGTGAAAAAAATGTCTGTTTAATTCCGTGTTTTTTTTAATTCTCAAAATTAATTTAAATTTCAGCACCATTTTTTCCATTTTTTTCCGTTAAAATCGTTAAAACCCGTTAAAATCCGTTTAATTCCCTTAAATTCCGATTTTTGCCCCTGGCCGTTTCAATCCATTTTAATGTCCGTTTAAACGGTTTAAAACGGCGATGCCCCCAGTCCGTTTAACCGTTAAAATGACCTCCTTTAAACTTTGGGTAAAACCAAGGTTTAAAGGAGGCCGTTTTAACGGTATAACGCATTGGGGGGCATTACCGTTAAAACGGATTGTAACAGCCAGGGCCAACAAAAGAAAAAAAAGGAAGAAAATGGAATTTAACAGAAAAAACGGGAAAAAAGGCGTTGAAAGTAAAAATTTGAAATTTCAAAAAATGGATTTTAACGGCCATTTTTTTTCCACAAAAAATTCCAGAATTTAATGGCTGTTAAAACGATTTTAACAGCGGTTAAAATGAAAAAAAAAAAAAAAAAACGGCCATTAAATTCAAAGCATCAAAACGGATTTTAATGATTTTACACACGGTTTTAACGGCCGTTTAAACGGTAATGCTCCAAGCCCGTTTCCGTTAAAACCGTTTAAACACGTTTTATTGGTTTTGAAAAAAACGGTCATTTTTTTTGTTTTAACGGCCATTAAAATCGTTTAAACAACAGTTTAATTCTGAAGATTTTGTGAAAAAAATGGCCGTTATATCTGTTTAATTTCCGTTAAATTCAATTTTTTTTTTTAATTTTCAAATTTCAAAATTTGAATTTCAGCGCCATTTTTTTTCGTTTTTTTCCTATAAAATCCGATAAAATCGTGAAAACCCGTTAAAATCCGTTTAATTCCGTTAAATTCTATTTTTTTTCTCATTTTTGCCCCTGGCCGTTTCAATCCGTTTTAATGGCCGTTTAAATGGTAATGCCCCTAGTCCGTTTAACCGTTAAAATGGCCTCCTTTAAACCTTGATTTTACGGTAACGGGCTTGGGGCGTTACCCTTTAAACAGCTGTTTTAAAACCATGCTTTGACCTTAGCTAGTAAATTCGCGTACTATACACGTTTAATACACGATTTTTTTTTTTTGAAGGAACATTTAATATTACCGTATAAAATAAAAAATCAGAAAAAATCACGAATTTTTAGATTATACGAATATAAGATGTATTATTCATGTTTAATAGATGGATTGCGTGTTTTTTAAACACGTTAAATGGCCGCATAAAATGAAAAATAGATAAAATCCAGACTTTTTAAGGCTAAACGAATATAAATTTCAACAATGACCAAATTTTTGACCAGATGTTTTTATCCCGAAACCGAATTAAACTCGAACTTTTCTCGTTTTGAATCTTTACCGAATTGCTAACTGGTACTTTAAAAACTGTTAAAACCCATTTTGACGCTTAGAAATTAACGGCCTTTTTTCGTTTTGACGGCTGTTAAAAAAATTTCTGAAAAAAAGGCCATTATTTCCGTTAAATTCCATTTTTTTTTGTTTTTCAAAATTTCTAATTTTAAAAATCAGCACCATTTTTCCATTTTTTTTCAGTTGAATTCATTAAATTTTTTTTTTTTTTTTCATTTTTGCCCATCCGCTACAATCCGTTTTAACAGTAACGCCCAGTCTATATACGGTTAAAACAGTCTCCTTTAAACCTTGGTTTGGCCAATCCCTAGGTGGAGTAAAACTTCGGTCACAACGCACAATACGAGCCATGTGGCACACTCTTGGTGGACGCTGACCGTATGGATGTTTGGCCAATCAGTAGGTGGACCTACAAACCAGAAATAAACCTGATCAATGATTTCTAAGCGTTGGATTGAAGTAAGTTATTTTCATGGGTTGATTTTTACCATATGAATTTTGAGCATTATTTGGGTGCAAAGATCCATAGGTTGTAAAAGGTAACCGAGTTACTTTACCTTTTTTTAATTTTTTTTAGGAGAATAAAGGAAATTACTCTTTTGCTCTCACCAAACCTGAGCAGGTTTACGAGAGGAGGAGTTTATGGCTCGTGCGGATGCGACTTGCTACCGTACGTAAGCCACGCGGCAAGCACCTTACCTATGGTTTGGGAGATACCACACCACAGGTGGTCAGGCAAGTTTTACCCGTTTATTTCCTTCACAATAAGTCAAAGTCAATGTCTTTACGTTCATATTCCGCACATATCTCTTGAAGTTTGTGTAAGTAGTTATAAAAAAGTGATTAAAATCTTTAGACAGGAGCATGGTCCAAAATCTTTGGATCGGTGGGGCGGATCCCGATCCGAATCAGAGGATGGATTTCTCGTCTCGGATATCGTCTAGCTTGAGATGACGTGAGGATTCTTTACTGCATCTCGGGTGAGACAACCCCATTTCAGGATCGTCTCAATGGCCACCGATCTCAATCCGGATCGGCCGAGACTTCGAAACATGGACTGGAGAGCATAGTTAGCAATTCAGCATGGAAAAAAAAATACTGCACGGAAAAGTCCGAGTACGTTTTGGGGATCTCTTAACAAATTTTGGTTAAAAATTCGGCAAAGAAGTAAATAAAATAAAAAATAAAAATTTAATTTTTCATTTCCAGCATTTTTCGCATTTTAAATTATTAGTTTTTCCAATAGTTTGGAATAATGTGTATAATACACCCCCGCGTAATATTTACAAATTTTACTCAATATTTGAAATATTTGGTCGTATTAAACATTTTTTCCGAAAATTTGAGAAATTGTTGTATAATGGGCGAACGTTGTAATTATGACTTAAGAGTCATTAATATGGGTATCAATGAACGCCCAATTACCCGACTACCTGATAGACCCGGATCCGATTAGTCTTTTTTTTAGTCTATCCTTTTTGGATCCAATTCATTGGTTGATTCTTAAGAGTCGTTAATATGGGTATCAATGAATGCCATTTACCCGACTTCCTGATAGACCCGGATCCGATTAGTCTTTTATTGAGTCTATCCTTTCTGGATCCGATTCATTGGTTGATTCTGGGTACCTTAAATCCCATTTTTCTATTTGTTACCTGGACCCAATACGGAAGACCTGGTCAATTCTGCTGGTTCTTAGTCCATCTTTTGGTCCAAATAATAGTTCTAGAACTACAAACCATAATGCTGGGTGTACTGGTTTCTGGATCAAACCCGACCCATTGAGACCCTTATTGAGGTTGTGATCGTACACATGGGTGTATGGATGTTTAGCCAATCCCTAGGTGGATCTACAAACCAAAAATCAACATGATTTCTTGGGGTTGGATTGGAGTTACTTTCATGGATTGATTTTAACTGTGGGAATTTGAGCATTATTGACCATTATTTAGGGTACAAAGATCCAAAGGTTTGAAATCACTAATCAGGCTGATTTTTGGTTTGTAGGTCCAGCTATGGATTGGCCAAACATCCATACGGTCAGAGTCCTCTTAGAGTATGCCACATGGCTCATAACGTGGTCTGTTATCTCCCTCGATGACAGTCCGCGGTCATCAAAGTTGTACTCTTCCCGACATTGTATGGTTGTCCTGATTCCTCAATAAGTTTTCTAGAAATGACTTTTGCATATAAATGTTATAAAACGTTTTTGATCACCATACAGACCCCGTTGTTCCCAATATTCGGAAAACCTTAATAAACCATTTTTTTTTTTGTGGAGACGGGTTTCTCGGCAACAACAGATAAGATGACTGGAGCATTATTTGTACAGGTCTTGAACTTTAGTGTAGAATTTTTCTAACCACTAATTAAAGGATCAAGTTTGGCTGTGAGAAGTGGGGCTCACACGGGCCGCGGTACTTGTCACGGTTCAACTCCACATACACCACTTCCGTGATGGTGTCCTCTCCAGGATTACATCTCTTTAGCTACACACTGCTAGATGTTTCTTGGGATTTACAATGCATGGATATCAACCTTAATAGGCGTTGGATCTTTGTACCTCAAATACTGCTCAAATTCCCACAGTTGAGATCAACCCATGAAAATAAGTCCAATCCAATGCCTATAAATCACTAATCAGGCTGATTTTTGGTTTGTAGGTCCGCTTAGGGATTGGCCAAACATCCATACGGTCATAGTCTTCTAAGAGTGTTCCACGTAGCTCATATTGTGTCCTGTAACCGGAGCCTGTCAGTTTAGGGCGGTAACTGGAGCCTGAGCCTTTTGGAAAACCTTAATGAACTCAATGGAGACGCGTTTCTCGGCAACAATGGATAAAAGATGACTTCAGCATTATTTGTATTTTGTACAAGTCTTGAACTTTAGCGTAGAAATTTTCTAACCACTAAAGGGTCAAGTTTGGCTGTAAGAAGTGGGGCCCACACGATGTACTGTACGTTTCATGGCTCTTAAGTCCAGATAGAGCGTGTACGTCTCCTCACGCTGGATGTTTCTTGGCATTTGCACTCTGCATGAATCTCTATCTAGAAACAGGACAGCACCGACAAATTTTCTTTTTATTTTAAGGGTGGGTCAGGATCAGGGGACACAAAATTTTACACCAATTTTGGTGTACCTACATGGAAGATAAATCAATGGCTGATTTTTGGTGAAGATGATCTCCTCACGGTATAGATCACCCGTTCAAAAAATCAGCCCATTCCGAAACTTCTAACGCTGTAAAAAAAAATAGACGGTCCATAATTCTTTAGCTTGTAAACCAGGCCACGAATATCAGAATGATTTGAATTTTTGTGAGAGTGATCTCTTCACCGTAGAGACCATCTCACCAAAAATCATCCTAATTTAGATAAAGCATTTGCCAAAATCAGGTATGAGTGGCTGAGATCCACCCCCCCAGTTGAAGGATAAGACAACCACTGTCACTTGTTATATGCAGATACTTCTGAAAGGACTAGCATATCTCTAGATGGGCCCATCGAATGAAGGGTATTTCTGATCAACCGGCCCCATATTTGCCAAGTCCAGTAGAAGCCCCATCTTTCTCCGAGTAGAACTTTGCTGACCGCCCACAATATGAACCACGTGGCACTCTTAGTGGATGATGACTGTATGGATGTTTGGCTAATCCCTAGGTGGACCTATAAATAAAAAATTAGCCTGATTAGTGATTTCAAACCCTTCGATCTTCGTACCCCAAATAATGGTCAATAATACTCAAATTCCACAGTTAATCAACCCATGAAAACGACTCCAATCCAACGCTTAGAAATCACTACTCAGGCTAATTTTTGGTTTGTATATCCATCTAGGGTTGGGCCAAACATCCATAAGGTCAGAAATCTATAAGTATATACCACGTGGCTCATATTGTAAGAAGTAAGAAACTTTGCTGACCAGCGGCGGTTAGCCAAGTTCTACTGTCTCTCTAGTCCCAAACTTCCAATCCCAATTCCCAGACTGGGAGATGATGCCGTCACTCATGAATGCATCCTCACGGACCTCTCCTACTCGTTAGTCCTATTTTTCAACACGAGAAAAACTTTGATGTCCAACATCATACATCAAAGACGCTGTCTTTTACCCAAAAAGCCACGTGGAACACTCTTTCGGCCTACGAATGTTTGACCCACTCTTAATTAACCTACATACTAAAAGTCAGCTTGATTGGTGATTTCTACCCATTGGATTCGAGTACTCTAATAAATGCTCGAATCTAACGGCTAAAAACAACCTCCCGTGAAGAACTCTCGAAATAAAATAGCCACGAATTACCAATTAGACTAATTTTTTATTTGTAGGTCCCACTAAAGTGGGGGACCCAAAAGTCAGTTGGCCTGCAAGATTGTGCCGCCTGGCATTTTTGAGGGTGGATATGAACAATTGAATATCTAAGATTTTCAACTAACGAACAGAGGAGTACGACTGCGAAGCGTTTGGAGAGGTGCAGAGACTGCAGGCCTTTTTTCTCCGACCCGCATTGTTCAGTAACCTCCAAAAGGGAGCCAAAACCGAAGAAAACACTAATAACTTTCTTTTTCTCTCTCCTCGGGTCCTCTCCTCTTCCCGAACCAACTCTGAAGTTTCTCAGTCAGACCAAGACCCCTCTGGTCGTAGACTCATCAAATACTTAAAAGTCCTCTCTCTCTCTCTCTCTGTCTATTTCAAACCATAATGCTGTTTTTCCTTGCTTGGATTGCTCTCAAGAAGCTCTATTAATGAAAATTCATTTACAGAGGTTAGTGTTCTTTGTTAATCTATTTTTTTTTTTTGGGGATGGTTTGAATGAGGTTTTGTGAAACAAGGTTTATGTTAGATTTATGCTTTTGATCTTCAAAGCTGCAATAACTTCTGATTATTGAAGTCGAACGAGTTGTTGTGATTCATTGTTCTTCGGTTAGCTGAGTCTATCTCAGAATGACTCAGTCAAATTTGTGACTGAATTGTTACATACTGTGATTTGGGAAATTCCCTTTTGTAGAGAGAGAGAGAGAGAGAGAGAGAGAGAGAGAGAGGTTTCTAAGTCTCTTATTGTTTCTTTCTTGATGTTTCAAAGTAAGTTTTGTATTGATGGACTCTTGAATTTCA
This sequence comes from Euptelea pleiosperma, assembly GCA_035048495.1. Classification (NCBI taxonomy): domain Eukaryota; kingdom Viridiplantae; phylum Streptophyta; class Magnoliopsida; order Ranunculales; family Eupteleaceae; genus Euptelea; species Euptelea pleiosperma. The sequence goes on from CM068543.1 coordinate 46,448,244, forward strand.
TATTTCTAAAGGCCAAGAAACTTAAAAGTTGAATTTGAATGTGAAACAATATAACTTAATACGAATTGAGTGATTTCAATTGGATCTGATTTTTTAGTTTTTATTTTAATTGGAATTTCGACGAATTTGCACTGCCCTTGACTTTTTTTTTTTGTTGTTGTTGCAGATTATTAGTGAGTATTTTGATCAGCAAACTGAACACCTCTCACACGGATTAAATTCAGCTCTTCCTGGAAGCCAGAAGCTTCTAAAATTTCTCATCTTAAATGCCATAGTTGTAAGTGCTTAATGTAATATCACCTAATTTTTTGCGTCAAGTGTTCTTTGTCGTGTTAAATAATATATGATTGTTCTGTGTAAGTGAAATCTTAAATGCCATAGTTGTAAGTGAAATCTTGTATTGGTTCCTCTGGAAATGAAATATTTCGTGAAATTCAATACCTTGGTTTGTGGATCCACCAACCCTCGTATGAATGTCACATTTTCAGCTTATGGTCTACCCAACGGACACCTAATGTTTCCTCTGTCTACTAGATAACATCCTAGTTACCACTGAAACACCAGGTACTCCAGTTTGAAACCACCATGTTACTGTGCTATATATTCTAATCGACCTGACTTGCTATGCACCTAATGTTTCTTCTGTTTCAATAAAGTTCCTGTTAGTTATTGGTGAAACACCAGGTATTGTTTGAAACCATCACGCTAATGCATTATATATTCTAATGACCGCACCTGCTACCTGATTCTGGCTTAACTGTCCTATTAGACATTATATATATATATACTATATACTATATTGCTTTGTTTTAGATTTTAATATTGTTGCTTATGGTTTTGATTGGCTGCTTCTTTAGATTATATATGACAATATAGGAATCTATATTCTTGTTTACAATCATTAAATTTGAATTTGATATTTTCTTGCAGGTCTAGTGCATGAGAAATGGCTGATGCGGAGAAAGATGAGATACCCATGCTATTGGGTATGGATGTTGAACTACAAAGGTTTACAGCCAGGAATCGTAGTGCATCAATGTCCATGCCTATGCATTCCATGGATTCATATGAAAGTGAAAATCACCTTGTATCTCATACTGGTCCTTTGCGGAGTGAAAGAAGAACTCCTTTCACACATATGAGTGGTCCATTATATGTTAGTCGGAAACCTGATAACCTTGTCTGGCCTATGCAAGGGATGATGGTCCCCACAACACCCGCTCTCATGGCAGAAGAATACCCTTCATATAATGGAACGGATCAAAAAGATTGGCCTGATGGCAACTTTACTGGCAAGAATGAACATTTATTGAGGTCTGGGCAGTTAGGGATGTGCAATGATCCTTACTGCACAACATGCCCATCATATTATAATTTCAAAGCACAACAAAGGAACTCAAAAACTTCGTCTCTATTTGACTCGAAGGTGCTTTTCTTCCCTTCACTGGCATGCATCCATTTTTGTATTTTACAATGTTTGTGATGCAATCTCACCTGGATCCTTAAATAATATCACCTAGCGTCTTCGCAAAGTTCATTATTTTCATACTTGTATTGTCATAGATAATTTATTAGGATAATTATAAAAAAATTATTAGGATAATTATAAAAAAATTAGTAGGAAATTTTGATGTTGCTTTTTATAACATGCTTCAGTCTGGTATAGTTTTAGTTGCATGTCTGATACTGTAAACACTGGCTAGGCTGTATGTTGCATGGATTCTTCCAATTGGGTGAGTTACCTGTGCCAGCATGTGGAGGATTCAGCATCCATGAATTTGGGCGCTATATGTTTGGATTTCCTTGTGGATTTTCTTTTTCCCTGAATTTTACCTTTCTCATACTTATGCTTTACTGTTTTGCATAAGATGCTTTCCATGCGGAAAATGTGAGATGAAATTAATATATGTTCTCATTGCTAGAGACAAATACAATCTCTGTAGCATAGACGCAGACATGTGTCTATGTCAGACACTAATACGAAGTTTCAAACACATTAACCCCCACAAAGTGATGCGGGAGCATTCTACTACGATAGTCCACGCTACACTGAATCTATGCCAGTCAAGCAAATGGACTTACTATTTATAGTAAATCTCGTTTTTACTATTTATAGTAAATCTGGAAATTACTATTTATAGTCAATCCCATTTTTACTATTTATAGTAAATTCTGATTTTACTATTTTTAGATAAGTGGACCCCACGAAGATTTGTTTTAATTTAATTAGGATTTTCAATTGAAATTAGATTTTATTTATAATTAGAATTTTTATTATTGATTGCAATAGTTGATTTGTATTAGGAGTATCTAATTTCAATTAGATTAGAATTTGGAAAGTTCAAGTAGGGAGTCTTATAAAAGGTGATGTACCATTTGATTTTGATAATGAAAAATTATGAATGAAGAAATAGAAATCTCTTTGAGAAATCCCTCACGTGGTGTGAAGCCATCTTCTCTTGGTGTGAAGCCAAGCTAATTCGGTGCGAAGCCGAACGTATCTTTTTATCTCCATCTCTTCTCTCTTATTATCTTCTCTTTCTCCATCTCTATTTTTTTTTTAATCAATTTCTTACCTAAGAAAACCCGAATCATACCACAACATTATGAATAGTGCTGCGTGAATAGTGCCGTGTGAATAGTGACGTGAATAGTGTCACGTGAATAGTGTCGTGAATAGTAAACTCTTCCTCAATCCTTTCTCAAATCACGGAACGGTACTCCTGTCCTGCGTCAAATTTGGTATCAGAGCCCAGTTCGAAACTCCTGATCGGAAAATGTCTCATATTGGTTCGCAATCTTTGGTAGCCGCGTTAGCTAAACTAAACGATGTGATAAATCGTTTTGAGAGCGGACTAAGTGACCAGATAAATCGTATTGAGAGCCAACTAGAGGCAAGGATCTCCTTCAATACACTTTTTTACTAATAAAAAAAAAAAAAAAAAACTAGAGGCAAGGATCTCTGCCAGAGTTCCAATCAGCAACTGTCATCTTAGAAAGTCACTATCACCACCACTGGCTTTTCCACTTCTTTATGGCAAGCTATTAGAAGGTTTCACAGCAAAAATACCCCCTAAAGATGTCTCAAAGCAAGTCGAGAAGAAATTAACAAAGAAATAAAAGCCATTGAACAAGAGGGTGTTTTTCCATCTAAAGAAAATGAAAAAATCGACGAGGAAGAAAAAGCTAAAACTGGGGAATTAGCTAGTCCTAAAGCTCCTGTAGTTCTATCTGACGAAAAGACGGAGGATAATCATATTGATCCGCCTGTTGTTATGGAGAATGAAAATGATGATGATTCCTCAGGTTCAGACGCTCCTGCTGAGAGAGGCCCTAATAGTGTAGAAGATCCAGATCCGAAACCAGATATTTCTGCAGTTTTAGAGTCGACAGCTGAAAATAAAGCAGATGGAACAAGCAAGGATTTCTTATCAAGAAGGCCAAAGTTGAGGACATAGACCATGTTTTAAAAAATTTACACTTGTCAAAGATGCAAAAGAAGAACTGCAGGGAAAGTACTCCAAATATCTCTTCCGCTGGAAAAGCCTATTGCAATAGCCCCAACTTGAATTCGAGGTCGAATTCTTTTCAACAAGGAGGGTTTGATGCGGGAGCATTCTATTACGATAGTCCACGCTACACTGAATCTATGCCAGTCAAGCAAATGGACTTACTATTTATAGTAAATCTCGTTTTTACTATTTATAGTAAATTCTGATTTTACTATTTTTAGATAAGTGGACCCCACGGAGATTTGTTTTAATTTAATTAGGATTTTTAATCGAAATTAGATTTTATTTCTAATTAGAATTTTTATTATTGATTGCAATAGTTGATTTGTATTAGGAGTTTCTAATTTCAATTAGATTAGAATTTGGAAAGTTCAAGTGGGGAGTCTTATAAAAGGTGATGTACCCTTCGATTTTGATAATGAAAAATTATGAATGAAGAAATAGAAATCTCTTTGAGAAATCTCTCTCGTGGTGTGAAGCCATCCTCTCTTGGTGCGAAGCCAAGCTAATTCGGTGCGAAGCCGAATGTATCTTTTTATCTCCATCTCTTCTCTCTTATTATCTTCTCTTTCTCCATCTCTAATTTTTTTTTAATCAATTTCTTACCTAAGAAAACCCAAATTGTACCACAACATTTATAGTGCTGCATGAATAGT